>CM023867.1:4800000-6129166 GCA_013389735.1 Phaseolus lunatus
ACGGCGGGTACGCTTACGTGAGCATGGCGGCGCTGGCGTCCGGCGGCGACATTCGCGCGGCAGAGGCGGCGCGTGAGATGGCGTGGGAGCAGCTTCACTCCGGGCCGTGGCACTCGGTGCTGCCGGTGTGGCGCGACGCGTACTCCATGGCGTGCCTCCACGTGGCGCGACACCACTACGGAAACGGCGAGTTCAGGGAGGCGCTTAGGGTTTTAGATTTGGGAATCATCATGGGAGGAACGCTCCTCCGCAAGGATTTGGACTCCGCCGTCTCGAAAGTGTCGGAACAAACTCGAAGGAGCGTTAGGGTTTCTGATTTGGGGGACTCGGAGCACCGGCTCGTCGATCGGGAATTTGATGTGGCGGAGGTGAGGTCCGGTCCTCTTTGTTTTCTTTTATCATCGTTGTTTAATCAGCATTTGCGAAATCTCAATTGTGAAGCTTCAGTAAGTTGTTAAAATACTCACGTTAATCCAAACATGTAGTGTGCTCGTGTAACTCTCAGGGATTATGTGATGCTAATTGTTTATTAATGGTGGAATTGGAAGATTTTTTACTTTTTGTTATGGAGGCATTTGATTTTGTTTTATGTAAGGCTGTTCTGCTCTAACGTTTATGTTATAGCTTTTTACACTGTAGGTGGTCCAACTTTTACCAATGAAGTCTCTTTCTTCTAAGCTTGTGGTGAAGAAATCAGCGCTGTCGTTGGATAAATTCCTGGAGGATCATTACCTGTCTCGCTCTCCGGTTATTATCAGCGACTGTATGGCTCACTGGCCAGCCAAGGCGAAATGGAATGATGAAGATTACTTGTTGAGAGTTGCCGGTGACCGCACAGTTCCGGTTGAGGTAATTGCTCTGATGATATTTTTTTTTTATTGTGAGGGAAGACACCTCTTCTCTGAGGAGCAATTACCAAACTGTACTTGTACACACTCCTGAGGAATATATATTTGTAGTAACTGTTGGATTCAAAGCTAAATTATGAAAATTGAGTTGTTTGATGATGGTAACATTATTTCTGTAACAAATTTCTTAACATAAGTTTGGGAAGTTTATGTGTGAAAAATGTTCAAGCCCTACTGATGTTGAGAAAATACTATTTGAGAATTTTGAGACTAAAATTTAAGCGAAAATGAAAAATTGTCAACCTTGGAAAGTTATTGACAAACACAAACTTGATGCACTTAGTCACATTATTGTCTTTGCATTGCAACTTATATCTAGTCCTCTCTTTATATTTCCTGAATTTATGCCTACAGGCAATCAAAATTGGTCATCTACTCATCAGCCAGTGGGGAACATACATTAGTGTTGCTAATCTATTTGCATTTCATTCTATTCCCTTCAAATATTTCCTGTTTTATAGAACTTTGCACGTGTCATGCATCTAACAAGTGAATAAATTTTGTTCTGGTTGCAACAGTTTGGGAGTGGAGTTCCCCCTCCCTTCCTCCTTTTAATCTGATGTTCCATGATAGATTATTTTCTCCCACTAAGTTTTTAGAACTGAAATAAAAAATAGGTAATGAAGACAACAGTTGATGAAATTTATGATTCTCACAAGTTGTTCTGTCAATTCTTAACATTGTAACATATATGTTGCATCTAAGGATAACACTAATACATCTATTACAATAATATAAAATAAATGAATCAGACCAAAAATCCATTTTCATGGATGATTAATGATCTACTCATTGTTTTGGTCCTCCTATCAATATTTAAGGGATTATAATTAATCCAACTAGTGTTTCATAATTAAATCTTCCTTAAATTTACCTTTCTAAAAAGTTTTGAAACATACATTTTAAAATTTATTTTTTAAATTAAAAAAATATTTTCAATTTTTTTTAAATATTATTTGTATGGATAGATTGGATATCCATCTATGAAAAAAATGTTAATGGATGAATCAGATTTTTAATGAATCAATATGGACTTTTTTTCATGCGATTCATATTAATGGAAAATAAAATTTATCCAATCTATCGAGTTGGTCACCTCTAGTTACATCTAGTCTAGTACCATTTGAATGTATGAAGCATTTATCTCATGTAGATTTTTCTGTCATGGCAAGGCTGTTGGAAGTTGTTTAGATTATATATTTTTAGATATATCTGCAAAAAAGGGTAACTTGCAGCGTTTTTTCCAGGTTGGGAAAAACTATTTATGTGCTGAGTGGAAGCAAGAGCTCATTACTTTTTCAGAATTTATTCAGCGGATAAAGTCTGACGCCTGTTCTCCTGGTGGTCCAACATATCTTGCTCAGCATCCATTATTTGATCAGGTATTTACAATTTAGATTTATGTTGTCGCCAAATCAACTTTTTCATTTTAGCGTGCAAGTGCTGGACTTGTACTGCTTTCAGTAACTGATATTATTGAAATCGCAGATAAATGAGCTGCGGAGAGATATTTTTATTCCTGACTATTGTTTTGCTGGCGGAGGGGAGCTACGATCTCTCAATGCTTGGTTTGGTCCAGCAGGAACAGTAACACCATTACACCATGATCCGCATCATAACATACTAGCTCAGGTAACTCAGCTGTACAGAACAGAGCTGTCTTCGTACAAATCACCTTTCCTACCCCCACCACACCATACACAGAATTCAATTTATGTACCTCTAGCTGTTACTTATTATGGCCCTCGTCTTTTGAGCATATGTAAACCAAGTAATTATTACTGAAATAATGGAGGTACCATGACTCCTACTTTTTGTAGTACTATGACCAAATAGCTGGCATAGCGTAGTTGATTTTATTCAAGATATAGACAAAATACGAAGTTTGGATGTACTGTGGCTTATTTTAAGAGACCTTTAATGCATGAGGATGACATTGTATTGTAGTTAATATTATATCCTTGTTATTTTAAATTGTCTAGAAGATGTTGCTTGCACTTTGTAGAAAATAGCCATAGCCGTATCAAGAGAGATTATCATGCGCCATGGAATAATCTATCTGACTGAAATAATTTTCTCACTGACAGGTTGTTGGAAAAAAATACATTAGGCTTTACTCGTCATCTTTGTCTGAGGAACTTTCCCCCCACTCTGGTACCATGCTCAGCAATTCCAGCCAGGTAATTAGTTTCCTGAACTATATGATTGGACAACTTGTGATGTCTACTTGTGTCCTTGTTTGAAAGCGTAATACTATCTATACATCCTATCTAAGTGGCCAACGATCTCTAGAAGCACTTCATTAATGTGGCGCTATGCACTCTGTTACTGGATGTAAGTCTAGGCCTTTTTATCCTTTCACTTGCTACAGACTTTCCAGGCAGCCAAGTGATTTAGTATTTTTAGCCTATAACTAACCTAAAAGATTTTATATGAGAATTATTTTGTTGTGACAAAAATGATTCTTCTGCAAATGCAATGCTTATTATTTTCTAGACTAGCTGCCAACAGAAAGTAGAATTCAGAAGAAAATGATTGTGTTTTTGCAGTTTACTTATACAATATGTGAGAGGTTTTAGAACTTGCTAGGAGGTGTTGATTCTCGTTTAGCTTAACTGCAATTTCATTGATACGGCCCAAACTGTGCCATCCATTCTCTTGTTTTCATTTAACTTCTGCTTGTTTGTTGATTTATATTTATTATTGCTTTTGATATTTTGAAATCTGTGCCCCCATGTTGATCAGAATTGTTTTTGTCTGAAGGTTGATTTAGATGACGTAGATGAAACGAAGTTTCCCAAGGTGCAAGAGTTGGAATTTGTAGACTGTATTTTAGAGGAAGGCGAAATGTTATATATCCCGCCAAAATGGTGGCACTATGTGCGGTCTTTGACTACGAGTTTTTCAGTTAGCTTTTGGTGGAGTGAGGGTGACAGTTCTGATGCATCCTAATCTTATATCATCGTCTTCATCTCTACATTTCATTCTTTCTTAATGGAGAACTTAGCGTGTTCTAAGTAACGTTCCTAATATTGACAACTCGTGTTACCCAGTGACAGTATAATTATCGTGCATAAACATCATTTTTGGCACTGGTTCTCGTTACATATGCACGTCCTTTTTTATTATTATTATAAAGCTTTGTGAATTTGATCCTGAAACTCTTTTCTCGTTTAATTATTAATCTAAAGGTTTGTCAAACGCAGTCCCCTACAGTAGAGTATTCGTCCTCTATCCTTGGAGTTAAATAGTACTACCACTCTCCATTTGTATTGAAATCAATTATTACGGTATTCTTGCTCCCGCATGCGTAGCAAGGATGTATCTGACAAGATTGTTTCTACAGAGGAAGTGTAGCTACAGATTTCAATTTCTCTCTACCTCTACGGTTCTCCCTGCTACTCCGCCGTTTTGGTCTAAAAGTTTTGATAAACACCACTCTGCAAATTTAAAAAGAAAATCGGTGGTGGTTTACTAAATCAGCGGGTTTCTTTTCATAGTGCCTTTCTATAGCAATTAGGAAAATTTTCCCCACGTTTAGTCCTGCTCTTATTTTCTTGTCTTAACCATGGCAGTTGTTAAAAACTAGTCTGTATTCGTATGGTTAGTAAATTAGTTAAGAGGGTGGCATCCATGTAGTTACTATACACATAAAATATGCACGCACACATACATGTCTGTGTAAAGCTTGCGTTGAGTGGCAAAGTTTCATCGGACAAGGTTGTTTCTTTTAAGGGAATGTTGCTCTACTTCTACAGTTTTCTCTAGTACTTCTCCGTTTTGATCTCATAAATTTGATGAACATTACACTGCGAATATAGAAAGAAAGTCGGTGGTGCGTTCCCTTCAACATCAATAATTGCTACGTAATCAACGGGTTTATTTTCCCAGTTATAGTAATTGTAATTAAGAAAAACATTTCCTTATTTAGTCTTAATATTCATAAAGACCATCTAAATCTGCATATTTTGTAAATTAAGCGAGAGTGCAATCATCCAGTGATCAGTAAATTAAGCAAAAGGGGTACTATCCTATAGGTTTCTGCGGGTCCTACCAGAAATTGAATGTTAGGCCACTGGTTAGCAAGAGATGAAAATATGCGTTTTTTTAATGCATTTTCTGTATTCTTAATGAAATTGTGAGTATTCGTAATGACATAACGAGTGACAAACATAATTTTATTTAACAACAATTCTCTGCACTTCTGAATCTTTATCTATTCAATGACAAGCACCCATAATTGTACATGCAATAGATTAAATCGCTTACAACTATTAATAATCACGTACGTTTGGCTGGTTGCAGACTTTAAGGAGGAAAAGTCTAAGTAAAAGAAAATGTGCATATAAAACTTATAACTAGTTTACTTAGGCTGCAGACTTGTACCTGCAAAGAACTTTACACCTCAAGACCCTATCCTGAACATAAAACCCCGGCATTACCATGATCTTAACTCTGCTTGGCCGTTGTGACCTTGGACACATATCTTCCATGTAGTGAGGATCAAAGATTTTATTCTCTTCAACCCTTAAAATTCCCAACGGGGGGTTGAAAGAAAAGGCAAGCAAATGTAGCAGCCACATGCATTTTGCCGCGACAAAGAAAGCTTGAAGGAGCTGTTCAGGCCATGGCCTTGTCCATTTTAGAGTAGCGTTGATACAACTCATTTTGTGGTCACAGAACTTGCTAAACTCTTCACTGTAATATTTTGTTCCCTTTCTCAGTACCTCATTCCAGCTCAAATTTCTAAGGGCAACAAAAGAAGAGAATTGTGATTGACGATCCTGCTGCGGGTCTAGGAATTTTGAGCAACCGTTCTTTTGGAAAACACAATTCTCAAAGTCTTGGTAGAGAGACTGATTTATAAAAGCTTCAAAATGGTATAGAACTGCCTTCGAGTACTTGGAATTCAGAGATAACTTGTAAGGTTGGAGAAGCAAGTTCAAATTTTCTGTCAAAGAATTATCAGTTTCTTCAATGTGGGTTATAAGGGTCTTACAGAACTGCTTCACTGATAATCTGGACTCTGACACTATTTGCAAGAATCCCTCTACCATTACTTCTTCACTCACAGGCATCACATTTTCTCCATTTCCTTCAAATAGTTTCCCCCTTTGAGGAAGATTACTAAGTTGGTCACAAAGTTGAGAGTCCCTTGTCTGCGTGGCTTGCTTCAGAGCTTTCTTCAGCTCTTCACAGTAACTCTCCAAGTACTCCAGCTTCTGTTTCAGCTCTCCCAATGAACTTCTCATCTCAGAAACTTCCGTTAAGGCCACATCTCGGTTCTCATTTGCTTCCACCAGCTCTTTCTTCAATGTCTCAATTGACATTATTCCCAAGTCCTTGAGAACCTGAGAAACATCCTCAGATTCTGCTCTATTAGGGGAACTCTCATTCCTATGTTTCTTCTTTAACCTAGGAAACAACCAAGAAATCACCCCCTTGCTCTTGGGTTGGGATTGAAGAGATGAGTGGGAATCCGTGACTGGGACAATAATGTTGGAGCTCTTGCTGCTCCTTGCATTCTCAAAATCGTTAGGTATGGTGGCAGGGTTACATTTGCTGATGGACTTGAAATCTTCCATGCTGTTTCTCCTCCTACACTTGAAGTAATCATTTGCAGGTGATGTTTGAAGAACAGTAATTTGATTTGCACAAGAGCCAGTCACAGATTTGGCATCATCAGTAGGGCATGTGTGAGATTCAAGGTTGGCAAAACCAGAATATAGTCCTTTTCTTGAACTTGATTTCTCCTTGTAATCTGCTACAATGGTTTCTATGCTGTTTCCTCCTTCTAGCAGACTCCCATCCCAACTTTCTGATACTGTTAGGCTTTTCATGGAGTTTTGATTGTACCCCACCAGTGGATCATCTTCGTAGCTCTGTCAATATTTCTCAACTTTAGAAACTTATTATCAATCAAAATTGAAAAGGGAAAAAATATATTAAAGGGGTGGGGGGACTTGCAGTTGCAGCCACAAATATGAGTAGAATCTGAAAATAGTGAAAAACTGATAAAAACGTTAAATTATTCTTCTAATTAAAGAATCATTAAGACAATAAATATAAAAGTTTCACAATTTGCCTCAGGCTCAGCTCAGTTGACTAAATGAACCTTAAAGAGTTCCATGACACAGAATTTAAAGCGAAAATCCAAAAATTCTCAAAAAAAGTCAAAACTTTCATTCACGGTCGGTGTTTCCTCAAGATTAAATAAGAAAAAAGAGAAGCAACGAATAAGGATGTAACCGCACTAATAATGACATCTACCTAACCAAGCCATAAAGAAAGCAGCAATTTCATAATTATTTCAACTGTAATAAATAGCAGCACTCTAGGGAAAGGGAGCACCACAAACACTTGCATATTCCACAAATTCAAGTATCTCAAATTTGGTCCTTATCATGATTAACAGCAACAGTCAATTCAAACATAATCCAGCAACAGATAATCCAGCAAAAGTACTCTGTTTTGCAATGAATTGCGAAGATTCTAGGATACCCAGTTCATCAAAATAAGTAAAAAGCAAATTTTCAAGCCAAATTCAAGAAAAAATTACAATACCCACTGGAGTGAAAACAGGGTAATCTTGGGCAGAGAAGTGAGAAACAGGGCGCAAAGCAGGGGAAGGGGATGGGACTCTAGCATTGGCTGGGCTATTTCCTCGCATTAAAGCCGCATGAAGAGCTCTCAGTTCCACTGCTTTGGCTATGGCTGCCTGAATTTCCTGCCTCGTAATTTCGGGGTTGCCATTGTTGGTGTCCTTGTAGTCTTTGAAAACTTGTGCTGATGATGCTGTTGTAGCCATGAAGCAAAACAAAGAAAAAAAACAGAGTGGATCATGTAAGTTTGGAGAGGATAATATGGGCACCAGATGAAATTAGAAATTTTTAATTTGTAAGGGCTAGAAGAACAAAGGGATGACCAAGTGGTATTTAATGGTTGGATTTTATCTTAACGCTATATCTAAAGCAGAACCTTGGAGAACCAGAAAATAGGAAGAGGGATAGAGAGGGGCACCCCAAGTCCAAATAGTTTTGTTTTTATTCTCATAGGAAAAACTAATGGAGTGAGTGCATGTGATGATGTGAAAAGAAGAGAGGAAGAGAGAAGGAATTTTAACTCTAACATGTTTTTAACACATCAGCAGTGTGTTGCAAGTTTACCAATTTGCCCACGTATTCCAAAAATTACCAGAACTCAGCATTAGGTGGTGGTACCACTGTTTCACATGATTGCTTTAGTACGAACATGAGAAGTTCCATGCCACTATCTTCCACTTTCATATCAATATCTGTGGTCAACCATTTCTGCTTTCAATTTAGGGATACTTTGGACTAGATGTTGCTTTAATTCTAATTCATACTTCGTGTGTAATCATCACAGTTAATAATAACACGGTTATGTTCCCTTGTAGAACTTCTTTCACAGAGGCATCAATTGACCTTGGTGGCTTTTTCTTTCATGATGAGAACATGTTCTTGTGTGATAAGGTAATATTTTAGATCCCACTATATGCTACTTTCATCTACCCATTTCATTGCATGTGTGTATGTGTCCTTGTTCACCAACTTCTTCCTTACTTGATTGGCCTTAGTTGGCTTTGAGCCTAAGACCTAATACAGAAAGTTCCTTCTCTTGAACATGTCCTGACAAGTAAGGTCATTGGGAGAATTCATAAGAAGAAACCCACTTTTTAAATTCATTGATTTAAGCTAGTTTAGGACATTTTAGAAGCTTTTAACTTACTCCAACTGCAAAATTAACTTTCTTTTTTCTTTTGCACCTAACGTGCAATTATGTTGGTTGAGGTCCATATTCTGCAAATAAAAAAATTGAAGATGAATGATACTGAAGCGTGAAAGGTGCAGTTTCTTTTGGCGAAAAGGGAAAAGAAAAATAACCAAAACGTTCCAAAAGCTTGACACTTAGCAGACATTGAATCATATATTGGAGACAGAGTGTCACAGTGGGGATCAAGTGATCAAGTGGGCATTGGGACCATATATGAACATTACTCCCAAAGGGTATTTTTGAAAACAGAAAATATTTATTATTCAGTCTGGTATCTTTCATAACTGCAACTATAATTTCCTATAGGACACTGGAATCTTTGGGGGATATTGACCCTAATATTATATGTTTAGAACAGTTATTTAAACCTAGTGGAGGTAAAGCTGTTAACTTTCTTACTTTTACAAGGTGATCTAAACATAGTTGGTTATGATCTGTTTATCATTTTTATTATGATTATTATTATTATTTTTGGTATCTAATATTTTTATATTTATGTAAGATTCAGCCGTTTAAGAGTAGCTTCAGGCATAAATTTCAATATCCATGGTAATAGGATAGTTTAGGTTGATGTATTATTTGATTCAGAACCTGTTAAATATTTTCATGGGAGTTCCTTGTTAAGGTTACCTTACCACTCCTGTTTATCTTTTCTTACTTAACTGACTGCTTTAGAACACCATGCTTGAACTAAATTATGATATCACATTTAATATTGTGAGCATAAAAGTTAAACATGTCAAAAAATGTAACAAAATCAGACTTTTTAGTTTAGCTTATTCATTATAACATAGATGTAACTGGTTATGGCAACAGAAGAAAATTTAATAGGATGCAGAGAGCAAATTACAAAGTGAAAAGATAAGAAAGAATCGTTTTAAACAAAATAGTAAATCAGAAAAATAACCCAAAAAAGTAGAGAAAGAGATTCATTTAAACAAAGCTATGTAATCTTCTAACCTATCTAACTACTTTAGCACCATATAAACACCAAATACCTATTCTTTCAATGTCATAGTTTTTCTTTCTTTTTATATTCAACGTGCACATATATTTTTTTTGTCTAAAACCTACACAGGTGTGAAGTCTCCCTCATCAATATTAAGAAATTGCATTGCTAATACATATATACCTGCAAAGTAGCATAGATAGCAAATATGAAGAAATTGTGCATTTCTTTCTCCATCAAATGGGACCCCCTAAGGATATATCAGATTAAACAGGGATTAATCTGGTGCATGATTTTGCTTAGGAAAGGTATCTTTCTGTCTCTTGTGTCAATAATTGACTTCAATGACAAGGAGGTAGGGGACACCAAAGTCTCCAAAAATGACTTAAGATAAGGGAAGCCCTAGGAACCGCTGCTCGTCAATTTAAGCATCCTTTAACTTCTCTTGATAATTTAAATCATGCAGACAACTTTACCATGACATCATACCCCCTTACATGTTTTGCTTGCAAGAGGAAACCTAACCACCATGCAATCAATTGAGGTAAATTTTTCTAATTTAATTAATAATCTTGAACTCAACATACAACTACCTTAAATATCAAAAATAATTGTCATGTTAATAGTTCTTGTTTTTTAATTCTGTTTTCTTTAAATTAAATCTCTGTAACTGTTACTAGTATGACTGATTTTTACATAAATTGTTGACACAGCATATATGTGAAACCATTCAAGTTTATAATTATTCTATTCTATCATGCAAGATTATTATTTCTGATGAAAAATAAGTGTATGGAAAGAAAAACATCTTTGGAAAAGTAAGAGAAGGAAATGTGGGACCACTACACGGCTCACAAAACCATTAGAGAAATTTGGCATTGCACCAGGAATGGCCATTTAGCATTATTGTAGAAGAATTCTCAAAATTTAGTTGCAAAAACTTTTGTTTGTTTGCATGGAGAAGATGGGGATGAAGGTGGTTTGAAGAGTTGTGTGCATGAGGATTGCTTCTCTTTCATTATCAGTGATGGTCACGTCCTAGCCTGAAAGAAACAAGTGATATGAATTCCGCGTCTCTTGCGGGGAACAAAAGAGGAAGTTGTAAAGAAAAAAAAACAAACCAAGTGTGGTCCTCTTTGTTTTAGTATCAAATGACAAAACCACCTCAACTCACCTTTTTATACGTGTTTTTTTTTTCTCTTCTTTTCATTCTTTGTAACATAATACCAATAAGAAAACCTACACAACAAGAATTAAAACCTAACTATTAGAGGCATGTGATATAGTGGGGGAGCTTTGAGAGGTGGGGATAGTCTTGGCCTCCCAACTCATCGTCACTATATCGTTCTGAAACTTTTTCTTGGAGTGCAGAGTTAGAAATCAATGTTATTAGTAATTAAGGAGTATGTGTAATTATGGAGTATGCAGTTGTTTTATATCATTTGATTATCTGCAAGATAAAGGTAAAGATAACACATTACACGTATACAAAAAAAGAACACTCAAATTACCTTGAGAGATAATGAACTCTATTAACTTTAGGAGATTAAACATATTAAAATCATACTTAATTTTAATATATTATTCTATTCTCTTAAAACTTTTGTTTTGGTCAATATCATCGGTCATTGGATATAATAAGATAATGTAATAAAAAAATCTCTCACGAATTTAGATTAAATTTGAAATTATTTTTCAAAATTTAAAGAAGGTTTGGAGGGATGTTGATGATATGACATGTCAGTCTATTATTTTATTTTTTATTTTATTTTATTTTATTTTTATTATTATTATTATTATTATTATTATTATTATTATTATTATTATTATTATTATTATTATTATTATTCATTACAAGCATTTCACTCAGTAAAATAGGTTGAAATTTAAAGGAAAAAATATATTATTGTCTATTACCATGCATGCATGGCAGCTCACATGGGTCCAGTAGCAGTTGATGTTTAAAGTAAAAAGGGCATCAATTGTTGAGAAGAAGTGAAAACAGTGTTTCACCTCTACCAACTATCATCCATGTTCTACCCAAATATACTTTTCCAAACAAATATTATTAACAGTTTTTTCACTTTCAAAACTTTTTTTGGAAATGTTCAATTTTGAAGTTTAGTGTAAGCATTGGAATCATAATCGAAAGTTGTTGTTTTTGAAAATAAATTTTTACACTATTTATAGTTACAATTAATCTGAGACCAAATGTCCTTTATCAAATTTCTCCTGTCTTTTTCTCTTATCTGACCGTTCTTCTACCGTATTCGAGATAAAAAAATATGTGCAAAAGCACTCTAACACTTAAGTCAGTTGAGATCAATATCAATGATGTAGTTCAGGAATCAGAATTACATTACCTTTGATTATGAGGGTCTCCTTTTATTTATATTATTCTAAAGGATCTTGTCTTGCCAAAATGATCGAATTGGGTCTTATAAATGTTAATCCTGTTTTGTCATCTCTTTAATCTAGATTAACGTTCTTGTCCTTTTTGTCATCTCTTTAATCCATATTAACGTTTTTGTCCTTTAGTATGACGTGGACACTGGTTTTTGCCAAGAGGTCGTTATGCTGTGTAGGTGATCGGCTATTCGGTTTTATGGCGTAACACTATTCATATTGAAAATAAAAGATATTTTCTTAAGAATTTATCTTTTTTTTTTTTAATTTTTTTAAACTGAATAATATTTAAGTTTCTTGAACAATCAAATATTTTGTAGAAATTATATTTCTTGGCAAAATATTTCGGAAAATGTGATTTTAATAACAAATAGCATATCTTCAAACATATGTACCTAATAGTTATTATCTGTATTCCTATTGAAGTTAAGTATGATTGATAGAAAAAAATAGATTGTAAAATGAGTTTAAATTTTTCTTATATCTACAATTTAATTAAATAACAATGCCCTAAAATTGTTGGTTATGTACCGTCACATCCATTACAAACCACAACCGTTCTTCACACCAAATGCATACGTTGCATGGCAAAGAAAGGCTATGGATTTCCCATGTCACGACAATGGCTGTTCTTTTTCTTGAAACATAAATATTTGGCAAATTTTTCATTATCTCCATATTAATTATAAAAAATTATTTTAACTTTTTAATTTTTTTTAAATGATTTTAAATTAAACATAATTTCATATTTTTAAATAAACAATCAGTTACCACAAATAAAAACACCACAAAATTTATCTCAACCACCAATGCCAATCACCTTAAACAACGACCACTACTTGAAAATAAAGAGGAAAACATCACATTTTTTATTATACTCAAAGTGCATAACGAAACTTATGGAAATACAGGAAGAATTTGCCTAAATATTTTAAGATTTCATTTCTGAATTAATCGCAAAATAACTAAAGTTTAAGAAATTATGTGCCCAAAACTGAATTAGAGTAATTTGGGCTGAGTTGATATGAATTGGTGACAAGATGAGACAGGGGGCACAGGCCCGACACAAAGATGGGTGAGCCCATTTATTTAGTGTAAGCTATCCGTGAGTCCTTCTATTGTATTGTGTCTGAATGATAGAATTAAATAATAGTGGTACTATCAACACTATAATTATGCAAATTATATGAAGGATACATGGTATTTTACATGCATACGTGGTATTCTATTCTTCTTTTATACCTACCTCACATTTCATTGGTTCAAAAGGATCTGTCACATTTTTTTGGTCTCCAATGATTAAGCTATGCTCAAATTTCAGATCTCTCTTATGACAAGACTTATATAACAGTAAATTGAGATCTCTTTTCAATGTTAAAATATACTAATAACTCTCTATTTTTCTTCTTTCTATCTAAAAGTGAAGCTTATGATAGTTTTTTTTTGTCTTAGTATAAGAGTGGAGTTAGTAATTATGGGATTCACCAATATTGAGGTTTTAGGTAGCCGAAGGAAATGGTGTGAAATTGGATGATGAACATTATCATTCAACACAACACAACATTCAAAAGGAGTGTTAAAAGCAGCAAGAGTAGAGGTTTTAGCTGTTTGTGAACAAACGAAACATAAAAAAAGTATCATCATAATAATAATACAAATGTGACAAGCTTACAAGATGAATAAGGAGGTTTGGTTTCATTTTAGTAATTATTATATTTTTTAAAATATTTATTTCGATCTAGTTTGGATAGGGAAGTTAAATATATATTTTTATATTAATTAATTTAAACCATTTTATTTTAAATATGAGAGATTATAAGTATATTTAACTCTTAAAAAAATATCTGTTTATTATTTTTAAATTATTACTATTATGTCATGATTAAATACATATTGTTTTATTATTAAATATGAAAAAGTAACTTGAAAGTTTTGAATTACTGAAATCAAAATTGAAACCAAATCAGAAAAGTCGTTGTTTTACATTGTGGAAAGCTTGCTTAAGAAATTCTATTATAGAAAGTTCATTTTAGACACATTTTATATGTTCGAAAAAATTTGTTCAGAAAAGTTTATCTTAGAAAGTATTATATATATTTCAGAAAGTTTTTTCTTGAAAGTTTGTTAGGAAATGTATTTCAAATGCTTCAGAAAGTTTATTCCCCAAATTTTGTTTTGAAAATTCCATTATAAGAAATATGTTCCAAAAATTCCAATAAACCTGTTCGGGAAGATTTCTGAAACTGGTAATCTGAAGATCATTTTTATAGAAGGTAAAATGTTACGATGGTGCAATTAGAAATTAAGGAAATGCATGAAGAAAATGTCCATGAAATTGTTGTTGGTCTATACAAAAAACACAAACCATAAACCCAATTTGAAGGTCAATAACGAATCAAAAAGTCGAACGTAACACACTATCCTCAACACTTATGCACGTGGTATAAAGTTCCACAAAATTTAACAGACTACCAAGTTTTGGAAGAACCCCAAAACTTCATGAGACCCATTATTTAACAGTGGGACAAATCACAGGAGGCTGCTTCTTCCTCAGCCTTTGTAATTTCTCCTCGCACCCCCATAGGTCAGGCAACCTTAAAAAATACAATGTGTATTCTACAATTTAAAAACGTATCTTTTCTATTTATATCTCTCATATTGCGCAGTTCACAAGATATTTTCGAATTTGAAAATAACTTAATTCAGTTTGTAATATAGAAAGACTTTCTAAATCCTATAATTCATAATATATTTTTTAAAGAAAACCATTAAAAATACTTTTTGGATTCTATAATTTGGAGTTTTTCCATATCATTCATTTCGAAATAATTTTGAAATAAAAATATTGATAGAATAAGAAATATTTTTGATATTTTATGTAGTATGAAATGACACAACTATTGATGTGCAGGAAGAAATAACCATCACAGGATTAACACTGTATCCGACCCACTTGGTCCAATTTCATTGCCCCAAACCCATGCTTGTATTAGAGACTCGTTTGTTTGTTAACTCAACAGAATATACGTAAACTTGAAAACGAGTAACGTCAGATAATGCAAGACTTGTCGCTTTTAAATTTGTCGTATATATACAGGCATAAACATCTACAATTTTAACCACAATCAACTAAAATTTGTAAATGTCTAAAATTTAAAAGATTTAAAAACTTATGATTCGCAGTCAATTATCCAATTTAACAGGATTTAGATTCGTGTGAAGTCAACGCAGCAATTGTACAGAAGGTTGTATAAAATAATTTTTCTTTTCGATTTTGAACAGGAGATTCAAGACGACAAATATTGTACAGGTAAAGTATAGGAAAACATCTTTAGCCAGGAATTTGACATTAACTCTTCTATAAATTCAGACTAGGAAAATACAGTAAATAGAAAATCCTGTCAAAGCTTGGGACTAATCTTCACTTCTGAATGACTGTTGCTTTTGAGAAATCACGAGCAAAGAAGTTTTCTGAAACCAATAACCAATCGACCTCAGTAACAAATTCAGCAAATATTATTGTCATGCATGCCCGTTTAACTGCTGCAAGCTTCAATCTTACCTTGATTACTCACAAACATACTTTGCTCAGTTAAAAACAAGGGTGTTATGGTTCGTTTCATTGAGAGAACGGAAAAGGAAAGGAAGATGGGGAGAGAGTAATCTAGCTGTTATGAAATAATCGTTTATGAAAAATAATCATATGTTACTAAAAAAAAATCATGTTGATAATTATTTTAATTTGTATAATCAATATACCTTTTATAATTGATCATTTTTTGCTAATTTCTTATCTTTTTAATAGAAACACAAGCTTTGAGGGGAACTAATATAAAACCGGTTCGAGATGTTGACAGACAGGGAACTCGGAACTCATAAAGCTGGCTTCTTTAATTTTAAAACACAAGTTGAAGCAGAGAATGATGATAACTGAATTTTGTAATTCACAAACCTTGGTTCCTGCTACGATGGCATTATACAAAGGATGAGCAACGCAGGAGATAATTCCTTCAGATAAAGAAATAAATCTATTCTGATTACTTCGGTTGTTCCGCATTGAAATTTCTTGGATATCATCCCTGTTAATATGCAAATTAAAAAACTACTAAGAAAAAGAATTGCGAAATGCAGTTTGATGAGTAAACTTAGGCATATGAACACACGGAATTCACTGTATAATATTGTGGTTAACTTGATTTGAGTACAGCAGATTTTACTGTACATGTGCTTTCTCAATTAAGTGTTTAATTGAAGTTAACAATTTAAAATAGGGACTTACTTGTAATCCACGTGGCTTGGTGAGTTGGTGCTGGGATAAAAATCCAAGAGATGTATACCACAGTCAGATGATGACCCGGCCAAATAAATCTGTGATAAACTACAACAATGATTATTCGTATATAAATAAAATAAATGGTTATCCACAAAAAAGTATAATAATGAACATAAGCACCGAGAGCCAACTAATTGGAAAGTCCGAAAGATCAGAGAAATATTTACTGAGAACCTTGTCCAAATTTTGTAGGAAATCATGTGTAAAAAGTAAAGAGGTTCATTATATTCAATAAAACTTCTTACCGAACAAGTTGATAACCATGAAGGTTTTCTTAAGTATGATAGATCAGCGGGAACAAAGGAATCGTTTCTAACAAAAGAAAATAAACAGTAAACAAAATAATTAGACATTTCAAGAAGCCATTTTTCACAAATATGAAAAAGCGATTCTAGGTGAAAACGGACAGACTTACAACCAAGCAGGGGGTGGGCAATGAATATGTGTAACTTCAAAATTATTAATATCCAAAACACCTGACCTACATGAAAATATTGAGAAAAAACAACCACAACGGAGTATTAAGGAAGCATTTTTCTTGATAAGTAAGATTAAGTAAACAGCACACAACAATATTTTATGTACATAACCCTTACCGATATCAAACGGCACTGTTTAAAGGTAGATAATGAGTACAAACTAATAATTTCCAGATACTAAATTCAAGAAGTAATTTCAGTTTATAGTTTAATGATAGAAACGATGTATACATGGAAATTTTCCTTATTAACAGTCTCGGAAGAAACATTTTGGCAACTTACCAGCCATCGTCAAGATGGAATGCTAACTGATATGGGCATGATGGATTAATATTAATAGAGTGAATCTCCTTGGGAACAATATTTGCCTGTGCCTGATTACATGAGAATGGCTAACCATATCAATTGCTAGTCAGCTAGTATGCAAAAAGACAATTACCACATGGTGAAACACAGAAATCTAATCGCAAACTAAAAGATTATTGTCACTGCCATTGATTTGAAGAATTGAAACTTGTATCCTCCCTAAGGTAGGGGACTCGGTCACAAGTATGACACCAAACTTAGCACGTACTGACATGCTGTGATATTAAATACAGAAAATAGTGAGTTAGACTTTTGTTTGGAAGAGTTCCTACAAGAACTTCTAAAGGAGAAAAATATGAAATTGACTTTTTTATATGTTAAAATTAGCTTTTGCGTAAACTAATTTGTAAAATTTTTCTAATATAATTTCTCCAAAATGTTATTTTAAAATGTATATAAGTTAATTTTAATTTTTTAATCATATATTTCCTTACTAAAAGTTGTTAATGCAGAAACTCATTCAAACATACTCCTACATGTAAAGGGTAGGAAATCTAAAGAAACAATCCAGGATGATAAAGCCAGCTAACAACTTCTAAATCATGGCAGATATATTTATGAACAACGTTGTCTGAGAAAAATATACAGAATTCATCTATAAGTACTGTCAACTTTTGTCTTTGTGCTTGTATAGTCACTGATATACATACAGAACAACATCACAACATAATATATTTATATCACAGGTGAAAGGTTCCAATAGAGAAACCATAAAGAAGGGGAGAAAAAAAGAAACTGTGGAGGATTCCTGTGCAGCATCTAACACAAAACATGCATATGACGCGAAAGTCTGGGAAGGACATGAACCTTGCAACGAAGTTTAGAAATCAAACCACAGCAAAAATTAGATTAATGTAAAACTAAAACTTGAAAAAAAAAAATCCCCAAATTACTTAAATGTCAGGAGAGAAGCCTCAAGTGAAAACTAGTCTTACTGGAACACCAAACTTCAAATAAAGATAAGACAAAGTTATGATCTTGAAGTTACTAGGGCTATATTCCTATAACTAAAAATAATCATTCATATGTAGTTCAACGTTACAAACCTATACAGCCATCACACGAAAGTAGTTTGCTTACTTGTTAATTTGTAAAAGTAATAGATAGGAGCAGGAAGGATAACCGCACCTTCAAAGATCCAATCTTCTCTAGCAATGTTGCCAACTTCACTGATTTTACAGGTGGATGGCATACCTACAAAGCCAAACAATTTGTTAACATATTTTACAACATTTACCCAATAAATCATGCTTCATTTAACAAAAGTATGTCGCAAGTACATTCATCATCTTCAGCAAAAAGGAAGTTGGAGAAAAAGTTCGTATGACAATTTAAGCTGTAGAAAGGCATGCATCAAGAAGTCACAAGCTTCCGCATCAGTGTTTATTTACGGCAATTTTTATCCAAGGTATTTAGGTAGAATATATAAATATATCAGCAGAACAGTATTTTAACATCATACTTGAAATATCGGCCAAACAAATTAACTTCATCGGCACTGTTGGACCATGTTAATGTGTCGACCAAGTTATTTATCCCACTCCTTACCAAGATTCTCACACTT
This sequence comes from Phaseolus lunatus, assembly GCA_013389735.1. NCBI lineage: Eukaryota > Viridiplantae > Streptophyta > Magnoliopsida > Fabales > Fabaceae > Phaseolus > Phaseolus lunatus. The sequence goes on from CM023867.1 coordinate 4,818,800, forward strand.
CCATATTACCAAAAACAAATTCTGGTATCCAAATTCAAAGTAAAACTATTTTTATCTTCCCAAGTAATCTTTAGCCCAATACTGTTTGTACGGTTTAAAAACTCAATGCTTAAAACACTGTTACTAACATTTCATTAACATTTTTTGTTGGAAATCAAATTTCCCTAAGCCTAAGCAAGCTTGGTCTTTAATTAGCCCACCAACGCAAAAGTGGATGCATTGCAGAGATATTGTCCAAGCAGTAGTCCTGACTTCTCGCATAATTTTGTGTCCTTTTCATAACATAATAGAAAGAAAAAAACACTGTGCATAAATATAACCTCTTTGAGACTTTGAAAAGTGGCAGATGCTCTTCCACCACGAATATCCCATACATGCACGAGCCCATGTTTTCCAGCACCAAAAATAATCTGGAAAGGATAGAATAATCACTGTTTGCAAATTCACAGTGTATTGACTGAACAAAGTATGTATTCCAAAATTCGAACAAAACAAAACCCAATTAAATAGCACATGAACTATATTAGTGACAGCAATTTTATCAAGGTTAAGTGGACCAGGAGATTTGGACCAGTTCATTAAAAATTAAAATCACTCATGTTGGGACAAAGTATCGATCTTAACGATATTTCAGTATCAATCTTTAATTTACTAAAAGTCTATCAGGAACTTAAGTTCTTAAAACGTTCAATATTTTATTCAACTGATTTTTATTTTATATTTTGAATCCCTAATGTGTTTAAGGACACGTTTGGCCTTTGTCTAAAAAAGGGAAGGGAGTAACTGAGCTTTAAAAATGCACCACTCCCAAAGAATTACAAAATACTCTATAGACTAGATACACAATTTCTAACCTGATTATCTGCATTTAATTGGATGCTGTTAAGCGTGCCACATGAAGCAGATGCAAGCTCAAGGCAAGGTAGAGAGTTCACTCTTCTATCCCAGACATTAATTGCACCATCTGTATCACAAGCAAGTATCCTGTTGAAATTTGCCAGCAAATTGAGAAATGCACAGTGATGGAAAGAGTTAAAAGATTGAAAAATATGTGTTGATTGTTAATCAAACTAAAGTATCTGCATAAATCAAGATTTAATAACTCATTGAATCCCTATAGTTTTACATATTCTACCTTTAGTCCTCGTACTTAAAAGTCGTTCTTTTTAATGCCTACACATACCTTCTAGTCCCTACACTAAAAGAGATTAAAAAAGTATGTATAAGGACTTAAAAGGGATGATTTTAAGCATATGAACGAAAAAATAAACTTAGTTAGAAGATAAATACCAGATGAGTAATTAAACCTATAAATATGTACTACCAAATAAATACTAGTGCCGTTGCCATTTTTGTCAAACACATTTGTCAAGGGAAAATAACAATAGTAACTTCAAAAAGAGTACATGAGTCTCTCGGACGATCTTTGAAGAGATCTCTTGGTGAGCAGGTGCGCACAAGATCTCTTTGAAGATATTTATTTTATGTTTAATTACAGTTCTATTAGGCACTAATACGCCGGACCCGGTAATGAATAAAGGGCAGAAGAGATATTTTGGCTGTAACAACCTGCTTACATGGCAAGAAAGGTGGGAAAGAAGGGGAAACACTTACAGCAAGGATAAAACAGAGAGAAGGCAGGTAATCATTTAGGAAGTCGAGGGTGGCTGTTGTCGTAGGGCAGAGAAACCATCCCTCTTTGATACTTACAGTTATATTTCTGTATTTTCTTGCATTTTTTATACTGTAATTAGAGTTCTATTCTCTGAATTATGTTATAATCCTTGTAGCAAATTCCATTTCCTATGAAATTCATAGTAAAGAAAAAGTCTGTTATATAAACTAAAATTTTAGAACCCATCCACCTATACCAATTTTAGAACATTTCAAGAGTTGTTAAATAGATACACATTTCAAGCGTCTGTCCAACACATTACTTTAGTTTTTATGCTTTCTCTTTTTTTCTGTTTACAGATATTTATGGTACATATTTAGACATCTTAAATATAAGATTGGATGACAAAGTATTAGAAATTAATTATTCCCAGACAAGCAATTCTTTTAAATTAGGTCAAAGTTACCAACCTTGTGTCATTTGATGTAAAAGCAACATCAGAGAGACCTTTGTGTATGGAGGATCCATTAACTGTGGCTGTACGTCTTGTTCTTAACACCTGTATTATGCAATTAAGGGACAAAAATTAGTTAGCCAAGCATAAAAAATATAAACATATGCATAGTTGCCTATGACCAAAAAATACTTCTTTAGAAAATAAAACGAACCCAAAATAATAAATTATGATGAAAATTGCAGTTTCCTAGCATATCCCTTAAAAAAATGAGCAATGTGTAATTTGATAAAGTAATTGGAAGATCTCATGCAATATGCATTGTGTGCTTCCTGGTTCGTTTGTATAAGGCATCCAAAAGAAATCGGAGCAAGATATTAATCCGGCTGACCTTATTTGAGGTAATGATTTGATGCAGGTTGGTAAAGGTACTATATATTTTCATTACAAACAAATAATTAGAAAAAAAATTCAAAACACTGGACAAGGCTTGACAATAATGGAATAATGCAAAAAGAAATTCATATCAACTGAATTTGGAGCTCTGTCAAATATCAACAGTAGATGGTAGAAACATTGAGACTGGGAAAAAAAAGAGCTGGTCCCATAAAGTTAACGTAAACAACATTTAACAAGTGCGATAACAGATAAGAACGGAAATTTACTGCAACTGGATCGGATGAGACGTATCCAATATCGAATATGAGTACTTCATTACTTTTGACAGATGCACAAACAACCTGAAATGAAATAGTAAGGCAGATAGCAGTGCAAATAGAATATTGAATTTTTATAAAAAATAGAGTTATTATTAATGAATTCGACAAATCATCAGTCTTACAAAAACATGCAGTCTTACAATTGACATACAGTATTTCAAAAGATAAAACGAAAACATTTTACATGGAACATGTCATGGATATCATTTAGAAATAATCAAAGATTAAAAAAAATCCGTAGTAAAATGCTGAGTAAATAGGAAATTTAATTAAACCTCATCCTGATTAAGAGGATTCCATTTGACAGCATCAAGTTGTCGATCTAGTGAGAGGTGCATTAAATGTTTGCTTTCATCCTCTCGCAAGCCTATCATCAAATTAATACAAAAGCAGGTGCAAATGATAATTAACACTTCATGTGAAGTTCCTTCCTCTCCCATGTATAAAATAAATATAATGCTACTTCAATATGAAGCACGCAGCATCTAAGGTTGTTAAACACTTTTTCTTACCGTTCCAAAGACATAAGGCAGTAAAACAAGTAATATTATACCCAAATTAGTTATTTCTATTAAAAATAAATAATCAGTGCTAGATAAAAAATAAGTTGGACAAATTTGGAGAAAAAAAAAATCACTATTGGAAAGGCTATAACAAAGATAATGCCATATTATTAGATTTTCAAAACAAAACTTAAGCGAGGAAATTTTCATACATCAAGCCAAACATAAAAACAGGCCCGGTAAGAAAGTTTATTGGACTTTTCCTAACAATTCTTATCATTCTGTAATTAAATATTGACTATAAATCACAATGAGGCATTAGTGTGGTCAAAATATCAAGATTGCTATACTATGAAGAGATAAGGCCATAAATATTCTCTAACTAGTCTCCCAAATTTGACAGGCACAGCAGCATTTTAAAAATAAGCAAAACGTAACCACCAATAAAGAACTTACAAGTTAACTCGGGTATCTGGCAATAAAGAGTTTCAAAGTCATGAACTGTTAAGCAACCCGATTTTGTCACAGACACCAAGTATATTCCCTGAGTACATTTCAAAACATGGATGGAATATTTGAAACACCAAAGCAATGAAAAGAAAAAATAAGACGAAGGGGTAATAAAAACAACACGTTAATCAAATTTGGGTCCTTCTCACAGTGAACAAGAAAATACTCATAAATCACTAGTGTGGAGAATTCAAACGGAGAGTGATGTGCAAGAAATAGATCCATTATTCAAAAAATTATGCATATATAACGTCAAGCACCCAATCAAGCTCGGGAAAGATTATTTTAGAGAACTTTTCTTTCCGAAGGCCTTCTATCAAAGCTTTTGACTGAAATTTTTTAGGCAAAAATAAGCAAATATATATATACATATATATATATATATATATATTATATATATTGGTAGGTATCAATTTTTTAGCATAAGCATAACCGAAACTACGACATTAATTCAAGTGCTAGGTCGGTTTAAATTTAAATATATCTCCGGATGAGATGCTTTTGTTATTTTAGTATCATACATGAATTATTTACTTGTGAAGCATAACAACGACATTTACTTAAAACACATTCTCATTTCAGCTAAAACCTTTCGATATTAATTTGTATTTACCTTGTTGTCAAAATCTACAGCAGAGATGCCTTGCCTGTTAACAAAAATATGTAAGCTATTTGTAGAGAGAAATCACTAATGCCATGAAAAGTAACACACCGGAACATTTCATGTACAGAAGCACATGCCATTGCTAACTTCTAATTCAATACTTGTCCATGAAAAACATGAACAAGTTTCAAATAGACTAACCATAACAAGAATTACCAGTAAATAAAAATAAGCACATTAAAAATAATCAAAGCGTCTTATGCTCATAAAATACAAAATAAAATATCTTACAATAAAGATCAACCTAGATAAAATTAGTGTGCCAAGTTTTCCAAACTGAACTTCATAATAAATTGACAGGAACATGTTCTCCATTTACCATTCTAACCTTTCAAGATTTCCAACCATGATGAACATGCCTTAAACTAATTGAGATGTAGAAAGAATCAGTAGAGCTTCCTGATGAGAAGTTGGAGCCCAAAAATAATTGATCCAATTAGATACTACCAAATTATATATGATTACCAAATTTTGGGTTGATCATAAATGTGGTTAACAATACTGACACACTACTTTCATACACCGGTCAGTCGGAATACCCTCAGACAAATTGTCTGCTTGAGTAAAACATGAATTGTTGTCTAGCTGATTCCTTTTTAACTGAATATTTGCTTAAAAGTATAAGGATGTGGCTGCAGCGTTTTAATAGCTCTCTACAAATTTATATGCCTGGTATAAACAGGTAGTACTAAAAGGAGGGAAGAAAAAAACTAGCATTCAATAACACAAACACTAACGAAATATTAATATTTGTTTTACTTGAGTATTGATTACAGTAATTTCTTGAATCCCTACAATATCTCAACTGTAATAATTACAATGATTGTTAATATCTACTGGTAACTCAAAAATATTTCCCGAAAACTCAACACTCTATAGCTTGTGAATGGATATCTATCATTCTCATATTGCATGTGAGATCATGAAACCATTTTATGGGAAGGCCCTTAGTAAACAAATATGCTAGCTGAAGTGTCGATCTATCCCTGTGTAATTAATTCTATCATGTTCAACTTAATTGTAATCAATGCTAATAGCTGATTTATTGCATAATGAAGAATCATAGGTTCTTCACATTTCACGTTAGGATCATTCAAGATAATTTCCAACCATAGTAATTCACATTCCCCTTGTGCCATAACTCGTAATTTACTCTCTACATTGGACCTTACAATTAAATTATTTCTTACTTCTCCAAGCCACCAAGTTATCTCAAGAACATGCAATATTTAGTGGTGGATCTGACAAACTCTGCATAATATAAATCAATATATATCTCCATATTTAATTTTCCATTATAATTAAACAGCAATCCCTCCCAACCCTTGTCTTCAAATATTGAAGGATTTTGTTTAAAGCCTATAAATGTTGTTCTCTTGAATCATGTATGAACTAACTTATCACACTCACATCATATGCTATGTCAGGTTTCATGTGGACCAAGTAAATGAGTTTTTCCACAAGTTTCTAATATTAACCTTTATTCACCGCAAGACTATCTTCATTACTCCCAATTCTATGGTTATTTGGAAGCACATCAGGCAACCAAAAAAGGAATCTCTGCACTTTAGGCTGCCTAAAGACCGAACCACAATGAAGCGGCAAGGTTTTGAATGCAGATTCAGAGTCAAGGAACTCCAATACCAACTTGAAAAGAACATATGAGAAGAAAAAAGATTTGAAATTTTAGTTAATTCATTGTAAATCAGTACAAGAGGATATGTTTATGGATAGATAGAACTCTAAATTATTATAATTTCTTGAATTCATATATTATCTCGACTGTAATAATTACATTAGTTGTCAAAGAAGCCAGAATACTAACTTTCTATATGGAAGATGGCCATCACCATTTGCCTCACCAACCAATCGATTTGTCTGCACAACACGCCCAAAAAAATTACATTGAATTAAATCACCGAATTGGAGTCATATGACCAATAAGCAAAGTTATCAGTGCATACATGGGACTGGCATGGCAAACCGTCCACTTGATATAGATGCGGAAACACTCCAACCTTTACAAAAATTAAGGCGCAGCTTAAACAAAACAGTGCACACAAAAAAAAGAGTACACAACCAAAAACCTAATGACCGAGAAAAGCCAGACACACCTCAGAATACGATCGAATTAGCAAATCCAGCATCTCATGACAATAGTTACGCTCAAATCTCCCATTTAGTTCAACCGAACTCCTCTTCCATTGCCTCCTCCATTTGCCAGTTTGAATCACTAAGAACTCTAAAATATCTACTAAACGAAAACGGAAAACAGAAGAAATTTACCTTGGAAGGGGCTGAACCTTTTCAATCGGGGGTCTATGCGAAACCAAGTATTTCTCCATTTTCCCGCGCTTCTTTCACAGAGAAGTCGCATTTTTGTATCATTATAAAAATCAACAGCAAAACATACCACCCTCTCCGCCATTCTTTCCCGCCAAAAATAATTGGGCTAAAAAATAAATGGAACAAGTCGGGCCCAAAAATTCAGCCCAATCCACGAATAAAAGTAATATTCTCTTGAAAAATACATATAATGATGAGTTATTCGATAAAACATTTGTTTTGTTCTACCCACATTGTGCAATTGTTGAATCAAACAAAAAACAAAGTCCAGGACTTTAAATTGCAAAGGCAGTTATTAAAAGATATTATTTCTATTTCAACGATCAATTACAACCAAGCAGTACTCCAAAATTTATTCCATTTCATATTTAAAGTATAAATTTAAGGTCAAAGAGAAGATAATTAAACATATGCAAACAAGTAATTTATTAAAATGAAAATAATCGGCATAATACTTCTGGCAAAACATGAGATATTTGATATTTCTGGCATAACATAAGATATTTCATATTATCCAATTAAGTCAGAACGAAACAAGAGGTTTCCCACTACAGTTGACACCAAGGATCTGATTGATGAAAACACCACTACAAAAGCAGAAGCTTTGTACATTATACAAACAAACCCTAAGCTCTTTCACCCCTAATTCTACGTGCAAGCTGAATGTCCTTAGGCATGATGGTGACTCTCTTGGCATGAATAGCGCAGAGATTAGTATCCTCAAACAGACCAACAAGGTAGGCCTCAGCGGCTTCCTGCAGAGCGGATACAGCACTGCTCTGAAAACGGAGATCAGTCTTAAAATCCTGAGCAATTTCCCTGACCAGCCTCTGGAATGGAAGCTTCCTAATGAGAAGCTCGGTGCTCTTCTGATACTTACGGATCTCCCTCAGAGCCACCGTGCCAGGCCTGAAACGGTGGGGCTTCTTCACGCCACCGGTGGCCGGAGCAGACTTACGAGCAGCCTTGGTGGCAAGTTGCTTCCTCGGAGCCTTTCCTCCGGTGGACTTCCTTGCGGTTTGCTTGGTACGAGCCATTTATACTCTGATTGAGAACAGATAGAGATGCAACTGAAAAGATCAAAGCAAAACAAGAAGCGGTGAATATGTCTATGGGAGATGAGTGTATTTATAGGGCATTGTGAAAAAGGTTGAGCGGGAATTTTTTGAAGGTGATTTTAGGTTTGTGAAATTTTGATATGACCGCCAAGATGTTAACTTTATGAGGATCGGAATCAACGGATGTGGTACTTCCTCAATCAATGGCACAGATTGCGATCCGAGACACTCCCCAAGAACCAATGGGTACATGCCACGTCGTATTACTTTAGCATTTCTTTGAGTTTTTCTTCTTTCATTTTATTCTTGACTTCAATTCATATATTTTCTCATCCTCTTATATATACCTCTCTTATCTATACCTATATATAATAGGGATTTCCCACTTTAACTACTTCAAATTATTTTTTTATTTTATTTTTATTTAATATTTTATTTTATTAATTTATTTTGGTTATTTAGATATTTTATAATTTTAGAAATTAATAGAACAGTTTTTTAATTTTAAAATTTTATTTTATTTGTTGTAGATTATTACATTAATTTTTATTTATTTTATTTAGTGTCAAAGAGTAGAGAGATTGGTAAGTTATTTTTCTATTTTAAAATAATTTTCTTTTTAATTTATTTTTATTTAACTACGTTTCCACTTTTTCATTAATCTCTCACATATTTTTTTTCAACTTCTCATTTTAAAAAGAGGATCAAAGAAAAAAAATATGAGAAAAATTATTTTTGAAAAATAAAAAGAAAATTCAAAAAAGATAAATAAAAAATGTGGATACACATGCACCCTGTGTTCCCACTAGTGAGCAGAAATATAATTTATATATTTGAGGTGTGAATTATATTAAATAAATAAAATATAAAACAGTTAAAGTTATAAAAAATGCATATCTATTTAAATAATTTTTATTAAATTCTTTATTTACAGTTAATTTGTCTTAGGAAAAATAAAAAATTTAAGATAAAAGTAAATAAAATAAAATAAAAGTTGATGCTTAACCGGCCTAATTGATAAATTTAGAATATGTAATGCTTTTTTAAGACTTTGTATTTAAACATAATTTTAATTTAAACCAAATTAGCTGTAGGATTAAAATAGGGGATAAAAATCATTCTAAAATTTTAAAACAATTAAAATTTTACGGAATTAAATTAATTTGAAATAGCATTTTTTTCATCTGGTTGGTAAGTGAAGATTTAAGTAAAAAAAGTGCATATATTATTGATTTGTTAACTTACCCATAGTTACTCTATCCATCATTAAAATATCTATTTAACTTGAATCTAAAATATTACTATCTACACTTAAATAGCATAATATTATATTAAGTTAATTAATATAATATTACAGTGCATTGCATTCAAATGCTGTAGTATTGCGAACATGTAATTACTGTTTTTAAAATCTTATTATATTTTTGTGTTGATTTTTAAAAAATTTAAGAATATGTAGTTTTTTTTCTCTTTTGTTTAATATATTACAAAATTTTCTCTTTCCCTGTTTACATGTTTATGAAAAATTACTATAGAAAAAAAAATATGTTGAAAATGTAGTAAAAATTGGGGTGTGATACATAAAAAACAATCATTTTAATCAATATGCGTTTGTATTGTTAATCCTTGGATAATTGTTTTATGACCCTTGTTAGCATTTGTAGTAATAATAATTACAATAAGCCTCTAAAGAAAGTATTGAAAGGCTAAGAATATGACAGTTGATAACTATAAACTTATAATCAGATATTGGCAGAGTATATGATTAACCTCAATGTCTACACCGTAGATTGTCGTATGGTAGACGCTGTCAAACCAATCCTTTCTTTTCTTAATTCATTGCTTGTTGCAGAAATTCCCAGGTATTTATGTGGTAGTCACTACGAGTGTAATTAGTAGGTAGGCTGCAGAAATTCCTTGGTATTTATGTGATAGTAGTAAGCAGTCACATTCATGGAAGACAAACAAAACAAAGTTCGTGATTTCAACTACCAATTCTAGAATCTTTAATTGTTTCTGTGAACAAACGAACGAAGCAAAAAAAGCTCTCAACTCTAACAATAGGCCCGAATATAGAAGCAATAATATGTAATATTCTTTATGTACAACAAGTAAAAGAAACAACATGGAAAAGTTTCCTATGATGTTTTATATCATGCCCAGTTGTTGGAGATGGAGAAGTTGTTGAATCTGAATGAGAGATCCCCAGCTGTGTCTCTCTGAAGCTGCATTGGCGGGGATCCATGACCACTGACACCACCACTTGCATCAGATTCAGATCCTTCATGGGGCAATGGCTGAATTTGGTTCTCATTTGGACGGCGTGACCCTTGGACTGGTAACACTGGCACTGGCAACATTGAGGTAGACATGTTACTCGATCTTGTACTTTCTACGCTTGATGAGGCCAACCCTCCGTCCCAAAGGAAGACATGCAGGAGAATAGGAACTTTGGTGTGTCTATGCAAGGAGAGTTTCTGGCTCAATGAGACAGTGTCATAACACCTAATGGCTCCTGTTGAAGATACCATCCATGGGAGGACTTTCTGATTTGAAAGCCTAGACACTACCAGCAACCTCGATCTATCTGTTGCTGCTTTATACAGATGGCTCAGGCCTGAACGTGTGGCCGGTACATTTTCTTGGCCCTCATCAGTAACTGTTGAGATGAAAATAAAACCCTGTTGATCGCATAGAAAAGTATATTATCAGCTTAACAGCTAAACCAACAATGAATCAATCTGTTTAACTATATGAGCTATTGCTAAATTTATCAAAAGAGAAATGCCTCTTCTGTTCGACCAATGGCAAACCCAAGCTTTGTGTCATCCTCTTTTAGTTTTATCTCAACTGGGTACTCTCCTCCAATTGGAGCATACCAGAGCCGAACTGCTCTAACAACACCAATGTCTACTCCATGATAATCCTCAAAGCCATAAAGGCTTACATTTGCAAGGTTAGATAAGTCAGATAATGACCCTGCATTTACAGTAGAAGAAGCTGTTTCTCCGGATATCTGTCACACAAATAGAAGAGAAACTCCATTTAACACAACGCTAAAAAAAGTCCAGAATAGAGAAACTGATCTCTCAAATTATGATTGCAATGTTTGTCAGCCTCCTAGCAAACACATGGTATGGTGGTAAACATTGTAAATCGTGTATAAGTACTCTAAAAGTTTTAGTACTAAAATAATAGAGGCCTTATATCTGTTTGTGAACATCAAGTGACCTGGTCGAAAACAATGTTATGCAAGTAAACTGCAAATAACTCGTCACATTGTGCTAGCATGCCACAACAGAATGTACCTTGTTACAAATTACAATTAGGGAATTGATCATTTACCTTAGTAAGTAGGGACTCGGTTTGGACGTTCATAAAGACAACAGGGACCCCTGAAGCTTGAGCTGCATTCAGCCACGTATTTGCCCTGGCTAGCGTGTCTTCTACATCATTGTAGCGAAAGGCTATTTGATCTGAAACTTTGGGAAGAAGTAGTATTGAAAGAAAATTGCTAGAATTGGGAACTGATAGCAACTCCTGCATCCTCCTCTCCCATGGATACGAAACATATCCATCCTGTAACCGTGTCCTAGTTAGTGCATTTACCATTATGGTGGTCCTTGAAGCTGCAAAGTGCAATTACTATTGTCAACAGATTAGATTAAGACATACATCAGAAGGTGTAAGTTAAAATCTGCATTTTCCACAACTACACTGCACGCTTAAAACAAATTCAGAAAATTGTTAAACAAAAACAATAACAGAATACAATTATCAAAGGTTGATTTTAGTCTGTCATGTACGTAGCAATGTCTATCATTTATGTAGCAATGCCCATTATTCCGTATTACAGCCTTAAACAACAACAAACACAATTTCTTTACTATGAATCTCTTTAAACCGACTCTAGATGTCAAAATCCTGGTTTTAAAATGATCTATGACGAAAAGGGTACCATGATAATGTCGACATCATTGACAGAAGGACGTCATGTGCGTCACGTAACTCGATGGCTAAGTCTAGCAAAAGTTGAAGCTTTCACATTACAGGTTAATGCCTCAAATATCTTGCAATGGATATTCATTCCACCGAACATATCGTGCCAAAAAGCAGTTAATGCAAAAGCCAAAAGGCCTTAGATCTGTGTGATAAAGTGGCAAGAGTTGCCACTTACGTTTGTGCCAAATTGTAAATAACAGTAAATATTTCAACTTTCGTTTCTCTAAATAAAAATACTAACAGTTTAGAAGTAAATTTTTCACCACCAGACCAAAATTTTTACCAGAAGAAGACAATAACACCGTACACCCTCTCTCCTATCATTTTTTTTACTTAACACATTAAATAATAAATCCATAAATATCAGAACAGTACACGAATAAATGAACTCCTCTACCTATTCTTCATCATCCATTCAATTAAACCTGGGAACAAAAACCTGACTTGATTTAACATTCATCCCATCTGTTTTAAATTGCAGATTTAGTTAGTTAATTTTACAGGGAACCGTGCGCTCAACTGGTGGAAATTTTTTTGCATTAACCGACAAACAACTTAGGATTAACGAACTCAATCTTGGAGCATGTCGGGAGAAACAAACAAAAAAAAGATGCAGGGTAAAAAAGGTGAACGAAAAGGGTACCTTGGAGTTGGAAGCACTCCGTTTCAGTTCGATCAAAGAAGCCAACGACGTAGTTAGGGTCAGTGATGGAACGGAGAACGTATTGCTTCTTCCCGGAGGAATCATTGGGAACGATGAAGGCCTGCAACTCGGCGAACTCGTGGGGTCCACGTCGAACTCGAACGAGGATGGAGGTTTCTTTTCTCTTGTAAGAGTCTTGGAGGATTTTGTTGACGGCGGTTTTACCGTTTTTGAAGGGCGATTTGAAGCGGATAAGGGCGTCGGGGGAGTCTCCGATTCGAAGCTCTTCGACGATGTCACCGGTTTGAAGCATGTCACCGGTCCACTCGTCGGCTTTGGAACTTCCCTTCAAACACTCTATGGATAACACTTTGAGGTCTCTGTTGGGTGAGTCTGAACTGCTCTGAGATAACCGGTCCATGGTCATGTTGTGTGTGATCTGTGTAGGTTTTTGTGTGTTCGTATGATCACACACAACAACCAACTTTGTGAAGAAGGTAGGAAGAAGCTCGTGTTTTGACAGACACTACTTTTATATTGCAGAGAGAGTTTCAGATTCTGGTGCTGTTGTTGTGGCGGTTGTTGTTTGGTGTCTGAATTAATAATTTTGGTACGTACGATTCTGTTGAAACTAAATGTTGAAAAATTAGCAGACGTGGAATAGTACTCCATCCTTCTTAAATAATGTTTTTTCTTAAGTAATTCTTTTATAAATACTATAAGATTAATTAATAGTATAATTTACATTGAAAATATAAGAATAGTTACAAAAAAGTTAAGATACTTTATTTATTTTACATCAATCGAATATATTTTTTTAACTAATATATTACACAGAGAAAGTGAGGTTTTTTTTGTGACGGGAAAGGTTGAATTTGCAGAGACTACAAGAAAGATATGAGTGCTTATATTCACGCGGTGAAAAGTCAAACAAACTTGGGGTTCGTTAGTAAGTGTGAACGAGAGTTTGCAGATTCTTCTTATTTGGGCTTAAAATTCTTAATTTTGAGTGTTTAATTTAAATTTTTGAACCACCGTCCAATTATTTTTTGAAATTTTAAAATTATATTTTTTTAATTGAAAATCCAAAATTAAAATAATACGGATTTCGTATTGTAATTATTTTTTAATTATACAAACATTTATTTTAATCTTATTATTATATTAATATTTTATTTTATTATTTTATTTTGGTTATTTCGTTATTTTATAATTACTTAAATTTAAAAGTAAAAAAACAATTAATATTAAATTTGAAATAAACTAATATTGAAACAAAAAAAAATAACAAAAATAAAAAAAATAACATTAAAAAAATGAATGTAAATCACATAAATTTAGTTTTTTTTTATTATTCTCGTCAATCTAAAGGTATTTTTTATTGAACAAATGTCATTATCATTTATTTTGTTCTAACAATCAATACAGGTTGTATAAATTATGTTGTTTAAATGTTAATCTTTCTTATTTTTATTTATTTTACTCTTGTTTTTCATTTTCGTACAGCAAGTGGAGGCAGAAGAGAAAGGAGATAGAGACGCATAATATCATAGACTGTTACTTGAATACAGAACATTCAAATTTTTGCACAGGTACAAAGTTATTTTGATGTCATTCTTGATGTAGTGTCAATGGGAAAAATGAATGCATTCCAAATACGACATTGCTGCATATAAGAGAGAAAAGATTAGAAAATAGATATTTTCTTATAATTTGTTACTGGGGTTTCTCATGTTATTCTTCTTCTTTTTTTCCCTTCATTATTTTATTCCTTTTTTTTAGTTTTATATTACTTACAAATCAAGATTAGTGATTTGTAAATTCTAACAATGAAGTAGATGTCGTAATTACTTTAATATAACTATGTTCATTATGTTATAAATTTGAATTTGTCTAATATATTTTTTATTGTAACTTAATTATTAAAATTGTATGTTGAAACTTATAACTGATGAGAGAAAATGTTTCTATCTTTTATATATATATACACATTATTTTGATTCATTGTTTTTTTTTTTATCGATAAGTAATTTCTAATTAAATTTGATTACTAACCAGACTTATAATAATATTCAATTCAAATCTTTAGAAAATTATCTAATCACAAAATAATTATGATATAAATATTTTTAACATATTTTTTTCTTTTATATTTATTTATTAAATAAATAACATATAAAATTATAATAAACTTATGCAGATAGCATATAGCAGGTAACAGGTACATGTAGCAAGTAACAGGTATAGTAATAGATCGTAGATAACAAGTAACATGTAGCGAGTAGCTGGTAGCAAGTATCAGGTAGTAAGTAGCAAGTAGTAGGTAGTAGATAACAGGTAGCAAGTAGCAGATAACAGGTACCAAATAACAAATAGTAAATAAGAGGTAGCAGGTAGCAAGTAACAAATACCAAATAAGAGGTAACAAATAATAATAGATAACACGTAGCAGATAACAGGTAACAGGTAACAGGTAGCAAATGTAACAAAAAATATATAGCAGGTAACAGGTAGCAAGTCGCAAGTAGCAAGTAGCAGACAACAGAGGTAGCAAATAACATGTAGTTGGTAAAAGGTGGCAAATAACAGGTAACAGGTAACATGTAACAGCAGGTAACAAATAGCAGGTAATAGGTAACAGACAACAGATAATATGTAACAAATAACAGATAACAAGTAGCATGTATTAGGGACCCGATAACATATAGCTGGTAACAGGTAGTAGGTAGTAAGTAACAGGTAGCAGGTAATAAGTAGCAAACAACAGGTAACAAGTAGCTGACAATAGGTAATAGGTAGCAAATAACGATAACATGTACCAGATAACAGATAGCAGGTAATAGATAACAAGTAACACATACCAGGTAATACATACCAAGTAACAAGTAGTAGATAGCAGGTAATAGGTAACAGATAGCATATAGTAGTAGGTAGCAGGTAAGTACGAGATAGCAAGTAACAAGTAGCATGTAACAAATATCAGGTAACATTAGCAGGTAACAAATAATAAGTATTAAGTAACAGACAACATGTAACATGTAACAGACAGCAGGTACTAGGTAACACGTAACAGGTATCAAGTAACAGGTAACATGTAACAGATATTAAGTATCATGTAATAGGTAGCAAGTAACAAGTAACAGGTAGTAGGTAATAAGTAACAGGTATCATGTAACAAGTAACGGGTATCAGGTATCAGGTAATAATAGTAGGTAACAGGTAATAGGTATTAAGTAGTAGGTAACATGTAACAGGTAACAGACAACAAGTACGAGGTAGCAGGTATCGAGTAACAGGTAGCAGGTAATATGTAACAGGTAATATGTAACAGGTAAAAGTAACAAATAACATGTAGCAGGTATTAAGTAACATGTAACAAGTAGCAGGTAACAAGTAATAGATAATAGGTAACAAGTAACAGATAATGGGTAACAAGTAACAGGTAATAGGTAACAAGTAACAAATAATAGGTAACAAGTAACAAATGATGGGTAACAAGTAATAGGTAATAGGTAACAAGTAACAAATAATAGGTAACAAATAATAGATAATAGGTAACAAGTAACAGGTAATAGGTAGCAAGTAACAGGTAATAGATAACACGTAGCAGATAACAGGTAACAGGTAGCAAATGTAACAAAAAATATATAGCAGGTAACAGGTAGCAAGTCGCAAGTAGCAAGTAGCAGACAACAGATGATAGGTAGCAAATAACATGTAGTTGGTAAAAGGTGGCAAATAACAGGTAACAGGTAACATGTAACAGCAGGTAACAAATAGCAGGTAATAGGTAACAGACAACAGATAATTTGTAACAAATAACAGATAACAAGTAGCATGTATTAGGGACCCGATAACATATAGCTGGTAACAGGTAGTAGGTAGTAAGTAACAGGTAGCAGGTAATAAGTAGCAAACAACAGGTAACAAGTAGCTGACAATAGGTAATAGGTAGCAAATAACGATAACAGGTACCAGATAACAGATAGCAGGTAATAGATAACAAGTAACACATACCAGGTAATACATACCAAGTAACAAGTAGTAGATAGCAGGTAATAGGTAACAGATAGCATATAGTAGTAGGTAGCAGGTAACATTAGCAGGTAACAAATAATAAGTATTAAGTAGCAGATAACATGTAACATGTAACAGACAGCAGGTACTAGGTAACATGTAACAGGTATCAAGTAACAGGTAACATGTAACAGATATTAAGTATCATGTAATAGGTAGCAAGTAACAAGTAACAGGTAGTAGGTAACAAGTAACAGGTATCATGTAACAAGTAACGGGTATCAGGTAATAATAGCAGGTAACAGGTAATAGGTATTAAGTAGTAGGTAACATGTAACAGGTAACAGACAACAAGTACCAGGTAGCAGGTATCAAGTAACAGGTAGCAGGTAATATGTAACAGGTAAAAGTAACAAGTAACATGTAACAGGTATTAAGTAACATGTATCAAGTAGCAGGTAACAAGTAACAGATAATAGGTAACAAGTAACAGATAATGGGTAACAAGTAACAGATAATAGGTAACAAGTAACAAATAATAGGTAACAAGTAACAGATAATGGGTAACAAGTAACAGGTAATAGGTAACAAGTAACAAATAATGCTTAACAAAAAACAGAAAATAGGTAACTAGTAACAGGTAATAGGTAACAAGTAAGAGGTAATCGGTAACAAGTAACAGGTAATAGGTAACAAGTAACAGGTAGTAGGTAACAAGTAACAAGTAACAAGTAGTAGGTAGCAGGTAATAGGTAACAAGTAACAAATAATAGGTAAGAGTTAGTTGGTAGTAGGTAACATGTATTAGATAACAAGTAACAAGTAATCGGTACCAGGAAGCAGGTAGTAGCAAGTAGTAGATAACAGGTAGCAATTAACTGGTAGCAGATAACAGGTAACAGGTAAGATGTAACGTGTAATAGGTAGTATGTAACATGTAACCTGTAACAACTAGGAGGTAGCAACTAACAAGTAGCAGCTAACAGGTAATAGGTAGCATTTAGCAGGTAGTTGATAAGAGGTAGCAAGTAACAAGTAGCTGGTAAGAGGTAATACGTAAAAGGTAACTGGTAGTAGGTAACAGGTAGTAAGTAACAAGTAACAAATAACAAATAGCAGGTAGCAGGCAAACAACAAGTAGGTAGCAAGTAGCAGGTATTGAACCAATGTTATTATCGTTTATTTTGTTCTGATCAATCAATACAAGTTGTATAATTATGATTGCTTAATTGTTAACGCTCCTCATTATGATTAATCAATACATGTTGTATAAATTCTTATTGTTTAATTGTTAATGCTTTTCATTCTGATCAATCGATACAGGAAGAAGATAGAGAAGTAAAATAGAAGCAAACTATCACAAATTATTACTTAAATACAATTCATTCAGATTTTTGCACATATATATATTAATATCATTGTTGATGTGAACGTCGACTCAGAAGATAAATGCGTCATGAATACGACATTGTTGCAAAGAAGATGAAAGATATAACTCTTTGATTATATATATATATATATATATATATATATATATATATATTCAAATTCTTTCAACATATAATATTTTGTATTTCCTGACTTAACCAAAATTTGTTACTTTTTTTTAAAATTTTATTTTGGCTTACATATATTTTTTTTTTACAATCACTAAAATTATACAAAATAAACTTATTACATTTTTCAAGTTAAGAAAATTGATTTAGGTAAAAGAATAAAACAAAATCACTTATAAGAAAACTCCGAATTAAAGTAAAAAAAGAAGTGATATGAGCAAAGAGGATAACAGGTTGACATCAACACTTTTATCTCACATCTAAATTACACTTCTATAAATTATTATTTTATTATAATATTAATTTATATCTATGTTTATTATTTTAATATAATATTTTATTACAAACACGATGGTGTGCAGGTGAAATATAGTGTGTGAAAGAAATATTTTCCTATGAACAAATACAACATGAGTTATTTTCTTAAAACATAACGATGTGACATGATATCATAGAATTAAAAAATAAGTTATGTCACCAAGTACAACTTCTATGATTTAAAAAAAAAAAAATCAAAATTGAAATTGTGTATTGGAGCATGACTCTTTCACAAACCTACAAAAAATTTGCAATTCAAAGTCATGTATTGAAGCATGACTTGTGCAACCATAAGTTACTTATTTGGATAGTTTTAAGAAAAAATACGTATTAGGATAAGTATGTTTAAAAAATATATTAATCTGGTACTCAAACCCATTGCATTGTCTATATTTTATTTTTTCATTTGTATTTGATTATTCATTTTTAACTCATTGGTATTTTTGTGGACACTTTCAATCATTGGTATTTTTGGAGGTGAAACATCTACTATACTTAAGAGGAGAGGATATTACCTATCATAATTCAAAGGTTGGTTGAAGGATCAGCTGTATATCTCCCAACCAATTATTCAAATTTTAGATTTCAATTGTGACCTGCACCTCCGTCCATATGTTGTATGTGCCACCAATAAATTTTTGTATTTCAAAAATATATTTTTATAAAAAGTTAAAATATTTAAAATTTATGTTGTTGTAGAGTTTATATTCTGAATTATATAATTTTTTTTTTTAAATTAGAATTAACTTTTGAATTAGGTCATCTGGAGGTTTTTTTTTTTATAGTTTTAAGGTTAACTTATAAATTACATAATTTGAAAGTCTTTTTTAGATACGAGATTAAATTTTAGATTATGTAATTTAAAAGGTTTTTTAAATTTGAAATTAGCTTTCAAATTACATAATTTGGAAGTCTTTTTTATATATAAGATTAGGCCCCGGATTATATAATCTAGAGTATATCCAAATTATATAATTTGGAGTATATCCTAATCTGGAGTATATCCAAATTACATAATCCATGCGCTAATCTCAAATCCAGAAAAGAGTTCTAGATTATGTAATTTGGAATATTATTTTTTTTAAAATATAGTATAAATTACATAATTCGAAAGCTATTTCTGAATCCAATATTAGTTTTCGAATTATGTAATATGATTTTTTTAAAAAAATTCTTATGAATTCTATAAACCTAGAGAACACTTATGAATCCAAAAATATTTTCTGAATTATATAATCTAAAATGTTTTTAAAAAACAAAGAACACTTTAATCAGTAACAAATCAATGCAAGAAAAGAGTGGAGGTTCTTGGAATGTCGGGTGAGATAAAATAGAAGAAAAAAGAAAGTGAAAAAGATGTGAGGGATTTTAAAGGGTAATTTATTTTTTTGCTGAAGAACAGAAAGGTATTTTAAGATTTAGTATGGAGTTTCGCAAGAATGTATAGAGGTGTAGGAAGAAGCAGCCCCATCTACGTTATCATCTCTGGACATAAAAATGAAAATTTCAAACTGGGCCGTTCTAGCCCATTATCAACTCCTTTTGTGAAATTCACTAGATATACTTGTAAAATTTTAGTGAACGCACGTATACAAAAACAGAAGAAAAATAAAGCAATTCCTATACTTAATTATTATGATATCATGTCCAATAACATTTCATAATTTTTTAGTTTTAAGTTATACACTATTTTTCTTATATTTGTAATAAAATAATAACAATAATAAACATATTTTATATACTTTTTTTAAAAAGCACCAACTTCCTTATATTTTTAATACTATATCAATATGAGATTTTATATCATCAATATAACCCCAATTTAGGAAGTGATATGAAAATCAATACACTAACAATTTTCTAAATAGTGAATACATGTGTACATTGATTGATCTTTAAATTAATGTAGAAAGTTGATAATATATTAGTTACAGAGAAATTATATTGTATCTATTTTTTTATTTCATACAAAAATTTAAATGTAGGAATCTATATTAAATACTGAAAACTTGATTAAGTTAGAAGTTAGCTATTATAAAAAAACTAGTTTATGAAATTTTTGAAAGAAACAATAAATTATTTCTAATAACTCATACGTGGTTTCAAATCACTATAATAGAAAACTACTGTATTATATCTGTTGTAATTGTTTTAGTAACCAATGATTAACCATAGACATAAACGAAAAAAATTGTAAATATAATAGTAGTTAAGATAGTTAAATTTGAGTTGTTTAAAGTTAATTTATTGTTTTAATAAGATTTTTATAATTAATTATCTAGGTGTAAGATTTGACATATACATGAGTTAAACAAAAAAGTATGTATGTATGTAAAACTTTTTACTTTGGATGCATTTATTTTGGAAGTAGAGAATTAAATAAAGCAAGACAAAAGACACGCGTCCCAAGAAATATTGAGAAAGATAAGTATTTTTCTCTTTATTACCCTTTTTATTGGATGGTTTTAGAAAATTGAAAAATAGTTTATTTTTTGTTTGTTTGGTAATAGGTGTTTTTGTGCCGCTCTGAGTAGCAAACAAAAGGGTGAAAGAGACGAATAAGAACGCACGTAACGTAGCTGTAGCTTGGGTCAGGTGAGGTCCCTACTGCGACGAAAAGTTGAAAGAGTCTCTGTGTTGCTTTCTCCCACTGCCAATCCGTGAGCCTCACTTCCTGCCATTGCCGTTTCTTTTTCACCCTTTTTTCCCCTTTCCATTTCTAGTGCTTTCTTTAGCCTCCTCTTTTTTTTTTTTTTTTTTAACCTACTTAAACCTACCATTAGGAGTGTCAAAGTGGGGCGGCCAGCCGGCGGCCCGCTGAAAAAAACGCGGGACGGGTTGCATATTTCAACCCACTGACCCGTTTAGGTCCGTCCCGCATAACCCGCAGCCCGTGCGGGCCAAGTACGGGGTGGGTCGAGTTGGTCCGCATAACCCGCATAACTTTAAAATGTATAAATTTTTTTTTCTGCATCCCCATATTTTCTTTATGTATCATCATTTTTCACATTCCAAAATTTTTAATAATATCTTACTACGCATGTCTCGGGAAAATAATATTATGAAACCATTTACCTAATACATTTAAATAAAAAAAATTTAAATTTTTATTCAAAAAAGTATTTTATTTTAAAAATATTTCTTATGTGGGCTGGCCCGCAGACTCGCGGGCCAACCCTTATGCGGGGCGGGCCAGCCTGCATTGCCACCTCTACCTACCATATATTTATGTCGTCAATTTATCCTTAATATCTAGGGTATCTCGATTAACTTAGCATCAGAATATCTTTTACAGGTAACTCATCTCTTGCATCATGAAAAAAATTGAAAGAAAAAGATTGAAAAAATTTGATAAAAGACATTTGACCTTATATAATTTATAAAAATAATATATAATAATGATAATTAAACTGTATGAAAATTAGAGAAAAAAGAAAAAGATATAATTATTTAACTAGTGAATATTATTCTCTGAGGCCTCTTACAAAAACACAACTTTTCACTACCTAGGTCAGGGCATTGCAATTTCAGGCACCCCAAATTCTAGGGTAGTCCTTTTTCTCATCTTCATTCTTCACAACCAACTAACACTATCTGCCGTGTGTACCTTCCAAAACAATCCAGACATTTACTTAACGTTTAGGGCAGCATTTGCTTTCTGACATCATTTATGACATGGTCTTCACTAAAATGGATTTGGACCCACACTATTGGCCCATTAAAGATGGTGACTCGTCCATCCATTGTCTACAGCTGTGTCATATCCATGTGCTCTTTCGCTCTCAAAAGCAGCTCAACACCCAAACCCCGTAACCCATCTACTATCTTTCCATGCCCACGTCTACCCAATTGTTATTTTTTTCAAAATCTTCATTATTGTGATGCCAATGAAGGGAAAAGATGAAAGCAAAACATTGTTGGTTTTCGTCTTTTAGCGATTAAGCAGACAGAATCCGCGTCGTATTGAATTGCAAAACCCAAATAATCGAATCCAAAATCCGTCAAAAGTGAAACACAAAGCAAAAGGCAAATCCACCATTCGTATGTGGTACGGATTGAGATAACCACCACCGAGTTTACTTTGCCAAACACACTAAGATCCATGAAGAAAAAAAAAGGGCAAAATATATATGAAAATGAAAAGTAAAACACACACTATTCATACTCATACAAGTTTTTATATAACCAACAAAACAATGTCGGCTTCGGTCCCCCCATGTTTCCCTTGTCATTCAATGTGGAATCAATCCCATACATAACATCCCTTTTTAACGTTATTGGTGAACCAAGTTGCAAAAATGCAAATTTCCATTTTCCACCACCACCCTAAGAGTAATGGGTCCCCCTAAGAGTAAAGGCATATAGACTATATCAGAAAAAAATTGTACACCATGCTTTGAATATGTGGCACCAAATTTGATGATAAAGTCTAACTTTTATAAGCGGAATTTTGCCACCACTCCTAAAGAACCAACTGCTGAAGAAATGCTGTGGCTACATAATTATCGGAAAGGTGCGCTAGTTTTCGTACCCAATTATTACTAAGCTGTATGTACACGGAATGACGCGGGTATCTCCTTTTCCGTTATTGCTGCTGCTGCTCCTTGTGTGAACACGTACACTTATCGCGATTATCTGAAAGAGTCTAACCAAGTATACACAAACATATATAGAAAATGAGTACCTGAACAACTAAATGCTTCACAATTCACTATGACCACATGTATGTATGTGTATTTTTGGCGTTTTCTCAAAGTGGTAAACGTTTTTTTTCTGTTTTTGTTTCTAACAAAATCATTTTATTTTGGGTGCATTAGACAGACATAGGAGTGATAGAGGTTGGTTCGTAACATACATACCTCAACTTGCTTTTGAAGGTCTTTAATGTACTCAATAGCCAAGTCCAACATGTCTGCTGTGTTTGTTTGCTGCAGATAGAGGAAAACAACATTGGTATATGCGTCCTCCACCACTCACACATAAAAGGTGACGCGTGTGAGTGTGTGCAACAAGTCAAAATGTTACCTTATCCATGTTGGGGACGAGATCTTGCAGTTTCCTCATTCGCTCACTAATTTTAGTTCTTCTAACCTGAAGGGCAGTTGACACAGATAACTATTTGTAAGTTGCCCAATTATGCCTAGGCATGCAATAAAACTCAACCATGGAAAATGTTTGGTCCTTTTCGTGTCATGAAAAATTATTGAGAAAATTTCGGCTGCCTATTTTTAGAATTAATAAGCCAAGTACAAGTGAAGAAGAAAAGGAAATAATTTGGGATCTGGATACTTGAGTACCAGGACAGTGTCTTGTTACAATAGAGAAAATATTGATGGAATGGAACCAACACAAACTATGGTGGGTCCTATTATAATGTCTTGTATCTTTCTTTCTTTATTAAGGAAATAATGTCACAAAGAATTTTCAAAAATAAGTAAGCATTTTTCCAAAACAATCCCAAAAAAACATGCATAACATGAGAGGACTTTAATCCAATAATTTGGCTAGAACCAATCATACCCTTTCTGCAATGCTTCTTGGGTGAGTGGCACAACCTCGCTTGGCACGAATTTTGCAAGGAACAGAATCTGAGAGGTGTAGAAACTTCTCAATGGCTGCCATTTCTGCAGACGTATTTGGCAAACTCAATTGATGAGCCAAAGCAGTAGAAGGTTGGCCTCCTGCTTCATTCTGATCAATGCAACATAATAGAGATCAATGACATTACAGTTCAAAACTACACACCATATATTACCAGGATCCAATGGTACATACCTGACTTTCAGATACGTTTAAACCAGAAAATGGTTTTACATCTTCTTCTCTGTATCTCTTCAGACCTGTCATATTGTCAGACATTATTGCAGAATCGTCCCATGAACCAACGGGGAAACCAGGGATAAATTCATTGCCCCGATTTTCAGCAAACCCTTCATTTTCTGCACTATTCTGTGTACTGCTTTTGTTTCCAATTTCAGCCATAGATGACATTAGTCCCGAAGAGTAGTTTGGTGCATTCTTCATCCTTGTTACGGGAGAAAAGTTTGCTTCCTCAGTACTGTTATTAACAGCTCCCATAGTCCCCATGCCCCTTACAGCAGCATAACCTGTTAATCAAGCTTGCATAGCGTCATTATGACAACCTATTCATGGAGTAAGAAAATGAAGATTGTAATAATTATGAAGCCTAAACCAGGAAATATCGATCACTGTACCCATGTTGAGCTCAACCAACCTCTTTATAAAATGATAACATTCCCAACAAATTCTACCAAGACCATAGTCAAGGATTTAACTCATTTCAGAAATTCATTTACAAAATCAATCCATGAGATACCAGAGCAAAACATTAATCTCTCAAAATACAAGTATCTATTATGTTTTTACATACCCACAAAAACAACGACATGATTTATCATACACTTGCATTTACTCTCTCTCTCTTTTTTTTTTTTTTACATTTTTAAAAGTGGACTTATTAATAGCTATAATTCCTTTGGTTGATCTATAAAGAAAATCCATCGATTTAAAAAAGCTTAATTTTACAGTTTTATCTCCCAGTTGCTCTAGCAGCAAAATGTGTCTAAAACCTCGAATTTGAAGATATTTATACCTGAACTGCCAAGGATTGATGTAATTATTTTTCCCAGAAGATTTGTCTCCCTTGCGCGTGCATGTGGAGATTTTAAAAATAAATTAAAGAAAAGAAAACCGGGATGGAAAAAAAAAAGGTTCCGTTTTTTTAAAAAAGGAAAGAAAAAAAAAGGTGAAATGAAATAAATAAACAGTAAAATAGGAAGGAAAAGAAATTGGACATACCACTTTCAATGTTAATCTTTGAAAACAATCCAGCAGGTGAGCTACCATGCCTGATAAGATTTGAAGCACTTCTACGACCAGTCTCTATCTGGTTTGGCAAAGGTGGTCGTCCAGTGTTCTGGTAAAAATTCTGAGGAGCAGAAGAGCCATAATTATTAATATTACTTTGCTGTTGATGCTGCTGTTGTTGTTGGAGAACAAGGGGCTCATTATTGATGGGTGGTAAAGGCATATCCTTAGGTTGTTGATTGACCTCTTCTTTAACAGCAACAACGGTCGAGGGATTTTGAGTAGGAAGTGCCTCCTCTGCATCAGCAGCAGCAGCATCAGCATCGCCCCCACCAAGACTATTCACAAAGCGTGTCAACATTCGTTCTGTTTCGGGGCTAGAGGGTCGATTGAAAACGTGCTCGTAGAACTCACGGTCGATGATGCTAGAAAAATACGAACTCGGAGCCGATCGATACCGTGTCAACCCTGAATTCGTCTGCTGCTGGTGGTGATCCAAAAACACGGGAGGGTGCTGCTGAAGATCTGACTCCATTACCCTCTTCACTTTTTAATCTAGACGTGCCCCCAATTACAACCAAACCTTCATTTCTTCTCCTTATATTATCTTCCAAGTTCTAACCACTCTCATCAGATCACACCAACTTCTTGGAACCTCTATTTCCTCAGAAAAATAAAATCTTTGTCCCAGCTTTGAGCATAACAATTCTAAAGATCTAAACCCAACAAAGCAAACCACCTCAAACCAAATCTAGAAAGATAATTCAAGTCAGAACTCTAATTGGGTTGCCTCAAAACCAGGAAGGGATCAAAGAAGCTAAGAACAAGAAAAAGAAATAACAATATGAGCTGTAGTTTCTACTTTCTATCTATCACACTCACACATAACATCAAAAGTTATAGAAACTAACGGTAACCGGTTTTTCTGTTCCTGAAAGTGAATCAAAATAACAAGTCAGCTCACGGGGACAAGACAGGCAAAAAAAGAGCAAAGGATGTGAAGTAGGATGTTTGAAGAGAACATGTACCTGGTCTTGGTGTGTGAATATGTTGTGTTGTTTTTGGGTGTTTAACTGGTGGAGGAGATGGGTATGAGAAGGTTCAAGAGAAAGAGATTAGAAAAGTAATAGCGAAGGATTTAGTTGGTTTGTGAGGAGGTGCAGCCAATGGGAAGTGAACAGAACCAAAAATCCAGCCCTGAGATTTGTGGTGTGTGTTGCGCTGCAGTTTTACTAAAACACCCTCCGTTTTTGGAGAAACCAAAGGGGTGATGAACATGGCAGAGGGGGGTTCCAAAGGGAGAAAGAACACAAGTTAATCCTATATTTAGAAGTAAAGGTAGGTTTTGATAAAATGGGAAGTATACGAGGTGAAATGACTTTATTGCCTTCCTCTTCTCTCTTCTCTCATTCACATCATCATCGTCGTCATCATCATCAATGAAATCATTTAACTATCATTTCATTTTCCAGCACAACACAAATATTTCCAACACTTTACACATCCATGGATCAATGTTTATTTTTCTCTCTTTTTTTTTTAGTAATAAACTAATTATATAATAACTAACAACACAAATTCAATTTTTTATTCCCTCCTTTGACTTTCTACAATAATTTTAACTTAATATCACTTCTCTTTCAAGCATTCAAATAATTTCTCTAAACATAGTGCTGTCACTATGAATAGATTACGTTATACATTCGGATCAGGGTTGCTAGAGTTCAGTAAAAGGTAAATGTGGCCACAACTATGTTCGGTTTAAGGTGCAATCAAAAATATTTGGCTTCACTATTTATGTTTCTGACCCTACACTCTGAACCAAATTAATTTGTATAATAATTGAGTCACTCAATAAAATACAAAATGTTTCTTTTCCAAATTTATGTAAGAAAACTTCGATTATGAATTGGTAAAGTTTTCACAAAACGTTTCATTCTTTTCTTTTTATAGAAAACATAACTTTTTCCAATTGTGTGTTGTTTTGTCAACGCCTTCACACGACCTTAGATTTTTATTTTCGGCCATACATTTCTTAATCACGTTCGCAAACAAAACTGTTTAGTAATATGCATAACAAATTATGAAAAATGCACTGGTTTTACTGTGGTTCTTAAGATATCATTAATAGTACGTAAAATATCAGTGAATACAAATTATGTCATTTACAAGATAGAGAGGTAGTATTTCAAGATTATATTTATTTACCTCTTAAAGTGTTTAGTAAGTCTCATATTTAATATTTATACCAAGATAAATAAACATGGTATTGAAAATTTAACAGGATTAAATCTGAATTTATAACAAGATAAACAAACATGATATTGAGGATTTAACAGGATTATATCGGAATTTAATTTTATTAATAGTAGATCTAATGTTAGAAGGAATTGAACTTAAATTTTATTAGTAAACATAAAAATTTATAACAAGACAAAATTTTGTTACCACGTGTTATCATTATTACTATTAATAATAATATTTATTATTATTATTATTTATATTATTATTATAATTAGTAGAAATATAAACGTTCTCGTATATCTGTTTTTTTTATTATATATTTATATTGTAATATTTTAATTTATCATAAAGTTATATGTATCTATATTTTTAAATTTTTTCATTAATATTGTGTTTTCATATTTTGTAAATATATATGTATAAACATATAAATTCACAATAAATTAAAAAATACAGATATATTATTAATGTGTTATAAATATATTATATTATTTTTAAAAAAAATTTAAAATTCAAGAAATGATTGGTACTATGTCGTTGCCAACCATACAGTCTATTTAATAATAATAATATTATTATTATAATATAATAATAATATTAATGTTATTTTTATTAAAAAATTACTTAAAAAATTACTTTATTTATTTAATAAAATAAATAATTATTTTATTTCAAAAATAATTAAATAACTTCTCTTAGTAAAAATAAAGATTATATATATAATGATTTTTATCTTTTAATATATAATTTATCCTTAAAAGAACATCCTCAATTATTGTTATAACTTAATAAATAAATTTATTAAAGAAAATTTACTTATATTAAATTCAAATAGATAAATCAACAATAATTTTTATTTGGTCAGGAATAATTTATTATCATACTTTAATGTTTTTGTTTTTATGTATATAATAAAATTTATAATAATATTTATAAATTTAATTCATACATTAATTTAATAAAATTATAATCATTATAGACTTATAATCTAATGTCTATAATAAAGAAAACACAACAAATTTTTAAAAATATTAAAAGAAATATATCAATAAAAATAATAATACACAAAAATTTACATACAAATTATAATGCATTATATGTTTATATTCAAAAAAAAAATTTAAAGAAATTATCATGTTAAATATTATTATGAAAGTTAACATATCAAATAAACCCTAAACTCTAGACCATAAATTCTTCAAAATTCAACTAATATTGTTACTAATATAAAAAAATATTATTAAAAGAAAACTATAAGTAACTATAAAGAATTAGGTTAAAATTCATAAAATAAAACCAAATAAAAACTGTGAGTAGATAATATATATTTATTAATACAAAATAAATTTAAGTTTCAATGATTTTAAATATATTTAAGTAAAATACAAAATCACGTAATTTTAAAATTAATTTCAAGAAATTGCAAACACCAGCCTAAACACACCCACAGACATTATCCACTAGCAAGTAACAAATGTTAGACATGAACATTATGATTTGGGTACTGTTCTGTTATTCTTTTGGTCAGTGCCTTTTGAATATTCCAGTAAAAATTGAAGAAAATGAGTGTTTTTTCCCCGAAAATTTATAACATCTAGCGCCATAAAAGGCTAATTGAATAACCGCTGAGGACACTCCAGTAATTTTTTGTTTTGAATTGGAGAAGATTTACATTGAAAAAATAGAAGAAAAATGTTATAAAGGGTGAGATTTTAAGATTCCAATAACATTATAGAACTAAAGAAAAGGAAGTCACATGTTGTATGTTTTGTTACCATTTAATAAATGAGAATGATAAGCATGTGTTTTGTAATATATATGTAGTAAACGCTTTTGAAAAGATAAGAAAAAAAAGTGTTGGGCAGCTAGGGTAATCTAGCACGTTCGTCACCAATGACAAGAAGTCCATAAAATAAAGAAACAATATCTGAATGATTAAAAAAAATAGATAACGCAACAGATGTACTTGGAATATTGGTGTTGGTGAAAGTGGAAGAAAAAGGGAAAATATTTCTCTGTTGTGCATGGGGACCAATGCTTCCACGCGTACGTTCCTGCGCTAAGATGCCTTCATATATTATTTCCATGGACCCCTCCTTTCATTTTTCTTATAAACAATTTCTTATTTTATAACAACAAACAAAAGCTTTTGCAGATACACCAACTTCACCCAACATAAACAAGATCAATGATCAAATTCAAAATATTGTTTCTTTTGAAATTAAAAAAATTTGTAAATCACACCATTTTTTTATTTATTTAGAAAATAATCTTTCCACATTTAAAAACTATATATATCAAAACTATGATCTTTTAGGATTTATAATTTTACTGAAAAGCCTGTTCAATTATGGTAAACTTTTACCAAAGAATGTTTCCCTTTTATTCTACTAACTTTAATTTCTTTTGTTTTAAAATACACTGAAAGAACACATATATTATATATTTCTTTAATTAAACTAATTAAGTCCTATTCAGCACGCCTGTCAGAGATGACAACAGAGGTATGTTCTTACAATTATTTAGCCCATTACGTAATTGAATTTAATTGCATGACTAATATACAGTTTTCATCTTTAATACTGTTTACTTATTATAACACAGTGTTTCCATCAACTTTTATAAAGTATCAAAACTTAATTACCCAGCTAGTCAATTTATTGTGGTATACCTCTTAATATATAATTTAATTGTGATATTCCTATCATCCGATAAAAATCTTAGATTATTTAGTAGCCTAATTTATTATAAAATAGAAATAATTTGTTTTAATACATGGAAGGATTTATATAAAAGAGGTTTGACTAAAAATATCTTATTTATAGCAATTAACATGATAAAAAAAACTGCGTTGAAACTCTTTGTAGGATTAGGACTTAAAATAAAAAATTAATCACGATAACAACCCTACGGCAAGAAACTCCTGATGAAATATAAAAAAAACACTCAATCTTTTTTATGATAAGTACGCACAAACAAACGGTACTAATAAAAATTTATGTGTAAGCCTTATCATATTACTGTATAACTCACTATTAAATATACAAGTTCCATCACTTTTTCTTTTATACTTTTTATAATATCACTTTCCTTGTTTAAAACTTTAAATGACCATATATATATATATTGTTTTTTTTAAATTTATTTTTGCTTCAAAAAAATGTTTTAAATATGAAATTATCTTAATATTGTCTGACATATGGTTCTCTAAGTTTTAACTTTTATTTTTTAAAACTTATTGATAAATTTATATGATTGATGTAACTTATCACTACATCAAGAAAAATATAATTATGAGATTTTTTAGTTTAAAAAAATAGTATGTTAATTAAGAAGAATATAAGTTTTCATTTATTTTATTTTTTCTCCTCTAACCTTAACTTGATAGTACAAGTACACATAATTGGTGTCAATGTCATTAGATTTATTTGGATAAGAAAAAATTTGGCTCAAATTAAAAAAAAAATGCAAAACCTTAAAAAAAAAAAAAAAGCAGATACCGTGTCAAACTTGATGGAGTGCATTTCGAAGAATCAAAATACAAGCCCAATTTAGCATTGTTACATAATAATAAATAAATTAGAAACACATACCAAACATGTAAGACGGCGGTTTTGTTTTTTTTTTTCATCTTCCAATTTTATTAAAATTTTCTCATCTATTTTCTTTTTCAATTTTTAAATATAAACAGATTACATCAATTAGAAGTCAGCTAAATCTATAACATTTTATTTTGATGTTATTTTATTTAGAGAAAATTTATTTAAACTTTTTTACTTTTTCATCTTGTATTCATATTTCGAAGTTTTATTAGTCTTTTAAGTTTAATGGATATTATTTTAAAACTAGTTTATATTTTAATTTGATTTGTCTGGTTGAGTTTTTTTATTAAGCTTTTAAAAAAAATAGTGTATTTTTTACTCTTTGCTTTATTTATTTTAAACTTTATGAAATGGGTTGAGTGGTTGGTTTTGAAATTATTTATTTTAGAATATTTTACAAGATTTATGGTTTCACATAACTAACTCGATGAATGAGTTTAGTCCAATGAATAATGATTTACCAATTAGATGTAAGAATTTTGCTTAATAGACGATATTTCGGTCCACAAATCTTAATAAAAAAAACAATGAGATAATTTTCTATTCAAATTTGCTTGACAAATTATAGTTTTCTTAGGAAAATTACTTTGTTTTGAAATGATATAGATAAAACAAAATGATATAGATATACGAGTTGTATATAAATGTGAATGTGAATTTGTATATATATAAGTAATTAATTAATTTATATGTTGAAATGAAATTCTCATATATATATTTTAAATAATTACACATATGTATATCAATTTAATATGATATGTTTGAGTGAATATATAAGTGGTATATTATGAAATTTATTAGATATTCATTAAATAGTAAAAAATTAAAAAAGAGAGTTATTACATCACTATTACATATACTTAATTGTATAATTATTTGTGTTATGAATTTATTTTGACTTATGGAGTTGGGGTTTGCTTGTAGACCAAAAATATTTATAATGAGTCAATTATTAATATGTGGTGGAACAAGTATAACACAAGTCTCTTAAGAGAAGCCTACTTGTTATCTTATATCGATTTAAACTAAGATTTATAAAATGGTTGAGTTTTAAGATGAATAAAACAAATTGTTTGATGTAATTACTATAAAAACAAGTATCAAATTTACCTACAAATTATTACATGTGGATTTAAATCTGTCGATAAATCCAATATAATATACAAATTATTATCTAAAAATATGATAAATTCAATATAATATACAAATTATTATCTAAAAATACAAATGAGTAGGGAAATTGTAACCACCTGTAAATAAAGAAAGCCAGCAGCCCCACCGTCACCATCTTTCTTTTTCTTTTTTCTTATTCTTTCTCTCTTCTTTTTCTCTTCTCTAACTTCTCTCTTCAATTTCTTTCTCATACCTCATCTATTCTAAAATCTGATTACGCCATGCTGTAGCTGAGGACTCAGGCTACATTTATACCCGATCAGATTTTCAAATAGAGTAAGTTCATTTTTACTCTAAAGTTTCTTTATTATCTATTTTTCTCTATGATTTAGTCATCAATCTTAGTGGGACCAGCTGAGAAAAGTGTTTCTCTTAACTTGATTAAGTTCATACTAAAATTTGGTAATATTTGGATAACTTGCATTAGGCCCGTAAATCTTGAAGCTTATCCAGACTGTGGGGAATAAAATTTTAGAAGTTGCTTGGAAAGCAAACAATTAATTTTTTTTAATAGCACCCTAGGCTAGAAGATTCTGGATGTGGAAGGGACGTGGTCCCAATGTTCAATTTCTCTTGCAGGAATGTTGTGTGTTTATATTTTGAGTTGTTTGTTTATATATTATTTAAACTTGTAAAAATATTATATTTTGATGGTTTAGTATTTAAGTGTTATTTTTTTATATTAAATGAGATTTTAAATATTCTGGATTATGTTTTGGAATGATACTCTATGATGAAAATGATATGAAATTGATGTCATACATTTGGGATAATGTACGAGTTGTTGTTTGATGACATTAAGTATGAAAAATCTATGTTTAACGTAGATCCTCTGGCTTCACTGATGATCTAAGTCATGTAGACTAAGATATCAGGTGGTGAAAATCTGAGAGGGAGTTCATACACACCGGGTCCCGCTGTAGACACTCGATATTGGATGTTTGAACTTACCCTGACCCTTTCTGTTAGATTCGCTGGTAATCTTTGGATCAGGTGTTAGTCTCTGGTAGGGGCATACTTAATGAGTCTTCCGGAAGATGAGGTGAGATTGAAATGAAATCTAATAACTGTGATTGAAAATAGATCCATGTGTGCTCTATATAAATGATGAAATTGATATTGAAATTTTATATAACAACATTTAAAGAATGTTTGTAAATTATTAGTTTGATTTGTTCTTTTTTGCATGAATTAAATATGTTATGAAATTTCTTTTCACTAGCTTACCCTTGCTTTTCTTGTTGTGTTTGAACTGCAATGACTGTACTACGTACACGAGCAGATGATCATACAGGTGTCAGAGGGTCTGGAGGGTTTTAGGATGTAGTTTTGAACCTTATATTGTTAATATTTGTATTTCTATAAGTCATAATCTTGTAATAGAAATATTTTGAAAAATTATAAGTTTGTATAGAAATATGTAGAACGTGTATTAAAATAGTTAGATGTATTTTTGGGGTATTACACAAATTACACATGAATTTGTATCCATAGGTAAATTCAATATTTCATGCATATTATTATTCATGAATGATTCATATGTAAATTTAGCATTACCTACGAATTAATATTATTATTATTGATAATAATAATATTGACTTATTGATAAATTTACCTACAAATATAAATATAGATCTATGAATAATTTACCTATAAATTTATAGTAAATAATATTATTAATATTAATATTAATATTAATATTAACAATAATAATAACTTTATTAATAATAATAATATTATTATTATTAATATTAATAATAACAATAATAATAATCAATAATGTGATCACTAAGTTTGTTTAGTATATTAGTTAAATGTCATGTGTTTACTTATGGGATATGAGTTTAATTTTGTAACACCCCGAAAAAAATACAAATAATTATTATAATAGAAATTCTACCGATTTCCATATAAACTTAGAGTTTTTCAAAATATTTATATTACAAGATTATGACTTGTAGAAATACAAATATTTACAATATAAGATTTAAAACATCCTAAAGTCTTCCAAGACCTCCTACTGTATGATCATCTGCTCATGTACATAGTACAGTCATCGCAGTTCAAACACAACACGAAAAGCAAGGGTAAGCTAGTGAAAATAAAGTTTTATAATACACACAATTAAATCAAAAAGGAAAATAAAATTAAATGGATCAATTTCTCAGTTATTCAACCTTTTTCAAAACCCAACATAAAACAATCACGTAGATCTCACATGGATCTACACATCCAAGATAATCAACAAACAACGTCTTTCGGAAGACTCGTATTAAGTAAGTCCCACCAGAGACTAACACCTGATCCAAAGATTACCAGCAAATCCAACATAAAGGGTCAGGGTAAGTTCAATACAACCCAAGCCGTGCATCTCATATGTCACGGTGTGCATGAACTCCTCCATCAACTTCTGACCACCTGATATCTTAGTTTATGTGACTTAGATCATCAGTGAACCTCGGAGATCTCTGTTATCACATAGGCATTAATACTTAATACACAACAAACATCAGTCCATACATTATCCCAAATGTATGAATTCAATTCCATATCATTTCCATCATATAATATCATTCAAAACTTAATCCAAAATATTCAAAAGTCTATTTGACATAAAAAAAACAACACTTAAATACTAAATCATCAAAACCTAATATTTCCACAAATTTAAATAATATATAAACAAACAATCCAATATATAAACAAACAACTCAATATATAAACAAACAACATCTCTGCAAGAGAAATTTAATATTGGGACCACGTCCCTTCCACATCCAGAATCTTCTAGCCCAGGGTGTTATTAAAAAATTAAATTTAGCTTCCCTTACCTTAATTGTTTGCTTTCCAAGCAACTTCTAGAATTTTATTTCCCACAGTCTGGATAAGCTTCAAGATTTACGGGCCTAATGCAAGTTATCCAAATATTACCAAATTTTAGTATGAGCTTAATCAAGTTGAGAGAAACACTTTTCTCAACTGGCCCCACTAATATTGACGACTAAATCATAGAGAAAAACAAAGAATAAGAAAACTTTAGAGTAAAAATGAACTTACTCTATTTGAAAATCTGATTGGGTAGAAATGTACCTTGACTCTTCAGCTACACCATGGCGTGATCAGATTTTGGAATAGATAATGTATGAGAGAGAAGTTAAAGAGAGAAGGAAGGGGGAGAGAGAAAAAAAAAAAAAGAAAAAGAAAAGAAAAAGGTGGTGGAGTGGGGTTGCTCGGTTGCGTGATTTTTTTTCACGGAGGGTTACAAATTCCCTCTCATAGATCGTTAATCAAAACTTTATAATATAAGTTACATTATTATAATCATGTAAATAAAAATTATTAAACGATTTATCTTCTATAACTATATAATCAAGTGTATATATATATATATATATATATATATGTCTGGACTATATTTTTTTATAATACCAAAGTTAGAGTTAAATTGGTTATCATGGAAAAGTCAAATAAAATATATGTTTTAATTAATTATTTTATTTAAAAAAATCAATCATGCTAATCCTATTTTATAGCTAGTAAACCAGAGAAGCCCCACATATTTTCCCGACTTCTGTGTCTTTTCTTATCATTTATTACCTACTTTATCTATTGTAAAGTAAACTGAGTGTGAACATTTTGCTTAAACAATATTTCATTATATTTAATTAATGATATAACCGTTCAAAGAATAAAGCGCACGTGTAATAAAAATAACAATACACGTTTATAAGATATTTGCTAAATATGTTACCAACTAAAGATAAATTTAAAATGTTCAGTACCCAAAATATGTCAAGAGTCAAAACTGAAAGAAAAAAAAAATCATATAAAGAATATAAGGTCTGAGTTCACTAATTATGTACTTGAAAAAGAAAAAAAACGAAAACAACTAAAATAAAAAAAAATTCAAAAAAATCTGAAAAGAAATTCCCATTTTATAAGTTAATTTTGTAAATTTAAATTGAATTTAATATCACATTAATACAATGGAAGTTTAATTCTCATATTCTTACACGTGATAGGTTATCTTAAATCTAATAAAAAATTATCCATCATATTATTTATGTATCTATTTAATAATATTTGGCGTTTGAGAATATATTTAAAATATATGATAAATATTAATAAAAATAATTTTAATTATATAACTTATATCTAGATGGTTTTGTAATGAATTATGACTTATTTTTGTATGGAATATTACTGTTTATTTTTCCATAATTAATGTGTTTTAATTTTCTAAAGACAATCGATGTTGTTTGTCATAATTTTATAGAGACAATTGATATTTGTTTATCCATAATCAATGTTATTTTAATTTTGTAAGAATAATTGATGTCTGCTTGCTTATAGTTGACGTTATCTTGTTTTTCAAAAGACAATTGATTATTAGCATTCCATAATTGATGTTAAGTATATTTTGTATCTTAAACCTTAACTTTAAATTCTAATCTTACATCTAATCCTCCTAATCATAACCATAAATCCTAAAAATTACCATAAACTAAATCCATAAACCATCAACACAACTCTAGTAAACTTAATCCTAAATCATATTCATTTTTTACTTTATTTTATATACAAAGACAAATTTATAATCATATAATTTCATCAATTAATAAAATATAATTTAAATTACATATATCATATCATTCACAAATTTTCATAAAATATTTCACATTTTTCATTTTATTTATTTTAATTCATAGAATATCATTTTCTTCAAAATTTTCTTCAAATCATCTCACATTTAGTCTATAATATTTACTGTAAATTCAAACAAAACATTAATGTTGTGAAATCGAGTGAGGTGATTGTTTTGGAAAAAGCATATGAGCAAGAGACAATTTTGACTTCCCCGAAGATTTGGTAAGATTGAGTGAGAGATTTGAATAATAGAATGAATATAATAGAAAGAAGAAATAGTTAAAGCATCCCAGAATTTGATGCAGAAGAGGGTGACAAGGCACGTGTTTGTCATGAAATGGTGCCGGAGTTACGGCAAAGCAAGGAAATACTGTAAGAGAAGGCTAATTGGGTGTTAGAGTTTATATAATGTGGTGTTGTACTGTACCTTAATCACCCCATGATACCCCATATCTTTTCACATTGCACACTGCTAAAAGACAAAATCTGTGAGTGAGACTGAAAAACTTTTTGTGGGACGATTACATATAAATATATTTTTTGTACATTGTTTAAACAAAGTACCAAAACTGTTCTTAAATTTCTCCCTGCATCCATGTGCCACTGTCACCAGGTAAAATCACACATAAAGGCCTTTCCTTTACTTTACTTTTTTTTTTTTAATATCTGCTTATCATAAATGGTGGTGGGAAAAGGTAAAAACAAATGTACTTGGTTACACCTGTCGACGTTGCCTCCTGTCTTTTCTGTCATTCCAATTATTTAAAGTCTTCATTCTATAATTATCATTATATTAAAACTAGCAAAGACAACACACTGAAAATACCATTTTTTTCTTATTTCAAAACCAACTTTATATATTAGAATTCAAAAATATACAAATTTAATTTTCTTTCTTTCCTTTTCTTTTAATTTATTTTTTCTTCACCACCTACTTCTTGTATTAATGAGCATGGAGAGTGAGAATCTCACTGTTTAAATTAAGTATCTTAGTTTAAATATAATTTAACTAATTGTTAACCAATAAGTTCAAGAATATGCTTAACAAGAATTCAATTAAAATATATTGATGTTCTTGTTTTAAACAATTTTATTTAATGATAAGTTACCGTATAAGATGGGATTATAAACTTTCATAAAAACTATGTTAGAGTTATATTTTCCATTACGTATAATTAACTGATAAAATAACTTCTTGTATTAATAATATATGAACACATAAAATAATTTTAATATTTGTTAACATTCATTAATCAAAATTAGGTGATAACCCCTTTATTATTTTTTTAATCCCAGTCATTCGTTTATTTATATGGGGAAGAAAAACACGGCGTAATCATAATGAGTGGGACCTTTTATTTATTTACCGATGGAAATTTTGAGATCTGTAAAGGACACCCTACCCTACCCTGCGTCTTTTTCTTCGTTTCCCCTACGGTTCCCTTTGAACTCCAAACTCAGGGAAGAAGCAAAAACATTCTTAATTTGTTTATAATTAGAAAAACTTTTTCACCAATATTTGTTCGAGAATAAATCATTTTAGATGTTAAAATTAATTTAATTTTTTTTATTTTACATTTTGTCACAAGTGTTTATGAAAGAATTGTTTAAAGATATTTGTCTTTATACTACAACGTATAAGATTTAATGTAAACAAAAACTACTTTAAACAATTAAAAATAGGTTTTTACAATAAACTCCGTTTTTTATGTTAAGTATTAAATTCTTATATGTACTACTGGATGATCAGAAAGTCGATTAGTCAACAAGAATCATAATTAAACACGTGATTAGGCGTAAATAAGTTAACTTAAGTGCAAAACATGATTAAAGCACAATTGGATTTCTAACTAGACCTACATGTAGGCCCATGACAGTTAGAATCCATTCATAACAGTATAAATAGGAGGACAGACACAACACCCAAGGTAATTATTCACTCCTTACTCTTTTAGTACTTGACTCTCGGATTGACTTGATCGTCGGAGTGTCATTGCAGGTACCCCCTTTGTAGTACTCAAAAATCGAAGGAAGTTACCATGACAGAAGGCAGCCCTACCGACAAACCGAGAAGACGAGAAGATCTCAACAAGAGAAAGTGTACTGCGAAATCCTAACTTTGTAGGAATATTATATAAAAACTCAATACTTAGATGAAAAAAATAATGATTATATATTGCTTATATATGCTGAATATATAGTCACATAAACCAGCCCTAATAATTAAAGTTAAAAGAATATTTATTTCTTTATTTAAGAATCTATATTAAACCATTTAATAAAAAAATGGATGTGAACAATGTTTATATTTTTCTAATACGATATTTGAAGGGTTGTCAACTATTTAGTAGGTGAGGTAAATCTTCAAATACATTTATGTCTTGCGTGTAATGTTTAAGAGAATATCAATCATTTTATTATATTAACATTAAAAACTGGTTGCTTCTTTTACATGTTTATAGACTATCAATCATTTGATTAAGGAAATTAGCTTCAAAAAATGTTTGTTTCTTTTAGACTATATGATATATTGGAAATTATTCATTTATTAAAATATTAATTTTAATGAGTATCAACTCCTCTTTTTTTTTTTTTTTTTTAATCTGACAAACAATAACAAATAACTAAAAGTGTCAAGGTATAAATGAAAATAATTTTTATGGTAAGAATTA
Source organism: Phaseolus lunatus (assembly GCA_013389735.1). NCBI lineage: Eukaryota > Viridiplantae > Streptophyta > Magnoliopsida > Fabales > Fabaceae > Phaseolus > Phaseolus lunatus. The sequence goes on from CM023867.1 coordinate 4,858,371, forward strand.
ATAATGATTAACAACAATAAAAATTATAATAATAATTAAAAAAATACAATATATTTTTAATGTAGAAAAATACTCTCGATGTGAAAAATAAAATTTCCTAAACATATTATTTTTCAAGAAAAAAAGAAAAACAAAAGTAAGAAAAGCAAGCAAAAAGAGAAAAAACCATGATTATCATATTGCTATTACTATAGAAGATTGTCTTGTTCTTCTTCATGACTATGAATTTATTAATCTTATGTCAAATGAGAGCAAGCGGACAATTCATAGTTATATTACATCATATGTTACTCTAAGAAATAAGTTATCCACATATTATACTTTTTGTGATTTTGGAGTGTTGAAGATGGATAATGATGGTATGTCAAAGGTTGTTAGAGTTGGTGATGTTTGCTTGCAAACCAATATAAGAGTTACTTTTTACTTAGGGGAGTCAAACATGTTCCAGGTGTTCATTTTAATTTAATCTACTTAATGATATTGGTTGTAATAATCACTTTGGTTATGGTAAATGAAAATTCAAAAAAGGTATATTGGTTATGGCAAGACGGGAGAAAAATTCTAAATTGTATTGGATTATAAATTTGGTTGCTAAGAAGAGTGTAAATGTTGTGTGTATAGAGGCATCTCTGTGGCACTGAAGACTTGGTCATATAAGTGAAAATGACTTAATTGCTTAGCTAAAAGGGATGAGCTTTTGAGATTAAAGAGTTTAGAGTTGGAGAAACGTTCTCATTGTATGACCAACAAATCAGAGTATCTCTTAAGAAATATTTGTCCTCAGGTAAGTTAGAGTTGCTTGAATTTGTGCATTATAATGTTTGTGACCCATTGAAGTTAAACTCGTCTAGTGGTGCACTTGAATTTGTTACTTTTATTGATGATTGTTCCAGGAAATTATGAGACTATGCACTATAGAAAAAAGGATCAACTACTTGAAAAGTTCAGGAAATTTCATGCTTTGGTTAAAAGACAATAAGATAAGAGGTTGAAATGTATATGTACTAACAATGGTGATGAGTTTGTACACCTTTTTTGTTTATTGCAAAAAGTTGGGTATTAGACATGAAAAAACTTATCCTAAAACTCCTTGGTTGAATGGTCTAACATAAATTATGAACATGATTTTGGTTGAAAGAATTAGGTGTATTTTGAAGTAAATTTGCCCAAACATTTTTGGGGAGAGACATTGCTTGTTGGGTCTATTAATGTCTAAGTTCAAGAAGGGGGGGGGGGGGGGGGGGGGGGGTGAATTGACCTTATAAAGTTTTCGCAAATCAAAACTGTTTTCAGTCATTCACAAGAAAAGAACAGATTGATTTATAAAAGAACAGATTTATTTTTATTACTCGTGACACAAACAAAAGCAGGATCAGATTAGACTTGAGATTAAACAGAAACTTGTTCAAAACAGTTTTAGGTACTTTGATAACAGCAAGATCAAGAAGGATATTCAACCAAGAAAACCACTTCTTGAAAGTTTAAGAGTGACTTAAAAGAAAGAGAGTAACTTGAATAGAGTTATTAAACGAATTTTATGATATCTATTATTCAACACTCACACATACTCATATGTTCATAAGCACTCAAGAACATACATTGAAACCTGAAGAACAGTATGAACACGCCCAGAAAAGAACAGATTCAATTTTAGTTTAACAGATTTATTTTTTGGTAGATTATTCAATTATGCAGAATTAGAGCAAAGATTGAGAAGAAAGATGCACACACAGATTATACTGGTTCACTCATCAAGAGCTACATCCAGTTTACCTTACACTAAGGCAGAATCCACTAAAAAAAAGAATCAAAACAATTACAACACCTTACAGTTCTTGAACCTTACAAGAACAAGGTATACAAAGCTGAAAAACCCTATTTCAGCTCTACTTACCCTTCAAGAAACCCTATCAAGAAGAGTATTACATCAAACACCTTTACACAAAAAGAATATGGAACAAAAGCACCTGAACAGAAGATTCAAGAACCCAAAACCAGTGGCTCAATTTTGCAGACAGCAGTGACAACATCTTCCCTTTGATCAAGGTAACCAAGAACCAAGCACTTGAAAAACTTTGTGAAAATATTTTACAAAAAACTAGTAATACTGTGATCTCTGCTGTAAAAGAGTTTTTGCACACTTGAAAACTATGTAATCTCTGTCTCTTCTAAAAGAGAAGAGTCATTCTTTATAAAGACAATCAGTCTATAACAACTTTTCAAAAAACAGTTAAAGGCTGTTATAAAAAGAACAGGTTGAATTTAGAAATAAGCGGATTGTTTTTCAAACCCTCTCCAGCTCAGCGTATCAGAAACAAGAACAACTAAGACATATTTGCTTGTGCCAAACCAAAACTTTGTGAAAAACTTTAAAGCAAAAGGCAGTGTAGAAAGAATCTGTTGTTTTACAGAACAACAGATTTATTTTTCTTCAGAAAACATATTTTGAGAAAAGTCATGAGAAAAGCATTTAGAAAACTTGGTGCTTGATCTTATCACCTTGATTAGGGTCATGAGGTGGATCACGAGGCAAAAAGGCTACCTTAAACTCACATTACCCTATCACATTACCCCATCAAACAAAAAATTACAAGCTTCAAAGCAAAGCATTACATTTGCTACATCAAACACTATACAATCTTCAAGGAGCAACATCCTCTTTCAACATTGCTTACAATTGTGCATGTTATTAATCTTAGTTTTGTAGTTGTATTGTATACTAAGGTGTTAGACAAATGGAGAGGAATCTTTTAGATCAAGAGAGGGCGTTAAGTTAGAGGAATTATATCCACTACATACTTCGGTAATTTTGGTTGTTGTGCTATTATTTTCCTCATTAGAATGACATTAAAGTTCCTTGGTTTGAAGCTATATTTACTTTGATGAATGATGCAGATACATACAAATATGATTGTTTTAAATGGTACAAATTATCATTTGTGGGAGGGCGAAATAAAAGACTTATTATTTGTGAAAAAAATTACATCTTATAATTTTTACTATTGAGAAGTCAAATTCTATGTCTGATGAATAATGACACTTTAAACATAAAAAAATGTGTGGTTTTATTTGACATTATGCAAACTACAATGTTTATAACATTGCTAATCGAAAAATGCTAGAATTTTGTGGGAGAAGATAGAGTCCTTGTGTGCTTCTAAGTTAGGTGATAATAAATTGTATTCGTTGAATTGCTTGATGTATTTGAGGTTTGTGGATAGTTCTTCCCTTTCAATCCACTTAAATAAGTTTCAGTGACTCTTAGATAAACTATAAGGAATGAGTATTGATTTTGATGAAGCTTTGGGAATATGTCTACTGAGTACTTTATGTGAGTTTTGGGAGGTATTTTGGACTTCAATTACAAACTCAACCCCTAATGATATTGTTTATTTGCAAATGACAGGTTGATGCCCATAATGAAGAGTCAGAGGTATTTGTCTCATGTAATAGGGAAGATGTTAGAAAATAAACTAAAAGGAACATAAGCAAGTCCAATTCAAAATAAAAAATGTAAAGTATTATTATTATAATAAACCTAATTTTGATAACGTTCTCATAAGGAAACAATAACACAATAGAAAAAATATCAAAGTAATGTAGCATTAATAATTTTTCTAACTAGTAAAATCAATATGGTGTAAAAACAATAAAAAAATGATAGTAATATTCTCAAAAAAAGACACAAATAATTTTAACATGAAAAATCTCTCAATATGAAAGGCAAAAATCCATAAAGATACACTAATCAATCAAATTCAATTGATATTACATATAAATACAAGAGAAAAAAATTAATTTCACAAATAAATTCTTACATCTGAAATAATAAAACTTTTAAATTTAAAGAATAAAGAATAAAGAAAAAGAGAAAACTTAACGGTATAGCAATTGTTAGAAATTGATTTATTCAATTGCAAATTTACAATCCAAAATCCAAAGAGTCAAAATAAAGAATAGTTCCTTGTGAAATTATTGTCAAAATTTCACCCAACTAAATAAAACAATTTATTTATTTTTACTAAAAAGTAGTAATTGAATATGCAAAATCCTTTATTTATTATGTCTCTTCTTTTTCTCTTACAAAGACGAGAAAATCAACATTCTCTTTTGACTTATAAAACTTATATTCACCTAAATTAAGTGAAATTAAATGAGCTTAACACTTGGGAACTTTGAGTGTTTAATTATTCGGTGAGATGAGTTAGAAAAATATGATTTTTTTTACATGATAATGTGTATTGGGAATGTAGTTTCATAAACTCAAGTGAATTTATTTCCGACTAATGAGATTTTGGAGAGTCATAACATATGATCGAGTGTGTTAAAGGATGTGTTCACTACGGTAAACAATTTATAAATAACTATCAATCTAATATTTAGGTAGTTGAATTATTATTTACTCTTCCGTTATAACTATAATTTAAGATTTTTTACAAAAAGAAAGAAAAAAGAATAACAAATTAATATTTTTTTAAACATTATTAAAATAACTGAATTGTATGTATAATAAGTGCAGTAGTACTGCATGAGAATTAATTTCACTAGGAGGACTTTCTGCTATCTGATTTCAGAAATTGACCCCACACAACATTTACATTTATGAAACCTAACCTAGCTAGCTAACTACAACCTTTATTTATTACGCTTTCATTTGAATCTGAGTTTAATTATATTTATTTCTATTTTTAAAATAAAAATATATATTTATTTTCTATTCGTAGTATTTGATGATATGGATATTATCTCTTATCTTATTTTTGTTTCTCAATAATTTTTCTTAAAAAGATAAAATTTCAAATAAAAAACATGATATCACTAAAATTTAATATAAAAAATGACATATTTTGTTTTTTAATATCAAATAGAAATGAATAAATTATAATTGTATAAAGTAAGATTCTTTTATTCATTATTGTAAAAAAGTCAAATATTACACATATTCATATCTTATTAATTTAGATATTTTTCATCTATTTTTTTGGATTATATATATATATAAGTTTATTTTAAAATTAAACCATACAAAATAATAAGTAAAAAATTCAGAAAAAAACTTATTTGGTTGTTAATGTTTTTTCTTAATTGTGTGTGATTTAGAATAGATTGAATGAGGTTAAGAAATGAAAAGGTTTGTACATGAAATTAATTTAACCACACAAATTAAGCCTAAAATATTAGGATAATCAATATTGTTCTTTACCTAGCCACTTTCTCAAGTCTCGAGTAATAACTTTGTTCCCAAGTTCCAGGATTGCTGAATTCCATATCATATTGTCGTGGTAACTCTCTGTATAACGGACAACGATGAATTTCTTGGGCTTATGAGTTGCGTGCACTGTTGGGTCCAGCCCATTAAGGGTTTGTTTGAAAACAACGTTCTTTTACAAACTTTTATGTTTGTAATTTATCAATTATCCTGTTTAGTTTTATATATCTTTAAACGTATTTAATTAATTTTAGTTATTTAAAAGTTAAAGTGAATTATGATTTTTTTTTTAATTTATTAACATATAATGAGAATATTTATTTATGTTCTCAACATTTTCTTTGCATTGTCAACTTTTGATAAATGGATTTCATTAGTAGTAATTGCAATGAAAAATTTACGTTTTGTGTAATTTAAGTGATATATTATAAAATTGGATAATTTTTTATATAAGGCATATAGGTAATTTGTGTCAATGTATCATGACTTCATCCAACTGAAATCGGAGTAAAGTAAAATGATTTTATCAATTGAAGATGAAATTGTGCTAATATTAGATGAGTTTCGTGAATTTTATGAAGTCGTGGTAATGCAACGCGACTTCAATTATGTTTAAGTAAATTATGTTACCTTCATGAATTATACTCTCTTTTTACATGGCTCTGCAAATATAAGAGGGAGAAAAATGGTAGATTATATATATGGTAATTATGAGTACATTGATGTCAATTTGAAGGGAAAACGCTATGTAGTTAAAATTTTCCTTGTTTTGGAATTTGAAATAGCTCATCCCACAAGTCAATATTCTGCCTTGTTAGATTTTTTTCCCATTGATATTTTTGGGTAAAGTGGATGGGCAAAAACAAGTTGTGAGACTAATGTGCCTTGCTATTAAGGATTCCATGAAAAGAATGAATATGCACATACCACTACAGAGGAGAAATTTGTACATACAAGGCCTTATGTGCCATATCATCAAGCTCCCTCACCTTCCTTCTTACTTCCTTTCGATCTTTCCCTTCCATAATCATTCTCATCATCTTACTCAATGCTTCCCCTTTCATCGGAAACCTTCTCACCGATCCATCACATGTTTCCACCTCAAACCCAGCTTAATGTCCTCCTCCACCATTCTCGCATTCTCAAATTGCTTTGCAAACAAGGGCCATGCCACATTAGGAAATCAACACACATGCGGAAGGAGTTGGAGCGCGAGTTCAAAGTGTGGCTTAATGAGTGATGTTGAGATGGTAAAAGTGTGGAAGAGGGATGTGGAGTGGAGCTTGTCGGTGCTCTCAATGCTGATGGGGTTGCGGGGAAAGAGAGGTTGACGACTTAGGTGACGATATCTTGGAGATTTTGAGATATGAAGGGGCAGTTAGCATGGGTGGTGAAGATGGTGACCGTAATTGAAGTCGTCTTGCATTAGTGTGGCTTCATAAAATTCACCGAAGTTGTCCAATGTTTGTACACTTCATCTTCGATTAGTAAAATCATCTGAGCTTGTCACTATTTTAGTTAATTTCAGTTAGATTTAATCGTGTCATGTTGGCACAAATTACTTATATACCTAATATTTTTTTTATCTATTTTTGTAATATGTCATTTAACTTACAGCACAAACTTAAATTTTTCCGATTATAATTCATTCTTTAATTATAAAAAATGCATAATATTGATAATAAATTTAAAAAATAAAGAATAAAATATCTTCTTGTAATGCGTTAATGGTTTGTTTGAATTAGATGATTAAAAGATAAAGAGTGTAAAATAAAAAATGTAAAAAATGTAAAAAATTGAATTAAAAGATATTTGAATGTATATTGGACCTTCAAAAGAACATATATAAAAATATTGTGTAGATATCTCTCAACTCTTATCTGTTAAATTGTATGTTATTTATCTGAAACTAATCAAGGAATGTGAGTTTAAATGTGTTATAAAAAGAGTTTTTGACAGTGTGTCGATCAAAAACTTGAAGTTGCGTCTAACTATATTCATTAGATGTTACTATGACGAAAACTACTTGATAGTGTATTTGTCAAGTTTAAATTTCTTCTAATAGTTGTTATGAGATGTTAATTTACAATTTTTTTAGGAAGTTTCAAATACATAATTCAACTCTCAATTCTTATGTATTTAACTTGTTTTCACAACCTTAATCGATTATGTGGCTTTATATGGTAGCCATACAACATCTCATTCATGCATTTTCAACTATTAATATATGGTAATGGTAACCACACAACGTCTAATTGATGCATCTTCAACATTCAATATATATAGGTTCATGACATTATTTGATTGGCACAAAACATGGCAATGGTAGCCACAAAACATCTAATCCATGCATCTTCAACATAGAACGCAAAGATGCACAATTCATTATTTGGCATACACAAAACATGATAATGGTAGCCACACAACATGTAATTTGTGAAATCTTCAACATATTAATATATTTTGTTCATGACTGTATTTGACATGCATAAAACAACGCAATAGATTATACCCTAAAGTTATAATTGATCATTAATCTTAACATAATCAATTATATATGTTTAAAAAAGCACATGTTAATATAGATAATTTATGTGACTTTTTTATGAAACATAATCAATTATATTGATTATGATTTCCAAAAATATTATAGATAATTTATGTGACTTTTTTATGAAACATAATCGATTATATTGATTATGATTTCCAAAAATATTAATTTAGTGTGAATTTGAGTCATATAAGCCATGACCAGATTTATTCAAAACATATTAAAATAAACTCAAAATATGCATGTAAATAAAATAGTTTGGGAACTTAATTGTTTAATGCAACCACAATTTGTTGAACACAACACAACCTTTACGTAAAAGACAAACCACCCAGAACCACTAGAATGAGAGCACAACAATGAGAACCAAAGGAAATAAAGAATAATGGAGGAAGAAAGCAGTGCAAGTGCGCAGCAAATCCACACATTCACGAAGTTTTAATACCATGCAACTACTCCATGGTGAAGCTAAGATTGGATTAAGCATTGGTAGCTTTATGCATGCACAAGCTCAATGGTAAAAAAACATTCCTATAAAAGTTGGACAAAACAAGAGGTAAATATCTAATCTCATAACTTCCACACTAGCTTTCCCCTTCTTTTTTTTTCTCACTCATCAATAAAGGAGCTCGAAAAAGAACTTTTAAAGCAAATTTGTCATCGCCTTTCTTGGAAAATCAGTGAATACAAACACAAGATCTTTTTTTTCCCGCACCTACATAAATGCCCCGAAGCAAACAGGTGCTATGTATTAAAATAGCATATTTATTAAAATTAATTTCGTAAAAAGTTTTAGATGTAAGTCACCAAGAAAATGATTTGAATTTGGAAATGTTAAGTGTTTTTTTAACCTGATTAGCTGTGATTTTAGTCTTTTTTTTTATAATAAGTACGGACTCAAGTTAAGTTTCTTAACTTATTAATTGTTGAAACAATTTTTTTCCACAATTTATTAAAAAAAAATTGGGTTTTGGAGTATTTGAGAATAGGAAATGGTTTAAAAGATTGAATATCCATTTTTTGATGATTAAATTAGATTGATTGTTAGGATTTAAAGTTTTAGGTTTTGCACACATGTGTGTTCTGTAGGCCTAGTTTTTTCTGAATTATGATGACTTAAAAAGTCAAAAAAAAAAAGAAAAAGATGAGCAAATCCCTGTTATGAGGAACATGGCAACAAAGTAATTTTCCTTTAAACACGGATCAATACCTAAAAACGCAACGCTATAGCATGGCATTTTGGAAGTTTCCTACGTCTTTCTGTAATCAAACATGTTGACCAAAATAGCAGCTTAAATAGTAGTCTATGTGTTTACTGAATTTTATGTCTTCCCGAAATCTTATCTTGCATTCCCATTTTCATTATTAATTCTTTTTTAGTTTATCTGTCTACCATTAGTCTTATTCGAGGTAACAACTAATATTATATTAAAATAACACTTAAATAGAATCTCGAGACAAGGTTTTGTGGAAAATTGTGTTCTATACTTGGTGGTCGGATTCTTCCTAAATGATAAAAAACAACAAAACCCTAACCAATAGATCTACCTGTAGTTACTATCAGAATAAATTATACAACATATCTATCAACATATACTGTATCCTTTGTTTTCATTAACTTAGTTTTAGATAGTCTGTAAGTAATTAGTGGTACTTTAGTTTTATACTCCACTATTCAATAAATACTTTTACTTATTTTATTTTCTTAAAAAAATACAACAAATAAGAATGACATCAAAATAAATAGTTTTCCTGTGTTTTAAAAGAATAAATAATAAATAATGTAAAGTAAACCAAACCATCAGAAGTGATAACTAATTTGAGGTAGAAATACTGCAGAAATATTTAAAAAAGGTTGAATTATATATCTAAGTTTATATTTTAAAAATTTTTAACATGATAATTAGAAAAAAAAACCCCTAAAAATACATTTCCAATGAAAGATTACATTAGACGCATGCATCCCGTAACATATTATTGGTTTTCCAAGAGAACAAATTAGGTTGACTATGCCAAAGGATCATTCAATTATTGAATTTCACAATGAAAAAAAAAATGAAGTTGACTAAGGCATAGAGTGCAGGAGCAGGATTTCCCTATTCAGTTATTAAATTCTGGTGATGAGCATTGTAGCAGCAACTTTTTTAATAAGTTAATAGATAATTATTGTGTAATTAAAAGTCGGAATAAATAAAAAGTTATAGGAAAAGAGCAAAATCGCGAGATTCAGTAAACAGAGACTTGGCAAGTTGACATTATAAATAGTGATGTCAGTGAGGTCCATAACTCTCATGCATGCAGGCATCGCCCATCTCTAGATTTTCTCTTTCCCTCCTTTCCAAAACCACAATGGCCGTACTTTGGTTTACGCCGTTAACGCTGCTGTTACTACTCTCATTTTCCTCTGCCGTTCGCTCGTGTCCGCCGTCCGACCTGGCCGCGCTGCTGGACTTCAAATCCGCTCTCCATGAATCTCACGACGGAATATTCAAATCCTGGACCGGCACCGACTGCTGCAGCAACTGGCGCGGCATCTCCTGCGACCGCAACTCTCGCCGCGTCGCCGAAATCAGCCTCCGCGCCGGTCCAGTCTACACCACGTTCGAGAAGCCGTACCGTCCCGAATACATTTCCGGATACATCTCGCCGCAGATTTGCAAGCTCACTTACCTCTCCAGCCTCATCATCACCGACTGGCAGGGAATCTCCGGCGAGATCCCGCCCTGCATCTCCTCCCTCTCCTTCCTCCGCATCATCGACCTCACCGGAAACCGCATATCTGGCACTCTTCCCGCCGACATCGGGAAGCTTCGGCATCTGACTCTGCTAAGCGCCGCCGATAACCTCATCGCCGGCGAAATCCCGGCGACGTTGACGAGATTGACCGGTTTGATGCATCTGGACCTTCGTAACAACAAGATCTCCGGGCCCATCCCACTGAACTTGGGCCAGCTCCAGATGCTGAGTCGGGCCCTTTTAAGTGGAAACCAAATTAGTGGGCCTATCCCGGCCTCAATCTGTCACATATACCGTCTCGTGGATCTTGATCTGTCAAATAACCATTTATCTGGGCCCATCCCTGAAGATTTGGGCCGGATGGCGGTTCTGTCGACGTTGAAGTTGGATTCTAACAGGCTTTCCGAAAGCATACCAGCGAGCCTGTTGGGCTCGGGTATTAGCGAGTTGAACTTGAGCCACAACATGTTAGAGGGTAGTATACCAGACGCGTTCGGGGGTTCATGCTATTTCACACTACTGGACTTATCGTATAATAACCTAAAAGGTCCAATACCCAAATCCATGTCTTCTGCTTCGTACATCGGGTACGTGGACTTTAGCCACAACCACCTCTGTGGCCCAATTCCAAGTGCTTACAGTAACACCGATGCCTCCTCATTTGCTTACAACGATTGCCTCTGTGGAAAGCCACTCAAAGCTTGCTAATTATTGCTATGTCAACTTCCCACACTGATTCATCTCATTCACACTTTTCTAATCATCAATCTCGTATGAATTCTTAACCATCTCACTTTATTTCGTTTTGTAAAATCTCCATGAATTTGAATTGAACCAATGTTATGGTTTTTTGATTGAGAATGTGGTTGACCATCCTCTTGCATCATAACTACCATTGTAAGACTAAAGTATATTGCATTGTAGTTTATTAGAAAATGAGTGACGTAGAGTTATTAATTGTGAACAATGGAATGCAGTTGAGTTTAAATGCATGTTGCCAAAAATTAATTTGGAGAAGGGACGGTATACAGACACTACACGTGAAGTAGCACTCACAACATGAATGACTGAATTTAGTTGTTTAACATGCATTCATTTCTGAGTGCCCACTACTTTCACCCTGTCACATTTTACCTTAATCATGGCAAAAATGTAATAAAAAAACACTAAAACTCTAAGACATTGGTTCGCCTTTCACCTTTTCTTATAGTCAAAAAATGAAAAACAAATAGTCCTCCATCTATATAAATAATATGTACTCTTTGCTTATTATTAAAAAATGTTATATGATGCGGTTTTTATGGTGTAGTCATAGGAGAATGGTGAAGACCGTTAATGAGAATTTTATTTTTAAAGTAAGTTTTTTCTATTAGCAATAACAAATATATTGAATAAAGAGATAATAGGGTGCTCTAATTCATATACATGCCTATACCAGAAGAAAAAACAAACTGATTCTACTAAAAGAAAATTAGAATTTTATGAAAATAATTAGATTACTTAAAATTAGAGAAGGTTAAATTTCACTTAAAAATAAAAATAAAAATTTAAATTTGTTTTTCATATTCTTAAATTGTTTATTATATGTATATTCTCATCCTAACTCAATTTTGGCCACTCTATTTGACTAAGACTAGTATATATAAGTGAAGTTTGAGTGTTATAATCTCAATATTGTTCTATGCCTAAAAGTTTTTTTTTTTTTTCAGACTAAAATAGGTCATATTGATTTTTTCAGTTGGCATCATTGAACTTATTTTATTGTTAATGTTAAGTCACAGTTATTTTTGGTTAGTCAAGATTTTTTTAACATGTTTTTCCACTGATTTTAAATACATTTTATTTTATGTGAGCTTATGTTATTTTTCTTTCCATCAATATCAATTAAGTTTATTTTTTAGATAATAGATCGATGTTATTTCTTGATAACAATAGTTAAAATTTTCCTAACAACTTTGGAAGATTGCTTTTCAGTTGATTACTCATATCGTGATGAATATTTTGTTGTTATTGTTGTAGACTAACGTATTTCTGTTATTAGTAGTTAAATTTTTTCAACTATGTTAGAGAAACTACTTTCGGTTGATGTGAATTAAATTTTTTAGTAGTTATTTTTTCTGCAATGATAATTTCCTCATCAGAAACTAATATTAATCTTTATTAATAGTTTATTAATTTTTTTTCTAACATCTTAATTTTCAGCTAACATTAACTAAAATTGTTTTTGCGAAGAGATTTTTCAATTGACATATATATAATAAGTTAGTAAAATAAATTTCAGTAACAATTAAAAATAACCTCCCATCATTGTCACCTTAAATAGTTATTGTTCATATTAACTAAAAGCAATTTCAGTTAGCACTAATTAAAAAATCACTCTGTTAAAAAATCTTGACATATTTTAACCAAAAAATAATATTAACTATAATATATTAAAAAAAATATCAATATTGATACTGTTGAATTGTTAACAATTGTTTAATATTTTAATAATTATATTTTTTTGATAGTAGTTAAAACATTGCAATTAAAATCTAATAAATTGGAATTACCTTATATAAATAAAACACTTTTATAAAAGTAAAAAATAAGATAAATTCAAATTTATGTATTTAATTTTCTTATAAATGGTAAACATATCCAAACCGAACTTAAAGAATTTGGCTCAAACAAAAACTCCCCTAATCAGTATACAAACAAACCTTTTCCGAATATCTAACTGCAGCTGACTTCCTATTTACTACTTGAGTCTTAATTTAATTAATAACAAAGCACAAAACACTGGAAGATTTTCATCAACTATTTTCATTTTATAATTGAATAATGATTGCTTGAACCTTTATGCACAAAAACATATTGCAGTGTTTATTTTAAAGGAAATGAAGAAATTGTATCAACCTTTAATGTTGAAGTAAACTGTGTAATGCTCATCTCTGAATGAGAATAAGGGCTCCAAAAGAAAGTTCCTGTTTGCGCCTTTAGCCACAAAACTCAAAGGATTGTATTGGCTCAATCCTTTTTGAGAAATAAAGCTTGTTGCTTGGTTAAACGTAGCATCAGAATCAGATTTGCAACTGAGTTTGACTCCTGCGCTAGAGCTCAAACCACTATACACATAGCAGCCCTTGTCACTCTGTGATTCTAAAGATATGGTTTCATTTCTTCCATCCAATCCTGGTACCACAAGAAAAACAGAAGATGGCTTGCCATCTGAAGAATCTACAATGAGAAGAGGTTTATCTGCTCCTTGGTGAATCACATTCATTCCAGGAAGATCAAATGGTTCTAACATCACTGATTTATCATTAGTATCTGCCAATGTTGAAAACTTTGAGGAAGATTCTTTTGGGACAAGCCTAAAAGTTGCCTGAAGAGCCAAGTCAGTTCCAGATTCAGGAAAATTTTGCATTCCAAGTGTTTGGTTTGAAGTTACCAAAACAAAAGTAGAATTTTCAAAGAATTGGGAAAAAGAAACTAGTTGACTATTGTAACTGGCTGGAATAGGAGTAATCCATTCGGAACTATTAGCCCCAGATTTAAGGTCCCAATCACCACCGAGGGTATGACCGGCAAGAAGATAAGGACCATAAAGAATTGCGTGAATAGATGCATATTCAGGCCTGTCATCTGGATTCAGTTCAGAAACACTATCAGTGATATAACAACTTTTTTGTTAGAAATATATGCTCTGACACAGAAATATCAGTATCTAGATTATCCTGAGAAGCTACCTTTTATGGCCTCTGTTCTTGTGGTAAGGGGCAGCTGAAGGGTCAGGTTGTCACTGGCATTCCACTGTCTTGTGATTGACAAATAATTTCCTAGAGGCCACAAAATAGAACATTCTTAATGTTTCATTTGTTAATTTTTTCTGTTAAAAAATTCACAAATATATACAGTTTACTAGGGGATGTATTTGGTGCAAAAGAACTTATTTCTTTTTGAGAAACCTAGTATACACTTTCCAGCACACTATGTCATTAGTCAAAATTAATAAGAAAACCAAAAAATTGACAGTTCTCACTTATTTAATGACTTACACTAATGATTTTTTAGTTTTCAAATTTTTTTAACCAATACCTCATAATGTTTTAGAAAGTGTGTTGGTAGCACTGATTATTTTTATTTGGTGGTCCAACATTCTAGCAACTTGTGTGCATGTGTGTAAAATCAGATAAGCAATAGAATCTCTGCTTTTGGATAATAAAAAGGAAGTAAAGAGAGATTCACACCTGGAGCTGGAAGAGATAAAGTTTCACCATTTAATATCCCCTTGGCACCATCTAGACTAGTCCAAGTAGGCAGTCGAAAGTTCAAAGTAGTCCAAGTATTCTTATGATCACTAAGTACTTTCTGCATCAAACAAAGAATTATGAAAAGGATTTAACAAATTGAAAAATAAAATCATTAGTGCAGAAGGCTTTACCACAGAAACAGTGTGAATCTGGCCCAGATTATGAAGACGCTTACTATAAAAGGTATCTAAGGTGAATATTAAGCTGAATGAGAAATGCCACAACCCGTAAAACAATATCACAGTTACCTCAAATGGAGAAAACGTAAATGTCACTCGTAAGTAAGGATCCCATGAAGCAGCTGGAACAACTGTCTGATTAAGCAAAAGTTTTCCAGATTTCCAATTAAATGAGCTTGATATGTACTGAATGACGTAAAGTGTAGGATTTTTCCCTTCTTCTTCGAAATATATAGAATCCCCCAACTTTGAGAATGATTCAATTCCTAACAAACAAAAAGGGTGAATTTAGAACAAATGACTTTAAGAGCATGGTGAAGTTGAAAAAAAAAAAATGAAGCAGTCTGGAAAGTATTTACAAACAAAACAAATGCACACCCGTTCCATAACAGCACCAGAAAGTGTCAAATGGTGTTCCCCAACCATGGAATGTTTTAGCCTTGGAAACCCCAAGACCTAGTGGAAGCATATAAATCATCACTCCAGGATCTGTTCCTCTCTGAATGCTGAGCACTCCATTGGTTAATGCACGCTCATAATAGTCTGCATAAGAGACTTCTTTGGTCCATCTAAACAGGTGGCGTGAAACCTGAAATTGTTAACTTGTATTAAGACAACGGAAACAAGACAAACATATAGAGTAAAAACATAGATAATGAACATGTTCTGACGAGTTCCCATGTGAAAATAAGTTCTCTGCTAGGACAATTTAAATAAGGAGAAGACTTACATCCAGTATCAAATTTAAAGTTACACCTTGGTAATAAACGATCTATTTAATAAAATGTAAATTGCGAAAGTGAAACTCCAAATTGATTGGAGAATAGCTGCTAGAGTACCTATGTATGGTACAATATGTAACTTTTCTCCTTTAAATAACTACGAAAAACTTTCACAGACACATAATGTACATCTCAAGCATTTCATAACGTGGTAATAAAATGATGAAGGAATGGCTGTACCTTTAACATATTATAAGTCGTGCATGATTCTTCATTCTCTGTTGTTTTTAAGTTATCTGCTATTCTCTTAGGATCTCTCCTATGAAAAAATAGAAAAAAGGAGTCAAGCAAGACATATAGAATTGATTATGAGCTACTGCAAGAACTAAACACTTCTGCTTGACGCCCTAGCAGCAAATAATTATTAAATGAAAGATTTCAAATGCATACGAAAATACAGAAACTAAAAATGCAACATCTTAATACCAGAATTCGCTGACAGATGTCCCTCCAGTTGCATAGCTGTGAGAAGAATTTATGGTTTCCATAAAGAATGTCCCAATATCCTAATAACAATAAATGAGAACAAATCTCAGAAAGTTGAAAGGCATGAAAAATGTTAAGTTATATTGGGCTAACTGATTACTTCCGACACAGCTACACAAAACATACCCAGTAACATGGAACAAACATACAAATAATACGAATAGACTTCTAAATTGAACTTTGAACGACTGATATACAGCATATATACAAAAGTTTGCAATAAAGCAATATAGGAAAAAATCAAATGCATACCAAAAGTAAAAGTTAAAAGGACACAAACATTATAAATAGAGAAGAGATGTAAAATTTGAAATATGGACCATATAGTTACTATAACTAAATTAAAATGAGAGGGATGATAATGCCGATTTATGTATTTTGTTTCTATCATTCAGAGTGCAAGTATACTTCTCAAACTGTGAAAGACTGAATTCCCATGCAAATAAATGGAGTTGTTTGAATAACTATTTTCTTGAAGTTATATTACCGAGTGAGTAGGTTAATTGTGCAAGGCATTACATATTGAAAGGTCAAAAACTAAAAAAATAATATAACACCAAGCAATAGAAAAAAAAGTACAATTCCTTTCAAACTCAATGTAAGTGAAGCAATTTTAAGGGAAACAATTACATATATCAGTAATCTACAATGTAAGTAAAGCAATTAACCTTATAAAGTGGATCGCCTGTGATTTCATATCGCCTTTGAGATCCAACAACAATTGGGATATGCGTATTAGCATGCATGTCAGCTATGTCATTAGCCTACATGAGAAATGAGAATTTTGAAATTAAATCATGGGTTTTTCAAATTAGATACAGTTTTTAGACCAGAATAAAAAAGTTTAAGTTCAACTTTAACATATCTAATTCTTTCATTTGAAAGCCAGCATAACATTATAAATAATATACAAGCAAAATACGCTCTTTTTGTGGTGCAGAAAACGAGGAAAATGGATTCCTCTTTACATGATCTGTTTTTTAAATAAAAAGAAAGGTGATTTGCCTACTAGGAATCTAGGGAAGATGGATTAGACCAACTTAACTTAACCCTGAGACTATTTTAGGATTTGAACTCATGACCTCCAAGTCACAGGGCAACAACCATATCATTCACTAAGGCTTTACCAAAAACAAAATTAAAATTGAAAGAAGGCAACAATTAAATTTTACATGAAAATTTTCTGGTGTAGATTGTATGGTTTTTATAGATGTACTTAGACATCTGACAGCTGGCAACAGTTATAACAGTCATACAACTGATTTACAATCAATTTGAATGACAACCTCAACCTCTACAAACTTACAGCCACAACTATATAATACTATGAGGACTAGAAAAGCAATCGTGTTGTCATATAGAACACAGTTTCCATTACCTGCACTGCAAGCAACCCTAAAAAGCACGGCTTGTCAAAAAGTTGAGCCAAAAATATATGCTTAGAATCTCCCTGCATAGAAAAACATGACAACTTTACTTCCAAATTGATGTTTGCAGGTACCTTGCGTTATAATAATGAAATTACACAAACAAATAAAAAAAGCAACAATAGAGCCAAAGAAATTACACAAACCAATTAACTTACTGTTATGCTGTATAATCTGTAAAGGACATCATTCATTCCTCCAGTTTCCTGGTTCAGTGATTGATAGTGTCTATTTATAGTGTACTTTGTTATTACATTCTGCACTCTGTTGTAGAAGTAGTCAACCATCCATGTTACCACTTTTAGAGCTTGAGAGTTTCCAGCAAATGTATATTGATCCAAGAGACCAGCCAGAATCTGTCAAAGTTTAATAGTTGAAATCCCACAACATAAGGTCGAAAGTACTTTCACTATCAAAATCGACTTTTGAGTGTACCTTGTGAATGGTATAATATGGAGCCCAAACTTCTTGAATAGCTTCAACTCTATCAAAAAACTCAGATGGAAATGCAGATAGATATCCCGTTCCAATTTTCTCCTGACAGGCAGACAGACCAGCAACAAGAGATGTCATTTTCTGTTTCAGGCTATCGTTCTGTGTACTGGCCCACATTAGAGCTGATGCGCTCAAGTAATGCCCTACTCAAGTAGAAAACAATCATAAATTAACTATGAAAAGTAAATTGCAGAGGTTAAAAGTTCCAGGCAGGGTTAGTGTGCTTGGCAGATGCAAGATCACCAAAATACCAGGGAGAACCAAACTTGCATTAGAGTATCAACATATCAAAGTTACGACCAAACCCAAACCCGCAAAATAAAATTAGAACATTAAATACCTTCAGTCCAATGGATCCTTAAGAGAAAACCTTATATATACAGAGACAAGCTTAACAAAGGTTTAAAACATTAATTGATGTTTGTACATAGCAAAACATCAACTACGAAACATTTTCTAAAATATTGCTGCAATTTTTATTCAAACAAATATAGCTTGTATGCCATTTTAGTTCCAAGAATAAAAATTCCAATAAAAAAAAAGAGTAGAAAAACCTTTACAAGGAAAAGATACTGGTTCATATTTGTCGTTTTGAATCTTGGAATGAAAACAACAAATCACAAAAGATATTACTTGGATGGCCTTTTAGTACCTTCCTCCCTATTCCCCAGCAACTAAAAATTCATTAGAATGTAAGAGCTGAGTATAAACACAGCATTAAACTGTACGCAAGATAGACATGCACAAAAAAAACTTGATTTGATCCCCAACCACTTCCCATAAGCAAACGTCAAGTTAACAAAATGACTAAAATTACAAAATTAAAATAATGACATAAAATTCGTGAAATGACGATTGGTGATATAGATAAACCAAAAGTGAAATTAGCAAAAAAACAAAGAAAGTAAGATCTAAAGTGATTGATGAAATAAACTAACCAACAAAATGACCCCGAAGCTCACATCCTGGTTTTTCCCACCCTCCATAAGGAGCAGCAGGAGTAGGTAAACCAGCTGTCTTCCTGAAGCTCCAAATCAACCTGTCCACATCAAACATCAACAGATACTCCAAGTTTGTTTGCTGTGCTATGCCATGGATGGAATACTCATGCAACCTCACATCCTCAAGAGGCACGTCTTTTAGAAAACCTTCAGGTGACTTGAACACACCCATGTTCTTAATTTTCTTATACATAACCGCCCAATCATGTTGTTGTCGTTCTGACAAAAACTTCCTCGGCAGCAAATCAGCCCACGCAGATTCATCCGTTGGCGTCAAATGGTAGTGAGACATCACCTCTTTCTTCCACGTTTCATTCTTGGATGACAGTAGCTCATACTTTAAGGTATGAGATTGCGTTGGAATGTTTGTGCATTCTTTAGCAACAGCACAACCACACAACACCAGCACGACAAACACAGACACAAAACCCTTCATCTTCCTGAGGAATCCAAAGTCAAACCAACAAAATTAAAGAGCCTTAAACCAAGCAATGCAACTACAAAGATAATCATCAAAGTCAAAAACATTAACCTCAGTTCAAGTTCAACTAAAAGTGTTCAACCAACTATAATCAGTAAGTTTCACAAATAGAATCTAAAAAAAAAAAGATACCTTGGAATCTGATTTTTGAAATGACGTAAAATAGCTATGATAGCATAGGCTCGTAGGAGGGATATATATAGGATCTAGAAAACAACAGAAAGTGCACTTCTTTACCAACATAATTCTTCTGTTAAAAACAAACTCTTTTTTTATTTATGAAATTTAACTATTTTTATTTTATTTTATTCAATTTTATTTTTTAAAAATATTTTAGCTTTAATTAATGTTTGACTTCTGATTCTACCCGTACGAATTTGATTTTGTTACTTGTAGATGAGAACATGTTCGTATTAATTTAGATGTAATCTCCTAAACCCTAAAATAAAATATAAGTCAATTTTAGTCATTTATACTTCCTTTAATGATATTTTTGTTTAAATGTTCTACTTTTAATTAATGCCTAATCTTTAGTTATACCATTATAATATGTATGGTTTATTTTAAGACTTTAATAACAAAGATATTTTAAAAAGAATTATTAGAAATTAATAAAATTTAATGCAACGTTTCTTAATTTTCTGAATTAAGTTTTGTTTGCTTATGAGAATAAAGATAATCTTTCCAAATGAAAAATTGATTCTCACTTCTTCATTTTTGAAAAAGGGAAACACAAATTAACTGAAGATGATGCTCCTATTTATTTCATTCATATGCTCTTTTTTGCTTCTTAAAATGCTTCTTCCCAATACAAAAATAAAACCCCATTTTTCATAATAATATTTATTATTATTATTATTATTATTATTATTATAAAAAACATAACATAGGTTGATTTTTTTTCTTTTGATAACATAAATTGATTTTAGAATTTAAAAGTCTGAGAAAGTTGTAATAATGATCTGAATCATATAGAAAATCTGAGATATTAGTGTATAGCGAGATTATGGGGGTTGTTAAATAATACCCAAATGGATTATATTTACTATAAAAAAATTGTAATTAATAAATAATACTTAATTATATATTAAAACAGGTAATTCGTCAGGTTCTTTACTCAAATATTTTAGAAAACTATCTAATTTATATTATTCTTTAAAAAAATTATGGAAATTAATTAAAAAATATTTTTTTTATTTAGAAGACTCTTAAATTTTTTTCTTATCTCAATATAGAAAATAAATAATTGACAGTGATATAAAAAGGAAGTAATAGATACTAATTTATTTTCAAACAAAATAATTGTTTTTAAACATGGTATAAATATTAAACAGAATAATTGAAAATAAAATTTTGAAATTCTTTTTAGTAAAGTAAAACTACTTTAAATATATTCATAATAAAAAGTAACTCCGTATTTCCTATTATTTAAATCATTAAATATGAAAAATAAACATGTGCACTTTAATAACTTATTATTAACAATAAAATAATAAGTTATTACTAAAAGAATTTTAGGAACTATGATTTGTATGCTAAGGATATCATTTTAATTAATAAATATTATTGCATATTTAATTACGCATTAATTAAAATTTGAAAACATATATAAATATTTTTTAGTTAGAAAGTGAATTCATTTATTAAAGTTAATTATTTCGAAGAAATGGATCTGTAGAAGTCATTGAATTCACCATTTAAAAAACACTGATTCATGATAAGAGTGAATAGTGTTTGAAAGAAAGAGTTACGAAAATAATCACTGATATATTTGAAGATTATGTAATTTTGCGAAGAAGTTAACAAGTAATTAATGATTTTTCATTACCTTTATAAATTTTTATCAAATATAAAATAGTTCAACTACTTTATTTTATTTTATTTTATTACTATTAAGATATAGTTTCTGTCATATAAAAAACAAGAAAAAAAAATTGACACTAATTATGGAAATGAAGTAACAGATAGGAAATTATTTTCAAACAAATTAACTAACATTCTTTAAAAGTGAAATGTTTTAGACATTGAAAATAAAATTTCAATTCAGTGATTAAAATTTTAAAAATATTTTTAGTAAAGTAAAATTACTTAAAATATATTTATTATGATAAGTTTTCATAGAAAAACACTAGAAAAACAACTCCGTATTTCGTATTTATTAAATCATTAAATCTAAAAGTAAATTTTTGTATTTTAATAAATGTCAATTACCAATTAAAAGTATGTTTGCAATAATTTAATAGAAGTTGTATTATTAATATTTTGCTTAAGAAACCAATTGTACCTGGTATGATTTATATGGGCTAAGTATAATGTTATCTCATTAATTAATAAATACTATTGTATAATTAATTATGCATTAATTCAAAATTTTAAAATATATATTTTTTAATTTTAAAATTTATTCTATTGAATGTTTATTTATTTTTGTGTAAGCACTCTATTATTTTGTTTTTGTTATTAGTGAAATTATGTGATCATTATTTTTAATATAATTATTTCAATTATTTTCTTTTCAATTTTATTAGTCAGTCAATTCGCTTATTTCTTCCTTAAGAACAAGTTATCTATTAAAATATTATTTTTTTCTTAATGAACATGTTCCCTTCCTTTGTTGCAAAAAATATTTTTTATTAAATATAAATAATTTTTAAAATGCTTTAACTTTAATATGTAATATACACACACATACATATCACATTTGAAGATTAATAACATTTAATAAATAAAAATATTTACTTAATCAATTTAATTTAATCTGATTGCTTATAAATATTAATGACTTATTTACATCACAATTTCATAGTCGGCGTGATCCAAAAAGACAAAAAATCTACCATGATATTTTAGAAATTAAAAATAGACATTTACATAACCTAATTATCACGTAAAATAAATATATTTTATATTATCATCTATGACGGTTATTAAAATGATGTAATAGTAAAAGATTATTTTGCAAATGAAAAGAAACAACTTACTCTTTCTATATTTATTTTTAAGAAAAAATACATTATTTTTAATTATTCATTTTCCTAAGATTCTATAATTTTAACTAATATCCAACATTTGATTACATTATTATCATATGTATTTTTTTACGACACTACTAATAAGAAAATTTCAGGACAAATATTAAGAATAGATAAAATTTAATGGAATTAACTAGCCTCCTAATTTTGTGAATTATGTTTTTTTTTTCTTATAAATTCAAAATTTTCACTTCCCAACCAAAAAGTGCATTTTTCAGACAACTTTAGTTTTATTTTCTCATTTATATTCTTATATTTCAACTAGTTTTTATTAAAATCATGAGAAAATTGATTATATTTGTAGTATATTGAAAAACAACTTAAAACAGAAAACGAGAAAGTAATATATATATATATATATATATATATATATATATATATATATATATATATATATATATATATATATATATGTATGTATGTGTTGATTAATTCAAAAAGTTAACTCTCTTCATATAAATAAATAGGTTTACAAAGAACATGCCAACTAAATTTTGATACAGTGTAAGTAACTAAAACTGCTACACTGAGTAGTGAGATATAACATCACTTCTCTTAACCCTTGCTTCTTTTCATTTATATAAATGAATACACAGAAAGGTCAAGTCACAAGAAGATGTTCATCATTTCTTCTTTCTACATTTGTTTATCGATTTCTTGATCTCTTATAGATGAAGCACATTATACTGTTTATTTTCATGGGGAAAAATTGTATCAATCTTGAATATTGAAATATACTGTATAAGGCTCATCTCTGAATGAGAGTAATGGCTGCAAAAGAAAATACCTGTTTGCTCCTTTAGCCACGAAACTAATAGGATTGTATTGGTTCAATCCTTCCCTAGCAACAAAGCTTGTTGCTTGCTTAAAAGAAGAATCAGAATCAGATTTGCAACTGAGTTTGATTCCTGCACTAGAGCTCAAACCACTATACACATAGCAGCCCTTGTCACTCTGTGATTCTAAAGATATGGTTTCATTTCTTCCATCCAATCCTGGTACCATAAGAAAAACAGAAGATGGCTTGCCATCTGAAGAATCTACAATGAGAAGAGGTTTATCTTCTCCTTGGTGAATCACAGTCATTCCAGGAAGATCAAATGGTTCTAACATCACTGGTCTATCATTAGCATCTGCCAATGTTGAAAACTTTGACGAAGATTCTTTTAGGACAAGCCTAAAGGTTGCCCTTAGAGCCAAATCAGTGCCAGATTCAGGCAACTTTTGCATTGCAAGTGATTGGTTTGAATTTGCCAACACAAAAGTTAATTTTTCAAAGTCTTGGAAAAATGAAACTAGTTGGCTATTGTAACTGGCAGGAATAGGAGTAATCCAGTCTGCATTTTTAGCTTCAACGTCCCAATCACCGCCACTCGTATGACCGGCAAGAAGATAAGGACCATAAAGAATTGCTTTAACAGATGCATATTCAGGCCTGTCATCTAGATTTGGTTTAAAAACACTATCAGTAATTTTACCAACTTTTTTATTAGAAATTCTAGTATTCAACTCTCATGGATTATCTTGTCAAGCTACCTTTTATGGCCTCTGTTCTTACGGTAAGTGGCAGCTGAAGGGTGAGCTTGTCACTAGCACTCCATTCTCTTGTGATTGACAAAAAAGACCCTGGAGTGGAGGTCCACAAAATAAAACGTTAGAACATTACTTTGATGTTTCAAGTGTTCCTTTTTTCTGTTAAAAAAAGTACACAAATACTATTATTTGCTGCAAAAGAGCTTATTTATTATTCGGTGGTTAATCGTTCTAGCCACCAATGCGTAAACAAGATAAATGGAGGAAAATCTGCTTTTGGATAATAAAAAGGAAGTTAGAGATTCACACCTGGAGTTGGCAGCGATAAAGATTCACCATTTAATATCCCCTTGGCACCATCTAGACGAGTCCAACTTGGTAGTCGAAAGTTCAGTGTAGACGAAGTACTCTGCAGAAAAGTTAAAAGATTTGAAAACTGAGGTTGTAGCAGAAAAATGCAGAGGATCTTACATTGCATATCTTGTTGGTTTGTTCTCAAATATGGTTTTAAAATTTGTATTGTAAGTCCCACAAATTTATTACGTTTCATTAGAAATATTGTACACTTCCATCATACTTTAGCTGATTCGTTTCGCAATTATAAATTTAAAATAAGTCTAAGTGACTAAATAGTCATAAGGTAGTTTAGACATTCAATTTTGTGATTGTTTTGGTTCTGCTTCAAGTAGGCCTTCTCCACCCAGTTCTGTTTGGAGGCTGGGGGACTAATCCAAGGTCCGATTCACCACTAGAAGCCAACATGACATGATGTTCCCTGTGCCCAAAAGCACAGTATCTAAGGCATTGATTGACACCTCCCACCTTAGAGGTTCCACAACACTCAATGGTTACTGGTCTCATTCAATGCTTAGGAGGCCCCTACCTTCACATATTTGATGGAGAAAAATTTCTACCTTTTTACTAACTGAAGCAGATCAAGACGGCTTTTTGGCTCAAATGCACTAGACTGGATCAGTTACAATGAACCTATTGTCCTCTAAAAGGTATCAAAGATGAATATTTAGCTAAAGGACATGCCACACATCCCATAAAACAATGTCACATTTACCTCAACAGGAGATAACGTAAATGTCACTCGTAGGTAAGGATCCCATGAAGAAGCTGGAACAACTGTCTGATTGAGCAAAATTTTGCCAGATTTCCAATTAAATGAGCTTGATATGTACTGAATGATGTAAAGTGAAGTATCTGTCCCTTGCTCTTCAAAATAGATAGAATCCCCCAGCTTTGAGAATGATTCAATTCCTAAAAACAGAAAAGGAAATTGAGTAAGAGTAAGGTGGAGTTGGCAAAGAATATGTTGCAATGTTAAGCAGTTTTGAAAGTATATAAACAAAACAATCGTATACCTGTTCCGTAGCAGCACCAGAAAGCGTCAAACGGTGTTCCCCAACTATGTCCAGTTTTAGCCTTGGAAACCCCAAAACCTAGTGGAAGCATGTAAATCATCACCCCAGGATCTGTTCCTCTTTGAATGCTAAGCACTCCATTGGTCAAGGCTCGCTCATAATAGTCTGCATAAGAGACTTCTCTGGTCCATTTAAAGAGGTGACGTGAAACCTGAAATCATTTTATTTTGCGCGCAATGGAAACACTCTCAAACACACATAAAGACATGAATGAAGAACATGTAATAATGAATAATTACCATGTGATAATAAGTTTTCTCTCTTCTGACATTAAAATGACTATGAAAAATTTCATTTACTCGTTTTTAGCTTCCCAAGTATTACATGACGAGCTGATAAAATTATGAATGATTGGTTGTACCTTCAACATATTATAAGTCGTGCATGACTCTTCATTCTCTGTCGTTCTTAAGTTGTCTGCTATTCTCTTTGGATTACTCCTATGTAAAAGTTGAAGAAAAAGAGTTAAGAAAGAAATCAAGAATTTGTTATCAACTAATTAAGAACGTAACACTTTCACTTGATGCCCTTGTAACAAACAGTTCTTCAACAGATAATTTCAAATGCATATGAAAAAACTAAAACTAAAAAGGCAAAATATTAATACCAAAACTCGCTGACTGATGTCCCTCCAGTTGCATAGCTGTGAGAAGAGTTTACGAGGTCCATAAAGAAAGTCCCAATTTCCTAACACCAATAAACGAACAAATTTCACTAAGTGGAAAGGCATGACAAATGTTACGTAATAACGGGCTTAAATATTGCTTCCAATTTAACTATACTTTTCATTACCCAATAAAGGGGACCAAACAAAGAAATGCTGTAATTTGACAGATATGCTGCCTACATACAAAAGTATGCAATATAGGAAAATTTCCAAATTGAAGACCAAAAGTAAAAACTAAAAGGACACTGACATTACAAATAGACATGTAAATTTTGAAGTACGAACCAAATAGTTACTGAATTAAAAAAATGAAATGGAAGCCAATACCAATTTGTGTATTTTGTTTCTGTATTTCAGAGTGCAAGTATACCATCTGAGTGAAGCAAATCACCTTATAAAGTGGATCGCCTGTGACTTCATATCGCATTTGAGATCCAACAACAACTGGGATATGTGTATTAGCATGAAAATCAGCTATGTCATTAGCCTACATGGGAAACGAGAGTTTCAAAATTAAATCTTGGGCCATGACTTAAAATTGAATACGATTTCTAGACTAGAATAAAAAGTCCCAAGTTCAACATTCAAATGTCTCATTGTTTTCATTCAGAGATCAGCACAACATTATATACAACATTCAAGCAGAATAAACTTTTTTTATGCATAAAAGTGGAAAATTGACTGTGTATTTTCTTCTTTACAAGATCTGTTTTCATAAAAATTGAACTTGAAATAGAAAGGTTGACGCAGCCTCCCACAAGATGAGAAGCAGTTTTTAGGATTTTAACTCCAAGCACAAGGCAGCAACCATACCATTTCACTAAGGTTTTCCCGCATAAATATTGAAAAAGAGCAACCCTTAAATTTTATATGGAAACTTTTACAAAAGTAGGTACTCATCTAAAAGTTAACATTACTTTGAAATTGCAATACAACTGATTTTAAAAATATTGAAATTCTGTCACAACTGTATAAGAGTATGCGGACTAAATAGCAATTCTGTCAAAAAGAAAACTGTTAGATCGTTACCTGCACTGCAAGCAACCCTAAAAAGCAGGGCTTGTCAAAAAGGTGAGCCAACAATAGATGTTTAGAATCCCCCTGCACAGAAGAGTATGACAAATTTACTTCCAAATTGAAGTTTACAGGTACCTTGTGCTATAATCAGGAAAACCATTATAATTTATAATTAAACTTTGTTAAAGCTTATGCTTAAGTATAACAAGTATACAATTCAAGAACATCATACAAACGAATCAACAATAGAGTTAAAGAAATTATACAAACCAGTTAACTTACTGTTATGCTATATAATCTGTAAAGGACATCATTCATTCCTCCAGTTTCCTCGTTCAGTGATTGATAGTGTCTATTTATAGTGTACTTTGTTATTACATTCTGCACTCTGTCGTAGAAGTAATCAACCATCCACTTTACCATTTTTAGAGCTTGAGGGTTTCCAGCAAATGTATGTTGATCCAAGAGGCCAGCCAAAATCTGTCAAAGATGAATAGTTGCAATCCCATAACATAAGGTCAAAAGCACTTTCATAATAAAAATGCACTTCTGATTATACCTTGTGAATGGTATAATAGGGAGCCCAAACTTCTCGAACAGATTCAAATCGATCAAAAAACTCAGATGGAAATGCAGATAGATATCCAGTCCCTATTTTCTCCTGACAAGCAGACAGGCCAGCAACAAGAGATTGCATTTTCTGCTTCAGGCTATCATCCTGTGTGCTGGCCCACATTAGAGCTGATGCGCTCAAGTAATGCCCTTCAAAGTGCCAAAAAAAAAACCATAAATTAACTTTGAAAAGTGAATTGCAGAGACTCAAAGTTGTATGCAGGGGTAGAGGTAGTGTGCTTTGTAAGATACAAGACCACCAAAGTCCGGAGAGAAACAAACATGCATTTGTGTTTCAACATATCAGTTTGTGAGGATATTTCAGAAGTTAGGAACAAACCTCAATCCTAGTAAATAAATACAGTAAGTAATTGAAATCCATGGAGTCCAAGGGATCCTTTAGAATAAGCATTACATATAGAAAGACAACCTTTACAAAACTCGAAAACATTTGTTGCTGTTTGTAGATAGCAAAACATTACCTATGAAATATTGTCTAAATTTGACTCCAATTTTTATTCAACTAATAGTTCAATATTCTTTCAGCTCTGAGCAAAAAAAGTGGAAAAAGCATTGCCAGAAAAAGAGCCTTCAACTGTTATGCCCTTTTAAATCTTTGAAAGTAACCAACCAACTACAAAGTTATTAAGCTTTGATTGCATTTAATAAGGCCTTTCCCCCTTAGCAATTGGATTCGGTAAAGTTGATTTTTCCAGCATTTATACTGTCAATGCATTGTAACTGTTGATAAAGATCAAATGACTCAAATTTTAAGTTGCCAACATAAAACATGAGTCGTCAGATCTTCATCTAATGGTTCTGAGTTGTTGAATGTTTGAATATGTGGAAAAAATGAATACAGGGAATCCGGATCCGCTCCTTATAGGAATTCTTTATTAGCATGTGGAGGTGAGTATAAAGGGTGATGATCCAGAAACACCCCATTTTCTACTCAACACCCATCCAACACCAATAAAATAACATTTTCATTTTAAAATATCAAATGATTTAGGATGAATGAACTAGAAAAGTAAAAATATTATTTTTTTATAATGTGTTAGAAGAGTGTAGGAAAATTGAAAGGTATACATGTAAAATTTTGCCATAAACAAATAGCAGAAAACTGGAACACAAGTTAGACATGTCAAAAGGAAAAGAAAAGAAAATAGTGGCAGTTAACTTCTGGAATAAACTAACCAACAAAATGACCCCGAAGCTCAACTTCTGGACCTTCCCACCCTCCATAAGGAGTCCCAGGTGTGGATAGACCAGCTGTCTTCCTAAAGCTCCAAATCAATCTGTCCACATCTAACATCAACAGATACTCCAAGTTTGTCTGCTGTGCTCTGCCATGGATTGAATCCTTATGCAATCTCACATCCCCAAGAGGCACTTCTTTCAGAAATCCTTCAGGTGACTTGGACACACCCGTGTTCTTAATTTTCCTGTACATCATCCCCCAATCATGTTGGTTCTGTTCTGTCAAGAACTTCCTCGGAAGCAAATCAGCCCAAGCAGTTTCATCCGTTGGAGTCAAATGGTAGTGAGACATCACCTCCGCCCTCCATGTTGCATTCTTTGATGTCAATAGCTCATACCTGAATGTATGAGATTGTGTAGGAATGTTTGTGCACTCTTTAGCAACAGCATAACCACACAACGTAAGGGCCACAAACACAAACAAGAAAGCCTTCATCCTCCTGAGAAATTCAAAGTGAGACCAACAAAAATTAAACAACAGTAAAACCAAGCAAAGTGGGAAGCAAAAGCATTGAACATTACTAGCAGACTAGCTCAATTGAACAAGAGACAGGAATTAATAAGTCTATTAACCAATTAGACTTGGAAGTTGGAACACAACCTGAAGTTAATAAGTAGTACGTTGAAGAAGTTGAATAAGAAAAACAAATGAAAAGGTAGTGATATACTTAAGACTTCCTAAACGAATAGAGTGCGGAATGGAAGATAAATAGAGACAGAGAGAGAGAGGAGGACAAAGAAGGGAAATAATTAAGACAGCATAGACATGTGAAGGAGACTATATACATATACATATAGGCACTAGAAAACAAAGCAGGTTAGAGTAAAGTGCAGGTGCAGCCAACAAAGTGACGCTGAAACTCATCTCGTGAAAGGCAAGATTTGGATTTGGAAATAGAGAAAGCAATCTAAATTCATAAGGTGGTAAACAACACTATCCGGAATTCAAGAAGGGAAGAGTGAAGAGAGAGAGATTAGGATGAATGAGCTTTGGTAGTAGTACAGAACATGTTGTCTTAACTATAGGGACAAAGAGAGGTAGAAGGCACCCCACAAAACACATATAAACAATGAAAAAGTCACGGATGAACAATGGACATCGAAGTTACACAAATGGGTGTGAAAGTATGGGAACGAATGTTTATGTACTGAAAAGGTTGGAGGTGGAGTTGGTTGACAAGTCACGACTTGGGGTGTGTGTGCGTGCAGTGTAGTTATCCTTTTTATAGTTTTAGCATCAGTATTAGTATATTAGTATTAGTAAACATTTTTGGTTTTTTTAGTTTGCACATGTTTGTGTCCCGTGACCAAGGATGCATAGATGGTAGGCCCTGAAACAAAGCCATGAATTTTCTTTTCTCCATTTATAGTATGGCCCTTAAGCCAACCCATTGGCTCTGGTAAACAGTCACACCAACCATCCACCCAGCAATATTCATAGTCACATGCTCATGAAATAGATCTGATAAAATGCTCCTCACCATGTTTTGGACAACTTTTAATACCATTTAACACTTGTAATGAGCCAGTAGAGTAAAAACCAATAATAAAAAAATCATTATAATTTTTAAATTAGTTAAGGATATTTAGGTCCTAAGATAATTAATGTAATGAGCAATTAAAAAGAATCTTCAAAAATTGGGACAATTTTTTAACAAAAATATCTTGTAAATGAGAATTGAACGAAAAACAAACCTTGGATATGACATGTAGGACTTCACATAATTAGTCGATAAATATGATACATAAAAGAACTTGATCAGTATTTTTTTAACCGTATTTTTAGTCTAAAATTTCTTAATATAATAATGGAGAAGAGAGTTATTTTTTCTTGATGAATATAGTCAATCAAATTTAAGTGAGTAATTCAGTGAATCAAAGGGACTGACTGTTGATGTTGAAAGGGTTCTTTTCTCAATTAAATTTCTAGCCAGAACAATATTATTAGTGAAAAATGTCTCCCCCTTCAACTACTTGCATGCAAAAGATAACCTCTAATGCAAAAATTACATGCAACCATGAATCCTAAACCTAAGTACTAAATCTTAAATCCTAATTGATTAATGTAAGTGTAATGTAAGTATGTGTCTTTTAGCAACACTCTCTCTGATCCACCTAAAACCTTTCTCTTTAATATTTTATTTTATATAATATAATGTTACATTTCTTATTTTATAATAAAAAGTTATTATAAAGAGTAATTATTTTTCTTGCACCCACTTAATACACCAAATTGTATACTTTGCTTCACATAAAGATGCGTGAAGAAGGCATTAATATTTTGTTCTAAAAAATCATTAATTTATCTATGGCTTCAAGAGAAGAGCATTAGGTGTTTTTTAAAAATATTAGCAGGTGTGTCTCTAAGAATTCCCTAAACTTGTTCAGTTACTATTGTTGTTTATTTTAACGAAAGACAGTAGCAAACATGTTTAATTATTACAACGGTTTTCTATTGCGGAAGTATCTTTACAGGAGTATATAAATAACTCCATTATTTTATATTTTTTAAAAGTGGTTTTTCTGCTTTTTTTTTTTTTTTTTGTGAGAAAGCTAAAACAAACATGTCAAAATTTTTAAAAGTGATTATTTTGTTAAAGAATATACTAGAAAAATATAATAAACAAACCAAACAAATTTAGAAGCGATTATTTTCTTTAAAAAATATATTTTATGAGAAAACGGTAACAAACAGGCCAAAAACTTTGGAATATTACTTTTTTAAAAATTATGAAAAAACTCTAACAAACAGGCCAAATTTTTTGGAGGTGATTATTGTGTAAAAAAAAAAATTTATGAAAAAACTGTATCAACCATGCCAAAAAAAATAGGGAATGATTCTTTTTATTAAAGAAATGTTTGTATTAGAAATTTGTAAGGAATATTTAGGAGTTCATTCATAAGATATATATGAATATTTGCATTAATAGTAATAGTGATGACACAAGCGTCTCCACGCCTCTGTGTCATTTTTTATGATAATAAAATTAAAAATATAATTAAAAACTTAATTATTATAATAAAATTAAATAGAATATTCTTTTGAAGTTATTAAAAAATGTGTAGTGTAAGGATCGAGAAAATAGTCTTAGAATAGAAATTGTACAATTAAAATGATACCTGAATATTTTTTTTATTAAAGTGAAAAAGCTATATAAATAGAAATTTAGTTATTTAGGTTTCATTTTAAAAGAATCACCATCTCTCTAAAAGTTTCATTTTTCTTTCTTCTCTCTTCTCTCTAAGATTTTGACTTCCTCGCTTATCGGTTTGACGATCGGAGTCCACCATTAGACTCCTGACAGCGAGATCTACCAATCAAAATCTTTGGTAGAGTAAGTTCATCTTTGTTTCCTTTTTTCATTCTTTTTTCTTCTTTCTAAGATTCTGATCTCCTCGCTTATCAGTTTGACAATCGGAGGCAGTGAACTCTACGAGATTGCCCAATCAAAATCTTAGATAGAGTAAGTTCATTATTGGCTCCTTTTCCTTTGAGTTGGTTTTGATTTGGTTAGGTTTGCTCTTAGTTAATCATGCATGTGATGTTTGTATCTTCAGAAGTAGTCTGTGTTAGCTCAAGATCCTAGTAGTATAGTTAGATTTGTGATCAAGACTCTGTGGTGCAAGTTAGGCTACCTTAAGCTTTTAGTGGGTTTGGAGCTGGGTTTGGAGCTCTTAGTGATCATCTGCTCAAGTCTAGATAAAGGAAGCTAGTTTTTATTTTATTTTTAATAGAACCCTAGGTTAGAATATCTGAATGTGGGGGTAACGTGGTCACTAGTTCAAATTTCTACTTGCAGGATTGTCTCTTTTGAAGAGTAAAGTAATATATTGATTGAAATGGTTAATTCTGAATATTTTATATTGATTTTAAGGTGAACAAGTTGTTGAAAGTGTTTGTGATTGAAAATTTAAAATGTTTGAATGATAAAATAAATGAGTTGAACTGTTTTTGAATATTTTGTTGAATTACTTAAATGAGATGTTTGATGAGAAGAGGTTGTTTGATTTTAGATGATGATTGATTTAGAAAACATATATTTGGAACTTAGTTATGTATTTAAGTGAATTCTTAGATATAATTGAATTGTTTAGAAAAGTTTAAAATATTTATATGATTAGTGAATGAATTGTTGTGTGATTTGGAAATTCTAAACTTTGGTATGATTTGATTGTGTGATTTGGATATTGTAGAGTTAGAATATGAATTTTAATCAAGACATAGTATTTTCAGGAAAGAAAATACCATGTTAAGATTGTTTAGGATGTGCATTGACTAGGAATTCGTCTAGAAGAAGATATCCCGACTCTCCTGAGATAATGGTATCATATAGATGAAGTTATTCAGGTGGTGAGAGTCGAAGGAGGTTCATATAAATGAGTAAGTTGTTTGAAAGATAACTAACTTAACCTGTTATATGAATTAACCATGTCACACTAGGAGAGAGATGATATTAAGATTATTTATGCGCATAGCTGTGTGGATTTCACAGTGAGATAGTTTGACATGTGTAGATCTCTGAGTCAACATACGAGTCTTCCGAAAGTAGAGTCAAGTGTCTATGTGTTGTGAGTCAGTAGAAGACTGACATGAGAAAGATGAATATTGAAATTGTTGATAAACACTTGATGGTTATGTGAAATGCATGAGAAATGATGGATTTATACGGATGTTTAAAGTTATATTTATGTTATAAGTTTTAAAAATACCTAGCTTACTCTTTGTTTTGTTTTGTGGTTGTTTTTCTTTGATTTGTGATGATCGTGTATTTTACACGGGAACTGATGATGTTACAGGTGATAGAGTTCTTCAATGAGAAGTTGAATGATGAAAATATTTTATTTTCTTTTGAATATTTGTTTTAATTTTATATAAATATTTCAAGTCTTATGAAGAGAGAGATATTTTGAAACATTATAAGAAAGAATTGTAGATATATTTGTATTATGGTTATATATTTATTTTAATATTTCATACAAGATTTATGGTTATTAGACATGGAAAAATATAGGGATGTTACATATAGAAAAAATAATTATAATTTTTTTATTAATTTTATAATGTTTTAATTATATAACAGAAGTATTTGTAATTTTTTTACCAAAATAAAAATCATATTATAATAAAATATGTATAAAAAATTATAAATATTTTTAATTTTTAATAATTTTTATAATTAATAAAAAATATTTTTATAACTATTTTTTAGATAATGAAAATTAAAAAAGATTAATAAATATAATGGGTAAAAGAAGTAAAAGAAAAGTATTGTATATAAAAGATAGTTATAAAATTCAATCTTCATTATTGAAAAAAATTGTACAACTGCTTGGGTATTCTCTTAGAGAATATTGGAATATATTTTTTTTTTCAATTTTACACAAATTAATTGCATTTATTTTTTCAAAAGAGTTGACTTTATGGTGAACTTCGTTCTCTAATGATTTTATTATTATTTTATTTTAAAGATGTGAGAATAAAATATTGTAAATAAGGAAGCAATATATGATAAAAATAAAAGATTATAAGAAATGTAATATGTGAATAACAAAATATTATTTAAGCTACAATAACTCAACTTTATTATTTTCTAATCGCAAATGTACGCTAATAATGTAGATATACTTTGTATTACAATCTAATTGCAAAATGTCACGTATAATAAGACTAATAAGAACATGTATAATTAAATTTCAATAATAATAATAATAATAATTATTATTATTATTATTACTGAAAATTGTTATGCAAATGTTTTATTAAAAAAGATCTAAATGAATCGAGAATGGAAAAAAAAAAATTGCATTATTTGTTATATTGTGAAACTTGCCTTCGTGACTTTAAATGTAGTATTGAGTAAAAAAAAAGTCAAATTTTAAAAAATGTTATGGATTGATATATGACAAGATTTTGTTTATATGTTAAAATGGTTCATGAATGTTAAAAATAATAAATACCATATTTATCCTTTTGAATCATTTTATAATTTTTTGGAACTTTGTCTTCGTACTTTTAAAACATTATACATTATTGTATTTTAATAATATTATATTTTATTTATTTACAATATATCACCAATTCATATTAGTTCGCAATAGTGTTAAAGATATCATCTACACTAAAAAAAATTATTAAATAGAAACTAATTTTTAGAAATCAAAAAAATTAGTTGTTATAATGATTAAATTAGAGACCATTTTAAAAATTAAAAAAAAAATATTAATTTCTAAATTAGTTTTTATTATTATTAAATAAATTTTAAATTGGTATCTAATTAGCTACCAAGCTTTTAGCTATCAATTATTTAGATTCTAAATTTGGTAGCTAAAACCCTGGTACCTAATTTGATACTAATTTAAAAATTATTTAATAATAATAGAAACTAATTTAGAAACTAAAAATTTTTTTAGTCTCGAAAATAGTTTTTAATTTGATCACTATAGCAACTAATTATTTTTATTTTCTAAAATTAGTTTTTAATCAATGATTTTCTTGTAGTGCAATAATATATTATTAAAATTAACGATTATTTAAAAGAGTTACAAAATTTATAACGATGAAATTCAAGAAAATTTGTTTATCCACCAAATCAATTTATTTACGCCTTGTTTATGGATTATGAGTTTGTGATCGGATGCATCTGATATGATGAAATGATAAATAATCAATAATTAATTATATTTTTTATTTACTTTAAATATTTTTTGAAACATTTCAACCAAAAATAAAAATTTATAAATATATATAAAGTCCTTAGAAAATATTTACTCAATTTTCTTATTCATTTTATACTTACATATATTTTATTTTTACTAATTTAAACATTGAAAAATCTTTTATAAATAAATATTTTCTTAGATTTTATCAACAGAGCTATTACCCTTACTTGATATAAACTTAACTTCTTAAAAATACCATTTTTTTCATATAAGGAGAGTCATGCTTCTTTTCTCTAAGATAATATTTTTATCCTATAAATTATAATATTCTATCTTCTTGATCTTTTATTCGTCAAATTCATCCGTTTTTAAATTAAAATAGTTATTTTCTTTATTATTATTTTTGAAAACTATAGGATTTATTAACGTGTATATATTCCTCCTAGCACCAAAGTCACACAGTCGCGTCATTCACGATCACTGTTCTCCCTCAATTTTCCTGATACAAAAGGGTTAAGAAGAAACAAAAGAGTTGAAATTTATAGAAAGCATTGCAGACCAATTGAAGGAAAGAAGAAAGGTGTGGTCTTAATTATTTAGAATAACATATTTAACAAAAACAAATATGATGGTGAAATAAATTAAATTAAAATAGATTGAATATTGGCGGTAAGTATTTATTCCTACACATTTCATTAATACTTAATCTTTTCCATGAAATCATGTAGGAAATCACACACTAAAAAATAATTTCTTCTCAGGAAAAATAATTTCTTCTCAGAAAAGTACACAATCAAATTTAATTTGGTTCACTATCTTAAGTTTAACATTACTAAAAAAAATATTTTATTACTTAACATGTAATGGTAATATTTGTAAGAGAAAACTACAAACTCTCTTATTAAACTTTTATAATAATATAACTATAAACTCTCTTATAATATAGTACAAAATGAATATTTTGAAAATTTCACTTGACTAGAGATAAAAATATTTTAAAGTATATAAATAGATACTAACTTTATCTTATAAAATTTTATAAGATGAGATTAATATAAGGTGCTTAAATTAATTTCTTAATACTTTTTCAAAACTTAATAGAATACACCTCCCACTTTTGCCACCTTCCTGTGATTTACTAGTATTACACATTATGTTTGATTCCAATTTTCTGATGCCACTATCAATATCTATTTAAAGTAAACCCCACTCTTGTAGCTGCTGCAGAATAGGAAGTAAAGGTGAAACCAGTCAATAAACTAAGATAAAATTTAATATTATTTTAATAAAAAAAATTATTTCTAACTCAATGTTATAAAACTAACTAATTATGTAATATTTGTATTTCACTTATTTATGACCATATTCCTTATCAACTTGGAATCTCCAAAAATTCACTTACAATCATCTTAATGAATCCATATAAGATTATATTAACGAATTTAATGAGTTCAAAATGAATAATCTTAACACGTAGTTAATGGGTACATTAACTCATTGGATACACAGCCAACCACAGGCCCAATTGAATTCTGCCAGTGGGAGGAGCTCCTCTGACATGTGGAGAATAAATTGGACAATTTTGGATGTGGTCCACAAAATAGCATGAAGGCAAAACTTTTCTTGCAATCAACAATTTTGGGTGTTACTTCTTAATAAATAATCTCAAACTTACCTAAGGTTATAAAATAAAATTTATAAAAAACTTTAATGTCAGACAGTGTAAAATAAAATTTATATTAATTTATTAATTATGAAATGTTATTATTTGTAGTACATTATTAAGCTAGATAAAATAATGTTGGTTAAATGTTGAAAATCATTCCTTAATTAATGGGAGACCATGATCAGTGAATCTTAATAATTGATCTATTGATTATATTCAATTATGAATATTATAAAATCTTGAAATTATATATCTTTTGAAAACTATGATTCGACCTAGAAAATTGAAAATAGTATTTTCAAGATATCTTGAAAATGTGACAAGCATTGTAAGTATCCATTATCCCTTTTATGAAGAAGTCTTCTTCTCCTTCTCTATACAAAGGAACTTGTTAGGAGAGAAATGCAAGCATGTAAGAAGAACACCATAAAGAGTAAATGAGATAAGTTGATATCCACCACAGTGTGACATTAGAAATCATAGTGAGAGGCTAAAAAGATATTGTATTTCATTATTGCTAGGTGAGATTAAGTGTTACCTTGAGGGTGAGAGAAAAAAATATTGTAATCCTACTTTCATAATGAAGACATTTTTTGAACTAAGACTCCTTGAGTTTTTATTTCTCAAGTTGAGAAAGTTTTTACACGTTAAAACTTCTAGATATCATTATTTTATTTTACTTTATTTTCTTTTATCTATTTATTGTTTTTGCAAGTGTCCATTCTTTATCTACACTAAAAAAGGAGAATTAGTTGTAATTTTTCTAACATTAAATAGATGTTAAAGCTCAATTATGGTTCACTGCTTAGGACTTTCACGATAAGTATTTCTTACCAATCCATGCTTACTCCTACGCATGAAATAATGTCCTTTGTGATTGGTTAATTGGTAACACTACAACTCATAGGAAGAAAAAGGAGTAATCGGTGGAAAACAACCTTTTCTTGTTCGTACATAAATTTCCAAGAAAACGATGAAACTAAGCGAATATGAATCGCACTTTGGTTTCTTGCATTCAAGCTACAAAACTGATGCCATACTTAACTCAGACCTAACGTACAAGGACAAACCTTTTGCGTGAAGTCACATACCTTCACAATCTTACTTCCTTTCTTATCACCAAAAAAGATAAGAGCAAATTTAGTTATAATAAAGTAAGAAATATTAAGAAAAAAATTTAAATCTAACTATAATGTGTCAAAATTACTTTTTAAAGTATATTATTGGATATTTCACATCGAATAGAAATAAAAACATTTAATAATATATAAATTTGTATAAATCTCATCTTATAATCAATTTTATAAGTTTTAGTAAACATATCCTAACGAGAGTTTTTTGGATCTATTATGTTACTCACTATCGAATTATTATCGGACTACTCATATATATATATATATATATATATATATATATATATATATATATATATATATATATATATATATATATATTCTCACACAAGACTTAGAGTCTCGATAAGACGAGAGTGTGTTGGAGATTTCACATTAAATAAAGATAAATACATTTAATATATAAATGGTACAAATCCATCTTATAAGTGTCCACTTCTTAATTTAATATATATATATATATATATATATATATATATATATATATATATATATATATATATATATATATATATATATATATATATATATATATATACTTTAGATTAGCGTTATTTCAAGTTAGCATCTCCAAAATAAAGTTACTCATAAAATCAATCAATAACTAAGTTAAATGTTACTTTAAAGTACCATTTTTAAGCCTTGGAACTTCAGTTCTTAATTAAGTTGGCACATGATTGATCCGTGAAACAGTAGGTTATGTTTTGGCAGAACAAACCCCATAACCAGAAATTAAAGTTTTAATAAAGACTTTGGTACATGGTTGCATAAGGCAAAAGCAAAACAAAAATGGTTGGTGAGTGGTGATAGAATGAGATTTAGGTAGACTTGGTTTTCCAATTTTACATGGACACAATTCCTTGTGTTAGAAAGATGAGATAAGAGGGTTAGGGTTGAGGGAGCTGTTGAAGGAATGGGGTACAACTATGTATATTGCTTTCACATAATTAATTTCATGACGTTGATATGCAAGTGGGATGACACTTAGCACTCTTCCAAAATTTATTCCACCACCCCCACACCATTCATTACCCTTAAGTTTTCTATCATTTCACCACATTCTCCCTACACTACAATGATAATTTATTTTACGTATGTCTAAAATTCAAACTCATAATTAATAAAGTAAAAAAAAAATCATAATTACTTACTTTAAAAAGTATACACACTAAGATGTTACACAATCCATTTACTAGGTAGATTAAAGACTAATTAAGTTCTAAGAAAGATACAGAATCTAATTTCATTACTGAAACCAGATCGTAGAAGCTATCAAACTCCTCTTGCACCACAAAAGTCACTATCTACATTATTATTATTTTTTTTCTGAATGAATCCAAGACATCATGTCCAAATTCTACATATAAATTATGGTAGAAAAGGATGAAGTGTGTCCATCTTCATTCAGCATTCATCATAAATGTATTTAAAAAAGCTTAGTTTATGATTTATATGATTTTGTTATTGGATATTATTGGAGTGTCCTATTAATTTAACCATGAATTCAGTTTTAGAATATAGTTTTGTCTGATTGGAAGCAGATCCACTCCATCATGCTCAGTGGCAATATATGATTGCACACTGACCAAACATCCCAATGTAATCCACAAGAGGAACACAACCCACATTTATCCCAAGTTTTAAAGTAATTAATTCCATCTAATTCAAATTATTACCCTGATCAAAGATTAGTGTAAAAAATTTTCAATGTCCTAATCATGAAACACTAGTTGAAAGTTGAAAGCCATTTAAGCTTGTTATGAATAAGGCTGCAATGGGCCAAGGCCTTTTAAGAAGTATCCAGCTTAAAAGGGTATAACAAATAGACTTTTGCTTCCGGCATAATACATTTTAGTACAATATACAGAACTATGATTGAAGAACCACCAAAAAAACATTTCCAATACGTCGACCAACCACCAATAATACTCAACAGTCACTCACAACATTTATTATTAAGAAGTGTACTAAATCTAACTCAACATCATAAAACTGATTTAAAATAGATAAAGTTTGTACTTACTTATAATCGCCGAGGCTACTAACTCATGCGTGTGACTATATATTATGGATGATCTGATAATTGTCCAATAGCAGATAACCTGATAAATCCAATAAACAATCGTTAAAATAGACTCAAAAGGACTCTGATATCATATTAAAAAATAGACTTTAAATTTATAAAATAAGATTTATACCTATTTATATATTATAAAATATCCTAATATTTAATTGACGCGAGATCTCTAATCCTCATAATCTAAAAAAATATATCTTACAGTTATGGGAAAACTCTTCTTTAAATACACACATTAATGAGACTAGTTTGGTCATTTAACACTGTGATATAATGTAGGTTTAAATTTATTTTGTATAGTGCACCAAGCAGAATGCAGATTATTAAGAAATTCAATCAGAGAAGCATGTTGAGCAGGAATAGAAAACAACACTCCATCATTAAATTTGCTCATCCCACTTTTAACTTTCTTAACTGATTCAAATGTATATAAACTGTGGAGCAAA
Organism: Phaseolus lunatus; assembly: GCA_013389735.1. Classification (NCBI taxonomy): domain Eukaryota; kingdom Viridiplantae; phylum Streptophyta; class Magnoliopsida; order Fabales; family Fabaceae; genus Phaseolus; species Phaseolus lunatus. The sequence continues at coordinate 4,899,546 of CM023867.1, forward strand.
CAAGCACTAGTTTGTGGAGACATGATGCAAACCCCATTGTCTTAATGCTATAAACTGCATCATTCTCTCCTTGACTTTCTTTCTCTTCTAACTCCACAAAAATCTCATCATAATTCCCCTTCTATATGCACTCAAAATAAATACTAAACACCAACAACTACAATTCATTTCTCAAAACAATTCATCTAAATTTGGTTCTTAAGAGAAACACCAACAACTTCAAGAATTCTAGCTTTTTCAAGTATATCTCATTTATCTTCACCTATTTTGCTCTCACTCTACTTATAATCATTACTCTATTTTGAAATAAGACAAAAAGATGTATGTTATGAGAAGAGTATAAATGTTATTGAAGTCTAAGAACTGCAAAACATTATACATGACTCAATTGTTTTGGTTTCAAGTTTCATTGTCATATAGGAAATTAAATTGACCAAGATCATTTCCGTCACTTGAAATTTTTTATTTATTAAACCTGGTTACAACTCCAACACTTACATCTAAAGTACCCACACTTACAAAATTAATTTTTTGTAAAATATTTATTGTATCTATGTGATGAGTATAAACAAGTACATAACATTTATATCTATATATAAAGGGATTCCTCTCTTAATTGTCATTTTATTTTATTCTAATTTTATTTTTATATTTATATTTTATTTTATTATTTTAAAAATATATGAAAAGAGATATTTGTCATTTTATGAGTAGTTTTAATTTTATACCTTAAAAGGATAGCAGAAGAGATAACATTATTTTTAAATTCAAAAAATTTTAAATTTAAAACTAAACATTACAAAATGAGGTTTGTTGAGAAGCATTGCACAATTGTATCTTTTTCTCCTGTTCATCTTCACTTTTATTCTATCAAATACCTTTCTCATTTTCTATTTTCATATTAAAAAATATGAGAAGTCGTAGTTTTCTTCTAGAACCACGAAACCAACCGTGTTGTTTTTCGATTATAAAGTAAAAGATGGAAATGCAATGTCTTAATTTACTTTTCTTTGTTATTCATTTATGCATGTCTTTGGAATTGTATGATGACAATATTGTTATTATTGTGCTGACATAAATAAGGTCATAAAATACAAGAAGACAACAATTTAATCAAACTTATGACAGAACTATTAAAGAAAAAAAAGAATAGTAGGATTTTGTTCATTGAATAAAAAATTGAAAGGGAAAAAAACTTACCAGATAAAAGTGCGCCAGTGAGAGTGAGAGAGGTTAGTCTGTGAGAAAGAGAGTGCTTAGGGAGAAAAGGGGAAGACATGTTACTTTATGAGCGAAAAGAATGAGAAAATAGATCGGGAGAGAGAAGAATAAACAAGCGAAATGCTTACATTTTGGGATTTGATTGGGAGGGTTAAGGATAAAGGGGGTGGCGGTGATAGAGGATATGGAGAGGAAGTGGTTGACGATGGTGGTAAAAGATAGAAACGATTTGACTAAGTCTCTTTACAGGTTCAAAGCAAAGAAAAGATAAACATATTTCATTATTTTTTCTTCTTTTGTATATAATATTTTTTATGATTAATGTTGATTGAACAATTAATGATGAATTTTTAGTTTATTGTTTAATGTTGTCACATGTGTTGTAATGATAAAAATAAAAAATGTGATGTGAATACACAAGCACGACACACCTATGTTCCCGCTAGTATATAGAATACGGATTATTAACTTATAACACGTGGTATATTTTTAGGTTCAGTTTATCATTAAAGAGTCAATATTTATATTTATATTTATGCTTTTTTACAACATATTTATATAAATTTTAAAGTCATATTTAAATATAATAATAAGCTAATAAATTCAATCGTATATTTTATACTACTTATTTATTGTTGTACTAAAACAATATTTCCTTTAAAAACATAAATTTTCATATTTTTATGAGACAATTTATAATTGAGTGACATACTTTTTTATATATTTTCAGTATATAGTAATTAAATCATTTAATTTTATGTATATATTTTTAATATTTATATTTTACAAATTAATCTTAATTTTTCATAATTTTTATTTAAGATCTAGTCAATATGTTATTTTTTATAAAATAAAAAAGAATAGTATTACTTTATTAAAGACATAAAATATATATGGTACTTTATAAAAAATGTAACGGAAGTGAGTGACTTTCAAAAGTAGAAGAATGTAATTGTTATCTATTTTAACCTTAAGAAATATAATTTTTTATATCTTATTCTTTAACTGTGACAATGATATACTTTTTTTATTAAGTCTTAAACACTATTAATAAAGACTTCAAGTAAAAAAAAAAAAGGAATATCCGAAAACCAATATCTTTATGCTTCGCCCAAATAAACCATAAAATTTCATAGTTAAAAAAATAGTGGAATTGTACAAGTTTTTTTGGAAGATAACTGAACTAAAGTTAAAATACTAATCACTCAAATACTCTCGTCTTACTATTTGGGTCATACTCTGGGCCCAACTATAATTCTTATTTAGGGCCTCATTGTATTTTATTCAACGAAAACAAAATCCCAACAATAAATGCTTTTTGGGCTTGGTAAGGCTAATACAGATTTTAAACCTGAGTTGCAATCTTATGGGTCATGTTCTTCCTAATTCTTACGAACTTTCCTAATTCCTATGCCCATTTTTGATAATTTCTTCCTCCACCTTCATATTTTCTTACTGCACCTCACTAAATCTTTTAATTTTAAAATTACCCTTGAACAAAAGGTGCACTTTTTTTTTTTTTTTCTATTTTTGATTTGTATAATCTGTAGTTCTGAACTCTAAAATTCAAAATACAAAATTATGTTTTGATTTATAAATTTTGGAATTTAGAATCCAAAAAAAAAAGAAAGAAGGATCTCAATGAAAAAAATAAAGAATAAAGTTATCATTTCATGTCTCTATGGAGGTGGAGGAAGAAAACATGGAGGTGCAGGAAGAAATTGCCCCTTTTCTTTCAACACATTTTCGATCACTTTCATATTGATCCTATGTTAAAAGCCACGTCTAAACGAATTCATGTAATATAAATACTTGAAGTTTAAATTTAAGTTAAAAATATTATTTAACTTAATCATTGAATTTAAAATTAAGTTTATTTTATTTAAAATATAAATTTATCTTTTAAATTTATTTATAATATTACTATTTCTTTTCTTATTTTCACCAAAAATATTGCTTTAGCATGCTTCAATGTCTGCGCAGATCATCATAAACTAGTTTAGAGATTATTGAAGTAAAGTTTGTCTTTTATAACAGAATTTTTCTTTATATAAAACTTATGTTCTACATTATTTTTATTGTAAACTTGCCACCCTGGCTAATCCCAAAGAAGACACGTAGTAAAATTAAATTAAACTATCTTTGAAGTTATATAAGTGAGTCCAATCAAATATTTAATGAATTATGTTTGAAAACTTGATAAAAAAATATTCAAATTATTCATTCCGTTAAAGATATATTTTTTTACCAGAAATATATAATATTTCTCATAAAATCTTGAAGTAGAATTTTCCTAATTTGAATAAAATCTACAATTTTCGGCAACTTAACAATTTGACTATGCATTTCTCCATGCTATATAATACAAGAGTTGTATTTATGTGGAGTTTCGTTGTCTACGAATCAGACACAAAGAAAGGTAAAGAGAAGAGACAAATTATGAGCCATATCAAACACACACTCAATGTTGGAGAATATCTTATTTCACTTTTTGGGAAAATTATGTTTTAGTTATAGGAGATGGAAAGGATACAGATTTTTCACGCTGCTAGTTTTTTTTTTCCACTATTTTACTAAAGTTTTAGAATAAAATTTTGAAACTTAATAAAGAGTAAAAAAAACTTTGTTAATTAAATTAATTTTTAAAGATTATATTATCCTCTTTTGAATAACTTCCGTTAAACACTTTCTTTTTAATAGGATATGAAAGTTCAATGTACACACACTGATTACGATATATTACATACTAACACCACCATGAAAGAAAAGTTACATTGAAGATCTTCAAGATTTAAATCTCACATTAAGTTAAACTCTATGTTGTTGTTAAATTTAGTAAACTCTCTATTTAGCACATGGCTAAGTTCTCTGAGTTGCTGACAAGTGAAACCAATCAATTACCTAAAGTTAAAAAACTACGAAAGTTGTGTCTCGTTGGAAGCAAGCTGGTTTAAGGAACTTTTAAAATAAAAATTACAATCTACACATTTCTAGTGTGAAAGTGAAGTTTTACTTGTAAGGTGGATTAGTTCTTTGATTTTGATAAGTGCTCACTTCAGGTAGAAAAAAGGACCTGTTTAACAACATATAATTTATATAATTTGTGTAGTAAAAAGTTAGTTGTTATGCATAATATGCATGTTTCTCTTGGAGAAAGACTCGTGCTAAAACCAATCTTCATAACTTGTTCTAATGTATTTATTTTCTCCTTCAATGCTTTAAAAAGATATTTGTATATTCTTTTAAAAGGTTTTTATGGGATAATGAGATGGAATAGGAAAATACATTGTATAGTGACAAGTTTGTATGGAGAATGATGAAGGTGAAACAAAGGCAACAAAATTTAGGGCATTTATGCAGAGAAATGGTTTTGGAGAATAAATAGGAACATCAATATTTATTATGTAGGATATTGAAAGGAAGGTATGAGAGTGAAATTGGAAAAAAAGTTTTTTAAACGGTGGGAGGAAATCAATTATATGGAGAGGACAACAAATTTGAAATGTTACTTAATTTTGTTTCATACAGTTCCAATATGAAATTTTTTCTCCAAATTATCATAATATTTTATTGAAGTGAGAATGAAATTTAAAACCTACAGCAGATTTTTTTTATAGATTAATTTTCAGTACACACTAGAAACTTCATTAACGACTTCTAACAAAGACGGTTGAGAAATAACCATCATTATAAACGTGGTGGCAGTTTTGTAAATAAGACGAACTTACCAAGACGGTTCCAAAAGGAATCGTCTTTGAATGTGGGCCCATGAGACTTACCACGACGGTTCCACACATGAACCGTCTTTGAAAGTGAAGTAGGGGCTTACCACGACGGTTCCAAAAGGAACCGTCTTTGAATGTGTGCCTCCAGCACTATTTCAGTTCCCGTGCGGCACTCTTTCATTCCTCTCTTATCTCTCGAGTCTCTTCTACTTCTTCTGCACACTCCTCCTTGTCGTCGTTCCCTAGCCTGCCCGCTGCACCGGTGAACACCGCCGAACGCTGCCCCTCGCCACCGCGAAACCCCTGCGCCTCGCGATACCGCACCTCACCATCACGCCCTACACCTCGCCACGACCGCACCCCTACACCTCGCCATCACCGTAGCTCGCCACCACCGCACCTCGCCACCACCGCACCTCGCGTCTGCGCCCCTGCACCACCGCATCGCACCTGCCTCGCTGTGACGTTGCGCGCGGCGGACACGCAGCCACTGCTCGCGCGCGCCTCCGTCGCCACCCATGCACGCCTCCGGCGCCGTCGCCACCCATGCACGCCTCCGACGCCGTCGCCACCCATGCACGCCTCCTCCTTGTCTGCGGTGCCTTGTAAGCCCCGTGCCAACATTCCTGCATTCCCGTGGAAAGGCACCAACTTGCTATTTTTTTTTCACTCCATTTCCAGGTTAGTATTTTTTTTAAATTTTTTAATAATATATTAAATTTTATTTCATATATATTTTATTATTTAATAATTGTTAGATATTGTTTTTACATATTGTTTAAATGTGTTGAACGTTCTGATTCTGAGTCCGAAGGTATCCGACCTTCGACAATTTTGATTTATTTTTTAATGAATAGATATTGTTTTTACATATTGAATGTACTGATTCTGAGTCTAGAGGTGTCCGATCATCGGCAATGTTGATTAAGTTTTTAATACTTAGATATTGTTTTTACATACGTATTGATTCTAAGTCCGGAGGTGTCCGACCTTCGGCAATTTTGATTTAGTTTTATAGTGAATTAGATAGTACATTTGAATATATGGAATACATTGATTTTGAGTCTGAGGGTGTTTGACTTTTGCCAATTTTGATTTAGATTTTCTTAGTTTACCAATTCTATGGATCGGAGTTGGATTAATACACTAAGGATATGTGATGCTTACGAAAAAGGGGTTGAAGAATTCGTATAGTTTGCACAGTGTAATGCCATTAGTAATCATAATGGAGTAAAAATAAGGTGTCCTTGTGTCAATTGTTTGAATGGAAGGATATTGAGTGTTTCCGAAATTAGAGAACATCTTTTGTGTGATGGATTTTTGAAAAATTATACAACATGGACTTGGCACGGTGAATTGTTAGACTTGCCAACTGTGCCCGGAGCTTCAAAGGAAGTTGATTTCTCAGTGGACGATAGATTAAAAGACATGATTCATGATGTGGGAGCAGAATCTTTTGCTAATGTAGTTTTCGAAAATATGACTAATGATGCAGAGACTCCTTTGTATCCTGGTTCAACTAACTTCACACGATTATCAGCAGTGTTAAGGTTGATGAATTTGAAGGCAATGAATGGATGGACCGATAAAAGCTTTACTGATTTGCTCCAATTGCTGAAAGACATGCTTCCAGAAGAAAATACATTACCTAATCGGAATTATGAGGCAAAAAGAATTCTTTGTCCGATGGGTATGGAATATAAAAAAATACACTCATGTCCTAACGATTGTATTTTATACATAAATGAGTTTGAAGATTTAAGAAGATGTCCCAGGTGTGGTTTGTCTCGTTATAAGGTTAGAGTTGGTCAAAATGATGAAATTGAAGAATTCACAAAGGAAGGTCCTCCTGCTAAGGTTGTTTGGTATCTTCCAATAATTCCAAGGCTTAAGCGTTTGTTTGCAAATATAGATGATGCTAAAAACCTTAGGTGGCATGCAGAGAATAGAAAATGTGATGGACTACTTTGTCATCCAGCTGATTCTTTGCAGTGGAAGAAGATTGATAAAGAATTTCCAGAATTTGGAAAAGAATTAAGAAACTTAAGACTTGGTTTGGCAACTGATGGAATGAATCCCTTTGGAAATTTAAGTAGTAATCATAGTTCATGACCCGTTTTGTTAGTGATTTACAACTTACCTCCTGCTTTATGTATGAAGCGCAAATACATGATGTTATCTATGTTGATCTCTGGTCCAAAACAACCTGGAAATGACATAGATGTTTATCTTAATCCATTGATTGGAGATTTGAAGTTATTGTGGAATGAAGGGGTTGATGTGTTTGACGCGTTTAAGAATGAATCTTTTCGATTGCGTGCGATGTTATTTTGTACTATCAATGATTTCCCTGCATATGGGAACTTGTCAGGTTATAGTGTGAAAGGTCATAGAGCATGTCCAATATGTGAAGAGAAGACATCATATGAGCAGTTGAAACATGGAAGAAAAACTGTGTATCTTGGGCATCGTAGATTTTTAAACAAGTATCATCAGTATCGTAGATTGAAAAAAGCTTTTAACGGATACCAAGAACATGACATTTGTCCGACTCCATTAAGTGGCCTTCAAATTTATGAGAAGATAAAAAATGTTAATGTGACTTTTGGAAAAATGAAGAAGAAGCAATCTGTAAGTGAAATATGGAAGAAGAGATCAATCTTTTTAGATCTTCCGTATTGGTGTAAGTTAGATGTCCAACACTGTATAGATGTAATGCACGTAGAAAAAAATGTGTTCGACAGTCTAATAGGAACACTTTTGAACATTAAAGGCAAAACAAAGGATGGTGTGAATGCGCGTCTGGATTTGATTGAGATGAATATACGAGAGGAATTAGCACCGCGAGAAGTTGGTAAACGTACATACTTGCCTGCAGCGTGTTACATTTTGTCAAAGAAAGAGAGAACAAGTTTTTGTGAATGTCTTAAAGGTGTTAAGGTACCACAAGGCTACTCTTCAAATGTTAAGAGTCTTGTATCTATGAATGATTTGGAACTAATTGGCTTAAAGTCTCATGATTGTCATGTTCTAATGCAACAATTACTACCGGTGGCTATTCGTGGAATCTTACCAAAAAATGTTAGGCATACAATCACTCGACTATGTTCATTTTTTAATTCCATATGTAGTAAAGAGATTGACTCTAAAAAGTTGGATGAACTTGAAGAAGAAATAATTGTTATCTTGTGTCAACTCGAGATGTTTTTTCCTCCATCTTTTTTTGATATCATGGTAAACTTGGTTGTTCATATTGTAAGAGAAATCAGATTGTGTGGGCCAGTTTATATGCGATGGATGTATCAAGTTGAACGATACATGAATATTTTGAAAGGATATGTGAAGAATCAATGTCGTTCGGAAGCTTCCATTATTGAACGATACATTTCAGAAGAATCTATTGAGTTTTGTTCCGAGTATTTTTCAAAAGCCAAATCTATAGGAGTTCCTGAAAAATGTTGGCACTCTCGTACATTCATAGGTAAATCTTCAAAAGGTGTACATGTCATAAGCAAATCTAGAGAAAAGGTTCTGCAAGCACACTTGTATATCCTGAATAACACTAATGAAGTGTTACCATACTTAGATACACACAAGCTTCCCAAGTTTTCTATATCCAAGATTCCACGTCTGAACACTGGTTTGTTGTATTACATGGAAAAAAACAACATAATGACCCAGAAAATACACACAATGACATTTGTGAGATTGAATCATTTACAAGAACGACCATGAATAAAGAGTACGAGGATGTTGTTGATGTTGTACATGCAATTCGAAATGATCATGATGAAGGAATATATATTTGTATGTTAATGTGATTCATGTTTAGTTTTACAATATTTAATTTATATTATATTTCATATTCTTGATGCTTATCATATTTGTTTGATAACAGGAACACGACAAATGATAAAGTTTCTCGTTCAAACATTGGTAGAGGACCTACAAGATTAAAGAATATGTTTAAGAAGATAAATAAAGAGGACAAAATACCATTGTCTATTGATGTCAACACTGGTGTGGCCATTGGGCCACATGCCAAAAAATTTAGAAGTTATCTCGGAGTACTTTCTCGTGAAAGGATCTCTATCTTAACTGAGTCCTGGGATCACATGACTGAGCAGGAGAGAAACATGATTTGGCAAGATATTATGGTATGTAATTGTTTTTACTTTGTTTAATCTAAATTTCTTTTATACTTTGTTCAATTCGAAGCTTATTTATGAACTAATAACTATCCCAAATAATGCAGACAAATTACAAGATTCCGAATGCGGAAACCTTGAAAGCAAAGGTTCTTTCTGATGTGGGTGTCAAGTTTCATCAATTCAAATCAACATTGACAACAAATTATATATATGGTGAAAGGAAAGATGAAAATCCTTGTACCAAATATGCATCCCTTGATGAAGAAACTTGGCAGAAGTTTGTGCAGATTCGACAAACTGAAAAATGGCAGGTTAATATCACTTGTTATATTTGGATATAGTTTATATTATTGTATTATTCAATTTTGAATGTTGATGATAGGATGTTCGAAAGAAAGCACCAACCAATCAGGCACATAATGATACCCCACACTTATTATCTCGTGGTGGTTATAAGTTGTTAGAGCAGAAGATGCTTCAAGAAAAGATTAAAGCACATTCTACTTCCATTGAGGAAGGGGATAGTGTAGATTCTTTCAGGCCTCCATCCCCACCACCCCGACATGAGATGTGGAAGGGTGCCCGTATGAAGCCATCAGGGACATGGAGTTCTAAGTCTACAGAACAAACAGTTGAACGAATTGTAAGAAATATGTTTTCTATGTGTTATTTTAAATTCAATGTTTTGAAGTTTGACAATTTGTTTTCATTTGTTTTAGGATTCTCTTGCTGAGCAAACAACACAGGGGACTTTTCATCCATGTGGTCGCGAAGATATTCTTAATGTTGCTCTCGGACGACCTGAGCACCCTAGACGTGTTCGTGTAGCTGGATATGGAGTTGGGATTAGGTCATACTTTGGACCTTCATCACATAACAAGGAACAATTGTGCAGTCAACCTAGCCAGGAGTATTTAGTTCAGTTACGTGAACAGATAAAGGTTGAGGTAACTCAAGAGCTTAAAGAAAGCTTAATGGAGGAGTTTAATAAGCAGATGGAAAGGAAGTTCCAAAAGCAGTGGGAGGGTTTAGGACTCTCGCAGCAACCACCTACTATGGTAGAAGATGAACCACCTCCGCCTCCTATTAAGAAAGTCAGTACTAAAGGGAGTTGTTCGACAGTTGATCATTCGGGAGATGACTTTGGCTCAGCTAGCCAATGCGAGTTATATGTTGAGTATAATTCTTTGACCCGATTCGTTGCCCTGGGTAAGTGTTATGAAGGGGTCACAATGTTACACAATGTGCCTCTTTCTTCTAATTTCTTAAAGGTCACACTGGAGAAGGTCCTTTGTGGTGATGTTGCAGTTCCTGTGCCGACATCAGAGGTCACAATTGTAGCAAAGACATTACATACTTTCGTTGCCTGGCCTAGACATCTCGTCAGACCTATAGACTTTATGGTATATCTTTGCACTAATACTAACAGGATTATATATCAGATATATTACATTCTAAGTAATTTAAGTATTTGTTTGTTTGTTGATGAGTAGGAGGAACCTAAGACAAAATTGCCTCAGCAAAAGAAGAAAAAATTCTCCATTGATGATCCTGTGGCGGCATTGGTGGAAGTTGTTACAACTTTAAACACAATCGTCATAGAGATTCCATGGGATGACCATGTTTTTGGAAGGCATAGTGATGTACCGTTGTACTTTCACATGTCTGATTTGTTAGACCTTGCATATGAAAATCAAGAGATTAACATAACAGTTATGCAATTATGGATGATGTAAGTTCAAATATTAAAATCTTTATACTTTTGATTTATTAGATATATTAGTACTAATTTATTCAAATTTAGGTATATTTATGGATTATGCTTCGATGAGGGGAAACACAATATTTATGGGTTTTTAGACCCTCAAGTCATTCAACTAATTGGAAACAAGAAGCCGGAAACACAAACATACATCACCACTGCCTTAAAGAATGGAGGAAAACGAATTTATTTTGCTTCATACATCCATGAGTAAGTCTTTATTTATTATATAAGTTATACTAAACATTGAAATAAGACAAACTAAATGATTTTTTATATAGGTGTCATTGGCAACTATTGGTCATATCTGTGCAAGATCATACTGCTGCATGGTTTTGCTCTTTGCATAAAAGACCCCCTACCTATTTTAAACACATTATAGATAGATACGAAAATTTCATTTAACATTTATTATTACTTATACATTATATAATTTTATGTATTTTGACATGAAATCTTATTATTTTAGTGCTTACTCTGGATATAACATTGATTGGGAGGGGAAGTGCAAATGCACAAAAGCTCACTTGGATATACCTTAAGGTATTTAAAGTATATTTTTTCACTCAATTTAATATGTCTCATCCATTCATTTAATACATTTATTTTCACATGCAGTCCAACAAGCAATCCGGAAGTTATGAGTGCAGTTATTATGTTATGCAGTGGATGTCGACCATTGTGCGAGCCGCAATTAATAGAGGTTGGGATCAGGTAATATCTCAATACAAAAAACACTGTAAAATTATGGATTTATTATTCAAGCACTAATTAAAAAAATTTCAAATGTCTTACAATTTTTCAACGACCAAGAACCGGTAGGTTCGAAAGCATTGGAGTATGTGAGAACAACATGGTCAAAGTATTTTGTAACCATGTATAACAACTTAGGGTAAATAAACTATTAGAATAGAATAGAACTTTTTCATATATTAGAAAAACTTTTTGTAGAATGTTATAATTTCTTGTATGTGTTTTTTCTATTTGAATTATGATTGTGAATGTTTTGGTTTTCTGGAATTGAAAATTTTCTCCAAATTTGAGATTTTTTCTAGAATTTCAAATATTTTTTTAAAAAATATATATAGAAATAACGACGGTTCCTAGTGGAACCATCTTTAAAAGGCAGTGAAACAACTTTTTGAGTTTTCATTTTTTTATTTGTGCATTTTACTTTCAAAGACGGTTGAAAGTAATCGTCATTATAAAATACTTATAACGACGGTTGAACAACCGTCGTTAAAAACCTATACTTTTAACGACACTCGTAATAACAACGGTGAAAAAATAGTCTTTAAATGTTCATTTTAACCGTCGTGAATTAACCTTTTTGTACTAGTGACAATTAATCTAAAAGTTCACATAATTTTTTTAATAAATTAAAAAATACTTCAATTTTAGATATGGATGGAACCATGAATCTATTTAAGAAAAATCAGATCACTTATTTCTAAAATTGATGAAGAAATTATTGTAAATAGTAAAGCAGTTACCAAATCTTTAACTCTTTATTATGTCTATGAAAAAATTGCAACATAAACTTCTGATAAGCACTTGTTAAAGAATTGTAAAGTTTTAATTAGCATCTAATTATCATGTTGGAGACAATCCTATAGTTATGTTATGGACAATTAAAGTATGGTAAAATTATTTAATTGAAGCTGATTTTACAGACAAGATGCAACCTCAACTTGATCTATTTAAAGAGAGTCCCACATAATTTACTTAAACTAATTACTCGACCATTTACCTAATTAAGAGTATTATTAATTATTGTCACGATGCCAATTCTTTCCTATTACCGTAAATAAACGTACTGAAAAGCCAATTAGCATCATATAATTGGGTATCACAATGAAAAAAAAGGAGAATGAAAATATAATAATGCAATAAAGGTAATATAAAGTTTACACGGGTAAACTTGTTAAAAGCCATGATTTGTAATAATTCGCACTCAATGCAGCTTGAAAATTACAGTTAAACACTCTTTAATTTTATGACCACTTTCTTACCGTCCAAATTCAGTATAATGATGTCAGTTTTTGAACAAGATTGATTCATCGATTACGCTACAGACCCAACATTGTAAGCATTCATGATGTACGTGCATTAAGGATACCATAGTTCATAAACTGGCACTCATATATCCAGGACTTTTTTCATATGTGCAAACAAATTATTGTGACAAAATTAACACACATGATCTTGTAATTTTTAATAAAAAAATGGTGAGTGCGTAATTACCTTTTTCTTTTGAAAAAAGATGTTCTTATTTTACCAGCCATTTCTGTCGTACCCTTTTTACTATTGAGGTCATTTATAAAGCTGTTAAAAAACACGACAATGGGAGGGGAGAAAAAGGTTAATAAAAATCGTATTCTACAACTCTTACAATTTGAAGTTTGTACTAACTAACATTGCTAATTCTGTTTTTGATCATCTACCGTTATTCTATGTACAAAAAATTACAATATTACTCAAAAGAATAACTAACTCCCGCACGTGCTACATGCCGCATGCACGTGGGTTAGAATTCCGTTAGAGAAATATTTTTCTTAAACCTCCACCGCGGCGATGCCGACGGTGACGGCGAAGGTGGCAACGATCTCAGATTCTGAAAGTAATCCCTAATATCCATGCCAGAATTCCCGGCAAAAAGCCTCTCCACGGACTCAGCGGACCCGTCGTCCCGCGAGGGAATGAATGGCGGCCGCACCACCTCCGTCAAAAGCTCCCACTTCACCCCTCGGAAGAACTCATGCTCCTTGATCTCCGCAGCGCCGCGCGTGTATCCCAACCGCCTCGTCGGATCCTTCACCAGGAGCTTCTCGATAAGGTCCGTGAGCGCGGTTCTCTTCCCGACAAACTCCGGTGCCTTGGTGAGGACGTTGCGGAACGTTTCCTTGCGATTCTTGCCTTTAAACGGCGTCGTACCGTAGAGCATTTCGTATATGAGTATTCCGAGGGCCCACCAATCAACGGCGAACTCGTGCCCGTCGCCGCGGACGACCTCCGGCGATACGTACTCCTCGGTGCCGACGAACGAGTTGGAGCGCTCACCGTTGGAGAAACTCAGTTTTCGTCTACTCACCGGGCTGACTCGCGCGGACTTGGCCTTCTTAAGGGCGTTGGAGTTGGCCTTCCTACGATTCCCGTCGAGGGCGCGGAGGGGGATCCAGCGGGAGAAGTTGCGGCGGTGTTTGCGGCGGGGTTCTGGCAGGTTGAGATTGGGCACGGGGATTGGAGGAAGAAGGGGTTTAGGCTTTAGGGTGAGTTTGCGGGAGAGGTCGAAATCCGTGAGGGTGACGTGGCCGTTGTTTTGGATGAGGACATTTTCGGGTTTGAGGTCGCGGTATGCAATTCCCATGGAATGGAGGTGCTGGAGGGCGCAGAGGATTTCCGCTACGTAGAAGCGGATGACGGTGGGGGAGAAGGCGCGGTCTGTTTGGCGGTAGCGGAGGACGTTGAGGTCGCCGCCGGGGCAGTAGGGTAGGGCCCACGCTAAGAACTGTGGGGACTCGAATGTTCCCATGAGGGAAGGGAGGAAGGGATGGGAGAGGGTTGAGAGGACTTGGATTTCCCAACGCGCGCGGCGTTCCGCGTCGAGCTTTGCGTGGACGCTCGTTTTGTCCACCACTTTCAAGGCGAAGGGGGAGTTGTTGGTGGTGTGGTGGACGAGGAAGACAGTCCCCATGGCACCTTTTCCTAGGACTTTGAGGGCTTTGAGGTTGTCCAGCTCCAGTTCCTGCTCCTGCAACGGGTGAGGAGCTGTTCTCTCTGAATCCATTTAGCGGGAATGAGATGAAGACAGATTAATGGTTCTGGTTGTGAATTCAAGAATTGTGAGCTTTCATTCTTATAGATATAAGCCTATTCTTTTTTTTTATTCTTATTATGCGTTTAATCACACTCTTACTCCATTCAAATCTTATTCATCTCGCCAAACTCATTTCGGGTCAACTTTACCCTCAGCACAGATACTATTCTATTTTTAACCTTACTTAAGGGTTCTGTTCAACTTTTCTTTCCTCACATTCGTTGTCTCTTTGGTTGTTATACATTGTTATTGTTATGAGATGTCTGTCCTTGATAAGAAAGTCAAGTAAAATATCAAAGGATATATGTATATGTAAAATCAACAAAAAAAAAAAAAACACAATATCAAATAACTGATTTTTTATTCAAACGTATTTTGATAATATATTCTAGAAGACAAACACTATTTTGTATTGCGGATTTCGTGCAGATGAGGTGACCAAATCACTTCTATAATACTCAAGGGGCCTTGCATTCTTTTAAAAATATTTAGGGTGGCATGGCATTTAAGTAACATAATTCAGACGCGACTAAATTAATTTATTAGAATAATAAAGTGATACGTATCAATTAGAACAATCACAATAATCATAATAACGATAATAAAAAATATATAATTAAATCATAAAGAAAAAGATATTATATGTATTTCTTGACTTATCTATAAAGAAGATGACTCTTGTTTTAATTTGGGTGAGGATATAGTAAAACAAGAAGGGATAAAGAAAAGAAGGCAGAGAGAGAAGTAAAAGTGAGATAGAAAGTTTGTAGTAGATTAGATTATTTAATGGGAAAAAAATTATAAAAATTGTGTTATATTAAATATTACCGATATGTTAGAATAATTGGAAAAAATTAGAAACATGTATTACAATGTTAAAATTATTTATATATATTAAATTATAAATGAGGATGAAATTGAATTAATCATATAAATATAATTAATTTAAATAGTTTAAAAAAGTTGTGATTATTACATTTGATTTAAATGAAATTATAAAATTCAAATGCAATTAATATACTAAAAAAGTGAAAATTAATTATGCATAAAAATATAATTTGTTCATTTAACCATTGAAGAAAATAAATACATTGAATCATAACAAACTACAACCAAGATAAATAAAATATAACATTACTCCATATTATTCACAAGTTCTTAAATTTGGTCTTCAACAACATCAATGCATTGATGCACATGTTCTAAACCGTGATAAAAGTCTTTGGAGATGGTATCCGAACCTAGTTGGAGGTCTTGCATGTCTTGTTGGAGTCTTTAAATACCACTCAAAAATTATTTTAACATGTTACCATCTTGGGAGTATAAGGTTAACGTGCTTCAAGATTGAAATATTCATCTCCACTTTTGGAGTGTTCTTCATTGTGATCATTTGGAAATTTGGGTGATCTGAAACATATTATTGAAGAATTTTGTATGAGCTAACTTGCATCGACCTCCAAAATCAAATCAAAACTCATTTTTCAACTGAGTGGGTGACATACCTATCATTTTACATTAAATGTAATGTCATTTTATATTAATCACATTGTCTCATGTTTTTTAACATGTGTAGACAAACAAGTAAGGAGAGAAGACAACATAATAGATGACCAAGTTAACTAAAAAATTTAACCACAAAGTTCCATTGAAAAATATATAATTTTTGAGTTCTCAATAGATTCAAAAGATTGAATAATGACTCAATTGAAAATACTCAAATTTAGAAAAGACTTGAAACTTAATTTTTTAATATAATTTATTAAAAAACAATTATTTAGAAAAATAATTATTTGAAGAAATAATTATTCGCAAACTCATATATCTTAAGCAGTAATTATTTACAAAAATATTTGTTAACAAAAATTCAGATTTATAAATTTGTTTATGATATTTTGGTTTTGAAAATTTCATTGAAAAAAAGGAATATTTTTTTTTAAATAGTGGAAAGTGTTAAAAAAAAATATAATTTAAATTATTAATTTGTAAATAATAAATAGAATAATTAAAATATTTATATATGTAATTGTTTTTTATAAATAATTATTTTAAGAAAAGTAATAATTTATAAAAATAGTTTTTATAAAGAACTTTGTTCCATATTTTTATTACCATAATTATTTTAATAGTTATGTGTATGATTAAAAATAAATTTCAAATTTGCATAATTAAAATTTTCAAAATTGACTTAGAATATTTTTAATATAGGATTTATTTTTACACATTTTACATTACATTAACTTCATCTGTATTTTACTTATAAATAAATAACTATTAATATTACAATTTTTAATTCAATACAAAAATAAATAATCACTTCTCCAAATATTTTATTTATTATTTAATTAAATTTTTATATTTTTCAATTTTCCAATTACTTAGTTCTCAAAATAACTACTTTTCTAAATGATTATTTTTAAATTATAATATTTTTGAATAAATACTTCTTAATATAATTAGTTTTCTAAATTACTATTTTTTAATATATTTATTTTTCTAAAATATTATTCCTCAATATAATTATCTTTCTAAACTTTTATCTTTAAAATATTTTTTTTCTAAATATTTATTATTTCAAAAAAATTATTCTTTATGATAATACTTTTTATTTTAAAATTTTAAAATTTGTTTTCTTTTATTTTCAAATAAAAAATTTAAAAAAAATTAAAACTCGATAAGAATTTGTCTTTTGGGGAACGTATTCTGAGCTGGTATTTTGACAAAATTACACCTAATTTTGAACTGCTACAATAAATCGTGCTATTTAGGTACTTTGACACAATATGCGGTTGGGGTAACAAAAAGAAAGTGTTTTATTTTGGAAAAAATTTCATGTTTCTTAACTTGAAACACTGAGAGTAGACAAGAAAGAAGACGAAGAAGAATTAAACTTATTAACTCATGAGTTTTACGGTTCGCACTTAGCTCATAGATTCCATTTTTTTATTCAAAGGCTCATTTTTAGGGATGTTTCTAATGTGATCTCTGTTTTAGGGAGAAGATAATGTGTACCTTATAATTAATATTTCTTAGGTTAAGCAAAAACTTTAGTGTGATTAGATAGTTTGTTTTCAAGATAGAGGTTAATTTGGTCTGCAGGTTAATTATTAATTGTATGTCCTCATCTTAATTTTCCAATTATACAAATATTATTATGTCTATATTAAGATATGAGAAACTTTTAATTTTTTAAACCAAAGTGATGTAATTTGTTTTTGAATTTATTTAAATAGACAAATTTTTAACAAAGTAGAAATATAGATAGATCATATCAATATGATATGATTTTAATGTAAAAAATTTGCCTTAACATATTACGATTTCGACACTTTTTAAATAAAATACATAATATTATTTATTTTTTTATTTATAATGAAGTTGTGGAAAGGCTACGATTTTTTTTAGTTGAACAGAGTTCAATTTGAAGTGATGCATTAAAGTAAAAAATGTGCACATGAGACATAACTATATGAATCTCTCAACTCTTTTTCCTGGTGTAACTATTCTACCACACTCTTTTTTCTTTTTTTTTTTATCAGCAATAAAAATTAAATAAATAAAGAGTATTTCAGGAATACTCCAACCCTTATACAAAAAGCCGTGGTATGTCTCAAAGCCTCCTCCCTCAAAACGCGGGCGCAAAACAAATCCTATCAGACCTCCTACCCACCAATTAGACCTTCTAATACTTACTAACGGACTTCACTATTCGTGGGGTGGGAATAGATGAGTTCACTATTTGTGGATTGGCGGCTATCCTTAATTGTGAGGTTATGAATGTCCCTTTTAAATATTTAGGTTTGTTTGTTGGGGGGTGTCACAAGAGGGAAACATTTTGGGATGGAGTAGTGGAAAGAATCAAGTCCAGATTGGGAAGATGGAAAGGTAGGAATATATCTTTGGCCGGAAGAATTTGTCTCATCAAGTCTGTTCTCTCATCTATCCCTTTATTCTATATGTCTATGTTTTTACTACCTGCAGTGGTGTTGAAAAAGATTGTGAGTATTCAGAGAAATTTTCTTTGGGGTTGGGGTTTTGAAGGAAGGAAGATTGCTTGGGCCTCTTGGGAAAAAGTATGCGAGCATCGAGATGTTGGCGGGCTGGGAGTTGTAAACATCAAGGAATTTAACTTGGCTTTGTTGGGGAAATGGATTTGGAGGTTGGGGAATACAGAGGGAGGTTTGTGGAAGGAGGTTCTAGAGTCAAAATATGGAGGATGGAGAATGCTGAAAGAGGACAAATCTATGTACAAAGCTTCTCTCTGGTGGAAAGATTTGCAGAAAATTTGGAAGGAGGAGAAACGGGGTAGTAATTTTGAAGACTGTTTTAAGTGGGAAGTTGGTAATGGGAATTGTATCAAGTTTTGGGAGGATCGGTGGGCAGGCAACGAAAGTTTGAAGAAAGAGTTCCTAAGGTTATTTTCGGTGTGCAGCGGGAAAGACGTGAAGTTGGGACAATGCGGGTTTTGGAATAACTGTGGGTGGGAGTGGTCTTTGGAGTGGAGAAGAAGTCTTTTTGATTGGGAGAAGGACCAGCTTAGTCAACTTCTCGAGGTAGTGCACGACTTGTGCCCTGCCTCTGATCAAGTTGATAGGTGGGTTTGGAAAGATGACAAGTCCCAAGCGTTTTCTGTCAATTCGGCTTATAGGAAGCTTAGAGGGAGATCTGAGGGGGTTTGTTCGGGGATGTTTAGGTGGTTCTGGAAGATTAAGGCTTTGCCTTCTGCTCATGTTACTGCCTGGAGGGTACTGGAAAACAAGATTGCTACTAAGGCTAATTTACTTAGACGTGGGATCGTAGTCGAAAGCACTCTTTGTTGTTTCTGCGGTTTAAAAGAGGAGGAGTATAATCATCTGTTTTTTGATTGTAGAATAGCCTGGTTGGTGTGGAACCTGTGTTTCAAGTGGTTAGGCATTTTGTCGGCTACCCCCAAAGGTTCGTATTCTCATTTTTTGCAATTTAGACTATGTAATGCTCCTGTGTCAGTCAACTTAGGGATGGGGAGTATTTGGATCGCGGTAGTTAGTGAGATTTGGAGTCACAGGAACAAAATACAATTTAATGGTGGAGTGTTGGATTATTCTGAGATTTTTTTTATGGCTCAATTGAAGGTTTGGTCTTGGATTACTAATAAATTTCACTCTGCTAGCTTCTCTTATTTCGATTGGTGTTTTGCTCCTCTTGACTGCCTTGTTTCGCTTTAGTTGTTTTGAGGGTGGGGTTTTGGCAGGTTTTGTGCTATGTAGTTGTTAGGGAGACATGAGTAGTAAGGGTGTCTAAAATTTGTTGTATACGGGTTGGATCACCCCTGAAGTGATTCTTATTTATTTCTATTATTTTATTGCTGATCAAAAAAAAAAAAAAACTAACGGACTTCATACAAACAAGAGGTTCAAGCACCCAATCTGAAAAGGAAAAACATACCCCACAAGCTTTGGTCTTAATCCAAGACCACGTCCTCACCTGCACTAGAGAGAATATTTCAATATGGTCTATCCTTCCACCATTAAAAATCTTGTTATTCCTTTGCTTCCACAATTCTTCTACAATTGCTATCCACACTGAACCCCAGATCCGGTTAACTCCTTCATTGACACCGCTCAACCTGAAGTTAAGAAAGCGTTGAGATGGTTCCCTGTGAGTCACCGAAACCAGCCCCATCCACTCAAAACTCTTATTCTACACTAACCAGGCAACTCTACACGTGCAAAAAAGATGAGACGTAGTTTCCTCTTCCTCCCCACACATACTACAGATGTTACTAATGATACTTATCCCCCTTCTCCTCAGATTCGCTTTAGTTGATATTTTGTCTTCCAAGACCCTCCATGCTGTAACATGAACTGAAGGTTGTGCCCTTATCCTCCAAAACCACCCAAACATATCCTTCCCAACCTCTTGACCCTTTTCCTTAAGCCTATTGTAAGCAGATTTGACCGTGTATTCCTTAAGCTCCTTATCTTTCCAAACCCAAGTGTCCTCCTTCTCCACCCTTAATCTCTGGTTACCCAACAGCTGCATCAAAAGATGTTCTTGGTCCTTTTCCCATTCGAACAAGTTCCTCCTCCATTCAATCCTCCAATAACCCCCTGAAGATCCATCTCTCTCCCCCCTTTGCCAAAGGAAAGATTCCTTATCTGAGCAAATGGAAAACAACCTCGGAAAACTGTCTTTGAGAATAAAATTTCCCAACCAATTATCCTCCCAAAATCTTATTACCCTCCCATTCCCCACCTCCCAAGATAAATTGTCCTCAAACTTGTTTTTCCAGCCCTCGAAAATCCAAACCTCCTTCAAATCCCTCCACCAAAGAGAATCTTTTCTGCAGTTCCTTTGAGCCCGGAGACCCCTCCACCCTCCATACTTGGATTCCAGCACATCTCTCCACAAACCCTTCTTCTCATACCCTAGTCGCCAGATCCACTTTCCCAACAAAGAAATGTTAAACCTTCTAATATCGATCATACCAAGCCCTCCTTCCTCCTTTGGCTGACAAACTTTTTTCCATGATGCCCATGCAATTTTCCTGCCATCCGATCCCCAACCCCATAAGAAATTCCTCTGTAGTTTCACTAATTCCTTTGCAACCATAACCGGCATTTTATACATAGACATATAAAACAAAGGAATAGCAGATAACACCGATTTAATCAAACAAATACGTCCTGCCAAAGAGATAAACTTGCCCTTCCATCTGCCTAATTTGTTCCTCACTTTATCCACCACTCCTTCCCAGAACTTACCTCTTTTATGACATCCACCCACCATCATATCCAGATATTTAAAAGGAGTTTTCGTCATGTCACAATTAAGAATAGTCGCAAAACGCTGAATCGAAAGTTCACTACTACCCACCCCTCCGACACTGCTCTTCTGAAAATTCACCTTAAGTCCAGATGCTAGCTCAAAACAATTCAGTAACGCCTTAATTACCAAGACACTTTGCACTTTCGCTTTGCAAAAGAACAGGGTATCATCTGCGTACTGAAGCATGTTAACCTTAATGCTTCTTTCTCCAACTGTCACACTTTCTAGAATATCTTTCTCTACTGCCTTCCTTACAACCCCAGCCAAACCCTCTGCTGCAATAAGGAAAAGAAACGGAGCTAAAGGGTCTCCTTGTCTCAAACCCTTCTTAGGCTCAAATTCCTGTGTAGGACTCCCATTAACCAACACAGACACTGATGATGACTCCAGACATGCTTCTATCCATCCGATCCATTTCTTAAGAAAGAGAAAGAAACAAATTGTGGAACTTTTTTCTTTTGATTTAATTACTAGCTTTCATTTCTTCACAAGTGAAACTTTGAACGCGCACCATAACTATTTGATCATGTTCTTAAAATGTTAGTACATTCACTTTCTTTGTATCTCCATGTTGAAACCCATGTTACATTTTGTCTTGTGTTTATGGAACTTTTAATCTATCCTGGTTATAAAGCATAATTCTTAAAAAAGTCACATCTTACATGCATTATTTTTGCTTTAATCAAAATACACTAAAATTGTGTCTTTTATATGTATGACTTCAACTTGAACTATGCCGAATTGAAGTCTCATATCCTGCACAACTTCAATGTAAATAAAAAAATTAAAGATTAATTAAGATTGTATTTATCTCATGTGTCTTTTTCATTCACACTCAAATTATGTGGGACAAAAACGATTTCATTTAATAACCGTCAAAGTCATAATTTATAAACACAATTTTTTTACAATAAAATCTTGTGATGCAATAACGACTTACGCATATGCATAATTTTTTTAAAAATTACATATATACGTAAATTTGAAAACAAATTATACTATTTTGAATAAAAATCTAAACTTTTACTAGTACCAAATAAAAAATAGGGTTGACTAAATTAAGATATGACAACTTAATTTTATCTATTACCAAATCGTCAAGTGCAAGAGAAGTGAATCGAAAACAATTAAAATCTAACCACTAATAGTTTTGGAAACGTGTGAAAAAGTGATTTTGTTTTTAACGATAATAGTAAGAAGCGTGAGTGGATGGCATGATAGGGTGATTAATTTGTAGAAATGAAAAGAAGAAAAGGCACACGTGCAAGACGAAAGGAAAAAGACGCATAGAGCCGAACAAAAATGATAAACACGGATTGGTGTTACGATGATCACATGGGGGCTCCCCTAATCTAAGGGGAACGTGCATCCGGTATCATTTCACTATTGCTTCTTTCTTTATAATAAACAAAACAAATACCATTGAAAATATATTATAAGTAGTCTAATAATAAATCAATAATAAATGATATATTTAATAAATTTTTGTTAGGATAAATTAAAAAATAATTTTAATATTATATTAAGAAGTACACTTTAAGTTTAATTAAATTTCATAAAATCAATTTATAAGATGAGTTTTGCATCCACTTATATATAATAAAATATTTTTATTTCTAGTTGATGTAAGATCTCCAACTTACCATTTCATTCAATCATTTTCACAAAATATTTACATATTTTTTTCAATAAAAAATAAATAAATATTAATAAAATATTTAAGAAATGTCTTAATCCTTCCTATATTTATAAAAAAAATATTTAAAATTAAAACCAATTAACTTCCTGCTATTAACTTTCCAAATCCCACAAATCAAACTCAAACTAATAGGCATTCATTTCATTATTCATTCATAAAAATACAGTTAAAAATAAAATATTAAAATTAATTTATTAAATGAGATTTTTACTTACTAATATATTATAAAAGATTCTTATTTCTAGTTAATGATAAATTTTTAACATATCCCTTCAAGTATCAATTCAATTATCAGATAAAAATTTATTAATTTGTATGTAGAACTATATATTCAGTGAATACTCAATGTAATATTTTATAAATGAAATTAATGATATGAAGGGATTAAGAAGTGGAGGGATCTAAGATTGTTTGCTGCAATCATTATAGGGTTTAGCTCGGGAGGAATATATAGTTATAAAATTCTATAGATATAATTGCTTTTATACGTTAATACAACAAAACGGAAACGGCTATGAATTCATTGTTTTGTCTCTATTTTCGCCGTTTTGACATATTTTTTATACATTTCTTTATACTTTATGTATATCTTGGAATATGCTAATGAGCTACTCAGCCATCACGTTGAGCTTGAAAATAAAATATTTTAGGTTGAATAGTTTATAAATGAAGAATTATAAGTGGAGTTTGACGTATTTGATATTTGATTAGTTAGAATTTACGTGACAACTGGTATTGCACTTTCCAAATTAGTGATCCTTATAGTATGAAAAGGCAGTGATTAATGTGGATTTTCCATGGCCATGGGTGGGTTCTGAATTAGAGATGCCTTGTCAAAAGTGTGGGCTTTATGCCAACATAAAAGATAAATTAAATTCAAGCTGTGGTTAAGTAAAAGAGAGATTAATATTTTGTAGACAAGTAGTGGAGGACATAATTATCATGCTTCCTTCCTTTGGCATATCAATTCACAAGCTTTTCATTTACAAACGTGAAAGGTATAAAACTACACATTTATCTTTCAATTTATGTCATAAACTTTTACTCTTCAATAAAAAAATAACTCATGTATTACGTTGTGTTACCTTAACGTAAGATAATTAATTATATACATGAAATGTTATTAATTTAAATCTTTTTATCTATCACGTCAATCAAATTTTTTTATCATTTCCATCTTTTTCTACCTCCTTAAATCCACTTCTTGATCAAATAAAAAGCATTATAGTTATTCTTAAATTTTTTATTTCAGTTTAAAAAGTTAATATAAAAATGTGAATTTTCTATATAAATAAAAAAATTGATATATTAATTTACATTTTTATATAGTTCCAATTCAACTATCGTAAAATAGTAGAAACAGAAAGACCTAAAGTATAAATTGGGATTATATATTAGTTTTAGTACTAATCGTAAAAAAATTATACTTTTTATGTCGATTGTGATTATATCGCAACATAAAAAGTTAATTCTTTTAAAAAAGAAATTTATTGACTTTTTGCAATTTTCTCCCTATAACATAGTTGTATACAATTTCCAAACACACAGACAATAAATATAAAAATATATCTGATTTTTTTGGACTCGGACAATCGAGGTACTGTTACAGCTAAATCAATCTGATCCCACTATGAAAAAGTATGAAAAAGTTGTAACTTTGTAATATGAATACCTTAGGCTTTGTAGATATATAAGGTCACATTTTAAGATTTCATTTTCTACAACCGGTTCCCAAATGAACTCTGAATCATCCAACTAGAATGAACTATCAACCAACATTTGTCACATTTGAAAAAAAATTAAAAGAAAAAAAATCATATATATAAATATTAAACAATGTACAAATATTAACAAAAATTATCATAAATACTTTTAAAAATATAGAAACCAACAAATTATACAATTATCAATATGTTTAAAAAATTGCACACATGTTTATTTGAAGAAATGATATATCTATTTTGGATAATTTTTCAAGATTTCCACATCATAAATTTTTATTGGTAATTCTTGGGGAAAAAAACTTTTAAATAATTTTTTTTTATTAAAAAAAAATATAAATAAATAAAAGGGTACTTGAGATATCCAACCCATCTACAAATAGACAACTATATATAAATAAGACCATAAAAATGTCTATAAAAAATAATTACAAATCTACAAATTTCTTCCTCACATTCATTCCTGTAGCAACAAATATATAGGATAAAAATAAATAATCAAAAATTAGATCAATGTGATTGATACAACTGAAAAAAAAACTCAGCAGAAGAAAAAAAAGGATCATTTCCTTCAAATTAAAATATTAAACATCATTCGTAGTAGAAATTGATTGACTCTATATCTATTATTATTTGTAACTCACATAGATCATAATCGGAAATGTAACTTTTTAAAAGATGCTCTTTCCATTTACATTACACGACTCCATCATCTTAAACTTCTAAATAAGGTAAACATTCAAATATTCACATTTATCAAAACTTTAATCAATAAAAAATAATATTGAATCAACAATGTTCTAACATCAACTAAGTTCAAAACATCTTATTCTCACCTCAGTGGATGACATGTCAATTGAAACTAAACTAAGTCAATAAAATAAAGACAAGAAAAAAAAAAGTAGAGATGAGATAAGAAAGAATAAAAATTTTAAATTCCCACTTTTTAAAACGAATTTTTAAATTATCAAATTTTAATAAGCAATTTATCATCATAAATTTTTATAATTTAATTTTTCTTCAAAATTTATTATCCAACTAAATAACTTTTGTTATTAAAATTATCTATAAAAATAAATTATTTGTAGAAAATTTATGATTCTTAAACATTAATTATTAATTTTTAACTTTCCAATGCAAACTCGCCCAGTTACAGGATGCATTTATTAAAGTTTGCGCCACATTTAAGCATAAGGATATATATTTAGTACCATGGATTCTATTATCTATTTTGTCCACCGTGAAGGGGAGGATGATCTATAAAATCATATAATTATAAATCTCTTAAATTTAATTCATGAAATAAGAAAGAGAACTGATTGGTCTCTTAATCAGAAAATGAAAAAAAAGAGAAAAAGGTTAAACCAAATATTGTTTAGAAAAGACAAAGATAAAAGATCTAAAATAAGAAAGAAAAAAAAAAAGTTGGAGTGAAGATGCCATTGTTGGAGCATGAGTAGCACACAGTGTTTGATGGAAACAAGTGAGAGGCATGTGTGGGTGTAGTGTGGTCCGGCTTCCCACGCCACTCCCTTTAAAACCACAACTCAATGGCTCCATCTATATACATATATATAGCATTGTGGGATCTTTCCATTTCTTGCTAGTGGCTACCACGACAGGGATGGCCTCAACCATTAAATACACATTAAATAAAATTACATAAAAGAATATATAGAAATATTTAAAATAATTAATTAATCAAAACTAAATAAGAAAACAAACAATTAGTAACAAAGTAATTTGATATTTTGTTTTAGTAGTATGCTTTTACTTATCAAAAAGAAAATTTTTTGTTACTTTTATAATTCTACTGCTTCTTCTTCTTTTTTTAAGAAAATTTCCTAACAAATATTTTTTTCTTCCAAAAAATAATCCTATCCCTATGTGATTCTGTGTAACCTCTAAAATTTATTCTGTTTGTTTTTCTTTTTTTATTGATATTTGAATTCTTTGTTTGTATGTATTTAATTAAATATGAGTGATTTATTTAGATTAATATGACTGTATTTGTTTTAGTAAAAAGTTGTGACAAGCTGCTGGAAGATGGAATTATTTATTTTTATATTATTTTATATATAGATCGGATCATTCTTAAGGTGATTCTTATTTATTTATTTATTTTTATTGTTGATAAAAAAATCTTAATAAATAATTCTTTATTAAGTTATTTAAATAAATTTTTTTTATGGTTCTTACATTTTTACTTTAGCCGCTTTTATTATTATCTTCAAAGACAAACAATAAATTAATTAATTACAACATCTTGGAAAATATATTACTTGTTAAGATTGATTAAACAAATAATGTCATGTCATCAACAATAAAACCTACTAAGTGAAGTTTTTTAAAATTAAACTACTACTCTAAAGTTGTTCTAAGGAATTAATTATATTTGTGACACCATGAACTGGATCAATCAATATACTGATAACTAAATAATAATTATCTAACTAATTACTCACCCATTATACGTACTACCTAATATCCTTATATAAGTTTCTCAATATATTTGATATGTAGTAGTTGAAATCACGTGTAAATCTTGATGGATTGATGAATCTATTATTGTAATGCCTATAAATCTTGGATGTATCTCATGAATCTTTGATGTCGTATTGAATATTGATAATTAAGGTGTTTATATGACAGAAAGTGCATTGTATTATTAGAAGGCATCATCATTTGATTGATAGATATAGCTTCTTAGCGTCCTAGCTACTTTCTTTGCCTAATTCATTAATTAAATACCTTTGCGTTATCTTGATATCTTCAAGAATTAAATTAATTATAATAATTAATTACTTGACCTGATTCATATTAGAATTAGTTGATAGAATAAGTATAGCCCCTTTAAAGCAAGCCCCTTCACATGTTAAAAATAGATTTTTAACATGACTAACATATCCATCCTCTTGTCCACACATTACACATAACATGTTGTTATGTTATTACCTATTGTATAAGTTATCTTTCATTGTTACTTTGTTTTTTATTAACATCCATGAAAATACATGAACAGATGGTTGTACTTTAGATTTCCAAAAATTTTCATTAAATGATCTCTCTTCTCCACTTAAAATGTTCAAGAGAATATTATAGACTGATTTTCCTGTGTAAACATGCATCCCATTTTCCTTCCATTGCCACCCATCCTCCCCATTTTTATTCAAGTGTATACCATCTAGCTTTTCTAATAACCTATTAACTTGCATTGTTCCTATTCGAATCATCTACGCATCCATTCAATACACCACACCCAGTTGTTATTTATCCAACTTCTTATTTCACATAACTTTGCTTCTTTGAGCTAATGAAGTGTGTCTTTAAATTTAATTTTCATTGACTAACTACGTAGACGAGCGATGAAAAAAATTGCAAATATTTAGGAATCCTAATAACATTATACATATAGTAACTATTCGCAAACGATGAACTAATTTTCTAAACTCACCATAATTTTTTTGACTTTCTATTTAATGAAAGCTCTAATGGATAATATTAAAGTAAAGCAGGTGGCTTTTGGTTTGTTTATTAGAAAGCTAACCAAGTTGTCACGTGAATTGTTGGGCAATTGTGGGAGCTTAGTCCTACTTGTAATTAACCAAATACTATTTAATTATTGGTTAAAAGTTGAAAGCTAAAGAATACCACAATCAACACATAAAGCAAACCAGAAAGGAAAAAAAATATATAAATGTATGTATGCGTGATATAAGAAAAATGGCTACATGAGACTTAGGAGCTACAAGTAAGCAACCTAAGGAAGAGCTCCTTGGAAAAGAACCCCACACCTAAAACCCCATATAATACAACTTTAGGTTACATGAGAGATCTTATACTATTTTATTTTTGGTCTATCTTTTGAGCTCATGTATATGTTGGAGACACAATAACCCCACTCAAATTTTGAAACATAACTTTACATTAACTTTGAAGTTTCACCATATGCTTTCCTGTCGGTCATCATTTGCAGGGAGAAAATATAAGCTTCCACCTAAGCTCAAGTAAAGCAAAGAAAAAGAAACAAAGATATAAAAATGTACTGGTAGTAATTATATTCCTCCACCCATGTCAAAGTTTGGAACATCTGTGTACTTTAAAGAGAAAAGCTCTTTATACTTTGTTGATGCCATTGTCGGCCATCATCCAACCACCTAAAAGAAAACCCTTTAGAAAATGAATTGATTCTTTAGGGATGTATTAATATGGGAAGTGCCATTTAAATTAAATGTACATTATATGGTTAGTACAGAGGGTTAAATATGTTTTTGGTTTTTACACTATAATATAAAATTGATTTTTATTTATAATCTAAATTTTAGACTTTTTAAGTATTTTGTAGTAAAAAAATTATTATAATGACTCTTTATCAACTTTTTTTTTTATGTATCAACTAATTTTCGTGAATTTTATTATATTATAACACTTAACACTCAACTCATCAAAACAAAATGACATCTTCCTCCTCATAAAGAGCAAAAAAAAATACCTAATCAACTTAATACAAATCACTTGTTTTTAATAAAAAATCAATAAACTAAAAAATCAAGACACCAATTTAAAAAGAAAAAATAAGTTGAAAAAACTTTAGAGGTTATCCAAAATCAAACTTTAAAGTCGTAGAGAAAATTTCAAAATGATCTATTATTTCTCTCTTCAAAATGTGATTATTCTGATAGACTCCAAATCTCACTAACCAAAATAATCTAGATATTTCCAAAAACTAAATTAACTAATGAATGAAGGCACAGTAGACGAATTGAACTGTAAGAAATGTAAGTAAGAAATGTGTGGCATAATACGGATGGAACTAGGTCTTTTCACCTCATCTCAACTCAGCATTTTTAAAATAAAGAATTGAGCTAATGCTTATGCTTTTGATCTGCGTACGCACCAATTCATACACGTCTATTCGAAATATATGGGACAAACATTCATGCATGTGTAGTCAGTCATCCACATTCAATGGTCTTAATTTTGTGATGATCAAATATTATACATTTAATAAGATCTTAAGAAGGAAAATTTGATTTCTTACTGCACCCTGTCCAAGTAGATAAAAAGCAAGACCCAAAAGCTGACTCTTTAAGGTGAAATGAGGATTACATTAGCAATGTAGCCTGATATGGTGACTTATAGAAACTATTTTATACCATACTTTTCTGCAATGAAGAAAAGAAAGAGAAGAAGATTATAAGAAATTGTTATATATGAATAATATATACTATGAGTGGTGAGTTAGCATCATCATATATTAATTATATAATTATTACTTTGTGTTATTCTGATATTTTTGTAAGGCCTGCACACGATTGTTATCATTGAAGCTTAACTGCATTTAAGTTTTTATATATTTTTCTTTCATAAAGGTAGTCCCTAAGTTTTCATCACAACCAATTATGACCTTTGGATAAATTCTGTAGCAGGACCATTTAGTGGGTCTAATTCTCTATCATTTGTCAGAAAAAAGAAAAGGGTGCAGAACTGAGTTATTTTAGAATCATGTTGATGATATGCATTTTCATGGATGATATATGGTTGCATCCACCTGGAAGCCTCACCTGCATTTCATCATGGAGAAGACACAAAGCAAGCTTCTCTTTTTACACATTGTCATATAGCACAGCCGCAAATTGTTCATCTTTCTTTCATATATTCTTCTGGGTTGAGCCTCTTTATTAAATGTTGGCATAAACAAATTTCAAGTATAGTATCATTACATAGTGGTTGAGGAGATAAACTGCAGGGGGCATAATGAGGCCAGCTACATATATATCATATACATGTATTTTTAATATATATATATATATATATATATATATATATATATATATATATATATATATACTATATTTATTTTTTGGTTTTTGCTAATTATGAAAAATCTAGGAGTTATAGTACATTATCATGAGAAGTTGTTGACCCGACAATAAGATAATTTAAAAAAATAGTATATATATGTTTAAGCTAGCTATAAGGACAAATATAGAGTGGAAGCATAGTGGGATAAGATTAGAATAAAGCATTTACTGGAATGTAACTAGAAAGAAAAACTGTACTGGAAAATAGATTTTTGAACAGACAGCGAACATTCATAAAACTAATAATAAATATTCCATATAATATAATTAAAAAAATAAGATGATTTTTGTCTTTTATCTCGAATCTATTAAGATGAAAACACCTACGCTCCTACTTAAAAGTCACTATCTCCAGTGAGGACAATGTTATTGGAGTCAAAAGTACATGATTGCCTGTAGATTTTCTTTTCTTCACTAAATCATTTATCCAAACATGCCCCAACAACGTTTTTAAAGAGATTGTCACTAGAAGAATTTTCTCTTTACTTAGAATCACGGGTAAACACAAAAATACCATGGAGATCCAAATTTTTTTTTTCAGGGGATGGGTTTAAAAAGTAAATATAAGGATAAAATATACTTTTAGATCTCTGATTTTTTTTTTATTAAAAATAGTTTTGATATTTTATTTTTGATTTCTCAAATTTGAACCAATGTCATTATTCTAAAATAATGATATATATATATATACATATTTATTTAATTTAGGACGCAATT
Organism: Phaseolus lunatus; assembly: GCA_013389735.1. Taxonomy (NCBI): domain Eukaryota; kingdom Viridiplantae; phylum Streptophyta; class Magnoliopsida; order Fabales; family Fabaceae; genus Phaseolus; species Phaseolus lunatus. The sequence continues at coordinate 4,931,027 of CM023867.1, forward strand.
TTGTATTTCTTTTTTACTGATTTAAGATATGAAACTCATTCCACTAGATTTTACATAAATGAAAACTATAAATTATAACCTATTCAAACTAAAAAAGATAAAAAATTATTAAAAAAATGTATAAAAAATTAACAAAAAAACTAGAAAAGAAATCTTATATTCTATTTTTAAAAATTTGTTGCTGGTACTCAATTTTTTGTATAAGATTTCCATTATGTTTAGAGTTATTTAGATTGAGCATGTTTCAAGTAAGTATAGAATGATAAAATTCCAAATTTTTTAATAGTGAAAAAGGATAAACTTGATTATAAAATTGAAAAAAGTAATTATTACAAAAAAACAGTGACCCAAGTTCAAAAGATGAAAGGCTAGAATAAAATTTAAAAATATAAAGAATGAAAAAGGACCAGGGACTAAACATTTATGATTGACATAAATAATGTAAAAGAGTTTTAATTGATATTTTGAGTATGCAATGGGTATTAAAAAAATATCAAATATAAAATATTATGTTCTTCAATCATAAATAACAGTTTTAATTATTTTTTCATTTTTATTTCAAAATTTACAATCTCTTCTTTCTTTATCCTTTCAGTCACCACAAATCACTATCGTTGTTATTAATATATATATATATATATATATATATATATATATATATATATATTAGATTTAATTATGAACTCTTGGGTAAGATATTTTTATTTTAAGCAACAGTTACTTGCTCCAACAACTAAGGATTATCTTAAGCAACTCCAAATATCATTGCCTAAAAAGAATTTAAGCAACTGCTAAAGGTAAAAACACTCTTTAGACAAAAAAATGTTACTTTTTGAAGTCTAAATTAAGAAAATATAAAATTATAGGTGGTTTAAAGTTTTTTTATTAATATAAAAGTTAAACATAATTTTTTAACAATAATGTATTACATTAGAGATATCATAAAATGAGAGACAAACTTTTGAAGTTGAATTCTATTCGTGCTGATAATAGGGAGTAGATCATAATGATAAATGATGGTGGAAAAGTGAAGCAAATGGAAATTACTGGAGCTGTGTCGGTCAACATATGGAGTCTGAGATTCAGCAGTTTCATGGATTAATTAAGGGAGACAAGGACAGATTGGAAAGGTGGAATGAATGTCTTATGGTTTGTGACATGCTAGGGACAACCCTATTTTTGAAGATCCAGGGTCATAAGAATCTGATATCTTGGAACTCATCTATAAGCTTAGTTATTGCTTAAATCCTTGTAATCATCTGAGAGATCTCAGTATCCCATGCATGTCAGCACGCGAATCCACTGCTGTCTATTGATTGCTTAATACATGTTCTACCCATTATAACATCATCTTTCCTTCATCCATTATAACAACATGGAGAATCATTTTATATGCCTGATATTCGTTTTCAAAATGTGGAGGATCTGCTGTTATTGTTCAGCAGTTCTTCACTATGAACATAGAAACCTCTCTCTATATTCCATTGTTTCAAATGACTAAGGGGAGACTAATATTGCAAGCATTTTTCAAAGTTCCCTTTCAGTTCAGTACCAAGATTCACCAGATTGGTTTCAAGAACTAAAAATAGCTTAGATAATGGGATAATTGAAGGGGGGAAAAAATGTAATGAACTGCATCTAATGAAGATTCAAAATGTACTCCGAGAAATGTAAAAGTGAATTTCATTAGAAGGGTGCGCGAGGAAACCGAGGTTTACGATCGATGTCAGAATCTTGCCGGAGATTTGGTTTTGATAAGGTTTAAGATACGGGGCTTTCCAATGTGGTTGATGACATTTGGTTTCCTACAGCATAATTCAGGCTTAATTTTATAATTTTATGCTTATTCAGTTTCCTTAAACAAATCAAATAAATTTTAAAGGAGACTATTTTATTCTGAAATATTCCCTGTTATTTATTTTAGTTTCCACCAAATAAAAAAAAACAAAACTGTTATATTTAAGGTGTAATGGCATGGACTAAAAATACTATATTTGCAGAAAATTAAAACTAAAAGCTGTTTTATTTAGCAACTATAACATACAAAACAAAATTGCTATGTTTGCATAAGCATAACTCGTGATGACAGGTTGAAAGAAAAAAAGGTATCTGCAAATACTTTAGAAGTTGAAAACCAATATTTTCTATAAAAACTAAAAAAAAAAATAGCTAAAAATATTTAAACTTAATAAAAATATTGCGGATCATTACTCTAGTCAGTTCACTTATTTTTCTGTTGTATTTTAATTTTTCTTGTGGAATTTGTTGAACACCGAAGAAAACACACTCACATTTACATTTTTATTAAACTATTTTAGTATATTTTGAATAACTAATAGTATTACCATTCCATAATAATCAGAACATTATCAATTTAATCAAGAGTTTATTCTTCGTTAGTTAGTGGAAAATTCAGCTCTTGTACAACGGAAAATCAAATGGCAAACATCCACTGCTTTGCCATTAAGCATTTTGGGCCTGGATATGCAATAATTCAAGATATCAAACTGGTGGCTTCTACAATTTGCACCCCCATAAATTTCAACTACACCTCATGATATCTGAAAATCCATTTTTACCCTTTTAAAATTATAATTATATTTTTTATTGTAGATTCCGGAATACAGGAGATGAATAATCCAAAATACAAAATACACATTCTAAAATACATCTTTTGAATTTTTTAAAATCTATTTATATTTTATTTAAATTAATTTTGAATGCAATTAATTTATCTTAAAGAGTCATTTTTGTACTTTAAACATAAATAATTTATCTTAATGTTGTGCTTTCTGTTACTATTTTGATTTGTAATTTTTTTTATATTTTTTTAAGTAGTATTTGATAGTATATTTTTTATTTTTTTAAAGTAGTATTTGAAACATCTTTTTTTTTTAGATTTTATTTTGGGTTTTTAAATCGGGTTATGTGACACATTTTTTTTTTAAAGAATCACATTTAGAAGCATTTTTTTAAAAATATTTTTTATTTGCTTTAGTTTTCGTTTTAGTTTATTATTATTTTTAATTGATTTTTGGAATTGTGCACATTTTATGATTTTTTTTCTTAATTTTTTAACTTGATTTTTAAAAATATTTTTATGTGTATTTGTGATTTTTTTTTTTGGTTGAATGTTTTTTTGAATTTTATTTACTTGATTTTTTTCTTAAAGAAATTATTTGAATATAAAGTTATATTTTTTTAAAATTTCAAATAAATAAAACTAAAAAAATTCCCAAACAAAAATATTACAAATAAACATAAAAAATATTTTAAAACTTACAATTTAAAAAAACACACACAAAAAGTGAACAATTCCAAAACAGTTTAAAAAAAAGAAACTAAAAAGCTAAAATTTATTCCTAAACATGATTTGATAAAATTTAATAATAATAAAAATAATAATATATTTCTAATTACAACTATTTTAAAAAAAATCATAAAACACAACTAAAAAAACAAAAAATATTCAAAAAGATGTTTCAAATCACAATTTAGAAAAGAAAAACGTGTTATCAAGCACAAGTTTAGTAAGAAAAATAAAAAAAATTACAAATCAAATTCATAACAAAAAAACATGATGTCTTTATTTTCAAGTTATGCTTTCTAACATAATTTACAGATATTGGTAACAAAAAAACTTTTTTTTTGTAAGAATTTAATTATTTTTAAAAAAATCAAAAACTATAATTACATAACAATATATTTTTTTAGAATGACAAATTTTATTTATATAATAAAACTTATATAGTTATCATTTTACATCTACCAATTAGGTTATCAAATAGTCTACCAAACATTTATAATCCAATATGTTAGTTTTTAATTTAACACTTATATATTAGGACCTTATCAACTATTAGCCAAATTATCAACTATGAGTTAGCTTATTAGTTATTTTTGTCAAAACATACCCTATTTTTATTTGACCATGTGTTTGCTAAACTCGTTATACTCAAGGTAGATGAAGATTATGATTTTTTTTTTGGTATATAATTGTTTTGTTTACTGTAGTTTATTATTTATACATCATATGTGTATCAGACTTGCAACTAGGCTAATTCCTAAATCCAAAATTTTTGTGTAATATGATCCTTTATTCTAATTCGTCATTGTTGTACACTTCTGAAGTATATGCACTTGTGTTTAGTTTTAACTTCCCTTTCAAAGAGTTTTTGTGGTAAAAGTATACCATGTATGACTGTTGATTTAACACTAACCTAACCCGCATCAGACTATATAGTCTGGATTTTCATTCTCTTTTCAGGTTTTCATCTTTTTCCTTTTTCCTGCAACAGGCTTTTATTTGTTGAATTGACTACATTTTAGTAGTAGCAAATAAGAATTGATAAGAATTGCAAATTCAATTCCTAGGTTTAAACATATTCTTTCTTAAAACATCTACAACTATCAACATATAAGGAGAACTTGCTTTAACATTGGAGTGTTTGTTCAATTACTGTCATGTCTTTATATCATCAGATTGATATTTGCTTTTAAGTGTTATCTAGTTTTTTTTAACAGTTTTTGAGACAGATCTTTTCGTTCTCTTTTATTGAGAACTTGTTTCCCTGAAACATCTTTTATAAAGGATTATAGCTCTACAAGTACTCTGTTATTTAATATATTTATTTATTTATTTGTCGATTTTTTTTTATACAACATGAGAATTTATGCATGTAAGTTCCAATTTAATTTTAATTTATTGTATCTTAAGTGATACTCAAAATGGTACCTTTTAATTACATACATTCTTAAGTAGGGTATTGAAATAAGATCAAAAACTGATTTTATATCAAGAAATTGTGTGATATATAAACTTCTAGTTAAGTTGAATAAAAAACAAAGTGCTAAAATAATTTAATGAATATATTCAAAATTTAAAACATTAAAATTTCTTATATTATTTTTATTATTAAAGTGCTAAAATAATGTATGAATTTCATATTCATACACAGTATAAATAATTTTTTATCATTAATAAATCAAATATCACCTGTCAAGTGTTAATTTTAAAATATTATATAAAATTGAACATACATATGAGTATGCAATCAAATAATAATATAAATCTTTTTTGCATGTCCTAATTAAATTTCTAACAATATTTTAAAAGAAAAGCTTGTGGATATAGTTATGGTCTATTACGTACTAACATGATTTTTAAAAGAATGAATAATTTTTTATATACGGATTAGAATACTTCAAATACTCTATTATTTATATATTTTTATGTCGAATAAATTGTTTTTGGAGATAGTTAACCTTGAAAATGAAAGTGCGACAGTGAATGTGACATACATAAACATCTGAAATAATGAGAAGAAAATATTTTGAAATATGGAAGAAGCTTTTGTGCTTGTGGAATGAAATAGTAGCACATGGTATGATAATAGATGTTATTATTATGTGCATGTTTGAGAAATACATGGAAGAATTGAGTGTATTTCTTTCTTTCTTTCTTTCTCTACATGTTTAATGACTCTGCACTGACATAATTCCCTTGTTTTGAAAAGCCAAGTTCCTATAAATGAGCTCTAACTTCTCAGTGTTCCGAATCCCAGGAACACACATACATGCACAAGCGGTGCTTGCTTATATGCAGGGAATTTGATTTTAGTATTTAGCAGTATGTGTGTTTTTTGTCTGATTGGTCATAGTATCTGATGAGTCCTGTGCTTTAGAAACAAACCTAAACCTAGCTAAGAAGCTAAGGCTGGGTTGTGTGGTTCAAATTTAGGAGAAGAGAGACTCACACCAAACATAACACATCAACCAACCTTTTCCAGTGTTTCATTTCGAGGCGACACGAGCACTTTCCCGGCATTTCCTCCCATCTCTTGGAAATTCTCAAAATTTTCTCTGGATCCTCGTGACCTCCTTTCTCCTTAAATGCCCTCCAACCCTTCCTGCAATTACCCTCAACCCCTCCTTCAAATCATCAAATCCATCTCACTTAAATACTTCTCAAACACTATATAACTACTCTTTTCAAACTATTTCAAATCATGCCAAACACCCACATAAATATTGAAGGTATAATATAAAAGACACTATGTCCCTCAACCCATATACATTTCAAGAACTAAATTAATATTTATTCAATATTTAAAGAAACACTTATTTTTTAAAAAAATTATCAACAAAGAATAAAATTAATAAAACAGGAGCACTTACTTATTTTTTAAAACTATTTAAGAGAGATTAATAGTAACCAAATTGGTAGTTTAATCTTAAGATTGATTTCTACTAAGTAAATAAAATGCTTGGTGGTTAATTAGATAGAAATATAATTTTAATCTTTGAAGAGTTTAGTTCTATATATATTCTTAGCATAACTTACACTATCAAACTAATTAAAATCATTGAAAGAATGGTTTTAAGATCTCTTTTAGATTGTAAATAGATACACTGTTTACTCATCTTTAGGTTTTAGGTTTTGAACTATGTATGTATGAATGAATGAAGTTGAAGGGATAAGAAGGATAGAGAGGTAATGTGGTGATGACAATAAAGAAGGGAGAGTTTTGGGTAGGGTGGTGAGAACGTGGTCAAAGTTCTTTAGCTATTCATGTTTTTTAGTGCAGGCATGCAAACCGGATAATTGGCTGGTTTGGCTGCAAAGTTTGAAAGTGAAAGCCCGAAGACAAAGAGAACCCTAAGCAGGAAGGGACAATGGACACGTGTCAGTCACATTCCCCTGACTCTGAATTTGGCCCAAGAACCTGAAACGGCGTGACAGCCTGATTAATTTTGGGTTGACTGCGTATGACCGGTGGCGAATCAGCACCACGCCACCATGCACCCCTTCCTTCCTTCCATTCGCTAAACTCTATTTATTCCCTTCCTCTTCCACATTTTTCAAGACAAAAAATTAAAATCTATTAAAACTGTTCACACTGCGAGAGAAACAGATTCCTCATCAATGCATGCACTTCCTTTTCTTCTTTGTTCCATTTTCATTCCTATTTATTCCCTTTTTTCTTTCTTTTTTATGCTTCACACCTGTGTTTTCCATCTTCTTGCATCTTTAAGTATTAAGGATATATATGCTTAATTTAGGTATATGAACAGCAGAGTTTTCACGTCTGGAATGAGAGTGTTTTTCACCGCTTGCAAAAACTATTTCTAGTTTTAGTTTTAGTAGTTGAGGTATAAAAATTGGAACAGCAGCGAGAGACGTGGGGTTTTGCTCCCTTATTGTGTTCACTTCGGTCAAAATCGCCTATTATTTATCTACAAGAATTTGGCGGAAGCAGTGCTTCATCAACATTGGCAGGTATTTGGAATTGTTTATTCTTCACTGCCAGTGCTTCTCACTGTTATTTTTGGTAACATCGCTGTTACATTAATCAATATGTTATATATAGTAATCCTATTTTTCAGTTTAGATTCTTCGAATTCATCTCATGACTAGCTAGTGAATTATATCTGAGCTTGTCTGGTCCAAGGTTTCTAATTTATTTGGTAGAAATTAAAATTAATTTTTATGAATAGATAATATGCATGGATTCCCTCGCTCTTGCACTGACTATTTGAGTTTATACTCTGAAAATTGTATATTCAATTATGGAGTCGTTCTTTTCTATAAATATAGCTGCGCTTTTAATCTTCTGTCTCCATGCATCAAACAAATGTGATAGTCATGGTGTAACTTAATAAGAAGAGAGTTTAGGTGAAAAAATATATAATATGCTGAAGTTGTTTTAATATTATATTCAGAACTTTTGATTTGCTACACCTATTGTCTACACAAGAATTGCTCATAGCCCTCTATAACACATGCCACATTTACATGATATCAGCGATATAAAAAGTTTGTTTGTGTGTATAATTGTACTGAACATTTTAACGTTGTGCTTAAGCTACCAAATATATGTTCATAAAAGATATGCGAGTGTTGTGCTGTAATTGCGGTATATTACGAGATCCAAGCTTTGCCTAGCTAGTAACATATATTATTCCCTATCTCTACTAGCTGAATATAGTATAAATTATTGAGTGATAACTTAGACATTCCATAAAATATGAAATATGTGGCATGTTCAGTAATCATTTCATTCGGATACGTGAAGATGCATTAGGGCTAACAGAGAATGGTAAGCGCGGGCAAGTTAAGCCACTGTGCATAGATCTTTTTAATTTGTCTATATGCTAGAAATGGACCTTTTAGGATGAAACTTAACCTAAGCAGAATACAAAAGCTTCTGTGTTATGAAGGACACGACCCTGCAGATACATGGTAGCATATGTTTAACTTAATTTAAACTAATTTGAAGCTAGTGGCCTTTTGACGGGTGAGGAAATCGAGTAGGTGGTCAACAGATTTTTACTTGGGGGAACAAACAAAACCCTTCAAATTATATTTCTTAATTGCTGCTCAATTGAATCACGTTAATTAAATAATATTAATATGCAATACAGCTTGGTCTCATTTTGAACAAAAAGTAATTCTTACTCTTTCATTCAGTACTTTTAATTTTTAATATGTCGGATTTTCACCATATAATATTGCATGACCGTACTCATGCATCTTTAACACATGCACGACTCGGGAATCCATAGATTGGTTTTTCTTTCTTAATTTATATACCAAATTCGAGAGTTTCTCTACAATGGACTTGATCTTCTACCTGATGTTTAAATATCCCATTTCAGATCTTTATTTTAGTTTCCTTCATTATATATGCATTTATGTGGCTTGTATACACAAGGAGAGAGAGAGGTCGGTAGTCTAACTTTACGTAGAGTCGTTGATTTTGAGACCGAGAGATGATTTGTAGTGTGTGGGAATGCTGGGCTTTTGGGAGTCATTGTTTTCACAGAACGAGGACGAGAGTTCCAATAAACCAAGTGGGTGGAGAGAGGGAGAGAGAGGAGTATTTTTGCAGTTAGAATGGTGGTATTGTCCCTGGTCAAAGACTGAAGGATTTGAAGGATAATAGTTTAATAACACACTCGTGTCCCTGATAATATCTTATTGCATAGATATTAATTATTTAATAATCATTGTAGCCAGATTTTAACTTTGTTTGCTAGTGTTGGAAACTGGTGGAAAAGAGTCAGAGTCTACAAAATCGACCTTAGCTAAGGGTGATTTTAACTATTAGTTTTAAACTAGTTTAGTAATACCTGGTAGGACAGAGAACGGGGAAGAAGGGAAGAGCTTTAAATATTGTTAAAATGTTCCTTTCTTAGCCCTTTCTCCTCTCCCATTGTCTTAAGCTTGGAAGTTGAAGGGCTGGGGGAGATACAAAGCGTTCATTGATTTAAACCCCTTGCTAGAACCCTTGGTAAACCTATATATGTTTCTTAGCTCTCTCTTATTTTTCCTACATCTCTTTGGTTTCCCTTTTGCAAATATAGTTCATATCTTTCTCCTTGTTTAATGTGTTAGATACAGCTGTTTTTTATTTGTTGAAAGGTAAAGCAAGCAAATAAGGGCTCAATGAACAACAACTGGCTTTCCTTCCCTCTTTCTCCTACTCATTCTTCCTTACCATCCCATGATCTTCAAGCAACTCAATACCATCAGTTTTCCCTTGGGCTGGTGAACGAGAGCATGGAAAACCCTTTCCAAAATCATGGTAACCTTCTCTCTCTTCTCCTTTCTCTCATTCTATATTATTTGGCTTGCTAATCTTTCTTTTCCGCTATTTAATTAATTCGACAGATTGGAATATGATTAACACTCATACCAGCAACGAAGTTCCAAAAGTGGCTGATTTTCTTGGAGTGAGCAAGTCTGAAAATCAGTCAGAGCTTGCTGCTTTAAACGAAATTCAGTCCAATGATTCAGATTATCTGTTCACAAACAACAGTCTCGTGCCTTTGCAAAACCCTGTGGTGGACACACCTAGCAATGAGTATCAAGAAAATGCTAATAGTAATTTGCAATCGTTGACATTGTCCATGGGAAGTGGTAAGGATTCTACATGTGAAACCAGTGGTGAAAACAGTACAAACACTGTTGAAGCTGCACCTAGAAGAACTTTGGATACTTTCGGGCAGAGAACATCCATATATCGTGGAGTAACGCGGTTGGATAGTCATTCTGTGCTTCACTAGATCAATTTATTTTTTTGTACGGTTTTTATTTTATTGTGCTAATTAAATGAATATATAAACAGACATAGATGGACTGGAAGGTATGAAGCTCACCTTTGGGATAATAGCTGTAGAAGGGAAGGACAATCAAGAAAAGGACGCCAAGGTGATTAAAGTCAAATAAATTAATTTAGTTTTATTTTTGAAGTTTTTTAGGTGATATTAGTAATATTGAGAGTTCTATTAACACATTTCTCTTGGTGTTTTGCTTTTGTTCATACTTCTCATCAACTTTCCTTCAGTTTATTTGGGTAAGTGATTCCATTTCAGTCTATTTTCCAACCCCCTTTCATTTATTTAAGTTCCTGGATGTAGAAAATCAAACTACTAAATGTATTGTTTTCCTTTTGTTATTTAATTGCAGGTGGATATGATAAAGAAGAGAAAGCAGCTAGGGCTTATGATTTAGCAGCACTGAAGTACTGGGGAACATCCACCACTACCAACTTTCCAGTAAGTAAATGGCACTTTCTCAATGCTCTCAGACTCTGGTTCAAAGGAAATTTTGTTGATTTTACTTTAATTTTTTACAGATTAGTAACTACGAGAAGGAATTGGATGAAATGAAACACATGACCAGACAAGAATTTGTTGCCGCTATTAGAAGGTGACTAATTCAAAGACAACATGCATAAAACATGTACAATACAAGTCTACAGTAGTGCAATAACGGCGACAAGTGAAATCAATTTTTAAATCTAGACCATTTTGTTACAGTTTGTGCAATTATTTAGATTCCATTTGCATAAACACACTAGTATAGTTTAATTAGAGTCACTTTCTTTTTGATAAATTGAGAACGCAATTAAATTATGAACTTGATTATGACAGTAATTGAAATATACAATGGCTTAGTTTTGATGAGTTTCTACCTGATAGTGATCGAAATAGGTTGAAAACTGTATAACACACTTTCATAATATCCTTATAACTCTTTCAAATGCTTATTATTTGACATATTGTGGTGGTGATTTGCAGGAAAAGTAGTGGTTTCTCCAGGGGTGCATCAATGTATCGCGGAGTTACAAGGTTTCAAATGGAGGAACAATGTTTTCTTCTTCTTCTTCTTCTTCTTCTTCTTCTTCTTCTTCTCAAGCCATGCATTCGATCCTTTTCTTTCTACTCTTTTCTTAGCAGAATATTATTATTCTTTGATTAGGCATCATCAACACGGAAGATGGCAAGCAAGGATTGGGAGAGTTGCAGGAAACAAAGATCTTTACTTGGGAACTTTCAGTAAGTCACCCATATAAATCCATACAAAGAAAGTTACACTAAGCAGAAATTCAAATTAACCTACGTGAAATTTATTAGGAAAAAAAACTTTACCCCATATGCTCGAACTATTATAGTGTTTGATTCTTGAGCTGGGATATCTTATTAGATTCATGAAAGAAAAACAATTGTATATGTGAATATACATAACTTCTCGTTGCAGGTACTGAGGAAGAGGCTGCAGAAGCTTACGACATAGCGGCGATAAAGTTCAGAGGTCTCAATGCTGTGACAAACTTTGACATGAGTCGTTACGATGTGAAAGCCATTCTGGAAAGCAACACTCTCCCCATAGGAGGAGGCGCTGCAAAACGTCTGAAAGAAGCTCAAGCTCTAGAATCCTCTAGAAAACGTGAAGAGATGATTGCACTAGGCTCATCCACCTTCCAATATGGAACCTCAAGCTCTTCTAGGCTACACGCTTACCCTCTAATGCAACACCACCAGTTCGAGCAACCTCAACCTCTGCTAACCTTGCAAAACCATGACATAAGTTCTCACTTCTCTCACCAAGACCCTTTACACCAGGGTTACATCCAAACGCAGCTTCAGTTGCACCAGCAGAGTGGTGTTTCTTCTTACCTCCAGAATAATCCTCAGTTCTACGGCGGTTACCTTCAGAACCCAGCATTGCTTCAGGGAATGGTGAACATGGGGTCTTCTTCTTCATCTTCATCTGTGTTGGAGAATAACAACAACAATAATAGTAATGTTGGTGGGTTTTTAGGGAGTGGGTTTGGTATGGCTTCGAATGCATCGTCGGGTAATGCGGTGGGTACGGCGGAGGAACTTGGATTGGTGAAAGTTGACTATGACATGCCGGCCGGAGGTTACAGCGGTTGGTCGGCGGCGGCGGCGGAATCCATGCAGACGTCAAATGGTGGGGTGTTCACAATGTGGAATGAGTGAGGGAAGGGAAGCAAGTTCTAAGTGTTGTATGGGACAAGAAAACGTACGAGTCGCCATACAATTTTGTCATGCTTTTTTAATTTTTTTTAATTTGGGTTTTTATTATTCTCGCAATTGGAAAAGAAAAATAGGTGCTGATTTTCTGAGACATTTGACCACTAAGGAAGTGAGCAAAGACCATATATATCTATTGTTTATGTTTCTTATTATGCCTAATATTTATGAAACTTTTGCTTGATTAAGGTAAATTACTCAAGCACTGACTAATCTTCTATTTGCTTAGCATTGGTGCTACCCTTCCTACTCCCTTTTCACACCAACAAGTTTCTCAATTTGCTTAATTAATCCTTGTCTGCCATGATTAGAGTTAGTTAATCGTTTTATTATAAAAATATTGATATTTAAGCTTAATAAATACTCAGTTTAATATTATACTACTTAGACTAATTTATGTACACTTTATATCTATTGGTAGAACATTATTTAATAACTGTATTGAGATATCTTGAAATGTTAATTTTTTAATTTATTTATTTATTGTTGATAAAAAAAATTATAATAACATTATTTTTGCATAATTATTTTTCACAATCGTATTTAAATAGATTTTTTTTTCTTAAAATTAGATAAATATAACTATGTTATTATGTTTAAAAATGTAGAGTGTGAAATTTTGGAATAATAACATAAGTATCTAAGTTTCAGTTTAGTATTATGTTTTATGCATAATAATAATAACAAAAAAGCAATGATGTTTTATTTCAATCTTAGAACAAGGTGTTTATAATTTTTTTTATCAAGAAAAAATAAATGAATAAATAAGAGTTATTTAAGGGATATCTCAACCCTTATACAAAAGACCTATCTGAAGCTCTTTTCATCCAACCTTTTTATACAAACTAAAATACCTTAATCCTTACCACTAATACAAACACCTTTTACTCATGATTTAGATCTCCTATAAAAAAAATTCACAGACATCATGCAAATCATTGGCTCAAGACACTAATCTGAATACGAAAAATCTACATCACGTGCTTTGGACTTTACCCATGACCAAGCCTTCAACCGTGTCAAAGTAAATATTTCAATATGATATATCCTGCCACTTCTAAAGTCCTCTTATTCCTATGTTTCCACAATTCTCTTACAACTGCTATTTACACAAATCCCCAAATCTGATTAACAATTTCTTTAACATCACTCATCCTGAAACTTAAAAAATGTTTTCTTTGACTTCCTATGATCCGTCGATGTCATCCCATCTACTCATAGCTCTTAGACCACACAAGTTAAGCATAAAACAATGTGCTTATAATAAAATCATGAGATTTAAGTTTTAGTTAAGTTTTGGATTTTAAGTTTCGGAAAAACAAATGTTTCTGAATTAAATTGAGTGTTTCTTAATATTTGATTTATGTTCAAAAAATAATATTTTTAAGAATATTTTATTATACCTTTCATAAATTTATTCTTACAAGAGATTGACTATCTTATTTTAAAGTTATTTTTTTATTGCGATAAAAGTACTACAATAGTTTTCCTAGAAAATTAAACATAGTATATACTTTCTTTTTTAAATGTAACACCCGTTTTAATAAATTTATTATACAGCACCACTTCCAATAAATTATATTTAATCTATTTAATTATTATTAGTTAATTAAGTTGATAAAAGATAAAATAAAAAATCTTTGACATTTACTTGGATAAAGGTCCCAATTCGAAGTTGAAGAAAAGATGGAATGTTTCTTGATGAAGTTATTCACTTTATCATAATCGGATAAAATCCCATGTTAGACTTTTGAAATCATTTAAGGTGTTGAGAGAATTTTATATAAAGAATGAATAAATTATTTAGAACATTTAAGGATGCTCCAATCCTATACATACCAAATGCAATGCAAGAGATATTATCATTTTTCAAAAAAACATCAAGCACTTGCCTCTTACAAGGATAATGTGGCTAACAAAAGTATTGTCATACCCAAAACAACAACATAAAACATAAAAAGATCTCTCTAATAAGATAAACTATATTCCTTTAATCAGAACCAAATGTACATGATTTTACGCACCTCTTATCCAGCTAAGACACAAAACTAAATTCAGATTCGTGCAACAACTGTAACAACAGTTTTACAACAGATCTATGTGAAGGTGACAACCATTTTGTCACTTTCCAAGCCTTGACAAGTAGTATCGTATGACCATTTCAACTTCTACTAGCCACAAAGAACTTTTATATGTATATGACAAATAAATTAGCCTATACACTTGTCCCAGCAGCACCCCACAAGTCACTTGCATCCAGTCCAAGATGAGTTTTATGTGTCTCACTTTTTGCATCCTGATAAGTGTCTAATTTTCGTAATATTTCATATTAAAATATAGGTACTTATGAGTATTAATTGCTAATTTACTTATAAAATAACCCCTAATTTATGAATTTATACATTTATACATTTTTTATGATCTTTAATTGAATAAGAGCATTTTATTCCTAAATTTGGTATTAATTGCATGTTTTATGGAAGAATGGAGATTTGGACTAAAGGAGAATGATATATGCTAAAAGGAGAAAGTTGGAAGGCCCAGAACGTGCAAAAGAGAGAGAGAGAAAAAAGTTCAACTAAACAACAAGAATGTGTCAAATTAATTGGGCTATTTTTATGTTTTTATTATTAAGCCCATAAGTGTGACCTAGGAAGTCACTAAACCCTAGCAAATTAGGTTAAATAGGGAACTAGAGGCACAACCCTAGTGTGCCAGATTGAGAGGAAAACACCAAAGAGTGAATTGTAACCCAATTAGGAGAATGGAAGGTGCTAGAAGTATGCGTGACTAATTCTACCCTTTGGGATTGGGAGTATTCTGCTCGAACTCTTATGTATTGAGATGATATCTTATATTAAAATATTCAGTTCTTGATTGATTATTGGTATTGTTGTTTTACTTTTAATTTTTCGTGACAAATTGAGAATCTTAAATCTGACTGGAAAGTATTTTTAGGATTCTAACCTAAACAACAATACTTAACATATTTGAGTGTTAGGAATAGACTTGAAATGTTAATTTCCATTAACGTTTGAGCTTCATTCTAAGTTGTTCTTATAATTATGCGAGGGATCGATAGTTAGGGAACATTCTTAAGGATTTTATATGCAAGGAATCGATATAAATGATTTTTATACAGGCATTAATTTCAATCAAAGAATTCAATATTGACATGCTAATCAAAATACATGAGAGTGAGATAGATGAAACCTAATCCCAATTTTTCCAATTGACGCAATTACTCTTTGATTTGTTTTCTTGTTAATTTTTACCATTATAACAATTTCCAAACAACTTTTTATTGTTCTGTTTCATATTTAGAGAATATTGTACTTGATAATTCAATTGTTCCTTGTGGGATCGATATCCGTCTTTAGGGACAAATTATTACTTCTGACAATGCGGTGCACTTACCGTAAAAAGTCATCACATCCATAACAAGTCGCTTCTCTATCAGGCAAGACAAAAAAAACTTCCTCTACACTTTGGAAGGTGTTAGCATTGCATATAAGAGGCACAAATAGAAACAAGTAATCCTGATATAACGCTAACTCCCCCTAACTACAAAGTTCTCTGGCATTCCTTTGGGCACATAACCCAATCCGAGTGGGAAAAATTAGTATTAGTAATTTTATTTGATATCACTCATGCATTCAATTGTGCCATACCAAATACTTCAAGATCATCTACTTTTCGTTGTTTGAAGATAATCTTATTTCTATGATCCTAGATCATGAGCACAATTGCTACCCAGACATTCTTCCAAATATTATTTTGCTTCACATTTAGATTCATTAGGTTAAAGTTTAGGAAATGTTGTTGCGAGTCATTATTGTGAATAGATTGGATTCCAACTCATTTATTGCACATACACCTTGCATGTTATGAGCATGTGTGAAACTATTTCATCTGCTTGATTACAAAATTCACATAGTGTATCGAGTAACCGAACCCCCTGCTTACCAAATTAACCTTTGTCCGTACTCTACCCTTAAGAAGCCTCCATGCCATATGTGTAGCTGTTGGGGATAGATTTATGTTCCACAGACTAAGGTAACAACTACAACTATCTATTGCAGCTTGGTTGAAACACCCATATGTTGACTTTACAGTGTAACCCTCTTGTGCTCCTCCTTTCCACACCCATGTATCCTCTTCTAAGTTCTTAAAGGTTATTCCTTCTTATGGTTTCCATTAGTTGTATTTTCGATTCTTTTTCCCATTCAGATCTATTTCTTTTCCATTGTAACTTCCATTCCTAACTTTGTTCTTCCCAGCTACTTAGCTCATTAATTGTTTTATCCTTACCTTGCGATGCATCATATAGCCTATTGAATTTATCCTTAAGAGGTATCTCTGTAACCTTATTATCTTTCCAAAATTTAATTGTATCCCTTTTGTCAATTTTTCATCCTACCTTGTAATTAAACCAAACCATTATTGTTTTTTTCACATATTTTCCTTAAATCTCTCCATCATATGGAGTCCGCTTTTGTACTTCCATTTTTTTCTAGACTCCTCCAAGAGTCATACTTAGATTCTATAACCTCTTTCCACATATCTTGTCTTTCCACCCCTAGTCTCCATTTCCATTTTGCTACGAAAGCTATATTTTGAAATTCTCAATATCCTTAATTTCTAGTCAACCCTCAGCTTTATCCCTATAGATACTTTTTTAGTTTCTAAAATAATATATAATTTAGTTAATATAGTGATTAATTGTTTTTAATTTCTAAATTTAGTTACTATTTAGTGATTTTTTTGTAGCGGATGCATCTTGTATCTAAATATTATATTATATGTTATACCAAATAGTGGCGCCAAAGGAGATATACATCTTATACCTTTAAATAGTATATTGTTATGTTTAACAATATATAGTTTTAAATAAAACTAAATATTCTTATCATCCTTATGATCACAAATAATATTTAATGTTATTTTTCAATAGATATAAGAAATATAGACTACGTTATGTTATAAATATTCTTATGATCACAAATATATATATATTAAAGGAATAAGATAATAAAAAAAATTGTTAAATTTTTTTTTTCTTAAATATTTTAACTATCACCAAATATAAAAAAATAATAATTAAAAATAAATAATATATAATAATTTTTAAAAAAATATTAATCAATGCGATTTTTATAGTTTACGATTCGTTGGGATTTTCTTTCAATGAAAATTGATTTTCTTTAGAAAATATCAATAAGTTTTTTCTTAATTGATTTACACTACAAGAAAATCATTTATTAGAAACCAATTTTAGAGACAAAAAATAATTAGTTGTTATAATAATCAAATTAGAGACCATTATTGTCTATCTTCTCTTTCATCTCAGGCGAAATACGATCGGGGGGTGCCAATTCAAAACCTTCCGGTAAAATAAGAACAGCCCCCACATTCAAAATTTCCTTTTTACCATTAGCTAAAACTTGTTTCACTTGCATATCATAAGGAATTCGAACAACTGCTTCAAATACAGTATCAGGAAGTACTACTTGTGGAACTTCAATATCCACGGGCTTATTAAACCTAGCTAATTATATATCAATTTAGAAACCATTTAACAATAATAGAAACTAATTTAGAAATCAAAAAAAATTTTAATCTCCAAAATAGTCTCTAATTTGGTCACTATAACAATTAATTATTTTTTATCTCTAAAATCAGTTGCTACTTAATGATTTTCTTGTAGTATTAGTTAATGTTTTTACAAGTATTTCTATTCACATAACTCAAAGTTTTTTTTACATTGGTGGAAGTTATTTTTTGGTTGAATTTTTTTTATCAGCGTCATCTAAAAAATCCTCAAAACTACCATTACTTGAAAATTAAGATTGGTTGAAAAATTTATAAACCAATATTAAAAAAATCTAATATGAATTTGAACGGAAGATAATACTAATGGTATGGATTGAAATTTTGGTCTATATTAATGTAAAAACAATCTAAATAGTAATGATTGAAAAATAAATCTTATCGATATCAATTGAAAAATCTTTACTTGCATGAATAAAAAATACATTATTAATATCAATAAAAAAAAATTATGGCTTGCATAATAGCTCTAAAATGTTATATGAAAAAACCGATATTAAACTCCATTGATAAATAATCTTTATCTATATTAACAAAAACTATCAAAATCAATCATAAAATAATTCCAATCAGCATTAATTAAAAATATCGTAAACAAAAGAGATGTTTGATATGAACTTTAAAATATTATTAATATTCAAAAAAATACTAAGTAATACTGATTGATAAATACCAATAAAAATTTTAAATTAATTTTTAAAATGAAATAAAAAATATAATAATGTTAAGTAATTAAATTATTTTTATAAATTTTTAAATTTTAACTTTTGAAAAAATTCATATTCAAATAATATTTCATTATAAAATAATTTTAGATTACTGATAAAAATAAATTATTCCTTAAAAAATTCTCTTAAAGATATGGTAAGATTTTCAGGGCTATCATTATTTTTGAAAAAAATTCTCAAATTATTTTCATCTGAAGTCTTCTAAAATATTTTTCTTGGTTTTGTTACTTAAACAACTTCGTCCCCCAGACATAAACATACAATTCCTTGAATTATTGGTTAGGTTGTGGGCTTGGGAAGTGTATGGTATATGAGTGTAGTGCGCTCTGTGAAAGGAAAGTAACCCGCATTGCACAGATACATTTAACTACCCATGTTTTGATACATTGACTGTGAAACTGTCTGGCATACGGCGGAAACGGAACCGAGTTTGATGAAGGCAAAAATTTGTTGCTGTCGTTCAATGAGCTGTAAAATGTCCATTTTGTCTGGCTGTTGCCCAAGGTGTAACCTGATGGGCTCTTATCATCCAAGTAAGTCCAGATTTGCAAGCATCCATCTTTCTTGTGACAACACCATGTTCTCACTAGCCCTTCTTAGCAGAGTTGTGATGAAGAGGATCAACAAAAATCTTAGCTAATAAGAAGGATCTTGAAGCAACTTTGATAAGACTCCTGTTCATGTATTTAATTTCTTCTCATGTTTGGATAAGGAATTGATAATAACATTTGGGCAAATTGTACCTCCACCTCCTTACCTTTTCTCTTCAATTTCATATATATATTTTTTTAATTTTAACAATACTTTTATTAGTATAGTAGAGAGTTTGATGTCTTTTTCTTTATTTTTAAAGTGATGGTAATTGTTTGTGGTGGCCGATAGAAAATGTTAATGT
Organism: Phaseolus lunatus; assembly: GCA_013389735.1. NCBI lineage: Eukaryota > Viridiplantae > Streptophyta > Magnoliopsida > Fabales > Fabaceae > Phaseolus > Phaseolus lunatus. The sequence continues at coordinate 4,950,605 of CM023867.1, forward strand.
TCAAGTTAAATTTTATGATATTTTTACTTGTAGTGGTTATATTTTTGATAATTTATTTCTTTCTATTTTTTTGGAAAGTCACACAAAAAAAAAAGTGTAAAAATAAAGGATAAAATTAAAAATTATTATTTTTGTACCCAAAAATGTCAAAATGATAAGAATGCTATCTCAAATACGATTGTTGGAGAAAAATGAGAGTATTGTTGAAAGCGAGATATAGAAGTGAAGATGCGGCTAAGATTATTTTAAAAAGTAAATATATATTTTATTTAAGATTATTTAAATTTTTAAAGAAAGTTAAATTCGACCTTTTACTTAATATTGAAGGTGTAAGAGTAAGTAGGAGGTGGAGGGAGAATTTGCGTAACATATTGGGCATGAACTTTTGAACTTTAGTCACGGGATTTTGATTTAGGCCAAGTTACTCGTCCGAATCTTGCCAATATTTCTTTCCCGAATTAGGGCAAAGTTCCCCTTTTGTTTTTAACAATATATATTTTTGGAAAGATGGATATGGTACTATTTAGCTGCACCATCAGTTGGTCTGGATGGAAACCTAGAGGACAAATTTACAAGCGCAGATACAGCTAATGGAATGAAGTTTAGCTTAAACAATTGCAGGTGCGACTCTTGCTTAAGAGTTTAACCTCGTAAACGAACCAGTGCATGTTAGAATACCGTTTGAGTGGGATTGAACAATTTTATTTTTCACCTGATCTAGAAAAATTTGTTAAACATTTTGACAAAATTTTCAAAACTCTAAGTTAGTTCAAGGTTCCCTTTACTCCCAATGTTAATCTTTCCAAGCCCAGATTCAGTCTGTGCCAAATTCGCAAATATTAACCCAACTTGATCAAAAAAAAATTTCTTTTATTTGGTACTTACTATAAGTGATCAAGTAGAACAAATTATGAAAATTCTTGCACATGAAAAGGGGCCCTAAGTTTTATCGAAAATAAATTCATAGAAAGCCCACCACAATTACAATCTATCACATGTGTACGAATGCTCTTGATACCATCTTCAAATTGCACATACCATTCTGATACAGGATAGAAGCATTACAAAGCTAACAACACCAACTTTCATCAAACCAGCAAATTTTAAAAACTTAAACACTGCGGCCGACATATATATTTTCGCCAATCACATGAAAGAGTCCTTCAAATTGCAGAGATGTCCTATAACTCCAAGTCACATACCACATTATAACAATATAATAAGAACACCAATAAAATGTGAAGGAAACTCGGGTCATTTCATGATGAAATTGTGCATAACTTCATCTCAGGTATGAAACTTAGACTTCAAATCTTAGATCTTATCAAGCTTCTCAGCCTTGACAACTGGGTTTGCTTTAGCTATGGCATCCCGAGCAGCAGTACGGTAATCAAACGGGCAATTATGCTTGTCTGAATAGCGATGTACAGCACAAAAAAGATTGCCACATCGACAATTAAACCCTGTCAAACCAACTCGCTTATTGCAGCTGATGCAACGTTTTGGACCATCCTTCGGCTTTGCCTCTTCACTCCCCTCTGAAACTGAACCAAATAAAGGTTGTACAGAGAAAGTTTTAGGCTCTACTGAAATAACTGGGATTTCAACATTAGCAGCAGCAACAACAGGTTCATTTTCAGTGCTGCTAGATGACCCATTCATAATATTCCCAATGGACGATGCTGCAAGCTTTGCCTGCTCCTGTTTAAGTAACATGTCTTTGTGGCATTTAGAACACATATTCATGGTAGCTGCACTTCCAAAAAAACCACAGTTGTTGATGCACAGTATAGGACCTTCAGGAGGAGCTTGGCACCCAGTCTTGTCATGGTCCATCTTTTCCAACTTTCCTGCACCAAAGATATTCAAAACACAGAACATCTAAGATTAAGTCATCATAAATTTCTTTACAAACAAAAACTCACATCAGAGCAAACACATAACGCAACTATGATCCAACTTATGTAATGCTAAATAGCACCCTTTTCCCAGTGCAAAATATTGACGAAACAAACTTTTAAGCATATCCATGTACTTAAACAAGAAATAACAAAGAGATGTTGCATTGATCCTCTTTAAGCATGAATATGCCAGGTTGCATAAATAGACAAATCCCATAGTTTCAATATGAACCCGTAAAAAATGGCAAAAAATCATGTGAAGACCATAACCTTGTCAACTTCTCAAGCACAAACTGAAAATAAATCACAAACCAGCCAGCAATGTTATCAAACATTATTTGACAATGAACTTTCAGAGTCTTGCACAAAATGCCTTCCTAAACATATAAAAAGAGGAATTTATAACAATCCAACCACCCTATCCCTTGCCCTCAAAGAAAAAGTTACTGGACTGATTCAATTTTAACCAATTAGAGATTACACATTGACATGACATGCATATCCATTTCAATTAAAAAAAACCATATATAATGTAAAAGATATCAAGCCGTGTTATCAGATATATTCACAACATAAATTCATTTCATTCTTGTTAAAAGATTAAGATAGTTGACGATGCCCATGTTATAATGCCATAGCAGTGAGAAGTAGAGCGGTCCGTTTTAGCAGCTAACCCTGTTTTCAGCATTATTTGATAGATTTTTTTAAACATGCATACATGATTCATCAGTTCAACTAGAGTCCTATACATGCTCAGTCGATGCATCACACCACAATCTTCCCAGAAATTAATACACAATTAAAGTGGTCACATTCTTATACACACACACAGAGATACCAAAATAAAAACCGAATTCTATTATGAAAACATTTTAAATCGAAACACCTAAAGAAAATATTGAAAACATTGAACCTCACATCATCTAACTATTTAACCACCAATATAACAACTTTAACCAGAACTTCATAAACATAAAACAGAGAAATACAAAAAAAAAAAAAAAAAAAAAAAGCATTCAAACCTCTATAATTAGGAACAGAACCCAAAGCCGGAACAGTATAACACACGAATCATATGAAACAGGCAGAATTCAAACATCATACTATTGACACTCATCACTGAAATTTCTAAAAATTGAATGAAAATTGAACAAAAACATCGCCCTGGCATGTGAGGAAAAAGAACATTCGCTGTACATATCTGCAAAATACAACTAACTATTTCCACCACCAAACTATAACTCAAATTCCTTCACACGATGAAAAAAAAAAACAATTAAAAAGAAACGAAATCTTCACGAACTAATGGACACAGACACCTCGAAGAAGTGAAAATTGCAAGAGAAAAATATAAACGTTAATCTAACCTTATGGCCAGAGGAAGAATTTTTTACAAAAGAATCTGGGAAACGAAACCTTGTCGTGGATCTAACAAGCTCAGAATCGCATCGGAAATGAATCCTGGATTCACCGAATGAAAAAAAAAAAAGGACAACGAAAAAGAATGGTTAATAATCGAATAGAACAGCGGTTTAAAGAAGAGAACTAGTATTGAGAAGGAGATAAGGGTAATGGAACCCTAACCCTAGTGGAATTGGGATCGTGAATGAGGAGAGAGAAATCAAAGCCGAAGGAGGAAGAGAGAGAGGGAGAGAAAGGGAGAGAGAGAGAGAGAGAGGCAGAGAAAGAGAAAGGGAGAGAGAGGGGGAGAGAGAGATATGCGTCGTTTGTGTGTGTCAGTGTTTGGTTTTTAAAAGGGGCTTTTGTTGCTTCTCTCTCTGTGTGTACCAACGAACTCCGTTTACTGAGAATTGAGGCGACGTGGGAAGTTACTATTGGCTGCGCGTGTTACTCTGACATTCCCTATTTTGTCCCTTTCTCATTTACTATTAACATTTTTGCCAGCTTCCCAATTTTTATTTCATTCTTTTTATTTTATGTTTTATTTTAACCTCTCCTTGTGTTTCAGGGAGCATGCTCACAGCCACGCCACGCTCCAATAGGGGGAGACATACACTAGTATTACCTTAATTAATCAACATTTCATGTAGCTCTGCAACTATGAAAATAATAATATTTTCAATGAATATTTATCTTTATAATACCAACAAAAATATATTAAATATATTTAATATTTTCTTTATTATTGAACTCATAAATAGACTGGGATGAATATCTTCTGATTTTTTTCCTGTAATATCTCTTTAATAGATCAAGTATTCCGTACAATTATTACAATATCTTTTTAATTGCAATTTTTAAGGAAAGTATTTTATAGAAATATCTTAAGTTGATTTTCTTTAGCGAAAGTATCCTTAAATATTTTTTTAATATCTTATTTTTTTCTGTCTATTATTTTTAATGTTTTTAGTTTTAACTTAGATTTTAATGTTTTTAAAAAATAAATTATAATATCTAAAATATATATTGTATTGTAGTATGAATTATTTATCATAAATATAAACAAATTATATATTGAAAAATATTTCTTTCAAATTTAAACCATGATATCATTTAATATTGAAATTATTTTTACTAAAAATTGAATTATATAAATATTTTTTCAATGCAAAGTGTTATTCTCTAGAATATATATACCGAGTCTAAAATATAAATTTGAATACTCGATATGAAATTATTTAGTCCCACTAAAATAATTTCTAAAATAATTTAGTATTTTTAGTAAAATAATATAAGGATTCAAAATTGTAAAAAATATAGCATTACTTTTTTTATTAGAAATAAATATTTTTTTATTAAAACTAACATAAACACATCACTAGTGTACCTACGTATCTTCTTTTTGAATTATACACAAATTTAGTTTGAATGTTTGTTAATATAATATGGTGCGCATTGAGTTTTAAGAGAACTTACCATCATACATAAATAAAATAGAGTATGTGATTAGTTTCTAAAAAATGAGAAAGAAAAAACTAAATGTATGGTAATTTTGTGGATATCACAACTTATTTGAGAGCTGAAAATTAGTATTTATAATATTAATATTCATTGAAAATTAAAATAAATATACTAAATAAATATATTTTATTATATAATATCACTGCTATAAAATTATGAAATAAATATTAATTTTAGAGAAAAAAAAATTAGTTGTTATATTGACAAAATTATATACTATTTTAGAGACTAAAAATAGTATTGGTATTTAAATTAGTTTCTATAATTGATAAATAGTTTTTACATTGGTATCTAATTTGTTATCAAGGTTTTAACTATCCAATTTTGTTTCTAAAATAATTTTTTTTTAATAATTTTCTAACCATGTATTACAGATTAAATTTATTATTATTCCCACCAAAAAAAATATCAAATTAATTTTCAAATATTAGTTTTATTCAAATTGAGATATTATTAAAGTAGCTTAAGTCGACTTTAATGCGACGCAAAATGACTAATTTAAAAAAATGAATTAAAAATTATAAAATTATATTTAAATTTTTTACTAAATAAATATTTATGTTAAATTTATATTAAGATCAATTTAATCGAGACTAATAGAGTTCGTTAAATTTTGGACATTAATATAATCAATTAAGTCGACTCTAATGTGACACAAATTGTTATTTTTTTTAAAAATTAAAAAATTTAATTTGTTTTTATTTATTTTTTAATAAATATTTGTGTTATTATCCGATTAACATTGACTAAAGTATGCTTAATATTAACACTACAAAAGTTGACTTAGTTAACTCTATGATGATGCTAACTATTTTTAATAAGTACCATTATTTATGTTAGTATCAGACTCGACGAGTGTTGGTCTAATTGACACAAATTTTATTTGTTTTTAGTTAACTTTAATTTATATATTATGAATTTATGCGTCTTTATGACAATGAATTGGAATTGTAGATTATTTTTAATTTAAAGATCCAGATTTAAACATGATAAATATCTTCACTCCATCTTTTTCTCTCATTTTCTATATAAATATATTTATACTTATTTCCTTCACTTACACTCATAGATCTTTTTACATTATTTCCTTAATTCACATTCATCTTCTTTATCCACATTTATATCTTTCATCCATACTCATCTCATTCATTCAAATACATATTCTTTATTCATACTCATCTATTTTATCCACATTCATCTTCTTCATCAACACTCATCCTCTTTATTCATTATAATTTTTTTCTTTTTTTAGTTTATAATTTATTTTGTTGGAGATGGAAGTATTTTACGAGTAACGTTATTCTTGGAAATTATTATCATTAGTGTTGGTCAAACTGATTCAACTTAAATTAATATTAAAAATATATTTTCTTCAACATCGATTAAATCAACACTAAATTAATTAAATTTTAAAATATAAAAATTAACATGAAATTGCTTTAATTAAAAATTAATAAGAAGTTAGTGTTAATGATTTTAAAGTCATTAATAAAATTAGTTATAATGATTGTTATTGTAAATTTTTGTTAGCATAATATTTATCCAATTTGTGATAATGTCCCAATGATTTTTATGTGTTTTCAATTTTATCAATATATTTTGAAGAAAGATTTTCTTGTGAATTTAAAACTTTAAGTTATATTGAACATTTTTAAAGTATGTCGAATGTTAATATTTTGTTTCATTATAAAGGTCCACATCATTTTTAGCCTACCATCAACGTTTATACAAGTTGTTTTTGTCTTATCTTAGGCAGAAGTTGTGTGTGTGTGTTTTTTTTTTTTTTAAATCATTCACTTGGACAATTGGCTTTAAAACTTATTATTAATATTTAACTAGATGTTTACTTATTCGATTGATTTTTGAACGTATCAATTTAATTAGGTTTGGATTTACTTTATTAGATTATGATTATGTTTATCTTGATAATTACATTAATTTATTTATCTTCTGAAGACCAGATTAATAACAAAATGTCAAATAAAATCATATGCTAAAGTAAACTAAATTTGAACAACTTGATGAAGAATTTTTTTTTCTGGTGTTTGTTAATAAGATAATAACGATGATGTATTTTTGTGTGTGTATGATGGAAAGGTCGCACATTATACAGAGAGTAAGTGTTTAGATTCACATTATTCCATTAATAGTTGATAGAAGAAATTGATGAAGAAAGAGTTTTGATGAGAATTGTATTTTGTAATCGGTCCTATTGAAAAACTTAAGCACTAATAAATGGGTATAAATGCTATTTTGAATGACAATATAAGAAAGCACATGAAGAAGTTTGTAGAAAGTTTTTTGATTGGCCAGAAACGGAAATATCAATGAGGTAGGAGGACGTCATTTTCAAGAACAAGTTACATGTATCGTTTTATTTTATTTTATTCTTCAAAATAGGGTTTGAAAACAAAGGAAGCCACTAGCTCATTGGTTTTTTCTTATCATACATACATGGAATAGGTGGAAACACTTTATTCGGATCTCTTATGTTTTTCATTTTTTTGTTGACCAATAATATAATGGAAAGATATTTGTTTGTCCCCTTTCAACCTATTATTTAAACTTCACAATCACATTATATTTACAACCGACTTAAATTCCCCATCTATGAACTTAGCCAATTTAATTTCATACTACAGGTTAATGATGAATCCATTTAACTTTATATAATTTTAGCTTATTTTTTATATTATTACATAATATTAATAATGGAAACTAATGTCATGTCATATTAAATTATATAATATTTATAATGTGCAAAAATATATTATACATATATACTAAAATCTGAACGTCTCAAAACAATATACATTAACTATACATAAGTAATTAGGAAAAAATAAAATCTTCCTTATCTTATTTGTTTTTTGTATAATCATTTATAATATCACTTGCTCTCATGTTAAGTATGATTATATCAATCTCACAATATATACGGAAAGTTGAGCTAATAATTTTAAAACAACATATTATATTTCATACCATCACATATACATATATATTTTCAATACATAAATTTATAATTGCATCTCAATGACTTTAGAAGAATTTTTCAAATTTCACATCTTCCAAGAAAATTTATATTAAGAGTTTATAATTTTATCATTTAGCAGGTAAATTAAAATGATCTAGTAGAGACCACCTAAAATAGTGCTAATATGTGAAAATAAAAATAAGAAAATTGTACCAAATATATAATAATAATTAAAAAATTAACATAATGATTAATTTTGAATAATTTATTTATGTTTATAAAAAAATAAACAAATAATCACAAAAGAAGTCGTGACCCTACTAATGACTTCAAAAAGAATAATAAAAATTAAAATAAAACAAATATTGCTTCATTAAATAAAATAAAATAAATTTAAACTCAAAAAATATTCCGTATCATGATTTTACCAAAATTAAGAATCAACCAGTTGAAGTGGTACACTAAATAATAATTAGAGAACTTTTTTTTTTATATAAATTTAGGTTTAAGCATTTTTATTAAAATAAAAATAATATAATTAAAAGTTTAGAAATTGACAAAATTAAATTAGTTTTTGAAATCACGATATCTATATTTTAAAATCTTTCAAGCATGAGTTTCTATTCTTATAAAAATAAAAATTATATTAAGATAAATTCCATTCAAAATTGCCCCAAAACTTCAAAAGGTACTCTGTTTGTGCGTTTTTTCGTTTCCTATAATCAACAAAAGGACACCCAGCAGCCAAACTAGTTGAATGACTACCACTAACATTTTAAACCCTAAATCCTAACTTTTAAATTTTAAATTCTAAACCCTAAATCAGAACTAGTAGTAGCAATAAAACTTTATCATCACTTACATTTTCTAATTATTATACTATATAAGAAACTAATTTTGGTGAAATTTTATTATTTAATTTTTTTAAATGTGATGTATTTAATTTGAATGTTATATGTGTTAAGTTTTCATTTACTCTCAGTTTTAATTAGGATGCATGAAATATTAACATAAATATTAAAAAAACTTTGTGTACCAGTTCATTTTTTTTCATCGGTAAATTTAAATGGAATAACAGTAAGTTTGTTATATTGGTGGATATATATATAGAGAGAGAAAGTGATGGCTAATCAAAATATCTTCCCCACAAATAGAATCGGCAATAGATATGTAAAATACTTTCATGATTAAAAAAATTAAAATAATCTAGTTTATTAAAATTGATCAGTAAGATGTTTTCGATAAACTTATTTTCTCTCTTAGACTCTTCAAAATTAAAGAGGTTAATGGAAATTTGTTAAAGAAAAAATATAAATTGATTTTTTGTTAATTTTTTCATAAAGTATTAAATTAATTTATAATATATAAAGAAAGGTAATATGTTGATTGGTGAGAATAAATTAGAATTAAACTTGTTTCTTAATATAGTATGATAATTTATTATATTAAGATTGTTGAGTCTATTATGCTCCACCCATAATTCTACAAATCTCATAAGTAAAATGTTCATAATGTGAGAAAGTTGTGTTAAATATTTTACACTAATAAAATCAATTTATAATGTATAAATAAAGAAAATCTCCACCTTACAAGTTTTTTTTTTTTTTTTTAAATGAGTTGAGTAAAAACTCACTTCTCTTGTTTAAATTTATGTTATTTAAATTAAATTAAATAATTTATGTTTCTGTAGGATAAGTTCTTGAAATTATTTTAAGATATATTTATAAGAAATTTATATATGGGGAAAGTGATCACATTGCTTGTCCATCAAATTATTAAAATAAAATATTATAATAATAAGATAATCAAACTATCTATATTTTTAGTATATTTTAAAAGATATAAAGTACATCCAAAACATTAAATACTTTAAATTGATATAATTTTTTTTATATAATTTATGTAAATAAAACTTTCAATTTAACCGTGAGTTTTAAAGAAAAACACGATCCAATAAAAAATTATATATAAAATTTTTTGATTAACTTGAAAATATTGAATGTCACATTTATATAAATTAAAATTGACAAAACTTATATTTTTTTAAACATATTAGAATATGGATGATTTGGTTAATTTATATTATTATTTAATTTTAATAAATTTAACACAAACAAATCATGTGATATAAAAAATTAAATTAACGATAAAATTTACTTTTTATATAAAATTATTGAGAATATAATTTTCTCTCCTATTTAGCAAAACGATTTCAAGTAAAAAATTAATTTAGTGATGGGATTTGTTCGTCAAGAATACTGAAACTCAATTTTTTATAATATTTATGTTGTAAAATAAGTTTTCATTAATAATTATATTTATATTTTATTTATTTATTTATTATATTACATAATAGTTTTTGGCAAAAGAATTCTGGTTTCATTAATTTTTAGATAGAATTTATATTGTCAACACATTATCTTAGACACTTTTTAATATTTATAAATAAATTCTTCTAAAAATATCAACTTCATAGTAACCAAAAGAAGATGATCTTAAACATATATGACACTTTTTGCATAAGCATATCTCTGAATAAGATATTCATAATAATAAAAAAATAAATAAAAATCAACGTTATAATCACTAAATTTATTTTTCTTTCTTATCATTATCTTGAAATATTTCAAATTGATTTAGGGTTAAGAGTTACTCTAAAATAAAACAAGTGTCTGAGGTAAGAGAGAAATCACAGTTTTATATTCCATGTCCATAAGTTTTAGAAATCAATTTGTTAAGTCTCAATTATTAGATTAACAATATGATTAACTTGGATTATCCTTTGTACTTTGTGACAAATGTGCATATGAATCTGTGTTTACCAACCATTTGACAAGGTTGATGACAATTACTTTGGAGTGTCAAAAGTTGTCATTGAGGCAAATAAAGTTTTCCATATACCATGTCAATACCAAATATCTACATTTTCTAATAAAGATAGTGATACATTCATAGTTAAATATATTGACTTAACATTCTAATAAATTAATATTTTAATTATTTATTTTCTTTTTAATTAAAAATATTATTTTATTATTATAAAGAGTTGTGAAGGGGTATTTCCAACAATTAACTTGTCACTCGAAAAAGTAATTTGGAAATAATATTTAACTTGCCTTGTAATTTTTACAATTTTTATACATTCAAGTATACTAAATTTGAATTTATATTATTCTAAATTGTTTATTTTTTAAATATTTTATTTAAATAAGAAAAATTAAATTCATTATTTTTTAATCTTTTTTGTTTAAATAAAGTAAATATAAAATAAATTATTATTAATGATTAAAAGAAGTCAACATTCATTGATGATTTTTTAGTTTGATGTTGTTTTTCGGTTAAAGTTTGTTAAGATTTTTTTATTCATATTAATAAATAAAATTCTTGATATATGTTGATTGAGATTATATTTTTTATTCATATCATTGATCATAAATTATATTTTACATATGTTGTTGGTTGAAGTTTTTTTCTAACTTTTTAATCAATTTTAGCTGAACAATTCCCTTAGTCGACCTTAAAAAAAAAGTTTTCCTAGTTAGCATTACAGAAATAATCCCAACAAATCATTGACAAAAAATTAAAACTAATGTCGATGATAAAAAAAATAATTATAGCAACCATCAACAAAATAATAACCACGACTATTGTCAATAGAAAAAATTTAATTTATATTTGTTGAAAAATAGTCTCTCCGACATTGATAATGAATATGCGACTAATTTTAAGTATGAAATAATAGTGATTTACAACAAAAATAAAAATATATAATCCTGAATTTTTAAGGAAAAAATAAATTTTATCAAAATTAATAAGAAAACTTAATCCACATAAATATAAAAGTAATAATTCTAATAATTTCTTGATATTAATAAAATGTCTTGATACTAATGAAATCACTAACCAAGATGGAACTGATAACATGAAGTAAGAATATGAAAAAGAAAAAAGATAAAGGCATATGAATTTGAGAATATTAAAGTTTTTAAATTTTTTACTTTTAGTAGAATTTAAAATGATCTAATTTTAAATAATTTAATTAATTTTACACAATTTTAAAATTTTAATTTTTTTTAACACTTTTTATTCAAAAAAATATATATTTTGCGTAAAACATTTCAAAGGTTCTATAAAAATAAATTTCTTATTGAAATTTTCTATTCAAAGACTATTTAGTCATAAAACCAAAACATTTATTTCTGTGGAATTTGATCCTTCAACTGACCCAACAATTAAGTGGTAGCAAACACTGTAGACCTTAATTTATTGATCAAGCATTATGCCCACAAAGATCTTTTGTTAATTTGCCTGATGGCTTCTTAAACTACTACATAGAACACTTAGATGTGAGATTCAACTAACATTGAAGGTGTAAAAACATGTCAATAAAACAACGCAATCGTAAAGAAAGTTCATAAATTAGAAGAGTAAAAAAAAAAGAAAAATAGGCTTGTTTCTTCATCTGATATTTCGGTTGATTTTTTTATATTATATTTTCTATAAACGAATGTAATACCATCCACCAGCTTCAGCGAAAAGTGATTGCTTATTTAATTGGAGTTATCATTTTAATTTCTTTTACTTTCACTTTTAATTTTCATACAGCAAGTGGAGGTGGAAGAGGAAGAAGATAGAGAATCAGAATATCCTAAAATGTTACTTAAATACAGAACATTCAGATTTTTACAAAGGTACAGAGCTATCTTGACGTCATTGTTGATGTAGGTGTGGACGAAAAGGATAGATGTGTTCCCAATATGACACTGTTGTGGAGAAGAGATTAGAAAATAGATATTTTCTCAAGATTTGTTATTGGAGTTTCTCATCTTATTCTTCTCCTTTTTTCTTCATTATTATATTATTTTTTTTAGTTTTATATTAGATACAAATCAAGATTAGTGATTTGTAAATCCTGACAACGAAGCAAATGACATAATTGCTTTAATATAATTATGTTAATTGTGTTATAAATTTGAATTTGTCTAATATATTTTTTACTGTAACTTAATTATTAAAATTGTATGTTACAACTTATAGTCGATGAGAGAAAATGTTTTTACCTTACATATATTTACATTATTTTCATTCATCATTTTCTTTCATCCAGAGCTAATTTCTAATGAAATTTTATTACTTACCAGGCTTATAATTATGATATAAATATTTTAACATATTTTTTCTTTTGTATTTATTTATTGAATAAATAAAATAGAAAATTATAATACATTTACGCAAGTAGCAGGTAGCAGATAACACGTAACAAATAACAAGTTGAAAGTAACAAGTAAAAGGTAATATGTAACAAATAACAGATAGAAGTTAACAAGTTAAAGGTAACAAGTAAAAGGTAATAGGTAACAAATAACATATAAAAGTTGACCTGCGACCTGCTACTTGTTGACCAACTACTTGTTGACCTACTACCTACTAACCTGCTAACCTGTTGACCTGCTACCTATTATCTGCTACCTGTTGACCTACTACCTGCTACCTGTTGACCTGCTACCTATTATCTCGTTACCTGTTACCTGTTGACCTGCTACCTGTTAACCCGTTACCTGTTACCTACTACTTGTTGACCTGTTATTTGCTACCCGCTACTTGCTACCAACTACCAGCTACTTGTGGACCTGTTACCTGTGGACTTGTTACCTGTTGACCTATTACCAGTTACCTGTTACCTGTGGACCTGTTGACTTGCTACCTGTTACCTGTGGACCTATTGACTTGCTACTTGTTGACATGTTACCTAATGACTTGTTACATGATGACCTATTACCTGCTACCTGTTGACCTGCTACTTGTTAACCCGTTACTTGTTATCTGGTACCTGTTGACCCGTTACCTACTACTTGCTACCTGTTGACCTGTTACTTGCTACCTGTTATCTGTTACCTGCTACCAGCTACTTGTGGACCTACTACCTGTTGACCTTCTACCTGTTACCTGTTGACCATTTACTTGTTACTTGCTACTTGTTAACTCGTTACCTGTTACCCGTTACCTGTTGATCTACTACCTGTTAACCCGTTACCTGTTACCTGATACCTGTTGACCTGTTACCTACTACCTACTACCCGTTGACCTACTACTTGTTAACTTGTTAACTTGTTACTTGCTACCTGTTATCTGCTACCAATTACCTATGGACCTGCTACTTGTTACTTGTGGACCTGTTGTCTTGCTACCTATTGACCTGTTACCTAATAACCTGTTACATGATGACCTATTACCTATTACCTGCTACCTCTTAACTCATTACTTGTTACCTAGTACTTGTTGACATGTTACCTACTACTTGCTACCTGTTGACCTGCTACCAGCTACTTGTAGACCTGCTACCTGTTGACCTGCTACCTGTTCACCCGTTACTTGTTACCTAGTACATGTTGGCCTGTTACCTACTACTTGCTACATGTTGACTTGCTACCTGTTGATCTGCTACCTGTTAACTTTTTACCTACTACCTGCTATCTATTACTTGCTACCTGCTACTAACTACCTGTAGACCAGCTACCTGTTGACCTGTTACTTGTGGACTTGTTCACCTGTTACATGATGACCAGTTATTTGGTGGCCTACTACTTGTTGATCTATCGACCTGCTACCTGATACTTTCTACCTATTACCAGTTGACTTACTACCTGTTGACATGCTACCTGTTACCTGCTACTTGTTAACCTGCTACCTATTGACCTGCTACCTGTTGACTTACTACATGTGGACCTGCTATTTGTTAATACGTTACCTGTTACCTGGTATCTATTAACCTGCTACCTGTTGATCTATTATCTATTATCTGCTACCTGTTGACCTAATACCTGATACCTGTTACCTCTTACCGACTACTTGTTGACTTGTTACCTGTTGCCCTTTTACTTGTTGACCTACTACCTGCTGACCAATTACATGTTGACTTGCTATCTGTTAACCTGTTACCTTTTGTCCTTCTACTTGTAACCTGCTACCTGCTATCTGTTGCCTGTTGACCTATTGACCTGCTACCTGCTATTTACTTACTTGTTGACCTGTTTCTTGCTACCTTTTAACTGCTAACTGTCATATGATACTTATTACCTGTTTATCAGTTATCTGTTCACCTGTTACCTGCTGCTACCATTACTCAAAAGGTAGTTGATATACAGAAGGTAGTTGATATAGACACCAGAACTTGACTTCGGTAGAGGATGAAATTTGTGGCCTCAATATAAGGGAAACGATGTTATATGCATTATACAGAAAGAATTCGGAGGATTAAACTAAACATGATTTATTGGAATGACGGGCTTGTGAGGTGCACATTCATTTCCAGCTGTTTTAGAATATTCACTAGGACAATGAGAGCCTAATCATTTGATTTTATGTTGAATAGAAGAGGTTTTAAATTTTTAATGAAATCAATTTTAAATAATTGAATATGGTTGCTATTTATTTTATTAATTAACTAGAACCATATCTTTTTCGTTATTACATTTTTTTTTATTGAAGAGTATGGATATAAACTTTTTATAACTATAAAACAAACACCAAGTTATACTTATCAATAACAAAAATATTGTTTTAAATGAACTATAAATAAAAATAACACTTACATAACCAATTAAACCAAAAGTAATTACATGAGAAATCTCAACCAAGGATTTAAATTACATGAGCCAGCAGGGATCAGAAAGAGAGTTTTTTTTCCCATCTTCTTCCAGTGATCACCATTTCAGTTCTTTTACAGGAGAGTAAAAATATATTTTTACATGGAATAAATTTACGCGAATTAGATAAAACTATTATGAATATTAAAAATTTCCATGCATTTGAGGTATTTATTTTAATATATTTGTATTTTATATTAATTTATTTTCTTACATATTTTACGCATTTTCTGAAAAAAAAAATATTAGAAAAATATTCTTTAGTATATCTTTTCGACACTACTTTTTAATATTAAAAAATTATTAAAAGTGAAAAATTAGGATTAAAAATGTAGCGAGTTTTTCTGAAATTTTCAATAATTTCCAATCAATAAAGAAATACGCCTAAAATAATATATTAAAAAAATGTAATTCTAAGTTACACTTAAACACCGAAACATATCAGAATTTGCAAAATGTCTGTTCATTTGTCTTTAGTCTTTATTCTTTCTCTTTTGTTTGATTTCTCTTTTGTTTGACAGTAAAGAGTCAAATTAAAACGAAAACCTAAGTTTTATATTGTGCAATTATTCGTATACAATGAAACAGTGATAAGATCTGTCAGCTTGCTAACTTTAAAACCTTGCCCTACCTGGACATGCAGAACCTTTTAAGAGTATTAATATTTACACACTATTATGTTTTATATTAATTGTATTCATTTTATTATAATTGTTTATCGTATTGTATCTGTCTTTTTGCTTATAGTTTATTTAATTTTTCCTTTCGCAGATTCCAACAATCATTTTTTGTTCAGCCTTAATCATAATTTGAAATTGGGAAACAGAACAAATGGAGGGGCAGCGGCACACCGCTGGATGTAGGCGACACTTGTCCTGATAGCCGTTTGATTTTTCACCAAACATAAAAGCATGGCATTGCCGTTTGAAGGCTCTGCATGAAGGGACCACAACATGATCTGTCAAGTGTGTGCGCGGGACCTGCACCAACAGCAAATGATTCAAAGCACATAGACGTTGCCATAACTCAAATTAACCTAATTATTCACTAACTTTAAATATTAATTCTTTTATCAAATGGAGCCTATAAATTTGTGATCTTGTTTCTCTAACACCACAAGATATCAAAGCAGTTTACCTACCCCTACCGCCACCCCCTCTACTCAAGCTATCTACGAGTTAGTATTATTATTATTATTATTATTATTATTATTATTATTATTATTATCTCTTTCTCCACATCTTTTTTGTGTCTGAGAAAAATGGCATGCATTAGCAAGAGCAGAACAATGTTCTTCTTCATGTCTTTCTTGGTGGGGCTTGTGTTTGCTGCTGGGGTGGGGGCACAAACCAGTGAGTTTCCTCAAGCACCAGCACCAGCACCAACCATGGACGCTGGAGCTGGATTTTTGGTGACTTACTCTGGAGCATTTGTTTGCTACTCACTGCTTCTCTCTCTCATTGCCCTTCTATGCCATTAATTCTTCATACTGCAAGGACTGAAGCATATCTGCTGTATTCAATTTATTTTTTTCCACATATTCAGTTCACATTAATCCTCATTCTGCATGTGAGTGCTTTTGTTGATGGCATTGTTATTGTTGTATTATCTTATTCTTCTTCCCTAATGTTCGATTAGGGTGTGATTTATTCTTGAGCTTCTCTACTAAGAAAATGAGACAAATAAACAGCATTTGAGTTTTGATTTTCTATTGTCATGTATTCCTTATCTTCCGGGCTTAGATGGTGTTCTTACAAAGTGATAAAGTGTAACGAACCACATAAATCTTTAGAAGAGAAAAAGAAAAGGGTCAAAGTTGTTATGTTAACTACGATAGGAAAAACACATCAGAGCATTGAGAATGACTTCAAAGGCCAGCAGTAACGATTTCTTGTCTGTCTGTAAAGGCGGAAAGTGAAGACACATGGAATTTTAAACAAATGGACTAATGATTTAATTTGCTAACTGGAAATGTGAACTTAGTTTAACTGCATAATGCTCACTGTCTATTTAAACAACAACTTGTTGGGCTGGTCCCAAAAAAATTACATCTGACCCCTATTTTCAGATGTTACATTAACTAGCATTTATCAGCGGATAATTATGAAGGTAAAACATGTAATAGATGATAATTAGTAGATCTAAATATTACTTACATACTAATATTCAAAGCCTAAAGTAAGTTCAGATTACAACATTAGAAACAGATAAAGAGCAAACAGGCATAAAGTACTTCAAGCGTTATAAACCAGTTACCAGCTAAAATAATTGTACTGACAAGTGATACCATTTCATTAACAACAATTACCTTCCATCAATTTGAAGCATCTGATTTAGACATTCTTGACCTTTTGTTGGCATACCATAGATCTTTATAGAACTTCCAAAAGCCTCATGTTCAGAATAAATCTAGCAGCCAAAATTATTTAAAATAGAAGCTTTGCTTATAACAGAAAACAAAAGGCCAAAAACTGTGTTCCATACTTAATAGACAATTAACTAGAAACCAAAGACTGATAAATCCTAATTAACTACCAACATCCCACATTCAGAACAGGGCTATCAACAAAAGTCATAAAAAGAACAGCTATAAACCTACAACTTGAAAAAAAGGGCATCAAAGATATAACTTACTTGGCAGAGTTAGACCAGAGTTACTAAAAGAAAAATGTATGCAGACTAAGTTACTAAACTGATATGAGATGGAAACTTTAATGAAAGTTGAACGACTTAGTATACAGACAGACAGATATGGAATGGATGAAAGTAGTGAGGAAAACATTATTAGAGACCAGGGAGCATATATATATATATATATATATATATATATATATATATATATATATATATATATATATATATATATATATATATATTACATTTCAAACCATAAAGTAATATGCACACAGCTGATAAGGATTTTCAGAATAAAGCTTCCAGCTAATTTAACAACTAAATGTTCCAAATCTATCAGTATAATAAAGTTGATAGATACCCGAGTCGTGTGCCCATGCTTCAAGGTAATTTCTATCAATTTGAAGGGATTTCAGAAATGCTTCCTCAGCTTTCTTATATTCACAAGTTGAAGCTAATGTTAAACCCTGTAAAAGACAATTTTGGTCAGCTAAAGAGTAAAGATATATTTTCATATGAAAAATGAGAAAACCAACAAACAACGGGTTCATAAAAATCAATGAGGATTAAAATGTTAAGATTCGAGACCCACCAAATATTTGTAGGCAGACTTATTATCCCTGTCCATTTGCAACACAGGCTGAATGGTCTTTAACTGCAGCATCAAACTCTTTAAATTTGAAATTGAAAATTACTACATCGAAGTTTATGAAAAACATACATTAGATTAGGCATATATAAGTAGCATTATTCTTCAAAAAGAAGAAAATAATGAGATCAACATTATCACAGCAATAATTTATAATCAAACTTTTGAAATTAAACAGTGAGGTTATAACTTGTAAACAAAATACAGGACACAAGACGAAATTATTAAAAAAGACTATAAATTCATTTCACATAAAACTGATCAAGTCTCTCAGACTAGAGTCTTAATCGCAAAGCGGCGTTGTCAAAACCTTAAGCGAACGGCTTCTCTGTTGTATAACCACAGAAAGCTGCAAAATCAAGAAGCGCGTTAGAACAAGTCAATTGAATTGAATCCGATGAGAGAGAGAAAGACTTGGTGCACAATAAGTGGAATGATCATAATGAAAGGAGGATGGAAAAACAAGAAAGCGAACACGAAACGAGAAACGAAACGGAACCTTTCTCTTATTCGTGTCGTGGAAGAGAGGGGAAAGAGCAGAACGAGGAAGAAAGATTTTGCCACATCAATAGTTTTCTTGAGATTTTCTTTTAAATATATAGTTTTTAATTCAAAAAATACATAATTATGTTAATTAAGATAATAATAAACAATGCAGTTTCCATAATTTAACCATTTAAAAGTCTTAATATTTTGATTATTAGAGTTCATAGAAAATTTATGTTTTGATTCCAATTGATAATCTCTGTTAATGAAAAAAAAAGTCACTTAAAAGAAATGTATTATATTATTTATTATTTATTATCAATTTCTACTAAATTTTTTATCTCTCTCCTCATCTTTCTTATATCTCTCTTCTATTCTCATTTTATTTTTCATTTATCTGTTCTATTAATTTACTATAATTTATTATATTACTAACAAAAACACATAATTTATTATATTAAAATAACACAATTCATAAGATACATAATTTTATTAAAATAATATATATGGTGATTTTTTTTTAAAAAAGTTTATGTAACTAATTTTTAACAAACTTATTTGAGTACTTGTTTTAATAAATTAAAAATTATTTATTTATTAAGAAAGTAATTACAAAAATTATATTATTTGTATATATGATGATATAGATTCTATTAATTATATTAGTTTATGTACGGTGAAATCAAATAGATTATTTGTTCTTTCACTTTTTTCTTGTCCAATATCAAAATATAAAAATTAATTAATGTGTAGTTATCATAATATATCCAAATTTATTCAGAATGTTTAAATTATACACTTCATAATATAATATAATATAATTTCTTAATTTAAAATATAGTTCTAAGTTATATGATTTGGAACAGTATTTTAAATTAGATAATTTAAAACAATATTTAAAATAAAATTATACAATCTAAATTAAATAATATATAACAATACTATAAATTATGTGATTCAAAATAAAATTACCAAATATAAAATAAAGTAATTTTGATTATATAATTTTAAATATATTAAACATAATTTTAAATTATATAATCTAAAAATATCTAATATTATATATTTTAAAACATAGTTTCATATTAGTTATTAGGTGTTATGATGAGATACATTCATCATTTCTTGTATTATACGAGTGGAAGAAGTAATTATTAGGTGGAGGAAAAAACTTAATCAAATTAGGGAAATTGTTTATGGGCACCTGATCTTTTTGAATTTGTACCGATGTCTGATGTGAAATGATGATCTATAATGTGAAATGATAAAAGTATTTTTTTAGTAATTAAATAAGAGGGGTGTGGATCAAAATCCATTTTGAATTTGATTTTTTAAAAATATTATTAGATTAATTCAGAATCTCTATTTTAGAATTTGTGGAATCTTTTTCTAGGAATTTTCAAATTTATTTTTCCATAATTTTTTTTAAAATGTATATTTTGTATTCAAGCTTTTTTAAAATGAGATTTTGGCTTTCCAAATATTTTTTATAGCTTTATTTTTTAAACACAAAAATCTATTTCAAATTTTCTTTTCTAAAATATATTTTTTAATTTCAAATTTTCTTTTCGAAAATATATTTTTTAATTTCAAAATTTCAATTTCTGAATGATAGACAATTTTGAAAATTCAAAAGTTGACTGGGTCCAGGTAAAAAATAATCAAGTGCAGGAAGTTTGGGCCTCAAATTGGTCTCGTACAACATGATTTTGGGCCCATCTATAATTTGACCATGAGTTGTTGCATTTGCACCCCATCTTTTAAATCTACTTCTATGTAAATGAAATTTCAATTGTACCCTTTTCAAATTTGTATTTTGAAATGTAAAGCATATATATTTTGGATTATATATTCTAGAATATATTTTTTTATTTCGGATCACACAAATTTTTTTTTATATTTTTTTAAGATGTTTAATACATTTTTTTAATACAAAAATTATTATTTTTGAATAGTAAAAATATTAACATAAAATAAGCCTATAACACATTTGTCATGTTTAAAAGTTATCTTACAATGTACCTTTTTTAATTTAGAATGTAAAATCTAAATACACAAAAATAATTATTTAGGAACTATGTTCTTATCACCTCCAATATACAACACATACAACATGTGGACGCACCTCCAATATACAACACATGCAACATGTGGACGCAGTGTAAACGACTCTTTTTTATGTGACCCGCAAGCTAACTTTAATGCATTTTGGATTTTGTTTCATGATGGAATACCTTTTGACGCATGCCCACAATTAATCATGCGTTACAGGATGCGGTGATTCTTTTGAATATACTCTGCATTTATTGAAATGACATTAGACATCTAAAATATGAAAATAAATAATCATGATAAAAAAAAAAAAAATACAAAACAAGATAAATTACTCACTGAACAAGCATGGTTAGGTTGTGACACCGGTTGTGTCTCGTCATCATTTGGACTATGTATCTAATGATGTGGCAATACAGACGGTTGTCTACCATAGGAAGTATGTAGGGATTGTAAAATTAAACATGAATGAACGCATACAATAATGTTCACATACAGATCTTATCACATCATGATTCTCACACATATTCATACAATCAATTAGGAATAGGCACTTACCTTGATCCATGAGTGATCTCACGTGAGCAGTTCCTTTACGTCCTTAATCCCAATCTATCTCTTAGCAATCCCGTTATTGTCACACTCTTTCTTGATGGCTAATAGTGAGACTACGTTTATTTGCAGAGACAGAACCTATTGCTTTTAGTTCTCAATCTCCATCAGATGCAGGTTTCCAATAGGTATCATTAGATATTTATATTTATTTCTCATGTTAACCAATGGGCCTTTTACGTTATTATTATTAAATCACATTTGGGCCCAAAATCAATTTCATGTGAGTCACATAATAGAAATTAATTTACATAATTTCTAACATTCTCCCACTTGACTCATATGAGCTATAATACTTTCATGATTTAATAATTACATAAATTATAATGCGCATTTAAAAGGCCTTATGTAAATTGGTTCTATCATCAATCAAAATCAAGGATACAGAAATAATAAGAGTCATGGCGGTTACATGTCATTTCAATCAACACATTTCCTTTTATGTACTACTATATCATCCTTTCTCCTTAATATGACTTTATAATGAGAAATCCATAATAGGTTCAAACATAATGTCATTTTTCATCAACAACAACATAATTTGTTCATCACAACATAATTTGTTTTCCACAACATAATTTGCATGCATATACATAAAGTAGAAAACATAAATTTCAGAAACTTTTATTTATCAATGAGCTCAGAGCGTCAAATAAGCATTAATTACAATCATTAATCATTCACTAGTAGACATAATGCCCTATTTTCAAAATGACCAGTAAACATCTTGGGCGGTAACCCTTTTGTTAAAGGGTCAGCAATCATAAGATCAGTGCTAACATGTTCTATTGACACTTTATGTTTCTGAACTTCTTCTTTAACGGCAAAGTATTTTAATTCCATATGTTTAGCACCTTTGGAATACTTGTCGTTTTTAGAAAAGAAGACCGCTGCGGAGTTATCACAATAAATTTTCAGCGGCTTGGCAATACTGTCAACAATTCCAAGTCCTGAAATAAAATTTCGCAACCAATTAGCTTGAACTGTGGCCTCAAAGCATGCCACAAATTCAGCTTCCATAGTGGATGCAGCAATGACTGACTGCTTCGCACTTTTCCAAGAAATCGCTCCTCCGGCTAAAAGATACACATAACCAAATGTAGACTTTCGTGTATCCACACAGCCAGCAAAATCTGAATCTGTATATCCAATCACCTCAAGATGATCAGATCTTTTATAAGTAAGCATATGATCCTTCGTTCCTTGTAAGTATCTTAAAATTTTCTTTGCAGCTTTCCAATGATCCAATCCTGGATTACTCTGGTATCTACCAAGCATACCAACTGCAAAGCTAATATCTGGTCTTGTACATGTTTGAGCATACATTAAACTCCCAACAACAGATGCATAAGGAATGTTCTCCATCTGTTTACGTTCCAAATCATTCTTTGGACATTTCATGAGACTAAATTTGTCTCCTTTCTGTATTGGAACGGGAGATGCTAAACATTTATCCATTCTGAATCTCTTTAAAACTTTATTAATATATGCTTTCTCAGACAAACCTAATAGTGCTTGTGATCTATCACGGAATATTTCAATTCCTATCACATAGTATGCCTAACCCATATCTTTCATATCAAAGTTATTAGAGAGAAACTTCTTAGTCTCACTTAATAGACCAAGATCATTAGTTGCAAGCAAGATATCATTAACATACAAAATCAAAAATATAAACTTGCTCCCAGTGACCTTCAGATATATACACCGATCAACAGTGTTTTCCTTAAATCCAAAGGACACAATAGTATCATTGAACTTAAGATACCATTGTCTAGAAGCCTGTTTAAGTCCGTATATTGACTTCTTAAGTTTACACACCATGTGTTCCTTTCCTTCTTCAATGAACCCCACTGGTTGGTCCATATAAACATCCTCTTCTAAATTCCCGTTCAAAAAGGCAGTTTTAACATCCATCTGATGTAACTCAAGATCATAATGAGCTACTAATGCCATGATAATTCTAAAGGAATCTTTCTTAGAAACAGGTGAAAATGTTTCCTTATAATCAATACCATCCCTTTGAGTGAAACCTTTGGCAACAAGTCGGGCCTTATAACGTTCAATATTGCCATGAGAGTCACGTTTAGTCTTAAAGACCCATTTACACCCAACTCTCTTGCATCCTTCTGGCAATTCCGTAAGGTCCCACACATCATTCTGTGCCATTGATTTAAGCTCATCTTTCATGGCATCTAACCACTTATCAGAATTATCATCATTGATGGCTTTTGAAAATGAAACTGGATCATTATCAATACCTAAGTCATTTTCTGACTCTTGTAGATAAACCACATAATCATTCAAAATAGCAAACTTTCTTTCTCTTTGAGATCTTCTTAATACTATTTCTTGTGGTTGTTCTACTACAGGTTCATTGTTAACTTCATGATCATTAATTTGTTGTTCTTCTTCAACATTGAGTGGTTCAACTACATTAGGAACAACAATACTTGGAGGTACTAGTTAAAGGAATTTGTACTCTAACTTCCTTAATCTCCACATTTCGTGAAGCATCACTCCCACTGGTTTCACCATTTTTAATGAACCGTGCATTACCAGTTTCAACAATTCTTGTGCTATGGGTAGGACAATAAAATATATACCCTTTTGACTTTGCTGGATAACCAATGAAATATCCACTGATTGTTCTTGCATCCAATTTCTTTTCTTGCGGATTGTATATTCTAACTTTTTCCTGACATCCCCAAACATGCAGGTGTCTTAAACTGGGTTTCCTTCCTGTCCACAATTCAAAAGGTGTCTTTTGAACTGCCTTACTAAGAACCCTGTTCAACAAATACATGGCAATTTTTAAAGCATACATCCACAATGATACGGGTACAGATGAATTACTTAACATGCTCCTAACCATATCCATTAAGGTTCGATTACGCCTTTCTGAAACACCATTTTGTTGTGGTGTACCTGGCATTGTGTATTGAGCACAAATACCACGTCTCTCAAGGAACTTAGCAAACGGACCAGGATGTTGTCCACTTTCATCATACTTTCCATAATATTCACCACCTCTATCTGACCTAACAATTTTCACATTTCTGTCTAATTGCCTTTCCACTTCATTTACATAAACTTCCAAGGCATTCACTGCTTGAGATTTTTCATGCAGTAAATAGACATAACCGTAACGTGAAAAATCATCAATGAAGGTGATAAAATACCTTTCTTTATTAAAAGAATTTACATCAAAAGGCCCACATATATCAGTGTGTATAATTTCAAGAAGCTGAGTACTTCTTGTGGCTCCCTTCTTTGTGTGTTTTGTTTGTTTGCCTTTAATACAATCCACACATACATTCAGATCAGTAAAATCCAAACTTGGAAGTATTTCATTCTTTACTAATCTTTCCATCCTTTCTTTGGAAATATGTCCCAAACGTTTGTGCCACAAGAAAGCAGAATATTCATTCACTAAACTACGTTTAGTGCCAACATTATGATGCGAGGTCATAAGAGTTTCAGCATATAGATTATCAAGATTCAATTTATATAATCCATCATAAAGAGTACCAGATCCAATCAAACAGGCACGCTGATATAAACTGAAACAACCATTCCCAAATTTAAAAGAGTATCCGGCAACATCAAGTTTAGACAATGAAACTAAATTCCTAGATATACTAGGTACATAAAAAGTATCCATCAAGTCTAAATAAAATCCAGTGTCGAGGATTAAACGATAAGTCCCGACCGCTTCCACTGGAACCTTCTCTCTATTTCCCATAAAGACAAACTTTTCATTTGGCTTTATGGTTCGGGTTAAAAGGAATCCCTGCATCATATTAGAAACATGAGTTGTGCATCTAGAATCAATCCACCAAGAATTATGTGGAACTTCAGTTAAGTTTGATTCAAAACATACATAATAAGCATTATGCTTACCCTTCTTTTTCGAACCAAGCCTTACGTTTCAGACAATCCTTTTGGAAATGTCCAGATTTCTTACAGAAATGACATTTGTCATTCTTCTTCTGGAGCTTAGTAGAGGACTCATTTATCTTCAGTGGTCCTTTACCCTTTCCATGTTTCTTGAAGACTTTCTTTTCAGCTCCCTGATTCTTCAGATAATGAATGGAGTGGTTTCCTTGATTCTTAAGTCTGATCTCTTCCTGAACTAACATGCTATGCAATTCATGCATATTCCATTTATCCTTCATGGTGTTATAGTTCATTTGGAAAGGACCATACTCAGACGATAATGAGTTCAAGACGAACTGCACGAGAAAATTCTCATCCACTGCCATTCCAAGAGACTTAAGTCTTGCTGCAATATTCGTCATTTCAATGACATGTTCATGCATAGTACGAGAACCATCAAATTTTATGGTGGTTAAGGTACTCATTAATGTCCCAGCAAGAGACTTATTAGCAGTTTGGGAGCGCTCTTCCACAAATTTCATAAACTCTTTTGCGTTATCGGTTTTGGGAAGAGCGGACTTAATGTTACTTGTTATGCTCATTCTCATAAACATCAGGCTTAGTCTGTTTGACTTTTCCCAAGCCCTATAATGAGCTTTCTCCTCATTTCTACTTTCATCAGTAATAGTAGCAGGTTTATCACTTTGTAAAGCCAAATCAAGATCCAATACACCTAAGTGAAATTGGACTTGTTCACTCCAGTCAGAAAAATTCAAACCATTGAAGACTGGAACAGACGTAGCGTGCGAATGTAAAGATACAGGAACAGGTACTGCAATTACACATACTTAACATTAATACTTTGAGTCATAAACTAAACATACCATACAAATTCAGATAATAAAAAAAAACATTCTATGGATACTAATGTTCTCCTTTGGGTGATACATTAATACACAAAACATAATTATGTTAATAATATTAACATTATTTGGCAAGACATATGCATTAACTAGAAACACTTGTTATCTTTGGATATACAAGCAAACTAATAACACATACTCGTTACCAACAATCATATCCATTAATTATAAGGACAACTAATCAACCTTTGGGTGATCCACAAATGTCTTATTTCATTTACCCATATATAAATAATTAAGCATCCAAATAAAATTTGATCACTTTGGTGATTAACAAATCTATCATACAAATAATTCCATAAATAATATCATTAATTAAATAAATTTTATCATTCATTTGGAATTAAATAAAACTTAAATATTTAATCACTTTGGTGATTATATCTATCGAACAAATAATTCCAAAAATTAATTTAAAATTAATTCATAAAGCGGAAAACTTAATTTTCCATACCTCACTTTCAATCAAATAATTAAACTTTAATATAATGTAAATTAAATTACATTAAAACATAATAAAATTTCATTAAAACTTTAATTTAACATTATAATAATAATAACGTAAGGTGCAGGAAATAATGCGTAAGGTGCAGGGAAGATTTAATTAATTTATATATGCATTTTTCTTTAATTTCCCACAATAATAAAATTGGAACCAAATTACTACCACACATAACCAATGAGTGACGACGTAAGGTGCAGGGAAGAATACACTCTTGCCTTTCAATAATATAATTTAATATTATATTATAGTTCCTTTTCCACATATTCCATAATAATCCTCATTGTTCATCATCTTCCTCCTCACACCAAAGATTCGTTCCAGCACCACCAGCGGCGGCGGCGCCAAGCCACTCGTGCCGGCCACTGTGTAACATCCCTCCAAATTCTTTTCATATTTATATAATAAAATGAAGGTAAACAAATATATTGAAGTGAACATAATTATATATATGTAATGAAGTTTCTCCTCACAGGGAGTTTAATACAAATTCGGTCAATTTCCAAAACTTAAACAAAATACAGCCAAAAAGACGAACAGGCGATCTCCTATCAAAAAAAGGGTGATCTCCCATCAGAGAAGGGCGATCTCCTATCAGACAACAGAAAAAAAAAAAAAAGGTGATCGCCTAACAGAAACAGAAACGGGCGATCTCCTTCCGGCGACCACTCACTGAGGAGCTCTACTACCTGCAACCTCGTTTGCTCCCGTGCAAAATACACGATCATCACAGGTTTAAGAAAACAATCACAATACCAGATAAAAGGGTAAGCTAGCTGTTTTAAACACTTTAAATATGAAACTTTAAATCACCAGAAAACATAAATCTTCACACCATTCATAATCCATATCAATTTCAACCATCAACATTTCCATATTCCACAAACTCGTCAAGTGTCTATCCGCTACTTTCAATATCCATGGTTCACACGTCAGACTTTCCACTGACTCATAACATATAGACACATGACTCTACTTCCGGAAGACTCGTGCGTTGACTCAGGCTCAGAGATCTGCACCTGTCATACCACACCACTGTGAAATCCACACAGGGTCGCTGTGAAATCCACACAGTCATGCGCATACATAGTCTCAATATCATCACTCTCCCGGTATGACAGGGTTAATTCATATAACAGGCCGAGCTCGTTCTTTTTCACACAACTCACCCATTCATATGAACCTCCTTCGACTCTCCACAACTGAATAACTTCATCTATGTGATTCCATTATATCAGCAGAGTCAGGATATCTCCTTCTAGACAAGCCCCTAGTCAATACACATTACACACGATCTTACACGGTATTTTCTTTCCTGAAAATACTATGCCTTGATCTCACATTCACAACAATCAAAACATCATACAACACTAAATGAACGATTCAGTCACAGCAACATTCATTCCACGGTTCAGATTTTCAAATATCACATGTATTTCACATTTAAATCTCAAACAGTTTTCAAACAGCGCTAAAACAGGGGAGTTCGAAAAACAACGCCAAATCGGCGAACTCATTCAAAAGCAGGGGATTTCGGAAGCAAAGTTAAAACCGGCGACCACGTCACCCCACACATAAAAACAGAGCATTGTGGAAAGAAATATGAAAACCGGCGACCACGTCGCCCTCACTTCAGAACTTACTCGCCTAACGTTTTTATAAATGTAAAGTACTAGCTTCCCTTACCTGGACTAGCGTAAACTTCTCTAAGAGCTCCAACCCAACGAGATTCAAGGGTGCCTTAACTCTGTTTTAGCGTTCGGTTTGGAGAACTTGCAGAGAACCTCCCAGGTGCTCTATGGTATTCGCCGATAGCCAACTGGTGCGCTAGGACGTCTGAACGTATGGAGAAGGAGAGGGAAGAAATAGGGAACCCAAGTTAACTCACTCAATCACTCTCGAACCACAGCACCGTTTTCTGCCTCTCAGGAGTGAGTTTTGAATCTAAGCCAACTTGCCCAGAAACGCCGCTGCTACCACCCACTCTGCAGAAAAGCTTGCGTGCACACTTCCTTGAACAGTATGACCACGTGGGTCTCTGCGCATACCAAATCTCTGATGCTACTATTCTGAAACACTCCTAATGTCTACGTGTCGCGCATGCAGAACGTTCATGCTGGGAGCCTGGGTCCCACCTTATCTGTGTGAAACACGACATCGTGCGATAACCTTCCACCGATGACTGCTCCTGGAGGACGACCGATGTCTCTCCCTGGAAGACGACCGATGTCACTCTCTGGGAGACGACCGATGTCTATCCCTGGCGACGCCCGCATGTCTCACGCGCCCTGGCGATGCCCGCATGCTTCGCGCCGTGGCGATGACCGCATGTCTCTCGGGCCCTGGCGATGCCCGCATGCCTCTCGCGCCCCGGCGATGCCCGCATGTCTCTCGCGCCCTGGCGATGCCCGCATGCCTCTCGCGCCCTGGCGATGCCCGCATGCCTCTCGCGCCCTGGCGATGGGCGATTATGCACTTAGCAGGCGATCTCATAGTCTTCTAAGCTACACTTTCTTTCCTTTTTAATTTAAATAAAAACATACTTAGAATTCATTTAAAATATATTCCTTTTATTCCAATTTAATTTTACAGGTCCTTACACACTGCGCCGCACGACCCACTCCGCGAACCACCGCACCACCATGCTTCTGCTGCGCGTGTCGTCTCCTTTATGCGTGACCACCGTGGCCCCATCAGATACATGAACGGCTGCACGAAACGTTGCACCTTAAGGATCCATAATCACCGCACGAACCACCGCGTTCCTTAACACCGACCAGGTCATGGCCACCTGCGTCGTCGGCAACAAAAAAGGGTGGTGGCACGCGTCTACAGCGATGGAGATGTGCGCGAACGGAGAAACGACGCAGGCAGCAGCGGTTACGGAGAAGCGAAAAAAGTTCAGTGGTGTTAACGCCGTTAATGGCGTTGGGTGTAGGAAGATTAAGGTTCTATTATTGAGGAATGGAAACTTTGGTCCATAAACCCTAATTTTAAAATTAGGGATTTTTCATGATTTGGGAAAAATAGGGTTCATAAAAATTTCTTGAAAAACATTAAAGGAGAATCACAAAATGAGCAACAAAGCTCTGATACCACATGTAAAATTAAACATGGATGAACGCATACAATAATGTTCACATACAGATCTTATCATATCATGATTCTCACACATATTCATACAATCAATTAGGAATAGGCACTTACCTTGATCCATGAGTGATCTCACGTGAGCAGTTCCTTTACGTCCTTAATCCCAATCTATCTCTTAGCAATCCCGTGTTGTCACATTCTTTCTTGATAGCTAATAGTGAGACTACGTTTATTTGCAGAGACAGAACCCTATTGCTTTTAGTTCTCAATCTCCATCAGATGCAAGTTTTCATTAGGTATCATCAGATATTTATATTTATTTCTCATGTTAACCAATGGGCCTTTTACATTATTGTTATTAAATCACATTTGGGCCCAAAGTCAATTTCATGTGAGTCACATAATAGAAATTAATTTACATAATTTATAACAGGGGTGTGATACTAATCTAAAATAGTGCATGTGTTTGATTGCACATGTTGAGAGATGTGAAGTCATTGTCACACCGATAATAAGGTGGTCGACAAAGTGCAACCATCAGTCATCAATAATTGTCACTGCACCTCCTTTAAATTGCAGGTAGGTAGACAAATCATCTGCTTGTACACAAACTATCATAGAACATACTTTGGAAAATGGTGATGTGAACACATCTTGAGCTAAATGTATTTTGAGAACATGAATATCATCTCAAACGATCTATTAGGCCAATGGTCCTCATAAGGAGTCCAGATCATCCTAGCATGGGTAAAACCATTTGATTGATGCACACATCTCCAACTGTGCATATATATGATGTATGGTCACATAACGTGATGGCCAAGGGAGAACCTTTTGATATGTGAAATTCATATCCCTCATTCCCATGACAAATAAGCTTGAGATGTAGACTCTCATATATGATGGATGATGACTTTTTGGTACACCTTGCGTAACCAAATGAGTTTGACGTGTACACTAAGACACTGCCTCAACTCTATCGTGACATTATCAAACTCACCTCAAGTAGCTCAACCAACAATGTTAATGTTAATGTCAAACCCAAAATCACATTTTAATAAAATTGTTCCATTATAGGGATAAGCAACAACATAGACATGCCATCCAACATGATGATCATCTTACCAACAGAGAGGTGAAAAATGTGGGTGTCATGATGCAACCTTTCTATAAAGGTTGAAATGCGACTCTTATTAACGATCTCATAGCTAATGTTCCACAATGACAACAACTGAATGTTAAGCACCACAATCTCAATTAGAGATGGGGAATCCCAAATTTACTTAACTTATGTTCGTGAGAGACCACTTTCAATTCCATTTGATCCTTAACCTCCCATAGTCTTAAGGTCATGTGGTCAACATAACGCACAAGTAAGGACATATTAGGAGGTCCTCTAGCAAATCCTTATTGCTCATGACGTACTCGTGCAACTGATGGCAACACATTTACATCAATTTTAATGACAGTTTGTTCCTGATCTTTATCTCTGTCTATCTTCGGTTTAAGATGCTCCACCTCTAATACTAGTTATATCTCTACCAAATGTCAAATGATTTCATTAGGAGTATTTTTTTTTTAAAAAAACATATACATCTCTAAACACACAATCTAGAATGTCCAAAAACCTTCAAATACATTTTGAATTATATAATTTGAAAACTTCTCAAATCAACCATTCAAAAGTACACTACCAGTCATGATAACGAAGCGAAATATAAAAGAAAATAAACATCTTTAAGTGATACGATGGGATAATAGAAAAACGAGTTTTAGGAGGTTAATAATATTCTGATAGGATCTTTTACACAAACACAAGCAACACACAAGGGGTGTGGAGGAGAAGAAGAAGATGAAGTAGAGGAAAAAGAAAAGTAAGATTAGTTTATAAATTGAAGCAAAATATTTTTGCTATTTTACCATCTGAGGAGGGGGGCAGGTTTAAAAGATGGAGAGATGCATAATAAAAAAGCCTTGAACATGTCAAGCATATAACAAGCTTGTCCATAAGTACCACGTAATGCCCAAATCTTTTTTATTTATTTATATATAAACATACCACTGTTCATTTTAAGAAGAAAATGTGAAAACGGTTTTTCCTTCTGAAACGTGAGAGTTTATCTTTGTGAAAATTGTGAACCCTTTTTCTGAAGAATTTGAAAATTCATTGGTCTAATTGACAAAATTTGCCTTCATACCCAGTAGTTAAGCCGAGAAGACAAATTCGCAGGACATTTGCAAATTGACAAATGTACATTGCATAAAAATATTCTCTAATAATTACAAGCTGTTTGCCACAATTTAAACACACAAACAGAAAGAGGTTTTTGGGGGAAACCACCTACTCTTGTAAAGTTATTAAGATGTTGAATTTTTGTCAGTTCATAGCATGCTTTGAACTGTTCTTTCATTTTTCTTAAAAATTTCTTCATTAACGCGGCATTATGAGATAAACATGCTTTGAAGTATTCTTGCTTCAGTTAGGAGTGTTAAAATATTCTCCATTGCCTCCTTGATGATGAAATTCCATGGCTATTCAGAGCTTTGAATATTGATTAAAGTGAGAGAAAAGTTTGAAATTATACAAGTTTATAACCTTTCGTTTTAATTAAGAAAATGAAGTGGCATATACAGAGACATCCCTTCCAATTTAGTAGTAATATATCTCTATCTGTCTATTAACAAACGTTTCAGATATTGACACATTGTGTCCTTTCACTTTTCTGAATGTTCCAGTGAATGCTGTTTCACTTTTGATTTTTTTTGTTCATTTACGTAGTAATTCAGATAGTTATACACCTAATCGAATATCTAATATTATATATATAGTAAAATAAAAAAATACATGCGTGTCGTGATTTAGTTCTTGAACTGTATAGATAACTTCTATGTTCCACGCAAATGTTTTTGTGTTCATGGAATGTTCCACGCAATATTTTTTAATACATTTTAATCTATTATCAACCACAATCCCTATTCATCAGGTTTTTCTTAACGTGTGCCTTTGATATTTGACGTTGATATTTTCAAATCATTGAGTAATAATTAATGGTATTTACTAATCTCAAAATAAAGTGTATTCGAAATTGTTTTATTAAATAATTACTAGTAAAACAATAATTTTATTCTGTTTCTTTACTTTTCCTTTTTTTGTAATTCTATCCTCTTAATTTTCACAGAACCAATGAAATTTGTTTATTTTAAAATGAAGAAAAATTAATTGATATATTAATTCCTTTTTATTTTAAGTTAGAACTTGTTTATAGATTATGGAATTTGAGGCCAATTTAACACAAGAAATTTATTTTTAAAAAGGAAAATTTAGTAGGATTTTGTTAATATTTGAAGAACTTAACACGTAATATTATAGTATAAAAATGAAAATCTAATATATTTTTATTTTAAATTAAATTTGATATTTTAAGATCAAAGTTTAAAATAATTGAATTGATTAACTGGTGAATATTGTAAGTGAAGGATATAATTTAACGTTTTTAAGTAAAAGAGAGTTTACAAGGGATGCCGTTTTATCAACTTTATAAAATTGAGAGACTATAATCATTTAAAAGGTGAAAAAAAGAATAGTTCAACATTTATTTGAAGTAATGATACATAATTAAAAATCACCTTATGTAGTAATTTAAAATATATTATGAATATAAAATAATTTGTTATATAGAGTTATCTTGTGTATATTATATAAAGATATTATTTACTATAAATTTTAATTATAATACATTTTTATAAAATATTGAAAATATCGTATTAATTAGAGATAATGTCAAACTACATTATATAAGTGACAACATGTAATAGTTATATAAATGTATCATTCAAATTCAAGTTATTGATTTTTTTGTCACAGTTGCGGTATAAATTTTACATAATTGGTCAAGTAAAATTATTTTAAGATAAAACAAGAAATCATTGTCAATGTATTTTAATTATATTCTGTAATTCAAATACCATGGGACTGAAATAAAATGAATTTTTTAACCACATCAAAATAGAAGATGTCACCAATATTGTTAATAATCTTTCTTTTTTTATTGAGTATGTAACAAGTCAGCCATTGTATAATCGAAGGAAGTGAGGTTTGGTCAGCATAGTCGGATTGAAGCAGTTTCATTGTAAAGATTTTATATTTGAACTTTAGTATTATAAATTAAAATCTATAATTAAAAATGTTTGAACCAGCTAACTGGCAACTCGCAGAAAACAAGTTTAATCTTCTAAAATTTTACTCATTCAATTATTGACCTCCTCACTCATTGATTATTATTAACAACTACAGAACCATTAGTTTCTTGGGTCAGAGAAGGCTACGTCAAAATAAATTATAATTGTTTGATGAATAAAATTGAAAGAAAAAAAAAACTAAAAATTAACAGATTTTGTTAATATATTTTATTTTATTTTTTACTTGTTTTTATCTATTTTTTTACCTAATTTTGGAAAAGAAAATTCTTTTATCAGTGTTTAAAACAGAAGAAAAAAAGTAAAATAAAAAAGGAAATAAAATAATTGATAATAGAATAGTGAAATAGAGTGTAGTATACCTAATCCGTTGTTATGTGATGTCAGAGCGTACCTCGTTAGTTTTCCACCCTCACCTTCCCTCTACCCAATTCACTGTCTTTTTATTGATGTGAGAACTTTCCTCTTCTCTGCAATAAGAAGTTTCTCTGCTCAAAAACTTTTTCAAACGCCAAGACCAGAATGAAGGTAACAAAAAGTTCTATGCCTAGTTCGCTGTTTTACATTTATATTCACATTAAATATTCACATTATTGCTACATTT
Organism: Phaseolus lunatus; assembly: GCA_013389735.1. Taxonomy (NCBI): domain Eukaryota; kingdom Viridiplantae; phylum Streptophyta; class Magnoliopsida; order Fabales; family Fabaceae; genus Phaseolus; species Phaseolus lunatus. The sequence continues at coordinate 4,985,682 of CM023867.1, forward strand.
TTTTTCTGACTCCTTTCAATTTCCCACATTAATCCTTCCTTGGGTGTATCGAAAATCCATATGATGGTTCATTTTCTGCAGAGGCTACACAATAGAATTCGCATCCGTGATTTACGACCGCAGCTTGTGCTAATCGCTTTCTGTCTGTTCACCTGTTCGTCCGGCTCCAAGGTCATTTTCTAATAAATGCTGAATTCCTAATACAATTATACTAGATTTATTTTTTATGTTGATGTGAGTGAGTCTGAGGTAGCAGATCGGAGAAACTTGCGGGTCGGACAACAAATGCGAGACAGGACTCAGCTGTCAGACATGTCCCGCGAATGGAAATACCCGACCAAGATGTTCGCGGATACAACCTTTGAGCCCCAGTTCTAAGGTTAGATCCTTATCCCAGCTATTCTTTTTCAGAGTTCGGATCATGTTTTTATGGTTTTGGGTTTTGGATTTTGGATTCTGTTCAGGTGAATGGATTACCGTTTAACCGGTATTCATGGCTCACAACTCATAATTCTTATGCCCTGGCCGGAGCTAGATCGGCCACCGGGTCCGTCATTTTAGCACCGATGAACCAAGATGACACTGTTGCTGACCAACTCAAAGTAAGATTCTCTTTCCCTTTATTTTAGTCATAATAATCTGGAAATGGAATAGGGAATAGTAATGTCAGCCATGGATTAAACAAACAGAGAATAGCGGTTGAATGAAACTTAGATTCTACTTAACAGGTATTAATTTATTGTTTAATTAGTAAATTTGGAATATGGCGTAGGACAACCAAGAAAAGGATTATGCTCGCAATTTTCAAAGAGTATCTTTTTTGTGTTTCGCAGTTCTCAAAGGGTAATTGCTTATATATAAGTTTACTATATATACTTATGAAGAAATTATGAATAATTACCTCAATTTTATTTTACATTTTATCAATAAACTATCATTATTTTTGTGATTTTATTATTTATGTTTTCTTATTCATATTTTACCCATACGTTAACAAGTTTGTTTTGTAAAAATTATCGCCAAAATTACGTGTTTTAGTGTTTTTTAATTCTTTTGGGATACATCATTAATATGTTCGAAAATTTAACGGGTTTATAAAATTTAAAAAAATTAAAAATGAAGATTACATAAAAAAAAAATCTTCGTGGTAAAGCTCAGAAAATAATAATAACAATATTATTATAGAGAAGTAAAATGTATGATTAATTCTAAATATTTTAAAGATTTTATTTAAAGATATTTTTGGAGGATCGTAATGAAGAAATGCATTTAATTTCTTTATTAAAAACACACCAAAAAGTTGACACAAATTATATTGTTAACACTTTTCTTGGAAAAAGCAATTCATAAAAAATGTTTTAAATTATTTTAAGAGGCTTATTTTTAAAAGTTGCAATCTTAACATTTTTTTTCTAAACTAACCAAATTTGTTTTGAAAGGAATTGATGCCTTTTGCAAGAACTAATCAATTACTAGATATATATCGGCATGCATTGGGCGGGTTCCATCACTTTTTTGCTTTTGTCTTTGTTTGCGTTTGTTTCCCATGTGAATAAGCATTTCTTTAATTGGTATAGTAGAGAATCTAAACGCGCTAGTAGTTGTTGGATAAAGTTATCAGCTTGTATTCTATAAATTGTGAAGCTGTGTTGTATAAATTATAATTTAAACATCGAATATTTTGTTTAGGATATAAATAAATACAATTATCACAGAGAACCCATTAATACATTGAGCTTTCTTTGGGAATTGGTATTCTCATCCACCCTTTGCCTATTAGAAAATAAACAAACGGATGCTTAAGTGCTTATTTGCTTATGGCAGTATTGATTTTAACAAAATCAATCTTAAAATTTTATATGCGATTGAAATGAGAACTAATATTAATCTTAATCATGTTTTTATTAAATCGTGTAGAAATAATTTTGTAACTTGCCACATAATAACTCAAGCATACAATAGCTGTCTTGTCTTTTTGACTTTTTCATAAAGAAAAAGAGAGAAAAAAAAGTCTTGGAGGGGTAGGCAATTTTTTATCAATCAAGTAGTACGTTTTAAGTTTGGTTGCTGATGTGATGAATGAATTGATCACATTAACAACGTCATATAATCCATTTGAATCGATTAAAGGAAACAATATGTGAATCTCAAATTCGTAAAATCCAACTCTAATTTTGTTCCTTTAACATTATAAAAATGTGGCAAAACATATACACATGTGTAAATTATTAGAATAGTTTTAGTGTTGATGTTTTACCATACGATTATTAATACTTTATAATTTGATTAACAATCTCTCTGCTTCTTGATTTTTTTGATTGGATCTGCGACAGAACGGCGTTAGAGGATTTATGTTAGATATGTATGATTTCCTAAACGACGTTTGGTTATGTCACTCCGCCCAAGGCACATGTTACAACTTCACTGCATTTGTAAGTGCGTGGAAAGTGACCCTGCTTTGTTTAATTTATAATATTTATGATGTGGGACATAGAAGTTTGGTCGAAAACATTGAAATGTTTATATGAATGTGCAGCAACCTGCCATAAACGTGCTTAAAGACATGCGGTCATTTCTAGATGCAAATCCATCTGAAATTATCACCATCTTCATTGAGGACTACGTCAAATCCTCACAGGGCCTAACCAACGTGTTCAAAGCTTCGGGGCTGAACAAGTACATGTTCCCAGTGTCTCGCATGCCCAAGAATGGTGGAGATTGGCCAACTGTGGATGACATGGTTCAGAAGAATCAGCGCCTAGTGGTCTTCACCTCCAAATCAGCCAAGGAAGCTTCCGAGGGCATTGCTTATCAGTGGAAATACGTGGTAGAAAATCAATGTTAGTTCCCTACATGCCTTTGCATTTTCGTTGGAAACATGTTTTACTTCTCTACTTTGACTCACAAGTATTAATCATGGTTATGGGTGGGAATTACAGATGGAGATGATGGGATGAAAGCAGGTTCTTGTCCAAGCCGTGCAGAATCACCTGCAATGAACACAGAATCTAGATCGTTAGTATTGGTAAACTATTTTCATTCCGCTCCTAATCGATCTCAAGCCTGTGCTGACAATTCGGCTCCACTACTTGGCATGATGAAGACTTGTCATGATGCATCCGGCAATCGTTGGCCAAATTTCATTGCTGTTGATTATTACCAGGTACTTCCTTGTCTAACTTTTTATCAAATAACTCATTAGTCTAATCATTAATTACTCTCCACTTAGCCTAAAAAACCCTTCGTAATCAATTGATGATAATAATGATGTTTTAAAGAGGAGTGATGGTGGAGGAGCACCAGAAGCAGTTGATGAAGCAAACGGCCATCTCACTTGTGGATGTGACAACATTGCCTACTGCAAGGTTTGGTTTCGGCTTTCTTTCAACTCGTGTAGATACTACTCACTACTGCGTTTGTAGAGAGATTAAAGTATTAAAGTCTAGTAATGTTCATTAGAAACCTTCAAAGGTAGCTCTCAACTAACCTAGTATTTAACTGTGTATAACATGCAGGCAAACGCTACGTTTGGCACTTGTGATGTCCCTCCCATTTCTCCACCTCCACCTGCGAGAGAAACACCCTCCGACAACCAGCACTCTGAAAATAATAATCATGCAAACAGTGCTTATATTGGTAGAACAACAAAGTTGATGCAAACGATTCTGGTGATTTTGGCTACGATAACTTTCTTGGCATGGTTATAGAATGTTATTAGTTTTGAGTAGTTTCTTATCATTGAAGATATGCATGCTTGTATGTTGTAAACGTAGAGTTTAAATGGTTCGGCCAATTTGATTCCTATCCGAGTCATTTTTCATCACACGACACACTTTATGGTTGTCTTGTGACGGGGTTTGTTTAACGATTAACATCCTAAAATACTAATCAAAATCTGGATCGTGAAAAAACTCCTTTCTATAACATTTGTTTATTAAGGGTAATCGATTTTAAGGAGACTTATTTTAAAAATGTTGTGGTTGCTGTCTAACTGTTGAATTGACACAGTTCCCCTTAATTTTTCTGTGAAACTCATTAGCTGATGCATCATGTTTCCTGAATCAGTATTATCAAGATAACTACATTCAGTCAGTAGTTTTCAGCTTACTGTTTGAACTTCTAAGCTTAAAGCTTTCTCCTGCCAAAAGCACTAAAATGGTGCACTTTCTCCCCAAAATTATTAGAATGGACAAAAAAAAAGAATTGTGAGGCAGAAAAAGAATTGTGAAGTTGTCCTTGCCAATACACGAGTTCTCAAAAATTCAATATAATTGAAGTTGTACTCTAGACATAAATTTTAGTATAAAATTGATACAAGTGAAGTTTTTATACCCATGACTTCAACTATATTGAATTATTGTGTGTTTTTTTTTTCAAATGAAATAATTAATTGAATTGTTAAAAAATTGATAAATTTTTATAAAATTAAGAAAAATTTAATTAAAATTCTAAAATAATGTTAAAATCCTAAATCATACATAATACAATATAAACTCTAATAAAAAAACGTCAAAAAATAAACCCTAACAGTAAACAAACGCTACCTAAATCCTAAACCTAAAATATAAGTCTAAAACATACAAAAAAAACATCTTAAAAAGACTAAAATAATAAAATAAATTTAGTGAGTGATTGACTCTTTGAAATTTTAGTACCTCAATCTTATTCGAAAGTTGAAAATCGAATTTCTCACCTCATTTTTAAATTTTTTTATTTTTAACATGCATCAATATGAGACTTCTATGAAAAGTTACCATTATTTTAAGTTTTTTCCTACAAAATTCATAAAATATAAAATATAAAATACTAAAATTTTAATTTCAATTAATTATTTTATTTTAAAAAAATAAAGTTTAAAAAAATTCAGTATTGCTTAAGTCGTGTTTACTTCAATGTAAATTATATGCATGCCAAAACACGACTTCTTACCATAAAGATTTCTCACAAAAGTTGTACTATGCATACAAAAAGAAGATCTCTGACCATTATGGTAATTTCGGGGGGAAATTGCACCATTTTGGCGTTTTTGCCAATTTCAGAAGTACACTTTTTCTGAGGTTTTAATAATTTGTGCAAGGAAGTGACTTTTACTGTCCCTTAAATGGCCCATACCATAACTTAAACTCCATTATAATTTTTTTCAACAAAAAATCTTATATTCCATCCGACTTGCATTTTACAGCTGCTCTACATCTAAAAACAAGCTAAAAAAGTTATGCAGGCTTGCAAAGTGGCGAGCTGCATGTGGTATAAACTAGGCCGCCTCAACTGATCCACAATGCCTAATATATATAAAGGAATTGAAGTCAAATTCAAAGAAATGCAAATTGCCATCCAAAGGATCCATCTCATCTTTTGTTCGAGTGTCTGGCAGGCACTTACCACAAGAGCTGGAAACTTTAATTCTACACGTATCGCAAGTTAATAATCCTATAAATTGGAGAGAAAAATGAAGACTGGACACAGATAACCTTTGTTTTTGTTTCTTTTTACCTTACCGCCATCTGACTTTTTGTTAGCAGAGGAAGGGGAGAATAGAAAGACTGCTCCTGACATTTTGCGAAGCAGAGTGAAATGAACTGATCACTGATGTAGGCCTAAGTAGTGGAGAATATAAGGGTTGTGTAACAGGGACTGTGGTACGATGGTGGCTCCATTAGACTATAAAACATCGACGAAGCAAAAATACTGAACAGGACTAGACACCATAACAAGTCACCTCTTAGTTACATGAAAATTGATATACTACTAAAAAAAAAACACAAATGCTAAATTAAAATACATCAGTGTTTCGCAAGTTAGCATTACTCAGTATAGATACAGTTAGTGTCATTATTTATCTATGGAAGTTTAGAAATGATAGAAAGATACACGATAGAAGCATCCAAAGGTATAGGAAAAGTATCAGTGAAATATCAATGCTTCTTAGATACATAAACTGCATATGGTTCATTGCAGAACTATTCAAAGCCAAAATGCGTTGCTATAAGTTTCCCAGTTGCCCCCGTTCATTCATGACCTATTCTTTTGGGCCCTAACTCTTTTTATCATTGTAGACATTCAAAGGAAAATTAAAATAACAAGGCAGTAGATATCGATGGATGTTTTGAAAGTTGAATACTTAACCACGGTTACATCTTTTAACATTGCACAGCCTCCCTCTTATCTCTTTTCCTGCTAACAAAAGAAGGTTATTTACCCAACTAGGATGCCTTGTACTGCTCTACACTAAATATACTCCAGAAACAACCTGGATCCTACAAAGTAAAAGCTCTTACACGCTAAGACCTGCAAAACTGAAGTCAGGCCTCTGTCCATAAATAAACTATGTCAGAACACATATTTACTAAGGTTAAGCACTTGAGCCCCAAAAGGAATTCAAATTTCTAAATTGCAAAAGGTTAAAATCACCACATTAAGTTCAAGATCCCCACAATCTTGGCTTATGTAAGTAGATATACTCTGAAATTTTGCATTTGAAACCCCATTGCCAGCCATTCACATCATGATCTAAAACACTACACAAACTTCAGTTCAGCAGAATCAGATGCACTTCTGAGACAACTCTCTGACAGGAGGGGCTTGAAAGCACAAATCCACTACCAGTGTTAAACCACATCAATCCAAGGGCACAACTTTAAACCCCATTCCGGACCAAACACGTTACCCAAATTATAAAACCATCAGTAACTAAAACCATTTTCAGATCAAAGTTTAAAAAGAGCTACATTATCATTGGGTTATACATTTATTAAGAAACATAATCGCACAATAATGCATTACAACAACAGGAAACAATCGCCTCATGTAATCAACAAACAAAATTTCTCTGCTTTATCCGCATTCCATCCTAATTATTTCTCTATAAAAATTATCATCCTTTAGTTAAATAATCCATCCACATCCCTAAAAAATGACAACACTATCTGTAATTTAAAAAAAATTGATCAACACCGTGAATATCCACCTAAGTTGTCTTGGGTGCCTCCGCCGCTACGCTGGCAGCGGCAGCTTCGTCAATAATCTTCTTATTCTTCTCAATAGCAGCGGCAACTTCTTTCGGCATATACTTCTCATCGTGCTTAGCCAGAACCTCCGCGGCACAAAAATAACACTCTAATCTCCTCGCCTTTTCGGACACCTTATTCGTCGACACCTCCTTCTTGATCTCCTCCGTGAACGGTTTCACGATCCCTTCCACCACCACGGAATGCCCTTCCCTGAACAAATCCGGCAAGGACCCCTCGTACCGGACCACGATGTCAGTGATGAGATCGGTGATGATGAACTCCACCTCCGGCTTCGACGCTGGGTAAACCACGCTGCCTTCGAGGACCAAACCTCCCAACCGGAACCGCGCCTTGGTGGGATTGGTCGCGTACTTTTCAAGCGCGTCGGTGGGAGTGATGTAGAACACCAATTGGTCTTGGAAGTTGTTGAGCACGATCACCACGAACCCCGCGAGGCCGCTGAAAGTCAGAGCGTAGGTCCAGAGGCGCCGCGTTTGGAGCTGCCGGGCGCGCGCGCCGATGTCTACGGACTTCCGCGGGCGTGGCGCAACGCGGCGAGCCGTGGAGAGGAGGCGGTGGGCGGAGAGGAGGGGCGGCGAGGGCTGGAATGGAGGGCGGCGGAAGGAAGGGGGGAGGAGTGAGGCGGTGCGAAGGAGATGGGATCTGAATCGGAGGGCGAGTGACGAAGCCATTTGCATTGATAGAGTGAAAGAGAGTAGAAAAATGTTTGTTGGGTTTAGGATTTTGAATTAGACTAAGCCGCCATGGCTGAACCTGAACCTGAACAATGCGATGATGTAGCCGAGAAGTTTCTCGTGCTATTGAATGTACCATGAAAAGAAAAGAAACACAAATAGAATAATACCAGCGTAAATAGTCGCTCTCTCACCCAACTTAATTTAATTATTATTTTTATAAATCACTTCCGTAATTTTATAAATATTTTTAAAAATTTTATATATATTTTTTATTATAGATATTATATTATAAGTTTATAATACTTACAAATTTTTAATTAATATATGAAATAAATTTATAAAATATTATTACAAACTATAATATATATATATATATATATATATATATATATACACACACACACTAAGGGAAATACAGATACAATAACACTTCTCTATCCACATTTTTTACTTTTAATATAATTAACATTTTATTATTATTATTATAGGTATATTATTATATATGTATTTGTATTATTTAAATATCAAATATCATTAAGAACATTTTTTCTTATGAGACATGAATTTAAACATACAATTTTAATAATTAAATTATAATAAAATATATATTAAATAGATTCAAATTTATATCAATATAATTTTGATTTGTTACTAATTTAAAATTAAAAATGAAGAATATAATAATAAAAAGAATAATAAGATGAGAAACTCTAGTAACAAATCTTAAGAAAATAAATATTTTCTAATCTTTTTCCTTGTGGTTTACATTTATTTTATTTTTTTTGTTTTTTTTTCGTTTCTGTATCTTTTTCTCACATTTCTCTTAACGTTTTCTTTTATACTGTATTTTTTTATCTAGTTGAGAAAGTTAAAGTAAACTGTCTATCAAATCACCTTTTAATTCAAAGTTTTATTTGACTTGTTTTTTTTCAAATAAATACAATGCACGTCTCTTCAACAATATATTTCAAATTTAATATTAACTCTTTTTTTATTTTAAATTTAAGTAATTATAAATTGACGAAATAATCAAAATAAAATAATAAGAAAATAGTTATACTTTTTCTCTCCTCCACAACAATTTCGTATTCGGAACGCATACATCTACCCAGTCGACACTCACATCAACAATGATATCAAAATAACTTTATACCTGTATTTAAGTAACAATTTGGAATATTCTCCTTATATTTTGTTTCTCTATCTTCTTCCTATATTGATTGATCAGAATGAGGAGCATTAACAATTAAACAATCAGAATTTATACAACCTGTATTGATTGATCAAAACAAAATAAATGATAATAGCATTGGTTCAATACCTACTACTTGCTACCTGCTACTTGTTACATGTTATTTTTACCTGTTACCTCTTACTTGTTACTTTCTACCTGTTATCTACTACCTGTTATTTACTACCTGTTACCTGCTATCAATTACCTATTACCTGTTATCTGCTGACTGCTAAATGCTACCCGCTAAGTGCTCTCTGCTAATTGTTACCTGTTACCGGCTACTAGTTGTTACCTATTACTTGCTACCTGCTACCTACTACTTGTTACTGGCTACCTACTACCTGTTACCTACTACCTATTACCTGCTACCTATTACCTTTTACTTGTTATTTGTTATCTATTATTTGTTACCTGTTACCTGTTACTACCTGTTACCTGCTGCTACCTATTACCTACTACCTACTACCCACTACCTGTTACCTGTTACATGTTACATATTACTTGCTACATGTTACCTGCTACCTGTTATCTGTTACCTACTACCTGCTACCTGCTACCTATTACCTTTTACTTGTTATTTGTTATCTATTATTTGTTACCTGTTACCTGTTACTACCTGTTACCTGCTGCTACCTATTACCTACTACCTACTACCCACTACCTGTTACCTGTTACATGTTACATATTACTTGCTACATGTTACCTGCTACCTGTTATCTGTTACCTACTACCTGCTACTTGTTACCTGTTACATGATACCTACAACCTATTACCTGTTACATACTACCTGCTACCTATTACCTATTACATGCTATCTACCTATTACCTGCTATTGCTTGTTACCTGCTGCTACCACTTACATGTTGTTACCTATTACCTATTACTTATTACTTATTACTTGTTACCTGCTACCTGCTACATGTTACCTGCTACCTCTTACCTGTTATCTGCTACCTAATACTTGCTACCTGATACTTGCTACATGTTACCTGTTACCTACTACTGGCTACCTGTTACTTGTTACTTGTTATTTGTTATCTGTTACCTTATATTTGTTATGTGCTACTTCTTACCTGCTACCTATTACTTGTTATACGGTACCTGTTATCTGCTACCTGTTACATGTTATATGGTACCTGTTACCTGCTACCTATTAGTTGTTATATGGTAGTTGTTATTTGCTACCTGTTACATGTTATTTGTTACTTGTTATTTGCTACCAGTTACCTGTTACCCACTACCTGTTACTTCCTACTTTCTACTTGTTACTAGTTACTTGCTACTAGTTACCTGTTACCTACTGCTTGTTACCTGTTACCTGCTACATGTTACCTGTTACCTATTATCTGCTACCTAATACCTGCTACCTATTACATACTACTTTCTACCTGTTACCTGTTAGATGCTACCTGCTATCTGTTACTTGCTATTTGCTACTTGTTACCTATTATCTATTACCTGCTACCTGTTACCTACTACTGGTTACTTGTTATTTGTTATCTGTTACCTTATATTTGTTACGTGCTACCTTTTACCTGCTACCTGTTACATGTTACATGTTATATGTTACATGTTATATGTTACCTATTACCTGCTAGCTATTACTTGCTATATGGTACATGGTATCTGCTACCTGTTATATGTTATTTGTTACCTGCTACCAGCTACCTGTTACCCGCTAATTGTTACCTGCTACTTGCTACTTGTTACTATCTACTTGCTACTTGTCTGTTACTTGCTGCCTATTACCTATTACCTGTTTCATGTTACCTGCTACCATTTATCTGCTACCTAATACATGGTACCTGTTACATACTACCTGTTACCTGTTACCTATTATTGGTTACCTATTTCTTGTTATTTGTTATCTGTTACCTTATATTTTTTACGTGCTACCTCTTACCTGCTACCTATTACTTGTTATATGGTACCTGTTACCTGCTACATGTTACATGTTATTTACTACTTGTTACCTGCTATCTGTTATATGTTTCTTGCTATCTCCTACTTGTTACCTGTTATCTAGTACCTGCTACCTGCTATCTGTTACCTGTTATCTACTACTTGTTATATGTTATTTGTTATCTGTTACCTACTACTAACTACCTACTACTAACTACTTGTTACCTGTTATCCGCTACCTATTACCCGCTACTTGCTACTTGTTATTAACTACTTGCTATCTGCTACCTATTACCTGCTATCTGTTACCTGTTGCATGTTACCTATTATTTGCTACATGTTACCTGCTACCTGTTATTTTTTACCTTCTACTTGTTATATGATACTTGTTACCTTCTACCTGCTACATACTACCTATTATCTGTTATCTGCTATTTATTACCTACTATCTATTATTTGCTATTTGTTATTGTTACTTGCTACCTTTTATTGTAAATTATTTCTGAATTTTAAAATAATATGATGAACAACACCAACATCTTAAAAATGATTATGATATATGAAAAATTTGTCATAATTTTGTTATTTCATTACTTATTCCATCACTCTAATTTATAATGATTTTGAATAGTTAGTTACGAAAGCAAATTATATTAAAATTACAATTTATTTACTATGGAACTTTTGTGAATAAGTAACCATGGTGATGTGTGGTGTGTGGGAGGTGTAGAGACCGTAGGATGAAGAAAGAATTTGGATACTTTGAAGAGAGAGAAAAAGTGCTTTTCTTGGACCAATGACGCAATTCATCTCTTTCTTAATTAATTTGAGTTATAGTTCCTTCCACTATTGGAATACTCAAACTTTATGGGCTTTCCCTCCACCAACACCTTTCATCAAAATAAAAATAATATAATAACAACTACCATCATTGTATAAATATTGGTCTCTCCCTCTCCGTTTCAAATCTAATTTCTGTCATTTCACCATTAATCAATCTTCCTTATTATTATGGTCATGGATTCTCAAGTGTTGCTGGGTGTTGCACTGTCATCTGTGGGTGGTTTCAGCACTTCCATCGGTGCTGCCTCTTCTCTCAACTTCCGTTCATAATTTTAGTTTCATTTACTCTTTCATTTTTGAAGGATGGAGCTTTAGAAATAATTATTTAGATTAACCTGTTTTCTTCTATGCTGATTAAAAGAAAAATCTGTTTTCTTCTAAAATTTGTGATTCAAATTCATCATATAGCAAAGTACGAGGAGTTTATCATGTTTAATCCAAAGTATTCCAAAACCACATCTTTCTCAAAAAGAAAATAAAAGATTAAGAAAGCAAATTAGAAACATGATAAATGATGTAATAGAAAAGATAAGTTAATACATTCGTTTTTACACACTCTGTATTAGTTAAATATTGCTTATTAAAATCTATTTGCTATTAAAGAAACCGTTTGTGTGGAGATGTGATATAAATCACATTGCTAGAACTTTTCATTTTTTTAAGACTTTTCCAGTAAATATTTTAAAAAATACGAAAAATTCTAGCAGATACATCTTTACAAAATATGTAATCATGTTTTTAATTTATAAAGGCTATAAACCTGATTATATATTATGTGAAGATTATTTGAGACTACTATGTATGATTATATGTTTTTAATCCAAGTCTCTATGAAATTTGGACACACACATATCCTACAAATATCGAACCGATACGTGTACGATATGTCTAATTAAAAAAAATATTTTTTAATCTCTCATATTATTTTAAGAGATTTTCAACACAATTTTTATAATAATAATTTTTTTAAAAATTCATTAATTATTATATAAGTTTTTATTATAATTATAAACATAAAAAATAAATTTGATATATAATTAAAAATATTTAAATTATATATATTATTAGAAATATTTTTATTTAATTTTCTATTATGTTTAAAATTTGTTAAAGTTATTAATTTTTCTTTAAATGAATTTCAACTAAACTAAGGTGTCTGAATATCCTTATCATTACACACGTGTCAAAGTGATAGTTGTGTCTGTCTCATGTTTCAGTATCTGGGCTAGCTCTCTATATTTACACTTCATTTGAAGAAAAATTATTTGTAACTTCAGCATTGTAGATTCAGTGTTGACAAATTCTGTTGGTTACACTACTATGTTTAAACACTAACGTAAAATGCCCAAAATTTTATCCATTATTATTGTAAATTCTTATATATGGAGCAAGCTGGACTAACGTTTCTGAAATCGAACAGGTGCCCTTTTCGTAATCCTTAGTAAAGCTCCAAGTTTGAAGGTGCTTGGACTGTTACAGGTATTTTTGTCGTTCCAACTCGAAGACTCCATTTTATCTGTTTTTGAGATTCTATGTGCTTTGAAGGATAAAACATAGATGAAGTTATTTAGATATATTGTGCTATTTTTTTAGTTCAAATTGTCATTTCTTCTCGACAACATAGGCATTAAATATCTAATTTCTGAGGTGAAACTTCGACTGTATAACTTATAAAATGTATCATCAAGTCTATAACTGAATTCCTTGATTTGCATGCTTTAAGCACATAACTGAAAGCATTTCATTCCATGAAGGGTTTTGCTGCTGGTTTGATGCTGAGTATATCGTTCTTTGATCTCACTCATAATGCCTTGAACTCACTTGGCTTCCTTAAGGGCAACCTTTGGGTATGCTGTGCTGTCCTCTTTATCACAATGCAATTAATCTACCATGTTTCTTCAAACTTGTTCTCACCATAAATTTTGATCTCTTTTTCTCAAGTTCTTTGCCGGTGTCATATTCTTTGCTGTTGTTGCAAAATTTATACCAGAGGCAACACCTGTTCCTCCTATTTCAAATGAGAAGAGTAGGAAGGTTTGAATGAACTTTTACCTGCCTAATTAATCACTGCTTTCTCTATTTTTCTGCATTTTCAAAATGGTATTGCAGTTGCTAAGTTATTTTCCACAGATAAAAAAATACTGATAATGTGTAACACTCTTGAAAACAGAAAGTTGGGAATGAAGGAAACAAAGACATTATGAAAAGGCGTCGCCGTCAAGTTTTACTCAGTGGTGTTATCACAGCCATAGGTATAGTTAATTGCATGATCACTTTCTAATAGAGAGTAGAGGAAATTTGATTTCTAACTTTTCATTTTGATTTTATCACACAGGTATAAGTCTGCATAATTTTCCAGAAGGAATGGCAGTGTACCTTGGATCCATGAAGGTACCCCTTCTGTAAAAAAATTTAGGTGGTAAAAATGTCTAAAATTTTGAATGAGAATTCATTAATATCGATATCCACAATGACATGCATATGAATCCGGGGCTTTCATGGTTAATTGGCGAAGTTTTACTTGTTTACCAGTATGTAATATGTTTGTTAATTTCACTTCAATTTTGATGATTGTGTCACGCTTCTTCTAATAGGGAGTTCGTGTTGGTCTTAACCTTGCCCTGGCCATTGCACTGCACAACATCCCAGAGGTATGAACTTTTGTCAATATTATAGTTTATTTTGCCTTTTCTCTCAATATTATAGTTTATTTTTGTGGTATCATTTGCGTTTCACATAAACAATTGTAACAGTCTTATGCTTTACAGGGTGTTGCTGTTGCTCTTCCTGTCTATTTTGCGACAGAAAGGTAAGAACTTTCATGGATTCTATATACTCTAGCGTAACAGTTTTTGTTGATTTCTAAGAGTATTAAATACGAACCAGATGTTTAAGACGTTCCATATGCATGATGTGTACATGGCGAAGTTAACATAATGTTGTTCTTTCTTTTGTTACACAATTACATCTGGAACAATTTATTGATCATAAAATCTACGAGGATGTTGTTTTTTATGTTTATATTTCACCAATAACTGGAAATTTGAGTTATAACTTTCCTTTTTCAACTGTGAATGTGTGGTAGTAAATGGGAGGCATTCAAATTGGCATCACTTTCCGGCTTTGCTGAGCCCCTGGGTGTTATAATTGTAGGTAAATGATCTGCTTTCCCATGATACTTCCAGAGTTGTTTAATGGTTTTCATGCACATAGATATATTTTTTAACACTCTTGACGTTATGGATATGTGTGAACTTAGTGAGATGATTTTTCTTCCTTTTCTGCAGCCTGTTTGTTCCCTACCAGCCTAAATCCTGAGATTCTTGAAGGTATCCTTGGATCAGGTTAGCACAAATACAAATCGTAGAAGTCACAATTTGATCGTGGGCACTTGTTATGTATATTTTCTGATGGTTCTATTTTGATCAACAGTTGGTGGAGTTATGGCATTTCTAACCCTTCACGAAATGCTACCACTGGCTTTTGAGTATGCAGGACAAAAACATTCTGTTAAGGCAGTCTTTTGTGGGATGGCTTTCATGTCTGCAAGGTACTTAAAAAACATCTCAAAACCATTCTACATTTAGTTGAGTCCTCGTATGTTCACAACCCAATTGTGAATTGATCTATATTACAACTCTATAATGTGAAACTATATGAAAAGTTGAAATTTTTAAAACAAATTATAAACTGGTATCACAGTTGTTAAAGTAACTTTCTTTTTAGTTTTTGTTGTTACTTTGGTAAATGTTTTAATACACACTAAGGTGACAAAAGTAAATGTGGATTGACATAGAGGGTTAAAAACCTGGTAACAATTCTTACCTTTATCTGAGTTTCAATTTCACAACACCACTTTTCTCATTTAGTGGACAACCTACTTAGGAAGATTCTCTAACATTAAAGAAGTAGTTAAACAGTTACAACTCGGTAGAGTATTTTTGGTTCTAATCTGCAGTTCTAACATATTATAAGCGTCCTGCATAATAGTGTTATAGTGCCACCCCATTTTATCACATTTTATGTAAAAAAAGTTGATAACATATAGTATTGCTGGCTGTGCAGCTTGTATTTTCTACGTAGGAGCTTACCAGAGGACATGTAGCTTTCTTTTCTGAATGAGATGCATTTCAAAGTACCATTATGCACTGTCTTCTTGCTGCTGTCATCTGCAAGATGTCTTCAGAGACGAAACTCGAAAATTTCTAATAACATTAATGTACAGCAGGAAGATAGCAGTTGAACATGAAGCAGATAGGATCCATTCATATGCAATCATGGTTCCCCTGTATACATAAGTACAAACAAAAGCAACTTGCAATTAATGTTCTTCTGCTATCTTAAATTTCATGAATTGTGTTCTCTATTTACTACTAGTTCTAGGACTTGTACAACACACCACGCAATTTCGTTGGAAAAAAAGTCACTTTGCTTCCTCTACTTTCACATGAATCTGTCTCTTGACTACATTTCAATTTAGCAGCAAGAATATTATCCTACGATTATGATAGAAAAATCCACAACGTTATGCACCAAAGTTCGAATTCTTATTAAGAGAGATATTCCTATGTAGTATGCTTAAGGTGCTTCCAACAAGTTTGTTTGAAAGAGGAAAAAAAAGAAAAATCTTTCCTATTTCATGTCATGCAGAAAAAAAAAAACTCTATTTCTTCATCCAAACCCGAAATTAGTTACTAAACTAAAATAAAAATGGCAAATACATTACTTACACTGAGCAACATTTATAACTCTAAGGGGAGTTTGACAAAACATGTTACAATCCAAAGCAGCTTTTATTGATATTAACAAAAAAAAAAAAAACTTAAGAATAAGGAACTATAAAGTTTGGACACTCCCTTTTATATAGCGTGTCCGTGTCGGACACACGTGTCGGACACGACACTTGTATAACACTCGTAGGACAGGTATCGGTGAAGTATCCAATTTAAAAAATATTTGTTGGATTTCTGACTATTCTAACACGATTCTAACACAATTTTAAAAAGGAAAAATACATTAATTTTCTAAAACTCAAATTTATTGTATAAATTTTTAGTATAATTATAAAAATAAGGAAGAAATCCTTTTGAATCAGTCATGAAAAACATTTTTATGCTCTAAAAAGAAATTAAAACATATTTGTGTACATAAATCTTTGCTGTCAATTTATATAATTCATAATTATATAATATATAAATCTGTGTTTCCGTGTCCTACATTTTAAAAATTATACGTATCTCCGTATCCATATCCGTATCGTATCAGTGTCCGTATCCGTGTGTGTACTACATAGATAAGGAAAACATTGATATTTTTTAATAATAGTTTTGTTGGACAATGAAAAGCACAATTAACTAGAGAAGTTACATTTACCTCTAATGATATTATACTACATAATACTTTTTTTTAAAATAATTAGTTATTCTTTTAAATTCCATTTACATTATTTATAATTATTAAATAAACATTCACTTTCATAGTATTTTTAATAAATAACACTTCTCTTTTATATTTTTGATAAAATAATACTTATTTTCTTTATAATTTTTTAACTTTATATTTTAAAAAAAAATTAGTTTTTATAAAATTTTATTTAACTTCTAGTTAATATGATGTTTTAAATAACACAAGAAAAGCGAGTCTCAAAAGATAAGTTTCATTTATTAAAAATATAAGAAAACGTTTATTTAAAAATTTAAAAAAATATAAATATACTTTTACTAAAAACATAAAATATAATCTTATTTTAAAATTAAATTAAATATGTATGTTATTTAACATAAATTTAGAAAAATAAGTCTAATTTCTCTTTGTTAATATGATTATTATCAAAGATGCAATACACATTTAACCAACTCATCACTTAAAAAATATAAAATAAATAAATATTTATTTTAAAATTAAAGGAAATGTGAATGGTATTTAATTTAAATTTTAGAAAAATAAGTATAATTTCTTTGTATCAATATAATTATTATCAATTACCCATTTTACCAATGCATCACTTTAAAATATCAGAAAGGTACACCAGTTTTGAAACTGAACACTTAAATGATAAATCTACTTATATACTTGTTTTTCGAATTTAATTCATATAAGATCAATTTGTTTAAGTCTAATTCAAACATCAGTATCAGAAACAGGCTACATCAGCCATTTAAGTTTCCTAAAGATATATTATCTCAATTATTTGTATTTTTTATATAGTAAATATTTTCTCTTTTTAATAACTTTTTTATATATGTTTTCCTTCTTTCACCAATGTATTTATTAATAAGATACAATTATTTTAAATAATTATTTTTAATAATTCATTACTCTTTATATTTCTTACATTCTTTTATTCTTCCATTATTTTGATTTAAAGTTTCCTTTCAAGTTATATTTGTTCTACAATATTAACTTTATATACACTCTGGGCTAGTATAATATGTTTTTTAGTCATTACAATATCTTAAAATAGAAGATGGAGATAGAGTGAAATTCAATGGTTGACCTAGTACTGGGCTTCTTGGTAATACCAACCCTTATCCAAATTGCTTCACCTGCATAGAGCTTTGTGAAGTTCACCTTATTAATGGGGAATAGTGCTATTAGAATACTGACTTCATCATTAGCCTGTTTCAGCAACATGGTGTGAAGGAAATTCTCAAAATTTTCTCTTTTTTTTAAGGATGGGTGAAAATGTTATTATGTGGAAACTTATCAAGGATGGTTGTTTTTTTCATGAAATTTGCTTACCACAATTAAAGCATAGAAGATTCCTTAAGTAGATAGAGGATTTATCATAAATAACCTAATTCTCATAAAATTAATATGGTCTTGTCAAATCATATTTTGATCATTATAAATAATATTACGTTTTGATTTTAATCATATATTTTTAAAGTATATATAAAATAACAAGTTTTTATGCTTGAAAAAAAGTGAGATAAACCTAAAAAAAAAAACCCATCAAACCCTTAAAATAAGAGCACATCTTACATACAGTAACTAGATTATGACCATTAAACAATGTCAAAGAAGTAGATGCTAAAAGTATATGTGTAACACAAGATAAAATTTATTTGCTAGAACATCTACTCTTTATGAAACTTGACGCAATAGACCAACTCAGTCTGAGATTATATGTACAATTTGATGTTATTAATAATATGAAGGGATCTTTAGTGAAAAAGTTGTTATTTACATAATAAGTTAAGTACAACAAAAAATGGTGTAAGCTAGAGGACTATTGATAAAACATTTCTTATTTGTAAATTCTTCACTCTTTGAAGATTTGTTTCCCTATAGCAAAGAATGTAAATAACTTGTAGAATGTTGAAAAATGTGTGTATGGGTCTCATGGTCCACTTGAGTAAATTAAATACTCATCAGGCTTAAGAATGCTGGAAGAAAAAAAATAATGGAAAAATGTTGCTGTTTTTTTTGTATTTTGCATAATTTTTTAGGATTTTGATGTTCACATTTTGAAGTTGTCATTTACTAAGTAAAAGTAAACGTTGTTTGTAATTTTAATTTTTCTTTTTGTGATTCAACTTAATTGTTTTTTTATTATGGGTGACAAAGTGGATTGGTCCGTCCTGCATAGGGTCATTCCATTGAGGTTCGTAAAATGTGAGCTGATTTTCATGGTCTGTCCCGCATGTGTATTGGTCCGCGGGCTTGCGGGCTGACCCACATTTTTATTTTGGAATGTGAAGAAGGAGTGAAGGCAGTAGCGATGTGCGGCAGTGGAGCAGCGCGAGCGGCAACAGTAACATGTGACAGTTGTAGGCGAAATTGTGCAGAGTCACAAGTGGAACAAGCGGTGGCACTACCAAGGAGAGTATGTCATGTGTTGTGTGTGTTTTTTGAAAAAGTATAGCTACGTTGTGTTTTGAGTGAAAACCTAATTTTCTTTCACTCAAAGTTGTTACTCTTTCATTAGATTATTACTGCCAAATCAATTAATTTTTTTCTTTTTTTTGTTTGCGGACTAGCAGGCCAGCTCGCCCCATCCCACTGCTGACCTCCACAGACCGCAAGTTATACAAGGTGGACTAATGTAGATCAGCAAATTGAAAAGGTTATCCCACCTCACATTTTTACTCGTGGGCTGCGGTCGCACAGTTCGTCACTCGCTTTGTCACCCCTATTTTTTATATTTCATGATTAAAGAGTAAAAAGTTCAATTGAAATTTTATTTCACATATGAATTGTGATACAATAGAAGGGTTATATTTCTGATGACAAAAATTTACAATTTATATATTCTTATACAAAACTATAAAATTAGAAAATTTAGAGATTAATAAAAATTGTCATTGTAATTCCGTGACAATGATGATAAAAAACTTGACGAGACTTTGGTATAAATAATCCTTTTTACTCAACAAACTTACCAAAGTTCTGTTGTAGTTTTTTTTTTTTTTAAAAGTAACACAATTATTCATCGGATTGGAAATAAGTTAATCGTAATTATTCATGAATATAATTAGTGTCCTTCCATCAAATATTTATGCTACACAATTATAATAACTATTCCCTGTCAATAAAGTCTAAGAATAATTATTAAGTATTGATTCCTTATACAAATAACAAATATTTTAACATTAAGCATTATATTATAAACAATTGAGATGTTAAGGTCCAAATCAATAAATAAATATTTCTGTTTATCATACCAAAATGGATGTTATGATGAATCTTAATATATTGAGTAATTTAATCACAACTGATATTAAGAGCCACTTT
This sequence comes from Phaseolus lunatus, assembly GCA_013389735.1. Lineage (NCBI taxonomy): Eukaryota > Viridiplantae > Streptophyta > Magnoliopsida > Fabales > Fabaceae > Phaseolus > Phaseolus lunatus. Next base: position 5,006,105 of record CM023867.1, read on the forward strand.
AAAAAATAAATATTCTTTAGGATTAAGGCGTGCTTTACATGTTATTTCATAATTTAAGTTTTAACAATTGAACAAATCATTATAGTAAAATTTATTCTTAGAAAATAATATCTCAATTATTTTAATAAAAATCACTACACATATACCTTTCCAACCTTTTGTGGTGCATCAGCATACTCATAATAGAAAATCAATTAAAATAATGGTTGCTGCCTTTACATAGAATATTATCTTGCATATAACTTCAACTCTAATTTCCACTAACCCACATCAGACCATTATCTTTCCCATCCAGTCGCAAAGAACAATAAAATTCACAAATAGCAGATTTTACCATCACACAGAACAACCACATCTACAGAGTTGAATTTTTCATAATCCTCTGCTCAACAACACTACATAATCCTTCCCTACTCTTATACCACAGAAAATTTAGTTCTAGATCTTTGTGTTATATGCATCTCTTAATCTTAATGCATAGAATAGGATTCAAAAACCCATCGAAAATAAGAGAAATTAAAAGCATGCATCTTATACTTCATCCATAATTTGAACTGATTTTTTACTCTTCACTTTGATTGATTATCATTTGTCTATTTCATAATTGTCATTTATTGTTCAAGTTTTACTTAATTATTTGAGCAAACTTCTCTTTACAAGTCAATTATAATGTGTCAGTGAGGTGGAAAAGCTCAAACAACACTTTGTAATTTTTCCATTCTTTTATTTATTATTGTGTTACAAAACTATATTTAAAATAAAAAGACAACAATAATATTCTTTTGGCATTTTGAGAAAAATAAATATAATAAATAGGAATAAGTGTCATGATTTTGATAGTTAAATTTAGTTATAATTTCCACGTATTACGAGATATTTTGTAATTTCTCTTACCTTTAACTAACCTTGTATAAACATTAAGTAGTTGCAGTTGTTAATATTCAATTTGCCTAAAATATTAAGATAATGTAAAGTAGGATTGAATTGCAAACACTGATAACAAATGGAATTGAATTTTACCTATCTTGTTCCATACAAACCTTAGATTTGCTACAAATCATTTCTATTACGCACAACTATTGTTGATAAAAATAAATTAATAAATAAATAATAAAAAATTACGCACAACTATTGCATTCATCATTCGAAATTAATCCTTATAGTGTGTTTGTTTTCATGAGGGAGGAGGATAGGATATTTTTTGAATTTATTTCAAGGGTTTTGAGGGTGGGAGAGTGGATGGGGGAGGATGGATGTTTTTTTAAAATTCTGAAAAGATTTGTGGAGATTAATGTAAAATTATTGTATTTTACTTAAATATCCTTATGCATGCATTTTATTGCAATATACAAAATTAAATATTACATAAATTTATTTATTATTTATGATTTTAAAAATATTTAATTATACTATTAATAATAACATATAGTTATAAATAATGGAATAAAAAAAGAAAATTATAATATTAACAATATATATAGTTATATAAAGTAAAAAATGAATATAACAATAAATATTATTTTCATAAATTTTAATGTATTTAATAACTTTATTTTAATTTAACACAAAAATATTTTTTATTATATTTTTTAATTTTTTATTAAAAAATATAAATAATTATGGATATTATATATTAAAAACATTTAATTAATTCAAACCTACACACAAAAAATCATAATTCATTATTCAAATATTTTTTAATAACAAGGATAAATTTATAAACTTACAATAAACTATCCTCACAAATCCACTTTATCATCCCTCACTTCAAACAATCTCACATATCCTCACACATCCTCTCTAATTCTCACAAATTCACTCCCCCCTCCTCACAAATCCCCTCCTCAATCCAAAAAAATTATTAATAATGAAACTCCTCAAGCCTATAATTTAATAATCAATATATTAATATTCAAATTATATTATTTGTATTAAGAGCACAAAATTAACCAACTAATAGTCCTAAATCTATTTATATAACTTAAAATATCGGATTTATTTAAACACTAAAAAATTATTAAATAAAAATTATTTAAAAAAATTAATTATTATATTAACTAAATTATATCTAAAAGAATTTATTGGTATTAAAGGTAGTTTTTATTATTAGTAAAATTTATAAACTAGTTTATAAATTGATATCTAATTAATTACCAAGTTGTAACTACTAATTATTTTTTTAGAAAAAAAAATAATTTTTATAATAGTATATATATTATCAATATAATAATTAATTATTTTTTATTTTTAAAATTAATTTTTATTTAATAATTTTTTTAATGAGATAATATTTTTCCATCAATATCTAAATATCAAATATAAGACGAGTTATCAAATAATCTCAAGCATTAAATGTATATCAATCCACTACAAGTTACATGTTGAGAGTAATTCTCATTTACAGCAAAGACATAAAAAATAAGAAATACAACTTATATCCCTGGATGGTCACATCTTCCATCAAATAAAATATATATTTTTTGCACGTGTTGCGAACTAATGCTCCATAGGCGTTGCTATATTTGTATTATTAAGTGTTTTTAAATGATTAAGAAACAATGTTATATTCTTTTATAATATTTTTAATATTTTATAGAAAGTTTTAAATGGAAAAATGAATAAATCCAGTGTATTGAAAGCGTGGAAAACATTACATCATTCTTATTATTTTATTCTTAATAAAAAAATATTACTTTTATCTATTTATTACTTTAAGTTTGTCCTAATTTATGTTTAGGCTTCTTCAACCATAATGACAATCTTAGGCTAATAAATAACTTCATTCACAAAGTATTGCTTTTGTTATTAATGATCGTCTTTGTGTCATATTCTAAATTGGTTTTAGTTTTTCTTTTTGATCAACAAAGAAAATTTGTTTTAGTTGATAATTTCACCATGTATATCATCAGAATTTGTCTACAGAAGTTAGGTTAATCATACTTTTAAAAACAGAAGTTGTTTGTTTAATGTTTGTAGATTCATGTTGTTACAAATTTTAATAATATTTTGGATATCGTGTACAACATTCTTAAATTTAGAACATGAACTTCTATTGATATGAGCTTTGTTTATGACAGAACATTTTTAGTTTTCAAATCTAAAAATAAATTGGCCGAATTATGTTGATTGTATAAAAAAAAGTATATATCGGCTTAATTGTTTCTCCAGTAACTTGTTAATGCAGCGGGATAAAGTATGAAATAGTTTTTGTAAACTTCTTGAGTTTGATTTACCTTTTCCGATAGAGAAAGAGAAGGCAATAAAAGTGAGGCAAATCCAAATGTGAAAGCGCAGACGCGTGATTATGATCATTAGATATGAGGAGTGTGGATTCATGCGCATATCCATCCAAATTGATACAAAAGTTGGAAGAAAAGAGAAAAGAAAAAAAGAAGAAACCTGTTATTAAAGTCTACAATGTTCCATCACATCTCTCGTTGACAGGTTGGGGATGTTGTGACAGATTGACGTTACACTGGATTCCATTGATACCAAGCAAAGAATCACATAATTAGCCATCGTTTTCATCACCTGTTTTACTGTTACGTTAAATCTACAAGTATAGTGGCCATATAGAAAGAAACCCTGTTAACAGTCATACACTGCCATTATTTAACATGTTCAAGTCCAGGGGGGAAAGGTTCAAAGAGACTTTACCCGAAACAAAAAATATATATAAATAAACAGATAAAGCAGAAGAAGTGGGGACAGTGAACGTGGAGTCCCGATTTTGTTGGCTGAGGGGAATGGACTGAAGAGAGTGAAGTTACGCTATGATTCAAACTCTGCATGTGTAAGGTACTTTGAAATGACATTTCAAGCACCTCTGGTTGTCTTTCTCTGTGGACTTCAGCTACACCGCATTCCCCAACCTTCATTTTAGATACGAATTTGGTGCCTTCTGCTACGAATCTTATCATTGCATTAATGAACTTTTTTAATGGTATTGTGTGATTAAAAAACCCTTGGTAGAAATCATTAGGGTCAGTCTAAACATAGTATTTGATCTGTCCATCATTAAGGACACAACAAAAGTGGGATAGCAGCATCATGCGAGTCATAAAGCTGAACCATGACAGGTTCTAAAGCTTTCCCCAACCTAAATTTGCACTTCCAACATATATTATTATCCTATCATCTCACTAATTTCAGCTGTTTTGAGTTTCTATTTGAATAAATCAAACGCCTTATGTATTCTTACATGAGATAAAATGTTATTGGGTCAAAGGTAGCTGTTCGTGTAGCGTTGCATGCACTTAGGTATAAAACTATGAAGCTTATAACGTGGATATATATATGAAGTTCTGTAAGTATGATTGGAGCCTCTCAGCAATTTGTACGTGTGGATGGGAAAGGGTATATAAATTCATCAATATCTGTCACTTCACACTAATCTTTTGTTGCTGGAACTACGTACCTACCCATCATATATGTGCCGTAGTGTATCTATGAACCCTTATGATATGGTAGTTATTAGTGTGCTATTACAAAAGATGTTTATTTTTTTTATACATTTCCTTTTTACCTTTTTTATATTAATTTAATGAAAATATCAAACATCCCTAATGGAAAAAAAACAATATTTTCCTCAATGCTTAGAAGATAAAAATAAATGGAATGTAGCTAAGCATTTCATTATAAATAAATGGAATGTAGCTAATCATTTCATTATAAAACACTTCACTAACACCTCTTATTTATTTTTTTTCACATGATTTTTTTATTACGTTATATCTCTTTTATAGTTATATTTTTATGTTTGATCTGAGTTGTTATCTTTTACATTTTTATATGTTATCTCTCGTTCCCTCTTCAGGTATCATTTAGAAGAGGTTTTCTCTTAACTTTTTTGAAAATACATATATGTACTTACTTTTTCTTCCATCATCTTTTTTAATGTGTTATGTATTTTTCATATTTGTCGTTTTTATCTTCCTATCCCATTTTGGAGTGTACATTTATCTATCTCTCGCGAAGATAAGTTTGAAAGTTATAATTGTAATTAAGGTTAATTGGAAAGGAAGGACTAGATTAGAACATATGTGTTGGAACTTGGAAAAATCTCCTCGTAAGCCTGTCTTAAATGAACATTCTGTCTGGTATTAGTTAAAGCAATGACGTACAATCCTGGTGGCAAACGATGGATATTGAATCATGTAATACAAATTACTTATCGTTTATGTTAACAGAGATATAGAAATTTAAACCAAAACAAAAAAAAATGACACCACAGGAGCATTTGTTACCACCTTATATGAAATACCAAGAGGCAATGAGAGAATTAATAAAGGTGATGAGATATGAGAAACCGTCAATAGTTACATAGATTGACATCATATAAACTGCGAACTGGAAAAGTTGCATTAATTTTCTTGTTCAATTTCAGAGCCTGCTTGATCATCATCTTGGTCAAGGTTCATGCAGTCATTTCCATGAGCCGTGTGTCCATATCCAAATGCCTTGATATGATCTTTAAGAGATCTTTTGTGCTTGAAATCAGATCCACAAGAACAATACCAGCGTTTCCCACAGTTCTTCTCATGAGTTCTCCAATCACCCCTCACAGCAAATGTTTTGCAACATTTTCTGCACACGAAAGGCTTTGTCCCATGCTTTCTCTTGTAATGTGTTTGAAGGGTTCTAAAGTCTTTGAGTGGTTTTGCTCTCGGATGGTCGATGTTGTTCTTGCATCCTGGAGCACAGCAATAGCAAGGGAGCCTTAGCATAGCTGTTGGTTGTGTTCCCCTTAGAGATTCTGGTCCCTTTCTATATTGAGATCCATGCCCCCACATATGCATCTGAATATTTTTGCACCAATATTATTATCATGTAAATGGTAATTAGATTGAAAGGAAATAAGAATATGTTATGACCAAAGAAACTATTGACTCACTCATGCATAGAAAAATAAACTATAAAATATCAGTTTTGACCTGTGAGAAAAAAAAAACACTTTAAACTAGGTCCTTAATTTGTTTCGTGTAGTTATTTAAAAATTTAGAATTTGAATTTGAATTACTTTACCATATGTCGGCCAGGTCTTTCAGTAGGAATTTGAAGGAGAAAGGAGGCTTGTACAATTATTTAAAATAAATAAATAACATGTTAAGTTTATAACGTTCATTTCTATAATTTAATTTCTTTTATTTAGAAAACATTAAATTTGGGAATATTTATCAAAAAATAAAATTTTGTACTCTCTTCTCTCTTTACAAATCTTAACACCCAAACATGCTAACTAGGAGCTGCTTCTTTTGAACAAGTTCTAGGACTTGTTCATCAACCACGCTCTCTGTGATTAAAGAAATAGGTGCCAGTGTAGGGCATCCTGTTAAAGAAAAAGTTCGGGAGCCCAGCAAGAGAATATCTGTACTGTTAATTATATTTATATTCATTTTTGTGATACTCAATTGATGTCGTTTCTATTCATGTCTCCCTTGTCGGTGTGTTTTTTTTGGTATAAACTAATTACACTTGATAAACTATTTTGATTGTAAAAGGGTTGGGTAAGTACTCCCATAATTTATATATTCGTAAAAAAAAACTTATGCTAGAGAGAGAGAAAAAACTTGTAGTGCAAAAAGGGATATCATGAACCATATATTGGGATACTTACCTTCCCAGAAGAAGTGAGAGATCTCATCTTCTTAACAGGGAAAAGGGTGATAGATCAAGTAGTTTGGAGCTCAAATAAAAGGAAAAGAAATGTAATAAGTTATCTGGGAAAACCCTAAGTTATAATGCACACACTCTGGGATAAATTTTCCTCCTTTGACGAATATTTCAGCTGAAAACTTGAAGTCATACTATACATAGAATTTAAGAAGAATTCATTCTTTTGGGACAACTTTCTGAAAACGAGATCTGTGAAAGTAGGGGTATAGGAGAGTATGAAAGACAGGAAAAAGCTGAGAAAAGGAAATATATTCTCTTTCTTTCTATAATTCTATTCATCCATAATTATACTGTCTTGATTATTTTATTATTCTCCTCTATCGAGGGAATTGATCATCAAAATGACCAAAGGTGACAAACCTGCATGTTGTTGTATCTGTTGAACGTCTTGAAACAAAGAGGGCACGCGAACTGTGTTGGACCAATCAGAATCTGAGCAGAAGTAGGGATCCAATATTGTCCTTTGTTAATTCTATCTAACAGTAGCCCCGAAGCATCACTGGTTTTTTCTTCTTTGTCTGAAAACTCTGCTGAGTATAGGGTTGAAGTTAAATCAGCAGATGCACTAGTGCTTGGAAGCCCTAAGTGTAAAGCCACGGTGACAGCATCCTCTTCATCCAAGCACTTGGATGTACTTAGGTCTTCCTTTTTCTTGTCCACCTCCATGGCACTGAATGAAGATTGAAGATATTGTGCTTCTTCTTCTTTATGTCTTTGATGAAGGAAAGGAAGGGCTTTTGTTTGAGGAGGAGAGGATTGGAACTGAGTAGAAGATATGACAGTTGTGAAGGTATGACAATTGGAAGGAAAATAGAATGATGGATTGATGGGAGGAGTTGATGAAGAAGGAGAAGACAGAAGACATGGTGAATTGAGGTCCAACCAAAAGTTAAGGTCATTGGATCTGTAGGAATTGGTCATGATGAGGGGTGAAAAGAAAAAGGTATATGATCAGCTATAGAAAGGTTGGGATATTAATTATAGACATCTGAGTTCACAAAAGGTAGTGGAGGGAGGGTAGAGATTTGCAGAAGATAGTTTTAGATTTTAACAAGCAAAATAGTCACAATGAAAGAGTTAGGTGAAGGGCTCAAGGATGTGAACAAATTAATTCATTGTTGGTAAAGCAAGACCAATAAAGTTATACAAAACTCTTTTCTACTTTATAATTTTAAAATATAATTATATTTTCTGACATTATATTGTCATTTTCGAATTAGAAGTTGAAGTCCAAGTATTGTTGGCTACCATGTGACCACACAGTCTCCTTCCACACTGTCTTCTTGTTACACTACTTGAAAATAGTCATGGTTTTAAATTTATCAAAGACAATTGCAATACAAAATTATTATGTTGTCGAAGTTTGAGAATGTAAAGTTTGTCATACTAATTTGAAAGAAGTGTTGATAATTAGTATTTTGGAAGAAATTTGTTTGTTTTACTAAATTAATTATATTTATGTCTAACTCAATCTTACAGTTAAACCCTAAATATTATACTTCGAATTTGTATATTATAATATAATTTTATTCTTTAACATAGTTTCTCCTTTATAATTTGAACTGAACATGTAATCTTGTTTTCACATCTTAGAATTGTGATTTTATGTCCTCAAAAAAAAAAAAAAAAAAAACTTTAATGGATTTGAAGCAGCATGTGCTTTGGCTTGTTTGCTATGGTCGACTTGGCTCCTCAAAGCACACAGGTTTTGTTTGTGTCTCCAATACTCTTGCATGCAAATGTTGGATCTACTATGTCTGTCTCCTTGTTCACAACACTCAAACAAGTTATTACTGTATATTTTTTCAAATTAGTATTACTATATTAAAAATTAATTAGAGGGCCAATAATGTTTTTTCTTTCATTTTTCTATTCTTAGAGGTAGATTGAATTTATTTCGTATCATTATATAGTAATCTCAAAGGAATAATTTATTCAAGTGAAAGATATTTAGCTTCTCTTAAATAAGTTATTTGACTCCTTTAACTAAGTAATTGAGTTTGAATTTTATGCATAAACAAGAAACTTATGTGGGAAGAGTCACTTTTAGATGTTGTTATAGTTTGGGTTAGAATTTTATTTGGATAACTTATGCAACAAAAGACAACATCAGTGATTGACAAGACACGTTACTGTTACTGGTGAAAATTCAATTTTAATCCTAATCAAACATTAAAAAGATATAGCATTATATCTTAATGTTTTCTAAAATTGCACAACTATCTCAAATGACATTGGTATTTCTATAGCACCTACTTTTTCACCCTGAAATTTTTATATATTTAAAATCTAACAAATCAAGTTTTAAATTATAAAATAATCTTAGAAAAACATATATTACTATTTTAAAAGGAGGAATATAAACTATGTTGATACTTGAAATTATTTCCATCCACTATTACAAGGAAGGGCCCAAGGGTATTTTCTGGACTTCAAGGCTCGGCCCATTAAACAACTATAAGCGTATTAGGGTCATTGCAGTATCACATAGTTTGAACCTCCACCCTCATGTGATGCTCAAAGAGACAAAAGTGTCATTGCCTTAAATTTATAAAATGACAGATTTCTTCCAGCACTCCATTCGCAACCTTCAATTTTACCATCACCGTCTCATGAAAGCTGTGGCAAACAAGGTTTTAGCGAGATTGGAGGTGAAGGAGTGTGGAACATCAAATTCAGTATCTCACAACACTTATATTGAGGGTTTTCACAATGAAAATGGGATAGAAAACAATTTTAGGTTTTAACGGGTGACAATCAAAAGGTGATTTTCAGATGTGTTTAGGTCCTTTGTTGAATGCGTTGTTCCATTCAATATGCTGGAAAAATCAAGATGCACTTCACACATACTCTTTCTTTTCTGCACTGAGTTTAACATTTTTTTCAACTATTCCCTGATACTCAGAATCTGGTTTTCTTTTGATAATCTGTTCTCTGCATCCAAATTCCATTACTCAAGCTTTTACAGTTTCAAATCAATTTGTATCTTATGGATGTTTTTTTCGTAAATGTTATCTTATTTACTTTAAGTTTTGCCCATTGTGAATTATAAAAGTTGGGTTTTATTAATTTGTATCTGATGGATATATCAATTAGAGTTTCAAAATTAATTTACAGTTTCAAAATCAATTTTTATCTGATGGATGTATCAATTAGAGTTTCTAAATTAATTTACAGTTTCAAAATCAGTTTGTGTCTAATGGATGTATCAATTAGAGTTTCACTTTGATAATTCTCATTATAAAAGTTTGGTTTGAAGGTCAACATAGATTTTTTAAGTAAAACTTCAATTCTGATTGTAGAACTGCAAGAAACCCGCTTATGGAACTGTACCTGAGTGGTGTCCTTAGATTAAGGTCTCAACTCACTTTTCTTCATTTGGGTGTCATTTGCTATCGTGTTGTTTTTTTGTTGAGTTGTGTATTGTGTCTCTGGTGGTGCGGCAGTGTGTCTATTAGGAGAATATGAAGTTGAAGATGTTTCTATTGAGAATGCAGACAATAAAGAATAGGCTTCTATATCTGCTAAAAGTACATCAGAAGATAACATAGGAGGTACATCTGTTTTTTATGGTTTACATGGAAATAAATTTCTACCATTCTCGCAGTCATCTTTTTGGTGAAAATGGCAATGGAAATTAGGGTGCTTTGCATACTGTTCATAATTTTATGTAAAACACATACATGTTCTTAATAATTGGTTTCTTCTTTTCAGCTGAGGATAATGTTTCATCAGTGGCAGCAAGCATAGAGCAGTTAAATATACAGAGAGATGATCAGGGGAAAAAACACTTTATATGTAGAAAATTTCATAAATAGTAATCAATGATCATCTCGCTATCCCACTACAGCAGTTTTGCTATGGGATTGATGACTATAAGTTTAACAAAATATAGTATTACTATGACACTCCCAAGATTCCCAACCCCAGGTTTGAAGAGCATACAGGGTTGATTTATCCATAAGGAAAGAGTCGATCCACAGCACCATAAATCCCTAAGATTTTACACTAAAATACATTTAATTAGGCTTTGTTTGTTTAGTGATGCATAGACCTGCAGACGGCTATTTTGCTGAGGGAACAAATTTCTACATTCAAATTGCTTCAGAACCTAAGACTTTTACATTTTCAGACATGATAATCTAATAAAAACACGCCACAAATCATTAAAACCTAATTCACTGAAGGAAATGTGCATTACCATTACAATATAAAATATGACCAAGCCATAGAACATGCATTACCATTAACACCAGAGAAGGAAGCAAGACTCTGCATCTGTGAGCTAGTCTGTGAAGGAGGAAATGTGACCTCCGGTTAAGGAAATGGATACTGATTTTCCTGAACAATTTCAGGAGCTTCAGGTTTTAAAGCCTCTTGCGAAATTATAGTATGTTCAAATGTCCCAGCACTCACCAGTTACTTGAACTAAATTTCCATCTGAGGTAGTAGTAGTAGCAAGATGCTCATCCCCACAGCAGTCAGGATTTCTACAAGAAAGATATCTTCAACGAAACTAGGAATAATCGTAATATTGAAAGTATGAATAAAGTATCCTATTATATGGTTTCTATTTAAAAAAAAAAAAGTATCCTATTATATAGCCAACGTACCTAGTGTGAGTTTTCAATTGTAGAAATATCTGTTGCACGCACCATATGCATCCTCTAACTTACTTTTCAATGGCCTAGACGTAAATGGCCCAGGTCCAGAAAGGGGGTTGCCAGAGCCAAAACTTCTAAAGCTCAGATTCACGCATTCTGGTGCATGGAGTTGTAGGTGATTTTAAGCGAAATACACAAGTTAATAACAGAAGTCAGTATAAAAGAAAATGAAGAAAGTGCAGCGAGAAAGGACAACATAAGGTTATATATCTGAAGACAACAGTGAAATAAAGAGAAAACTAAACCATGTGACAGACTTCCACAGATTGTGGGTTGGTCAGAAACACCACCGGTTATGAATTGACTAGAAATGTATGTGGCCGAGAGCTATGGGTCAGATGGTTTTCACTGAAGAGAGATGAGACCAATCGGAGTAGTCTTTTATCTTAAACTTTGAAATGACTGAGATTAGAAAAACAGGGCTTCTGTTCTGACATCATTTGTGGGGCCTGTAAGATGGGTTTTTGTGCATGCAAGAATAGTGGTTAAGATGGCTGCAATTCTAGAAGAATGTGGTGCAATTTGCAGAGTGTATTAGTAACTGAAGTTTTTTATTTTATTTTATTTCAGGCCTCGAATAGCATAGATATTAAAGTTGGAAGTAAAGAAAAAATATTGCCATCACGACTTGATATTTTTTGTCTCTATCTTTTTGCATGATGCATGATGGAGTTGAAGATCATTTGGAGAAGAGAATTCACAAAATGGAGAAATAAATTACATATTTTTGTTAGATATAAGTTGTAATTTCTTTTAATTTTTAAAGTTTACTTGGCAGCATTAAACTGTAGTTTTTAATATTTTGAGTTGTACAATTACGTTTTCAAATATACATACATTGCACATTTAATTATATTTCTAATGTTACAATTTTCATATATGTTGTTAACTTGAATTACAACAATTTATTAATATTGATTTAATTGTCTTTAATAGATTTATTTATTTATTTCGTAAAAATTGAATAAATAGTCTTATAATAATTTATATGACTTACTCTATTTTTATATTACAATAATAATGTTTAAAATAAATTAATGACTTAATGCATTAAAAATTTGTTTACAAATATTAGAAATGTGTAGAGAAATAAACCACATTTCAAAATTATAAGTGTCGCTTAAGATTCAAAAAAGTAAACTATATTTGTAAATGTTCAAAATTATAAGTATTATTATGGGTACCTATTATGGATGACATGATAAATTTAACAAATTTTTGTTATGATAAGTTCTAAATGATTCTGGTATCATATTAAAAAATTAATTTTAAGTTTAATTCAACTTTATAAAATCAGTTAGATTTTCATTAACTTATATTCATTATTATTAAATGTTTTTGTTTCTCTAACAAGTTTAGTTTAAGAATTTTAATTTGATTGTGAAGATATTGATCTCCAATAAAATTCAAATTATCATCTAAAAAATGTTTATAATATGAAAGACTAGGATTTCTCAATAGCGAAGGTGATATTTCCTATTTAGTTTTATTAACTTTAGACTTAAATCTTATAAGATTATTTGATTGGAGTATGTAAACATCACATAAAATTTAGATTCATGATCTTACTTAAGCCTAGAGGTCATAAGAATAAAAAATAACTTTTTGATTTAAAATCAATTATTCTCCAAAAATATTTAAAGAAAATTATTATTAGAGTAAAAAACTTATAGCACTCTAGAATTGGAGCACACAAAAAATGATATGATAAAATGAGACCCACAAAAGATAAATTAAATCATCACATTATAACCATTGCAATTGAAATGATCTAAAGAATTATCTTACATATTTATTAGAAAATAGATTTACTTATCTTTTGGTTACACTTTGTTTTGTTAATGCAAAATTACTGAATTGTGAAACTTATTATATAAATGCATGTGCTTTGTATAAAAGTTCTAAAATAACTAAATTTTATAATATCTACTCATCTATGAAATACACCATTCCTCCTTATCACTACTATTGGATTAGCCCTAATATACTTGTCAGAAGTCTAATAATGTTTCTTCTAACTTTAGTTGATTAAAGCAATAAATTCACTTCACACAAATAAGTATATACTCTAATTTATCTTATTTTAGTTTATTTATAATTTATATTTTTCTTTTAAAATAAAATTATTATAGTGATTGCGTGCAAATAAATAGAAGGATGTCTTTTTAGTCAACTTCAAATAATCTGTGTTATATAAGTTTACATAAAATTTGTATTTTTATAAGTATACATACTAAAGTATTTACATATAATTAAATATATATATATATATATTGTATTATAAATAGGATTTTCACTTTTGGTATCTATGATTATGTAATTTCTGTCTTTTATATTATTATTATTTCAATTTTAGTCTAGTTAGTCTGTTATCAATCTTTTAATAAACTTTATTAATACGACATGGTAATGATGATAAATGACACAAATATGGTGATTGATACGTCACTTTAACACACATTATTAGCATAATACTGGAAGATTCAAATTATACAAATGATATTTCAAGAAACCCAAATTTTAGGTTCTGCATCAAGTTATTATTATTATTTATTTTATTTAACTTTTTAATAATTTTTAGATTGGAAATTTAAATAATACTCATCAATAAATAAACATAAAAGTAAAAGAAAAAAAAAAACTAAACCTCATCACATCCCATGGCTACCTCACTTAAACTAGCACATGGGTGTTCAAAATTAAAATAAATGTGGTATCATTACTTAAATCAAACACCACATTTATTATTTTTCTTTAGACTTACTTAGAAGACAAAAAGTTAAATAATTTCACTAATTTCAATAACTAGAATAAATCTTTAGAGTTTAGTAATGAGTATTGTACCGTGTTGAGTTGCAGACAAAAAGGGGTGTGAAGCGCTTAAATTATAATGATCCCTCTTTCTTTCCTCACTTCACCTGCACCCTCACATGCGTCACACTCTTTTTCCATTTCTTCATTCTCACAATTATTAATTCTAATAATTAATATCAAAATATTTTTAAACCCTATTTTTTTATATTTTAATTCAGGTTTAAGCTTCTTTAAGCATCTCTCTTTTTTAAATCTTACAATATATCCTTTTAGTTTTCTTTCAGTTCATATCATTATTCAACGCGTTAATACTTGCTTTTCAATTGTTTTTAATTTTTTATTAATTAAAACCTTTTGTCTAATTTTGTAAAAAATATTTAAAAAATTCTATAATTTATATTATTATTTTGAGATACTATTCCAGGTAACTAACTATATTTATAACTTCTAGCTTTTATTTTTAATATTTATTTTCCTTTTCCCTAATAATATTTATTAAATTTTTTTATCTTTTGAAATAAATTACTTTTGATTATATTTTAAGATGTTTTAATATTGAAAATATAATATTTATTTAAGTGAGTTACTTTTATTTTAAACTTGATTGAAAGTGTTTAAAGATATTGCGTAAAATCAATAATAGAATCTACAATATAAAAATATATTTTTTGAAACTAAAAAAATAGGACAGTTTAAATTAATTAAAATGAATAAGTTATAAATATTTCAAAATATATTTCATTAATTAATTTCAATATTTAAATTAAATTAAATTCCAAATAAAAATAAATGAATCTAAATTTAATATTAAAATACTATTCAAACGTAGCCATTTATATTTTATTTCACATTTATCCGTTATTACAACAGAACCATTTATTAAATACTTATAATTTTATAATCGAGTTTAAAAATTTTCATGCTATCAATTTCTAATTCAATAAATTAGTTAAAAAACTTTCAAGCTATCAATTTTCAACTTGTAATAATCTTTGGAGCTACCATATAAATTTTAAGCTATTTTTTGTCAAACATAAAACTGCAATGCACATAAAACTGAAATTCTAATGAATTAATATACAAGAAGCAAAGTGGTTTTGGATTCTTAATATATCAAAATATAACATATTTCTTTAGTGGGAGAGATAATACTCATGAAGAATTTTGTTGGAGAAAAATCACAGAAACCACCCTTTTAGTGATAATTAGAGTACTTATCACTAGATAAGTACTTTTTTTTTTGCAATTTTTGTTTTAATCATAATTTTGAATACTTAATGATAATCCAACATAACAGCTTAAGTTTTCTTATGCACTTAATTTATCATATTTTCTTAGTTAAGGAACTGTAGGTTTAAGTAGTTTATTTCAATAATTAATCTATTACTTTAAATTTAATTCAACGTCTACATTTATTTATATAATATAAAATATTTTTAATTTTTAGTCGATAACAGTTCGATACGGATTACTTAATAAGATCAACAAATAATTGTGAACTTTAAACTTAACTCAACTTAATAAAATCGATTTATAAGGTGAAGTTTGCACCCACTTATATATTATGAAATGTCTTAATCTCTAGTCAAGGTAGGATTTTCAATGTCATCAATTTTTTAAAATAATAATAGTTTTTTGTTTTTATGTTTGTTTTAACTTTTTAAAATAATTAGAAGTTGAAAAATAATAAAAATAATATGATCTTAATTAAAAGAAAAACTACTCCTTGATTTGATACAACTAATCATAAATCAATTACTATTTTAAAAATAATAACTAAATTACTATCACTTCTATTTTAGTCTTCAACAAACTAAATCTAGAATAACCTTTAAAGAGAATGATCATCTTCATCTTCCTGGAAAAGAAAAACTGTATCATAACACGTGATAACTCCCTCTGAGCTTCCATTCTTGTTATGTTCCCTAGTTTTTCTTTCATTTTCCTAAACAGTGAAAACTATAATTGCTTATTTTGTGAAAAATGAAAAACAGGCATATATAATTTATTTTAGATTGATAGGTTTTTTATTTATTTTAGAAAGTAATTTTGTAAAAATTATCGATGTTGGTAAATTGTGTTTTGAAATACTACATCATTTATTATTTTAAAAATAAAAATTATATTTCACGTCTATATAAAATATTTAAAATATTAAATCTATCTCTAAATAATTTCTTCTTCCTTTCATCCCTAAAAAAATTTAAACACGTTACTTTAAATGTTTGGTAATAATAATACTATTCGAAAGAAAATTTACAAAAATGATGTGTTAACATTATTATATATTTGACTAAAATTACAATTATTAAATTAAATGTTAAAATTGTTATATTCAAATTAATTTCTGTCAATGGTCAATGTTATACCTAAAAAATATATTTAATTTCTAAATATTTTTTTTATGTTCGAAATGGTACTTCATTAAGAAAAGGTGATATATATATATATATATATATATATATATATATATATATATATATATATATTTAACATTACTCTGAGAGGGTAAAGAAATATGGTTGATTGCTAACTAACCATAACTGATACCAACTTAATCGGATGAGTTTTGTTTGGCCACCTCTCTTCAACCATTTTTATGTTTCACATGATTCAATTTCTAAACATTGGCCAACCACTAAGGTTGTCCCTATCAAACAACCTCAAGGATTTGGTACTCTTCTCTTTAGTATTAAAAAAATCAAACCAAAAGCTCTTTCTATCCATTTCTCTTTGATGCTTCTCTTATTCACCAAGCAAGAATTACACTAATTCCACTTAATTTACTTTATTTCATAAAGCAAATAACTAATTATATTAACTATTATTTACCCCTCTTATACTAATCACTTTTAAAACTTTCCTTTCTTCTTCTTATATTCCATGAGAAAAAAGAGAAATAAAAACATTATTAATTGATTTTCGAGACATTTTTATATAAAGTAGAATGTGATAGTAATAAAAAAATCCCACTCGATACTGTTTTATTTTAACTTGATTTTAATTAACTAATAATGCTTTTGTTAAAAATGTTTATCACAATAAACTATTATATATTTGTTATATTTTAATGATGAATTTTATTACAAAAATTCTTACAATATCAACTAATAAAAAATATATTAGAGACTAATTTTATAGTGGTTATTATAAAAACTAGCAAACTAATACTACAGAACATATGGTAATAAAAAGACATATAAAATCAGTTTATAGACTATTTTAAAAAAATAATTTAGAACAGTAGTGTACATAGTTTTATATTGTCGTTTAATTATGAATTATTGTAAATTAACATATATAATTCCACTATAGAAAGCCTTCAAACTTCGATAAAATATATGAGAGTGTCAGCTGTGAAATACACTGTTTTGCTCCATCTACCTACCTAATCGTTTTGTCCAGTTATCAGGGATTGAAAAAAAAATGAAAAAAAAAAATAAAAATGCGTAACGTTTGGTGAAAAGGTGCGATGCAGCTGATCATGGTCTATCTAACGGAGTTTGCGTGTAGGTGAAACCAGCTCCAGAGCAGTGCGTAAAAGGCAGAGAGAGAGAGAGAGAGAGAGGAGTGAGTTACAAAATGAAGAGTGAAGAAGCCATTTCGCCATTATCACTCATCTCGCAAAAAGCGATGAAGCTCTAGGTCAGTCTCTTCCTTCAATTTCACCTTTCGAATCCAATCCTTCTCTCTCTGTTTCTCCTTCTCATACCATTTTTTAAATCGATTTTCATTCCTCATCTTTCTACCTTAGTTTTTCTTGTTTTCATCCGTACATTTCCCTCTGAGCTTGCGATCTCCGAAGCTGCGAGATTCTTCTGCCTCGATTGCGCACTTCATGTGATTCTGCTTCTCTCTAACCAACTATTCTACTCCTTTGGTTTTTCGTGCCTTGTTTGGATTCTAAACAAATTAAAATAAATAGAACTAAAGGATTGCTAGTTTGTTTAGGAATACACCCTCATTGTGTTGTTTGAATTTTTATTGGCTAAGGCTAAATCATAGGTTCAGATGCGAGGACAAATTTTCTCTTCCTCTCTCTCTTTCTTCTTATCCTCGTCATTGAATCTTCGTTTCTTCCTGAGATCTCTTCGTATACTTTGATTTTTAATTTTTATGTGATCTTAGGCTGCATTACTCTGATCAGCTTATACGAAACAGTGAAACTCATTTTGATGTAATTACATTCTTGTTATGGCTGATTACTTGCTAAAATTTTGTAAGCTTTGGTATTAATGCCTTTTCAATTTTTTACTCGTTTTTTGACTGCATTTGTTATTTCTGAAAATTCTATATTTTTGATATAAAATTCCAGATTAGGCATTCTGGATTACTCTTTCTTTTTGACTGAATGGATTTAAGCAAATGCTAATCGAAGATAAAAATATAATTTGTGGAATTACTGGAATTGCCCTCACAACATCTGTGTGATTTGCTTTTTTGCAGGTCTGCATTTTAGGAGTAGCTGAATCATATGAGGGGGATGGTCTTGTGTTCATTACTTCAACTTTTGTTGACAAATCTGCCTTGGTGAATCTGTTAAGATTGAAGAATAGATTTGTATATATACATTGAAGTTAGTGCTGAACTTTTTTTTTTTGTGTTGGTGTGCTTCATTGTCTTTACACTGATTGTTTGTAACTTAATTTGCTCTTAATTCACTTTGCAGACTGCAGATTACTTGTCTGGCAGAAAGGATTAAAAATGAGTTGGAACCCACACATGGATGTCCATTACAATAGCATTAGCTATCCCTATAATACAGCAGGAAGCTTTATCGAATATTTTGAAGGTCTTACCTATGAACATGTCAACTTCATTTTTTCTGGTGCATCTCATGCTCAGGTGCCAGCAAAAATAGTCATTTATATCCTGTTTAAGTTTTCTATGTAAGCCTCATTTTGATGGAAATTGTTCTTATTTTCTTGGTTTATTAACGTAGATCTGCTTCTGCAGCTGTTTTTCATTATTTTATCCGAAACTTTGTTGTTCTTTAAATATCAATGTTGAGAAATTCATAACATTCCGATAAAGACATAACATTCCATCACATAACAGGAGAGTTCATACCCTTCAAATTCAAGCTTTTACAAGTTTGGACTATCTGAACCTGAGAATTCATCGTACTATCGTTACAGTCATGGTTATGAGGTAAATCATCACGAACCACTGGTGGATGAGTATAGGAGACCTTCAGAGAACTCATTGACAATGAATGAACAGACAGCAGCAGTAAGCACAGAATGGGTTGAAGGTGGAAACACTGACACACGAGACAATTCTATTGAATGTACGTTTGTGATTTTCTTCTGAAAATAATTTGTAAATAACTTGGTGATGAACAGCTGTTTTTGGGCATATATATAAGTTCCTAAAAGTGCATTGCTGCTCACTTCATACTGCTACACCTTGATTCTTTTTGTGAGCATCATAATGTTTAAGAAACTTCACTGATTGTTAAAGTACAGTAATTAATTCAGTCATCTCAATGCCATAATCATAAGCACTTTATATGATCCTTAGGATTAGCCATAATTTAGCTGATTTTTTCCAGAACTAGACTGTGGATATTTGTCAATTGTAGACTACTAATTTAATTTTCACATTTCCTCTGCAACTCTTTATCAATCTTCATCCTGTCTTTTTGCTTAGAAGGAAAATGCTGAAACTTTTAACTATTGTTGCAAGGAAAATATGAACTTGGGTCCTCTATGGGGACCTGGACACATGAAGAAGTAAAACAATAACGAGACTAAAATTTGATGTGATAAAAGTGTGACACTGAGTATCAGAGACAAAAGTTTGGTAAACATTAGTTACACAACATACAAATTTTAAATAAACAAATGAGACTCGCCCCCTTGGATCTGTCTCTGGTCCTCTATCAATACTTTGTTCAACTTCTTAAAGACAGAAACAAATCAGTTAAATGAGCAGTCCCGTGCTGTTAGCCAACCAAACATGGTAGCTCTTGCCCTTCAATAATACGGTAGGACTTTTTTAAAGCCTAACTCCAAAGATAAGGCAGCAGATTCTGTTATTTGCCTCTTGATTTATATCCATGCAAATCCCCTTTTGCAGATCTGTCATTTGATAGTTGTGTCCTTTCATCCTGCATATAAAATCTTTGCTCACAATTTAACCAATTGTCTCATTTTGTTCAGGTCCTCGAAGACATCATAGTAATTCCAGTGATTATCAGGTATTTTCCGTCAAGATTCCTGGTGCCTGAAATGGTTTAATACGAACATCTAAGAAGTTTATACAGTTACCTTTAGCCATTCATCAATTTGAAGCACAATAAATGGTTATCTGACTAGGCATTTTGTGAAATTTTGCAGGTCATTTGGCAAGACAATATTGATCCGGACAACATGACCTATGAGGTTGGATTGAAAGTCCCAGATTCCTTCTGTTTCTAGGCATTATATAGTGTTTCCTAAGTACAGCTACTATATATTTGATTACTTTGGAGTAAATCTTCAAGATATATACAAAGTCAATCTTGTAATTATTTGACTAAGGAATCGTACCTTGGTTACTCATTTGTTTTATGTCTTCGGTTATTTTATGCTTCACGGTACACATTATTCTACATGGAGATTGTTAATCTTGGAAAGTACTGGTTGGTCAAATCATTTCATAAAATTCTCAAGTTAGTTATGTGTCCTTATGAGCTGATTGCATTACATATTTTAATTGCAATTCGTAAAAGCTAAACAAGGTAACATTTATGATAGAAAATTGTCTCAGTTGCACGTGCTTTTCAATTAAATGTATGTGAAATGATTGTGTGATCTTAAATCATTATAGTATGTGAACATCTGTATTGATAGCAATTAGAAAAATGGTGGAAGTAATACACTCCTTATATTTGAGTTTATTATTTTTCAACATCATTTTGGTATATCATTTATTGCAGGAACTACTTGAATTAGGTGAAGCTGTTGGAACTCAGAGCCGCGGTCTCACCCATGAACAGATCTCCTCACTCCCAGTGTCGAAGTTCAAATGTGGGTTCTTCTTGAGGAAGAAGTCACGGGGTGAGAGGTAATATTTGGTTTATGGACACTGTTTTAATGCAATTGTCGTTTTTCTTCTCCTATGATTTATTATATAATTTTTTGTCAAGTGTCTAGCTTTCAAAATCCTTGTTTCTGCTTATTATTCTTGAACTTGTTCTTGATTGAGTAATTATCATCAATCAGTTGTATTTCTTGGTCCATTTTGATCTTCAGGAATTTTAGATTGTTGCTACTAAGCTTATCAAAGAATTTTGTCTGGCATGATCAGTAAATGAGAACGAAGTCTGGGTAAAATAAAATGAATAAATGGTGTGAGCAATCGTCTAGCAATCTATCATACGGCAATATAATTTGGAAATGGAAACGTCCAGACGGGAATTAACTTAAAACCTACGTGTATTATGTCTATTGTGTGCTTTAAAGTTATAATATGCGTTCTCCTAGCTAATTGATCTGACTCGATATTCTTGTTTAGATGTGTGATTTGCCAGATGGAATATAAAAGAGGGGACAAGCGTATCACCTTGCCATGTAAACATCTTTATCATGCTAGTTGTGGTAACAGGTGGCTTAGCATCAATAAGGTAAGATATTTACCAATTTATAATGAACTCATTAAGTGCTTTTAGTGCTAATTTTCACCTGCTGATATCCTTTTACTTTTCCTTTCGGGCTTATTTTTTCAGGCATGCCCAATATGTTACACAGAAGTGTTTGCCGACAAGTCAAAGCACAAATAATCTGGCAGCGGATAAGTGACCTGCATATGTTTCTGTTTTTCCTTTAATGTGGAGAGGTCTTTCATAGAAATGCATTTTTATTTGTTTTTCCCTTTTCTTAGTGAGGTAACTAAGCCCTGGGTTTTAGTAAAATTATTTCAGCGAGAATCCCAAAATTTTATAAAAGAATATGAATGAACATGTATCAATTATCATGGTTGTACTGAAGAGGTTGGATTACGGTATGTTTTCATAATGTTTAATACAGTGTGCTATGATTTCACGTAATTATTACCTGGTGCTGCTGATACAATGTTGTTGGAAAGGCATTCGCCGTTTTTATGAAAGCTTAAGAGAATTACCAAGTCCGTCTGGTCATTGGACTTTGCAGCACCTGACACATATAATAGTTATGAAGTAGATTGCTGTATGATAGTCCACCATTTATTTGTATTAGAAGAAAAACAGAAAATTATCTTGTAGACAAATAATATTCTGGTACGATTAGGAATTTAATCCTGATGTTTTTAAGTTGTGCAATACTACAAATGTGACGGAAATAATCAATGCTGTCTGCTCAGACAAACTTTAACTTATGATTACACAACCTAGCCAGTAATTAATATTCACTCAAGCTGTAATTCTTGACCTTTTAACATCATGACAAATATTTGCTACCAGAAAATTAATTTTGTTTGGATACACAAATTAATGAACACTCGATAGGGGAAAAAATGAAAAAAAAAAAAGAATAATTTTGACTTTAATGTGCTAAAATTAAATTATGTAACTTAATGTTTGAAGAAACTACATTAATTAATGTTTAGAATGAATTCAATGAGAATGGAGTATAAATATTGTGAAAATTTGTTCATTAAAATTTTATTAATGTTTCTATAGATCATTACTGCATATGACTAATTATAAATGAATTGATCAAATAAACTGATCACAAGAGGTTCTAACTGCAGAATTTGCAATCTGGTTGACAGAAGAAAAAGGAGAAGCTGCATAATGTAATAGGAAATTAATCACAAGAGTTTTAACTAATATAGCTAATTTACTAAAACTGAGAAAAACAATAAGGAGAACGAGAGTGATAGAGATCTGGTAGTTAGAAAGGCTAATCAGATAAGGAAGAAACATAAGTCAAGCAAGTAATGTGTTATTTTAAGTAATGAACTAGTTGCCTTAGTCCTAATGGATCATTAATAAAATACGATATATATGTTACAAGTAAACTAATTAAACAAGTAAATAAGTAATATAACATCACAGAAATTTACTCAGTCAATCTAAATTTCTAGACTCGGCAATTTTGTGTTACAATAAACATGCCTGAGCTTTCAGTCCTGAATCCATTTACTATAATGGCTTTAAATAAGATCACTTGGTTGGAAATATCCATTAAAGCTAATGATACTTTGCTATAATGTTTTTGATCGATATAACCTTAAATAGAACAAAAATACTTTACTTTTTAAGTGTCCCCAGCAGAGTTGTAACCCGTTATTTTATTTATTTATTTGTAACCAGTGATTATACTCACGCTATACATAATAATATTACTATAATTAGTTGTTTTATTATCAACAACAAAAAATGAAATAAGTGAAAGTATTAAAGTTAGTCTAAAATAAATATATCAGGATACACTACATATTCTACCCATCCTCAATATGAACAGCACAACCTGCCAAAAACACAATAATAGAGATAAAATAAATCTCTGCAACATTGCAAATTCTATAGATCCTTTCAACTTGAATCAATTCTTTGACAGAGTAACTCACAACATTAAAAAAGAGTTGTTTAGTCCATGAGAGCATACTAATTTAAAATCTCTTTCATTTTCCTTCATTACAAATGTTTCCTTCTCTTTTCTCCTCTAGAGTAGTGGCAACATACTATTATTACTTGTTTCACTAGTGTTGCATTATTTTGATGGATAATATAATATCAAGTGGTATAGAAAGTTGCAAAAGTTTCACATTGATCATAGAAAGTAATAATATTAAGATATAGATTATATAATTAATTTGGGCAGGTTTCACTTCATAATCTGTTTCACACAAAGACTTTTTGCCCATATTAAATAACCTATTCCAATGTTTGATCAAATCTTGGGAGTACTTGTTCAGATATGACATCACCAACTTCCTTAAGCTTATTGACTTTGTTGAGTTCAAGTTGAAATAAAAAAGGATGAAAACAAATCAACCTATAAAAATCTGGTTTAATATATTATAAAACAATGAATCCATTATAATTAAGAATCCCAGTTATGATGGAAGCTGGTATCACTAGTATATAAGGGATTACACACCTTACTTGCCTACCAACAAAGTAAAGCAGAAATTCGTAAGTCTATCTTGCAAGGCACAGACAAAGGAAGTAAGTATGGAAAGCTCAGGTGAGGCGAGGCACTTGCCTCCACTCATCTATGCTCTGCTGTTTTGCATAATTTCTACCATTGCTGCTGCTGATAACTATCCTTACTATGGAGGCCAACCATACTACAATCCTTATCAAACATCACCTCCCTACTATTACAAACCACCTCCTTATGAACCCAAATACCCTCCATATTATGAACCCAAATACCCTCCATATCAATACAAATCTCCACCTCCTTATCAACCCAAATACCCTCCATACTATGAACCCAAATACCCTCCATATTATGAACCCAAATACCCTCCATACAAATCACCTCCTTATGAACCCAAATACCCTCCATATGTCTACAAATCACCTCCACCACCACCATATGTTTATAAGTCTCCTCCATATTACTACAAACCTCCATACAACAACTACTCACCTCCTCCATATGAATACAAGCCACCACCATATGTTTATAAACCTCCATACAACAACTATTCACCTCCTCCCTACGAGTACAAGCCACCACCATATGTTTATAAACCTCCATACAACAACTATTCCCCTCCTCCGTATGAATACAAGCCACCACCATATGATTATAAACCTCCATACAACAACTATTCACCTCCTTCATATGGATACAAGCCACCATTATCTCCTCCATATAAGTAGAAATCTCCACCATCTCTCTCGCCTCCTACACCGTCTGTAATCCAACTCCTCCTCTATCACCTTCACCACCTCTTCCATACATTACTGTGAGTCTTTCACCTCCATCACCATATTATTTCGTCTATACCTCACCCCTTTCACTCGAGTATTAAGTAAGGGTTTTAAGCTATTTGAAGTTTTCAATTAAATAAGATTCAACATTGTCGCAGTTTGTTGGCCAACCTTCGTCAATAGTACATGGTCTGCGCTATAGCAAGAGCCATGCATGTTATGGATGTACCCATGTTTCACTGTTATACATGTATCAGTGATCAGTGTAATTTTATAATTAGGTTTGTTTTAATTTCTGTTATCGAATTTCATAGTTTCATATTTTGTCATTGGTTGGTGTTTCCTTCTCTGTATAACTTCATATACTTTTTGAAATAATATTCTTGATTTTATCAAAATCTGTGTCACCAAAAGAAGTGAAATTGCTCTTTCTCGTCTCTTTATGCATATTCTACGAAATACAAATACGTATCCCTTTGAAATATGAGCAATGATATATTGAAAGCTCGCTCTGCTATACAACTTCTAATCAATGATATAAAAGAAGGGTAATTTTGTCATTTCATATAAAAATTAAAATTTTAGTCACGAAATGATAATTGTATACTGAGCAAAGTTGTCAATTAATAATTTTTCTTGAAATATTGCCGTATGTACACCACTTGAATGACATTTTAGATTTTTTTAAAAGTGTGTAATTAAGAAAAGGAAAACAATTAAAATATTAATTTATTAGGATGTTAGGTGTATAAGTATAACATCCTTAAAAAAAATATTTTTTATTAATTTAAAGGATGATTGGATTTTTTTATTGATTTAAGAGGGTGTATTTGAATTTTTTCCATTGAGTATTGGATTGAGTTTTTCAAAGATTACATAGTTTTATAGATTTCAACATGTTATGACCTATTAAATATATTCTTTAAAAATTATAATTAAACTGTTGTATTTTAAATTTTTAATGGATTTATATATGTTCCAAGAGCTTAAAATAATTGAAAATGTTTTATGTATTTATTAGAACGAAGACTGTAAATTTTTAGAAAATATTTAAAATTATAAGAGCTAATAGAAAGATAGTAAAAATGATGAGGTTGAATAAAGAAAAACAGAGCAATTTTTTTTTAATTTATTAAGAGTTTATATATAGATTCTAGTTTCATATTTTTGTGTTTTATGTATTCTGGTTTTGTAATATTAGTATCTTGTTCTTTTTCTTAAGTTTGAGCAACAACAAAATTCAACAGAACAACATTATTTATTCATGAAAAAAAAGTTATGTATGGGATGTCTATATTGCCTCTAAAAAGAAAAATTATTTCATCAGTGAAGTATTTTATATCTTACTAAAAAGTGACATGAAATGATGTTTATAAACTTTCAATATCAATATTATTTTTATAAGTTATAAGATGTTTTAATTAAATAATATCGATTTGTTTTTTTATTATTGAAAACTCTTAATAATATCAAATACCACAATAATTATTTACATTATTGAGAATTTTTGATTAAATAATATACTATTTTTTTATATGAAAAATGGTTTCAAATTCCATCTTTAAAATTCTAATCAAATACCCTCTCTTTAAACTATTATATAAAAATAGATGTTAATCTATCACTTTCAAGTGCGCATATATACAAATATTATTAAAAAATATTTATATCTCAATTTGAGAAAAAGTGAAATTAAAATATTATACAAGTATTAAAAAGAACATTTCTCACAAGGTTTATTGCCATACAAAATAAAAAAATAGTTTAAAAAATAAAATAACTTCTAAAAGAGTATAACTTTTATTTTCTTTTTGAAATCTTTTCTGAAGAAAAGAACTTCTTTTACTGTAAAAATAGTTTCTTATATTATACTTTTTTTGGTGAAATTAAGATAGAAAATATAAAAGGATATATAAACATTTTTTAATAAGAAAATGAATATTGTTGAGAAAGAAGGTTAAATTCATAGAGCACAACATGTCATTTTCGAACATAAAAAGTCAGATACAACAAAAGTTTTTTAAAAAGAAGATGAAATATAAAAGACTAAGTAGCCAAACAACTTAAGAACAAGAGGCTAAATGCTATTTGCATAACCAATCTAGAAAAAAAGAGCAAATACTTTTCCCTCTTGTGATTTGATACATAAGCAGAAGAAAAAAATATCTAAGTGAAAAAACCAGCAAACATTTTTTAAATATTTTAGTAATGAAAAAGAACAAGCAAACATTGATACTCAATTTAAATATTTTACTATGTCATTCATACTTCAGAGTTTTTCTGCCTTGCAATACGTGTGTATCTTGGGTGTCCAATTGGTTATATTTTAAACAGAAATAAATTATGTTAGAGTGTTGTTGCCGCCGTGTCTACTGTGTCAAAGGCTATGTTTACGCAACATGCACACATAAAGTCTTTTTTCAAGTTTGACCAGTTACAAGTGAAAATGAAAAGAAACAGAAAAATATGAAATTAATATATAGAAAGATGTTACTTTTACAAGTACGCATCTGGGTGGCCTAAGCATCTGCACCCAAACACCAGCAGAATGGTGCATACCAGAGAGCAACCACTTTTGTTGTTCTACTACATTTAAAAACTCTGCTGCTCTTCTCCTCTGCTAAGGATTTTGCACTTGTTTTCCTTTGGCCCATCCAACTTCTGCTTAGGTTTACACAACCTTCAATGCCTGCATAAAGTAAAAAACAACATATAAATGAATACATGCTACAAATAAAACAGAATTCCAGCAACCATAAAACATCTGAAAGTAGCTAACTACTAACACTGAATGTAGGAGTTGTGGTACAACTTTCTAGACAACATTAATCCCCCCAAGTATATGCAGAGCCTCAACTCTGTTCTTACAACTTGATGCCTAGTAAAAGCTGACTCATCCAAGTGCTTGTGAGTTTGAACTTTATCCACCCATCATACTTGTGTATGGCATTCACCAAGAAGTGCCACTTGTATATCGAATCCAGCAAAAACACATTGTGCTGTCATGGATTTCTACCACTGCTATATTGAATCCAGCAAATACACATTATGCTGTCATGGATTTCCCCCTGCAAAAACAAATTCCTTAACTGCTACCGGTGCTAAGGTTGGGCCTATGTTTTGGCCTTCACTCCCTTTACACAAATAATTTCCTCTTTTCAACACTACATACCTACCAAAGCAGCACAAATACCTTCCCTGTTCCTTTATGATTACACTTCCTCAACCTTATACATATAAGAAACATTCTTATATGTGTACAAAAGTCCCCCCTTATGCCGACTTACACTATCCTACGATTAAAAGATTAATGCATCAAACTTCATTTTTATATCTTTTGAACGTTAAATCTTTTGGGCTTTATTTATTTACCTTTCTCAAGCCCAATAAGCTCAGTTGTATGTAATAACTTTGTGACTGTTTCTTCCTACACCTCCATACCTTCTTCTCTCACCTCCATAAATTTTTATATTTCCAAAAATACCCTTCTTTAATATTCCGGATTACACAATCCAGAAGTCATTTTCCAAATTTGTAATTAGCTTCCGGATTACATAATCCGGAAGCCTTTTTTTAGATGCATGGTTACTTTTCGGATTACATAATCCGGAAGTCTTTTTTAGCTTCTGGATTATGTAATCCGGAAGTCTTTTTTCAAATGCGTTTCCAGATTACATAATCCAAAAGTTATTCTATGGGGGTGGCACAAGAAGGATAAAAATGTATTTTCAGATTGTGTATGGGGATGGCAGAAGAAGATATAGAAGTGCAAGAAGAAACAGTCTAACTTTGTATATATATTGTGCATGACAATGTAGATGCATACAAGGAAAATGATAACAAAACTCTTCTCTCTGTTCATGAGTTCTACTATGTATTCGTCTTATTCGTTGAGACACGCAACAAATGCAGAAACTTTAAAATGCTATCAGAGTGGGTCAAGCCACTATGCTCTGCTGCCATAATCTTCGGTTACTTTGAATCTTTTCTTTCCTTTTTTTGCTTTTCTTTATCTTTCTTGTGTTTTATCTCATGGTTGGATAACAAGATTCCAAGAATGAATTTAAGAATGATCAACAAAATCTAACTAACACTTCTTACCTATACTTAGGAGAAAACTTAACCATAATTATAGTCACTTACACGTTCTCGATGGATCAAATTATCTCTTGGAGTAGAACCATGAAATGTGCGTCACTTTCGAAGTTACGTCGGCATATCGCACGTAACAAATTCTTATGAAAGAATGGTTTTTTTTTAAGGGGACCGGTTTAGGGGCCAAGCCTCTCTCTGACCTGATAACTAATCTCGCCTCCTCATCCAGCTCTATCAATACTGAATAAGGTCTCTCATGACCCAATTATTATAATAAAAGTATTCTCTACCGTAGAATTCGGCCTTCTGATCAATCCGGCGGGGAAATCAGAAATGTGATTATATATATATATATATATTCTTATATTTTGAAATGAGATGAAAACCATAAACTTTTTTTAATTTATTTAAAATATTTAACCAAGAATATTTGAGAGAAAAAAATTAATACATCATTCAAATATCAGGAATTTTATAAATTGTTTTATATTTTTAATATATATGTATTACCCTTAAGGTAGTAGTATTATTAATCGTTTATACACTCAACCCTAAAACTTGAACTTCTATGATTTGGACAAACCTCCATGGTTACATTCCTCTTTTCTTCTGGTAACTGGTGTTTTTAGAATAGTCTTGCCCATTCTTGCACAAGTTCCCCTTGCCATTATACCACTGTTTGCTCCAAAAGTTCTGCTAAAGGCAGAGTCTTGCAATATCGAAAATTCCTTAGCTACTATTATTTTTATTTTTCATCGATGAATAATGATATCCAACAAACTTTCTACAAAAGGAGTACCACCTATGGTGAAAAAGACATAAAAACACTTCAAAAATACAACACCCTAACTGCAAAAAACCACTAGCGGAGAAACCTCTGCTCTTACCTTGCAAGAACCAAACCCGTCACCATACATTATGTACCCTTAACATTTAAACATCACAAGCTACATTACACACGAGCCAACAGTATTCTGCATGAGCCCAACCCCACCCTACCCAACATACATCACCTTTGTTTAACCAACAACAGAACAATAAACCCCTAACAACACTACATACCCCTGAAGAGGTAAGTTACAAGACTCCATCATGCAGAAAAACATACCCAATACAAAGGAAAACACAACAACAGCCTTATGCAGGCAACACCATTAGTCACAGTAGCTTATACATTGTTCTGTTGCCTACTAAGCTCCCAGACTCAGATTCGGTACCTGCACAAGAGAATACAAGAGAAGCTCCCAAGTTCTTGGACACATTGCACAACTAAACATAATAATTCAAACCAACAGATATCACCCACAGAGTTGCTGCATATGAAATTATAGGATAAGATTACCTCCCTGCACATTTCCATGACTATACCACCATTCACCACCCAGCACCTCACCTTTCATGTATACAACTTTGTATCAGTTTATCAAAGACATAGTTCACCCTTTCCATTCCTTTTCCAGAAGCTATGTCACCCTACCTGCCTTCTCTCCTTCATCCTAAAACGCACCATCTGAATGCCCTTTTCTTTTTCTTTAGCCTAACCCTACGCAAAACAGAAAACCACCCTTTCCAATACTCTGGAAATATATAGTCGTGACTATGTAAAACCCCCTACTATAATCTTTTCTTTACCAGTGATTTAAGACACACTTTAGGTTCATACACCTCTCTGAAAAAATGAAGTCTGCTAACCTTTCCTTACTATTAACCTATAACTAAACCTTTAATTGGGTCAAAGAGAAGATAATTTTCCCTTTTAAGGTAACCTTATTTCTTTGTTTCCAAATCTTCTGAATTACTGAAACTCACACACTGCGCCATACTCTATTCACATAATCTGATTCCTTATGTAATCTAAAAGATTAGAAATGTGGTTTTGCCAGACTCTAAACCGAGACCACTCAAATCCACTGAAGCATGGACACCAAACACGCCAAACTGTCTTACACTTAAAAAATAAGTGACTATCTACGAGTATGGCTACCCTAAATAGTCAGTTTTTACATGCACTTTAATATCCATAAAATAGATCTACCGTTTAACGATTTCAGCAAGACCCATGTTCATTTTTCTTTTTAAAATTTGCTTTAGCAGAATTGTAAATCATTTTCGTGTTCAAACATAATGGCTCAATACTGTTTCTTCCACAGAAGCTGTAGTGATAATAACTTATAAAATCCCTAGTTCTTCAATGATCTCATATTTAACAGTAATTTGTTTTCGACAATTATGTATCATTAAATACTAATATGAGATCAATGAAATTCCTTTAGTTTGCAGCAAATTAATGGTTGAAAGTCTAACTAAAGGACTTTGTCAACCATTATGTTCGTTCGTCTCATAATGTAAGGATATATTACGTAAGTCAGTGAGTGCAGCAATGGTGCAAACAGCATTGATCTCCAAAATCACACGACTTTGATAATCTAAGAAAATGCTTTGTCTTGCCCTATTATGAAATAACAATTTTAACATCGGTCACCTAATATCAATAACATGATAATTACTGCATATGACTAATTATAAATGAATTGATCAAATAAACTGATCACAAGAGGTTCTAACTGCAGAATTTGCAATCTGGTTGACAGAAGAAAAAGGAGAAGCTGCATAATGTAATAGGAAATTAATCACAAGAGTTTTAACTAATATAGCTAATTTACTAAAACTGAGAAAAACAATAAGGAGAACGAGAGTGATAGAGATCTGGTAGTTAGAAAGGCTAATCAGAAAAGGAAGAAACATAAGTCAAGCAAGCAATGTGTTATTTTAAGTAATGAACTAGTTGCCTTAGTCCTAATGGATCATTAACAAAATACGATATATGTTACAAGTAAACTAATTAAACAAGTAAATAAGTAATATAACATTACAGAAATTTACTCAGTCAATCTAAATTTCTAGACTCGGCAATTTTTTGTTACAATAACCATGCCTGAGCTTTCAGTCCTGAATCCATTTACTATAATGGCTTTAAATAAGATCACTTGGTTGGAAATATCCATTAAAGCTAATGATACTTAGTTGTTCCACTAGTGTTGCATTATTTTGATGGATAATATCAAGTGGTATAGAAAGTTGCAAAAGTTTCACATTGATCATAGAAAGTAATTATATTAAGATATAGATTGTATAATTAATTTGGGCAGGTTTCACTTCATAATCTGTTTCACAACTTTTTGCCAACCTATTCCAATGTTTGATCAAATCTTGGGAGTACTTGTTCAGATATGACATCACCAACTTCCTTTAGCTTATTGACTTTGTTGAGTTCAAGTTGAAATAAAAAAGGATGAAAAAGGATAATAATTAAGAAATGATCCGAGTTATGATGGAAGCTGGTATGACTAGTATATAAGGGATTACCATCCTTACTTGCCTACCAATCAAGTACAGCAGAAATTCATAAGTCTATCTTGCAAGGCACAGACCAGGGAAGTAAGTATGGAAAGCTCAGGTGAGGCGAGGCACTTGCCTCCACTCATCTATGCTCTGCTGTTTTGCATAATTTCTACCATTGCTGCTGCTGATAACTATCCTTACTATGGAGGCCAACCATACTACAATCCTTATCAAACATCACCTCCCTACTATTACAAACCACCTCCTTATGAACCCAAATACCCTCCATATTATGAACCCAAATACCCTCCATATCAATACAAATCTCCACCTCCTTATCAACCCAAATACCCTCCATATTATGAACCCAAATACCCTCCATACAAATCACCTCCTTATGAACCCAAATCACCTCCATATGTGTACAAATCACCTCCACCACCTCCTTATGTGTACAAATCACCTCCACCACCTCCTTATGTGTACAAATCACCTCCACCACCTCCTTATGTCTACAAATCACCTCCCCCACCTCCTTATGTCTACAAATCACCTCCACCTCCACCATACGTTTATAAGTCTCCTCCATATTACTACAAACCTCCTCCATATGAGTACAAGCCACCACCATATTACTACAAACCTCCTCCATATGAATACAAGCCACCACCATATTACTACAAACCTCCTCCTTATGAATACAAGCCACCACCATATGTTTATAAACCTCCATACAACAACTATTCACCTCCTCCGTACGAGTACAAGCCACCACCATATGTTTATAAACCTCCATACAACAACTATTCCCCTCCTCCGTACGAATACAAGCCACCACCATATGTTTATAAACCTCCATACAACAACTATTCCCCTCCTCCGTACGAATACAAGCCACCACCATATGTTTATAAACCTCCATACAACAACTATTCACCTCCTCCATATGGATACAAGCCACCATCATCTCCTCCATATAAGTAGAAATCTCCACCATCTCTCTCGCCTCCTACATCGTTACGTCTGTAATCCAACTCCTCCTCTATCACCTTCACCACCTCTTCCATGCATTACTGCGAGTCTTCACCTCCACCAACATATTATTTCGTCTATACCTCACCCCTGTCACTCGAGTATTATGTTAGGGGTTTAAGCTATTTGAAGCAATTAAATAAGATTCAACATTGTCGCAGTTTGTTGGCCCAGCTTCGTTAATAATACATGGTCTGCACCAGTTTATCATTTTTCAAAAAAATTTCATCTCCTTACATGTATCCCTATTTCAATAAAAAGATTATTTGTCCTTCTATTTTTAACTTTTATAATAGAACAATTGAACAAGATATCATGACTCTGATATATAAACTTATTTGTAATCTCAACTTCTGAATATCTGGAGTGAGAACTAGTTGCTGAGACAAAATGAGTTCCTGATTTGATCTTTTCTGCATTTATTTACCATCCAAACATAAATTATATACTACTTAAATCAAACATGATTAAATAAGTAGGTAATTTAGAAGGTAAAAAGTATGCATGTATATAAACTATTCATTTACAATTTTTTTATAATTTTTATTTTATTGTGTTCTCTTACTTTATATTGATTTTTTTTCTATTTACTATTCTAAATTAAACCTATGTAAGGTATTGTTAATTTTTTAAACCTCATGTTCTAAGAGCGTAACTCGGAGGCAAATTCTTCCTACACCCAATCATTTTCAACTGCACACTACACAATTTTAAATTTCTGAAAATCTTTTCATTTGAGAAATAAAAATCTGGAATTAAAAAAATATATTCTGAAAAAATAGATCGGTAAAAGATTAATGTGTTTCGAAAATAAAAATCCAGAAAAAAAAAATAAAATTCCATTCCAAATAAAAAAATCCATAATAAAAAAATTTGTTATGAAAAAAAAAATTCAAAACATATTCCAAAAAGAGAATCCCAAAAAGAGAATCCAGAATGTATTTTTTATGTATACCTCCATTTTATCTAAAGACATTTTCCTTTTTTCATAGTAAAATTGGGTGCAATAATATGGTGCGGGAAGTAATTGCCATTATAGGATGAACCAAACACATAATCTTTTCTTAGCTGAATTTTAAAATTAGACTCAATTTTTTTTATAAACAATAAATAATATATATATATAAAAATTATTTTAAGAGTGATTTAACTCATATAAAAATATTTAAAACATTCTTACAACGCAACACCTTTCAACCCACTAGTCAAAATCAGTTCTACCAACTAGACTTGAACTTAATAACATCTGACTCTAATTTATTTATTTTTTGAATATGAATTTAAATCCAAATTGAATAAATAGATTACATTTAGATCTATTTAATTGGATAAACTGATTTAGATTTTTAATCTAGTGTAAATTTAAATTTAAATTACGTTAAATTTATATCCATTTAATTGATTTAATTTAGATAAAATTAGTATTAAAACTGAGACTATTATATATAATAAATTCAAATTATTTTTATTTTAATTAATTAAGCTATTATATTTTTTTTATGACTAATGGTTAATTTTGAGAGAATGGGTGATCATATATAGTACCCATACAAATTGATTCAGAAAGTTTGGTGCAGAAAGACACTGTGTGTCTTGCTCAAAGTCATGGAACATAGAAAGTGAATTAGTGAAAATAAATTATGAAAGATAGGAATTATGAATGTTTTTTTTAGGATATAGAGTATTTGTGCTTTATGTAAGAACGCTTTAAAGACTCTTTGTGCTTGTTGAAATTGTATAAAGATTAGAGTTTCTTGAGATGTCACATTCAATTTATTTTATTGTTAGATAAAAAAATCTATACAAATTGATTCAACTGTAAAATACAATTATTGAATAATCTAGTTGTAAACAAATCCTTATCCCTTTCAAGTATTTAGGCTTATCATTTTATCATTAGCTGCTACTCCTAGAAAAAGTTAGTTTTGGGAGTTTTTAATGTCAAAATGGCTAACTTTAGCTAACATAATTTGTATGATAAAATCGGTGTTCAGTGCACTGCCTATTTATTATTTGTATTTATTATTTGTTCTTTTATAAGGTTCCGGTATCAGTTTGTCAAGTAATTATAAAAATTCAAAGGAAATTTTTATGAGGTTGGAAGAGGGATAGTGCTAAGGATTAGATGGAAAAACCTATGTAACCCAAAGGAGAGAGGAAGGTGAATTAGTATTAAGGACATAGCTAAGTATAGTACAACCTTACTTGCTAAATAGAAATGGAGAATTCTGGATAAAAAAAATTGGAAAATGGAGAACAATTTTAATATCTAAATATGATGTAGAAGCTATAGGTCAATTGGTGGAGACAAGTTATCTATAAACACGTATGTTGATATTATTATATAGGTAATTTTTTTAGGTAATTCTGTAAGGAATTGCATTAATTTATTTTTTTTCCCAATTTTTTTTTTTTTTTTACTTTTTGTATTCGAGCAAGAACTTTTCATTTGAGATTTATTCTGTTCCGGTATCACTAATATAGTCTTATATTGCCCAGGAGTCAAGATCAATAACAATTTATATATTATTTCGTTCTCTAATCCATTGAGATGTTTTTTAAGGACAAAACCGTGACGAAGCACCGACTTTCAAAATGAACAATACCTCACATGTAGTAATTGATCCTAACGATACTATCTCTTAGACTCGAGTTCCGCAACTTCCAAAACGGACAATAAATTGGATTTATAAAGAAATGAATTAAATGTAGATATATTCATTTACCAACAAAGTCTATGCCAAGTCTCCCATTGCTGAACCTTCCGGTTGGGCGGCTGTCTTCCCTTAGGGAGGACAGTTTCTTTTCATTGTGGTGTGAAGGGCATTGTTGTTGCCAGAATCAACACTTGAATCCCAAAAAACTAGTATGCAAGACACATTATACTTTGAAACCACTTGCCTCACTAGAGGAATGTCCACTGCAAGTGAATACAATGGCACTGTGGCCAGTATCATGATTTTCACCATCAAGTACTCCATTGCCTCACCAAGGCCTTGCAATTGCAACTGCTGAAGTTCAGAACTTGGGACCCCTTTTCCCAAGTCAGAACTTAACTATGTGCATTCAACAATCCATGCATCATTATTTAAATACACCACGTAATGATCAATGTAGAGAGTGGTTGCTGGAGCATTTAAAAAACGGTTCCCTAAATTAATTACAGCATTTAAGACTTAAAACTACTATTCCCTCGTCTGGCTTCCACTTTAATTGGAGAACGAAGAACACAGCAATAAAATTTTGTTTAATTTTCGCTACACTCGCTACGAATTGATCCGCAATTGTCTTTTGTTTCGGGATGCGGCAGGTACATGGACAAGAAGCTTCAGAGTAAGTGTGATTCTCCATTTGCAGCTTCTTTACTCTGTATCTTCACGTTTTCGTGTTTTCTTTTCTAAATCGTGTTATATGAGTTTTTTGGAGCTGGAGTACGGTGTTTATATGTTAGGATTCAGGGTTTATTCTCAAACTCCAAATTTCACTATATTTGTATTTTTTGCATTTAATTTAGTGTTGTTTAAGTGATTTTATTTTACTTTATGAAATAACTGTGTCGAATTTATTAGTTACTTTATCATCTATTCTTAAATTATTACTGATCTCGCCGCGGACTCGAGCGTGGGGAGAATGCCTCGTCACTCATTCGTTTGGCTTTCTAACTGCTGCGCGTCTTGCAAGGAGGCTCCAGGAACCTTCGACGGGACTCCGAACGGTGTCTGCAAAACACACAGACGGCGCCTCTAGCGGCCATTGTAGCTCCGACGCTCAAGTCAGGCAACGAGAACACCAAAAAGTCTCTCTCAGGTTTCTCTGTGTGAGACCGTGTGTGTGTGCCCTCAGTCCTCTTTGATTCGAAAACTGAGTGCTCTTGGTTTAGTGTTGTGTCTTCTGAGGTAAAGATTGCATACCATGGTTTTTGGTGTTCTTCTTCCTCATATAAACCCGCGTAGCCCCTACAGGCTACCTCTAGGGCCACTTAATTACTCTGCACTGTCGTTTCCACTTCCCAGGGCTACCTTGCGTGCCAGCCTTCTTCACTTGAGTGCCAAGTCTGACAGGGGAGGCCGCGTGGGTACCTCTGCACCCCTCAACTTCTGTGCCTATCTGCCCTACCTATTCTCTGGGAACATCTTCACCATCCACGTGGTAGACATGCAACCCCACTGGGAGACTCTAACCTTAATGGCTTCTCGTCCCAGCAGGATTCTGCACTTAACTGCGTCTTCTCATCTTCATGCGTGGTCGTCTCGCGACTAAGGCCATTCACTGCCTCTGGGCGCTTTACTGATCATCGATTGCGTTGTTCACATCGCGCGGTCGATGTCACCTCAACATACACCGATGACCGATGTGCTTCTTCACGTCCTCGTGCTCTGCTTATGGAATCAGGCGAGGTCCTTGAGTAACGTTCTCGCTGGGAGCCTGGGTCCCAGTTTAACACGTGTTGACAAGGAACCCCCGATGACTGATCGCTCTGCATGCACCGATGACTGATCGCTCTGCATGCACCGGTGACTGATCACAATGCATGCACCGATGACTGATCACTCTGTACGCACCGATGACTGATCGGTGCCTCGTCACTTCTTGCGCTCTGCTTCCAGGCGCTCAAGTAGGAACCGATCTTCTAGTGGTGGTCACTCGGTAGCTGACCGCTGATCGTCGTTCTTGAACGATCTCCACCCTGGTTCATCTGCTTTCTCGTGCCACGCGTCACTCTGCGACTGACCCACGTCGTCATCAGCTGCTGACGTCATAGACTACCGATGACCGACCGGATCATAAGCCCCCCAGTCTCGAGCTGTGAACTTGTTCTCAGCGAAGAGACTAAGTGGTCTTCGTTGCCAAAGAGAAGAAGGAGCTCGAAGCTGATGTACCTGAGACCATGGCTGTTGGTGCCGAGGTTCTGATAGATGGGTTCCATAGGCTTGCGGCAGGTTCACTGCGTCCTGCCAGACTCGGACTCTACCCAACCTAGCCTCCACCATTCAGTGGCCGATGGCAGGCTCATTCCTCCTCCTTGAGCTTCTTCCCTTGCCACTTCTCCTTTTGTGTAATTTCTCTTGCTGCTTCAAACTTGTATATAATCTTTTATGCATAAGTTCATGTTGGATGACTGACCTAATGGCGTCTAAATGCTTCGACTGATCGTCCTAGACCTTGTTTGGGCAAGCTTTCATACTAAGAGCTTTTGCTACCGACCACCGACTAGCATGTTAGCGCACCACCGATCAGTCATCGCGCTTCAGGCTTTGCATTACTTCCGTGTCACTCCAGCGCTAAGTGCATAGAGGACCCGACCTCTGAAGATGATGCTTGTGTTTTGGGGAAGAGGACTGCTTCTTGATTGACCCCTCTTGCCTCAGCCTCGCTGTAGGAAGTTGAGGTGAGGTCTTTCTCCTCTCGCCCCAGCCTCGCTGTAACAAGTCGAGGTGAGGACCTTTTATCTCGCCTCAGCCTCCCTGTATAAAGTCGAGGTGAGGACTTTCTCTGTAGTCTTAACCTTGCTGTATGGAGCAGAGGGTAAGGACTTGGTTCCTTTGCCTCAACCTTGCCGCAAGAAGCAGAGGAAGATGACTTTCTCTGCCTGCACCCCGCTGTAAAAAGCAGAGGTAGAGGACTTTTCTCTCGCCTGCACCCCGCTGTACAAAGTCGAGGGTGAGGACTTTCTCTCGCCTCAACCTTGCTGTAAAAAGCAGAGGTAGAGGACTTTTTCTCGCCTCAACCTTGCTGTAAAAAGCAGAGGTAGAGGACTTTTCTCTGCCTGCACCCCGCTGTATAAAGTCGAGGGTGAGGACTTTCTCTCGCCTGCACCCCGCTGTACAAAGTCGAGGGTGAGGACTTTCTCTCACCTCAACCTTGCTGTAAAAAGCAGAGGTAGAGGATTTTTTCTCGCCTCAACCTTGCTGTAAAAAGCAGAGGTAGAGGACTTTTCTCTGCCTGCACCCCGCTGTATAAAGTCGAGGGTGAAGACTTTTTCTGTTGCCTTAACCTTGCTGTATGAAGCAGAGGAGAAGGACTTGGTTCTCTTGCCTCAACTTTGCTGTAAGAAGCAGAGGAAGAGGACTTCTCTTGCCTCAACCTTGCTGTAAGAAGCAGAGGAAGAGGACTTCTCTCGCCTCAACCTTGCTGTAAAAAGCAGAGGAAGAGGGCTTTCTCTGCCTGCACCCCGTTGTAGAAAGTCGAGGGTGAGGACTTTCTCTGCCTGCACCCCGCTGTACAAAGTCGAGGGTGAGGACTTTCTTCACTGAGTGGGTGCATGCTCTCAGGGGAGCACCAGGGGTGGCTGTCTAAGCGCACTCGCCAGGCGCATCCCTGCCTGCATGGTATCACCGCACGCCCTTTGAGTGGGCAACTCCTCTTCTTCTGGTTTGGAATCATGCGGGGTGCCTGCGTAACGCTCTCGCTGGGAGCCTGGGTCCCAGCTTAACGCGTGTTAACAAGACCCCGATGACCAACCTTCTTCTGGAATCATGCGAGGTGCATGCGTAACGCTCTCGCTGGGAACCTGGGTCCCAGCTTAACACGTGTTAGCAAGACCCCGATGACCAACCTTCTTCTGGAATCATGCGAGGTGCATGCGTAACGCTCTCGTTGGGAACCTGGGTCCCAGCTTAACACGTGTTAGCAAGACCCCGATGACCAATGCACCGACCGAGTACTCGCTCCCGACATGCACCGACGGCTGATCTTGCTTTGGGTGCACCGATGACTGATCGAGCTCTGCTTCTTGGTGCTTAAACGCGAAGATGATGTCTTGCTACGGGGAAGGAGAGTTTTTCTTGTTGACCCCTCTTGCTTGCCCCGAGGTCATCGACCTTTAGGTCTGGTTCCTATTGGACGTTTCTCGAAATCTTCCCTTTCCCTCTCTTGGTTTTACTAGAACTCCCGAGTTCCCAAACTTTGGCCACCTGTACTCACTCCTAGGGTGAGGAGAACATAGGTCGGTGGTCCGTACTCGCGCCTGGGGCGAGCAGGCTCCACCCAATCCCTTGGACTTGCATCTGGGGCAAGCGAAACTTGAAACTGGGAAACATGTGCACCCTTGACATACTGAAATCTTTTTTTATTGGGTGGCCTCGTTAAAAACCCTCATCATGGAAAAGAGTGCCCCCTGATTTGCTCAACTATTTACAGTATATACATTGAGTGTGCAGTGCAAGAACGCATCTACTTTACAACTTAACTAAAGTGGAACTTTCAAATGTGTACCGTTCCACGTCTCGGCGATAGCTGCTCCACCTAGGGTCTCCAGACGATAAGCTCCGTTCTCCAACGATTCATCTGCTCTGGATGGGTGATGACCGACTTGTGATGCTTTACTCATGAGGGGCGATCATGCCCTCTGGCCCAGCTCCCACCTGAGCTACCTGGGAGCCTCCCCAGTGTAGCATCTTCTATCACTTGATTTCCCCGTGCACAGGGATTTCATGTTGCTGGTCACCTGCCTGGGACCCCGAAGCGCGATCACCTTGTGTCCCTCGCAGGTAATCGGTCAAGAGTCCTGCCTTCACCAACTCAGCAAGTTGACGCCCCAACGCCAGGCATGTGTGGAGTGTGTGTCCATAAGCCTGATGGAACTCACACCACTTGTCCTTCCTCTTTCCAAGTACCATGTCAGTTTTCTCTGGTACTCGGAGTCTTGTAGCCACGGCAGGGACGGCGATCAGCTCTGCCAACTCTATCACGAAATCATACCTAGGGGGTGTGTTGTTCTCCCTTGCACGCCCCCTGGGCTGGTCCTTCCTGGGTGCATATGGACGAGGCCTTCCCTGCGCCTTCCTCTCCTCAATGGTCTCATACACCCGCACCTGCTGCTGTTGCTTCCCCTGACCTCCGCGCGGCTTTGTCGGCGCAGTGCTGCCTCTCTTCTCAGAGACCTCTGGCTCTGCTACTATGTGCGCCACCGCTCGTAGCCGAATCTCAGCAAAGGTGGCAGGGTGGCTTCTGATGAGCGATTCACTGAAAAGGCCAGGCAGCACGCCTTTCTTGAACGCGTG
This sequence comes from Phaseolus lunatus, assembly GCA_013389735.1. Taxonomy (NCBI): domain Eukaryota; kingdom Viridiplantae; phylum Streptophyta; class Magnoliopsida; order Fabales; family Fabaceae; genus Phaseolus; species Phaseolus lunatus. Next base: position 5,047,585 of record CM023867.1, read on the forward strand.
CACTAACATGTTCTCGTTCTTGCTGGGCAATCTCACCACCTGCACAGCGAAACGGTTGAGGAAGTCCTTCAGCGACTCCCCCTGGTACTGGCGCACGTCAAACAAGTCTTAAGTCACCACCGGTGGCGCTCTGTTGACTATATACTGCTCCGTGAATAGCTTTGAGAACTGATGGAAGGAGGTGATGTGGCCCTCGGGCAGGCTCACGAACCACTCCATAGCCATTCTGCTCAGCGTGCTCATAAACATTTTGCAGTACACTGCGTCTGATCCTCCAGACAGCATCATCTGAGTGTGGAAGGCTGTCAAATGTGCCTCTGGGTCTTCCACCCCCGTGAACGACGCCTTCACTCCCACCAGGTTGGGGGGCACCACCGTGTTCATGATCTCGGGGGAGAAGGGCATAGGAAATGCTCTAGGGGGCGACGGCGGCATCGACGTCCTATCTTCGGATACGCGCTCATTCTGTGCCTGCAACTCCCTACGCAACTCCTCGTTGACACGGTTCAACTCTTCATTCCTGCTATGCGATGCAGTCAGCTCTGCATGCATCTTCTCTTGCTCAACTCTCGACGCCGCGACGTTATCCTGCAACGCGGGCATCATCTCCATGACCTGCGCCATGGTCACAGTTCCTTCACCAGCAGGTGGTGGAGGTGTCGTTTGTCTGGTTCTTCTACTCATCTGTGCGATTTCTATCCTCGTTCTTGTGTATGGGGGCTTCGTTTTACTTCGTGCCCCACGGTGGGCGCCAAATGATCTCGCCGCGGACTCGAGCGTGGGGAGAATGCCTCGTCACTCCTTCGTTTGGCTTTCTAACTGCTACGCGTCCTGCAAGGAGGCTCCAAGAACCTTCGACGGGACTCCGAGCGGTGCCTGCAAAACACACAGACGGCGCCTCTAGCGGCCGTTGTAGCTCCGACGCTCAAGTCAGGCAACGGGAACACCAAAAAGTCTCTCTCAGGTTTCTCTGTGTGAGACCGTGTGTGTGTGCCCTCAGTCCTCTTTGATTCGAAAACTGAGTGCTCTTGGTTTAGTGTTGTGTCTTCTGAGGTAAAGATTGCATACCATGGTTTTTGGTGTTCTTCTTCCTCATATAAACCCGCGTAGCCCCTACAGGCTACCTCTAGGGCCACTTAATTACTCTGCACTGTCGTTTCCACTTCCCAGGGCTACCTTGCGTGCCAGCCTTCTTCACTTGAGTGCCAAGTCTGACAGGGGAGGCCGCGTGGGTACCTCTGCACCCCTCGACTTCTGTGCCTATCTGTCCTACCTATTCTTTGGGAACATCTTCACCATCCACGTGGCAGACATGCAACCCCACTGGGAGACTCTAACCTTGATGGCTTCTCGTCCCAGCAGGATTCTGCACTTAACTGCGTCTTCTCATCTTTATGTGTGGTCGTCTCGCGACTAAGGCCATTCACTGCCTCTGGGCGCTTTACTGATCATCGATTGCGTTGTTCACATCGCGCGGCCGATGTCACCTCAACATACACCGATGACCGATGTGCTTCTTCACGTCCTCGTGCTCTGCTTATGGAATCAGGCGAGGTCCTTGAGTAACGTTCTCGCTGGGAGCCTGGGTCCCAGTTTAACACGTGTTGACAAGGAACCCCCGACGACTGATCACTCTGCATGCACCGATGACTGATCGCTCTGCATGCACCGATGACTGATCACAATGCATGCACCGATGACTGATCACTCTGTACGCACCGATGACTGATCGGTGCCTCGTCACTTCTCGCGCTCTGCTTCCAGGCGCTCAAGTAGGAATCGATCTTCTGGTGGTGGTCACTCGGTAGCTGACCGCTGATCGCCGTTCTTGAACGATCTCCACCCTGGTTCATCTGCTTTCTCGTGCCACGCGTCACTCTACGACTGACCCACGTCGTCATCAACTGCTGATGTCATAGACTACCGATGACCGACCGGATCAATTACTCATACGAATACTACTTTTTGTATATTTCCTTTTTTTTATTATATATATATATATATATATATATATATATATATATATATATTCTTTATGATATGTATTTAGTATTATTTTTTTTTCTTGTCTTTTTACTGAATTACTATATGTACTAAATTTGAGAACTTAAACTTATTAATTAAATAGTCTTATATCTAGAAAGATGTCTTACAATTGGGTGATAGATTATACTAATTGTTCTTGGCATTTTTTTTAGTAAAGCTGAATGCTAATAGTATGATTATTGGTATTTTTGTGGTTTTGATTAGTTTATAAATTTAGTTGTTGATAACACTGTGGAAATGAATGACAATGAGAAAAATGACATAGAGATGGTGGTAACTTTTTTTTTTATTAAATAAAGAATTAAATAAAATAAAGTATTTAAGGGATGTTCCAACTTGTATATAAAAGATGAGGACTAATAAATTATCTGGTTCATGTCCAAACAATCACATAAATACAAGTAATGTTTACATCTCTTAAACAAATATAGTGTTCATCCCATACCATAAATTACATAAATTCTATACTATCTAAGAAACTTTACATGTGAAAAAAAGGTGCTCTAAAGTTTCATCATACAATTTCTACATTAGAGAGTCTATTATTTATTTCTATATCTCTCTTACTCATGTTGTCCTTTGTTGTTACCTTAACACTCCATGCAAATGGTGAGTCTATTATTTATTTCTATATCTCTCATACTCATGTTGTCCTTTGTTGTCACCCAAACACTCCATGCAAAATGGTGAGATGATGGTAAGGCCCTAGTTTTTTAGAATTCATCAAAATCATCCTCCATATCCTCAACATTGGTTTGGTTTAATGTTCAATTGGTTCCAATAGTGTCTTAACTTTCCTCCCATTAAAATCATCCTCTTCTCCACCCGAAGATTCATGTCCATGTATGATTACACCAACAATCCATTCACTACAAAAATTGATTTTACTGCGACCAAGATTCCGTCAATAATGCCAAAAATTCATCAATAATTAATAATATTATTAAAGTTGATATTAACATTTTGTTGTAGGAATAATCAAACTAAGGTTCACTAAATACATGGCAGAACCTCAAATCACTAGATCAAAGCAATTTAGTGGTTATGTTATTATTATTATTATTCTGATTATTATTATTATGTTGTCGTTATTATTATTATTATTATTACTATTATTAATGTTACCAATTTTCAAAAGGAGTTCAACCCAGGTCCTATCAGTAGACATATAACATATAACCACTACACCAAAGAATCTTTGTATTATTATTATAATTACTACTATATTGTTATTGTTATTATTATTATTATTAATATTATAACTAATAATAATATTATTATTATTATATCAGTCTGTGTTGGATTCTTCAAGTGGATAGATTGGAGAGAGTTGGTATGAAGATTTGGATATGATGAGTCACAAGCTAATTTCTAAAAGATATTGAACACCATCTTCAATCTAAAACCTAAAGACAATAGGTTTTGTGGGTCTTTCTCTTTATATATTATTCATTTTCCACCTAATGTGAGACTCCAATTAGTGCACTCTTTAATTCTTTACAATCTCTCCTTCAAGTGTGAGTCCTCCACACATTGCAAACTCTTCCTCCCCCTCGAAAGTTTTTTACCTATGAGTCAATTACTCACATAACACTTTCCGTAGACAAGCCAATTGTTGTACTCTTAAAGTGGATATACTACAGAGAGTTGTTACATAACCGATAAGATTTGGATGTGATAAGTCATTAGTCAACCCATATAAGAGACTTGATGTCACCTCTAACCCAAGGTCTCTTATATGGGTTGACTCATAAATTGAGACATTAAATTAAAGTCTCCCTGGTTATGTAACTTTTCTCGATATGTTCACTCGAAGAGCTTAACATTTTTTTTATTTGATCGGCGAGAGCCCAACAATTGACTCATCTGTGGAAAGTGTTATGCTAGTAAATGGACTTGTAGATAAAACAATTTTGAGAGTGATGGAGTTTGCAATGTGTTAAGGACTTACACTTGAGAGAGAGATTGTGAGAAATTCAAGTGTGAGATTGAGAGTCGCATGTGAGTGAAATGAGGAAAAAAAACAATATATAAGAAGAAAAACTCAAAATTCCACTTCTTTAAGATTTTGTATTAAAGATGACATAAAATCTTTTATAAGAGTTTACTCGTGACTTATAACTCATCACATCCAAATCTTCCATTCCTAAATAAATTTGGAGTATAACACACCACAACATTTCTTCACTATAAAATAATGTCTTAAAATGAGCTTGTCAATAGAGAGGAGTAAACAAATATTATTTTAAATTTAGAATGATGTGTAGTTTATGCCTCCCACTTACAATTTTTTTTTATCAGCAAAAAACAATATATACATAAGAATCACTTCAGGGATGATTCAACCCATATACAAAAAAACATGAGATGACCTTACAACACAACACCTTCCATTCAACTACTCAAAACTAACCCTGTGAAAAACCAAAACCGCAAACAACCTAAAACGAAACAAAACAGACTAGAGGAACAAGACACCAATCAAAATAAGAAAAACAAGCAGAGGGGAATTTAGAAGTAATCCAAGACTAAATCTTCAATTGAGCCAAAAAAAATATCTTAGAGTAGTTCAACACTCCGCCTTTAAATAAAATCTTGTTTCTATGACTTCAAATCTCACTAACCACCACAATCCAAACACTCATCGGCCCTAAGTTCCCACTTACAAAACTAATACTTCGCAAAATGAAAGATACCAAACAACATGCTTTACATGTCTATTTTGGACAATGAGAAAGAAGAACTTGTGTCAACACAAAGACATTCCAACATGCACTGCAGGTAGGAAGCAAATTATATATGTATAGACTAATTTTTTGGGGTATGTTCAGGTAATCGGAAAAAAAAGTATTATGAAATGACTTTTTAGTCGTATAGAGAGAATATTATAGAATTTTTTTCTATTAGTTTTCCTTTGTTTGTCTCGGAAAGAATATTTCAAGATATCTTTTGACATTCTCAACGTGTATAGCTATTTTACAAATTATATAAAGTCTGATTGATTTATGCCTCTTTCTCTTTTCTGGTGCATACTGATTCTTCCATTTATGCATATACTTTTGTAAGTTTTACAGCAACAAGCTTGCCCTATTAGTAAGTATAAATGAAACTATAGACCAACCCTGCAAAAAAGTTCTTTGGCTATGATGACTATCCATCTCATAATGCAATAAATGGAGCAAACTGCATTGAAATCTGCAGTTAAACACATTTGAAGTTTTTTTATCAACAAAATATATGTATGAAACACCCTTATACAGACAACCCAACGTGATTTTGTTCTTCAATATCGCCTCTTAGCTTCACATGGAAAATAATAATTCGATTATGTTCTACACTTCTATGCAGAAACAATTGTAGTTAACATCCACACCTATAATAATAAATTTTTTGCACTGCAATCATGCGAGATTCTCGAATTAAATAGGTTAAAGATTTATAAGAGGGTATAGATTAAATAAACTGCACAAGTTTCTTAGAAATTAAAAGAATATCAAAAGGGAGAGTTATCTGGTAGGTAGAGACTATAATTGAATGGAAGAAACATCAATGCAGTTTAGCCAATGAATTATACTTAATATGTCAAATCGAATAAACTATCCGATAAATAATAACACAATAGTTCAACACGAAATAACATTACAACAAATATTTCCACCGTCGATCTACTTTCCCAAAACTAGAATTTTTATTACCAAAAGTATTGTACGAGCTTTCAAATTAAACTCACGAATCCATTTACTGCTCTCTGCTGTAGTTGCATTAAAAAATCTAGTCACTGAGTAAAACTGATCAAGTTAGAAGTTAAAACAAACTTCTACTGGTGAAAAAAAGCAAGCCATACTATTATTTTGAACAGTTAATATCGTCCGAGTGGAATAGAAAGCAATTATATACCAAGTCAAATATTCATTTTTAAGCCACGATGATAATTTTCTACAGTATTATATTCGTGAAGAATCTTTGTTAGCGCGTTGAGAAGGATGTCTTATAAGATGAATCAGTTTTCACCCACGATATAAGCATAAAATATAGTGACTAGGAAGAAAGAAACCAAAGGAATTATAAAGAAAACACATCTTAAATAATTCCGGCAAGTTTTGCATTTGACTTTATCACATGTATCCTACTTATTATACAATTCACCAAAACGGCAAACGAAATAATCAGCTTTGTCACCTAAGACGCGCTTCTACAATTATTTGTTTAAATCAAAAACACATTTCAGCCATCCCATCACCAATTCTACTCTCTTCTTCACTTTGTTCCCAGTTGTTAAAATGGATTATGATTGAAGTATTTTGGTTTATATGGAATTATAAGTTTTCTTGTTTAAATATAACAAGAACTCATTCAACCACGCCATCACCTACTCTCTTCTTGACTTTGTTCCCTTCATCTTGAGGAAAATACGAAATCGTTTAATGGCAAACCACAACATCAAGTTGAAATGTTAAAATGATAATATAAATATATATTTTGAAACTTGATGGCAGCATGTAATCAAACAAAGATATCTTACCAGCCATAAGTGAAGGCAAACACTATATAAAGGCTTCCAATCCATGGTTTGTGAAGAAAAAAAGCAATAGAACATAATAAGTGTTCTAAAGGAAGATACCAAAGGTTTTAACTTCAAAGAAGATATGGGAACGAGGCAATGGCCTCGGCTGATCCTTGCATTTGCATTTTCCCTTATGGCTATCACTGTTGCTGCTGACTATGATAAGCCTTACTATGCCCAACCCTCAACCTACTATCCACACCTAACACCACCATATCAACAACAAAGGTCACCTCCATATTACTACAAATCTCCACCACCACCTTCTCCTTATGTCCGTAAATTCCCTCCATATTATTACAAATCACCTCCACCTCCCTCTCCATCACCTCCTCCTCCTTATCTCTACAAGTCTCCTCCTCCACCATCTCCATCACCACCACCTCCCTATGTTTACAAGTCCCCACCCTATGTCTACAAATCTCCACCACCACCTCCTTATGTTTATAAATCGCCACCCCCACCATCTCCTTCTCCACCCCCACCCTACGTCTACAAGTCACCACCCCCACCATCCCCATCACCACCACCTCCATACGTTTATAAATCTCCACCCCCACCATCTCCTTCACCTCCTCCCCCCTATGTTTATAAGTCACCACCCCCACCATCCCCATCACCACCTCCTCCATACTACTACAAGTCCCCACCCCCACCATCACCTTCACCACCTCCTCCATATTATTATAAATCTCCACCCCCACCATCTCCTTCACCTCCTCCTCCTTACTACTACAAGTCCCCGCCCCCACCATCACCATCACCACCTCCTCCATATTACTACAAGTCCCCTCCTCCACCATCACCTTCACCCCCTCCTCCATACTACTACAAGTCCCCGCCCCCACCATCACCATCACCACCTCCTCCATATTACTACAAGTCCCCTCCTCCACCATCACCTTCACCCCCTCCTCCATACTACTACAAGTCCCCGCCCCCACCATCACCATCACCACCTCCTCCATATTACTACAAGTCCCCTCCTCCACCATCACCTTCACCACCTCCTCCATATTACTACAAGTCTCCACCCCCACCATCTCCCTCACCTCCTCCTCCATACTACTACAAGTCTCCACCCCCACCATCACCTTCACCACCTCCTCCATATTATTATAAATCTCCACCCCCACCATCTCCCTCACCTCCTCCTCCATACTACTACAAGTCTCCACCCCCACCATCACCTTCACCACCTCCTCCATATTATTATAAATCTCCACCCCCACCATCTCCCTCCCCTCCTCCTCCATACTACTACAAGTCTCCACCCCCACCATCTCCCTCACCTCCTCCTCCATACTACTACAAGTCTCCACCCCCACCATCACCTTCACCGCCTCCTCCATATTACTACAAGTCTCCACCCCCACCATCTCCCTCACCTCCTCCTCCATACTACTACAAATCTCCACCCCCACCATCACCTTCACCACCTCCTCCATACTACTACAAGTCTCCACCCCCACCATCTCCCTCGCCTCCTCCTCCATACTACTACAAATCTCCACCCCCACCATCACCTTCACCACCTCCTCCATACTACTACAAGTCTCCACCCCCACCATCTCCCTCGCCTCCTCCTCCATACTACTACAAGTCCCCACCCCCACCATCACCTTCACCACCTCCTCCATATTATTATAAGTCACCACCACCACCTTCACCGTCACCACCTCCTCCATACGTATATAAGTCTCCCCCTCCACCTTCTCCGTCACCTCCTCCACCATACTACTACAAGTCACCACCTCCTCCGTCTCCTTCACCGCCTCCACCATATTACTACAAGTCTCCACCTCCACCATCACCTTCTCCTCCTCCACCATACCACCCCTACCTCTATAACTCACCTCCGCCGCCTCCCGTATATTAAGTTTTTGGCTTATGCAAGTTCAACATTGTTACAGTTGTTTTGTAATTACTCATTCATTAATAATAGGGTCTACACTCACGTGGGAGTCTTATTCTGACTGTAGTGTACCCCATGAATTTGTATTGCTTTTAATTGAGAATTGTGTATTACTCTCTTTTTATTAATATATACATTATTACCATATTTTTGGTTTTCACTGATGTTGGATTCCATTTCCTCTTTGCATTATTAAATTACGGTCTTGATGAAATTTATGAATCATAAACTTTTGATATAAGTTTGATTTGTTCTCGTGTTGCACTCATTTATATACACAAATATTGTAATTTAAACCTCATAAAGGTTTGAGCAGGAGACTCGTTAACTGCATTCTTGTTTGCCGATAAAAAAGGCAAGCAGTAAAAGTAAAAAGTTATTTTAGAGTAAAGGTAAGTACTTTGAACTTAGTGATTAATAGACTCCAATCTACCGATGCCACTTTATTTATCTGTCAACAGAGTATTAAAAATATGTTGGTTATAAAAAAAAGGTATACTCCTTTGGAAGAGACTTTGGTTTGTTAGAATGGGAAATTAGTGCACTTGAAGAATTGTTAAGAGAAGTAATATATTGAAAACTTGTACGGTGTATAACTCCAATTCAAACATGATCCTAAACATGACTAATATATTGGCAATCCAAGTTACGAAGATGTGTTGCTTTAACAACAACTAATAAAGAGTACATTGCTGCAATTAAAGCTGGAAAAGAGGTCAAATATATGAAAAATTTCTTGCATGAATTGGGTCATGTTCAAGAAAGATATCTTCGCCATTGTGAGTGCAATCCACCAAGTTAAGAATCCTACATTTCATTCTCGAACAAAGAACATTGATTATCATTATCATTGGATAGAAATGCTTTAGAAAATGGAGAGTTGTAGCTAGAGAAGGTTCATACAGATGACAACTAGTCTGACATGTCGACCAAGGGAATTTTAGCTAAGAAACTAACATACTATTGTAGGAAAGTTAGATTATTGATACCCTTCAATTAAGTCGTGAAGGGGAAAATTTGTTGAGAATCCCTTCTTAATTTAATAGAAGACCATGATTAATAAATCTTGGTAATTGATCTATTGAGTATATTTAATGATGAACATTCCAAAGTCTTGGAATTATATGAAGTTCAACCTAAAAAAGCTAAAGATTGTCTTTTCAAGGTATCTTGAAAATGTGTCAAGCATTAATTATCCATTACTTATCTCTTTATGAAGAAGTATTTATCTCATTCTCTATATAAATGGAACTTGTGAGGAAGAGAAATGCAAGCAAGTGAGAAGAGCAACATAGAGAGTAAATGAGAAAATTGGTATTCAACATAGTGTGAGATTAGAAATCCTAGATAGAGTCTAGAAATATATTGTATTTCATCCTTGTTGGGTAAGATTAAGTGTTACCTCAGATTGAGAAAAAAAAATATTATAATTTTACTTTCATAGTGCATACATATTTTGGATTAGGTCTTGTGGGTTTTACTTTTCAAGTTGAGGAGGTTTTTCCACGTTAAAAAATCTCGGTATCATTATTTTATTTGTTCTATTTTCTTTTGTCTACTTATTGCTTCTTTTAAGTGTCCATTTTGTATCTACATAAAAAGAGAGAATTAGTTTTGATTTTTCCAACACTTTTTTCTTTTTTGCTTTTGATAATGTTGGTGGTGTGCAAAGATGTAATATATGCAGTCTAATTTCATACGGTACATAGTATATTAACTGCATTTGTTATGGAAGGGATGGGAGGAATCATTAGAGTGTGCTCTTTTGAGGTTGTAGCATATTTGTTTTTTTTTTTATTGGGACAATTTTGGTCAACTCTCTTTGTCCAGCAGGGGCTTTATTGTTTTCCTCATGTCTATTATTTTGTTTTCTTTTGCATTTTCTGTTGTACATTGTTTTGTGTTGTACATGGGTTGAAACATTTCCATATTCAATATATTTTTTGTTATTGATTTAAAAAAATCTTTTATAACCAATTTGTCTTTTCTCATCGCTCTCCCTTTTCCATGCAAACTAATATTGGCATACTCCTTATTATGTAGAACTTTAAAGATGACTTGTGGAACAAATCAAGTGATGATCAAATTAAAATATTTGTAATTATGCTTCTCCAAGATGAGATCAGATAGCTGATAGACTACAGCTTGTGTTGAAGAAAAATGTCTAAAAGAAACAAGATTTAAATTATAAAATTTAAAATCTTTCTATAGATAATTTGTAATGGTAGATATACTTATTTGAATTTTTCAATTTTACAAAATTCATTCATTATACATGTTTAAATTTCAAATTTTATTTTTTCTATGATAAACTTTTTTCGTTAAAAATTAATAGTAAATTATGTAAAGTTATTTAAAATAAAAGTATTCTTTTAAAAAAAATTGATTTAATAAAATTAAATCCAAATAATTTCTCCATATTCATTATTAGAAAATTATTAAATAAAAATTAATTTAGAGAAAAAAAATAATTAGTTGTTATATTGAATAAATTATATACTATTTTAGAGACTAAAAAATTATTGATATCTAAATTAATTTTTATTATTGATAAATAGCTTTTAAATTAATATTTAATTAACTATAAAAGATTTTAAGTAACAATTATTTAGATTATTTAGATTATAAGAAGAATAAACAAATGTTGATTTTTTCGTATAGTAACATGACTACAAATCAAACTTATATCAAAAGTTTATGATTCATAAATTTCATCAAGACCGTAATTTAATAATGCAAAGAGGAAATGGAATCCAACATCAGTGAAAACCAAAAATATGGTAATAATGTATATATTAATAAAAAGAGAGTAATACACAATTCTCAATTAAAAGCAATACAAATTCATGGGGTACACTACAGTCAGAATAAGACTCCCACGTGAGTGTAGACCCTATTATTAATGAATGAGTAATTACAAAACAACTGTAACAATGTTGAACTTGCATAAGCCAAAAACTTAATATACGGGAGGCGGCGGAGGTGAGTTATAGAGGTAGGGGTGGTATGGTGGAGGAGGAGAAGGTGATGGTGGAGGTGGAGACTTGTAGTAATATGGTGGAGGCGGTGAAGGAGACGGAGGAGGTGGTGACTTGTAGTAGTATGGTGGAGGAGGTGACGGAGAAGGTGGAGGGGGAGACTTATATACGTATGGAGGAGGTGGTGACGGTGAAGGTGGTGGTGGTGACTTATAATAATATGGAGGAGGTGGTGAAGGTGATGGTGGGGGTGGGGACTTGTAGTAGTATGGAGGAGGAGGCGAGGGAGATGGTGGGGGTGGAGACTTGTAGTAGTATGGAGGAGGTGGTGAAGGTGATGGTGGGGGTGGAGATTTGTAGTAGTATGGAGGAGGAGGCGAGGGAGATGGTGGGGGTGGAGACTTGTAGTAGTATGGAGGAGGTGGTGAAGGTGATGGTGGGGGTGGAGATTTGTAGTAGTATGGAGGAGGAGGTGAGGGAGATGGTGGGGGTGGAGACTTGTAGTAATATGGAGGAGGCGGTGAAGGTGATGGTGGGGGTGGAGACTTGTAGTAGTATGGAGGAGGAGGTGAGGGAGATGGTGGGGGTGGAGACTTGTAGTAGTATGGAGGAGGAGGGGAGGGAGATGGTGGGGGTGGAGATTTATAATAATATGGAGGAGGTGGTGAAGGTGATGGTGGGGGTGGAGACTTGTAGTAGTATGGAGGAGGAGGTGAGGGAGATGGTGGGGGTGGAGATTTATAATAATATGGAGGAGGTGGTGAAGGTGATGGTGGGGGTGGAGACTTGTAGTAGTATGGAGGAGGAGGTGAGGGAGATGGTGGGGGGTGGAGACTTGTAGTAATATGGAGGAGGTGGTGAAGGTGATGGTGGAGGAGGGGACTTGTAGTAATATGGAGGAGGTGGTGATGGTGATGGTGGGGGCGGGGACTTGTAGTAGTATGGAGGAGGGGGTGAAGGTGATGGTGGAGGAGGGGACTTGTAGTAATATGGAGGAGGTGGTGATGGTGATGGTGGGGGCGGGGACTTGTAGTAGTATGGAGGAGGGGGTGAAGGTGATGGTGGAGGAGGGGACTTGTAGTAATATGGAGGAGGTGGTGATGGTGATGGTGGGGGCGGGGACTTGTAGTAGTAAGGAGGAGGAGGTGAAGGAGATGGTGGGGGTGGAGATTTATAATAATATGGAGGAGGTGGTGAAGGTGATGGTGGGGGTGGGGACTTGTAGTAGTATGGAGGAGGTGGTGATGGGGATGGTGGGGGTGGTGACTTATAAACATAGGGGGGAGGAGGTGAAGGAGATGGTGGGGGTGGAGATTTATAAACGTATGGAGGTGGTGGTGATGGGGATGGTGGGGGTGGTGACTTGTAGACGTAGGGTGGGGGTGGAGAAGGAGATGGTGGGGGTGGCGATTTATAAACATAAGGAGGTGGTGGTGGAGATTTGTAGACATAGGGTGGGGACTTGTAAACATAGGGAGGTGGTGGTGATGGAGATGGTGGAGGAGGAGACTTGTAGAGATAAGGAGGAGGAGGTGATGGAGAGGGAGGTGGAGGTGATTTGTAATAATATGGAGGGAATTTACGGACATAAGGAGAAGGTGGTGGTGGAGATTTGTAGTAATATGGAGGTGACCTTTGTTGTTGATATGGTGGTGTTAGGTGTGGATAGTAGGTTGAGGGTTGGGCATAGTAAGGCTTATCATAGTCAGCAGCAACAGTGATAGCCATAAGGGAAAATGCAAATGCAAGGATCAGCCGAGGCCATTGCCTCGTTCCCATATCTTCTTTGAAGTTAAAACCTTTGGTATCTTCCTTTAGAACACTTATTATGTTCTATTGCTTTTTTTCTTCACAAACCATGGATTGGAAGCCTTTATATAGTGTTTGCCTTCACTTATGGCTGGTAAGATATCTTTGTTTGATTACATGCTGCCATCAAGTTTCAAAATATATATTTATATTATCATTTTAACATTTCAACTTGATGTTGTGGTTTGCCATTAAACGATTTCGTATTTTCCTCAAGATGAAGGGAACAAAGTCAAGAAGAGAGTAGGTGATGGCGTGGTTGAATGAGTTCTTGTTATATTTAAACAAGAAAACTTATAATTCCATATAAACCAAAATATTTCAATTTCATAATCCATTTTAACAACTATACAATATAATAGTATATGTTAATAATGTACATTAAAATATAATTTTTGATTAAAATAATAATATATTAAATTATAAAATGGGAGTAATTTTTTAATTGTTTAAAGTGTGGGCAGTCTTTAATCAAATAATATATATGTATGTATGTATGTAGAGAAGCGCGTGACAGCAGAAAGAGCTGATTGTTTCGTTTGTCTTTTGATGAAGGACTGGGCATTATGATCGGATGGCTAGAGTGTGAAAGGGATGATAAAGTCAAACGATGCAATTCTCTAATATGTCTTCAGTTCTGTCTTCCTAATCATAATGTCTTAAGAAGATAATAAAAACACGAGGTTATATTTGTTATATTTATTCCTCTTCAAATTATGCTTTTATCGTCTGTGAAAACTGCTTCAGGTTACAAGACATGTTTTATTGTTATTGTCAAACTACTTGACAAATGTTAACTCAGGCTTAAAAAAAAATATTTTTTTGACTCGGTATAATTACTTTTTATGCCGGTGAACCTACTTTAATTGTTTTAATCAACTTTATGCCTTTTTTTCACCACCAGAGATCTTTGTTCTAACAAATTCTTTGATCAATTCCACCCTGCAACTCTATTCTTTTTTAAACTTTAGAGCTGTAAATGGATTTTGCGAGTTTGAATTTAAAGCTGATATATTTATCCTAAATATAAAAAGTCAAGGCGGGGAAATTTTGATCCATTTTAGGTACATATGTTGTAATGCTATTTATTTCTTTATTTTTGGGTTCAACGTTCAATATTATCATTTAATGTATTGTTTATTTTGTCTGTTAGAGCAATGCATTGTTTTATTTGATTTGATACATGAAGGCAATAAAAATACTTTGATTAACACGTTGCTTGCTTCATGAATGCACGTCTCAAGTTAATTTGACTGCCAGATAATTCATTTTTGCTGTTTTCTCTCTCCAAATTTCATCAAATTAATTAAATTAGTTCATTCAACCTCTTCTAATCTTCTATACCCATTTGATTCGAATTACATGGTGCAAATTTTCTGTCGTAAATGGAATAAAAAAAAAGGTAGATCTGTGTTTTCACTAGACTCATTATCACTTGCGATATATATTCAGGCATTCACAAAAGAAGCATTCAAAATGTGTTGTTTTTGTTTGACATGAAACTCTCCTTTCTCACTGGGCAAAATAATAATTGTATGACCATATTGTTCACTTTAATTAGACATATGCAGTTTGTATGTTACCTTTGAGTTTGCGACGTACATATATTCTTCTATATTTCTCCAAAGCTAAATTAATTTGCTTGGCAGTTGTAGTGTTCGCTGTATCCAGATCATTTTGAAGACTTTCTTAGATATCGTGGTGAAAAACACTGTTCTGAACTATGAGTGAAGCCATCGTGGCCCATTCTGCTTGATTTACTTGCCCATGAGTTCCCATTTTTGTTGGCGCGCTTTCAGATTTTTCTAAGTGTTTAAATTGTAGTAATTTTTAGGTGAAGTATGAATTTTTATCTCTTAAAAAAATATTAAATTTAAATCGGTTAAAAACGGATGTAAATAGACCCAAAATACTAAATTTAGTGTCAGAATGCAAAATTAATATACCTAATCATTAAATATTATAATATTTTTTTTATATTTAGGCTTCATCCACACAAATGAAATTTAAAAAAATTATGCGGGGTTGATTCGACACAAAACAAAAATAAATAAAGAGTTTAACATTAAAAAAATTAGAGTGAGTCTGATCTAGGTATAAAGAGACTAAGAAAAAATTTAAAATAAAGTTGTAGTCTATAACAAACTAGTGAGTATTTGTAACTATCAAATTTTAATTTGAGAACATCCAATTCTAATTTTAAACCATCCAATTTTAATTTTAAATAATTTAATTTAAAATTTGAATTTCAAACTCATTCAATTCTAATAAATTATAATTATTAAAATAAATGATAGGTAATAAATAATAGACAATTCCACTATCATATATAGTAGACAATTTCATTAGGTGTCTTTTACACAATGTTCAAGTAACATATAATAGATAATTATAATAACAAAATTTTCATATTCAGTAAATAACACTACACAGAATACTCGTGTAAAGTAATTAATATATACAAAATTTTCATGTTCAGCTAACTAACATGCAAGTTGTTAGAATTGTAGGCCTTAAATAACAGGGAGGTGAATTGTTTTTAAAAGATTTTCGTAAATATTAAAGGTGGAGTGAAAACCAATGAAGAATCAAAGAATAAGAAACTAGTTCAACCAAGAAACAAATATGTTTTAATATGTTTCTAGAAAATCAACTAGTTGTTTTTATCAACAGTTTATAAAAACAAAACCAAAGACAAATTTAAAGGAGATAAGGGATAGAAAGATCACACAACAAATTTATGTTCACTCTTATCCAAGAGCTACATCTTGTCCCTAGAAACCACTAGGTATTCTACTAAGCAATCAAAAACCTTGATTACAAACCACACACACCAAAGAGGTAATCTTGAACCCTTCAAGAACACACACCTCTTTTGGCAAACAAAGGACCACAAATTAGAACACCCTCTGAATCTGTACTACACCTGTTCTTACAGAAATACAATTGTCAAGAGAGAACAGGAATGAACACACTTGATACAATCACAGATTGAATAGCAAAATTACAAAGCAATCCTATTCCACTCTTTGAAAGAATCCAAAGTTTGAAGCAATATTGGAAAAACTTGATTTGAAAATGTTCATATTAATCACCAACAACCAAGAGCGTAAAACAAATTACATATACTCCAATTAGTTGTTAAAAACATTTAACGCAAGAACCAAATCAATTTTAAATAAGTTAAAACAGATTTAACAAACTTAACAAATTTTGTTAAGGATTTTCAAAAATCAACCAATTAGAAACACGAAACAATTGATTGAATTGGCTGGACAGCAAGGTCAACCAATTTCAAGATTTTTTTTTAAATCTTTTAAAAAACCACTAAGTATAAAACAACCGGTTGAATCGACAAAACAACTGGTTGATTTTCCACTACTTTAGAAAAAACTCTTTTTCAAAGGAACTTGATTCAAATCCCTTTGGATCATAACTAAGAGAGGAATAACAAATTCAAACTACCCAGAACCCCACACAAGCAGCAACAAAGTCTTCAAGCAATCCATACAGATTTGGAGACATCAAAGCCTACGTTCAACACGAGTGAGTGATGAATGTTCTACTCAAGATTAGGCTCCCAAGAGAACCTTCAAGACTTCAATCCAAGTATTTTCATTTCAATCCCAAAATCAAATAAAATTTACAAAAATATAAAATAATAAAACAAAAATAAATAACCCTAGATGAAGCATAACCTCACTTTTTAAAATAACTTTAACTGCACCCCTCATCCCCATGTCTTCCTTCGAGTCGCATTCCTTCATTCTAGTCGCAACACTACCATTCTTCTCCAACGGTAGCATTTGATAAAACAGTTCCATCATTTTGGTGTGTGTGAGAGGGTTGGTGAGAAGATTTATTGTATTTGACGTTCTCTAAATTTTATTTTATTTTTTAATTTTGTACTCCATTTTTGGACCTTGTTGGTTTATTTTCTGGATTTTGTGACTTCCATAAAAATGAAAAAAGTTAATGAAAACACAACTACAACCAGTAAAAATATCATAAAACTTATCTCAACTACCAATGTTCTCCGCCAACCACCACAAGAACTACCACCACTTGAAAAATGAAAAAGACACCACACTCTCTATCATACTCAGAATGATAGTATTAGAATTAAATATATATATATATATATATATATATATATATATATATATATATATATATACTACAAGAAAATCATTGATTAGAAACTAATTTTAGAAACCAAAAATAATTAGTTGCTATAGAGACCAAATTAGAAACCATTTTTGAGACTAAAAAAAATTTTGGTTTCTAAATTAGTTTCTATTATTGTCAAATGGTTTCTAAATTGGTATCTAATTAGCTACCAAAGTTTTTGCGACCAAATTTAAAATCTAAATAATTGGTAGCTAAAACCTTGGTAGGTAATTAGATACCAATTTAGAAACTATTTAACAATAATAAAAACTAATTTAAAAACCAATATTTTTTTAGTTTCTAAAATGGTCTCTAATATAGTCATTATAGTAACTAATTTTTTTGGTTTCTAAAAATTAGTTTCTATTTAATATTTTTCATATAGTGATATATGAAGGTGTAGGAGAAAGATATGGAAATGCAGGAAAAATTTGTTTAAAAAAATAATAATACTTATGTGTGGATCAAGTCCACAATATTCTTTCAAATTAATTAAAAATGTAATGCGTTTTTATTTATTTTTTAATTTTTATGGTCATTCTTTTAGGGTGTGTTTGGTATTTTTTTTTTTTTGTTCTAATGTTGATTTGACTCGTGCTATTTTGTGTCCTACCTAAACACATATTTATCTCTGAATAGCTAACATGCGCTTTTTGTTGTGCTTTTTGTTGTAATGGATGTAATGGATGTTATATTGATACATTATATAATCGAAAGTTGTTTTCAAAGGAATTATAAGGTGTTGTGATATACTCTTTCTCTAGCTTAAAAGAATTATGGGTTTTCACGTTGGCAATATAAAAGTTATAGATACTATAGTTTAGTTGGGCTAGAATTGTTGAAAGGGGAAGGGAAGGAATAGTTCATACCTATACATCAGATTGTAAATTTTCAACAGCTTGAAATGTTGCAATATTTTTTTGGTGCAAAGAGAGCTTGCAATCAGCTTAGATAACTGTGACAATTACAACTTTTGGACAATTCTTAATGTATAGCAGCAACAAAGTGGATCCGTTTTGTTCTTTAGAGTAATGGTAGTCTAGTTGAGTTTTCTCTATACCAACTGATTTTTTGTTTTATTGGGGTGTATTGAGGCGTTTTAAATAGTTGAAAATTTTGGAGCTAAATGGTATTTTACTTAATTTGTTTTGTATTAATGTGTGTTTAACTAAGAGCGTCTTATGTATAGGTTGGGACATTCCTAAAGTGTTTCCTTTTATTCTTTTAATTCATTGTTGATTAAAAAAAATTACTATATTATTATGAATAATCAAATATAAATTATTTAAAATATTTTTTTTCTTTAGGTACTGATCTTAATAGGATAAATAAAATAAATTTTGTTTCAAAGTCGAAAAAAGTTTCCATTGTAAAGAAAATTTCAATTTGCCACTTGCTTTGGGAATTCCAAATCAATTTTGAATTCAAATAAAATTTTAATTATAAATCCAAACACCTAAACACCAAAGTGAGTGCTAAATGTAAGAATTTGTTATAAGATTGAGTGTAAAAGGCAAACCAAAAAATCCAAGTGTATGAAATGTGTAAATGGTTACATTTTTTATAACATCTAAAACTAGAGAAGCTTCATGTAAATATTACTAATAAAAAGTGAATTTTAAGCTTGACTCAATCTTATAAAATTGGTTTGAGGTTTGCATCCACTTATATGTTATGAAATGTCTTTACCTCTAGTCGATGTGTGATCTTCAACACACTTCTCTCACGTTGAAACTTTCAATTTGTGCGTGGGAGTGAGACTATATATTTATGGGTGATTCGATAGCAAACCGAAAACAGGTGACCTGATAAGCGTAAAAACCTCTCGTTATGATAAACTGTAAATGACTCTGATACCATATTAAGAGGTGTAAAACCTAACTCAAATTTATAAAATCAGCTTATAAAATGAGGTTTGCATATATATTATGAAATGTCTTTATCTTTAGTCGATGTGAGATATCCAACAATTACAACAACAAATGAAAGTGATAAATGTTTTGAATATTGAGAATAACAAAATCACTATTAACATTATCTCAAGCCTTTTCTGCTAATAATTTAAGTTTTATTTATTGTTTTTAGCATCTTCCTATTTATTCTTTCTTGCTAAAAGAATGATAGGATAAAATGAAGTAGAAGTGATACATTCCTAAATTTATTATGGTGAAAAGGACCGACGAGGATGGTTTCTTATGACCAAAATTTGACCTAGTTATATATGCTTTCTATTTAGGAACATTTATTGTGGTATACCCTAGTTTCTACAATCCTATAAAACAAATATGAACACACTTGAGTCAATTGCTTTATGGCTTCTTCCATTCTATTACCAAATACAAATCTCACTTTACTTAACATAGTATATATATATTATTGGCTTATTAAATATCGAATCCGTATTTCTCAATACCTTAACAAATTGACTTGTTAACATAGTGTCACTAAACCTCTTGGCACCCTGGTCATTCGACTATCGCCTCTGCATATCACTTTACCTTTTGTCACCTCAGTCATCTGGCTAGACGAACCTTATTCACGATTGATCGGCCTTTCAACCTAGTAAATCAAAACCTATGATGGAGGTTATTTACGGGAAAAACTTAATAACTCTCTGAAAAACATGATTAAGGGGACATTGGGCCTACATGGACCTATAATGACCCCCTCCATAAAGGTAGGGATCCGTGACAAAAACTATAAATAGGTGAATGTTCCTAAAATGAAATGTAATAAATGTTTTACCTTAGAGATAAACCATCACATCTAACTAGTTATTAAGTCTGAAAGTATTTCTTATTTAAAATATATCATAAAACATAAACGAGTTAATCAAGATGAGTTTGACCACAAGTATTTAAAAAAAAAATTGTTCATAAATTAAAATGAACTAATATATAAATTAGAAAATATAAATTTAAAATATATGAACTTCTATGAATCAGTATAAATTAATTTTGTATTAAGAAAATAATTTTATTTTTTTCTTCTTTTTCATTTTTTTTCTTCTAAAAATATTTAGGAAGAAATTCACTCAAACAAGTTAAATATCATAAAAAAAATATATTAAAAGGGAGAGTTATGTGGTAGGTAGAAAACTAATGAAATGAAGAAACATGCATATTAGTTATAAGCAAAGTATTTTAAAGTCACATATATTAAATTACATAAATAACACGTAAAATAATACAAAGTTCAACACAAAATTAAAAAACATTACAATCAACAAAATTTTCTACACCGCCATTCTACTTTTCCAAATCCAGATTTTCCTATCAAACAAAACCACCATCACGAATTAATTAAACTCAGCAATATATTTGTCTGCTGCGGTTGCATAAGAAAAAATCTGGTCACAACGTGGAACTCATCAAACTTTAGAAATTAAAACAAAATCTAGATGAAAGGCAAAAGGTGACAAACGTCTTATATTGGTTAAATTTAAAAATTTAATGTTGTTCTACTGGCATAGAGTAATTATAAACCAAGTCAAAAAAATAATTTTTTAAGCCACAATCAGAGTTTTCTACAGTATTATAACATCAAGTAATGTTAGTTAAGCTGTTGAAAAGGATGTCTTATAAGCTGAATCATTTACACCGACGACTTAAGCATAAAAAAGGGCAATTAGGAAGAAACAAACCAAAGCTAATTATAAAGAAAATACATCTCAAAAGAATTCTGGCAAAGTTTTGAGTTTGACTTTATCAGATGTTTCACACTTTATCACATTGTGATTGTATGCCAGTTCTCCGCTAAGCCAACGCGCTTCCATAATTTTTTGGTTATTTAAATCTAACAAACTTCATTCATCACCAACTCTACTCTCTTCTTGACTTCGTTTCCACCCATATACTGCAAAATATATATCGTTTAATGGCAAACCACAACATCAAGTTGAAATGTTAAAATGATAATATAAATATATATTTTGAAACTTGATGGCAGCATGTAATCAAACAAAGATATCTTACCAGCCATAAGTGAAGGCAAACACTATATAAAGGCTTCCAATCCATGGTTTGTGAAGAAAAAAAGCAATAGAACATAATAAGTGTTCTAAAGGAAGATACCAAAGGTTTTAACTTCAAAGAAGATATGGGAACGAGGCAATGGCCTCGGCTGATCCTTGCATTTGCATTTTCCCTTATGGCTATCACTGTTGCTGCTGACTATGATAAGCCTTACTATGCCCAACCCTCAACCTACTATCCACACCTAACACCACCATATCAACAACAAAGGTCACCTCCATATTACTACAAATCTCCACCACCACCTTCTCCTTATGTCCGTAAATTCCCTCCATATTATTACAAATCACCTCCACCTCCCTCTCCATCACCTCCTCCTCCTTATCTCTACAAGTCTCCTCCTCCACCATCTCCATCACCACCACCTCCCTATGTTTACAAGTCCCCACCCTATGTCTACAAATCTCCACCACCACCTCCTTATGTTTATAAATCGCCACCCCCACCATCTCCTTCTCCACCCCCACCCTACGTCTACAAGTCACCACCCCCACCATCCCCATCACCACCACCTCCATACGTTTATAAATCTCCACCCCCACCATCTCCTTCACCTCCTCCCCCCTATGTTTATAAGTCACCACCCCCACCATCCCCATCACCACCTCCTCCATACTACTACAAGTCCCCACCCCCACCATCACCTTCACCACCTCCTCCATATTATTATAAATCTCCACCCCCACCATCTCCTTCACCTCCTCCTCCTTACTACTACAAGTCCCCGCCCCCACCATCACCATCACCACCTCCTCCATATTACTACAAGTCCCCTCCTCCACCATCACCTTCACCCCCTCCTCCATACTACTACAAGTCCCCGCCCCCACCATCACCATCACCACCTCCTCCATATTACTACAAGTCCCCTCCTCCACCATCACCTTCACCCCCTCCTCCATACTACTACAAGTCCCCGCCCCCACCATCACCATCACCACCTCCTCCATATTACTACAAGTCCCCTCCTCCACCATCACCTTCACCACCTCCTCCATATTACTACAAGTCTCCACCCCCACCATCTCCCTCACCTCCTCCTCCCTACTACTACAAGTCCCCGCCCCCACCATCTCCTTCTCCTCCTCCACCATATTATTATAAGTCACCACCACCACCTTCACCTTCACCACCTCCTCCATACGTATATAAGTCTCCCCCTCCACCTTCTCCGTCGCCTCCTCCACCATATTACTACAAGTCACCACCTCCTCCGTCTCCTTCACCGCCTCCACCGTATTACTACAAGTCCCCACCTCCACCATCACCTTCTCCTCCTCCACCATACCACCCCTACCTCTATAACTCACCCCCGCCGCCTCCCGTATATTAAGTTTTTGGCTTAAGCAATTAGCTTTTTTTTCCAATAAATCACGTTCAACATTGTTGCAGTTGTTGTTTTGTAATTACTCACTAATTAATAATAGGGTCTACACTGGAGTCTTATTCTGACTGTAGTATACCCCATGAATTTGTATTGATTTTAATTAAGAATCGTGTATTACTCTCTTTTTATTAATATACATTATTACCATTTTTTCCATAGATGGATTCAATTTCCTCTTTGCATTATTATTTTTTTTTAAATCAAAAAATAAAAATAAACAAGGAGCTGAAAGGTTACTTTAATGCATTAAAAAAACTTATAAAACACTATGCAACCTTCATCCTTCAAAAGACTAATAAGTCTGGTTGCATTACATTGTCCATGTATATCAGACAATACAGTTCAACCCATGAAATAAAACAATTAAAACCACTGTAAAAAAAACAATAGAAACCAGGATGTGGTTACTGCATAGAATCTAAGCCAAGATTTCCAAGGTCTATTGTTGCATCTTTATTCTTAGTAGCACTGATTACTCTTCCAATTATGCTAACGTTGGCCCTATATTTTCTAGTAATGAGAGATAAAGATTAACTTTTGCACAGTATGGTGCATTTCTGCACCTACCTTTGTTAGCATCAACACACTCACATTGTTCCTGTAAGTTTTCCCTGTCTAAAAATTATTTCAGCAATGACAAGTATATGACAGGATTCAATACTAAAAATTAAAAGTGTACCAAGTGTTGAGAGGGTAGATAGTGGTGGATATTTGACACCCGTAATGGCTCACGCTTTCCACTTCTGATCACACATGACATGTAATACGTTATTGCGCAGGAACTTTTTAAACAAAAACAAGTGTCTCGGTTATTGTGGAAACAGGGTTAGCCAACATATTTCTAACCATTGTTAACTACAGAAACAATTAAGGATGTCCAAATCCATGCACACAAAATAGACTAGATTTCCTCAAATCAGAATTCATTACTACTTTAATATAACTTCCCAAAAAACTTGTTTACTATTACAAATTGTGAATGAAATGAGTTGAACATATCAACCTAACTAAAAATTCAAAACATTACATAATCATGTAACAACCAATAAAAATACCAATAAAAATACCAATAAAAATACCAAAATTATAAGTTGTCTAAAGTACTTTGTTTCCTTCGCAATTTGGAATCTTAGCAATCAAAACTCAAAAAACACTACGTTTCAATCTGTTATGTATTCCTAATGTATCTTAACTTACATCCTCTACTGTTGCAGTTCTTGGCTGCAATATTGCAACAAGTGAAGGTCCCCAAAATATCAAGTTGGTCATCACTATCCACAATAGGCTCATTTTAAATACCTTTCTAATTACCTTCTTTTTTTTTTTTCTATCTATGAAGTCTTTTTCTTTCAAGTGTGCTTGTTAAAAGCACTAACCCTTACCAAATATTCAGGAATTTCACTAATGGCTGATGTCTCAGATTGAGAAGAAAATTTTGTTGCACCAACATGTTGTTGTTCATATCTATGTCGCTGCTCATCATGAACTCATTTGTACTAATAATACATTTTTTTAAGTCTTGTAAAAAATTAGTTAGTTCTACAACTTTGTTTTAATCATGTTGATACATTTTTAGACAATTCCAAATCACATACTCAAACTTGTAACTAGGATTAAAAATGACACTAAAATACAACAAAGGATATCAACATTACCCTAATACTTCTGATACTTCAGTCTCATGTCACAACCAGGAAGAGCTAAGATACTATTTTCATAGTTGTCTTGTCAAATGCAAAATGAATAATAGTCAATTGGTGAAATACAACGTGTATACTCAAATGCAATGATGTGAAAAGAAATTTAGAGGCTTCACATAATTTTCTTAGAAACTTAATAAATTTTTTTGATGCATCTATCATATCTATCGTATACGTGGAATTCCACCTTGTAGGAAAATCAAGATACAATAATTTTTTGCAAGAAAACTTTATGCACTCTCTAAACTTCACTAATTATTGTGATGAAGACCTTACAAATCTAACTACATTCGTAATACTTCTTATTGTTCAACTCTTTTAAACAATCACTCATAACTAAGTTTATTATATCAGCACAACACCTTATATGAAAAAATTGTCCAAACATTACTAATCCAACCATATTCTTCATTATATTTTTATCAAATATGTAACCGTCACATCATTAGATGATGAATTATCAACTATAAGTGATGACACATTTATAAGTTCTCTTTCCTTTCATATTTCTTCCACTTTCTCACATATTGTTTTTCCTTTATGATTAGGTATGACTAAAAAACTAATTATCCCTTTTTGATTAATAATTATCTATGAAATGTGCAGTTACTGTTAGATAGTTTAAGATCTTAATTATGTCCAACAATCGGTAGGAACCGCTATTCTAACACTAAAATAAAATAGTTAAATAAAAAATAATTTTAAAAATAAAAAATAATTAATTACTATACTGAATTATATATTATCTTATAGACTAAAAAAATTATTGATATTTAAAGTAGTTTTTATTATTAATAAAAATTTATAAACTTTCTAAATTTGTATTTAATTATAGCTATCAAGATTTTATCTATTAACTATATTTTAGATTCTAAAATTAGTAGTTAAAACTTTGACAGCTAATTAGATATCAATTGGCAAATTAGATAATAATATATGAAGTCTGAAATAAATATTATTAATCAAATTTTTTATAATAATCATAATACAATTTTCCATTTTAAAATTTGAAGATTAATTGGAAAATTTTTATAATATAAATATTAAAATTAATATATATTTTATATAATTATTTAAATATTTTATTAAAATATAATTAGTATATTAACTTAGTGAATAGTTAGAAACTTTATTGACAGTAAAATTTGGAAATATAAATTACAATTTAAATTAATGATGTAAGTTAATATTATAGATATAAATTTAATAGTGTTGATAAATGAACACTATTAAAAATTATAATTCTGTAATAATAAATTTAATTTTTTGAATATATTTTAAATTTGATAGGAAATTCATTAATTTTATTATTGTATTCATTGATAAATAAAATAGTTAGTAGTAAATAAAATAGTTGTTTTGATTATTTTTGTATTTTTAAATTTATGTTTATGTGAAATTATATCTTGTAAAATATTAAATTTTAAATAATAAAAATTTAAATTAAATAAAAAATATAAATATAAATAATACAAAACACAAATATTATTAGTTATCATGAAATAGAAATTACATTTAAAATCAAAGACAAATGAAAAATAACATTACAATATATCTATAATCTTAATATTTAAGTCACAATTATATTAAAAATACTTGTTAATATTTATTTCGACCATTAATTTAAATTTATCTACTAAACTTTAAAATATTGTTCTAAATAATTCTTCTATCAATTATTTAGGTAATGATGTTTATTTCAAGTATTATATAATTAAGTTGATAAATTAATTATCACATAAAAATATTTAAATTTTAAAATTAAAATTATTTAAATTTATTTATTTAAATTTATAACATAAATTGTATAACAGTGGATTAACTTAAGAAATTAATTACAATTAAAAAAAATATTAAAATCAATTTTTAACTTTTATATTTAAAATTAACATTTTTCCAAATTAATCTTGCAGTTTTAAATTTAAAAAAATTCAAGCTAATAAATTAATTATTTCTAACAAATTATGAAATTTAAATTATTTGAGTTAATTACTTATTTATGAACTCCAGTTGACTTTTCAATAGGGGACAAAAACAATATAAAAATTCAACTCCTACCTGTTTCTAATTTTTTTCAAACAAATGGCGTACTTTAGTACTGAAAAATAATATTTCGACAATTATATTATAATAAAATAATAAATAAATAAAAATATTGAAGAATTAAATGAAATTGTGATCTGATGGTATTGTATATTTAAATGAGTATGCATATATGTCATTGTTCTTCAGCAATATACGATCTGTGGAAAAATATTTGGAACAGTGACATTTCGAGGACAAGATCGAAAACAAACATTTTTTGGTATTTAAAAATTCTAGTATATTTGTTACAAAGTTAGTATAATTTTTTTTTAATTTTTAACCAATAAAAAAATAACTAATTTTATTTTAGAAATTTATGTTAACAGCATAAAATATAAATCTATTTATTGTAAATTTTGTTTATAGATTACATGTTTGACTTGTTTAAATTTCGATGTTTAAAAATATTTACTGATATTTAAAAATATTTACTGATATGATAATTATCTTTGTAAAAATAATTTTTAAATTATTTATTCTAAAATTTAAAACATGATATTTGGAACAAAGTTTTATAATAAAGTTTTTGTAATAGAATTTTTTTAACATATTTTCTAAAACACAAATACGTTTCGAAATGAGATTTTCTCAATAGAATTTATAAAATAAGTTTTATAAAACAAATATGATATTTTTTAGAACAAATTTTCTTAATTTTCAGAATAAAAGTTTTAAGATATATAACAGCTTTCGGAATGAGATTTTTACATAATGATGTCTCTCTTATCTCTTATTATAGGGTTGCAGTTAGTAATAATGGGGTGCTGAAATAAAAAACTTTATGAAATGACACAATGCCCGTATATGGGCTACTCTACAACCGACGTTTAGGACCGTTTCTTCCTGCACCTCCATATCTTCTTCTGCCACCCCCATACACAACATGAAAATATATTTTTATCCTTTTTGTGTCACCTTCATAGAGTAGCTTCTGAATTATGTAAGCCGAAAATGCATTTGAAAAAAGATTTCTAGATTACATAATCCGGAAGCTAAAAAAGACTTCCAATTAAAGGCTTCCGGATTATGTAATCCAGAAACTAATTACAAATTTAAAAAATGACTTCTAGATTACGTAATCTGAAATAATACTGAGGGACATTTTTGGAAATAAAAATTTTATGGAGGTGGGAGAAGAAGGTATGGAGGTGCAGGAAGAAACAGTCGACGTTTAGATGGGCTGGCGTCATAAGCCAGCCCAGGCCCATATCACCGTTTTTGAATTTAAAAGCTGCCTTAATCTCGGACCATCGGGAAAAAAAACCAAAGTGTGGGTGAAGCATAATCAGCAGCGCGTCGGTGGAAGATGGCGTCGACGGCGATCGAGGAAGTGCGAACTCTGTGGATTGGCGATTTGCAGTACTGGGTGGACGAGTCCTACCTCTCACAGTGCTTCGCCCACAGCGGCGAAGTGGTTTCCATCAAAATCATTCGCAACAAGATGACGGGCCAGCCTGAGGGCTACGGCTTCGTGGAGTTCGTTTCTCACGCGGCGGCGGAGGCCTTTCTCCGCACCTACAACGGCACTCAAATGCCCGGTACGGAACAGACCTTCCGGCTTAATTGGGCCTCCTTCGGAGACTCTGGGCCCGACCATTCCATCTTCGTAGGCGATCTCGCCCCCGACGTCACCGATTTCCTGCTCCAGGAGACTTTCCGGGCTCATTATCCTTCCGTCAAAGGGGCCAAAGTCGTCACGGACCCCGCCACCGGCCGCTCCAAGGGCTATGGCTTCGTTAAGTTCACCGACGAGACTCAGAGGAACCGTGCCATGACTGAAATGAACGGTGTTTATTGCTCCACGCGCCCTATGCGTATCAGCGCCGCTACTCCTAAAAAGAACGCTTCTTTTCAAAACCAATATGCTCCACCTAAAGGTGAGTACTGCAGTACAAGTATACAACCCTTCGTTCCGTTCATAATTATAACTTAAATAAAGCTTAATTGTGGATTACTTTACAGCAATGTATCAATTTCCTGCATACACTGCTCCTGTGAATACTGTTGCGCCAGAAAATGATGTGAATAATACCACTGTAAGTCGGATTCTCATTGACCTATAATTTATGTGATGAGTTCACCACACATTTAATCCATGAAAGCGTATAGTCCTGTCATAGAAACTTCTAACATGTCCTTGAAAGTGCAATCCGTAGGTCTCATTATTAGTCCAAAATTCTAAAAAATGTGAAACTTTAATGATAATATTATATGTTTGAGGAAGAAAATAACAATTAGTCGTCAAGTTTAGGAATTTGGATTAGACAACTGGAAATTTTAAGGACTTTTTGAAATTTCTTTAATTTTAGGGACGGACTAGATAGCATTACACACTTTCTGGAACAAAAATGGTGGATTGCACTTTATGTGATTTTATGGTACTCTTACTTATATTATTTATATCTGTTTGTATTGCAGGTTTGTATTGGTAATTTGGATCTTAATGTGACAGAGGATGAGCTTAAGCAAACCTTTATGCAATTTGGAGATATTGTGTCGGTCAAAATTTATGCGGGCAAAGGATATGGTTATGTTCAATTTGGAACTAGGTTTTGTTTTTTACCCTTAAACTTTAACATGTGAATCTTTGTGGGGTTGCTCTAATATTTCGAAACTCAAAGGGTAAATGATATGATTTTGACTGTTGCTACCCCTTTCCAAGGCAATAAGTTTCATGTGGCCTGATGTCATGTTACTCTGCATCTTATGAGGTCTTTCATCAATCTTAGTTTCTTCTCCTTCTGCTTTATCTTGTTATTAATTAGCTTTTTAACCTCTTCCTTGGATTTTGTCTGTAGAGCGGCCGCCGAAGATGCGATTCAGAGGATGCAGGGAAAGATAATAGGTCAACAAGTGATCCAAATTTCTTGGGCTAGTACCTTAACAGCTAGACAGGTGATTTTGCATTTGGAAATTATTCATATTTTTTATGTAATGACTGTTCGGTATGTCATGGTGACACTGGCCTCTGTAGCACATTTGTCGTACATAATGCATTTTAATTTTAATTTGAAAAATTGTTGTAATACCCATTTAGTCTTCCGAAATTTCTATGTTGGTAACACGCATGTATGTTCCATACCCAGTTCTAGTATAGATCTTTATGGCTTTTACTAGTTTATAATGTTTTGGGTTATTATCCCTTTAGTTGAGCTCAACGGGTATGGTGTGATCCATGTAGTTGACCTCACCTAATTGGGCAATCGTGATATTATGATGCCTATGAAGGTCGGTTCAGCTGGTAGGATTTGGAGAATGTCAATAACAAGGAATTAAGGTATGGTCCAGCTTGAGGTCTTTAGGTTACCACAATTGCCTACACGACCTGGGTTTGGGGCTACTTCCCCTCCCCCTAACTGCTTTCATTCACCCAAGGAAAAAGATACGGAGATTGTGATGATGTGTTGAGACAAGGAAGTATAATGAGAAACGTAAGCATTGACTCAGAGCTGGGTGGTTTTAGTTGAAGTTAAGATGACACTGTAATTTAATGATAGCTGTAGCAGTTACATGTGAATGCTCTGTTAGTAGACTGAGTGTGTGATTGAATTTCAGTTAGGAAATTAAATTGAGTTGAATTCAACTCAATTGAAGTTGGAAGAAAAGCAGCTCCATGTCAAACATGTTGGCACAAAATTTAATAGAAACTGAAAGTTGGTTTAGCTGTTCCAACTAGAATTGGACAATTGAAAAGAATGAGAGTAAAAATTAATTATATAATATAATGAAGAAACTGTATTACTATGGTGGCTTAGCTTTTTCCTTCTTTTACTGGATCCCAAATCTTAATGAGCTTTCATCACTCTGAAATATTTATAAACACTTCTGCATTAATGATTTTGGGATTATCTTGTTACAATAAATTTAAGATTATCTGATCTGCTCTATTAGTAGCTTATATGTGGATTTATTTTTAGTGTTTGTAGATGTGTAATTATGTTAGCTCTAACAAAAAAATTATTGAAACAATTTTAGGATGTACCTAGTGGCTGGGGAGCTCAGATAGATCCAAATCAATGGAGTGCCTATTATGGATATGGACAGGGTTACGAGGCATATGCTTATGGTGCTGCTCATGATCCCTCCTTGTATGCTTATGGTGCATACGCTGGTTACGCCGCACAATACCCTCAACAGGTAAATTTACATATACATCTTATGGAAGAGTGTGTTTTTGGGGTTACTCATACATATTGGTTGCTTACTATTCAGGTTGAAGGTGGTCAAGACATGGCAGTATGTATGCCTGTGGAGGAGTCTTATGATCCCCTGTCATTGCCTGATGTCGACAAGTAAACTTCTTGTCCCTTCTCTCCACCTTTTCAATTTAAAAGTTATAAACACCTTAAAGAGCTCCACCTTTTCAATTTAAAAGTTATAAACACCTTAAAGAGAATGTATATTGGCTCATTATGTGTTTCTGACGGATCTTTGATTGCTTTGCCAGATTAAATGCTGCATATCTTTCTACGCATGGAAGTTCCATTTTAGGACGGTCCCTTTGGCAGAGAACTTCGCAATCTTTACAGCAAGCATAGGATCTGTTTGTATTGCCTGATCGATTTTGTGTACTAAGGTTTCAAAGTATTGCGGATCGTAAATTTTGTTTGTTTGTTTCAATGAGTGGAATAGCATGTTGATTAGATCAATGGTAGTATTTATGAGGTAATACTGAATATCAGCATTTCGATTTTAGTTTAGGATTTGAGTTTTATTAGTGATTACTACTGAGGGTATTGTGTCTTGATTTTCAGAACTTCTTGTATTATAGCCTCTTTTCTTCAATCTGCACTTCCTAAATTTGCATGCTTATTTTCTCTATATTTTCTAACCGCTGCTGCAACAACAACAAATTCAGTACGCTTAGGTTTATAGTCCGAGGAAATTGGTATCTCAATTACACTTATTTTTTTATTGGTTATAATTTATTAAAAATTATAAAAAAAATAATATAGATTTCACAGCATATTTAATATATTTTTTAAAATTTGATACTTCTCAATAACTTCTTACTAATAAAAATACTGTTTAAAGACCGTATTTCTGATTTTTCTGAAACACTATTATCAGTTATTATTCAGAAGTTTTTTATTATTATTTTTTTTTTGCAATTACCACTTCTCTATTTACTAGCTCACCCCTCTTAAGCAGGTATGTCAAAAGCAGCTTCGTAGATCAAAATACAATGTGTTTGGGTGGTGTATTGGTAGTAGCTTAATCTTCTATTGAAACAGAATATAATTTATCTAGAGAATTAGTTATAGGGTTCATTCATGGGAAAATTTAATAAAACTATTTAAAATCTTAGACAAAAATAAGATGATATTTATTTATGGTACTTAAAATTAAAATTCAAAATTTAAAAATTAAATAATATTAATTAAGATTTAGAAAATAACAGAACTATTCATTATGGTTTATAAAATATTCTTCTTAATTTGAACATTATAAAATATTCTTCTTAATTTGAACAAAGGGACAATATTGATACTCTAACTAAAAGTTCTAAGAATTATATTGAGATTTTTTTGCAATAATATTATTGTGTCGTATAATATTTTGGTGTCGTTTCTGAATAGAAATTTGAGGATTCTGTGAGGAACAAACTTCCCAACATCATATTTGATCAAGATTATGGAATGACAATGGTTTCAATGTGCTTAGCTTTTATGAATGGAGCAAGGCATGTGGGATTAGGTTCATGTGGGATCGTCATAAGAAATGTAGAGGAGAAGATCGTTAACTCTTAAACTCGTGTTTGACTCTATAAGAATAAAGCTTGTGAGATTTGCATAAGAGGCAAAATGGTTGAGTCGTGCTTCATTCCATAGGAATAAGGCTGGTGAGATTTGCATTAGAGGTACTAGATCATGAAATGTGGAGTACAAATTCACACTCACCATAAACTCCATCTTTTAATGTTTTGTTGCTACCACAAACCAAGACAACACAACAATGAACAAAAGAGATTTATAGGTCCCAATACGACTTTAAACTAAAATATGCATATGAGATTTGTGTATCTTATTACAACTTTGATTGAGATTTTAATCCTCATCACAATCAAGATAGAGTTTGTATACGCATTAGACTCTAATCAAGATTTTAATCCTCATTACAGTCAGGACACACACGCGAGATTTGTACACCCTATTATATTCTGATCAAGATTTTAATCTTCATCATGATCGGAATATGCATGTGGGGTTTGTATACTCTATTAGGCTCTAATTGGGATTTTAATCCTCATTATGGTCAAGACATGCACGTGAGGTTTGTACACCTTATTACGACTTTGATCAAGATTTTAATCCTCATCATGGTCATGTGTACTCTCATTAAGCTCTACTCAAGATTTTAATCCTCATTATGGTTCGGACATACATGAGGTTTGTACACCTCATTAGACTAATTGATATTTTAATCCTCATTACAATTGAGACATGGACGTGAGATTTGTACACCTCATTATGATTTTAATCAAGATTTTAATTCTCATTATGGTCGAGATATGCACGCAGGGTTTGTACACCCCCATTATTACTTTAATCGAGATTTTAATCGTTGTTATGGTTGATATATACATGCGAGGTTTGAACACCTCATTACATCATCTCTTTTGAAAATTATCAACTAGCACACATCATATGCTAATGAAAAAAGGTACCACTTGATTACATTATTTCTAAATTGTGACAAGTTATGTCTCAATTACTAACCTACAACTTAGGTTTTAACGTTTCAAATTGTGATAAGTTACATCTTGGTTAATAACCTACAACTTAGGTTTTAAGGTTTCAATTGATAAGTTATAAAAAATAGCTCTAAGATCAAGTCTGCATACAAAATATTATGAGTATTGGTTTAGGGTTTAGGTTTTAGGTTTTAGGCTTTAACTCAAATTAACTATATTAATATGTTTTAATATCATATATTTTTAAATAATTTTTATCTTTCTATTTTTTCTTTATATTAAACTAGTGATTTTTTTTAATTTAACAAACTTTTAAAACTTTACTCTTTCAAAATTTGAGTATAGTTAAAATAAAATATGATACTTAAAACTGGTTAAAAAAAATTCAAACTTCAACAATTAAATAATATTAATTAAAATTAAAAAAATAAAAGAATAATTAATCATAATTTATAAAATATTTTTCCTATGAACATAGGACAATTCTCTGATTAGAACCCCTAAAAATCAAAATGAGATATTTTTTGCTAGAATAACAACAAGTCGGGTCATTTAATGACACTCACATCGAGTAGATTCAATTGTACAGGTGTAGAGATATTTATATAATAAAAGAATAAAAAATAAAAAACACTGCTAATAGTAACTTTTCACCGGCAAATTGTGTATTTTTCAACTACCATTATGTAATCACAATTCTCTGCCACTAGTTTTGGAGGTTGCAAACATCGAGTTTTGAATGTTCATAAAGACTGCATTTTTCTGGAGCGGAATAATTAACACGGTTGGTGAGTAGTAAGTGGGAATACTTTAAATAAATTCGAATTTAAAAGTAACAAATGTTTTAAAACTGTAAGAATTTAATGTTTTAAAACTTTAGGCCTAAAAATCATGTTGATGGGATAAAACATCAATTTAATACCCTCAAGTAAGAATTATTTTAGTGCCTGCCATAAAATTAGTATTATTGATTAATTTGGTGTTTATTATTACTATCAAATAAACCAAATTTATCAATGTCTAATTTGACTAATGGTTGTTAAATTCAGAAAGCCTAATAGATAATGTTCGTGAGATTTATTTTGTTGAGTAATGGTAATTACCACACTAAATTAACATTTCAAAAAGAAAAGTGATTTTTTTCTTTTTCTTTTTGGTTATTCTGTCGTTTGTTGTGGAAAAGAAAGTATAATGTCATATTGTCTCTGTCAAATCAATTAAAAGCAGAAACCTTATCAGCATGATCACCAACACACAACAAAACAAACTTCATCTATTACATATTATTTGATAAATCTAACCTACAAATATATCATATGAAGATTAAATTGGTCTGCCTTGTTGACACTTTTCCTAGTCTCTAGAAATAAACAAATTCTTTATTAGTACAAATCGTTAAAATAAAACCTCAAAACAAAAACAACAATAACACATACTTTATTATATATATTAAAATAAAATTTTAAGCTATGAAAATTATTAAATAGAAATTAAAAATAATTAATGATTATATTGACTAAATTAAAAATTATTTGAAGTCTAATTTTTTTTTATTTTTAAATTAATTTTTAATATTGTTAAATAGTTTTTAAATTGATATTTAATTAGCTACTAAGATTTTAATTATTAATTATTTGGATTCTAAATCTAATAGTAAAAATCTTGATAGTTAATTAAATATTAATTTAAAAATTATTTAATAATAATATAAACTAATTTAGAAATAAAAATTTTTTAATTTTTAATTTAATTAATATAACAATTATTTATTTTTTTAAAAAATTGATTTTTATTCTATAATTTTCTCGTATAGTATAGTGTACTGATTGAAGAAGAATATAAAAAAAAAATTAAAAAAATTTATTTAATTTTTTTCATAAACTAATTGGAATTCAGTGACTATATATCAGATAAGGGACAAATCAAGCTGCATAAGAATTTAATACGCAAATTTTGTTATCCATAAGTACTGATGATTGCTCATAGAACAATTTTTATTGGACTTTCTAAGAAAAGGAAAGGAAAACATTACACTTTTCCAGTTTTTTTATAAGAAACAAATAAGAATCTATTTTGTTTCTTATAAACTACCAAAGTAACATGCTATATAGCTAAACATGATTTGCAAATAAGCGTTTTGATGATCTCTTCAAGCCCAGCATGACAAGGAGCAACCCCAGATAATCATAATTGTAACAGACTTCAAGTAGTTGCAGCTTATTTAGTGTCCATGGAGGATATCTAAACCAAAAATCAGTGAGGAAACTTCTTCTTACTATTGCCTTCTGGTGGCTAAAGGTGTCAAAGGAGAACTTTCCATGGTACATGCCAAACCCACTTTCTCCCACTCCTCCAAATGGGAGAGTATCAGCTGCATACTGCACAAACAAACAAAAATAAGAAGATTAATTAAACCACTCAAAAAGACTACCAATGGAATGATGGTAGATAGGGTAGTTAGTGTACTTGTAGTATTGCATCATTGAAAGTCAAACTGCCAGAAGATGTTTCAGATATCATTCTTCTCTCTAGGGTTTTGTTTCTGCTGAATACATAAAGGGCAAGAGGCTTAGGCCTGCTACTTATGAATTTAATACTGTCCTCAATCTTCTCTACCTGCAAATTGATAACCAAACAACAAAAGAGAATGACACTGACCAAGTTGGAAAATATATTTAGATTTAAGCATGTGGTAATAGTATCAAAAAAAAAAATTAAAATTTAAGGTTACAGTAATAATTGGAAGCAATGGGCCAAAAATCTCCTCTGACATAATTGATGCTTCCAGTGGGGGATCCACCAAGATGGTTGGCTCAATAAATCTGCATAAATTTCATAACTTTTCTGTGTAAGTAAATATGCAGTTTTCTGATCTTCATGAGGAATTAGTATTGTATTGCCATTAATGCAATACATCCAAATAAACTAAATCATCCAAATATTATGAGGTGTAGCAGCTGGTTTTGACTGGAAATTATTAGAAGCAGACTAATGCAGTACCCATATGCAGGGATTTGGTACTGCTTTTTGTTGCTGTCAGCTTGCTCTGTGTCCCTTTTTTTTTAAGCTGTGGGTGCTTTCAAGTGCTGGAGTTATTTGATGCAGGTCAGGACTATTGTCACGGTAATTGTAAAATGCAGGAAGAATATGATGGCTGTGGGGTGTAGCGTTTTTTAGGAAGTCTAAGCTGATACAGGTTTTTTTTTTTTTAAGTTTAAACTAGCTAATGGACTTTGTTGGTGGTATCCCTAAAAGAGTTGAGACATCTGAAGTGTCTAACTATTCTTTGTTCATAAAAAAACTAAATGATCATTTCTACTTGCACGAGAGTGAGGAAGAATCTTTGATATTTTCTTTTATTAATTAAATATATTATAATATGTTCAAAATTACATTCAAGAAGGTCTTAAGAGTATATTTCTAACTCTAAATTCTTCTTTTACTTCTCCTAATTTCTTTATATAATAAGCATTGAAAGTGTTTATATTTCAAAAATATTAAATGTATATAAATATAGTTTTATAAAGTAAGATATATTCGTAAGAGATATCTCCTACTTAAGACAACTTAAACTGACATACAATTATTATGGAAGAATTTAGGGGAGAGAAGTAAGAGTGTTAGTTAATTACAAGTTTTCTTCGTCCATCGAGCCACCATAAACCACGGATTCTTTGACCATTTTATCAGCAAGAAGATTGTTCAATCTAGAGAAGTGGTGTTTGTTAACTATCTTGGTAATAGTTTTGGAATGTTGAGGGTTCTCTCCAAACATTTTCTTGATCCAGACCTTCATCAGTTCCACCTAAAAGAAACAAGAATAAGCTAGCACAAAACCCCTAACTAAACATCATATATGAGGAAACAAAGATCAGTGTGAACATGAAAAAGTTCAAGGGATGTGTGTACCAGTTTTGAGCAATACTTTTTTTCCACTAGGACATAATCAATAGCAATGCATGCTTGACCAGCACAAGTCCCAAATTTTCCCACAATAATTCTCTTCACAGCGACCTCTATATCCCAAGAAGATGAAAGGGAGTCAACAACTGCAGGGCATTTTCCACCCAACTCCAGAGTCACAGGAGTCAAATGCTTCACAGCAGCAGACATAACAATCCGCCCCACACTTGCACTTCCTGCCATTAGTTTTTACAACAATTGAAGAGGAACACTTTGTTCTGTTAAAGAGAGAGAGAGAAAGAGAAAGAGAGAAATAGTAAAATTTGTTTTTTACTTCTCAGTTAAAATTGGTTTTACAACATGTATTTTAAAAATGATGATTTTGGTATCATATTATAATATATAAAAGATTAAAATCATTCTTAATTTGTAAGAAGTGTACTTTTAAGTCAAATTCTTATTTAAGTGTATTTTTAAGTTTAACTCATTAACTTATTATTATACTTATTTATATATTATAATTATTTTTAATAGATATGAGATTTTAACTTTTGTATGAGATGGGTGATTCGTGAATATCATGATACTGTTTTAAGAATAAAGTTTAAATCTAACTTCATCTTATAAGATTTATTTATAAATTAAGTTTGTACCTAGTTATAACTATGAGTCAATCTTAGTCGATTTAATCCCCTATCGTCAAAAATATTTAGAGTCAGATTAATTTTGACAGAAAAATGGAGTCACCTAGCTAAGACACATTTATATCCCATTTTTACCTGTGAAGAAGATTTTGTCCCATCTTTGCTCCAGTAGTTGTTGGGTCTCTTGTGGCCCTCCTTGGATCACCTTAACGGCTTTATTGTCCAAATAAGTGGTGAGAGTAGAAGCAAGTAGAGAAGAAGAAGCTGGAGACAACTCTGAAGGCTTTAAGATTGCCACGTTTCCCGCAGCTACTGCTCCAATAAGTGGCTCCAAGGATAGTCCTAAGTTTGCATAAATCAACAGAACAAGCACACCTCTAAATTAGTTAGCTACACAAGCCCATGAACTTAATTTTATATTTTGCTCATAAATGTTTCTGAGGGATTGGTTAAAAGTTTAACTCACCAAATGGGAAGTTCCAAGATGAAACAATGAGAACCAGACCAAGTGGTTCGGAAACAATTTCTGCACTGGTGAGCAATGCTATTTGTGGCAATTGAGCCTATCAAAATGAATTTGGCGGCTAGTTACTTCATAAGTATATGCTCATAGGGTCATCTTCAAATATTTGGAAGGAATATATCTTACCTTTTTGCCTGACATCCAAGCTTTCAAAGACTTCAATGCCAGATTTAAGGTCTTGATCAAAGTCCCTATCTGAGACGACAATGGACTTTATGAGTAAGAAAATTATGTATATGTGAGAGTAGTTTATTACTCCCAAATATACTTTTCACTATAGCAATATAATTTGAGAAGAAATATTAAAGATACCTCGTCTCTGAAAGCTTCAAGTTGATGTTTCCCTAGATCTTGCATAAGGGCATTCATGATATGTTCTTGTTTTTCCATGAGGAAGCGACGCAACCCTTTGAGCTGAGATTCTCTCCAAGACGCTTCCTTAGTCTTTCCACTCTCATAATACTCCCTCATGTCATTCAGGTCTCTCTCCAAGCTTGGCATCATCTCCATGGTCCTTTGGGGTGTAGCTGCTTAACCTCCCAGCAACCAGTATTTATATTTGCTCAACCAACTCAATCACTTCAATTTGGAAACTAGTTTGGGTTTAATAAAGGAGAAAGGGTCCTATGCATTCTCCCATTCACATGTTTTTGTCATTCACCAATCAAAGGGTTGCACACAACATCAGAAAATAATAACACCCTGCTACCTGCTGGTCATTAAATACCAAAATTGATACACACCTGCCTCATATCCTTTCCGGGATACAGTGTACTTTCACTCTTTTAATCTGGAAATTTTTCGAAGCTTTTGGATTAAATGTGATTGTGAAGTTTAATTATATACAATTGACTTTTGATCCATCTTCTTAATGTTTTACTTCATCAAATTCTCAATAAATGGTAAGAGTCGAATTCAGATAAATATAATGGAATTGGCTGTGGATCAATGTTTATTCTAGATTTGCGAGTATGGTGATAGACTGTTGTTTGTAAAGTAATCTCCCTTTATAAATAAATAAAATAAAGCAATTGTTTATACATCATAAAATGACAGAAACATAGTATACAAAAAAACAAAAAATAAAGGTAAAAATATATGGGTTAGGTAGTTGGAAAAAGAAGGGGTAAGATGAAAATGATGTTAATGCGAGGGCTTGTTGATAATGGTTAATAAAAGCTGATGCTACAGATTGAGGTGCAGGGTGTGGGAGTGAGGATTGCACATGGTGATGCAGCAGTTAATGAAAGCCGTGAAGATAGCTTGTAGGGTGCATCATCATCCACCTATTCCTTCTCATCAAGTTCATGGAGTGTGTTCATGTGTCTTGCTAAAATGAATCCTATTAGAAAAATTATTAGATGGATATTCTCCTTCGACCTTCATATTTTAAATTTACATTTTTATATTAATTCTGAAAATTCAGTTAATTTTTTTTTAAAATTTAAATAATTATAAATGAAGTATAACCTTATATTTTTAAATAGTTTTAGTTAAAGTTCATATTTTCCTTCCAACTTCAACCACAAGTAAAAATATAACGAAATTTATCCTACACTTTCCATTATATGCAAGTGGTGCAAGGAAAATGTACAGTGGTGCAGTGAGAATTTGCCTTCAATTTACAATCAAACTCAATCTTTTAAATCTTATGAGTTGAAACAAATAAAATAATTAGTATATATCATATAAAAAAAATATTTTTAAAGTGACATGCATTTAAGTTTTACTAAATTTAAAATAAAATAACATTAATAATACTTAATTATGTATTATATGTATACTATACAATGTACTAACTTTTCGGTTCATTGCATCCATGTGGACCTGTTTAAGTTGATACTAGCCCATATCTAAGATCCTTAAATGCATTCTCAGAAATTAATTCATGAAAGTTTGTATAAAAAGTGTGGTTGATAATTGTGCGCACAGTCTAACGTGGTTGGATATGTAAAAGGAAATATGTATAAGAATTGGACTCTAATAAATGTCCAATTTAATTAGAAAAATGTAAATAGAAGTGTTTTTTCTTTGAATTTAATTTATTTCACTTTAAATTATGAATTTAAAAAAAATGTTTTTGATAGAAATGATTTGAAGAAATTGTAAAGTAAACAAAAAAAAATGAAAAAGAAAAAATAATAATATATATGTTTGATAATATCCAATTTAGAAAAATAGTATTAAAAAAATGTGTAGTAACACTTCTCAGTCAAGTTCAATACCTCAAGAAAAAAATTGTTGTGTTTTAACCGTTA
Source organism: Phaseolus lunatus (assembly GCA_013389735.1). NCBI lineage: Eukaryota > Viridiplantae > Streptophyta > Magnoliopsida > Fabales > Fabaceae > Phaseolus > Phaseolus lunatus. The sequence continues at coordinate 5,088,295 of CM023867.1, forward strand.
TTGGTAATTATTCGATTTAGAAATTGCAATAAAGTTTGTGGGTCAGATGAATGACGCATATTACTGGCCCATCTGTACACCCATTATTACAGCATATTATATATATATATATATATATATATATATATATATATATATATATATTATTTGACAGTGTCACCAGAATGGTGCAAAGTAACTCTACGTATTATTTACCAATTTATCATTCTCTTCTCTTTATTATTTTGAAAATCAATTTTTCAGTGAGAAATAAGTTAAAAATAATTTTATATCACGTAGAAGTTATTCATTATAAATTAAAATTGTTATATAGTTTCTATATTCAAAATTATTTATATATAAATTCAGTTATTCATCTAATTAGAAATCTTCATGTGAAAGAAATGTTACATTTTGCTGTGATTTTCTTGAAAGTGTACAAATAATATTCTTTGATAATAATTAGTGTAAAATGTTTTACATTATGATATATGTACTAAAATTTTAATTACATAATAAATAATGAATGCATGCAAGTATAATAGCAATTAAAACTACAACTATCTATGATCACCTTTTACAAACTCACACAGTGATGAGATATCAACGCCACCACTATTTGAGTAGTTATTCCAAAGAGACAAAGTTCATTTTTATTGTCCATGCTACAACGACTCTTCATAAGGAAACATTTATTAGAAAGGAAAGTGACGACATTTTCTTAATGTCTTTTTTTAACATATTTTTTGGTTATTGGTTAAATTATATTAGAAAGTAGAAAGTTATAGGTGTCTTAAACAAAAATAAGATGTGCATTTTATTTTTTTTTTTTCAATGTTGAATGGAGAGTGTATTGTAAAAGTCTATGTAAGTTAATTTTCTATAACAAATTCTAAAAAAGAAAAAAAAATATAAAATAATTTTTTTTATGTATAAACTAATTTATGTAAGTTTTTTTATATTAATTTCTTGAAAATATCATTTCTAATCTATACATACTAAAAAAAATCATTAAATAGAAACCAATTTTAGAGATAAAAAATAATTAGTGGCTATATTAACTAAATTATATACTATTTTAAAAACTAAAAAAATTATTGGTTTCTAAATTAGTTGTTTTTATTATTAATAAATCATTTTTAAATTGGTATCTAATTAGTTACAAAGTTTTTGTTACTAAATTTAGAATCTAAATAATTGGTAGTTAAAATTTTGACAGTTAATTAGATAAAGATTTAGAAATTATTTATCAATAATAAAAAATAATTTAGAAATCAATAATTTTTTTAATCTCTAAAATAATATCTAATTTAATTAATATAATAATTAATTATTTTTTATTTCTAAAATTAATTTTTATTTAATAATTTTATTGTAGTGTATTTAGAGTTATATATATATAAAGAGATAGTAGATCATCAAGATGAATTTGATAACTATATAGAAGTTTGGAGATATTCACTACTCAACTAAATAAAAAAAAAAATCTAAAATTAAATTGAGTTAAATTTTTTATAATTTTTTTTATTAGAATTAATTCAATCCAACCCTCCTTGACCCTCTCTAATCAGTCAATTGATCCAAGTTTTAAACTATTTTAAATTTGTAATTTCAAAACAATTTTTGGAATATTTTTTTAAAATAAATTATATTATTTAATGTTTACAAATTTTAGTGATTTAATATTTCAAAAACACACATTTACTTAATAACTTAATTATCATTATATTATCATTATTTAATAATTTTAGTCTATTTGAATAAAATAGCCGGTTAAATATTCAGAGTCCATTCCCTGTCTATAAGAGATTGGATTATATTAAGTTAAATCTGATCTGATTTAATTAAGAAAAATCTAACTCAATTAGTTCGGACCAATAAACAGATACTGATAACATTACTTAGCAGCTCTTCAACCTGAAACTGCCACGAAAATACCGCCAATACTTTCACAGCTTTTACAGTCGTAAGCATGGCCGTAGAGATGTGACAGAAACAAACTTAAAAACAAATCTTGCGAAGTCGATCATTTAAAAAATAAAAATTATTAAAATATAATGTTACTTATAACTTAATCAACTTTTCAATGGATGTAAATTAGTTAAAAATAGTTTTATATATAAAATGATGGAAGCTGTATTAATCATGATTTTATCTTGTGATTATAGTTGAATTGTAATTAATGAAATTATAATACTACCTTCGTAATGTGACGAGTTAAAATGAATGGTACCAAATAAATAGCATTGTTAAAGTGCTTTAGATATTTAGGAGGCAGACAGCTGCAACACAGCTGCGAGATAGATTTAACAGAAAATGTTCGTTCTTTCTGAAACAGCAACAAACAATTTAAAACAAACTTATCAGTGTGTTAAACCTATCATGCAGGCAACTGCAGCTGTCTATCACCGTATTTACAAGTAACAACGACAAAAAAATTACCTGCAATTGCTTAGCAAAACAAAAAACATCATTCCAGATAGTAACTGAGAACCTGATTACTGGAAAATATCCAGCTTAAATATTTGAATAAAAGGAGTCACAGACTTAGAAATCCAAGAACTTACGTTTGCTTCAACAACTACTACAAAAAATAAATGTACAATGCAGTTGTTGACAGATACTGTGCTACGAACCCATAAATACAAAGTTCTCACTCAAGAATACAGAATGATAATGATCACTGTATAAATGACAGATCCTCATCAAAACTCCCCGCACGCATCCCGTCCTTGTGGAGATTTTAATAACCTTGATGGATTTTCAGGAAGCACGACCATTTGAGTAATCAAGTAGCCCCAGATGACCTCTTCACTTCCAACACAAACAGAACAGTCAGTTCTTCCTAGATCAAATATCTAACTTATGGTGCAGTTGATACCAATTTCGGATCATTTGATGTAAGATTCTCTTGGGTCCTTGTTACAGCTTTGCCTGTGAGAAAACCATATATACATGTTTATAGCATCATTATACATTTTTTCAAGATAGGAGAAGCAAAGAAAGAATAATGACAGCAAAATGAGGGGGACATAGTAGCAATATTGATTTTGATAGAATGAATACTGACTTTCATCTTTGCCCATTTTCCTTCTGCTGCGCCATAGCAGTCGTATGGGTGTTCCAGAAAAACCTGCGTCCGTACGCAGCTGCCTCTCCATATAGCGCCTGTAAGTCTCAGGAAAAAGTTTTGCATCATTGACGAAGAAGACAAATGTAGGTGGCCTTATGGCAGCCTGCAATAGGAGATCCAGTTAGACTATAAAGTAATTAAATATATTTTATATTATGAGTACATTAAAGTATAACCAAAGGAGCTATTGAGTATGACTGCTGCACTATTCATTTCAATCATTCTAGTAACAAAATTTTGCCAATACAATAATATTATTCAATACAAAAACTAGCATGTCCCGGCCTAGAAGGCTCCTAACTATGCAAATAAGGGATCATTGTGCGTAGTCTTACCGGCATATATATGCAAAAGAGGCTATTTCCAAATTCAAACTCATGACCAATCGGTCAACAAGGCACAACATCCTAATAAATGGAATGGGAACATCTCTATCATGAACAATAAAAATCACATAAGAAGAATTCATCCAAACTTTCCCAGTAAACTAAAAGACAAACAATAACAACTATTAACTACCATCATAACATGATAAAAATACCTGAGTGCAATAGTAAACACGCCCTCTTTTTCCACCACGTGTCCTAGGAGGAGGCTTAAAAGCTACTGCTTCCAGAACTACTTGATTCAATATAGAAGTGCCAAGTCTTCTAGATCTTTCCTTTTCAACTTCACTGGCTGCAACAATAATCCTATTGGGCAAAACAACAATAAGCGATCAGCTATCCACTTAGGAGATCAACTCCAACGAAACTTATCAAACCTGAATAAGTAATAAATTTAATATATGATACCCTCTTAGTGTCTACATCCAAGAAAAGTTATTCGCCACTAAAATTTATCAGTGACAAATAGTTGGCTACATCCAGAAAAAATAAAGCTAATCCATATCCAAATAAAAATTATTCTGAAAAGAGCCAGCTTCTCAAGTCCACTTATATGTGCACTGCTTAAGCTCAAGAAATGACCAAGGACTTTTTTACCACACATCAAGAAACACCAGTACATACAAAATTGTACAGAGCCATCTTCGGCCAATAATGTGACTACTACTTGAGATCTACCATGACACCCTACATTACAACAGATAAGTTCAACAAAATATATGAAGCATGACCTCATTCACCATGGGAGATACAAGTTGATATTTATTGCACATGCCTATGAAATAAGAACTTGTTTTAAAGGGAAAGTTGGAGGAATTCGAAGCATGGAATTAGCATGCTATACAGCATAAATCAATAATTTTCCACATAAAACATACTTGTCAACACTATGACCGGCTATAGCAGTAGAATAAACAATTGGAGCCCAATCAAGTGAGCGAAGCTTCTCCCTGACATCTTCCTCATAGTGTAATGCAGTCTGCTGCTTTTTATTTGGTATTGTATCCCACTTGTTTACAACTATCACACAACCTTTTCCTTCTTTTTCTATCCTCTCAGCTATCTTGTAGTCCTTCAAAAGACATTTAAATAGTTTAAGGAGGGGGAAAGCATACATTACACAACTAACTACTATCCTATGTGCCTCCAGACCTGCAGCACTACTTTATTATAACAAGAAGAAAGACATTATAATTTTCATGTAACAAACAATTTAATCAGAAACCTGTTCTGTGATACAAGCCATGGCCTCGATGACAAGAGCAACAACATCAGAACGACGAATAGCACGAAATGCTCGATTCACTGACAAAGCCTCTGTTGTACTCCCAGCTGAAGCTATGGCCGCTCTTTTCCTGATTCCAGCAGTATCGATAAGTTGGAACTTCTACAGAAAGGACATAAGAAAATAATTATTGTGCTTCCTCAAAATTATAAAAGATTACCAAATCATTATGACAATTCGGTATGATCCAAAAAATATACAGCCTTAAACAAAGTTGGGGTTGGGAAAATCTTATAACCAACCAATCATTTGAAATTTCATTTTTTTGAAAAAGTATAAATTTTATGTCTAACTCAACCTCACCAAACCGAGTTACAAAATGATATTTGTACCAATTTATATATTATAATTTGATCATACCATACCATCTTAAAAAAATGAGTTTTAAACATAATTTAATCTTATAAAACCAACTTATAATATAAGGTTTACATCCATTTTATAGACAACAATTTAGTCATTTTTGTGGTCGATATGACATTTCCAACAATTTTTTTTAAAAATAATAAAAAATTTGAATTAAGACTTGATTTTTTTGTGGTGTTACATACACCATGTGTTTACTAGTCACCAAAAGAATCACACCTGTCCATCTGGTCCAGTAAATTCAGTATCAATAGCATCACGAGTAGTGCCACTGATGGGGCTAACTATTGTTCTGTCCTCACCAACCAATGCATTCAAAATGCTACTTTTGCCAACATTTGGCCTACCAACAATTGAAATTGCCGGAACATATTCTTCTTCTTCTTCAAGAATATTTGATTCCTATAGTTCAGCATAAAGAAAAGTATAAATTAAAAAACTAAGGGTCTCGAAATAAGAATAAAAACTAAGATCCTAAATTGTATAGTGACCAACAATAATACCACCTGAATCTAATTACTTATTATCGGTTGGTGATGCAAAGTATAGTCAAATAAATGTGCTTGCGACACAAAAGTAGAAAATAAAACCTAAATTTATCAGAAGAGAATGCAATGTATTTAGAAAACAAACCTCAACTTTCTGTAAGCCAGAACAAACAAGGTCAAGAAGCTCTCCTGTTCCCGTCCCTGAGATTGCTGATATTGGAAGTGGTTCAAATCTGATGTAGTAACCACAACACAACAACACTTGCCGATTACAACATAACTCTTGGAAAGATCAGTAAATAATACGATGCAACTATGTAAGAATTCAACTCAACATGTTTAACCGCTAAATATTTCAGATGTCCGTTTTGAGGGGGAGATGTGATTTAGATGCTGTCAAGGATATTTTTGTTGATCTCTTATACTTTTAATTTAAACATATTCAAAATATATGATGTAATCCTAAACATCTTTATGATTGCTAAAAGGCCCATCTCAGAGAAATTAAGTTTCTTCATAAATGTGTACTTGTTGTTATATCTTAATCGCGTCAATAATATAAAACTGCATAAAAACATGTATTTTATGCCTGACCATAGTTATTTCCTCTACAATTACTCACATGTAATAAGAGGAAATATGAAGTTGCACATAGTAACAAATAAAGTTGAAATAAACAAGGGTGGTTCTGTAACACAATTAGGATTAAAGTAATATTCACATCTATCAAACCAAACTTGGTTTAACACTACTACAGCACATCATAATTAAAATAATGACTTACTACCACATGAACTGGATACTTATTGAAAATTTAACTGCTTTTGGTTAAATTAACCACTATTATAAGTAACCTGATTCCCCTCAATGGTCATTGAATTTAATTGAACACAATGCGAATGAATCAATAACACCTTTGATGACCTCAATTGTATCTTGGATTGGATTGGAACATGCACACAAATAATTAATGCTTGTTGAGGCACATTAAAAATCATATCCGTGAATTTCCAAAACAATCATGCAATAGATGTTCTTGGACTAGATATTCATGCCATGAAAACATCAAATTATAAACATTTTCCTCTGTTTTTGGCCCCACTTTAGGTATGCAATATCCACCCACTCAAAGGAGTGCACCTCACAGAAATAGCTTACCCAAGGGACCAAAATTCAGATGCCTGGATAATTCTTTTGCGGGGAGATTCACACTTATTAACTGCGAGAATGACATGTTTATCTGAGTAGTTTTTACGCAACCAATCAGCAATCTCCTCATCAGCTGCTGTTAGTCCTGCCTGTTCAACATGTGTCATTACTGTCTTCCAATCATGAATTTTGAGCAGCTTTATGAATCAGTTGATATATCATGCTTTTAAAATAGGTATTAAAACAACAAAATTAGATTGTCCCATTTTGATGGTGTATAATTATCAGCTGTAGCCAGATGGCAGCATTATAGGAACCAAGTTATATAACAAAAGAAATAACTACACCGGTGCTAATATGTATCACTGATCATAATAAAATTCCTCTATATAATGGAATTAGAGAAATCCAATAGAGAAACAGTACCAGATAGAAATAACCTCCATACAAATATGGAATAACGACTCATGGGACTTTCCCAACACCCACATCCACAGATACCTATCAAACCAGGCGAGCCTACCAGAATAGGCAGCTACCATATCAGATTTCATCTTGAAACTAATTGGCATTAAATGAAGTTGTCCAACGGATATATAAGCCACACTCTTTTGCAAACCTGACGTATGGGCCTAAGACACCATAAATACCCAAAGCAGTAAAATACGGATAAAATTTAGATTCAAGAATTACCCCAAAAAATGTATTAATGACTGTAGCCTCGGAGGAATGGACTGCCTATCCTATTCTTAATAAAAGGAAATATCACCTTTTAACATATCTTGTGACCCATTTTTTATATATCTATTATATTACATAAGAAACGATCAGGTAAAAAGAAACCGCCCTGGTGAAGGAAAATTAAAAGATATGGCATACAAAATACCTGACCATCGACCAGGAAAATAATAACAGATGATTCTTCCACAGCTGCAGTTGCTTGTCTCTCGATCATTGAGGGCATCCTGGCAACAGCTGCTTCCCTAACAGAAAGCGGAATGCCATCCATACCAATGGTAGTAGTAATAGCCAGCTCTTCCATAACAGTAGCTTGTGACTTTGAAACAGTGATAACCCCGCCTGTGTCCACTACCATGAATTCATGCTCTCCCCAATACGATCGACCATATAAACGATCCCTAGTAACCCCAGGCTCATCCACCACAATAGCCCTGTTTCTCTACAATTTAAGCATCAAAGAGGTGACTATTATAACTAATCAATTTCAACATTCAGGTTTTAGATGCACCAAATTTTCCAATGTTACATCCCTATAACACGAAAACATAAAGAAAAAATAAAGTTTAGAGAAATCTTCAATACCCCAACAAGACGATTAAACAATGCTGACTTGCCAACATTTGGCCTTCCAACAATTGCGACCCTTTGGAGAAGATTGTCCGGGATCTGCCATTCAAATTAGAAGAGTTTCCGTAAGTGTCCCTGTTTACTTCAATATTTTCGAAAGAAATACTGCTAACTAGTTACAAGAAATAAAGAAAAAGTATCTGCTCAAAAACAGAAGCTCATAGCTATTGTGACTCGCACCTAAGCTGGAGAATGCAGTAAATTCAAGCGTGAGTGACAAATCTCCCGATTGATTGGAAATAAATTAAATAAGAATCATATAACTAGAATCGACTCATTGCTTGAATTCTTTGGCATTGTAGAGTTCCAGAATTTACCAAGTACATTATTGTTGTAATATATAGGCTTAATTACCCTTTTTATTCTTTATTGTATTCAATTTGATCCTTCTATTAATTAAAAAAGTCAATCAAGTCTTGCAATTTTAAAAATGCAACAATGTGACCTTGAAATTTGAGGTACTTAGTTTTATATATTTTTAATATAGATTGATTATAAATTGTATTATAAAACAGTCAATATCTTATTAATAATGCAACCAAATTGAATAAAATAAACAAATAATGGAATAAAAAGTTAATTAAGCCATTTATATATACATATGTGCGTGTCTATTTAACAACAAAAACTTAATTATATACTAACAGATTTTGTTCTACGTGCACTTCTACTGCGGGATTGAGCTGTTTCCTTGCGATCATTTTTCTCCTCGTCTTCTGAATTCAAAAAACATAGAGATGGTTATTGAAGACTCACTGCAAAGAGAAGCAAAAAGGAATTAAAAATATATATATTCACCAATGCTCAGAACTTGAGACAGAGAGCTTGAATAAGCTTGGGCAGCGTCCTTTGCTTCTTGTTCGAGGGCGATGACATCGAGCTCGCCCAGTTCCTCCGATTCTTCTTCGTCGTCGACACTGTCGGAGAATTCGGCGGCGGTAGAGCGCAGGACGGAGCGGGATAGGGAGCGGCGAGTGGTCTTTTGGCGAGAAATGATTGAAGAGGAGAAGGGAAGAGATTTGTGGAATGGGGAAATGGGGTTTAGGGTTTTAGCGAGAGTGTAAGAGATGGGTGGTAGTGTTAGAGTGTGTGCCATGGCATGGATTGAGAAGTAACTAAATCTCAATTCTCAGGATTCAACATTTGGCGGGGAGGGGTTTATCTCTATTCTCCTTCTCTCCTCACCCCGTTTATTCCTTACGTTAACAAATATCCTATTCCCCCCTACACACAAAAATCTTTTTTTCAAGTTTTCCAACTAAATTTTTAGTTTAATTTTATTAATTAGAAAAAAAACTTGCTAAGGGCTTTTTTTCAGACAAAATTAAGGTGCTTTTGTTTTGAGTGATTTAACAAAATTTAAGTGTGGTGATATTATGTTGGAGTTTTAATTTTCTGATTATTTGCATATTAACCATTTTTCACTGATCTTTTGCAGACTATTTTTTTGTCAGTTCTAACAAGGTTTTTTTTTCATCAGTTTTCCAAAAATGTTGACCAATTTCTTCTCAAAATCTGTTATATGATTTATATAGATAGGACGTTAGGTTAGGTTACTTTTTTTACCTGTTTTTTTTAAAACTTAACTATTGTTTCTGTTTTTTTAATAAGAATATAATTTGATAAAACAATAGTTAATGTTATTTTAAAGTTTTAAAACAATCGATAAATATATGTCTTTTAAGTGGGTAGGAGATTGAGGAAAAATATTTAAAAAAATGAGTACGAGTGACCAGATAACATTAGCCTCGCTAAATATATTTTTGTATGAGTTTTTGAACATTAATAGATAAAATTGAATATGAAACATAAAATAATTAGGGTTGAACTTTGAATGAATCAGTTTTTACAAATATATCGTAAAATAAAAATTGAGTTGTTATTTATAATAAAAGTATTAAAATAATTGATAAAAAGTTATTTAAGTTTTGAATATAAATAATTTGTGTGAAGCAAATGGACTATTTGATTGATTTTTTATGATGAATGGACTTTATTATTTAATCAGATTTTAAAATATAAAGTTGAGTTATACATACAATTTTATATTTATTAATAAAAAATTGTTTAGTGTAAAAGAATGATAGAAAAGTTGATAATTTTTTAGACACAAGTCAACATTGACAAAATGTTATATTAGTCTAACTTTTGTTCAACTTACCTTTTTTTTTAAGTAACTTGGGTGTGGATGCACCCACAAGAGAGATGTTATGATAAAAGACCTTATACAATACGTTTGAACATTGGAATGTGGTTGTCTCTAAATGAATGTGGGAGAGAAACTTATGTAGAAAATTACGTCAATGTTTAACCATAAAAGTGTTCTCATGTCTACATGAGTGTGAGAGGTATACTTATCTAGAAAATTGTCCTATAAGATGTTGTTACATTCACATGGAATTGGAAGATATGCTTATAAGAAATTCCATCATAGATTTAAAAATAAGGATACGATTTTATCCACATATAGGTGAGAGACAGACTTATATAAAAATATTATAGACTCATACAAATATTATAGTGAAGAATTGATCATAGGAGTGTGGTTACTTCAGACATTTTTTTTTATATATATATACTTCTCCTTATCATTCTATATACTTAATACTTCTATCATAGTAACAAATTGAAAGTAATTTAAGTGAGAACCATTTCTTTTTTTACATCCTATAATTTTTCATGTGCATCTTACGGTGGTTAAAAGATCAAACTACTTATTGTCACCACATTTTATCATCATAATTGTCATCATCATAATTGTTGTTGTTTTCTTATTAATCACTCATTTACTATTATCGTCACTTTTGTCCGTGTATTGTATAATTAACTCAAAGAAAAAAATATAATAAATTTTTTGATCATGAAGAAACTTCTATATTATGTAATTTAAAAATATTTTTTATATAAAATAATTTTTAAATTGTACAATGTTAAGGACTCTCGGATAATTAAGTTTCAAAATCTTTTTATGTTCACATGTCATTTTTCCATAAAAAAAATAAAATAAAGATTTTTATATTTATGATTTAAAGAAAAAATTATGGAGTTGGAAAAAAAAATCCTCCAGATGATAAGACAACAATTCATATATAGTCATCGAAACATGGCAAATAAATCAACAATTCAGTCATTGAAACATGGTAAATTAATCGTTTTAAATTGAAAGAGTAAAAAATTACTCTAACTTTGTAAAAACTGTATTTTATTAAGGTATAAATGAAAAATTATAAAAGTGTAATAAGTTTTACAAAATTCTGTAAAAACATTAATAATACGACATGATAAGTAATATCATTATATCCTTATATTAGAGCTTGACCAAAAATTTTAAAATTTATTTTTTAATTCAAGAAGACGAAATAAAAACTAATACAGTATATGCATCAGCTTGTTTTTTTTTTAATCAGCATTTCCATCAGCTCGTAAAATCTATTTTTTAATTTATATCCATTATTATTAAAGTTATATCCAAGATATTTTTGTAATTCATTATATTATTCAACTAAATTAATTACTTTTTTACAAACTATCCATTCCACTTTTTTTGTTCAATCCAAAGATCTTTATTTTTTCAGTTTCTCTGTAGTCTAAACCAAAGATTGGTTCAAAACATAGAATAGTGGAAGCTACTAGTTTCTCGCCTACCTTACCTTTGTATTTCAACTTAAATAGTCATCCTGAACATGTATATATAAACGTTACAGAACCAAAGCTCAGAAAATCCACACGACACGTTTAGCAGTATCTTTTTGTAGCCAATTGAAAAAGGAATATGGAAGCTGCATTCCTCTGACATGTCTGCCTGTTTTGTTCAGCGTCAACAACTGAAGAATTTCTTATTCCCTTGTCATGCTTTACTTGCTAACTCTGCAGAATCACATACTTCTTGCGGGCTATCAGGTTTAACTTTTATTTTTACTGGATTCCCAAGCATTGATTTATCTTCCATTCTAGCAATTTCTAAAGCTTTTGTACAAACTGGAAAACTCTGATCATCCCAGAACTCCAAAATCACACCAGAACCTATGCACGTTCTTCCCTCGTAAAAGGCCGCAAACTGCCCAGCTGCTAGGCCTTGATCATCTTCAGATATGCGGACAACAGCAGAGTGACCTTGGCCATCTCCTTCCACTTCCATTTGTAAGCTACAATCATAGAATCCTGGACCATGTCTCACCTGAAAAGGTCAAGATACCATAACTCTGAGTGAGTACTACAAAAATGGGAAACGTTTTAAATAACAGGAAAGAGAACTTGATATTCAAGTAATCCACCTTGCATTGAAGTTGACTTGTCTGGCCTGGGGGCAGCTCACTAAGCCATTTAAAAGAGCCAACACGGAATACACGCCTCCTTTTGTCAAAGGAAAAGTAATTTCTTGAGACAAAAACTACATTGTTTTTAACATCCTTCTCGACAACATACCTGCATAAGATAAAAAAATGGGATGAATTTCCTTTTTTTTAATACAGGCGGAAATTTGACATCTGGACAGGAATGCATGCATTGAAAGATTTTTTTTTTTTTCAAATAATTCAATGTGGAGAAAATAATTGAGGTAATGAGAATAAAAAAATTGTACAACGCAGATCTATTAATAATCTCATATTTCTGAAACTACAACGTGGATATATCTTCAATGCAAAATGAATTGTATAATTACATGATTACAACTAATGTAGGAAAGAAATACGGAGATAACAAACCATGGACCTCCAGGTAGCCGTAGACCCTGACGCTGACCAATAGTATAAAACCAGAATCCTCGATGTTTGCCAAGGAAATCCCCTGTCTCAGCCTCCAGTATGATGCCTTCTCTTTCTCCAATATGTCTTGCAACAAATTCACTGAATCTTATCTATAACTCAAAAAGTGAACAGAAACAAAGAAATCAAACTTCTAGACTTGCTTCTAAACAAAAATATGGCATCATTGATGTTTTAAAATAGAAAATTAAAGAACGGTTACAATAATTCACATGGACATTGCCACAAGTGTCATTTCATTTATATTTTAATCTTCCACTCTTATAACCTTTAAAAGCTCAAAAAGTGATTTGTAAACATTTCTCATCATCATGAAATATATATGATGTAAAGGACCTGTTCACTGCACATACCTTGCCCAAAAAGCATATTCCTTGGGAATCCTTTCTATCCTTATTTGGTAAATCAAATTCTGTTGCTAGCCTGCGAACTTCATCCTGCAGATGATTGGCAGGAGATGAAAATTAGATTAATATTCCTTCAAAAAACAACATGCAGTGTTACAGAAAAAGATAACGTGATAGCTTTTATAAATGGTTTACTTCAAAAGAGCATCCAAATATCAACCTACAATTAAGGGGACTCAAAAACCTATTTAATAAATATATTCAGAAAATTCCATGCCCAAATTCTCTTGTCAGCCATCATATAAAAAAGAATAGCAATTGTCTTTTCAACCCAGAAGATGGAAAAGGAAAAAACTTCATATAGAGTAGGATAACTCGTTGGCATGAACAAATGGTTACTTAAGTGCACCATCCAAATTTAAAACACAAACAACAATTAAAGGCACACAAATTTAATAAATATATTCCGAGTGCTTACTGCCTGAATCCTCAAGATAGTAATCAAAAAGTGATTGAATTGCAGACAAATTTAAAGGCAATTTAAGCATTCAAAATTATACAAATTCACAACAAACCTTGGGAATACAACCAAGTGGAAAAAGAAGTTGCTTTAGCTGGGATTGTGAGAGGTGTGAAAGGAAGTATGTTTGATCCTTTACCTAAAATTCCAAAAGCACATTAAGATCTAACAGTATGTAAAAGTATTTTCCGGCACAATAAATGGGAAAGTAAAGAAATATGCAAAATTTAATACTATTATAATTAGTGAAGATTCTTCAGACAGAGCTGAAAGTACCCAAATATCACCTAGATATAATAATAGACAAACAAAAACAAGATTCATGAGTACCATATCTTGTGATAGTTCAAGAACAGAAGGCCCATTCATGCCATCAGCACATGGGTGGATAACATTTGCATAATGCCCAGAGGCAACATAGTCAAAGCCCATGCCACCAATAGCATCCAAGAATGCACCTAACAGAAAATATTTGATTAATGAAACCGAAAGAAAGTAAGTGAAACAAACTACAATAAGGTCAGATTGGATTTATTGCATTTGACTGAATGTATACCAAACTTTATTCTTGTATTGCAAAGAACATCGGGGTTAGGAGTTCGGCCACTACTATACTCTTCAATGAGATAAGAAACCTGATATACATGTAAGTAATAGTCAAACACGAGGCAGAAGATACCTACACTATTGCAACTTAAATTTTAGTCTTGTCTAGGTAAACTTATTGATAAGCTCTTATAAGAGAAAAGAATAAGGTAAAATAAATTAAACTTCTTCCATAAGTTAAAATTAACTTAAGCTATTGATTAATTTATAGAAATTCTCACATTTAAATGTTCTATAAGTTTATTCTAAGTTATACATAAACTAACTTCATGCTATGGAAGAAACTTAATTCGTTTTTTTTTCCAACAAGTACTTGTTCATAAGTTTATCCAAACAAATAGCTTACACTTATTGGTATAAGTAGCTGAATGTTATTTCCTATTAAAGGGAAAGTGAATAAATATTGGACAAAAATAGCTGAGTCGGTCCAGCATACCACATTGTTCCAGTATTCATCAGTTAAATGAACAACTTCTAACGGTACTTCAACCTGCAAATAGAAACACAGACACCATTTGCATTTCCATTACTAATTTCCCGATCAGAAAAATACACGACAAAGGCGTTGATAATAAGCGACCTGTTCACAAACAGCTTTGGCATACTTTAAATCCTCTTCCCAGGGGCACTCTGACCAAAAGTTCTCAAAATCTTCCTACAGAAAACCACGCATGAGAAAGCAACAGCCAGAATATCGATTACGCAATTCAATTTTAAAAGAGAAGAATGAAGGCGTACTTGGAACCATATCTTGAGATAGAAAGCGGTGCAGGAATGGCCGGCGGCGTGGAGCAGCCGGAGAGCGACGCTGCTATCGACACCTCCGCTAACGAGAACCGCGACTCGGAGCGGCGAATTCTGCGGCAAGGAGCAGCGGAGGTAGCGGTGCAAGTCGGCGGAGAGAGGAAGCGAGGTGTGCGCAACGGCGGAAGAAGAAGGTCGGCAAAAAAGCCTGAAGGTGCGACATGGAGGCCTAGGGTTCAGCGTGTGGAAATGTTGTGATGTGAAGGCAGTTAGAGGCAGAGAAGACATTGGCCTCCAATTCCATCGCACGGCCACCCTCAACATCTCACCTCATCCATTTAGCGTGTCATCTCAAGAAAACGTTTCAGGAAAACACACTGGCTCGGATCTCTATGTTTTTCTTTCTATTTTTTTTATATTTTGTTTCAATTTTTGAAGAATTTTGTCGTGGTTTTCTTTCTAATCAATTATCTTTTTTTTTTTAATTTCATTATTTACTTCATGAAATAAAAATATTGAAAATACTGGTGGAATTACATAATATTGCATTGTGTACATTTTGATCATTTTATCTTGTTTTATTAAATTAAAAATTTAATATTTATATAATTTTAGCTTTATACTATTGATTTAATTTAATATTTATATAGTTTTAGTTTTAGACTATGAATAAGTAATTTGTTTGTAGTAATTGAAATTAATAGACAGGTGTGTGTAATGAGAAATTTGTCTGTCAGTAACAGTTAAAATATTGAATTTTATCAATAAATAAAGGCTTAATTGTAAGTTAGGAAAAGCTAGTAAATATAATCGATTGGTTACACTTTTTTTTCAATTGAAGCTTTACTTGAAAAGAAAGAAGAAGTTATGCCTGAAAGGGTAATTTTGAAAAAAAAAATATGTATATAAAATAAGATAATAGTCATTATTAATTATTATAAAATTTTAAAAGAGTGGTTATAAACATACTTCAGCATATTTTCATATACTTGCATGAGAATGAAGGTTTGGAGTAATATACTATTTAGTGTGTTTTTTTTATTGAGTTGACATTATTTTATTTTTAACATAACTAAAAAACTAAATTATTATAAAAATGAAATTGTAACAGCGTGAAAAAAAAGAACAGAAGATGAAAAGAAACCGCAGACCCCATCACAGTTTCTCCATATTCTCCTGTTTTCCTTCTCTCTTAATTTCCTTGTCCAATCTTCATCTATTTTAGAATCTGATCGGACCACGTTGTAGCTGGCGAGTTAAGGAACATTTCTAACCGATCAGAATTTTAAACAGAGTAAGTTCATTTTTACTCTAAAGATCATTTATTCTTTGTTTTTCGCCATGTTTTAGTCATCAATCTTGGTGGGGTCAGTTGAGAAGATTAATCCTCTCAACTTATTCTAGTATATACTGAATTTATGTTCTGTTTGGATAACTTGCATTAGGCCCGTAAATCTTAAAGCTTATCCAGACGGTGGAGAATAAAATTCTAGAAGTTGCTTGGGAAGCAAGCAATTAAGGTAAGGGAAGCTAAATTTAATCTTTTATAGCATCCTAGGCTAGAAGATTCTGGATGTGGAAGGGACGTGGTCCCAATATTTAATTTCTCTAGTACGGATGCTGTGTGTTTATATTTTGTGTTATTTGTTTATATAATATTTAAATTTGTAAAAATATTTTATTTTGATAATTTAGTATTTAAGTGTGGTTTTTTTTTATGTTAAATAAACTTTTGAATATTGTGGATTACATTTTGAATGATATTGTATGATGAAAATGATATGGAATTGAATTCATACATTTGGGATAATGTATGGACTGATGTTTGTTGTGTATTAAGTATTGATACCTATGTGGTAACAGAGATCTCCGAGCTTCACTGATGATCTAAGTCACATAGACTAAGATATCAGGTGGTGAGAAGCTGATGGAGGAGTTCATGCACACCGTGACATATGAGATGCATGGCTTGGGTTGTATTGAACTTACCCTGACCCTTTATGTTGGATTCGCTGGTAATCTTTGGATCAGGTGTTAGTCTCTGGTGGGACTTACTTAATACGAGTCTTCCGGAAGATGTTGTTTGTTGAATATATTGGATGTGTAGATCCATGTGAGATCTATGTGATTGCTTTATTATTGAGATTTGAAAAAGATTGAAAAATTGAAGAATTGGTCATGTAATTTGGTTTTCTCTTTTAATTTAATTGCATATATTATAAAACTTTATTTTCACTAGTTTACCCTTGCTTTTCGTGTTGTGTTTGAACTGCGATGACTGTACTATGTACACGAGCAGATGACCATACAGGTGCAGGAGAGCCTTAAAAGTTTCAGAGTTTTATTTTGAGCTATGGATATGTAAATATTTATACTTATATAAGTCATAATCTTGTAATAGAAATATTTTGAAAAACTCTAAGTTTGTACAGAAATATGTAGAATGTGTATTAAAATAGTTATAAAAATTTTCGGGGTGTCACATTTAATGGTATCAGAACGGTTCATCCTAAGGATAACCTGAGGGTAGTGGGTTTAGTGCATTTCTCCTGTGTGTAGATTTGTGTTCAAGTCTAGCTTCAAGACTTAGATAAAAGTATCTAATAGGATGTTTAATAAAGTTGTTTTCTTGAAATCTTATTTTTGCTTGAGTCAAAGTAGTTGTTACGAATAAAGCTGAAAGTATTAAGAATGAAAAGAATCTTGATAGAGTGGTGAGGGTGCACACTCATGACTGGATCAAGATTATTTTCTATCTTAATTCTAAATCGTTAGAGTACATTTTAGAGATAAGTCTTGATTGATTTTGTATCTATTTTGTGTGTTTTTTTTTAGTTAATTTGACTTAAAGAAGTAGTTGGAAATTTTTAGTAATTTCTAACCTAATTCTTTATGTGCTTAGAAGATGGCACGTAGATCACCTACTCCTCCTCCACCAGTAGATATGCCCAACTTAGCTCGGGCAATAGAGATGATGGCAACAGCCTTGCAACAACAGAGTGCTACTATGGCACAACAGCATCATGTCGCACTTCATCAATTAGAAACCGCTAGATTAGCAGCAAAAGTGTCTCAGCTTCATCAACAACCTCATACCTTTAGTCTGGAGGATTTTCTGAGACACAATCCACCTAAATTTAATGGGAAGGTAAATCCAGATGAAGCAGACCAGTGGGTGAGAGACATAGAAAGAATCTTTGAAGCTACTCAATGCCCATAAGAGAAAAAGTTATCTTATGCCATCTATATGCTTATTGAAGAAGCTGAGTTTTGGTGGATAGGTATGAAGCAGATAATGGAGGATAGAGAAGAAATTGTCACTTGGGATAATTTCAAAGTAAGATTTATGGAGGAGTATTTTCCTGATAGTGTCAGATATGCAAAAGAAATTGAATTCATGCAGCTGGAACAAGGAAATCTTTCAGTCACTGAATATGCTACTAGGTTCAAACACCTAGCTAGATTCTACACCCAGACCATGACTGAGGCTTGGAGATGTAGAAAATTTGAGTTTGGGTTGAAGCAAGAACTTAAAGAAGTGGTGATTCCTATGTCCATTAGAGATTTCCCTGCTCTAGTGGAGAAAGCAAAAGTGGTGGAGAGTTTGAAAAGTAGTAGCAGACTTGCTAAGCCTCAAGTGGGAGGACCTTCTAAAAGCATGCTTAAATATGAAGATAGAAAGAAACCTTATTTCAGACCTCAATCTTATAGCAGTGGAAGACCCAGTTCTCATTCACCACCTAGTCTCAGATGTTTTAGATGCGGTGGGCCACATGTTGTTAGATTTTGCCCTCATCCAGTGATAAATGTGATATGTGATAGATGTCACAGGTATGGTCATGCAACAAAAGACTGTCGCGTCCAATTGAGAGCTCCAAATTCTGGCGGAGTGCAGCAAGTACAACAAAATAATAATCAAAAGCCCAGAGCAGCTGGCAGAGTTTTTGCCATTAGTGGAGCTGAAGCTTCACAGTCTGATAGCCTTGTTAGAGGTATTTGTTCTATCCTTGGAACACAGTTATCTGTATTGTTTGATTCTGGGGCAACCCATTCTTTTATATCTTTTGATTGTGCTAAGAAACTTAAGTTGCCAGTCCGAGAATTAGAAATTGAGTTGGTGGTATCTACACCAACAAAAGGTATTATAGTAACTTCTTCCATGTGTGCTGAGTGTCCAGTAATTATAGATGGACAGAGATTCAAGATCAACATGATTTGCATACCTCTAAAAGATTTGGAGGTTATATTGGGAATGGATTGGTTGTCTGCTAATCATATCCTTATAGATTGTGGTCGGAAAAAAGTTAATTTTTCCTAAGTTAGGAGAAATGCAGGTTATCTCAGCTCAACAATTTAAGAGAGAGATACAAGAAGGTGCAAAATGTTTTATGTTTTTGGCTTGTTCTATAGTTACTGACAAAGTACAGAAAGATATGTTTGTAGTTCAGGAGTTTATGGATGTATTTCCTGATGAGATTCCTGAACTTCCACCTAAAAGAGAGATAGAGTCTGCAATAGACTTGATTCCTGGAGCAGGCCCGGTGTCAATTTCTCCATACCGAATGGCACCAGCAGAGTTAGCTGAATTGAAGAAACAACTAGAAGACTTATTAGAGAAACAATTCATTCGACCTAGTGTTTCTCCATGGGGAGCTCCAGTGCTATTAGTGAAGAAGAAGGATGGTTCATCACGTCTATGCATAGATTATAGACAATTAAACAAGTTAACAATCAAGAATAAATATCCTCTTCCTAGAATTGACGATCTAATGGACCAGTTGCATGGAGCAGTTGTCTTTTCTAAGATAGATTTGCGCTCAGGTTATCACCAAATTTTAGTGAAAGCGGAAGATGTTCAGAAGACTGCTTTTAGATCAAGGTATGGTCACTATGAATTTCTAGTTATGCCATTTGGTGTCACGAATGCTCCAGCTATCTTCATGGATTATATGAATCGAATCTTCAGACCTTTTCTTGATAAGTTTGTGGTAGTGTTCATAGATGATATCTTGATCTATTCTCGTACAAGGGAAGAACATGCAGAACATCTTAGAACTGTCCTGAACATTTTGAGAGAAAAATAATTATATGCTAAACTTTCAAAATGTGAGTTCTGGATGTCAGAAATACAATTTTTAGGACATGTTATCTCTGCACAAGGAATATCAGTAGATCCTTCTAAAGTGGAGGTTGTGCTTCAGTGGGAACGTCCTAAAACTGTTACAGAAATTAGAAGCTTTGTGGGGTTAGCAGGATATTACAGAAGATTTATAGAAGGTTTTTCTAAAATAGTTGCTCCTTTGACCCAATTGACTAGAAAGGATTATCCTTTTGCATGGACTGAACAATGTGAGAGAAGCTTTAAAGAGTTGAAAATAAGGTTGACTAATGCTCCTGTATTGACAATCCCTGATACCAATCAGCCTTTTGAGGTCTTTTGTGATGCTTCCTATCAAGGATTGGGTTGTGTTCTAATGCAGAATAAGAAAGTTGTCGCCTACGCTTCTCGTCAGTTAAAGGTGCATGAAAGAAACTATCCAACTCATGATCTAGAATTGGCAGCAGTTGTCTTTGCTTTAAAAATATGGAGACATTTTCTTTATGGAGTTAATTTCAATGTGTTCAGTGATCATAAAAGCTTGAAGTATTTGTTTGATCAGAAGGAGCTTAATATGAGGCAGAGGAGGTGGATTGAATTTTTAAAAGACTATGATTTTCAGCTAATATACCATCCTGGGAAGGCAAATGTTGTTGCAGATGCGTTGAGTCATAAAAAGATACAAATGTCGTCACTTATGATTAAAGAGCTGGCATTGATTGAGGATTTCAGGAGTATGAATTTGGAGGTTTCCATGTCCTCAAATTGCATTAGTTGTAATACACTAGTTATAACTAATGAATTTTTGGAAAAGGTGAAGGAGAAGCAGTTGGAAGATTCACAATTGAAAAACTTCATGGACTTATTAAATACTGACAAGGCTAAAGACTTCTCTTTAGGAGTGGATGGTATTTTGATATTCAAAAATAGAATATGCATACCGGAGGATAATGAACTAAAACAAACAGTGTTATCTGAAGGTCATAAAAGCAAACTCAGTTTACATCCAGGAATGACCAAGATGTATCAAGATCTGAAGAAGTCTTATTGGTGGTATGGCATGAAGAACGATGTAGCCAAGTTTGTAGCTGCTTGCTTGACTTGTCAGAAATCAAAGATTGAACATCAACGGCCCGGAGGCATGTTAACTCAGTTGGACATTCCAGTGTGGAAGTGGGACAGTATCTCAATGGATTTTGTTACCCACTTACCACGTACTTTGAGGAAGCATGACTCTATTTGGGTCATAGTGGACAGGTTGACAAAGACAGCGCACTTCCTACCTATAGATTTGAGAATCTCTATGCAAAAGTTGGCCCAAATTTACATAGATGAAATAGTCAGATTGCATGGTGTACCCTCCAGCATAATATCAGATAGAGATCCCAGATTCACCTCCAGATTTTGGCAAACACTTCAAAAAGCTTTGGGGACTAAACTCAGACTTAGTTCAGCATACCATCCTCAGACTGATGGACAATCAGAGAGAACTATCCAGTCCTTAGAGGATTTGCTCAGGACTTGTGTGTTAGATCATTTGGGCAGTTGGGATGAAATTCTACCCCTGGTAGAGTTCACTTACAATAACAGTTACCAAGCTAGCATAGGAATGACTCCTTTCGAGGCATTGTATGGAAGAAAGTGCAGGACACCTCTGTGTTGGTTTCAGGATGGTGAAAGTGTGTTAATCGGACCAGAATTAATACAACAAACCAATGAGAAAATCAAAATGATTCATGAAAGATTGAAAACATCTCTCAGCAGGCAAAAATCTTATGCAGATCAAAGAAGAAGACCTTTAGAATTCTCTGCGGGTGATCATGTCTTTTTGAGAGTTAAACCGTTCACCGGTGTAGGAAGAGCACTCAAAGCCAAGAAGTTGATTCCTAAGTTCATAGGACCTTATCAAATTCTCAGGAGAATAGGTCCTGTGGCTTATGAAATTGCCTTGCCTCCTCCCTTAGCTAACATTCACAATATTTTTCATGTATCTTAGCTAAGAAAGTACGTACCTGATCCCAGTCACATTCTAGAGTTTGATTCAATCCAGGTGAAAGAAAATCTGTCATTTGAAGTGAAGCCAATCAGAATTTTAGATTCACAAGTGAAACAACTTTGAGGAAGAAATATTTCCATGGTTAAAGTATTGTGGGATCTCATCTCTGAAGACTCCACTTGGGAAATTGAAGAGGAGATACAAGCATCATACCCTAATCTCTTTTTTGGTAAGTTCATTTTCGAGGACGAAAATTTTTGTAGTTGGAGATAATGTAACAGCGTGAAAAAAAAGAACAGAAGATGAAAAGAAACCGCAGACCCCATCACAGTTTCTCCATATTCTCCTGTTTTCCTTCTCTCTTAATTTCCTTGTCCAATCTTCATCTATTTTAGAATCTGATCGGACCACGTTGTAGCTGGCGAGTTAAGGAACATTTCTAACCGATCAGAATTTTAAACAGAGTAAGTTCATTTTTACTCTAAAGATCATTTATTCTTTGTTTTTCGCCATGTTTTAGTCATCAATCTTGGTGGGGTCAGTTGAGAAGATTAATCCTCTCAACTTATTCTAGTATATACTGAATTTATGTTCTGTTTGGATAACTTGCATTAGGCCCGTAAATCTTAAAGCTTATCCAGACGGTGGAGAATAAAATTCTAGAAGTTGCTTGGGAAGCAAGCAATTAAGGTAAGGGAAGCTAAATTTAATCTTTTATAGCACCCTAGGCTAGAAGATTCTGGATGTGGAAGGGACGTGGTCCCAATATTTAATTTCTCTAGTACGGATGCTGTGTGTTTATATTTTGTGTTATTTGTTTATATAATATTTAAATTTGTAAAAATATTTTATTTTGATAATTTAGTATTTAAGTGTGGTTTTTTTTTTATGTTAAATAAACTTTTGAATATTGTGGATTACATTTTGAATGATATTGTATGATGAAAATGATATGGAATTGAATTCATACATTTGGGATAATGTATGGACTGATGTTTGCTGTGTATTAAGTATTGATACCTATGTGGTAACAGAGATCTCCGAGCTTCACTGATGATCTAAGTCACATAGACTAAGATATCAGGTGGTGAGAAGCTGATGGAGGAGTTCATGCACACCGTGACATATGAGATGCATGGCTTGGGTTGTATTGAACTTACCCTGACCCTTTATGTTGGATTCGCTGGTAATCTTTGGATCAGGTGTTAGTCTCTGGTGGGACTTACTTAATACGAGTCTTCCGGAAGATGTTGTTTGTTGAATATATTGGATGTGTAGATCCATGTGAGATCTATGTGATTGCTTTATTATTGAGATTTGAAAAAGATTGAAAAATTGAAGAATTGGTCATGTAATTTGGTTTTCTCTTTTAATTTAATTGCATATATTATAAAACTTTATTTTCACTAGTTTACCCTTGCTTTTCGTGTTGTGTTTGAACTGCGATGACTGTACTATGTACACGAGCAGATGACCATACAGGTGCAGGAGAGCCTTAAAAGTTTCAGAGTTTTATTTTGAGCTATGGATATGTAAATATTTATACTTATATAAGTCATAATCTTGTAATAGAAATATTTTGAAAAACTCTAAGTTTGTACAGAAATATGTAGAATGTGTATTAAAATAGTTATAAAAATTTTCGGGGTGTCACAGAAATCATGGAACTAGTATTATTGTATTGTATATGTGTTGTTCTTTATTTTTATAGTTACTTTATATGTATATGTATTGTCATTCTCATAAGGGTGAATGATAAGGTCATGACGATAGAACGCATGTTTAAGACTCACATTGTAGTGAGAAAGTGAAAAAGGTTGTTAGAGTAAAGTAAATAAGGCTTTTGGGCAATGAGGAGGAATGAAGATACATTCAGGAGAAGAAAGAGACATCTTTTACCAGTAGAAGAAACGAAATCGGGGAAACATGAGGAGAAGTAAAAAAGACAAGACAACATAAGTAGAAGAAGTTAATCCAAATACCACAACAAACTTGTCCTAAAATCATTTTCATTTATTGATAAATCCTAAAATTATTGAGTTATAAGAACTTAACATTTTAATATACAGATACACAATTAATAATTAATAATTAATAATAATAAAACATGTAAGAGAAAACATTTTTAATTTTTTTAAAATATATATTTTATATGTTTTTCTTCCTTTTCTTAAACATGTTATACTACGTTTTTATATTTTAATCATATTTAATATATATAATTTTGATGGACTCGTTCCATAATGTTAAAGAGTGATGATTGTTATGTTGGGTATGAAGCCAGGATCAATTGGATTGGGCTGAGGAGACACTATGTTTTAGTGATTGGGTTTTATCATTGTGTCCCCTTTATTATCTCTATTTATCTCTATTTAAAGAGATAATTGTACTTGTCATTGTGTGCAGCAGGAAAGAAATGAAAACCTAATAGTTGCCCGTGTGGATGTAGGTTGCAGTTGGCGACCGAACCACGTTAAATCCTGTGTCGTTTATTTTATTGCATTGATTCGTGATTATGTGTGGTTGCTTCCGCGTGTGCATTTTTTCCCATCAAGTGGCATCAGATCTTGGTTTGTTTTCACACTAGAGATCCGATCAGCAGAAATTATTCGACGAGAAGTGAAAATTGCGGCTGGGGTTTCCCAGAGGCGGCAGCAGCGTCCCAAAGCTAGGGTTTCGCAGAGGCGGCAGTAGCGTTCCAAAGCTAGGGTTTCGCAAGGGCTGCAGTGGCATCCCAAAGCTAGGGTTTCGCAGAGGCGGCAGTAGCATTCCAAAGCTAGGGTTTCGCAGGGGCTGCAGTGACATCCCAAAGCTAGGGTTTCGCAGAGGCGGTAGCAGCATCCCAAAGCTAGGGTTTTTGCAGGGGCTGCAGCGGTGTCCCAAAGCTAGGGTTTTGCAAGGGCTGCAGCGGCGTCCCAAAGCTAGGGTTTTGCAGGGGCTGTATCGGCGTCCCAAAGCTAGGGTTTTACAGGGACGGCAGCGGCATCCCAAAGTTAGGGTTTCGCAGGGGTCGCGTTTTCACGGTGAATAGGTGCAGGTGCTTGCGGTGAGCGAGACGGCACGGAGGTGCAGTGCGATGGCAGTGACAGAAGACGCAGGGTGGCACGTGCATTTTTCTGCTAGTGCAGCAGTGACGGTGCGGTGCTAGGCGCGGGGTGTGGTTGTTTTTCACTATGGCACGGAGTATGACAGTTCAGTTACTGAGCACATCAATAAAATGAATTCGATCTTAGCCAGACTTATGTCAGTGGGCATTAAGTTCGATGATGAAGTTCAAGCTTTACTATTGTTATTATTTTTTGTCTGACAGTTGGTTCGGAACGGTTACAACAATTACCAGTTCAGCGGGACCTGATGGATTCACTTTTGAGAAGATTCGTGATCTCATTCTTGGCGAGGATGTCCGAAGAAGGAGTTCTGGGGAATTATCTAGTGAAATGTCGTTAGAGGTAAGAAAGATATCAGAGATAATGGGAGCAAGAACAAAAGAAGGAGTCAATCAAAGACTCGGGATGGCTCAAGTGTAACATGTTGAAACTGCGAGGAGGTGGGCATTTTAGGAATCAATGCCCAAAAGATAAACAAAGTCTGATTCACATAATCTCGTGTGCAGAAGAGGGTTGTCTTTACAAAGAGAAACCCAGAGCCACAGGTTAGATTCAGGATGAACGAGCATGGAAAGGTTCAGGTAGACCAATCAAAGGTACTTATAGCAGTGGGAGCACGGGTCGTGTTTCAGCTAAGGTCCCTAGAAGACAGTGGGTTAGGAGAACCAGTATTCCAGCTATTGAAACACCTTCAGAAAATTTCTCAGGTTGTTCCAGGATCTGGCAGTTCTTGCAAGTGAGAGCCGATAGGAACAGAGAATGGGTCAGTGACAGTTTCAATCATGATTGATGTGGCCTTCAAAATGATTAAGAAGGCTAGTGGCAACTAGTGGTGGAACATTGAGTTCCGGTGATAGATTACAGAAGTACATGTACACAGTTGAAGTGCAGGTGAACATTGTTCCGTGACTTCAAGTGGGAGATTGTTGGGTATGAAACCAGGATCAATTGGGTTGGGCTGAGTAGACACTATGTTTTAGTGATTGGGCTTTATCATTGTGTCCCCTTTATTATCTCTATTTAAAGAGATAATTGTACTTGTAATTGTGTGCAACAGGAAAGAAATGAAAACCTAATAGTTGTTCGTGTGGATGTAGGTTGCATTTGGCGACAGAACCACGTTAAATCCTGTGTCGTTTATTTTCTTGCATTGATTCGTGATTATGTGTGTTGCTTCCGTGTGTATGTTTTTCCCATCATGTTAATGGTGATAATATTTAACTCAATCAGAATGATTTTAATAGATGGTGAAATGATTATAAATAATGGTTGTAGTGCAAATATAGAGATAAAAGTATAAGAAACATTATTTTTTTTACTATAATAACTCATAAGCTACTTAATCTCAATTTATAAGATTAGAACTATTAACTTAACTTATATATTAGAAGTGTTTGGTAGGTAAATATATAGATGACAAAGTGGGTAAACATATAAATGACAAAGTGGATCGAGTTCAATGAACCCGATTATTTACACATAATGGATTAATCTTTTGAATTTATTAGTTCATATTGGCTCAATCTATCTAACTCGTCAACCGGCTTGATCACAGGTGGGGTAGGATGGACTAGCCGTCAGTTCGTCAGTCAATATTTTTTATTGTTGACTCTTTTAAAGATGAATGTTATGTTTTTTAAATTAAAATCAGTAGTGATAGATATTTGTATATAAAATTTTATTTATATTAATTTTTCTATATATCATTTTAGTCATCAAAGTATTGTTGATATTTACTTTATTTTGTCAGATATTAAAGTTTATTTAATTAAAATATTAAAATTTAATTCAATTTTATTACTCTTCCTTACACATTTTTTTATGTTGGTTCACTTCTTTTAAAAATAATATCTTTATTATTTTATTATTTATCCATCATATATTTAATAATAATAATAGTTTATAGAAATATATAAAATTATTTTTATACGATAGTATATGTTATTTAATTATTTTTTTTATTAGACCTTATAGTTACATGTTTTCATATACTCTTAATATTGGTAGGGAGATATGTTATAATTCACGCAAGTTACTTATTAGTTATTATAAGTTAACTAATATAATTACAATACACATATTTATTATTTTTTCATTAAAAATCATAGTAGATAGTTATTTTTAATATATAATTATAAATCATATTACAATAAAGCCCATAGAAAATAAATATTAAATAATATTTCAAAAGATTTCCTCGAAATCACTCTGTATTTTCAGCTTGAAAATTTGTGTTCTTTTATTGCATAATTTTTTAATAACAATATAATATATAGGATTAGGTCATAGTTTTTAAAGAAGGGTAAGACTATTTTGTTTGCATTAAACTATGTTTTATCATTTTATCAAAAAATAAACAAATAAGACAGTAAAACAAGCTTTCTCGAACCCAGATAAAATATATTTAGTTTCTTTAAGTTTTTCAATAAATTATGAGTTTAATTTTTATACAATTAACTAACTTTTTTTTTTACATTATCTATCTATAAACGAGAAATAATAGTAAATATTATAATGACAAATTTCACATTATCAATGAATCATCTCAAATATTCCTTTGAAATTATTATCATAAAAGTATGTGAAAAAATTTCAAACACTCCTCTTATTTTTTAAGAAATTATCATAAAAATACAAAAAAACCATATTTATAATAATAAATTAAAATTAAGAATATTTATTACACATTATATTCTAATTAAAAGATCTATAATGTTATCATGATTTACGAATACTATTAAAAAAGTTTGGGCTGATACTAGTGTAAATTTAAAGTGGGCCGGGTTGATCCAGTTTTACATTGCAACCCACGAAGTTCCACCTTCTCCAAAATAAAACCCTCGTTCTACCCTAAGCATATGTTTGAGTCTGTCTGCAGCCTCCAACCAAAACAGAGTCTATAAGATCGATAGCATAACCGCTAAACCTTCGCTGCCGTATACAACACAAACCCTAGAAGCGAACGTGTTTTACGGTAGGTCTGTTCTTGCTAAGTGTCCGTCACTCACGCAATCGCGCCATTTTCCATTGTTAATTTCTGAGGATTGTTCTTGGGATCTTAAGTTTAAATGTTCGATTGAGTTTATTATGTGTTTTCATTTTGGTTTATTAAGATTCGTTTATAGCTGTTTTTATGTTTTAAATTTGATTGCGTTCGACTAAATTGTATAATGATATATTCAGCATATATCCACATGCAGTGTTGCTTTCTGAATAAAAATTGATGTTTGTCTTACACATGTTTTGTTTAACTTTTGTAGCTTGAATCAGCGTTTTTTTTGTTTTTTTTTTAATATTTCTGTTATAATTTTTGTGTGGCAGGAAGCTTGATAGGGTGCGATGGTTCAGTATAATTTTAAGAAGATTACTGTGGTGCCAAATGGGAAGGATTTCGTTGATATCATCCTCTCCCGTACCCAGCGACAGACACCGACTGTTGTGCACAAGGGATATGCAATTTCGCGGCTCCGCCAATTCTACATGCGCAAGGTGAAGTACACTCAGCAGAATTTTTACGATAAGCTCTCTACCATAATTGATGAGTTCCCCCGGCTTGATGATATTCATCCTTTCTATGGGGATCTCCTCCATGTGCTCTACAACAAAGACCATTACAAGCTTGCACTTGGACAAATCAACACTGCTAGGAATCTTATTGGTAAGATTGCCAAAGACTATGTGAAATTGCTGAAGTATGGTGACTCACTGTATCGGTGCAAGTGTCTTAAGGTGGCTGCTCTTGGCCGCATGTGCACTGTGATTAAGAGGATTGGCCCGAGTTTGGCTTATCTAGAGCAGGTCAGACAGCACATGGCTAGGCTCCCTTCTATTGATCCTAATACAAGGACTGTCTTGATCTGTGGATATCCAAATGTTGGCAAGAGCTCGTTCATTAACAAAATTACAAGAGCTGATGTCGATGTCCAGCCCTATGCTTTCACTACAAAGTCTCTCTTTGTAGGTCACACAGATTATAAATACCTGAGGTACCAAGTAATTGATACACCAGGGATTCTGGACAGGCCGTTTGAAGATCGTAATATTATTGAGATGTGCAGTATCACTGCTCTAGCACATTTGAGAGCGGCAATATTGTTTTTCTTGGACATTTCTGGGTCTTGTGGTTACAGTATTGCTCAGCAGGCAGCTCTGTTTCACAGCATTAAGTCCTTGTTTATGAACAAGCCACTGATCATAGTTTGCAACAAGACTGACTTGCAACCACTGGATGGGTTATCCGAGGAAGATATGAAGTTGGTCATGGAGATGAAAGCTGAAGCTATGAAGACTATAGTTGGTCAAGGAGGTGAGGCAACAAATGAAGACAGTGTATTGTTGACCATGAGCACTTTGACAGAAGAAGGGGTAATTGCTGTAAAAAACGCAGCATGTGACAGGTTATTGAATCAGAGGGTAGAAATAAAGATGAAATCAAAGAAAATGAATGACTGCTTGAATAGGTTTCATGTTGCAGTACCAAAGCCTCGTGACCAGAAGGAAAGACCATCATGTATTCCTGCAGCAGTTTTAGAAGCTAAAGCCAAGGAAGCAGCTGAGAAGGAAAAGAGAAAAACTGAAAAGGAACTGGAGGATGAGAATGGTGGGGCTGGTGTATACTCAATGAATTTGAGAAAGAATTACATTTTAGCCAATGATGAATGGAAAGAGGATGTACTGCCGGAAATCTTGGATGGACACAATGTTTATGATTTCATTGATCCTGATATTCTGCATAGGGTTGAAGAGTTGGAAAGAGAAGAAGGGATGAGAGAGGCAGAAGTTGAGGATGATGATTTTGAGATTGATGGAACTGAGTTGACCCCTGAACAGCAAGAAGCTTTAGCTGAGATTAGGAAAAAGAAAAGCTTGCTCATCCAGCAGCACAGGATTAAAAAGAGCAATGCGGAGAACAGGCCAACTGTTCCTAGGAAGTTTGACAAGGACAAACAGTTCACATCAGAGAGAATGGGAAGACAGCTGTCATCTTTGGGGCTTGATCCCACTTTGGCTATTAAGAGAATGCGCAGCAGATCTGTCTCTACTAGAGGACGGAAAAGGGATAGATCACCCGAAAGAAGTGCTGATGGCCAAGATGGTATGGATATTGATGGTGATACACCTAGCAAAAAACAGCGACTGAGTAGATCACTGTCACGGTCTAGGTCAATGTCACGCCCACCACATGAAGTTGTGCCTGGTGAAGGCTTAAGGGATTCTGCTCAAAAGATCAAGGCAATTAAACTTGCAAAGAAATCTGTCAAGAAGAGAAACAAGGATGCCCGTCGTGGAGAAGCTGATAGAGTCATACCTACTCTGAAGCCCAAGCACTTATATTCTGGGAAGCGCTCCACTGGAAAAACTGATAGACGATAGGACAGGTATGTGTTTTGTTTGGGCATCTTGCCTTATTTATCATGTTTGAAGTTTCACTAATTGCTCATGTTTCAAGCCCTTGAATGCTGATTTTTGTCTGATGAGTACTCACCTTTTTTATTGGTTCATAGGAATTGAATAGTAGCTGAGTTTTCTTGTTAGACGTTTCAGATTGACCTAATTATATATATATATATATATATATATATATATATATATATATATATATATATATATATATATATATATATATATAGACACACACACACACGTTTTGTTTTTTTAGATGATTGATTTCATTATTCACAACTCACGTAAATTAAATTTTCTCTGCAGGCGATGCAGTTTTCTGCAATTTAAAGGCATTTGTTGGCATTCTTCCGCAGTTGCCTAAAGTTTTGTTATTTCATTTAGTGGTTTTTGTTGGAGTTTAAGGTGCCATGATGGCAACCTAGTTAAGTTTACTTTATACTGTTTTTGCCATTATTGTTAAACTTGCTATTCTGTA
This sequence comes from Phaseolus lunatus, assembly GCA_013389735.1. Taxonomy (NCBI): domain Eukaryota; kingdom Viridiplantae; phylum Streptophyta; class Magnoliopsida; order Fabales; family Fabaceae; genus Phaseolus; species Phaseolus lunatus. The sequence goes on from CM023867.1 coordinate 5,119,514, forward strand.
AGTTGCAACATTATAGCTTCCTTTGTTGCTAATTATTTATTTAGTTCTATTTTGGAGACATCTGTGAATGAGAGGTGCTGTTTGAATTGCTTGAGTCGCAACAGAGTTCTGTTTCATAGGTATTTGCATGCTTGGAAACAATTGAGCATCTGTTTCATATGCTTCAACCATAAGTGCTGCTATTAGAAGTTAGTTTCTTCTAGTTTAATGACTCGTTCAACTAAAATTGCCTATGTATGTGTGGGTTATTCTGTTCTAGTCTTGCAGAGACTGGAACTAGTACAAAAAAGTGCTTTGATACCCCTTTCTTGGATATAATTGACTCAATCAAAATTTGGAGTGTCGAATGCTACATTATTGTTGGAGTCTTATCCAAATTCGAGGAATAAAATGTTTTGCTTATTTTGGGCAACGTTTTCGCGAGCAATTTTCTTACAAACTAGTTCACAGGATAGGATAACACCCTGTTGGTTGTCGAGAAAGGGGGGATAAACTGTTGGAGACCAATTGATGTCAGCGTAATCCCAGCAGCACTCATTATCAGAAGAAGTGATTAGATAGAGGTGAAAACTATATAGCTAGGAAAGGAACTTGAGTATTCCTAATTTATAGTCGCCAATTTTTACACATCTACGGAAGCCAGTATAAATTCGTTATTGTTACATGTGTGCCTTTTAAGATTCTTGGAAGTAATGTTCTTTGAATTTGGTAAACCATAGTGCAAGAAAATTTTACTGTAAAAAATGTTGGAACTTGGAAGCATATATCATGCTATGCTTCTAAACTTCATGTCATGTTATGGAAGAATTTTTTGTTCTTAAACCACTTATGTTCTTGATGTTTAATGTTTAATTTTCATTATAATCTGGATGTTTTTGGGATAATAACTTGTAGAGTTTTCATCTCAAAGCTCTTTGGGATGCTGTCACATGCGGTCCAGGTTCGTTAGATGGTTTAAAACAAAATTGAAGTTATTTTTAAAAGTTTTTTTGTTAGCATTAGAAAGTATATAAATTTTGTGGGCTTAACTAAGTTTTAGTTTAGGGTCGAATCTTTATTTGGTCTGGTTAACTTTTTTTCTCAAATGATATTTTTCATTTAGCTTTTTTTATTTATATTAATTTTATTTATATAAAGTATTTATCGACTATGTCAATCTATAATTTTTGTCCAAGAATTTAGTTGACCATTTCTTAAAAGTTTTTTTTTCTCCAATGATATTTTTCATACTCTGTTCATTACAATTTACTTTATAAAATTATTAAATATATATTTCTAAAAATATCTAAGTTTTTTTTATGTCAGTCTTAATTTGGTTCAATAATTGAGATGATTTGATATAGAACCAAGTTTAATGAAAATAATGTGAGATTCATTAGTTTTTTTTTTCAAGTTTTACTTTCCTTATAATAAATAAACAAAAATAATATTTCTTTATTTTTATTTTAAATAAAATAACTTTAGAAAATTAGTTTTCACTTTATTACTCTTAAACTAACCTTTATTTTTATTTTTATTGTATTTCTCTTTTCTCTCTATTTGTTTTATTTTCACCTACCAAAACATTATAGGAATTGAATAGAGAAAATGAAAAAAAAAAAAGAGAGTATCGTTTTGTGACATTTTTATGGAATAAATTATAATGTATTAGGAACACGAATTTAATAAAAATAATTTTATATTAAAATTTGAATTTAATAGTGACACAACTAAAAAAGTTAACATGCCATCAAATAAGATGTAAGTGTGGAATGGAACACTATTTGATTAAAATATTTTCCAAATAAAGGCTTATATTTCATTTCGCGCGACAAGTGCAATTTAATCCTTTGTTTGAATTTGTAGATAAATTTGAAGGAGTGAATTTGAAAGAATTTGAGGTGAAAGTGAGTGAAAAATGAAATTGTTTAGATTAAGAGAAAGATAATGAGAAATGAAGAGCAAATCTATAAAAATAAGAGGGTGATATGATAATAAGATTGATAAAATAATTTTAAATAAATAAAAATTAAATATTACAAAATTATTATTGTAGTTAAAATAAAATATGATTAAATTGTTTTATACATAAACAAATTAAAATTTATGTATAAATATTTTACAAATTTTGACACATTTTTCATAAATAAAATTTTCAAATTATTAAAATTATAAATAAATATAAATCTTAAATTATTTAATATCAAAATTAAATAAAAATAAAATTAATACAAATTTTAAATTATTCTAAACTTTAAATAAATACACAATTTTAAATTATTTAATGTCGTAATTGAATCAAAATTTAAAATAAATAAAATTTCTAAATTATTAAAATATTAAATAAAATGATTCAATGTCTTACTTAAATAAAAATTATCAATAAATAAAATTTTTAAATTAGTCAAAAATTCAAAATAAATACAAATCCTTTTTTTTTTAATTTAAATAAAAGTTTGAAATAAAAAAATCCTAAATTATTTAGCATTTTGAATAAATATAAATATAAATTATTTAATGTCCTATTTAAATAAAAATTTAAAATATATAAAATTTCTAAAATATTAAAATTTTTAAATAAGTATAAATTCTAAATTATTTAATGTTTTATTTAAATAAAAAATTTAAATAAATAAAAATTTTAAATTATTGAAAATTATGTATAAATAAAATATAAATTATTTAATGTCCTAATTAAATAGAAATCTGAAAAAAATAAATTTTTAAATTATTGAAAATTTTAAATAAATACAAATATAAATTATTTAATGTCTTACTTAAATAAAAATCTAAAAGAAATAAAATTTCTAAACTATTAAAAATTTTAAATAAAGAAAATTCAGAAGTAAATAAAATTCCTAAATTATTAAATTTTTAAATAAATATAAATCTAAATTATCTAATATCTTATTTAAATAAAAATATAAAATAAATAAAAATTCCTAAATTATTGAAAATTTTAAATAAATATAAATCTAAATTATTTAATGTCCTATTTAAATAAAAATATAAAATAAGTGACATGACTTTTGAAAAACATAAGAATGTTCCAAAAGACCATTTAATATTTTTACACTGATCAACTCAAGGCTGGGCTATGTATCGTAACGATTCCTTATTTAAAAGTCAAAATGGGTCAAATTAGTCAAGGATCGATTAGAACACTCACCATATGACTCTTAGAAAACTTAAAAAGTTTTGGAAGACCATATAACCTTTTCACACTAATCGATTCAAGAGTGGGATTGTGTATCATAACGATTCCTCATCCAAAGACTAAAGTGGGTCGAATTGATCAAAGACCGATCAGAATACTTGTTGAATTGGCATAAGACTAATAATATAATATTAAGTTCAAAACTGACCTGATTATCCAAAGATTGACTTAAGAGAACCTTAAAAGGTGTTCACTCAATCACTTAGTAAAAGAAAAATGATAGTTTGACAACTCCTAAAGTTATATACAACTTTTGATGTGATGAGTTTATAAATAAATATATATATATATATAATAAAAGATAAATTTATAATTAAATAATATAAAAATATTAAAATAATAGTATTAGGAGTTATAATATGATTGTATAAAAAATTAAAGTTATCAATGTATCATTATTCATAGTAAAAATTTTATATTGTTATTCTATTGTCCAATATAATAATAAACAAAACAATCTCTCATATTTCATCCAGAAGTTGATTAATAAATTTTTTTTATATTATTCTCATCTTTCATTACTTCATGCTAGGTTGTTTTTCCAGTATCAAAGATTCATACCTTCCCAAAAAAAACTCTATTCAATCGCGATTTTGGTGTAAAATATATGCATGGGTCATCCAACCAAGACTCCAAAACACCAACACTAATGAAAAGAAGGACTTTCTTCTAGTCGTTTAACCATAATAGTATCTAGTAGATGCACTGAATTTGATATTCATTATTCACAATTTACACCTACCATCATCTTTTTCCGCGTCTTGTTTGTTTGTAGCTGTGTGTTATCAGAATCATGTATCCTAAGAAAACATTCCCCGTATATGATATGTCCACTGCCTTAGGAGATATAGCTATAGTCCGTTGCTATGGTGGTTGCACTTTCTTAATTTATTGCTAGGTTTTTAATGGCAAGTTTGTTGTTGGTAGGACCCCCCCTCTCATCTAACTAAAGTCATGCTTGCTTATTTATGAGGTAATCAACATGAACAGTGCAAAGCTTTGGCTAAAACATGCAGTACTCAGAAAGCATGGAAAAGCTCAAACCCTTCACATTTCACAAGTTCTATCACTAAATTTAGCTATCTAGCTAGTGTCTGTGTACGTAAGTATGTGAAGCATATTCAAACACGGATTAAGACATTACGTTCATGTTTTTGGCTTGCTTGTTTCTCTGGTCGTTCTCTACTTTCATTAATTATACTTTTCTACACTTTATTTTTATTGATTAAGGATGCATTTCGAAGCAACTTGAAAATGGGCCATTTCTTATGATGTGATTTTGTGTGAGGGTTTTGCGATTTGTGGACACGAACCCTTACGCATATTCTCTAGACCCTGCACTATTATGCTAAAACTGCGATTAATCATTATATTATTTGAAGTCAAAGCAATATGATGTGTTGTTAACGACATAAATTGGAACTGTGAGGTGGAAAAATTGATTTTTTTTTTCTACCTACACCCAAGCAAGGGATAAGCAGATATCCCTTGCTACATTTCTTAAACCGAGCGAATCTCTAGCCACTTTCATAGTTTCATAAACACATGATTTTGTGACAGAAATGTATGATCCACCCACTTTGGTCCCTCTGGGGGATGCTAATTTGTTAAATTGATTGCTTCTTTTAACTTTTTTACTTGTACTATTTCTGCAACTTTTTGACAATCTTTCAAGCCTTTTGAGTTTGTAGAACTTGTATAGGGTGGTTACAAACAAAAACTTACTATGAAAAAGAACAATCATAATAAATGTGTACAGAATGAGACTATAGAAAGGGTAGCCATTATCCCTATTCCAATTGGATCTCCTTTCCTCGTGCAGAAAGTGGGTCTCTACTTTATCCCTACACACTGAAAAGATTTTGGTTGTTTTTGTTTGATGAATTGCAATTAACTTAGTGCTCATACCAGTTACGCAGCTAGCAATTTATCTTTCTATGGTTCTTCCTATCATCCAATGAGCTTTTGAGAAGTGTTTAGGCTCCTACATGCTCCACCACTTTAACTACCACAAGTCCTCTCAGGATGGTTTTCCTTCAAGTTTTGATTTTAAAATAAGGAAAATGATTTAACTAATTAACCCTCATCGCTAAGATATTATCACAGGTACGTCAGCAGAATGTTATATTATAACCTCCAAATCAAAACAGGTAAAATTTGGGGTCTCCATATCAACTTATTTTGAAGGTTGTAATGTTAATTAGTTTATTATATAATTAAGGAAACTGCCATTGTCCACATATATGTATCAAGATTGTCCTTGCTGCTTTAAAAAGATGGTCCAAAAAGTCAATTATCTGTTGCACCATTTCTTTCTTCTTTTTCTAGCATGATTCACCTTTATGTGGAGGAATATGCATGACAAAATCAAAGAAGGCTAAAGTGAACACTTCCTTCATTTGCAATTTACTAATCTCCATCTTTTCGTTTACTATTAATGAAAGTCAGCATTTCTCTGCAAAAATAGTAACACCTTGCCTCTCTATATCTGTTACTTAACCATTGCTGGTAATCCGCAGAGACTATACCTTGCCATCCTCGCTGGGAGTTTTTTTCCTGTAACTTTATAATTACAATTTTTTATAGCCTATGATGAAATTTTGAAGTATTTTTACAAGTTTCAGTCTCTTTATACGATATTTAATCACACTTGAAGTGTTTTTTCTTCTTTTTCAATAGTGTATTATGCAAGAATGAAACTTAAGCTTAGTAGCTTGTGGCCAACTAATTGTCATTGGGTCCCTTGCTAGGACGTTTATAAACAACATAATTAAATATATTATTCACGAATCTTTATTTCTATTTGGTTGGTGAAAGTAACAGCTAACATAGTATTCCTAAACTCAATTAAGATCAAACTTCACTTCTATCAGATCATCAAACGGCAGTGATAAAATCTTCCCTCATCAGCTGATTATCATGGATTCATGCTGATGTTAGCGTATATCCAGTGTTTTTTATACGAGATGCGTTGAAGGGTGAAGGCTTTTACATAATATATATATATATATATATATATGTATGTATGTATATGTATATATATATAGAGAGAGAGAGAGGTGAAGAAACTTACAAATTCTTCTTTCGTCGCTTTTGACGAATGTTCAAAAGCGTATAAAACATATATATGTTCGTACATATATTGAGTCTGTTTTACTTCTTTTTATGTAATAATGAAACTTAGGCATGTGGATGTTATGCAGAAAAAAGAATTAAAAATAAAAGTTACATGCATTATTTCCCAGGATGTGCCGTCATATATAAACCTTTGTTTTATAATATCTTGAACAACACGTGTGGGGGTAGAGAGGAAGAGATTATGTGAAGTGGAAGCAAATATATTGGCTTGGTTATAAAACAAAGTTGCTTGTATCTACATTTTTATTTATTCATTTATATTTTGGGTGCGTATGTGTGTGTGGCACCCTATGGTTCACGTATGATGACTACCTTGTGAGTGAAGAAAAAATTAGAAAAGAAAAAAGACAAGGCCATGGAGTCAAAGACAAGAAGACACCCATCTTTCTCAATCTCTCATGTCCCTCTCCAAACCGTTTTCTACTAGACTCATCAACCAATTCTCTCTCTCTCCCTCTCCTCTCTCTCTCCCTCTCCTCTCTCTCTCTGACTCTTCCCTATTTTGTAAGCAAACCCCACAACCATCACCATCATTATCATCATCATTCCCACCCTATGAAGCTTCTTTGTTATCTTTCTCTCTCTATAAATCCTTCTCTTATCTTACATCACACCCGTTGGAGAGGAAATTGGTCATCAGTGGAACACTGCTTCTGGGGTCTGGATCATATAGTAGTGTACAATGAGAAAGCCCGAGGTGTCTGGAAAAAACAACTCCAACATTAATAACAAGCTTAGAAAGGGGTTGTGGTCACCTGAAGAAGATGACAAGCTCATGAACTACATGCTAAACAGTGGACAAGGTTGTTGGAGCGATGTAGCCAGAAATGCTGGCCTTCAAAGGTGTGGCAAAAGTTGTCGGCTTCGATGGATCAATTACTTGAGGCCTGATCTCAAACGAGGTGCATTCTCTCCACAAGAAGAGGAACTCATTGTCCATTTGCATTCCCTTCTCGGAAACAGGTTCACCTACCCTTCCTTCTTTTGTATGCATGTTCTCTCTCAAAAACTCATCCATTTTGCCATATTTAATTTGAACTGATCAAAGTATATACCATTAACATCACGAAGTAACTGTTATTAATTAACATATGCCATAATGCTTTTTAAACTTGATTTTATTTGATCTTCAAGAACTCTGCCAGTACTGTTGTACATGTATTATGTATTTCTAAATCCAAACATACTTACACCAGCGTGCATATATCTCAAATATTTATCAAGAAAATCAAAGTTGTGTGTCTGACATGTTACACCCACTAGCTCCTTCTAACTTTAGCTATATTCTCTTTATTGGAAAGGTGGAAAGGAAGATAGAGGCATGATTAATGTTTGAAAATTATGTACTTGGTACAGCCACTGGTTGGGGTTAATTTAAGTGAAATACATAATCTGTGAACCCAATGCCATGTGCCATAATTTTCCTATAAAAAAATGCCTGTATGGCTGTATCTAAAAGTATGAAAGAAAGTTCAGACATGCATATATACCATGCTCAACACCAACTATTTAAAACAGTAGTAATTATAAGAAACCTGGCATTTACAACAAGACCGACAAGATTTTAAATGGTTCTGTTAAGTCTTTGGTTGTGAAATCTAGTTCCCCTTGTCTAAGATATGGCACCAATATTCAAAGTTAAAAAATGCTTGCACAAACCATGCATTATAAATATATAACAGACATACATATTTATAAGTCTAGGCGGCTCCTTGTAGAGGACAAAAGGACAAATGAAAACAACATATAAGCATTGCGATTCGTCTGTATTTAAACTTCGAGTTGAAGGCACTCCATAATTTGAATCACTTAATAAAAAAACTATATATACATTAACCTCCATGAATTATAAACATGCACTGTTTTTATGGACACCCACCAAACTCAATTAGTTTGTGCTATGTACTAAGCTGACAAATATTCATTTGTGTTCCACTTTTAAAGATGGTCTCAAATAGCGGCGCGCTTACCTGGAAGAACTGACAATGAAATTAAGAATTTTTGGAATTCAACAATAAAGAAAAGACTCAAGAACTTGTCATCCAACACCTCACCAAATGGAAGCGAGTCCTCATATGACCCTAACAAAGACCTTAACATGGCAGGGTTTACTACTTCTAATACCCATCAAGATCAACTAGCTGATTTTATGCCTATGTTGAATTCATCATCTCCACCATCCATACATGCCACAGTTCTCAATTCCATAATTGACAGGTTGCCTTTGCTAGATCATGGACAAAACATGCCAGTTTCTGGTGGATTCTTCAATGGTACAGAACCATATTTCTCATCGCAAAGTGGAGTTGATCACAAAGGTTTTTATTTGCAAAATGGAGGAGTATTTGGGAGTGTAAATATTGGGGCTGAAGGGGATATGTACGTTCCTCCTCTAGAGAGTGTTAGCACTACTTCTGACCATAACCTGAAAGTTGAGAGCACATGCAACACAGATACTAACAATAGTTACTTTGATGACATAAACAGTGTCATCCTTAATAACTGCAGCAACAAGAGAGCTGAAAATAGGGCTGGGGTGGAGAACTTATTTCAAGAAGAGTTAACCATGGGAGAGTGGGACTTGGAGGAGTTGATGAAAGATGTTTCATCCTTTCCCTTTCTTGATTTTTCAAATATGCAATAAGTGTTCTCTCTTTCCCTTTTTCAAAGTCTTCAGAGGATCCCATTGGCTGCTAGCTAGTCATAATTGGAATCAGCACCTCCATCTATATATATATATACATATGTCCATTCATATTAGATAAGCTTGGTGATCTCCTAAAAACCTTGTAATTTGTACCTTTGCCATTATATTCACTGATTAACAAGGTACATAGGTCGGAAATAAAAGTAAATCATGTATATCTGCAGGATTGGTGATCATGTGTAATTAAATTAGTCATGCAACTCGTCATCTTGATGGCATTGATGAGGTCACTTTTATCCGGAGATCCAATGTAGTTATTTACAGCAATCTGTTATACTTGTGAATAGATTGTAAAACATTATTTTTCTGTTCAACTATTGAGTGGATAATAATACTAAGATATTGTTTACTGAGAGAGCTGCTTGTTGGTGCTAACAATAGTTCCTAAGTGTCCGTTAATTTTCCATATACCATATTCTTACTATGTTTATAAATTTTCATTCCATTGGAATTATGTGATTAAGATCACAATGCGGAATGATTCTTCTCTTAGAATTTTGCAAGCAAACCATATGCCGAGCACGATGATGAATGAATGATGGTTAATGGGTGCTTAGTCGACTAGTTTTCAATTAGTTTGTGGGTTTTCATGATATGATAATAAGAAAGTTTGTGTGATCTAATAAGCTGTTGAATTCAAATAGTAATTATAACATGAGCTTTGGTTTTCAACTTTTGAAGATGGGTAAATGCAAGTGTGATGAGAAATAATCAGTGGAAGGAGAATTTTGGCATTGTGTATGGCATAGTGTGATGAAGTGAATTGAAAGCAACTTAATTTGAAATGACAAGTTGGCTTACCGACGAGAGACGATGGAGAAGGAGAGTGGCTTACGATATCATTTCCAATTGGAATATGAACGCCCCATGCCATAATTATCACGTGTGTTTCACAATTATTTTAACCTACAAACAATCAAAATCAATCATCATAACCAACAAAGCCTGGTACGGTAAACAAACCTCATTGCTTCCAACATATCTTTTAACCTACAAATTAACGAAATTAAACTTTAGGTTATGCTAGCTCAGGTGTCAGGAATAAGAAAACTCTCTTGTCATTAGTGTAACATTCAGATTTTTTACTTAAAAGGGATACTTTATACATTTTACATCATATAATGAATCCATTTAGATATCTTTCATATACAAAATAAATTTTAACATATAGAGTGTAAATAATATAGTAATCTTTTTACTCAAAACCTAATAAATTCACAATAAATAACATCATATTTAAATGAACGTAAACAAATCTACAAAAACATAAGAGTGATGATAGTTAAAAGAGGATTATTAGTAGAAAACTTTGAATAAGAATACAGAATATTTTTTATTATGTAAAAAATAATATATTTATATATATAAATAGAACACTTGGTGGTGGTCCACCGATTACATGTCCCACCTAGTTTTAAGTGAATTGTATGAGTATTATGTGTTGGTTTTCTTCTGTAGTTCACATTTTATATTCATGTCACCTAGTTTTAAGTGAATTGTTTGAGTATTATTTGTTGATTTTCTTGTGTAGTACATATTTCACAATATGTCTTAACACTAAAAATAAATCATTAATTAATTAATAATCAAATTTAAAGATCAAAATAATTATTTACTATGTTAATTATATTAAATATTAATTTAGAGATTAAAAAATTATTCATATCTAAAATATCTCTATTATTAATAAAAATTTATAAAATATTTTCTAAATTTATATCTAAATTAACTACTTAAGGTTTAGTGACTAATATTTAAAATTTTAAATTAGTCTTTATAGAGTCTAATTTAGAATATAAAACAGTAAGTAGCTAAAACCTTAGTAGTTAATGGTTAAATATTAATTTAAAAATTATTTTATAAATTTTTATTAATAATAGAAATTATCTTAGATATCAATAATTTTTTTTAGTTTATAAAATAGTCTCTAATTTAATCAAATAGTAATTTATTGTTTTGGTTCCTAAAATTAGTTTCTATTTAATAATTTAATAATTTATATTTTAAAATTTTGAAATTATCATTCTTTTATTTTTAAATAAAAAAACAAACAAACAAAATTCAGTATGAAATCAAACTCTAAATTGCTACAGTAAAACATGTTATTTAAGTTATTATTTAAAATAATATACTATTTTAGTAAATATTTGACCCAATATTTTAATTATGCTATTTTTAAAAAAAAATTATAATTTTATCCCAGAACCAAATAATTCATATATATATATATATAAAAGTTAACAATATTATTACATGTTTAGGTGGTGTTAGAAGTTATAGCCATTTTTTATAATTAATATAGCTTAGAAAAATTGGTAAGATGTAGCATTACTTTCTAAATTTGCAGTGACGTTTATTTGTAGTGTAATTATTGCATTAGAATTATGTTAGTGTCGATGTGACGCCTCCGGACACATTCAGTGGCTCTATTTGTGCAAGATCAATGTATAATGTACCATTCATCATTACCTTTTTCATTTAATTGCTACATATTAAGCTTTGGTAACGTCACATTCTTTTCAATAAACTTTACTCAATCACAATTTTTAAGCTTTTTCCTCTCACTTTCAGGCCAACTTTATCTCTAAACTAAAAGATGAAAAACATGCTAAATTATTTTCATAAGACAATGAAAGCAGAAGAAAAAACCATTTAGTAATAACTGTTATTTACTGTGCAAAAATAGTATTAAAAAAAATTTAAATATAAAAATTGGTCGTCGCCTGAGAGATTCGAACTCTCGCGGGGAAACCCCATGTACTTAGCAGGCACACGCCTTAACCACTCGGCCAAAGCGACTTCGTTGCAAGCTTTTTCAATTTATTAGATTTTTATAATATTGTATTACTTTCAAAATCTAAAATCTGAAAGAAGTTTCAAAAGTGGCTTTAGAACTTAAAGAATTTCAAAGGAAGACTGAACCATTCTTTTTAAGTATACATTATGAAGGATGTAAGGTAGATTCCATTCATCGTAGAATTAATAAAAGTGTAGAAGAAGAAATTGAATAAATGAAAAACCAGAGTACAAAAAAAATACACTTGAAGTTCATTTTGCGTTGCATGTAGGGTTCATTAATATAAAATGCTTATAATAAAGTGGAAAAATACTATTGAACATGCTCGAAGATTCAGCCAAAGAATTACAACACCACCTTAAGCAATAAACAGTTTTTATGTATGCAGACAGAATTTCAAATCATTTAGATGTTATATATATATTTGATGGTCAATTTTATACTCATCTTTTTAAGTTTTTTTTTTTGTCATTTAATGGTGAAGCTTCAACTCTAAATTTAAAAGGATGTTCTTTGACTGGCTTATTGGAGTGGTCGTGACGTGACCACATGCTAGTTAGTGCTCATTGCTTTTTTTTATGATGTATCGTGTTCAGAGACTATATATGACCAAGTTATTTATTTTATTTAAGAATACATATAAGAGTAATACAAATATGGGAGAACATGACATGAGACCTATAGGGTTTTCATCTTCTAATTTTTACACGAGATAAAAGAGATTTGTTGTCTATTACGGTGGTGAGATGAATGAAGTGTGAAAAATTAATTTATAATATGTATTAGTTAGAGTTCAAAAATCACATAGTTCGATAGCATAAAATTAATGCATTAAGATAAAATAAATAAATACACGATAAATCAAGTAATATATTTTAACAATGATACATTCAAATCCATAAATAAGATAACACATTATAAATAAATATGATTTTAAAAAATAAAGTATAATTCATAAAGAAAGATCAATTGTTTCCTGAATTGATAACAAGTAATATGTTTAATTAATTCAATAAAAATTTATATAACTAAATATTCTATATATTTTAGTGCAAAAAGTTTGTACTCACTATCTAAAAAAATATAGTAATATACAATGAATTGATTAAATTTTATAACTTTTAAAGATAAGATAGTATATTAAATGGTAATAATGATCTTAAATCTAATAACAATATAGTGTAAACTTCTATACCGATTAAGCATGCCTACTTAATTATATTTTAAATAGCGACTATCTATTTATTTTTAATGTTAAAAATTTTGAATATAAAAGTATATTTTATTATGAAGGGACTTAATGTTTTTATAAGAAGATATCTATTAACTACTGCATTAATAAATAAAACTTATTATAAGAAAAATTATAGAGAAAAAAAATCAAACCATAAATATAATAATTTGAAAATTTTAAATTGTTAATGTAGCCAAATTTAAAGGTATGGTTCTAGGCCTATCGTATTGAACACATAAAACAGAAAATCATTTGTAAAGTACTTGTATGAAGAGAAAGGCTCTAGGACCTAGGCCCAATAACTTTCTGCAGATACGATGTATAAACAGAAGCCCAAAAAGTGAAAATAACACAGACTATATGATGATAATATACACTTGGTGAATAATGATAAGAAATTATTATGCTTGCTTACATAACACATAATAATTGATTATGCAAGCAAATGTAACACATTTCAAATAATCTATCAGATCAATTATTTTATTCTTCTTCACTTTATGTCATAATTATAACATCACACAATTATATGGGATAACATACATGTTGATTTTGAAATGCAGATTTAATGGTTGACGTTGCATTAAACATTACTAAACATTGGAGCTATGTTAAAAAAATAACATTAGAGTGTTAATATATTTATTCATTGATTTAACATTTACAGCTTAGTTATGTAACTTATGGTGAAATGAAAAATTAAAGTTGGAGTTTCTTATTTTTATTAATATTTAATTTAACAAAAGTTTCATATTTTTGAAAATTTGTCAATTTTTTTTAAAAAATAATATTTTTATTTAATAAATTAATTACTTCATAATTAATTATTTTTTAAATTTAATTTATACTCTTCTTTTTTAAAATATAAATAAGGTAATTTTGTAATTAATTATTAATTATATAATACAATTATTTTTTTTTCTTTTTTCATCAATTAAAATATTTTTCTTTCCTTTCTTTTGTTTTCCACGTCAACCCCAATTCAAAATCAGTGTTAGTCCTTTAAAAAAGTTTCAACCACACTTAATATTATCTGTTACATTTGAAAGAGACAAAGAAAAAATGAAATGATTGTCCCATGAATGGCAAGTTTAATCAACATAGGCAACTATGTTGCTGTACTTTTTTAGCACATTCCATGTGCATTGTCTCTTCGTTACTTGTATCCATCGTGTTGGGATTGAGTGGGGGAAAAAAAGAGAAATAAATAAAAATTTACAAATAATGGAACAAATATGATTAATTAAAAAAATATAAATTAATATATTTATAAATTATTAAGGATTCTAATAGATGAAATTGGATTTATTGTTAGATTAAAATCTTCTCTCCATTACCATTAATGTATTTTTCGTAGAAATAAACTACGTACAAAAAAAATAAATAAGTATTATTTAATTAGAAAAATAAATGTTAGTATTTAACTAAAAAATCCAATCTAAATAGGTCACGTGTAACTTACCTATTTCATCCTTACGTTTTAATGATGTTATTAAGCAGATATCAAGAAATAAAAAATTCTCAGTCAATAGTAATTGGACTTAGTAAAATTTGTACATGGTTTGATATTTTTAATGAGGTTGTCACAGTTCGGTTTTACAAAAAAAGAAAGATTAATATTATTAGAAAAGAGTATTATATAATAATAATTATAAAATCATCATTTCATTTTATTTCTTATTAAAAATGTTCTATTTCTTTAAAATTATTAAAACAGAACCATCTAATGAATAACAATGACCTTTAAATTAAAGAATAAAAGAAGAGAAAAAACACTGACAACGATATATTGAACACCACATCATTTTTAATGCTTATCACTGTCTTTCTATTTTTTTTATATTTATCACATTGTCTTCTCTTCTAGCTATCGATCACAAACTGTATATACCAGTTCCTCATTTCTCAAGAAAAAAATTGTACTTTTAGTAAATTTTCAATTTTAGTGTTTACATTTTCAAATTGAAGAAGTTATTTTATTTTAGAAAATATATAAAAAGATAATTTAAATTCATATTATTTTAAAAAAATCATTTATTTGAAAGCAGATAGATACAGAAAAAGCTAAATCTAACTGAATACAAAAAAAGAAAAAGAAGAAAAGGGCTACTCAGGTTATTTGAAAGTTGGGTTTTTGGTTTCCAAAGAAGTTTGTGGCCTTTTGAACGATCCAAAGGCCCAAAACGTGATATCTTATTTTTGGATGCATGCCATGTCTCCATCGTCACGTGTTCACCCATTCCACCTCACCAAAAGAGACAATCTGACGTGGTAACACACCCCATTCATCTGTCGCCACGTGTGTATCTGGCCCCGTGGGATTCTCCACACACACAGAAGAAAACAAGATCTGATCTCATTATTTTGCATCTCTCTTTCGTGTGGCGGAGACATCGACATCTCAGACGTCAATCACAAAGCTAAAACCTACCCAAACCACCAATTTCTCACCAGAAAACAAAGCCGCATATTCCACTTCCAATCTCCACCGTCCGTCCGTTTTAAATCTAACGCCCCATAATCAAACCCCTCACATCACATCACATCACATGCTGCCACTCTATTAAGCTCCAACACTGCCACCTCACTCGATCCCACTCCCACCACCATGGCCTCTGTAGCACTCACCACCACCCTCCCCTCTCTCCGCCTCCGCCGCTGCACCACCACCGCCGTGGCCCTCAAACCCAATCGTCTTACTTCCTTTCCACCTTCCTCACTCAAACCAAACCTAACCACTTCGATTTCCTCCATCCCAAATTTCTCACTAAAAAAAACAAACCTCGTTTTCAATCGCAAGCACTCTTCTCTCACTGTTAGAGCTACCGTAGCTCCCATCACTCCGGCGCCAGCACCGGCTCCGGCTCCGGTTCAGCCATGGCAAGGCGCTTCAATAAAACCCCTATTAGCCTCCATCGCCACGGGAGTGATACTCTGGTTCACACCAGTTCCCGCGGGCGTGAACCGTAACGCGTGGCAATTACTCGCGATCTTCTTAGGCACAATCGTCGGCATTATAACCCAACCGTTGCCCCTCGGCGCGGTAGCGATATTAGGTTTGGGCGTTTCCGTTCTCACCAAAACCCTACCGTTCGCCGCGGCGTTCTCCGGCTTTGGTGACCCGATCCCCTGGCTCATCGCACTCGCCTTCTTCTTCGCCAAGGGATTCATCAAAACTGGGCTCGGGAACCGTGTTGCGTACCAGTTCGTGAAGCTCTTCGGCAGCTCCTCCCTCGGGTTAGGTTACAGCCTCGTCTTCAGCGAGGCGCTGCTGGCGCCGGCGATTCCCTCGGTGTCGGCGAGAGCTGGCGGGATATTCCTCCCGCTCGTGAAGGCGCTGTGCGTGGCGTGCGGGAGCAACGTTGGCGACGGGACGGAGACCAAGTTGGGAGCGTGGCTCATGCTCACGTGCTTTCAGACTTCGGTGATTACGTCGGCGATGTTTCTGACGGCTATGGCGGCGAATCCACTCTGCGCGACGCTGACGCTAAATTCCATTAACCAGACGATTGGGTGGTTGGATTGGGCCAAAGCTGCAATTGTCCCTGGCTTGGCGTCGTTGGTGTTGGTTCCGTTGATTTTGTATGTTATATACCCTCCGACTCTGAAGAGTAGTCCTGATGCTCCGAAGCTTGCGAGAGAGAAGTTGGAGACAATGGGGCCCATGACAACCAATGAGAAGATCATGACTGCTACTCTGTTTCTCACGGTAATGACATGAATTTTGATTTGCTTAGTTTAGCTTGATTTGGTGTTCTTTCTTAGTGGTGTTTTGTAGAATGTAACACGTGGGAGTGATATTGTAGTTTGGACTAAATTGAACTTGAATATGAAGTTAAAAGAGTTGTAGTTTTAAAAATGGCGGTTTAATTAATGGAATAGGTCAATCTATTATGTTGTTTGTGTGGACTAAACACTACACTAAAGCGTGCATTGTGCAATAGGGTGGTGAAATTAAATCAACTAATTTGGAGCCAAATTTGTGGATTACTTTGATGGCATTAGGAACTCTATTATTTTGCAGTGGGATAAGTCTGTTTATTTTGGTTTCTGACAGTCTTGGCTTGTCAGTCACTCATCAAGGGCTTGGGATTTCAAATTGTTTATGAAATGTGATCGCACAATGTTGTTCTCTTCTGGGAGAACTGCTGATTTGAATGCACAGTTGGCCCCGACAAACTCATTTGGTCACTCACCTGCTATCTTTTGCTTATTTTGTTAGTATATATTTTGAACCTAATTTGTTTTTGCTGTTGGGGTTTCTGTCGTTAGTTAAGTGAATATTCAATTTCAGTGTTAGGCTGATCATAGGACTTAAATGGAAATATCAAACATCGGTTTACTAGTCATGACATCTTTAATTTTGTTTGGTTGCGAGTTTCGCAGAAGCTTGTAGCTTCTTATTAGTCTGTGAAAGTAATAATTTTGTAGTTGTATTTGTTGTATGTCTTGATAACGTGAATACTTAATGTGGTGCTTTAAACGCCTTAGAATCTTTGGTTGTTTATTAACTTGTTACTTCTCTCTTGCCAGGTAGGACTCTGGGTATTTGGAGGACTTCTTAATGTTGATGCTGTATCTGCTGCAATTCTTGGATTATCTGTACTTCTTGTCACAGGGGTTGTTACATGGAAGGAGTGCTTAGCGGAAGGAGTTGCCTGGGATACTCTCACATGGTTTGCTGCCCTCATAGCAATGGCTGGGTATTTGAACAAATATGGCCTCATTTCTTGGTTCAGTCAAACGGTAGTCAAGGTATTTTTTTCATTTTCTTGTCTATTTACTCTGCTAGCTAATATTCAATTAACATAACTTATGCCGCTCGTGATAATTGTTGTTTAGTTAGTTTGCTACTTTTTATCTGTTTTTTTGGGGGTGAAATTGTGAATCTTAAACAAATAGTTTCATTTCTCATTACTAAATTGTTTTAGTTGTTTGACCAAACCAAACAAACACATTTGAAATATGCTGAAGCTGATCAAGCTTTCCACCAACTGCTTATCATTATTGGACATACTTGCCTCTAGTATGTTACGACTGATCAGTTTGCTTGTCTAATCTCTTGGAATGAAGTCTTCATCATGCATCTTATTTCATTCCTCTGCTTTGTTCCTATTTAGTTTATCACTGTTCCTATTTAGTTTATCAACATCACCTTCATAGTCAAAGGCTCAGCAAAAGAGAATATGCATTGTACATGTGTTTATAAAATTTAACTTTGCATTTTGAGAACTCATTAGAATAATTTATTATCTTGATTACTTTAATGAAATGATCTACTTATGCCATTGTTTATACAGTTTGTTGGTGGATTGGGTCTATCATGGCAACTATCTTTTGGGATTCTAGTCCTTCTCTACTTTTACTCTCATTACTTCTTTGCAAGTGGAGCTGCTCATATTGGCGCCATGTTTACTGCATTTTTGTCTGTTTCCACTGCTCTGGGGACTCCCCCTTTCTTCGGAGCCATAGTCCTGTCGTTCCTCTCCAACCTTATGGGTGGCCTTACTCATTACGGAATTGGATCAGCTCCTGTGTTTTTCGGTGCCAACTATGTTCCCCTTGCTAAATGGTGGGGTTATGGATTCCTCATTAGTATTGTTAACATTGTAATCTGGCTTGGACTCGGAGGAGTTTGGTGGAAATTCATTGGCTTGTGGTAAGAGGCCTATTATATAATTTTGCCTACACAGGATTTCTAATTTAAGATTTTTGTATACGTTCATGCATTAATCCTCCTTACTATGAGCAGTTGAAGCAATCTGCTAATCTTTTTTCCGATTCTTTCTAAAATAATCCTTTTGGGAGGTTTTGATGGAGATTTAGGTGCAACATGAATACAGTTGGTCATTTTAGACCCGGGTAACATTTTATTTTTATTTCTGAAATGTAAGGGCATCCTGCCATTCAGGATATGTTGTAGTTGTATGCCTTGAATGGGTTTTTCTATAAATTATTAAATTTTGCTGAACAAATGTTATATTCTTGTGTTGTGTGGGACTTTAGTATGATTGAGCATTTGACAAGTTATCATCATCTGTCACTTGTGTCCATAAACCCAGTTAAATGTTTTCAATGTTATCAATCTCTGATTTTTCTGAACAGTATTGATTTTCTTACTCTGGATACTGTTTGGACGTCATAACGTTGTTGCTGATTTAACGAGGGGTTTTAAAGACGCAAACTAGAAGATTTTAACAAACATTCTCAACAGAGAAAATGACTTATTATATGAAACAAAAGTGACTAAGCAAGCAACACCTACTTCTGAAGTTTCAGCGGCCCACACCACATAATAATAATTTGGGATTTTTTTCCTTCGACAAACCCATAAATTTTTATGGCACCTTTCTACATTTTGAAAATGATCGGGAAATGTTCAAATTCTTTGAAGGTGTAAGAAGAAACATTCATTGTTTGCTGGGTCCAAATAACGATTCCAAAAGGCATTTAATAAAAAAATACAAATATTATTCACATTTTTCCTAAACATTATTTTAAGAGTAGTAAGTAGCATGATTAAAAGTAAAAAATATAACATTTAATGTTAACAGTATATATATATATATATATATTAATAACAATCATTTTTAATCATTACTTCTAATTAAACCTTATTGATTAATATTCGGTATTTTAAACAGATTGAATGAATTGATTGTTATGTAAGAGTAAATATTTCACATTTGGTTTGTTTTAGTCAATTTAAGTGTACTCTTAATATACTTTTATTATAACTTCTTATGAATATATATTTTTTCAAATAAAATAAGGATAAAAAAAATATTCGTATTTAATATCTTAAAAATATACTAAAAAGCATTTAACTTTTTAAGTAAGGGAATTACTGAATAAGTAATTTAAAAAAGATTTAGAATTATTGCTAATACCTACGAGTATCCCTGATTTCGGTGAAAATTGGATTTTCAATTCGATTAGTCAAAAAAAGGAATACAAATTGTAAACTATTTTTATTTAGACTAATAATTTTAAAAATTTCAATTTAAGCGAAATGAAGATGATATAAAAATAATTTATACTTACAAAAACAGCAATAAATTTCAATAAAACAACTAGTTTAGATTCTAAGAAAAAAAATATTTTCACATATTCGTACGAGTTTGATGATTTTTTAAACAAATATAAAACAAAGTTTATATATATATATATATATATATATATATATATATATATATATATATTATTAGATTTTTTAAATAACTTAAAGTAGGAAAAAGGTTCAATAGATGATAAACAAGCAATAGAAAACAATCATACAAAAACAAATTATCAATGTGCCAAACTTTAACAAGTGAAACGAAAAGTTGATAACAGTCATTATCATCTCGTCATCATTAAATTTCTAATAAAAATACGCCAATTTCCTATTTAAAAGGCCATTTTTTATAGTAATTTTCAATTAAGTGACACTTACACTAAACTTGTTGAAAATTCACTTGCTAATAAGCACTCAGTAAATAATTATAATCTTTCATGCTCTCCATGACCTACTTCATTTTAGATAACTTATTCTTAAAATCAAATTCATTTTTCAAGTTTTCAAAGAATAATATTTCTATTTCTTTTTCTTACAAATGGAAATTTTATTCTTCTTATTCTCATGCATGTAAATTTTCATATATGAATTTAACTTATCTTCGAGGGATAAAATATTGAAAATCCTTCACCATATTATAATTATAAATAAAAAAAAAATTATACTAAAATTGAATAATTTTAAAATTGCATCGATCAAATCACATAAGTTAAAGTAGAGTTATGTCTTTCAATGTGCATTTCTCAAAAGTAACATTTTACTTCTTTTACTTGCTAAATTTTTTTATCAACATGAACACTTTCTTGAAGTTTTATGAATTACTAACTAACATTATTCATGATGACGATTGTTGAAAAATATCTTGTTTAGTTGTTGAAGTATTGTATCCTAATTTGAGGGTGTGATTTTTTTGGAGGATTGATGTAATTGTATTTGTTGAATTTTTGTATCTTAATCTGGTATGTTATTTGGCTAATATATAATGTCAGTTGGATCTCTAATAAGTTGGGTGTAGGAAACTTCTTTTAAAATTTTTCTATAAAGATTGGAACACTCTTGAAATATCTCATTTTATTTTATTTATTTTTAATTGATAAAAAAAAATTTAAGTCAGGAAGTTGGCAATAAGAAGAAAACAACAGAATTGTGAAAGCAGACGCAATGCACTTCCATATAGCTCCAAGATACCATCACGGAATTTCAACAGAGGAGTGTCAGGTATGAGTTAAGTTGGTTTTTGGATTTTCGTATTTGTACAATAATAAGTGAATTTCCTTATAACTCTTGGTTGAGATCAGTGATTTCTCATGACATTACCAAAGGATGTTTGTGTTCTCTTACTCTAAACTTTTTAGATACCAAAAGAAAAACAATCACGGAAGCCTTTGCTGTGGAACGTGGCTGTCATTGTCCTCACTCTTTCACTGTTTCCTAAAAAGGGTTGTGATTTTCTTCTGCGGGACACTGCCACTTTTGTTCTATCTTTAGTATTACTGCCACCTATGCACCTCAAATTTTTTTGTTCGGTTCTAGACTTCTTTCTCTTTCTCCTTCTCCTACTCTTCTTACCCATGATCGCATCAAAATTTTATTGTTATATAATGTGTGCATGGGGCATGCTAGCTACTCTATACCCTTTGTTGTTGAGTTAATAATGGGAACATAGATTTCAATGCTCACATTATATGTTGTTTCAGCAAATAGAATCTCAAAGGCGTTTGCTTTCATCCTAAGGACACTTGTGCGCTTGTCTATTTACTCTTACTCTCAGGTTTCATAGTTTAAAGCTGTTTCAAAGGAAATTTCCTTTGAACTTCCTCTGAAACTAAGATAGGTAAAACTTCTCTTTCTAAACCGTTTTGCAATTGGGCATTTAACCAATAAACATGGAGAAACCACCTCTGAGTTCTGACATCACATTAAGCAAAAATCCCATCCAAAAAACTAAAAAGACAATGCATTTCTAGATATTGGAGCTTATCATGTATCCTTTTCATGACTTGAATTTCTCTGCTACTTTTGTTCAGTGAAGAAGCACGTTTGGCATCCTAGATAAGATGGCTGACAAAGATACCGTTTATTCAGCAGGAAATGAAAGGAGAATTCCAATTATCAGTTTCTTTAAAGATGCTAGGTAGGATTTAATAGCATTTCAAATGAGTAAATTTTAGATAATTTTTTTGATAAGTTCTCTTCTAGTTCAAATCAATTTATGTATCTTAACTTAGAAACTCTAGACGAATGACCATCTTTAGATACACAAATTATTGTTAACGGTGGGAAAAGTCATATTCCTTTTATCTTTTTGTTTCTTTTTATTTTCTGTGTACTGTTTTTTTTATCTTTCTCCTTCTTTTCCCTTACGTACAAGGAAACTATCTTCTTTTGTTTTCCTGAAATTCTTTTAATATTTTCTGTAAAATGTTTAGTTTGTTCATTAAACAAAATACATAGTATCATTTATGTTGGTTTTGACCACATTGATATTGGTTTTTGATTCTAAATGATTGTTCTGTTACACTCCTAATTCTGATGCAGTTTCTGATTTTCATTTCAATGCAGACTAGTTTTCAAATCTGACAATCTTGGTCGTGAAATATTATCAATTGCATTGCCTTCAGCAATGGCTTTGACAGCTGACCCTATTGCTTCACTGGTTGACACAGCATTTATTGGTCAAATAGGTATTTTCTACTACTTTAGTTGCTTTGAGCTCAGTATAGACAATACACATCAGTCTCAATCTATGTTTGCTAAATGACATGTTGAATATTACTGGTCCATGCCTACAGGTCCAGTGGAGCTTGCAGCTGTAGGGGTGGCCATAGCACTATTCAATCAAATATCAAGAATTGCAATATTCCCACTTGTCAGTGTCACTACCTCTTTTGTGGCTGAGGAAGATACCCTTTCTGGAGCCTGTCCTCAAGTAGAGAAGAATGAATGGTTGGAGGCAGGTCCAATTATAGATGCTGAAACGAAAGAACTAATACCACTTGAAAAAGGTATCTTCTGGAGTAACATCTTATTGCTCCACAGGACTGCCAATAAAAAGAGGTTTATACATGGCACATTTTAAATCCTTCCTTTTTCTGGTCAGACACAGGTGGAAATGTGCAAAAATCAGATTTGATTGGTATTGACTTTAATATAGTTAAGTTTGAACATAAGAAAAGGCATATCTCTTCTGCTTCATCGGCATTACTTATCGGTGGCATTGTTGGCATCATCCAAGCAATGTTCCTCATATCTGCTGCAAAACCTTTATTGAACTTCATGGGAGTAACCTCAGTAAGTGCTTTATGGAAATATTGAGAATGTTTCTTTTAGTTTTTAGCAGTTGGCATTTATTTCAACGTGTTCCTTCAGTGATACGACCTTGTACCAGCATGATTGATGATAGCTAATTAGTACACAACATCTATACAGGACTCTCTTATGCTAAACCATGCACATAACTACCTGACATTGAGGTCCCTTGGTGCTCCTGCAGTTCTCCTCTCGTTAACTATGCAGGGAATCTTCCGAGGATTCAAAGACACTAAAACACCTTTATATGCCACATGTATGCCTTAACAGAATTGTATTGTTACATGTTGAGTGTAGCAATATCCTGCTGTTATCTGTTCTAATGGCTCTTTGTCTGATGTGGTCTAGTGGTAGGAGATGTGACCAATGTAGCCCTTGATCCTTTATTCATATTTGTTTTCCGCTTCGGGGTCAGTGGTGCAGCTATTGCTCATGTTATATCTCAGTGAGTCTCATTTCATTGCACTGATTAAACTGCCATTGAAATATGAATGAGTCTGCAAACATCTTTTGGAAGCATAATCACGTCACTCATCTCTTATTTTCCTTTTATTCCTTTTGGCCTAAGTCATCTCTTATTTTCTAATTAACTGGTGATTTAGGTACCTAATTTCACTTATGCTCCTGTGGAGCTTGATGGAAAAAGTTGATCTTATACCGCCAAGCATCAAGCATCTACAATTTCATCGATTTCTAAAAAATGGTAACGATTTATTTTGATGGACCAAAGCCTTGAAAAGGGAATGTCATGTATATTTTTTAGTTTATTATAGAAATAAATACTTCATATCCTATATTACGAAACAGATTACCAGTTCCACCAACTTAATTTTATAGAATTTTCTTGCATTACAAGTGATTAACTTGCAATGACCCTAATGAAAGCAAGCATAGAATTTTCTCAATCTGATGAATTCATTTCATGGTGTTTAATCACATTATTTGGTGCTTCTAAAATTTCTACCTTGCTCTTCATCTTTCCTTTTCCATTCAAGTTCACACTTTTATTATTAAATGTTTCCCTTGGATTAAGGTCACCAAGCGCTTGATCCTTGACATTTGACACTACATTTTTGTTTTCCTGTTTCAATTTTTTCATGCAGGCTTTCTATTATTTGTAAGAGTAATTGCTGTAACCTTCTGTGTGACACTGGCAGCAGCATTAGCTGCACGCAAGGGACCAACATCAATGGCTGCATTTCAGGTCTGCCTGCAGATTTGGTTAGCGGTGTCCCTTCTTGCCGATGGTCTGGCTGTTGCCGGACAGGTTAGATACAATCACATTGTCCATTAATTGTCCAGCTGTGCTAATCATGCATGTTTCATACCAAAGCCTTCATAAAGCATCAATGACATCCACATGAATCCTTTTGAGAAGATAGACCATATGCTGATAGTATAAAACATTTTTATGTCATCATCCTATCATAAACTACCAAGTATGATCATTTTCATTTATACAATAATTACATGAAAAGTCACACTAGCGGTGATTTTCTATTGATTCAAAATATAGAAGTTCTTACACCGACTTAGCATACCCATTAAACTTTTTTTTTTTTTTTGCCTGAAACAAAGTTTTGTTTAACTTCAGTTGAAGATCATACATCGATTAAAGATAAAAACATTTTATAGTATATAAGTGAGTGTAAACCTCATCACATTGACCGTTTTATAAGGTTGAGTTAGGCTTAAAATCCACTTCTATTTAAAACATGTCCTAATGAAAGTTAGTTAGACTGATCATAATATATAAGTAGTTTAAACTTCACCTAATGAGTCATTAATAATGAACTTCTATGATGATATCATGCTTGTTTCAGGCAATTCTTGCAGGTGCATTTGCTAACAAGGACTATGAGAAGGCCGAAGCAACTGCATCTCGAGTACTACAGGTTCTTTACAATGTGAAAAAATTTGCCTATCTTTCTGCCACAAATTGATTAGTTGCAATGTAACAAGCAATTATACTACAGCTGGGTTTGGTTCTGGGGTTGGCTCTTGCATTCATTCTTGGGACAGGACTGCATTTTGGAGCTAAACTATTTACCAAAGATGTTAATGTCATTCACCTCATTAGAATTGGGATCCCGGTAACTTATGTTCAAATCACTAGCTCGTCTTTTCAACTCCAAAGCGATGAAACTTAAATTCATAATCATTATTTTGATCAGTTTGTAGCAGCCACTCAACCCCTCAACGCTTTGGCATTTGTATTTGATGGTATCAACTTTGGGGCATCTGATTTTGCATATTCAGCCATTTCATTGGTGGGTATTTTCTTTCATGCTATAATAGATTATGTACTTTAACATTTTGTTCCTTTCAATGCACTACTACTCGTTATAAACATTGCAGGATCAATATTCAAAACTGCTTCATACTATTGTATGGTATTAAGTATGAACCAAAGAATCATTAGAATAGACACTGATTTTCTTCATTATGATCTTCTTTTCACTTTCACAGGTTGTGGTGGCAATTGTCAGCATAATTTGTCTACTTGTTTTATCATCTGTTGGCGGTTTCACAGGAATTTGGATTGCTTTGACCATCTTTATGGGTCTTAGAGCAATTGTGGGCCTTCTGAGGTAATAATTCACCTGTATTTTTTTTTCCTTATGGTTTTCCTATTCTTACAACATTGATGAATTAAAGAAATCACATTGATGCAGGATTGGAACTGGGTCAGGACCCTGGAAGCTGATTAGGAGCTAACAGAGGCAACACCAACCCATCATCATAGTTTTGATACTTTCAGTGGATTGGTTGAAATGCTACATTTGTGCTTCAGAATATGTGCAGAACATAAAAGAAATGTACCAAATAAGAGAAAAATAAAAACAATTAGTTTAATTGTATGTTATTGCTATCATTCCACAAATTTTATCTTCTTTATTTATTTTATTAATTATATTCTCTCATAATTGATCAAATAGGAATTAATATTATTTTAATGACAGCTAAAAAATAATCTTTTTTATAAAGAAGTGACACTTAAAAAAAGAAACAGAAAAATGACACTTTTTGATAATTAAAATAACTATTTAACAATTATAGTATAATAATATTAATAGATTGTTGATGTTAAAAAAATTTGTTAAATGTTATATGTTTATTTATTTAATGAGTTAAGTCATCTATCGTCTTTTATATCTTATTTTTTATTTTTAATGGATTGAGTTTATTTTTATGAACCCAATCCACCCTACCATGTACTGAGGATTAAGTGTGTATTTGGAGATTTGTTGAATTCTATATTTCACAAGAATACATATTTTGTCAATCATCCACCCCAAACTACATTTTCTTTATTATACTTAATTATGGTAAGAATCTATTCCTTTCAATTTTCATATCTATCTTTATTTCTAAATCATATTTTATTTTTTTAAATGTCATTAATTAAAAAAATCATAATCTAAAAGATTCATTATAAAATTGGAATATAAATTGTATTTTAAATCATAAATATTAATTACAGATCATCTTTAATGTCTATTCTTATAAAGATTATTTTAAGTTACGTAATATTACATAATAAAATTTACCGTGACATGGTTTATAAAACATCATTGTTATTTGTATAAGTAGAGCATTACATGAAAAAAAATATGTAGTGAACTAAAGACATTAATGAAACAAAATTAAGTATTAAAATTGGGATTAATTGTAATAAAATTGAACCCTCCCGTTAGTAATTTTATCAGTGAACTAAATTTTGGTCTACATGCATTATGTTATGAAGGCTCTTATGTGCACTAAAATATTAGTATTTTTCTTGTAGTTAAAATATTAGTTACAAATAATATCAAATGCTTATAAATTATTTCATTTAAAAAATATAACTATAAAATAAAAAGTCACGCATATAGCGTATTAACGAACTCCTACAACGATGATGTTTTGATCAAAACATGTTAGCATAATGGCCTTATCATATGTGGCCCAATTGGGCTCGTTTCAAAATCGGAAAAGGGCAAATACCTTCAACTCCATAGTTTCTCTAGGATCTTATATTTTCAAAAATATTAAAATTACTTATTTTAGATTCTACGATTTGGGATGAAAATTTTATATTTTAAATTCTTCAATTCATAATACAAAATTTCACATTTCATATTGTAAAATTTATAATAAAAATTTATATTTTAAATTATAAAATTCAAAATATTTATATTCTGAATTTTAAAATTCAGAATATAAATTTTAATTTGTATTCTGAATTGTAAAATTCAAAATACATTATATTTTAAATTCTTCAAAACATAAATTTCATATTCCAAATTTTTTAATCTAGAACACAAATTTTGTATTTTGAATTATATAATTAATAATATAAATTTATATTTTAAATTATACGATTCAAAATATATTAAATTTATTTTATTAAAATATTTTTGAATGTGTAATCTGAAAAGTTTTCAAATTACACCATCCATAATTTTAGAAAAACCACTGAACTATTTAAATAAAGATATTTTGAAATTAAAAAAATTATGGGATGTGAGAAGAAATATGAAAGTGGAGGAAGAATTTGTCCGGAAAAAAGCTGCATATGCTGGGCAGAAATCTAAGAAAAAAAACATAATTTTATCTTTTTCTGTAATCCTTTTTTGGTACATGAATTTTAGTGTGGGAAGGTAGAGATGGAAAAATTTTCCAGATTCAAGGTTCTTAGAAAAGACTCGCCATATTTTGAGACTGAGGAATTAAATCTGCAACTGTAGGTACAAGACAAGTTTAATTCCGGCTCATTCATCCTTTTTTGTGATATTTTTTTAGCAGCATTAAATATGAAAACATAGGTCCTGGGGCAAAAACTGGTTCAGTTCGGTCAATATGGATGCCTTTCATGAATTTAAGTATCATTCACATGTTTTTCCGTGTTTGTCAGTTGCCTCTGACACTGAATAAATTTCCTTTTACAGACTTTGTGCCCTGCTCATACACTTGTCATAGTCTGACTCAAAATATTTACTTATTATCATCTTCTCATAGTAGATTTCTTTACGCATTTTTTTGCTTCTGATTTTTGCATTTTGGCTTCAACTATCATGATATATTTAACAGACCTGTTGAACCAGTGAGCATCATAAACCAACCCATGTAAGAATTTATTTGTGTTTAGTAATATCATTAGAACTTTTCTTTTAATTTTGTGTTATAATTTATGTTGTGTCAAGGAGGAAAACAAACGTATATTTATTTGACCGACTTATTATTATTTTAACAATTACCAATGACCTTTTTTTTTTATTTGCGGGATCAGCAGGGTTATCATGTGCACCTGTTTCTCACATTCATGATAATGTGTCCAACGTAGTAGAAAAACTTTCAAGACTTAGCTTGATTTTTACGTGCTTCTTCTAGCTACATAGTATATGCTTGAGGGAAGGGTTAATTGAATACTTAGCAAGGTCTTTACTTTTGTTTAGAAAGGGAGATGAGTTTACCAATAGTTTATTCTTCAATTTTCAAATCATAACTTCTTCTTGAGACGAGTGAATATTATTTCATATATATTATCTTAATACTATATCACTCATAATACTTTTCTATAAAGTTTCAAAACGAGTCACAAATTATATTTTCACGATAGATATATGTACTATACGATATCTAATCATATCATATATATGTGTGTGCGCGCGCAAAATAGATATATACATAATATGATGTCAGCCACACCTTATTTAATCAGACCAAATTCAATTTTTAGATATATTAAAGATGACACGATTCATTTTTTTTGGACACATTCGTCACACAAAAAATTAACAAAGAAAGAGAAGACGATATTGTTTCACACAAGTTCACAGTTTCTCTACACTCCTATTGAATTACAATACAACGAAAGTGTGGACTTTCGCCTTCAAATATGAGAGATTAATGACATCAAACGATAAGGAAACATAAACGATCTCTAGAATTTTCTTAAAGATAGACAACATGGAAATATCAATGACAGAGGAAAGTTTTGTTGTGTGAGGAGAGTTTGTAGTAATGGTGACTTTCTTATTTTAAATTTAATACTATTATTTAATTTATATTTAAATATGATGTATTATATAATATTTTGTATTTGTTATAATTTAAATATTTTATTTTGTTTTACTTTTTTAAATTACAATCATAAAATTAATTTTAATAATTATATCTATTTTTAAATAGTAAATTAAAGTTTTATTACAGATTAATATTTTAAAATAATATCAAACTTTTACTTAAGAAAAAAATAAAATATTAAAGCTAACATTTTTTATAATAATCAAACTAAAATGAAAAAAAATATCAAATAATCTAAAATAACATGTATATATATATATATATATATATATATATATATATTATAATTGTCCTATAATTTTCAAATGTGTCCTTTAATGGTTCATAGCTGCTTCATGCTACAATTCTCTATTGCTTATAAATTTGTTCTGAATGGTACTGGACTACTAATTTACCAGCAAAACATTTTATTCTTGAACTATGTTAGAATGTTACTAATTCATAATCGAAACATTTTAAGTTCTGATGCATAATATCTTCTACAAAATCAAATTACACGTGTGAATAGACTGATCTTGCGTGAAAGTGTGAAACTAGAATGAGCCATCACCTTGTTTGAAACTTCTGAGAATTATGGTATCTAATCCAAGTTATACAGTTATTCATCATGAAACATCATATCAAATAAAAATAGACGAGTACGTAGTGTGCTAGTTACTAGTTACTGACAAATTACGCATAGTGGTTGAAGACGCGAAAAATACTGATATTTACTTGTCCGTGAACTTGTTAAGAATTTAGGTAGGAAAAATAGGACATCTTTTATGAGAATCTGAGCAATGAGATTCACATCATTGGGCCAAAAATACAGGAGAATGCAAGGGAGGCCATAGAGTCATCGTAAGAGTCTAAAAAGCATATATAAATTACATACAACTAACAGTGATATATAAAAATTTCGGTTGATCAATGAGGGGAAGTAGAAGAGAGAAAAGACTATACAGTTTCAGTTTCTATGCTTCCTGGTTTCCAGTGTTGTTCCATCTTTAAGACTTTCCTGTGCATCATTGTCCATGCCAAGGCTGAAGAGAGCAGCTGCTTGAAGATAGTATGCAGTGGGCCAGGTTGAAGATATTGATTGAGCTTGCATGGCATCTCCAAGTGCTTCTTGTGCCATGTCATTCATCAGATAGCATAAGCAGCGTCTGGCATACACGGTAGGCGATACCATGGTTCCACCATCGATGAACTACACACAAAACAAGAATCGTGAAACTCTGCCTAGCAAAAGAAAGTTGGCATGAATATCCATTAACTGTCGATGAATCTTCATTTACAATGCTTTGCGAGTAATGGTGTGGAACATATGATCTATGGTATTGGTAAGGTTAACCAGCTTGGGTAATGTCTACTTTAGACATTCCTCCCTCTTTTTTCAACTTCGAAGATATATAGTATCAATTTAAACTGCCCCAAGCATTAATTTACCAAGGTTTTTGGTGAATCCAAATTACCCTCCTTTATTCTACCAAAATTATTATAGCCAAAATATTCAATCTAGAAAAGGAAATGTTGGTGGACATGCCAGTAAATACTTCATTAACAAAGTAATTATTAATTTTGCAGTGATAAAGGATAGATACTCTGACGTTATAAAGAGTTGAAGTTTGGATGTTTTGAATATTTTTTTCTGGATAACAAATTCATAAATTTCTAGCTGACTTACTTGTGTATAGCAGTCAATGGCTGTAGAGAAGTCTCTAGCATGGAAAGCAGAATCGCCTTGCTTCTTCGAATTTAGAGTCTCTTGTATTTGATTTGTCCACATTTGGAAGGAAAGCTGTGACAACACGAAAGGAGGCAAAATACAAATCCATAAATATCATTTTACAAGGAAGGTCCAGCTCTGCTATGAACTACAAAAGAATTAGCAAAATGAACTTTGTTTGTCATACTACTGCATTTGTTTCTCTAAAATGGTGGCATTGAAAAAGCAGAACCAAAACCAGAAGATGCATTAGAATGAAGAAATGCAAAGGTAAAACAAAGATTCACAAATGTCTTTATTTAGTTACCCATGACCAGTGTCTTTTTAGCAAAATGTCACGCCATATATATATAGACCAAAGGCAGATCGTTTCGTGTGACCATTTTCAACACAGTGAAAAAGCATTTGCCACTTCATTAAACATTGATCTAAAAGCAACTGAACCAATTGGAAGAAACTCAGATAGTTAACTTACGCTCTAAAAACCGGAACATAGGGTTTACTCAATGTGTGTGTGTGTGCAAGCTAGGCAAAACAAAGTTTTCAAACAACTAGATCTGACATCAAGCAGGTTTCAAAACTGTGCAGACAAAAAAATACTCTCTGAATAAAAGTCTAAGTAGAGGAAGAAATAGAACCTATGAATTACCTCATTTGCAACATCTTCATCATCCTTGTAGCCCACTTTATCCAAAATCTCATGTACTGCAGTGAGATCTCTTCTGGAACAAGCGTCACCAAAAGGTGTTAATGAAACTGTTTCCTTTGATGACAGACTTCGATCTGGTATGCCCATTAAAACATATGACGGTACCTGCTAAATACCACAAGCTTCAAACCAAAGACGTTTCTATGATTCCAACTGGCTTCATTGGTATATACATATCAGCCAAGTAAACTTTGATCCTTGATTGAATTGTAATAGAATAACTTGAGACAAAAAGCAGGGAGGCAAAAAGAAGGGCATACCGAAGTTTCTTTCTGAAGAGGAGTCAGAGCAGTCACAAGCGACTTAACATTTGGTCTCTCACGAGGTTCATATTGTAAACAACGCGACGCTAACCTCACTAACTCAGTTCCATCATCATTTGAAAAATGACCTTCCAAACACGAGTCCATCAGCAACAGAAAATTTTTGCCTCGGATAAGGTCAAGTGCCTGCATTATAGTACCTCTTTATTTATGAAACACTATGTACAATATAATCATTTTAAACCAAACCATCACATGATGTTACTGCAAATCTAGTAAAATCCAACCATAAAGAGCTGAAATTCTAAAGATCAAAGATTTACCAAACACAATGCCACCTTAAATTAAAATTAACACGAAATGGGAAAGATGGAATGTACATGACTCGGTGGGATATGCTTTCCGCTCAAAAGATCAAGTAATAGGGTGCCAAAACTGTAAACCACACTTTCAGCAGTGATTCTTCCTGCCAAATTTCAATCACACATTAGCTCAATTAGGGAATTTAAAAAACCAGAAGGCAAGAAATTAACAAAAAGGTCCTTTAGCCCCAAGTAATACAATATTAAAGAAAAGGATATATTACCTGTCCTCAAGTACTCTGGAGGCGTGAAGGCTAAATTTGTACTATAGCTTCTGCCATCCCTACTGTTTTTCATGAGTCCAAAACAAGAGAGTCTAGGGTTGCCTTCCTGTCCACCAATGGTACCACATAAGTTGTCAAAATACAAGGAAAGAGGCACAAAAGAGGTTAAAAGCTTAAGTACCTGATCAAATAAAATTCTATAAGCATTAAGATCATGGTACAATGCCCTTCCTTTACTGCTGCAGTATTCCAAAGCTTGAGCTAAATACAAGGCCACCCTCAGCCTCATTGCCCATTTCATAGGCTGGGCTTCCCCTGCCAGAGCAGTTCATTCGAGTCACAAAATCAGGGGATTAAATGGGAACGATATTTCATAAACCGCGTCAACAATCACGGGGCAAATTTGAGAGAGCACATCACTCAAATTTGACTCCTGATGTAGCTTCTAAAGCAAAATATTGAAAATGCCAAAGGGGTTTAACTAAATGACATCAAATTAGATCTTCTCATCTGTTGATTGCTGAATAAAAATAAAAGACATAAAAATAAAATAAATGGAAAACTCACAATGAAAAAGGTGTTTAGAGAGAGTTTCATTGGGCATGAACTCTGCAACAAGCAATCTCTCTTCTCCCTCACAGCAACACCCAACCAAGTTAGCCAATCTCTCATTCCTCAGCTGCCCCACAGCACGTGCCTCCTCCTGAAAAGTCCAATCAAACAAGACACCAAAATCAGACATAAATTCCACTCACACCACACACAGCAAGAAAAAGCAAAAAGCAGAAGCAGTAGCACGAACTAGGAATTGTCGAGAATCAGGCCAAGCAGACTTATTGAAGCGCTTCACAGCAACCAACCTATCATCCTCAAGCATCCCTTTGTAGACAACATTTGGAGCCTTCTCA
The DNA here is from genome assembly GCA_013389735.1 of Phaseolus lunatus. Taxonomy (NCBI): domain Eukaryota; kingdom Viridiplantae; phylum Streptophyta; class Magnoliopsida; order Fabales; family Fabaceae; genus Phaseolus; species Phaseolus lunatus. The sequence continues at coordinate 5,153,195 of CM023867.1, forward strand.
CCGTGTTCCGAGACAATGTTGTCTGGTGAGAATCCTGAGGTGGCAACTCTCAGCTGATCCAAACTGTACTCACTGAACCCTCCCCTAGGATCCTTCTCATTCCTCTTCCCATCATCATCTGCACCCACAAATGAAAAGCAGAAATGAAGTTAGCATTCAAATTAAAAATACCTTCTTGCTTTTGTTTTAGTGTGTTCCAAGTGAGGTAGGAAAGGAAAGTCACCATTATCAGACAAATCATGGAGGTTTGATTTGACGTGGGAAGGCCACCAGCAGAGAGAGAATTTAGAGCAACGAGCTCCCATCGGAGAGAGTGCAATCACACAAGAGAAAAAAGAGTAAGGGTGTGTTGTGAGAGCAAGAGAGAAAGAGACAGAGAGAGAGAATGAGACCCTTTTCCTCTCCAATAGCAACAACACTTGATGTGTCACTTTTATGGAAGAAGAAGGGGTTAGAGAGAAGAAAGATAAGATTAAAAAAGGGGAATTGAAGAGGAGTGTGGCATGGGAAGGATAAATGAAAGGAGAAAGCGAAATACGGCGGTGTTTGGGAAGAGAGAAAGTGGGGTGGGAAAAAAGATGGCTTTTTTGGGATCCAAAGGTTTTCTTTTTTCTTCTTTGATGTGTGTTTGCTGCGGTGGTGATGCTGCTGCTGCAGTGAATGAATGATATCAGTCACCTCTTCTCTTCATCATTCTTCTTTTCTTCTCACACCTTTGCACTTCCTTGCCTTTACCCTTTTCAATTATTATTTTCATTATTATTATTATTATTAGTGTCTAACACTTTTACTTTTTAAGAATTCTTTGTTTTCGATGGAGACACAACCATACATAAAACCTCTTACAGATGATCAGTTTTTTTAACTTAAAAATAAGGTGTTTTTTCATAATAAAATAATAATAAAAAGTCATTTCATAAAACATAAATTATAAATTATACATCTTTATTGTCATTGTAAAGAACATTTTTTTATTTAAAATATCTCTCTGTATTTTTTAAATAATTTTACGCTAGTTTACTTCGATAAACTGCTTCAAATAACTTGTTAAAATAAGCTATTTTTAATTCATTTTAAGAAAAATAAACAAACAGTTAAAAAGTATAGTAAAGATTGTTTTCTAAAAATATATCTAAGAAACTCACTCATTAACTATACCTTATAAACTTATTCCAGATTTTAGTTTTGAAAAATCTAACCGATAAAGAGAACCATTTAAAGTTTAATCTAGGAATTAATTTAATATCAATAAAATGATAATTAAATGACACAAAAAAGAATATTAATTTATAGTACAAGTTTTTAATATTTTAAAAAAATAAAAAAATAATCTAAATATATCATATATTTAAGTAAGAGTTTCAATAATAGACATTAATGTTATTAATAACATGCCTATATTCAGAAAAAAAAAATATTTTAAGTTTATTTTATTTTCTAAAAAAATAAAATGATACTGTATCAATAATTTTCATTGATCTATTGATCTACTATAAACTGTTTTTTTTTCTTTAGCTTTTTATCAGTTTTTGAATTCTTTTATCAAAATTTTAAATTAATTTTACAATTTAGTTAAACAACTTACTGATCTTAAATTAACGTCACTTTATTAATAAGTTTTGTTTTTATGGTAATATTGGTATAATTTTTTTTTCGTGAGAAGTAAATATAAATTTATCGAGGACCTTAAATATTTATAAATAAGTTATTTTCTTTCCAACCTAGTTAAATTTATTTAACAGTTAAAAAGACATCACCAAGATTTCAAACTTATATAACTACAGACACAAATTGTTTGTGTTTTAATAATCAATTTTTTTCCTAAACTAACTGATTCTAATCAATGAAGTTTTAAACTTGGATGTTGCCCTAATAATTATGTAGTCTCTTTGACATTCCCCTGTCTCATATACAGTATCACAAGGATTCACAAACTTCATTAATTTCATTAGTCACCTTATATTAGTTATTAATTTATATTATGCTTTTAGAGTTATGTTTAAAACTATTGCCATTTTATCCTCCTCAATTTTAATTAGTTAATTAAACATACCTGATTAACACATCTCTATTTTCAATAAAAGAGTACAAATAAATTAATATTCAACTGTACAAATATCAATGAATTCTGTAAAGCTATAATAATAATTAATTAATAATTAATAATGGCAATTACCGATTAAATGCTCTCTCAATGCGCATTTAAAAATGTTACAACATGGTAAATTAAAAATTATCATAAACTGTAACAAATTCATATTTAAATTTTGATTACATATATTAATAATTTACTTATTTTAATTAATGACTTGAGCATCTCCTCGATTTGTTAAGCCGCCTCACTCACGTGCAAGCAAAAAATAATTTTTCAATGTTTTTCGGATACATACGCATAAGCTTGATGATATGAGAATAATATGATAAAAATTATTTTTTTATAACATGGAGACTTTATTATTATTACTGTTATCATTATATTCTATTTCGAATCCTTCAAATAAAATGTTAGGTCAATTAATACATTTAAGTGTTGTGTTTCAAGTTTTAATTCTCTTTCCTCATAATTTTACTCTTAAATTTTTTTCAATAGGTAAAGAGATAAAATATATATAAACTATAATTGGTATTTACTTTTAAATAATTTTGAGTGTACAAGTACAAACCATCCAAGTGATAGAGGGACCTTAAGTTCTTTGTTTTTTCATGACAATATTAATGTTTCAATTTAAAATTTTTTAAAATAACATTGTGAGAATCAACTATAAGATATATTATATTATTTATTTTAAAGTTAGTTATCTTATAGTTTTATTTTAAAAATACATATTCTTTATGTTTGAATCAATAAGATCTTTTCTATAATCAAGTTGTAACCTATTAGATACTGATGTTTTCCATCTTTATGTCTCAATTCTCGATTTAAATGTTAGAGATACGTATAAATAGTCTTCCGATATTTAAATTAATGTTCAATTTTGGATAATTAAATATGATAAATATTAATAAATATATATTTTAACATCATGTTAATCAACTAATTTATAAGAATGAATTGGCTCTTTATATATACAATTCTCTATTAAAATTATTTTTGTGGTTAAATGTTTCACACATTCAGTGTCTCCTTATTTATAATCCTTTTTTTAATATGTTATTAAAGTGAATAAATATATATGATCAAATGAGTTTCAACATAATTATAATATAATATATATATATATATATATATATATATATATTAAATCAAGAATATATATTATTTAAACTCCTTAATCATGTGAAGATTTTTGTACATATTACAATGATAATATTAGTTATTATTATTTACAAAATTATTTGTACAAGACAATTTTATACTCTTATCAATTATTCCATCGTTATCCTGTTCAATTTTAATATTTGAAATATATTAAATTTATTAAATAATGTAGTATGTTTGTTTAATCAAAATATATACTATTAGGTACTCGAGAGAATTTTTGTTTTCAAGACTTTGTTGATTTACTAGCAAACTAGGAAGATGGAACCAATTTGTACGCAAAATGGTTAAATTAAATTTAAATTTAAATAAATTCAATTTAATTTTGAAAGCGGTTTAATTATAAGTAAATTCATTTTAAAACATGTTTTCAAGTTCAAATACTATAGGTTAGTTTATAAAGTTTTATTTATCATCAATTAAGTTTTTATAAACTAAATAAAAAAAACCTCAATTGAATATTCTTTAATGTTCTTCATTGTAGATCCTATCTCAACTAGATTAGAAATATAATTATTTTATAATATATTCTTTAATGGTTTTTATTGTAGATCCTATCTCAAATTAAAAATAAAATTATTTTATAATATATAAGTGGATGTAAACTTTATTTTATAAATTAATTTAATAAGATTGAATTAAACTTAAAATTTATTTCTTAATATGTTATAAAAGTCATCTAAAAAGTATCTTATCAAATTATCTGTAAATATATAGTTTTATGCATTAGGGTAGTCTCGGCATAGGGAGTTATTGGAAAACTCACATAAACTAAAAATAAAAATATCTTACAATATATAAGTAGGTACAAACCTCATCTTATAATTATTTATTTAAATTAGTTTTAATACTAGAAAAATAGATATTTGCAAGAATGAAATGAATAAATATTTAATAATAGTTATTTATCTGGAAATAGAATTAATAATTAGTGAGCATTATTAATTGGTGAAGGAAAGGCATTGTGGTTTATTTTTATGAGGACATGACATCCTGATCCAGCTATAATATTTTCCATATTGTTGATAAGTGGAGGAACATTTGACACCAATGGTCCCATATTTTCTTTTAACACCTCCACTAATAATGTACCTCTTTGGGGAGACACACCCCTGCCCTGCATGGTTAACCAATAAATCTTCCATCAAACCCTCTTTTCTTCATCAACATTTCCACCTCTCACTCCCTCACTATCATTCTCACAATAAACAAAACTACCTTTCAACCAACCCTTTGCATCAGTCACACATTTTTATAAAATTTCCCCACATTTCACCACAGACACTCAGGATACCCTCTCGGATTTGCCACACAAATCTCCAACATGCCTCTGAACAAAACTCTGCAGCTTTCGGATGAGTCTAGGAAAAAGGAATCTCTGTTCTTTTTTCACAAATCCAAACCCACGTGTTCACATCATAAAAACAACTAAGAACATCAACTCATGTTATTCATATAAATATTATCATCATCAAGTAGATAGATAGAATTTTTTACAATGTTTATATGGTGGCCTCTTAGCTACATTGATATATTAAATAAATACTTTTACAGTGAGAATTCATTTTATATAAAGCTGTGTAAAATCCAAATATCTAACAGGTTTACACCAGAATAGTTTGATTTGATCCATATAACATGTTTATGAGTAAAAAGTAGGAAAACGTGGGAAGTTGTGTGAAAGCTGAGGCTGGGTGGATGCAGCAACAATAGTGAGGTAGGTTTGGATTTGAGCAATGAGAGTGTGGATAAAAAAGTACATACGCATGTGTAATACTAATGATGTCTTGGTTTGACGCCACTCTGGTGTAATTTGAGTCTTTGTCATTGAAAGGGAAGGACATAGGACATGCCATGTTATTAATGCAGATTAATAGAAATGGTAAGAACAGCAGTAGCTTTTCATGGCAAAGGATAAATCAAGAAAGGCATGTGATGTAACAAACCTTGCATCATCTATGCTTCCACTTTGCTTAATCCCCTTCCCTTCCCTTCTCCTACACCACCAAGATAATTTAAATGGAAACTGCTCATTGATCATCAATGTTATTTCTTCTCATTCTTAACAGTAATTTAAAAGGAAAAGAGAAAAACAGTAATCAAATATTGTTACCTGAATAATCTTATTAGAAAGGAAGCAAAAGCTTCAACCAAAACCATGGTGAAAACCTAAATAAATTACTAACTAATGAGTCCACATTTGGTTATGTTTAGACTCGTTTAATGTCAATAAATAATACTTATCCACTTTTTTCAGAAAGAAATTAATATTATTTACTATTTGTTCCATTTCACAGCAATTGTTGATAGGAAAATATCTTTTTCACATTTCCTATTTCACCTACATTCACAACTACTTTTCATAATAAAATTTTATATTATAATAATAATAAAAAATATTATAACAAAATATTAATTTATAGAATTGTAATTTATGTAAGAGAAAAGTGACGGTGTTAACCATCACCACCCATTTTGATAATGTAAGCCAAAACTTTATTTTCTCCTATTTCTAATTTTTCTTGAAAAAATAAAATAAAATATTAGACAGACTATGTACACGTGTATGATCTTACATCAATTTTTATTACCGAATATTAAAATGGGTTCATGTTTAATTTGAAGAAAGTTTAGTGTTGAAGTTGACGTTGTGGAAAACATTTGATATCTGGGAATAATAGTTTCTTAAAATAATAAAACCTGATAATTATGATACTAAGTTCTGTTTTATTACTAAAAAAATATAACTACGAATGTTTACACACGTTGTATAGAAATAAAATAATGATGTATTATGGTTATTAAACTATTTAATTTATTATCACATTAAACAATTTAATAAGAGTAAAATATGTTTTCTAGAAAATGTTTTGAGTAAAACTTTATAACCACTTTTTTGATGAGAATGTTTTGTGGATAACTTAATAAAAAACCGTTTTTTAAAAAAACATGCTTTTCAGGAAATGCTTTTTTTTAAATGATAAATTAGCTTTGGACTTTCGAAAAATAAATATTGTTCAGAAAATTCGCTTTAAAAGTACCTTTTTATTATTATTATTATTAAAAAAGGTATCTGAGAAAATTCTGTGAATTCGATCCAACCATCTTTTCTGCTTATTGTTTATACGATCCTAATGGGATGGATCTTCATTGACAATTCGAGTTTTTCTTGCCATTCTTAGGGTTTTATCCAATTTGTGTAATTTTTTTCTCACCAAAGACAAGGCCACAACTCAAGCCAAACCAATCAAAGAAAAAAATCACAGATACCCGAAACATTCACACTGCTGTTAAGACCAAATTTTAAAACTTTAATTGCTATGTGTGCTCTCTGCTTAAATAAACTATTGAATTGTTAGTCCATAAGTAATTATTAATGTCGTGGACGCAATGCACGACAGTATGTTATTTAAAAAAAATTAAGAATGTGTTTATATGTAATATAATGACTAATTTATAAGTCTTTAACACATGCAAAACACGTAAAACGTTAGTATACTTAAAGAAGAAAACAGTTAATTGAATCACAGAACGACATTCCCCAGACAAAAGAAAAGGAACATGTTGATACGCACCGATCTGAACCATAGTTTATAATAACAACAAGGACCGTAACAGCTGCTATAATGCTTTACTTTCCATCCTTCATATATGACAAAACAAGTGCTGGTCGCAAATGTCTTCAACCCAATAATATGTCGGCAAAAAAATTTCCCCTTTCACATCTTTTTATCCACAAAATAAAAAAAAATTATTCCCTTTTTAAAATATGTAAAATTAGGCTCGTCTTTATTTAAATTTAATATTTAGCAGTGATTTTTCACTGTAGAATAATTGAATGAGATAGGAAAAATAGAATAATCAAAACAAAGTTGAACTGAAAATGAGAAAGACTTTTAGTTGGCCCAATTGTTTTACGTAGCCCGGCCCAAGAACATTATAGTTATCTGTTTGATTAAAAAAAGGAGAAAGAATTTGTAGTGTTTGTGGGGTTGGAGAAGGTTGAGAAAGGTTAAAGGCGTTAATTAGAAGCAGGTTCTAGACTGTTGTGGTTTTCTGCAGAGAGAGTGTTGAAAGATGTCAATCGTTCCAATGAACCAGGAGGAGGGCAACGTCTCCAATCTCTTCGCTATGTGGGATTCGTTCCTCGATTTTCCTCTCCCTCCTTCCATCTCCAACTTCTTCCCCGGTTTCGAATTCGGATCCGGGTCGTCGGTGAACACCCGTGTGGACTGGAGGGAGACACCCAGAGCTCACGTGTGGAAGGTGGCGCTTCCCGGCTTCACCAACGAAGACGTGCTGGTGGAGCTCCAAGACGAGAGGGTGCTCCAAGTGAGCGTGGAGAGTGGGAACTTCATGACCAGGTTCAAGATCCCCGACAACGCTAACCTCGAACAACTCAAAGCTAACATGCGTCACGAGGTTCTTGTTGTCACTGTTCCCAAGGTTCACCAACCCCTTCCTCCATCTCCTAGTAGGAATCTGAGGGTCGTTCAAATTGACGGCACCGACTGAACCCTTCACAAGACAACCTCAGTGAGCAAACTCTGTCTCTTCAATTTGTTCGCTCTAAGACATAAAACGCTGTCGTTCTTGTTGTCTTTAACCGTGTCGTGCGAGTCTGTGTCCGATCCAGCTCTGTTTTGTAAGATGTGTGTGCGATACCCTGCTCTGTTAAGTTAAACCAATGTAAATATTATATATATGTGTGCATGTTTGGAAATGGATGCTCTATGTACCCAAATGGTTTGTTTGATATTGCTAACATTCCACGCTATCTGCTAGCTTTTTCCACTCAGGCTAGTGCGACTCATTTGCAAATGTTTTTTAAATAACCAAGTACATTTTTACCTGCTTTTCATGCAAATGCTACCACGAACTTCTTCTGCAACTCTAACTCTAATAAATCAATAGCCTTTTTAATGTATTGGGAATCATGGTTCTTGGAAACATTGTTGGAGTTGTGGCGAAATTACTGTCAATTCATCTCAAAGTTGCTTACTTGACCGGTTGATTTTGGTGTTTAGCTTGGTGAATCAGTTCTGGTGTCATAAGATGATTTCTTTATTTATCAGAATTTTAGTTATCTTTATCTGATAAACTTTTTGGACGATGAACACCATGTAACTAACCTTATCTTTTTTAGTCTGATTTCTCCTGGATAGAAATTGCACTTGCGTCTTGGGAAAATTTATTAAAATGGGGTAATTCACTTTGAATATTACACAATATTAGACAAATTAGACAAATGGGCGAATACTAAAAAAAAAAAATACAGAAATGACATTTCTCAAAGTTCTCAAACAAGATTTTCATGGTGATGATAATATCGATTAAATCCATTAAATTGTTATTTTTTTTTAATTAAAGTTGTCATCGAATTAATAACTTCAGTTGAATTAAATTACAAATAAATTGGACTTCAAAATATTTTATCTAAATTAAATTAAAGTTATTATTCGGTTGATAAGTTTAATTGATTTTTTAAAAAAAATTAATAATAATTAATATTTTTTAAAATAAAAATATATAGTTACAAAAATTATTTTATAAATAACAATAGAACATTTCACCTCCGTCTTCTTCTACCGTTTCATTAAAACAACAGCCACCACGAAGACAACGAAGAAATCATTCTGAAATTATAGATAACAATTTTTTTTACATTTTTATTTTAAAATTATGTATAAATTATACTTATTTATTATTTCATAAATACGCTACTCTTTTATTTATAATTGTATCAATTTTGTAATTGTATTAATTATAAATACTCCTTTACGAACATAATTTTAATTTTTTTAAAACAATAAAAATATTTTTAATTTTAACAATATTTAAAAAATACTAAATATTTTATATTTATTATACAATATATTTTAATCCAACTTAATTAAAGGTAATTTTATTTTTTGTCAAAACAAATTTTAATTTTTTTAATATTATTTATCTATAAAATATAATTTTTTACAATATTTTTATTCATTTTATATAATTTTAATATTTTTAAAATTATTATTATATATATTTTAATTCTCAACTTAATGTTCAATTTCTTTACCATTTATATAAATTGAAGTTGGGAATACGATTGATAAATTTAATTAAAAAAAAAATAGATTAATAAATCTAAATAATGTTTTCTACATCATTAACAATTTCGAGGGAAAAATGCTTATTTATGTTCATTTGTATAATTTTTGTATTTATCCATTTGTCTAATATTCAAAGTAAGTTGTAGCATTTTGGTCAATTTTCGGGCGTCTTGTTCACTGAACATCGTGTGTCCTATAATGTCTCCAAATTAAGGAGCATGATATTGACGTTGATATTGCATAAAAGATGCCATTAATGAACGTGTAGACTTTAGGATTAGCCTGCGTGAAAAGGTAAATGGAGAGGAGATTGAAGGTTGATGTGTATTCAACTTTGTGTATCCATTGGTCATGTGTTTCTTCTCTGTTGAACTTGTAGTACAAAATTAGATTAATACTGCATTTGACTGTAATAAAAGGGAAAACATCAATTTACATATTTCCTAACATTACAAATTTAGACCTCACTTTTAGTTATTTCTATTTTCAAGTCTTGTGAAAGAGAAAAAAAATCAACATCTCTTCACTCTAAATGAAGGATAAAATATTTTTATTTGTTGAAGAGGAAATTAATAATTAATATTTCAATGGATTATGATTATTTATTATCGATATGCATGGGTTCCTATTTTCATGAACAAGTGAAGTTATTTATTCTATCCCTTTTTTTTTCATTTATTGGTTACTTTTGAAAAGTCAGCTATTTCAAACTTAGCACTATCTTTAGAAACGTTTTCTTTAAAGATATTTTCAAACATCCAACGAAATGTGTTTTGCAAAATTTTCATTTTCTATTCAAATAAAAGTAGAAACAGAATAATCAAATAAGAGTTTAGCTTTCATATTTTTATTAAATAATTTTTTTTTCGTCACTTTACTTCTATTATATCCATCTTGTTCATATATTATTTCTTAACAAAATATAAAATAAAAACACACTTTTGATGGGTTAAAATACAAATAAATTTTAATTGGTTCAATTCGATGTTATCATTCTAAAAAATATTTTAAACGTGATAAAAAATATGATTAAAAGTTATATATATATATATATATATAATTAAAAAAACTAACATCTTTAATGATAGTAAGATTAATTATTCTTATATATGAATTGGAAGGAGTATTAGTTTTGACTTTGATAATCATGCATTAATGAATGGTTTGAAAAGGAGTAAGTGTTGCTATTTGATAAGGACAAATCATAGACAAATCTAATCCAAATTTAATGTTAATAGATATCCGAGATTCGATTTGGTTGGGTTGCACTAATTCTATTTTAGTTGCTTCATGCTTACGACTCCTAACTCCAATAATAACATAACAAAAGATGTTAATTAGGGTTGAAGAAGAAAGGGACCCTAACATTGCACATTTTTCTTTTGATAATAGGGTTTTTAGGAAAACTTTATTTTCATGTTGCCTTCTAGGAAATTGTTTGTAGATAGTCCTTTTCACTTTATATATAACAAGAATACAGTGCATGTAAATTTTGGGCAGTGTGTAATTTCCATAAGCCATGTTTGCAAATTCATCATTCTGCATGACAAAATTGTGAAAACATAATAAGAACCCTTCAAAGGTAAGCTTTTACCACAACTTTAGCCAAAAATAGACACCCACATCTGTTGTTTGCTTTATGCTGTAACTAAAAATGTAACAACAAGTTTGTTTATTTTTTTCTACTTCTTATCAAGAGGACACTGAACTGACCAAATATATTCCAAGGGAAACAAACTTTCTTTTGTATTACCAAATAATATAAATATTTCACTCACAAAAAATTCTCATATTAAAATTTTCAATTTATTGTCTAATTGGCTAAGATATTTACCGACACAATTAAAAAGCTGAACATAGGTCGGTCTTTCAAAGATCATTGAGCTAATATAGTCGAAGAAGTTCTCAAAACCTAAAAAACATCTTTCAATACAACATGATTAACATAATTATGGTACGAGATGTTATCTTAAAATCGAGATTAACTGAATAACTCATCTTGATTCAAACTCAAAATTGGAAGTCTATTACGATGTTATAAATATGCACTTTACTCAAAATAAAGGTATGTATCTATTACACCTATTAATACTTTAACCTTCGAATACATAACACTGACTTGAGTATCGGAGTGTCTTTTACAAGTATCTCCACATTCAACCGAATTCGAAATCCATAGCCGAAAACCAAAATCACGACAATTGTTTTAGGAGATGACTCCTTCCAAACACGTGTAAAATTATAACATTATAATAAAATTATTTAAAAAAATTCTAGAATATTGATTAGTACCTGGACTCGTAAATCCAATATTAGGCTGCTAATAAATTAATATATAACATTGATTTACTGATTAAACATTAGTTCTAACAACACTTTTCATCTTAAAGATAACATGAAACATAAAACAATATATTTTATTTTCAAGAATTATTGGAGAATTAGTGTAATATTTGCCTCATATATGTAACTCTAAATAAACTCTGTCCTGTAGTAATATTATCAAAGTGTAACAAGTTGATGGCTAGTGAATAACTTAGAAACTCTTTTCTTCTTTAATTACCTTGGTCAAGTTCTTCTTTTGATAAAGAATCAAATTGAGTAAGAAGAGTTGATAGATTCTTTCTTAATTCATCATTAATTCTACAAGAATTTAATAATAGTCCATAACTATTCACCTAGCGCTTATTAGATTTCTAAAATCAAAATATAATAAATAACTTGTTTACTGCTAATGTCGTGTAAGAAAATATAAAATCTCTTCATTGTAATTTTATTTTGACAATTTAAAAGTAAGGTTTACTATGAATATTTCCCTCTTAAATAAAATCAATGATCGCATTCTCATATACATAGTTTATATATTTATTAATATTTATCTAATACAGATCATTGTCATATATATATTAATTTATCTAACTAAGTGAATTTTTTAATAATTTTATGATAAAAAAAATTCAAATGAAATTTATGAAAAAAAATAGTTGTCATTACTATAATGTCTACTATAATAACAGTTCTCTAATTTTAATTTATAAGAACCTTGTCATATTAATTAAATAAAAAATATAATAAAATAATAAATATGAGTTTATCCATACAAACATGATGAATTGTACTCCTTCATGCAGAAGCAACTCAAACTTTTTTATTTACTCAAGGTGATTTTACATACACTAAAGCTATATCATAATCTCACTATTTTTTTGGGCTATATGAAGTTAGACATTCACTGATAAAATGCTCTTTACCAACCTATTCAAAGCATCATAGGAAGAACCATCTTTGACAGCTATCTTAATTTCATTCTTCAATTTCAATGCTTTCTGCCTCATCTCCTTTCCTTCAGGATTCACCATCAATCTTCTCACTGCCCCTTCTATTTCATCCCTTTCCATCACATTGGACCACTCTAGGCCTACCTTCCATACATGGCTCAACAACCTGGCATTTACCCTCTGATCCCCAAAATGAGGTTGGCACATTATTGGCACCCCTTCACACAAACTCTCCAACGTAGAATTCCAACCACAATGGCTCCAAAACCCTCCCACACCTTGGTGTGCCAAAACCTCACCCTGAGGTGCCCATTTCACAATGCAACCCTTTTCTGCTATTGCCTCTCTAACATGTTTAGGCAATGATTGTAGCCATTCTGAAACATCACTGATTGTCCCTGGTCTAATAACCCAAAGGAACCTTTGCTTGCTATTTGCTAAGCCCCAAGCCACTTCAGTCAGTTCTTTCTCTTCCCAACTAGCTATACTTCCCAAGCTCACATACAACACAGATTTTCTTGGTTGGTTTTTCAGCCAACCTATGCAGCTATAATCTTCTTCCACAAAGCTACTACTAGAAGAATCTTCTTCAGCAATCATGTGTAAAGGGCCTATGGGGAAGAAACTCACTTTGTACACTTGGTGTAGCCTATACAAGGACTCCTCTTCAAGACACTCCACTGTGTTGCAGATAACACCCAAAGAAGGTCTTACTGCAATTGTTTTAGCAACTTGTTTCTGCATATCACCCGAATTGAACATTGGCAGGTCTTTGAATCGGAGTGGTTCAAGTTCTGGCACCAAGTCCAACGACATAGAATCTGCATGCAACGTGGCAGTGCTTGTTTCGTTACCACTAAAACCATGGTGCTGATCGACAAAGGGAAAATACATAGTTTCTTTTGATTGGCTTTGGAATCATTTTGGAAAAAGTCATTTTAGATTTTTCTATGTAGAATTATAGACACTGAAATATTACATTTAAATTTTAGTAGTACTTATAGTACTCTAAACCAATTCTTTTCAATCTATGTTTATCTAAAACATTATTTTCACATTAGCTGCAGAAAATATAAAGGATTACTCGATTACATTAATATCATTTGGCAGAGTCATATACGAGTTTATAATAATTAATACCTTGAAAGGGAAGGCAGCCACTGGTTTGTCTCTGAACAAATGCATGATAAGTGAGAAAATTAGTAGCACTGGTGGTTCTGAGGGCTATGCTGGGTAGTTTCAGTTCTCTGGCCACAGAATCAATGGAATACATTAACCCATCGTAGATGACGCAAGCGATCTTTTCATGGTTTATATTTGCTTTCTCAATCTGATCAACCAATACCTCTTTGATTGGAGACACACACTTTTTATTTAAGGTTGCAGTAATATCCACAACATTCTTGGAGGAGATCTGAGTATCAGATAAACCATAGAACAAGGGCAGAAAGCAAAAGTTAGGGTGATTAGAAGGATCGGGGGAATTGAAATGGGCATGTGCCACGGTTATGAAAAACCCTCTTGAATGAAGGATGGTGGCTAGCTGAAGCATTGGAGTTAAGTGGCCTTGAAATGGTGGTGGTATAAGAACCAAACGGTGCCTTTGAATTCCCATCATTTTCCTAACTCAGACAAGAGTGTTGCGTGGTACTATGTCTATGATGAAATTGGCGTGAAAAAACATATGGGCACTACACATCCTTATAAACAATTTGAGAGGTGCATGTACCTTTCACATGGTGAAAACATTGTCCCTTATGTCTGTATTGACTTGTAATCAACGACTTTGAAGCTTTAATTACTAATTCCACAGTATGGATTTCACACGCAACACCTATTACCTTGATTTCAACTAGCCTATGCTACGAAGGTGCACGACTCTGAAAAGTGGTGTTCTTTATCATTAAAATTATTTGACCAAACCTAGTCATGAGTTGTAACTATCTAGACTGGTACGAGTAGCATCATCACTCATTTATTTAAGACCCTGTACCCGACACTGACATTCAAGTTCTGGTCACATCAATACTTTTAGTGTCCCAAATTTACCCCATGTTTGACCCTCTGTCTCGTCAGAGATGTTCCAAAACCAAATTGTTTACATGGGCATTTAAGTACTTACACATACCTGCTTAGTTAATAATAAACCTATACTTAATCATGCCTCTAATCTTAATATAATTTACATGCATGTATGTGAACTTGCCCTTCTGCTGTTCCAGGTGGCTCTTTTTCATTTGCTTTCATCCTCTTTTCACCGACTTCTACTTATCCTTCATAATTACCTTCATTAAGGTGTTGTTCCAATCAGCTTTTAAAGTAAAGGCTGTTTCCTTACTTTGTTAATTTCATAATGATGTTCAGGATATCACCAAGAACACAATCACCTTCAGGTCAAATGGTTAAAACTTTATGTTACATCTCAAAATCAACCTATTTTATTAGTTTTCAAAAGAATTTACTCTTTGTGTTGTAAATTTATAATTTTTATCACCGTTATCTTTAGAAAAAAACAATCAATATCCAAAAAATAATACACTCTTTTTTCTTATTCACAATTAAATTATTTATCATACTATAATAATATATAGATTACCATGATAACAACAATAAAATAATAGTAACTACAATGATGATTGAAATGAGTGACAATAATCATAATGATGTTGTAAACAACTATTAGATGCAAGGACAATCATGATAATTACAATTTGCAATTATTTTTTAAATTTTAAATTTGTAACAAAAATTAATTTTATTTAAATTTAATAGGGATGATTCAAATAATTCATGTATATCTAACTTTAAATTTCCACATTTCTTTGAGGTTAGAAATAAATAAAAAAATCTTCCATATTTTTTTTAGAATAAATTTGGGATAACATCATTTTAAGCATACAATATTTTGATGTGATGAATTAACAAGTATTATCATGATGATTTTGGTATAGCGAAAATTGTGACACTAATAACAATAATTATGTTGATAAAAGATATAAAACAAATTTATAATAAAAGCATTCATTATAGATTAATTAATCTTCACGTTTTAAATTTTAGGTTTAATTATTTTTTGTCCTTATTTTTAAAGTTAATATTCAATTTAATATAGTAATTTTAAAAAAAATCAATTTGGTCCCAAAGTTTTTTAAAAAGGTTCAATTTGATCAATTCCATTAAGTTTTCACCAACTATATTAACAATTTATAACTTAGCGCACACACTGCACACATGAAAAAAAAGGATGGAAGAGACATTCTACATGTGCAGTGCGTGCACCACGTCATTAATCGTTAACGCCGTTGGTAAAAACTTAACGAAAATGATCAAATTGAACCCTTTTAAAAAACCTTGAGACCAGATTGATTTTTTTTTAAATCACTATATTGAATTGAATATTTATCCTAAAAGTAAGAATAAAAAAAATAATTAAACCTAAATTTTAAATAACTTTAAAAAAATAATCTGCACAAACTATTTCATTAGAATTAGATTGTGATTAAATTGATTTAACATGGCCTTTATAGTTCAACATCATTTTCCTAAAAAATAACATCCTTTGTTGTTCATTCTCCACCTTTTGTGGGATTTTGTAACATATAATAATTTCTTCTAAGTATTAGCTATAAAATATGATCACCTTATTAATTAATGATATTATGAAATAAGTAATAATAAAATGGTATTAAATTAAAGTTTAATTATCATATATTTAAGATATATTACACTCTCATTTAACTACAAATTACAATATTAACATAATTTTATTTTAAAAGCAATAAATTTATTATAAACAATTATTTGTGATAACATGTAGATGTAAATTTATTTTATAAAGGAGATAAAAAAATTCTATTTCTTTTTTCCTAAGTTTTGTTTTGCTGTGGAGATGTCTCTCCTTTTCACTTCCATTAGTGTCTCTTCCATCCTTTAGTCAGTTATAAGTCATTACTAAACTTTTTCTTTACATTATAAGAAAATTATTAAATAAAAAAAAATTTATAAGAAAAAAATAATTAATTACTATATTGACTAAATTATATACTAATTTAGAAGTTACAAAAATTATTGATATCTAGTATACTTTTTATTATTTATAAAATGGTTTCTAAATTGGTATCTAAATTAGCTACCAAAATTTTAACTACTAATATTTTAGATTCTAAATTTTAGAACATAAGTAGTTAGTAGCTAATAGTTAGATACCAATTTATAAACTATTTTATAAATTTTTATTAATAATAGAAACTATTTTAGATACCAATAATTTTTTAGTTTATAAAATGGTCTCTAATTTAATTAATATAATAATTATTTATTTTAGTTTTTAAAATTAATTTTTATTTAATGATGTTAACTTCCATTTCTCTCTTTACAAAACTTCCCTTTAGTGAAGTTCTCTTCATTGATCTTCTCTTACTAAGGATAGAAGTGAAATATAAGAACATTCATATGAAAGAAGTGAAATATAAGAACATACATATGAAACTGATAATCAGCCAAAATTGACACCGAAAACAAAAAATGTGAAAAATATTGCATAGCTTGTTAAAGATAATTAATATTGTAACATCTCACTATTTTTATTAATTAATTATTAAATTTTTAATCAAATATATATTTTTTATAAAAAAATCTCTACAAACTTAAAAATTTAAACAAAATATTATCAAATATGAGAAATAATTCAGAATATGTTCTTTCAAAATCATCTAATTACAAACCTATCAAAAATAAATTTGTATGAGTTGATACCTCACTACATTATAATATAAAACTCTCTAAAAACTTAAAATATGTTCTTCAAATTATAAGCTTTATTCCTCTTCATCTGCAATTCCATATTATTGTTTTCTATGTAATTTATTTCACTATAAGAAAAGTGTGATATAACATGGATCAAGACAAAAAAAACTCAAAAAAAAACATACGCTACATCATAAGTAGCATGGCATAGTGTCTCTACACAATGGATGTTTTTCGGTGGAAGGTAATTTTTTTTTGCGTTGATACGTAGCTATCAGTGTAAGCTAAATCCTCTCTAGGTGAAAGTTAATAACGTAAACTAAACCCTTGTTAATAGAGTGAGTTGATCTCTTAAGTGGAAGCTAAAAGGTACAGCCAAGCTTTAGTTTAGTAGAAGGTGGAAGTTAAAGCAAGAGTCAAGTCCTAACTAAAGTTCTGTTTGCTTTAAGGGTTGTACTGTTCAAGAAGAAAAATGTGAATGAATATCCATTATTTGGATTCAGGGATGTGCAAGGAAGGGAGATAATGAATCTACATGAACAATGATTTCTTTCATCCTCCTCATATGCAAAGATTTGACGAGAAAGTCAACTAGGAAGATGATGTTTTCCCTTTTTGACTTTTTTTTTTCTTTGTCATTCATGCAATAATATATATAATAATAATTTTTATTTTTATTATTTTTCCATCATAATTATCATATTATGATATTTCATATTCTATATATTTTCTCTTCTTTATAAATAAATTTGTTTTACAATTTACTCTATTTATAATATTTTTTTATTATAAAATATTATCTAAAATATCTACATGGTTATGTATCTATATACAATCTAAATCAATGAATATAAAAAAACTTTCAAAATGTATAAATAAATATAACAATAAATTTGTGTATGCTAAGATAATATTATTTTTTTGATTCTTTTTCATGTTTCGATAATATTAAGTAACTCGTATTTTTTCAGAAAATAATTATTTAACGGTATCGAAATAAATTATTCAATTTATCGAAAATAATTTAAAATATTTCAATTAACTCAAATTTACACAAAATACATCATATTTCATCATTTAAATATTTTTAAATACAAGGGTAAATTTGTAAACTTACATTTTTACACTTTTAAAAAAATTTTAAAAAATATCACAAGCATTACATCACTCACAAACTCCCATAAACTTTCCTCACACATCCACTCTAACATACCTCAATCCAAACAACCTAATTTTCTTCACACTTTCTTCTTACATCCTCACACATCCACTCCCTCCAATCTTCACACATCCCCTCCTCAATCCAAACACACACTAAGTGAGATGTGGAAGCTAGCCAAGCCCTAGTTGAGTCAAACTTAAAAAGAGTCAAACATTAACAAAGTGAGACGTGGAAGGTAGTAGTTAGAGCCAAACCCTAGCTAACTCAAACCTAAAGAAGGACAAACCCTAACTAACTTAATCATAGAAGCAAATAGTAAGGGTAAAACCCTAACTTAGTGATTAGTATATAACAGCAATGAGGGCCAATTTCTTATGCTTGGAATGGGTTTGGCCCTCGCTAAGCCCATGCAACCTAGGATTGAAAAAAAATGTTGTTCCTATATAGAATCTCACTACCTGATTATACATTCTAATTATGCATAAACCAATATCATTCAAACATTAACTCAATTATAATTTCCAATCTTAAAGCAACAATCGCTTCATCAGACAAAGAATAATTTCTTAATTGTTTAAAATGGAAGTTGACAACTTAAATGATGATTACTTTTCGTGACAACTTCTACAAAGCACTAGTTGTGATGTTTGACTATGACTTCACAAGAATTATGATTAATTCTCTTTATATATTTTATAATGACATCTATAACATATAATTGTATAAATAAACACTTGATATTACGAAGTTTCGTTGCTAATACAATTTTATAACAATGTATATGAAGAAGTGTTTAGAGATAAAATATATATATTATAATATTTTTTACAAAAAATTATTAAACCTAATTCATTACAAAAATTAATTTTTTATCACAAAAAAAGTTTACACTAAAAAAAATTATTAAATAAAAATTAATTTTAAAGACAAAAATAATTAGTTACTATATAGACTAAATTATATACTATTTTAGAGACTAAAAAATTATTGATAGTTAAAATAATTTCTATTATTAATAAAATATATAAATTAGTTTCTAAATTAATATCTAATTAACTACTAAAATTTTAGCTATAAATTGATAGTTAAAATTAAAGATAAGTTAAATATCATTAATTACAAATTAATAAACATGTGATAGTAACTATCAAAATTTTAACTATAACTTGATAGTTAAAATTAAAAATAAATGAAATATCATTATAAATTAATAAACATGATTATTATGTATGAAAATAAATTAAATGACATAAATATAAATAAATAAATAAATAAACTTATAATTGAAGATAAATTCAATAACTTAAATATAAATACAAAAATAATATGTAACTATATATAAATTAAATAATAAAAATATGTATATAAAAAATAAAATAATATGTAACTGTATATAAATTAAATAATAAAAAAATATAATTAAAAATTTAATTAAAAAAATACATATTTATTAAGATTAATATAAAAAAATTAATCCGACTTTCCCTTGCCTTATTAGACCATTCTATTATAAAGTCATAAATGCTTGCAAAAGTTAGCATTTCTTACATATTTGGTTGAAATTCTCTCTCTCATCCTATCTTTTATTACCTTCTCTTCCATTAATTATTAGTCAAATTTTATTTTATTTTAAAGTCATGAGATGCATCACTACAAGAAAACTATTAAATAGAAATCAATTTTTAAAAAAAAAAAAATTAGTTGCTATAATGACTAAATTAGAGACCATTTTAGAAATTAAAAAAAATATTAGTTTCTAAATTAGTTTCTATTATCGTTAAATAGTTTCTAAATTGGTATCTAATTAGCTACCAAGGATTTAACTACCAATTATTTAGATTCTAAATTTGGTAGCTAAAACCTTGGTAGCTAATTAGATACCAATTTAGAAACCATTTAACAATAATAGAAACTAATTTAGAAACAAAAAAATTTTTTAGTCTAAAAAATGATTTCTAATTTAGTCACTATAGCAACTAATTATTTTTTGGTCTCTAAAATTAGTTTCTAATAAATGATTTTCTTGTAGTGCAATTAAATGAAGACACAATTCTTATCTCTTCCTATCTTATCTTTTTACATTTAAGAGATAATTCTTATCTATTCCTATCTTATCTTCTTACATTAAGATGAGATTAGAATATTCTTTTAAATAATATTTAGTAATTAATTTATGAATTATTTTCTTTTCTCTTCTCATTATTTATTTTTATTTTTATATTACTTAATCATAATGCTTCTTAAAAACTATTTACTTTATTTTCTTATATTCAGACTTTATCTAAGTATAATACATAATACATTTAAAAGATGAATTGAATTATAAGAGTTGAAGAGTAAATTTTTTTTAACTCTTATATTCAAAATAAAAATAAAAATAAAATAAATAATATTGTTATTTAAAAATAGAGATACTACATTAATTATATATTCTTATATTGTAATTTTTAAAATATAGTTAAGTAAAAATAAATAAATTATTTATGTAATGTAAACATAACAATCTCCGTTATTATATATTGTTATAAATGATGACAACGATTTCTATCACAAGTTTCATTTAATACCATCAAAACTTCAAATTTAATCTTTCTTGATTAGACTATAATGAATTATTGAGTTAAATTTATGATGTGGAGGTAGTAATATAAAAGTAAATTATTGTTGACACCATAACTTGGCTTTTTTTAATCTTTCTTAAATTTTTATCTTAATTTGTATCAACAATTAAGGCTTGGTGTTACATATATGAAATTGATTTTAAAAAAAATCAAACTTTATTATACTTAATTTTTTTGTGAATTAAAAATGCATACATGATAGTGAATATTTTTAGTTTTTTAATATTCGTGTAATGTACTATTGCTTTAAAAACATAATTACTTTAAACTTTTATTTTATTTTTAATCATTATCTGAGTGTTACTTTCTCAGAATTTTGAAATGATACTGGGTCTTATTAGTGTTGATGTATCCAAACACATAAAAAAATGTATAAACACTTTCATCTTACATATGGAAACACAAATAGCTTATTGAATTTTAAAACTTATTGTATAAGTTAGCTTATAAAAAAAATGGTACACGAAATATTGACTGATGAGTTATGTATTATTTTAATTTAAGCTTAAACAAATTCAGTGTATATTAGATAAATTAAAATCGATTTCAATGTCAACTCCATATTCACACCACCATTTCATTTATATACTGAAAAATATAAAAGTTGTCGTTAAATATAAATCACTAAAATTTTTAATCATCATTGTCGTAAAGGGATGGATCATGCCTTCTGAGTATATTTCATTAAAAGAACGAAATATTAAAAAAATATCTTTTAAATGTGGAGAAAAATATTTTCGTATTAAGAACCAATGGGTAATTCTTTTTAAGAGTTGAAGTTAGTGAAACGATTTTTGTCTTTTACCCAAAATTAGAAGTGAAATATAAGTGGAAACGATAATATTTTTAAGAGCACACAAATATTTTTTACTCACATTGAGTACTGTGTGACTTTTACTCACAGTCAAATTAAAGAGAAAAAAGTTTTCTCCTTACTTTTACGTGTTCTATTTATGCTTATTTTAGTTCTAAAATTTAATAATAAATTAGAAAGTAATTTATCAGTATCTAATACTCTGTTCGTACAAAGTCTAAAATAAATGTTTGAAAAGTCTAAAATAAATAAATTAAATAGTTCAATATGAAAACATGATTAAACTCAATTTAGGAGAATATGGTATAAGCTATTTTGTTTTATTAAGTCACATGTCAAACTTGTCTACTATCTCAGAAAACAAAGTAAAGAAATCTAAGCTGCACTAACTCTACCAAAGTATTTGCACACTTGTAGATATTAAGAATTGAGTATCTTAAACTGAGTGTAGGTATTTATGCTCATTTGAAAGTGTTTATATTATTTGGAATTATTTTTACTGTCACTCTATGAAATTCTTTAAGAGAAAAGTTCAAAAGTAATAATAAAAAATAAATAGTTAGCACAATAAAGAATCCACTTTAACAAACAAAAGTATATTTTTATTAATTAACAAGAAATTGATTAAATAAACTAATTTTAAAAAATAATTAGTCACTATATTAATAAATAAAATTATTTTATAAATTAAAAATTATTAATATTTATAATAATTTTTCTCATTAAAAATATATAATATAATTAGATACTATATTTTTTAGTAATTAGTGATCATAAATAAATTATTTATTTAGAGGAATTTTTTATGTCTCTTTTAAAATTGAAGAATTACAATGATTTTGAACATAATCGTGAAGATCATATGCTCTAACAATTTGATTAGATACTCATTCTGACTCATGAATTGATTGACTTGTCTTATTTTCGTTCTTCAACTTCAATCTCTTTATATAACTTTTTGAATATGTCATTTGATACTTGAATTAGTTAGTTTTAAATATTGCAGTATCTTCATTTTTTTGGTTCTCACTACAAGTAAATCATTGAATAGAAACTAATTTTAGAGACAAAAAATAATTAGTTGTTATAACGACCAAATTAGAGATCATTTTGGAGACTAAAATTTTTTTTGATTTCTAAATTAGTTTCTATTATTGTTAAATGGTTTCTAAATTGGTATCTAATTAGCTACCAAAGTTTTAACTACCAATTAAATACTGGTTAACATTGGTAGCTAATTAGATACCAATTTAAAAACCATTTAACAATAATATAAACTAATTTAGAAACCAAAATTTTTTTTAGTCTCCAAAATAGTCTCTAATTTGGTCACTATAGCAACTAATTATTTTTTATCTCTAAAATTAATTTCTAATTTTCTTGTAGTGTCTAGATCCTATAAAAAGAAAGTTTTGATTTGCATTCTTTCAAAAAATATACTTAGAATTTGTTTAACAAACTAATTCAAAAGTATTTGCAATATGGGTTAGTAAAAACAAATCAGAACATAATTAGAAAATTGTTTCCTTTCATATAACACGTGATACTAAAACAGAGATATTTGAAATATATTCACAAGATTTATTTGAAAAAATTTGTTTAGGAAAAAAGAATTTTATATTTATATGAAAAACAAGGTCAAACATAGTCGTTCCACAAAATACGTATATTGAAATCTTTTCATTTTTGCCATAATATCACTTTGATGGAACACCTTTCTAGTAGATATATGTATTCAAAAGATCATGTTTAACTGTTATGATAAAAAATTTGTTACTCTTTGAATACGTTCATCACATCGTGTAGCATGAAAAAAAACTACAGACGCTCTCACAGTTTAATATATTGATAAATACGTGGAATTAAAAATTCATTTTGAACAATTGAACCTTCTCAAATTGTTTCTTCTTAAAAACTAGGAAAATTTGTACTAAAATAATAAATGCCAAGAAGAATAATAGACCTTGTACATGTAATGGATCTTAAAGTACTATTTTCGCATCCCCTCACCAAATCCACCAACATTAGGATTACTTGTTAATGGTTGATCAAGTTTATGGTCTTGCAAGTATAATATAATCACTTGATGCTCATAATGTATCTATTATAGTGATTTAATATCCCCTTTTTCTTTTTGTATGATTTTTTTTACTATACCTATTGTTATAGCATTATAAGCATTATATTGTAGTTATACAAACCGTTATTAGAACCAAATAAATCATTTAGGTTATTTTTTATATCATCAAAACACAATCCTCATATAATCTTCTAGTCATTTGACCATCTAATGGATCAACAGACCGTCTAAAAATTTTTCGTCTCGACATATCATCTAAATCATCCAATGTCTTAACAATCTTTTTCCTTTTTTATGATGACAAAAAACACTTATTCAAATAGTAGAACATACCAAAAGTAATCAATTCAAACACCACCAGTAAGCAATTAAACACTAAACATTGTAATTTCTCCCTCTTTTGGGCTTCATCAAAAAGGGATTTTAATAAGAAATCTTCACTGCATATTCAATCTTTAGAGAGCATATAATTAGAAAAAATATTATTTAAAAAAGTAAAGAATCAAGAAAGATGTGAATTTAACTCCTTAAGATTTATCGAACAAGAAGGTAACTTAAATTAAGAAATGAATCAAGGGATACAATCTCCATTAAAAAAATCTTTCCCACTCTCAGGTGTTTAGACTTGTGTATATTCACTCTAAAGAACTTCATGCAAGCAAACAGTAGCATAAGCTTAACAAGACTTTAATATTTACAACAGTTGAGTTGTTGGTTATTAATTCAGATTTTATTAGCCTTAAATGTTGATTATTAATTCATATTTTATTACCCTTAAATTATTTACCGTTAGTATTGCATTAATGGTCAGTTTACATGAGAGTTAGTATTCCTATTTTATAGCTTCCAGTAATTATAATTTTATTATATATATTATTGAAGTAAATCAAAATATGAGAAGCAACGAGTAGAGCATCATGACCAGAAGAAGGACAAGAAGGCTTTGTATCTCATCCATCAAGAGATGAATGATGAGACGTTTGAGCAGATAGAAGGAGCAACAACTGCAAGTGAGGCTTGGACCATTTTGTCAACCAATTATAAAGGTGATGACAAGATCAAGAGGGTCTTCAAACCCTAAGACGCCAATATGAACGGCTGCAGATGGAAACCACAAAGACTGTTGATGTCTATATAAATAAAGTTTTTGCCTTGACAAATCAAATGAAGACCAATGGTGAAACACATTCGGAGCAGACAAAGGTGAAGAAGATTTTGAGGTCTTTAACTCCCAGATTTGAACATGTTGTCGCAATTGAAGAGGCCAATGACATTTCAACAATGACAGTAAGGTTATTGTCTGGTTCCCTACGAACGCATGAGCAGCGGATGAATGACAATAAGATTGAAAAACCAATTGAACAGGCTTTACAAGCACAAGCCTCAATTGGTAGCTCCTATCATAAACACGGTAGTTCACGAGCTAGAGGACGGAGACGTGGTGGTAGCTATTCCAGTAAAGGTCGTGGTGGCCAGAATCATGGAGGCGCTGAGCAAAATAGCACTGGTTCCAATCACAATCCAAATTCAAATAACTCTTGGCACAGAGGACGTGGTCGCGGGGAACGTGGTCGCGGAGGACGAGGAGGCATGTGTAAGAAATCAAATGTGGAGTGTTATAACTGCCATAAATGTGACCATTATGCAAATGAGTGCAGATCAAATGTGGAATGTTATAACTGCCATAAGCACGACCATTATGCAAATGAGTGCAGATCAAAAGGTGATAACCATGCTGCCAATTTTGCTCAAGAAGATCGTAATCATGAACAAGATGAAGATGATCATGCAGTACTAATGGTAGCCACAACAAATGAAACTTCAAACAATCAGACTTGGTATTTGGATACAGGTTGCACGAATCATATGTGTGGTGACTGGAAAATGGCGAATTCTTATCACAGGTACCTCTATGATGTTTATTATGTACCTGATCCGAAGAATAATATTCTCAGTATGGGACAATTATTGGAAAAAGGTTATTCGGTTTTCATGAAATATCGGATTTTGCACTTGAAGGAAAAAAATGGATGAGTACTTGCAAACGTGGAGATGGCGAAGAATCGAATGTTCAGACTCAATTTAAAGAGTACATTGTCGAAGAAGTCCCTTTGTGATGACAAAATTGAGCTTGAAGGTTTAAGGGAAAAATCAAATAGCTTGGAAGAATTGTGCAATTTATTGATTAATGAAAAACATAATTTTCTGAATGAAAGGAGTGGACTGGTATCTCAATTGGAGAGTGTTGAAGTAAAATTTGGTAACCTAGAAAGAAGGTTTATAGAATTGGAAGAAAAATATGTTGATATGGAGAAAGAAAAAGAAAGTAGAGTCAATCAAGTTAAAGAACTCCATTTGTTGCTTTTGGCACAAAAAGAAAAGGTGAATGAATTACAATCCAAATTAGAAACCCATTATAATTTTACAAAGGTAGAACCAAAGGTCAATGACAAGTATCTTCCATCTTTTGTTATTGTTGATAAGAGTGTAGGAAATATCTCAGATGGTCCAGTTGCAGGATACAGTAAATTTCGTTGTGACAATAATGGTTTTGATTTGGGAGAAGACAGCAAATGAAATGTTGTCAAGGCATCATCTGAAAGGGATATATGGTCTAATCCTCATGTTCCAAGCTCATTGAAGCCAGATTTTTTCTTAAATCCTTTTAATTCAAAGGGTGAAAGTGCAAAAGATTTTGGTTGGGAGACTAAAAGTATTTCAAACTAGAACTCTGTATGGGTTGGTGTAGTGAAGAAGACTAAAGTTGCTTCTAATCCAAAAGAGTGTGGTGACTATTGGAAAAATATTGAAAATGTGGGTGATGATAACATCCAGAAAAGCAATCTGAATGAAGAATAAGAAAAGGTTTGAGTTTAAGGGGAATAATACTGCAGATCAAAAGATCAGATTGCAGATATTTTCACTAAGCCATTGAAGATTGATGCTTTCATCAAGTTAAAAGATCTGTTGGGCATGAAGGTTATTCCAAATCAGAATTAAGGGAGGATGTTGGTTATTAATTAAGATTTTATTAGCCTTAAATGTTGATTATTAATTCAAATTTTATTATCCTTAAATTATTTACCATTAATATTGCATTAATGGTCAGTTTATAGGACAATTAATATTCTTATTTAATATTTCTATTTTATAGCTTCCAGTAATTGTAATTTTATTATATATATTATTGAAATAAATTAAAATGTGAGAAGCAGTTCAACAATTTTACAATTACGTTCAATTAGTTCCTACAACTTTTTGCCTTCTATTATTTTCTTTAATTAGTTTCTACATGAGCAATATGCAGTCAAAGATCAAGATGTCTTTATATAGGTTATAATGTGACCTAGGTGAAGGTAGGAATATACTTTTTCAGACCTATTGCCGATACTAAGTAGCAGTCAAAAATTTATATCCATTTTTCATGTTATTATGCATGGGTCAAATATATTATGGCGAATTCGTCAGATTTCATTGTGTCTTCCACAATGGAATCTGATAATAAAAGGCTTAAGTTCAGTAGATAATAGAAGAGCTTTGATGAAAGATTTCAAAGTAATATATGTCTTAATTAGACTATTTTTTTACTTTTTATTCAGAATTTCAATTTCTCTTCCTTTTGAGATTTTTAACATATTTTGTTCCTTTTATTTCTAGACATTTCTTTTTTTTTTCTTTTTTTTTTGGCGTATCTTTTTCTTCTTTATTTTCTTTTTTAATAAAAATTTATTTATAAGAGTAGACTAAAATAAAATATACCTTCACAATTATTAAGAACCTACTTCTAAAATGATTCCAAAACCTCTTTATCCTCTAAGGTAAGAAAAATCATAGTTTTTATTTTTTTTTATATTTTTTAAGATTTGTAATGTTGTTAGAAACAAGAAAAATAACATAGAATCAAAGGACTAACCAATGATTTATCAAATTAAACAAGTATTGTTACAATTACATCAATCATGTGAATGTATGGATGTGACCAAAGTTACAAAACATAAAATCATTATAAATTCTAGAATATAAACAAACGTGAATAAATAAAAACACAGTTAACTGGTAAAAAAAGTATTTTGAGTATATTTCAACCCT
Source organism: Phaseolus lunatus (assembly GCA_013389735.1). Lineage (NCBI taxonomy): Eukaryota > Viridiplantae > Streptophyta > Magnoliopsida > Fabales > Fabaceae > Phaseolus > Phaseolus lunatus. The sequence goes on from CM023867.1 coordinate 5,181,339, forward strand.
TATAAAAAAAATTATAACTCCACCATACATAGTAAGCACTAGCTTAAACATTAAAGAGAATATGTGCAGAACATACAGTACACACTCCCCTAAAAACAGAAGATCCTCTTACAGCAATGAGGGTGAGCCCTTTGTACCCAATCAATTATCCTCCAACCTCATTTCCAGAACGTTATGCATTCTTTTAATTTAGAATTAAAAAAAAATCACTACTCATGAGATAAATTAAAATCGATTTCAATGTCAACTCCATACTCACATCACCTCTTCGTTTATATACAGAAAAATATAAAAGTTGCCGATAAATATGAATCACAAAAACTTTTCAAAGACGCCCTAAAATATTTAATCACGACTGCTGAAATGTGTAAAGGGATGGGTCATGCCTTTCTGTGTGTACTTTTCATTCACACACACAAAAAAAAAAAAAAACCAATTAAAAAATATATCTTTTAATGTAGAGAAAAATATTTTTCCTATTAACAATAGGTGGGTAATTATTTTTAAGAGTTGAAGTTATTGAAACGATTTTTGTCTTTTACCCAAGATTAAAAGTGAAATATAAGTGGAAATGATAAACAAGTAATATCGGATAATTAATTCCTAATAAAAATCAAAACCAGCAAACAAAATTGATGTATGATGTATTTTACTATGTAAATAGTTTGTGAGTAGATACAAAAATTGCAGCCATAGGCATAATAAGGAAAAATAGAGAACTCTTTCGGCTCGTGGCCTTCGTCTCTTCACATCCATGTAAAGCCATGCTAATTTCTCCAACTATCACCACAGCATTGCCCAATCCAAATCATGTTAAAATCTTATCAATAGAGATTTTTTTTTTTTTTTTTCAAAAAAAGGGCCACATCAATATCTAGATATATATTTAAGTAACATTTGAATTAAAATAAATCTGCAAATTTTGTAAATAATTTTTGTAAAACTTTAACGAGATAGGATGAATTTTTTGAAAAATATTTTTTTATATTTGAAATTTAAAATTTAAAGCAAAAATATATTTAACTTTTTTAATGAGTCTGTATAAGTGAGAAAAACTATCCATGATCATGGTGTCTATATTTTAGGGAACTGGTGACATTTTACATTACTTAAAAAATAAAATACATTCATTTTACAAATTTACATCACTAAAAAAGACAAAAAATATTTTTTCTTTTTTAATAAAATTTTGATATATTTTATTATATTTTTTTATGCAGGAGTATTTTTGTAAGTGTGAAAGTGATCTTATTCCAAATGGGAATCATATTTTGTGTAGAAATAATATTTCGACAATTCTGAATAAATACACCCACTTAAACCAATTTCAATAATATAATAATATATATTAAGATTTTAAATTATTAAAAATAAAATAAATATAATTAACATTTGTAATCTGTTACAGGTTGTTAACACAACACTCTTTGTTATCTACCTAGGATTTCTTCTCTTTGTTGTTTTCGAAAATTAATTAAGTTAATTAGATTGCAGTATTTAGGTACAATTGGAAACTACGTTTGTAGTACCACACCGTTGTACTACTTTCTTCCCTTCTCTAATCTTATTTAATCAGCCACACCTGCTTCTTCTCCACACTGACAAATCATTTCCAAAACCTAAGCTATAGCCATGGATGAACACATGCACGGCATGGGAGGGATGGCGCCGTCGCCGCCAACCACAAATGACACCATGGGCACCATGATGCACAGCAAGATGATGATGCACATGACCTTCTTCTGGGGCAAAGACACTGAAATTCTCTTCCAAAACTGGCCTGGAGGCAAATCGGATATGTACGTCTTGGCCCTCGTTATCGTTTTCCTCATGTCGGTTTTCGTCCAGTTGCTCTCTCACACCCCTTTCATTAAACCCGGTTCCAACCATATTGCGGCCGGTCTGATCAAGACCCTCTTGTTCGCTTTTAGGGTTGGTCTCGCTTATCTGGTTATGCTTTCAATCATGTCTTTTAATGGTGGCGTTTTCTTGGTTGCCGTGCTAGGTCAGACCTTGGGGTTTCTCATTTCCACCTATGCCTTCAACAAATCGCCCCACAAGGACGGTTTTGATCTTCCTCCAATTTCTTGTTAATTAGATTATGTTCTCAGTTCTTTTTAAGTTTTTTTTCTTTCCTTTTGATAGTTGCTTGTGACATTTGCATATGTTTTGTGTTGAAACGTAGATGACAATAGGGTTGTGTTTATGCGAATAAGTTGGTCGTTGATGTTGCCGTCAGTTCATTTTGTGTTTGTTTATTCACTTTGTGTCAAACCTATACTATTCATTCGCTCATATACCAGAACCAACCATGCTGACAAATATAATGAACGGTGCAGCACAGAGAACCATGGTGGTACCACACCTTCATCTCGAATGATTCTCTTATATCCATCCATTGGTGAGTATTTTCACCCAGTGACTAACATCTAAATTTATTGTTGCTGACAACGAAGACCAACTACACTGAAAAGGTCATCTTCCGATACTTCTTCATTAGTGTTTGATTTGATTAAGCTTTGTGCACTTATATGAAGTCCAGACAGTATCTGCTACCAATTTGAAAATTTGTTTTAATATTTCGGTCAGTTTGAACAATTGTTTTTAATCTCAGGATAATTCTTCTTATGCTCATTTATAATGATGTTTATAGTACCTATTGCGTTTATAAACCATTGCGTTTATAAACCATACTTAATGTATATTTTTCTAAAACAACATAACCTAATTTATCGCGTGTTATCAAATTTATAGTATATTATTTCATTTATCATGTGTTATTAAATTTATAACATATTATCTGATTTATGATATTTATTTTATTTTTATTTTAATATATTAAATTTATTTGATCGGTTAACTTTCAATATTAAATAATGTGGTTCACTCAACTCCAATTGAAACACTTTGTGTTTGGATATGTCTGGGATGATTCTCGAGAACTTTTGCTTGTTACTCTTCGGGTTTTATATTTCCAAACTCTCTTGTAAGTGTTATTTAGTTGATATTGAATATTTATCAAATATAATAAATTTAAATTTCCTTTATAAAAAAAAGTCTTAAAATAAAGGTGAAAATTTACATAAAATATCATCAAATAAAATATTAACAAATATGAAAGATAATAAACATAAATCCTAAACCTAAACATAATCCAAAATATGTTTTTTAAAGCTATCTAAATCTAAACATATCAAAAATGAAATTTTATGAATTGTGCCCTCACTACTTTATAATATAAAGTTGTCTACACAGTTAAAAATATGTTCTTCAAATTATGAACTTTATTGTTTTTAATTTGTAATTTAATAATTTGATATGCTCCTTTTGTAATAATTTATTTAATGAAACATTATAGTCACTACCAATCATGAAAATAACGATAGTTCAAAATCAAGAACGATAAATATAAATATTTATAAAAAAAATTACCAGAGGCATAAAATCTTTAATCACTATGATTATTTAATAAATTAATAAATTTATTAATTCTTAAAAAATTAAAATTTTATATTTTATTCATTCTACTCTTTTTTTTGTCAACTTATTCATTCTACTTTATTAAGGATCTTCCATGGAGTACTTCTCAAATTAGGGTTGTACACAACATATGTCCTTCTAACAAAAAATTTTGAACATAATAAAATTTTCGTATTTAAGATATCAGCTTCAAGAATTCCATAAATAATAATGTATATTAAACACTAAAATTTAATACATAATAACCACAATATCAATAATCTGTATTAACCATGACAACAACAATTTCACACCATTAGCACCAATAATACAATATGGCCAAAAAAAAATTAAATACAATAAATAACAAATAATTTTGCGTTTACAATACAAAACAAATATAACATTATCAAATATATAATATAATATAATTAATTTTACCTTGAAATCAACTATAATTAATTTCTTAATTCAAAATACAAAAATAATTTACTGTATATAAAAAGTTATCCATATAATAACTAAAATATATAATAATCATATTTACTGTAATCCTACAAATATTTCCTCTCCAAGTAATTTCCTTTTAAAACTACACCATTAACATATTTTTTTTTAATTTCTTACTCCATTTCTTTCTGTAGCGAAGGCATATAATTTACTCAAAATTATCACTTGATTTCATACCTAACAAAAATCTTGTACGTGGGAGGTTGGAAATGGGAAGGATATAAGGTTATGGGAGGACATATGGGTGGGAAACACAACTCTCAAGGTAAAATTCCCAAGGCTGTTTTCTATTTGTTCTAAGAAGGAATCGTCTCTCTGGCAGGGAGGGGCGATGCAAGAAGATCTAGATTGGGCTTGGCAGATAGGTTGGAGAAGGAACCTATTCGAGTGGGAGAAAAATCAGGAACAAGAGTTGTTGCATCTACTGGGAGAGAAGAAAATAAATGTGGGTAAGGAGGACACTTGGGTGTGGAAAGATACTGAGGCAAAAGTCTTCACAGTCAAGTCAGCATATAATATTCTTAAAGAAGAGGTTTTGGGGGAAGAGGAGGACGTTTATGAGGGTTTTTGGAAGATTAAGGCTCAACTATCAGCTCTCCTTACATCTTGGAGGATTTTGGAGGATAAGATTCCGACTAGAGCAAATCTGGAGAGAAGAGGGATTAGTCTAGCCAGTGGTGTTTGTGGTTTGTGCGGGGCGGAAGAGGAAACCACTTCTCACCTCTTCTGCACGTGCAGAGTTGCCTGGCAGGTTTGGTCTAAGTGCTACGAGTGGATAGGGATGTCTTCGATCGATCATAGGGAGCCAAGGATGCATTTCCTTAATTTCAAGATTAGTGGAGTGAGCAAAACTGTCAACCAGATTTGGGGCGGAGTGTGGGTAGTAGTGGTAGATGAGCTGTGGAAACATAGGAACAGGAGGATCTTTAAGAATGGTGTGCTAGACCATATTGAGATTTTCATTATGGTACAGGTGAAGGTATGGTCTTGGGTGACTTCCAAATATCGTGCGGTAAGTTTCTCGTACTCTGATTGGTGCCTTGAGCTGCTGGCGTGTATGAAATCGGTCAAAAAGTGTTAATTGGTGCGTTGAGGGGAGGGGTTTTTGTGGGGATTAGTTCGGTTGATAGTTGTGTACTTTTGTCTTATGTGTTTCCGTTTTGTGTATGATTTTTTATGCAAGAGGTCCTTGATGGATGGTGTATACGGGTTGAGGTATCCCTAAAATACCTCCATTTTATTTATTCTTTTTTTGCCGATAAAAAAAAACTAAAATCAAATTCTAACTCAATCATATATATAATTTACTATATCAAAGTCAGGATATATTCCATTTAAAGTCAGAATATTTTCCCATTGAAGAACTTGAATAAGAAGAAGAAAAGCTGGATTTGTCACCCGCTAATCCTAGTCCACAAAATCACTTAAACAGTCATTTTAAAAAATTCTAAGCTCCAATTCAGTTATAGTCGCTTAAGCATGGCTTAAGGAGTGCTTAAGTTCATTGTTGCTTGAACAAATTCCGCTTAAGCGTATTATGACAATCACTTAAGCCAGAATGTCTATTGTTTAAGCAAATTTGTGCCTTTTTGGTATTGAATGGAATGTGGTTCTAACTTTCTTTTTTGCACAACTAGAATTTTCGAGAATGTGCAAGCCTCAAAGAAGCATTGCCCCTTACCACAAGGAAGTTCTTCATCTGGAAGTGGTGATGGTTACGAGAATGAAAATTCCTTCTCCATCTGGAAGTGGTGATGTTTATGAGAATGAAAATTTTGCAAGAACATTTTACTCATCACACCACGATGCTCAATTTGAACAGATAAAAATAAATAAAGTTCATCCCAGAAATAAAGGTGAAGTTGTAGATTAATAATTTTGAGGCATTCACCTCCACGCTCAAGGTAAAAAGGTGGAATCAACTCTTTCAAACTGACATACATTTTAGTGAGACTAGAGAGTTCTATGTTAACGCATATCATAAAAGAGACACAAGAGAGGATGGAGAGTTTGAGTCGTCACTTCAAACATTTTTGGAGTGTTCATCGCATATGATGCAATTGACATCAATGCATACTTGGAGACAAGTTAGTATGCCTAGGCTACACATTAGAGTACGATTAATGGTTTGCTTGCCCAATTTCGATCCTAGAGCTAGAACACATATTAGTGTGAGGGGTCGTGACTTTGAGTATGGAGGGTGGGAGAACTAAATCCCATTGCATATTTGTAGCACATGTAAATACACTTTCTCATATTTGGATGAGCTTTGTGCTTGTTATCATATATCTTGCCCTCTTCAACATTGTTACTAACATTACAAAGTTTATCTTTGCAGTACACATTGTGTCAGCCTCATGCAAAATCTTAGGATTTATAGTCCTGTCATCGAGTTATATAGATTCTTTGGGGTTGATGTGGATCCACTACATGTAGAGTGTAGGTGTAGTTGGCTCCAGAAGGAAGGTTAAATGGAGTCTTAGACTCTATTTTTGTAACAGATAAAATAATTAGATAGTCTAATAAATCATCTAGTGGATCGTCTAACAGTAAGAATTAAAGTATAAACAACAACAACAATAATAATAAAAGTAATGAGATATCAACACAAGGAACTTATTTTAGTTCACCATAATTCAGCTATGTCCAGTCTCCTTAAGCAACTACTTAAGAGCTTCCATTAACCAATTTGTTACACGAATATTCTCACCTCTTTAGGTTACAACGAGTATTTTCATATCTCTAGGTTACACCTTTTTAACCTTCTTCTGAGATCAAGAACTCTAAAAAAAGAAACAAAGAACACTTTCAAAGAGAACACAAAGAGAGTTCATATGAGTATAACTTCACAAAGTGAAGAATTACAATGATTTCACACACAACAAAGAAGATTAAATGTTCTAATTGATTGTGTGCTAACTGTGCCTCTTGTATTTTCAACAAGATCACTTGAATAACTTGAATTGACTTACTTTTGTTCTTTAACTTCAATCCTTTTATAAAACTTCTTGAATCTGTCATTTGATACTTGAATTCATTATTTTTAGATATTGCAATATTTTCATATTTTCATCTTTTTCATGTTAGATGCTCAAAATAGAAAGCTTGAATTTACAATCTTTCAATTTCTTTTTGCTTTGAATCTATTTAAATAACTAATTCAAAAAGTATTTGCAATACGGGTTAGTAAAAACAAATCAAAACATAATCAGAAAATTATTTCATTCCAGATAACGCATGATACTAAAACAGAGTACTTGAGATTTTCAATTTATTCAAATTGTTTAATTGTTGTAATAGAAAAACCTCTTATTGGTTCAATACGTTCATGAGACTATTTAATAACAAAATTGTAGATGCTTAGAAGGTTTACTTTATAGTATAATTGTTCAAATGATTGTTAGAACCAAATAAACCATTCATGCCCTTTTTTTATATAATAAAAAGATAAACTCCTCATATGATCTTTTAGTCATTAGACAGTTTAGTGGGTCAAATATCGTCTAATGTTTCATAAAATTGTGTATAGGATCTTGAACTGTCGAGGGCCTCAACAAATGCAATGCATGTTATGTGAACTACATTTAACTTTTGTGTTAATTTTTTTATTATTATCAAAATATAAGAACATAAATTCCACATATGATATTCTAGTCATCAGATTGTCTAATGGATCAACAAAACATCTTGGGACTTAACAAATGGTCTAGATAGATCGTCCAAATCATCCAAGGTCTCAACAATCTCTTTCTTTTTTATGATGACAAATAATTTAAATATAAGAACTTACCAATAATAATCAATTCAAACACTAACAATAAGTAAAGGGATTTTAACATAAAAAACTTCAATGCAGATTTGATCTTTAGAAAGCATAGAATTAGAAAAAAATATTCTTTAAGAAAGTAAGGAATCAAGAAAGATGTGAATGAAATTCCTTAAGATTACCAAATAAAAAAGTAATTCAAATTAAGAAATGAATCAAGTGACATAGTGTACATTGGAAAACTTTTCCAACTCTCAGGTATTTAGGCTTGTGTACATGCACTCAAAAGAACTTCATGCAAGTAAACACTATCATAAGCTTATTAAGACTCTAATATCTACAACATTTGAGCAACATGCAATCAAAGATCAAGAGGTCTTATATAGGATATAATGAGGCCAAGGTGAAGGTAGGGAAATATGAGATAAAAGACTTAAGACCTGGAGATAATAGAAGAACTTTGAGAAAAGATTTCAAAGTAGTATATATCTCAATTAAACTCCTTCTTTTATACGTTTTTATTTAAAATTTCAATTTCTCATATTTTTGAGATTTTTAACATATTTTGTTTCTTTTGTTTCTAAACATTTCTCATTTTTTTCTTTTTTTTTCTTTTGCATATCTTTTCTTTATTTATTTATTATTTTATTTACATGAGTAGAATAAAACGAAATATACCCTCTCAATGGTCCAAGAAACTATTTTCAAAATGATTTCAAAGTTTCTTTTATCCTTGAAGTTAAGAATAATCATAATTTTTCTTTTTTAAAACTTGTAATGGGGTTAGAAACAAAAGAAAAAAAAAAAGACATAAAAGATCTTACAAATGGCTAATGACTCACAAAAGCAATTATCTCAATCATCTCACGTGACCCAAGTTACAAAATATAGAATCATTCTAAATTTTGGAGTATAAACAATAGTTAAGTAAAAAGACAATAAAAAAACCCAATTAACTTATAGAAAAATGTATTTACACATCATATATGTGTTCTTTTAATTTAAAATTAAACAAATTCAGTGCATATTAGATAAATTAAAATCAATTTCAATGTCAACTCCATACTCACATCACCTCTTCATTTACATACTGAAAAATATAAAAGTTGTCGTTAAATATGAATCACTAAAATATTTAATCATCATTGCTGAAATGCCGTAAGGGGATGGATCATACCTTCTGTGTGCACTTTTCATTTACAAAAAAATAAACGAAATATAAAAAAAAAAGGAGAATATATTTTAAATGTGGAGAAAAATATATTCGTATTAAGAACAGATGGGTAATTATTTTTAAGAGTTGAAGTTATTGAAACGAATTTTGTCTTTTACCCAAAATTAGAAGTGAAATATAAGTGGAAACGATAATATTTTTGAAAGCACACAAATATTTTTTTTGTTTAGTAAAAAGGGGAGTGTAATTCTATTAAAGGGTTGAAGCTAATGAAATCAAATTTGTCCTTTTTGTAAAAAAAAAATTGGCTAAGAATTAAAATCTGATGAAACCCATTTAAAGAATAGACGAATATTTTAGAAATAAAAGCGTCATAAATTTAAAATTAGGAAAATGTAAATATTTTTGTGAGTAGATAAAAAAATTACACGCATATAATAAACGCAGATAGGCAAAATAAGGGAAGATTGGGAACTCTTTTGGCTCATTAGTGGCGTTGGTTGGTTGCTCGCTTCACATCCTCGTAAAGCCATGCCAATTTCTCCAAATATATATCATCCAAATCATGTTAAAATCTTATCAATAGAGAATCTGTTTTTCAAAAAAAAATGGCCACATCAATATCTAGATATATATATCTAAGTAACATTTGAATTAAAATAAAACTATTTTTTTATTAAATAAATTTTTTAATATTTTTTAAAACTTTGACGAGATAGGATGAATTTGTTGAAAAGTATTTCTTTATATTTGAAATTTAAAATTTAAAGCAAAAATATGTTTTATTAATTATTTAATAAGTTGTATAAGACAGAAAAATTATCCATGATCATGAAGTCTATATTTTAGGGATTCTATTATATTTTGTTAGCGTTCTCTTAATCTTATCTACGTTGGATTCCTTTTCTTTGTTGTTTTCTCGATAAATAACAAAGAAAAGGAAATAAATATGAATTTAATGTTTTTGAAAATTAATTAAATTGCAGTATTACAGTACAATTGGAAAATACGTTTGGTTGTAGAGGAATACGTAGTACACACTGTTGTACTACTTCCTTCTCCAATCTCATTTAATTCACCCAACACACTCAGCCACACCTGCTTCTTCTCCACACACTCACAAATCAATTCCAAAACCTAAGATATAGCCATGGACGGACACATGCACGGCATGGGAGGGATGGCGCCGTCGCCGCCAACCACAAACAACACCATGGACACCACGATGCACCGGAAGATGATGATGCACATGACCTTCTTCTGGGGCAAAGACACTGACATTCTCTTCCAAAACTGGCCCGGAGGCAAATCGAATATGTACGTCTTGGCCCTCGTTGTCGTTTTTCTCATGTCGGTTTTCCTCCAGTTGCTCTCTCACACCCGTTTCATCAAACCCGGTTCCAACCATATCGCGGCCGGTCTGTTCAAGACCCTCTTGTTCGCTTTCCGGGTTGGTCTCGCTTATCTGGTTATGCTTTCAATCATGTCTTTTAATGGTGGCGTTTTCTTGGTTGTTGTGCTAGGTCAGACCTTGGGGTTTCTCATTTCCAGCTTTGCCTTCAACAAATCGCCCCATGATGAGGGTTTTGATCTTCCTCCAATTTCTTGTTAATTAATTAGATTATGCTCTCTGGTTTTTTATGTTTTTTTCCCCCTTTTCTTAATTGGTTGTAACATTTGCATATGTAATGAAATTGGAGCTGTTTTGTGCTGAAATGTAGATGACAATAGGGTTGTGTTTATGGGAATATGTTGGTTGTTGATGTTGTTGTTAATTAGTTCATTTTGGGTTTGTTTATTCACTTTGCGGCAAACCCATTATTCAGTAGCAGAACCAAGGATGCTGCCAATGTAATGAACGGTGCAGCACAGAGAACCATGGTGGTACCACACCTTTATTTTTGAATGATTCTCTTGTATCCATATCCATTGCACACCTTTATTTTGAATGATTCTCTTGTATCCATATCCATTGGTGAGTATTTTCACTGAGTGAGTAACATCTACATTTATTGTTGCTGACAACTACACTGACAAAGCCATCTTCTGGTCCTTCTTCATCACTGTTTGATCTGGTCAAGCCTTTGTGTTTGGATATGCGGTGGACTTATTCTCCACCACAACGTTTGGTTGTTAAGCTTCTTCGGAGTTTATGTTTCTGCTCAATAGCGCTCTCTCCTAACTCTACTTTGTTTCAGATTCAATATTTCTCTAAAATTTCTTAGAGTGTACTTTATTACGGTGTGGGGTTTATAAGTTCACATACGAGATTACAACTTAATATCATTTTCTTTTCTGAAATATGTACTCCATTTATGGATGAATTTTAAAAGATTTTTAATATTTTTTAATTTAAAATTAAACTTTATATATTAACAATTACTTATTTTTCTTTATTCACCTTACCATCAACAATATTATTATTTTCATATTTTTCTATATTATTTAATTATAAATATGTCTTTTTTATTGTATATATTTATTTGTAAACTATTCAATTGGTTTCTGAAAGGTTAATTTTCCTTTAAGATTACATATTGTAATTCAGTTGTCAAAAATTAACATTTTATTTTTTATTGGATGGTTCTCATCTCCCTCTTTATCCGTACCATTATAAAAAACATACATTTTGTTTTCGACAAATACTTTAAAATACTTTAGTCACTACGAGTGATATATTTTACTTTTAATATATATAAATAAAAACTATAGATTTAGTATAAAAAATTTAATTATACTAATTTTATTTGAAAATTATTAACTGTTGAAATAATTAAACATGTTTTTAATCTATAATAATTATTTTTATATGTATTTATTGAAAAAATATTATTTATATTATCCTTTACAAAATGTACAAAATTGTTAAAAATTTTAAATTTATAAAAAAGTAAAAGATAAGTGATTCCTTTAAAGTTAATTGGAAAAAATTATAATTTTTGTCTTCAATAAATACGTGTACTAACTATTAAAAATTATAATTATAATTTTTGTTTATAATATTAAAGATAAAACATGTCAATATTTATTATATAAATGAATTATTTATTTTATTTTATTTATATCAATAAATTTTTAGTATTATATGTCAACATCACCTCTGGAATACCACTAGTTTCAAAAGAAGATTTTTGTTCTAACCTAAAGTTTGAGTGAAAGATAATTTAGGATAACTATATTATAGATTTATATTGAACGAATATTAGATGGTTGAATCAAATGTGGTTAATACAGTGACTAGCATATGTAATTGTACTCTGCATATGACAGCCATGGATCTATTATGCCATTTGTCAGCGAGTTATTGTTAAAATTATGCTTATTACTTCATTCATTTATTAGTCTTTATTATTCTCCTTTTTTTCAAACCATAACATTGAATTCAGTGTCTTCATTCGGAATTGAGTGTATTGAATTGGGTGTCTCTAGTTTACACCAAGAAGAGATATATTTTTGTAAATTCAATATATTTAGTTATTTTATTATCTTTTAGATTTTAATTAATATTATTTAATTTTTAAAAATTATATTTTTCTTAATTGATTTTAGATACTATAATTAAATATTCTTGTAATTTTGTAAGATTTTGGATTATTGAATTTCTTTATTAATTTTATTAGTAATTAGTAAGATATGTGAGATAAGTTATATTCTTTTGTTATAAAAGATCAGACTAATTAACAATAAATAATTTTTAGTCTCGAGTAGAACTAGGTGAAAAGACTTTCAAAAATGTATGTTGTTTGGCTTTTGGATATTCGACCTATCATGACGGTCTATAGCCCCCGACCTTGAGTCAGGTTAAGCAAAAAGACTTAATTATATTGTTAGTTCTAGAATTCAAAGTGACTTTCGAATGTCTTTTCAAGTATCTTTTCACGTTGTTAGGCGGCAAAAATTGTTGTTTAATTAGTTACTTGGAATAAATACACATATAATGTATCGAGCTTTAATAAATCATTGTAAATAAAATTAATAGTAGGACATAGGTTATCACTAAGCCAGATGTGCCCTTTTATTCTTTAAATTGGGAATAATTAGAAGTTTATTGTATATAAGAAACTAACCTTAAAGTGAATTGCTCATATAAGTTCATCCATACTTCATCTAAGCCTTAGGACATAGGTTATCACTAAGCCAGATGTGCCCTTTTATTCTTTAAATTGGGAATAGTTAGAAGTTTATTGTATATAAGAAACTAACCTTAAAGTGAATTGCTCATATAAGTTCATCCATACTTCGTCTAAGCCTTGACCCAAGTCAAGCTAGAGTCATTTTATTTTTTTACCTAAGTTCATCTAAGGTTGGACCACAATCAAACTGGAGTCATTTTATTGTCGACCTCAGTTCATCTGAGATCAGATCCTAGTTCGAAAGTCTTTTTATTGTCGACCTTATAGTTCATTTTATTTTTAACCTAAGTTCATCTAAGATTGAACCACAATCAAACTGGAGTCATTTTATCGTCAACCTCAGTTCATCTGAGATCAGATCCTAGTTGGAGAGTCTTTTTATTGTCGACCTTATAGTTCATTTGAGGCTGCCCTCTAACCGAGCTGGATAATATTAATTCATTTGAAATCAAACCCTACCAGCGTTGATGTCGTTTTATTGTCAACCTCGGTTGATTTGAGGCTATACTCTAGTAGACAAGTTTAGAGAATGCAAAAAAGAGACATAAATATTTAAGAAAGTTCTTCATGATTTTGAAATCATAAAATTACCTTTATTATCTTTCTATATTGTATGTCTTACACAATCCTACCACTACCTTTTTCTTGATGTCAGAAACACTTGAAACTTTGATCTTGCACCCGCATCTCAAGGAAAAGAATAACTTCATTCCCTCTCTTAAAACCTACTATAAAGAGGTTTTCAGGAAACATTGGAAGATGGTGAGTCATTATTAACTATAGGGCTCAAAAAGTGACAGTTATAACAAATTATTCACATTGTTACTATTAAGGAAATAATAATTATCAAATTATACGCAATTATTGTATGTTATTATACGATATTGTAAACAATTATATGTAATTAATTTAATAATGATAGAATCTTATGATTAGTGGATCCCTACATAATTAATTTGTAATTTGGAGAGAGAAAGTCTCCCTACACTTGTTCCTATACATGGAATGATGTAAATAGACACATGAGAATAAAAATGACACGTTTGTTAGCGCTGCAGGTCTGCTTGCCAATAACTCGTCTATTAATTTTGCTTTTATGAAACTATGGATTTTGGATAGTGGAGCAACCAATCATATTGCATCTGATTCCCAATTTTTCACACACACTTCATCATCATTTATTTCAAATGTTAATCTGTCCACAGACTCAACTGCGTCCATCTCATCTATGAGCACAATTAAATTCAATGACAATATCACTCTCAAAGATGTTCTTTGTGTTCCTTCTTTTAATCTAAATCTCATGTCTGTTAGTAAGATAACCAACTAAATTATTGTGTCGTCTTTTTTCCACATGGTTGCGTTTTGTAGGACTTGGCTACAGGGAGGATGATTGGCTCGGGTAAACAACACGCAGGCTTATAATGCATGTCCCCTATTTCAAATCAAGCCCACGCATCTCAAATTTCGACCGACCTTGATTTATGACACAAGCACCTCGAACATCCTTCTCCGGCGTGTCTACAACTTGCATCTTCATTACTACCTATCAATAAAAATCTCATTCTCATTCATAATAATTGTAGCATTTGTCCCAAAGCTAAACAGACAAGGCTACCTTTTCCTTTAAGCATAAAAAGATCTCATTCTCCATTTAATCTATTGCATTGTAACATTTGGGATCCTCATAAAACCCCAACTCATTTTGGAAATCGTTTTTTTCTCACTATAGTCGATGACTATACTAGATGTACTTGGCTATTTCTTAGGACTCACAAGCCTGAAACCCAACATTTGTTAGAATCATTCATTATTTTTGCACAAGATCAATTTCAAGCATCTATTAAAACCATCCGCGTTGACAACGGATTGGAATTTATTTCAATGCGTAGTTTTTTTCTCAAAAAAGGTATTGAATGTCAACGCACTTGCATCTACACTCCTCAACAAAATGGAGTAGTAGAATGCAAATATAGACACATTTTAAACACAGCACCAACCCTCCTATTTCTGTCCCATTTACCATTAGAATTTTGGGGACAATGCGTTCTAACCGCCACATATATCATTAATAGTTTGTCATCACCTTTACTAGAAAATAAATCACCTTTTGAGATGCTATATAATCATCCACCTTCACTTTCTCACCTAAAAAATTTTGGTTGCCTCTGTTACGCAACTATTGTTTCACCTAAGCAAAAATTTGATCTGCGCGCTCGACAATGCATCTTCATTAGTTATTCTCTCAATTAAAAAGGATACAAATTATTTGATATAGATGCAGGCACTATTTTTACAAGTCGGGATGTCACCTTCCATGAAAGTGTTTTCCCATTTTGCCAACAGTCCCAGATGCAATCCTCACCTCCATTACAAGTTATTTTGCCCGCTATTGACATTGACTTACCCATTCTTGTCCAACATTCACTCAATCAACCTTCTTCTCCTACCCGTCACAATGCACCTGAACCTCCAGCAAACCAACCTTCTTCTCCTACTTGTCACAATGCACCTGAATCTCCAGTAAACCAACCTTCTTCTTCTACTCGTCACAATGCACCTGAACCTCCAGCAGACCAACCTTCTTCTCCCACACCAAGAAGTCCAGCGTCCATTACTGAACCTTCTCCAATCGACCTTCCTGTTCGACGATGCAGTCGCACATCAACCCCACCTTCCTAGCTTTAAGACTACGTAATGGGATGCCAAGCCAATCATTCGACCACTGCCCAAGACCGGCCGAATGGAACCAGGTATCCTATGCATCATTTTCTTTCTAATTCACGATTTTCTTCTACACATAGAGCATATCTTATTAACATCACAGCCACCAGAACCTCACACTTATGCTCAAGCTATCCTTGATCCAAATTGGCAAAAAGCAAAGGACGAAGAGCTTTCCGCCTTGCAGCTAAATCAAACGTGGACCTTGACACCGTTATCCGCTGGGCAGAAACCCATAGGATGCAAATGGGTCTATAAAATAAAGTACAACTCAGATGGCGGCGTCGACAGATACAAGACGTGCCTTGTCGCAAAGGGGTACACTCAAATTGAAGGTGTTGACAAATTTTCAATGGAGCAATACCTAAAACTCATACCAGATGATGGAGAGTTATTAAAGGATCTAGTCAAATACAGGCAACTTGTGGGACAACTGATATACCTCACGGTTACTCGGCTGACATAGTATTTTCGATTCAGACCCTAAGTCAATATATACAGGCTCCACGGAAACCTTATTGGGATGAAGCAATTCGAGTCCTAAAGTACATCAAAGGATCACCGAGACAAGGATTGCTATTGCCATTCGAGAACAATTTGACATTGACAACTTATTACGACTCAGACTGGGGAGGTTGTTAGACAACCTGGAGATCAGTATCTGGGTATTGCATTTTTCTTGATTATTCTATTATCTCATGGAAGTCAAAAAAATAGACAAACGTATCAAAATCATCAGAGGGAGTAGAATATCGCGCGATGGTCAATACTTGTTTGGAGATAATTTGGTTGTGATATCTGTTGCAGGACTTAAAGTGCCATGTAACTTGCCAGCTCAACTTTTCTGTGACAATCAAGTGGCATTACATATAGCAGCAAACCCAGTATTCCATGAACACACAAAACACATTGAGATAGACTGTCACATTGTGCGATAAAAATTACAAGTCGAGATAATCAGTCGTTCATATGTACCGACACAATACCAGCTCGTAGATATTTTTATGAAGGCACTGGACAAGAAACTTTTTTTTTACGCTGCGACACAAGTTGAGAGTTCATGATCTTCACCTACCAACTTGAGGGGGAGTATTGAGGAAATAATAATTATCAAATTATATGCATTTATTGTATGTAATTGTTGTACGATATTGTATACAATTATATGCAATTAATTTAATAATGATATAATCTCATGATTAGTGGATTCCTACATAATTAGTTTGTAATTTGGAGAGAGAAAGTCTCCCTACACTTATATATATTTCCTATACATAGAGGGATGTAAATAAACACATGAGAATAAAAACATATTCTTTCTTTTTACCATCTTCTTACATACAATTTCCTTATAGTTACATTAGTTTCCAACAAAAAGAAGGACATCAAAAAATGTTTTATCAAGTTCCATGTTGGGTGTTAATGTTTTAGTTCAAAGCTTAAAAGACCTCAAACTAGAGTATTAAGTGTCTTTGTTTGTACTAAGAAATTTATTTTATAAACATTAGTTAGTTAGTTGTTATGTTTTTCTTCCTATCTTAATTAATATTATTTAATATTTAAATTTTTGTTATTTTCTCAACCGATTTTAACTACCACAAGTAAATGTTCTAGTAATTTTCCTCTAAAATCTTAGGTAATTTTATTAAATTCGTTAGTAATTAATAAGTCTTATAATTGATTTGGTGGATAAGTTACAATATTTTTCAATAAGAGATTAGATTAACTACCTAATTGTACACTATTTTTTTACATATATTTTTGTTCACGATCCTTTTTCTTTATTTTTCTTTCTTCCAACGTGCATAGCATAAGTTTCATATTTGAATATTCTTCGCATGTTTTTTTTTATTTGTTGTCTCGCTAGAGAAAGTTTTAGATCTTCCCCTTCTGTCCTATGTAGAGTTAGTCAAAGCAAGAGAAACCTAAGGAGAAATTACTTTGTCTAGATCGGGTTGACAATTTTCTACAATGTTTAGGCTGTTTATTAGAACTGCAAGGGTTAATCAAAACAAGAGAAAAAGATAATGTGACTAAACAAGAGAGATTAAACCCACGTTATTGAGAATATAGGTCCCCTCTGATACAATATTTTGACTCCATAGAAACAAAGACAACTATATCTTTAATCCATGTAAAAAGAGTTTGCCATTTATTGATCCAGTGTCTTCAATCTTTCTTTGTTTCTCCTGCAGAAACTTCCAAAATGTTACATCTGTTGAAACTAGGAAGAGTGGTAGCTGTGAAGGCACGTCCTTCTACAGTTACTCTGTGACTTTAATAATCAATAGGTCCATTCTTGAGGCAGAAGCATCTCATTCTGGATATATGGCAGTTGGTTCCGTGATTGTCGATTTTGTAGTGAATACATGCCATCCCTGTTACTCACTAAAACATCTGCAAACATAACAATAACATACAAACTCGATTGACATCTACTCAACTTTTTAATTTTTATGAGTAACTGCACCACTTTTCCAAAGCAAAATCTGATAACCCAATTGTTTTACAATTCCTTAGAACACTTCTAACCAAACTAAACTTGGACAGTGGAGTAATATATATAATAATAGTAAGTACACTAGGTTGGTTTGTAACATATTTAATAGCTAGCAAAGTTGGTTAAAGTCAACTATAACTGTTGTCTAATAACTATGGTGAATTACAGTTTATTAAAGTGAAGTTTAACTTTGTTTTGATAGAGTTTAACAATTTTTAGAAAATTTAAATATATTAATTTTTAATTACTTTCATTTCAAAGTTTTAATTTGGATAATGGGAATTTAAATTTATTAAATTTTAATTTTTTATTTAAATGAAGTATTTTTATACCACAAACTACAAAAATATTAAATGAAAAACTTGCCAAATAATTCATTCAAACATCAATAAAAGTAATTATTAGAAACTTTAATAAAAAATCTTTACATTTATCAAAAAATAATCTCACTAATAATGATTGAAAAATTCTTGGTAAACATTATCTAAAAAATAATCCTAAACTTAGATGGATGGATAAATAATCTTATCAATATCAATAGAAAAATAACATCTACTAGCATCAAATTAGAAAGAAAAAAACATTAATTTATGTAGACTGCAAAATAGTTTTTGGTGTGAATAAAAGTCTCGGCTTATATATTTGAAAATAATCTCAATTAATTAATGCTGACATAAAAATAAAAATCATATGTGATGAGTTTAAAATTGATAATAACTTTTGTTAACATCAATAAAAAAAAAATCTTAATCTTAACCTAATGGATTAGGTATAACTGAAGTTGAATCAATGATGTATAGATTCATATTGGGAAAAAAAAACATAAATTTATATACCAATATTAATTCTTATTTTGAAGTAAAATTTAAAATTTAAAAAGGTGGAGGAGAGAATGATGAGAAGGAGGTACCATGGAGGGGAGGGAAGGTAGCAGATTTAGTAGGGCCAGAAGTGGCAGCCATTTGGTGAAAGTGGAATTGCAGAGCCTTTACTACTCTGCTCGGTATAAGAACTGTGGAGCATCCTTTACCACCTATTCAAATCACAAACCATCAAACAAAGTATTTTTTACTTTACCCAAAAGGAACAACCCAAGTTCCTATATTAAACAATCGGGTTTCATGAGATTCCACATCAGGATTCACCTAAGTCAACCACCACTCAACAAACAACGTGTGACTCAAAAACAAAGAACCGCCAAAATGTTAAGTGAACTGAAACGATACCTGGTCTCTTACGTGACTCCAACGGGGCATTAGTTTCTCCACGAGGCAAGAAAACACCAGTCCCAGAATATGAACCTCTTGAACCAGTTTGCTGGTGTGAACGAGCGTGTTGCAATGGTGGGGGAATCCTTCTTCCGTAATCACACCCAACATTAACTCCTTTAGCTTTCTTTTGAAATTGCTGTGATATCTGCCCTTGATTTTTTCCCCCATATGCTGTTGGGTCTTGCTTCTCAGACAGAATCTTCTCTTCTCTGGTCCGAGACAACTATAATAAGGAAACAAACAACTTAAAACTAGGTTGTTGGAATGGAGTTTATGAATTAAATATATTATGAACCAAAATTTGACGACAGAACTTGGTTGCATGGATTAAATTTAACTGAAAGATTAATGCTTTTAATTTCTTTATGGCCTTGCCAAAAAAGCAAACAAAAGGGTGTCAAATCAACGTTACTGTTATCTTATCTCACTTGAATAGCTCGAATTTGTTCCTGAAGGAGTGAGTAGAGTCCAACATTTGAGGTCTCCAACCTCTGATTCACATAACCATAATGGTATTCAGAACTGTCCCTTTCGTCCAGCTTCATCTTCTCTAACATCTCCATCGTATCATAGGTGCTTTCCCAACAGAAGTCATGGCTGGTAGGCGATGGTTCCTGAGAAGAAGAAGAAGATGAAGAAGAACCTTCAGGACTCTCCTGAATTGAGCTCAAAGTTGATGAGAGCGTTGACTGGGGCGAAGTATTCGAGTCCCATAGCTTCGTCAAGAGAAAAAGAACATGATAAGGCCATAGCTAGAAACCAGGGGGAAAAAGGCATTTTTAAAATTTTTTGACAGGGTGGCATAGTAGAAGAATTAGAAGATTTACCGAATCCAAATGATGAGAATGATTGGCTGAGAAATCGAATTTGTGTTGGTCTTGAAGCATGGTGTTGTGTTTGGTGTATGGGTGGGTGGAGCAGGGGAGTGAAGGTGTAAAGGATCGAAATTCACAGGGCTTTAAATCTGATCCCTTGGTTTGATTAGTATGAGGTGATGGTGGGAGAATAGACATGATAAAGGGAGATAGTTGTTTGTGTGAGGATGATGAATGAAAATGAGATAGGTAAGGTGGAACTTTAATGAGTTGCAATTGTTGTTGTCATGGGGAAGAGATTCAATGATCACTTAGACACAGGAAGTGTAGACTCTTTGTGTGTATGCCCCTTGATAATGGCAGAAAGAAGGTTTGAAAAAGGGGTGTTGTAAGGAGTGGAAAAAACAGGCAACATAAATTGAGATGTGTTTTAGGTTAAAGGTTGAGAATGGATGGTAGTATTAGGACAGGGTGGTGAAGGGTGGCCCAGTGGCGGTTGGGGCTTCTGGTACAGCCATTTCAGGCTCAAAGGTCGGGTTTTATGAGTGGGAAGTGCTTTTAGCCAGCTGTGACTCTTATCTGTCTTTTCTTCCTTTCACTTCACATTGCAACCACTCTTCTACTTCTACGCATGTATTTTTTTCTCCCTAAAATATGTATTTTTGTCACTTAAAAGGAGAATGTGACAATAGAGTATAAATTATACTTACAGATTAGATTTTTTTTTAATATTTCAACGTTTTCAAAACCAAATTTAATGAATAATTAAGATGAACTCTCAATTTAAGGGACTTACATTCTTTGATGTTGCTTTATCCATGTCACATGAACTCTAAGTCAAGTTGACTATCTGCATGAACCTAAGCAATACTATTACAATTTAATTTATCATTAGCTTACTAAAAAGTTGTAAGCTTAGGTTAACATGAATATTTTATAAGAGTAAAAAATTATTATCATAAAATAGTATAATTACGTTGTGATAGAATAAGTAAAAATAAGGTCCAATAATATTTATAACTCGTAAATATCATATAATAAATTACATCGAAGTGTATTTGCACTTACCTCTATCAAAAACAAAATCAATATTAGAAAATTATTAGGAAAAAAGACTATGACTTTGTTAGTGATTATGACCTTCTAAGAATAACATCTTTACTGTAAAAATATTTATCTAAATGTTGATATATTAAAGGGCAAATTTTCGTACAAAATTTTAATTTTTGTTGCCTTTTTTGCACATTGCCAAGATAAAAACTTAAATTTCAATAAAAAACAGTTATATAAAAAAAAATACTTAAATGACTATAATAAATTTTAATTCTATACTGAAACAGTTGGAATTGAATAATATATTATATATTTTTGAAAGAGTTAAAAGTTTATGACTCCACCTCTGCAGTTGAAAGACCAAGAGCGAAATTAAGGAATAATAATGAAACATTATTTCAAACGTTTCGGCGTCAATTAATGCTTAACTTTACTAAGCGTACCTCCAACTGCAGAAATTTGAAGTAAACGAGACGGCGTTTATTCTTGGTATTATCTGGATGGGATATGGTACTCATTGTGTAATTTTGATTTTAGACCTGATGGAATATTTGGCACTAAACACAAGGTTTAAGTTTAAGGTCACAAATTAGCCACTTAAAGCACGCCGAAATTCTAATTAATCGCAAAGACCAAAAAGCTTTTATTTTACTGCTGCTAAACTCCCTTAATTTAATTTAACATATAAATTCCCAATTAGTTCACAACACGTGTATTATTGTGGATTGGTAGTGGTGTATGTGTGGGTGTGGGTGTGGGTGTGGGTGTGGGTGGGTAGGCTTGTGTGTGCATGGTGTGTCGTGGGTGGATGCTGCATGTGTGGGTTGTGTGTCCATGTATTAAATGAAGCACATAAACATAAGAACATGGCAATTTAATTTAATTTGAATGATTTACATAATTGTTTTAACTTAAAAATAGATTATCTATTTATGAGATCATGTTTTATATAAGTCTTTTCATTGTCTCTCTGTGATGCGTGGATGTATATGTGTGATGAGTGTGGGATATATGTGTGTGCATGTATTAAGTGAAGCACACAAACATAACAACGTAATTTAATTTGAATAATTTATATACTTGTTTTAATCTAAAAACGAATGAACTATATGTGAGATTTTGTCCCACACGATGACCTTCTTTGTTGTCTCAGTAGAGGTGAGCTATTCATTATTTTCTCCTTCGTTGTCCACACATTGAATATCATACTTGTATGAAGGCATTGTGAGTCGATTACATTGTATGTTAGGAACTAGACGAAATGCAAAGGGTAATATCGTTGTTGAAGTACCAAACATATGTGATTAACCCAAAGAAATATTTTTTCGCGATGGAAAATTGGTGTAAGTTGATAATACTTGTTGGTAGGAAAATTGGACAAACATATTGTGGTGATACTCCATAAAACTGGATATTTTTGGTGTGGTGGTATTCCATAAAGTTGAATATTTGTGGTGGTTGATAGGTGACTGATTGAAAAAAATATTATTCTCCAAATTGAGCAACATTTGAAGAAGACCCAACATGATGATGGTGACCTTCAGAATTGTGAGGTTGATTGTCGAATAACGTTTCATACTGTTATTTTAAAAAAGAATTAATTAATATAGTATTAAAGTATACATGTTTATGTTTTAAGGTTACAAGCTACGATTCAAGAATTTACTACTTAACATTTTAGTTTTTAAGTTTTCACTTAAGGTTTCTAATTCATTTTTAAGGTATCATATTTATGATTTTACCATCATTATTCATTTTCATACATTATTTTTAATTAAAATAACATAACTAAATATTTCTTAAATTATTCTATCATTTAAAAAAATTTAACAAGTTTCTTTTAAAAAACCACTAAATTAAATTTGTACATTGATAAATAAGAGTTCAATATAATATGATATAAACTGAAGTTATACATAACAAATGACAATTACGAGTTTAGTTAGACAAAATTTTGAAACAATCGGTTTTAACATATGATTTCAATATAATTATTATCTGCCAATTAAAATTATATGCACCAAATATGATTTCTTCAAAATTGATATCCGCTCAGCACTTAGCCATAACTTGTATCTGCGATATACGTTTTTTTTATATATTTAAAAAATCGTAAATGAGGTTGGCCATTTTTTTAAAATTGAATCGTATTTCGAATGTATGATTTCTCCAATTCTAAAATAAAAAACTATTTTATCCATTTCAAAAAAAATATGAAATCAAATTTCATTATTTAAAAAAAAAAAACTTATGAATTGTTAGAACATTTAACTATGTAAATGGACTGGGCTAAATCATAAGTTTGATAACTAACCCATGGGTGTTTCTCCCTGTAACTGAACAACTTTCTCTTTACACCCTATATTTTCCATAAAGACTGTTTTATCTCCTTTTAAAAATATTTATGAATTCTTTTTTTAAAACATATTTTACGAATTTAGAATTTATCATTCTAAAAATAAAAAAATGTGTTTCAAAAATAATATTTCGTAATGTTTTTTTATCTTTTAAATTTTTTATTTCATAAACAATTTTTGCTTACAAAACACCACTATTTTGAAATCACCAAAACAGTAAAGAATTAAAAATAATACTGTTTTATAAAAATATACACATGTATTATAATATATGTCAAATTTTATATTTAAAACTAAAATTAGTTTCAATAAAATAACTTACATTTTTAAAATATATATTTATTAAAATTATTTATTTATTGTTTTACGCATATTAAAATAACTGGTTATCTTGATATATAATTACACCACGGAAATATTTTACATACAGAATGAATCTAAAATTATAATACACAATAATATATTTTTGTTTAAAAAATAATTTTTATTTATTAATAAAACTTATGTAATTATATTTTTTACATTATCTTATATTTGCTGACTAATTTATCAATTAATCTACTAAATTCTATTAATTTAATAAGTTAATGTATCGACTTAAAACTTAAATTTATAAATTACAGGCTTACAAGTTAAAAATTAGCTTTTGAACTAATTTTCCCCCAACAAATCGTAAGCCCTTTTTCCATGGCTATTTTCATACGTAGAAGGATTTTCTAAAAAGAGTTTTTAAAATTGAATTAATTTTTAAAAATTAAAAAAATAGTTTTTCACTCTCATTAATTAGCCTTATAATTTTACGCGTTAAAGTTAGTTTTTAAGTAGCTAAAAGTACAACCTAATTCAATACTTTTTTCCGTAAATTTAGTTTTTATTTGTTTGAAATTTGCAAACTAAACATTAAAAAAATATAATATCGGGTAAAAGATGAAAAAGTGTTAAGAATAAATCTTAAAATAATCACTTATTGTGTTCGAAAACCTTTAGAAAGGAATATTTTCAATTAATTTATAAAATAATAATGAAAATTTGAGTTTTTCCAGTTTTTTCAAAAGAAAACTATCGTCAGTTAAGAATATAATATTGTTTAAAAATAAATAATCTTTACCACCACTTGTTAACACTGATCATGATTTAATGTTTCATAAAACAATAAATACTTATACTATAAATTATAATATAAAACATAGAAAATAAAACTTTAAATTTTCTCAATTAAGTATCTTTTGCATCATCTCAATTTTGTTTGCTGGTTTATTTTCATCATTGATCTTGCAACGAGCAAAAAAAATTCTCTCCTGATCATCTCAAAATATTTTTATTATATTTACAATTTTATTTCTCTTTCTAAATTTAACTGATAATAATTTTTAAATCTATCAATGATAAAAAAAATAATTTTTATTAAAATTTAAATTATTTTATATAATCTATACATGTAAAATATTTGTTTATTACAGGCTTCATTTTAATTATATAAAAACAAAACATTTATATGTTCATAGATGGAACACATGTTTTGACTTCCCACGTGTGACCGACAGGAATAAACGTTCATAAATTGGACTGTTCTTCCCACTGTGAAGCTCGACCAAACATTTAGGAAGCTCAAAGGTGAACAGTGAATTAATCAAAACACCAGAATTTGGCGAAACGATGAGCAGTGAAAGGAGAATTGGGGTGGCCTTGGATTTCTCCAAAGGAAGCAAGATTGCTCTCAAATGGGCGATTGATAATCTTCTCCGCAACGGCGACACACTCTTAATCGTCCACATCAAGCACAGCCAAGGAAGTGAATCCCGAAATCTTCTCTGGTCCACCACTGGATCACGTAAGCTCCTTTTTTATTCTCATAAATCCAAATATTTTGTAGAATTTTGATCTTTGAATTCTGATAATGATGTGATGTGATGTGGGTGAAGCTCTGATTCCGTTGTCAGAGTTTCGTGAGAAGGAGGTGATGCATCATTATGAGGTGGATTCTGATGCCGAGGTGTTGGACCTGCTTGACACCGCTTCTAAGCAGAAACAGGTTTTTACTTTTTGACTTTACTAATTAATTACTCTGCTAGTGTTTGTCGTGTGTTAAATTGAGTTCTTAGGTTTTTATTTAATTTTGTGAGGGTTGTTTTAGTCATGTGTTGATTGTTGAGGTTGTTTGAACTTTCCTTGAAAACAGGTGGATGTGGTGGCAAAGCTGTACTGGGGGGATGCAAGAGAGAAAATTTGTGAAGCTGTTGGGGATTTGAAGCTTCACTCTTTGGTCATGGGTAGCAGAGGCTTGGGTGCCATACAGAGGTCTTTCTTTTTCTTTTTCCCTCTAGTTTAGAGATAACTGCATGCATCAAAATATGATTATGTGAACTTACAATAATGATTTAATTGTTTAAATCTTTATTACATTAATTTCTGAACTGAAATTCAAATTGTAATGGGAGATCAACACTAAAAGCTCCCAAAGAACTGCATCTTGACTCAGGCTTTGGCTCTTGTGGTAGTCTTGAGTCAACTCCTAAAATGAGGGGCTTCATTAGATTTGTCAACATCTAATGTTCTAGAGGGAGTTATTTGATGAAAAGAAAAAGGGAGGATCTATTTTTTGACTTTTAACTACAAATAGTATAGGACTTTCTCAAATTAAATATAAAACATTCTCATTTATCTTTCCATTAAAAGAATGTATTCCCAAACATATAAAACAGAAAACAAAACTTACTTCCAAATTTATAAGTTGTATTGATGAACATAACAGTGATAATTTAATGATGCCGTTTTTCAAAATTGGTTGATCGTAGGGTATTGCTGGGGAGTGTGACCAATTATGTCACCTTAAATGCAAGTTGCCCTGTAACGATTGTGAAAGACACTACCCCTTCTACCATCTGATATGCTACTGAATTTGGTTGGTCTTGGAATCGGTTGTTCCATCTTCATCTGTGACCAGACTGTGTTTCCCTCCGTTCGTCTTACACATGTGTAGTTGGGATTGTGAACACACTTTAAGATTAAGGATTCGTCAGGCATAAAGTTTAGTGTTAGCAGTCTCTTTTAAGTGCTTGGTTATGGCCAAAATTGTGCTTATAAATAAGCTTTGTGTTGGATGTGTACTGAACTTACAAGTGCAAATGGATGTGGTGGTGTGAAATGTTTGATATTCTATTTGATTCTTGCTGTCTTCGCTGCGTCACAATGATGCGTTTATGGTGATTTTTACTATGGCGGCTTTCTTTAACTACACATTCACCCCTACTTTTGTTAATCAATTTAAACACAGTTATTGATTCTGTTCTTACTACATAATTCAACCACATTTGTTTGTTTTCGGGTGAACTAAGGGGTTTGAAAGCATTACATGGATCAATACTAATTTGTTTTCCTATTTTAATATATTTTGTTTCATGTGACTTCACTTGTTTTCCTATTTTAATATATTTTGTTTCATGTGCCTTCACATGATTGGTGAACTCATATGTGTTAGTTTGACTGAGATATCAGACTCCATACTAATGTCTAGGATGATTTTTTATATAAAAAAAACATGGATCAAATAACAACTGCAAAGAAACATAATAAGGAAAAAATAATGTAATGATGTTTCTTAACAAATGACTGATGTTTGATGGAAAATTCTCTTATTTCTTTTAAGCAAATAAGCACTTCCCTTTAGAGGGCTGTAGATATACCAAATTCTTTAATGCAAGTTTAGGAGAAAGATAATTTTTTTGGTCTAATCTCAGTACTTTCAAGAAGAATTATATTGATCATTCATACATGTTATTAAGTATAGCTGCAATGTTAGCCTTCTTAGAGTAGATGCTAGAATTAAGTCACAATCAAATCATACAAGTGTATTAATAATTATAACATAATTAATTATTTTGATTAGGAATAAATGTTTCACATAATGTTTTAATAACAAAAAAAGTATAATATAATATTTAAGCCTTGTTATGAATCAATTTTAAGTTATTTTCATTTCTACCACAAACAAAAAATATTAATAATTTTTTATAGTATACATCAAGAATAGAGGTTAACAAATAAACTAAATTTTATTTTTATATATTTATTAATTTTAAAACTTATATAGTATTTATTTTAAGTGATTTAAATATTGTGAACGTATGTATGTCTTGCATTAAAAACGTATGTATTAATTGTTGTAATTAACTTTTATCCGAAAATCAAACAAACGTTTTTTTTTCTTTTTGTATATCGTAGGTAATATTTTAAAGAGTTCAATCTGTTACAAATTGTTAGTTTATAATTTTTATATCATCAAAAAATTAGAATTTATCGTAGAAATAACAATCAAAGTAATTAAAAAAGTAAATAAAATTATCATACATAATAATCTACAAGTAGATGACAAGATCAAAACAATATTTGTATTAATCAGCATATTCTAATTAAATTGTATGCAAAATCAAATATTGTCACGGTTAAAATTATTGTTTCTTATAATCTCACCTGATAAATCTTATGATGTAATATTCTTTCCTGATTTTCAATATCACAATTTATTTGACATTTTTATACTTTTAAGTACTATATTATGATTGTTGAGGGAAAAAAAGGTACTATATTATGAATAGCTTCTTCCTAAAGTTTATACTAAGTAAAAACAGATATTTATGAATGTATAATCTAATTAAGGTAGTACTCCAGTATTAATATTTTTATTTTTACTGGAAAGTATTTTTTTCATCCGGTTAAATACTTTAATCTCAATCAAATATTTATTTACTTTAAAATCTTCTCACACTCACACACACAAAAGAAATATTTCAACGCATTAATTTGTATATATTTGTAGAAGCTTTGGCATATAAAATTAAAATGTATTATTAATTAAATATTAAAAAAATTAACAGTTACGATCTAAACAAGTTTTTTAGATATTATTTTAAAAACATGGTTAAAGCTATTAAACATAAAATATTGCTTATCATAAACCAATATTTATCACATATTTATATAATTTTTATTATTTAACTCGAGTTTTTTTTAAAGTGTTAAAATATTTTTAAAAAAATATGTAATAAAACAAGGAAAAGAAAATTAATAATTTTATGTGGCTCATGAAATTCTTAAATTTTTTAAATAGAAAGTCACGTATTATATGTATGAAAAAACAGAAAAAAAAAAATCAAAAAACATGACGATAATCTACAAGTTATCCGAGTACTTATTGCGTCCAAATATAATCTGAAAAAAGTAACAGTCAATTGTGGGTGACTATGAATTTATAAAAGTGAGTTGGGATACTTTGACAATGGAAATTGTTTGTATCATTGAAAATTAATGTTGCATACATGACATATATATGAAAGTTCTTTTCAATACTATGATAATAGACTGAAATTGTTTCCTGCTGTGTTTGCGATGGAAGTGCAAGTGCAGACAGAGTTGATAAAGCAAGCAGAGTTGGAAGTGCAAGCATTGTTTTTGTGAAGCATAATTGCGCTTGAAGCAAGCCTAATTTTCCCGGTGAGTTGTTAGTTTATCAATTTTTACCATCTTCTTGCGCTCAAAGGTGGAAAAAATGTGATCATAGGTTTTATATTTTACTTTCTTCTGAACAATAGGTAACAATTTGTACATTGCCGACATGGATGATGAAACTGAACAAAGAGCATTGGAATATTTCAAACTGAGTAAAAGTTTCAAAAACAAAAGTTTATCTCCATTGAGCAAGGACTCAGTAAATGGTGTAAACCCTTAGTCAACTAACCATCCCAAAACCACACAATGCGCACAAATCTTGAAACTGAGCGCAGCCTCAATCCTTAATTCCTACAACATCTGTAATCATTTGATGATCCAGCTCCTTCAGGAATATACACCATGGGGCCTGCGAGATATTAATAGAGGTGATAAGATTTTTCAAAAGCAATACTACCTTGGAATTTGACTTGGGGAATTACTACTATGCTAGGAGAAGATGAAAAGTGTGCAAAAATTATTCAGTAACTATTAAAACTAAGTAAAAGACTAACGATTGAAGCCTTTTTTATCTTAAACAAAATAAGTTTGATCCTTAAAATGAATAGATGGTACTTTGTAACATAGTCTAAACAACCAAAGTAACAATCGTGATAACATTTCGATAAGTGGAATTTGTTGGCATTGTCATATTTCTAATTTCTTATGACATCATGCTAAGTTAAAATCCACTCATTCTTCATTGTTGACTTTCTCCGTACAGTTTTCATTCAATAAGCCAGATTGGTGCTATCAAACCTGACAATCTTCTCATCATCTATTTGAGGGAAAAACTTACTATCCGATCATACCAACATAGAACCTATTGATCCACGGTTCCACATGCATACCGGGTATATTCAAGAACTTGTAATTCTTTCACATTAAACTCGTTAACATTGTACTTTTTGCACATAGCTCAGTTCATGAGCACAACACAACAAAAATACACCATTTTTATTTGAAAGAAAATTATCGAACTCTAGGGATGACAGAGTAAAGGGTTTCAAACCTCAGCGAGCGCCAAATATCTCTTGTGGCGGATCATAGATACTTGAATCAGGAAAAATCTCCTCAAAATCTTGTTTCACTTTGTTTCTCAAAAGAGGATGTGGCAGGAGTCCTTTCAACAAAATTCTGAATGGCAACTCGTCAGGTGGATCCGGAGAATTCTTCATGTCCTCATATATGTTCATCGCATCCGCAGGAGATCCATAGTTCAAGAAGCCCCTTATGACTTCAGTGTAAGTCTGAGAATCAGGGAACAGATTTTCCTTTCGCATGCTTTCCCACAAGTACGATACTTCGTCCATTTTTTTGGACCTTGCCAATGCAATGATTAAATCTTTATAGAGGTATGTATCAGGTTTGTACCAATCTTGCTTTTGCATAACCTTAAACATCTGAAAATTCACTCGGTTAATTACTCGTAACCTCCGTACAATAAGCAGTGCACAGCTATAATATAATAGGAAGGTTTAATACATCAGTATATCCTAAACTTTTTTGGGAATTTTTAATGAGGTCCTTACAATTTGGTACTTTATTATACAAATTTATATATATTTGAGTCCTTCAAGTTAATTTATGGTGATTTGAAATAGCAGAAAAATAGTAATTTGTGACAACATAATTACAGATATTACAGAAGAGTTTTATTTCAGTTTAGGATCTGATTAAAAATTTCCAAATAGTTAAAGAGAAAGTAATGAATTAAACATTATAATAGTTATCATAAATAATCACTGTAAGAAATAAGAAGCATTATGACAAACAGGTGGTGGGTAAATAACATAAGAATTAAAAATGAAAAAGAATTAGAAGAGTGAATACCATGAGAGCGAGAGAAACTTGTTCTTGACGCTCAAGTTCAGTGAGAACGGCGATCATGTCCATCTTCAGGAGTCTGAGAACGTGAGATTTGATGAACTTTTGAAGCTTATCCTCGTCATCCTTAAACCTCTTCAAGCCCAATACAACAAAGAGCGCTTCTTTGCCAATGAGCTTCTTTCCCTTCCAAAGGGGGCCTCTGGGCCTTCCGTCGTGGTATAGCCTCCATGACGAGGGCGTTTTGAATGAACTAGATTGAAGGAAGGAGAATGGAGGTGAAGCGTGTTTGATAAGTTTGGTGGTTGTGGTGAAGTGTGGCAGTAATAAAGAACCAAAATCACAGATTTTCCAAACTTTTGAGAAGGAACGACCAGCCATCACACTGCACTGCCACTCAAATACCAACCCACATAACCCTCACTTCACCCTCATTACGGGCTCTATTACGCAAACCAAAGCTGTGTTCTTTTTGGTGAGGAAGCTATGTTTTGTAACTCCAAAGGGAAATGGGTGGTGATATTTTCCCAGTAACTAAAAAAAATATCTAATTTCAAAACTAAAAAATTACAATATTTTATTTATTTTTGATTTAAAATTATAATATATATTATTTTACTATTAAATTAGTGTTTTTTTTAAAGGGTATCAAACTATTATATTTTTATGCTCTCCTTTGGTCACGCGACCAAAAAATAAAAATACATAAATATTTTAAAACACCTCCTAATTGGTTTGTCCAAGACATTCCAGTTTCAGTGCTATTAAATAATACATTTGTCTATTGATTATAGTTTAATATTTGAAAAATGCAATTTTAGGTTAAAAAAAAAAGTTGGCAAAACCAAACACAATTAGTCAGAGAAAGTGCTTTTTTTCTGGCAAAATGGGAATGTGAAAGAAGTAGTAATGTAAAAGTCCTAGTAACGTGTTGTCTACTGAAAGCAATTTTGCTCCACAAAAAATAATAATTAATATCAGTTTTCGTTGTTCCTCCCTCTCAAGCAAACACAGGAAGACACAAATGATAATATTAAGATATATATCATAATTGATATATGCAAAAAGATCGAATGATGCAAACAATTGGTAGCTAAAATAGCAAAACAAAGTTTTAAAATTAGTTCGAATCCGATCTGATGATTTCATGAGCATTTCCATCAATGATCTTTGAATCCTTAATGATAACATCATTCAGTTGGACAGCTTGAACATGGTTGAATCATGGATAATTTTTTTATTAGTTTAACGAGTGAAGGCAAAGAGGACGAGAAAAACATAGATAAGAAGCGCCGAGGGAACAAGAACGAGCAAGGGAGTCACCGCAGCGAAAGTATGAGGACTCCCACAAGCAATGGTTCCCAACTTGATCTGCACCAAATCCACAAGAGCCACCACCAAAAACCCGCATCCAAAAACCGACCCAAAAGCCGAAACCAGAGTCCCCAACCTCAAAACCACCGTGTTAATTTTCGCAACACTGTGGACCCAGCTGTTGTTGTTGTTGGTGGCCAACACGTCACCATCGTCGATGTCCTTGCTGAAGTTGATCACGTTCTTGAGAGCCAAGGCGATGAGGCTTGAAAAGAGGAAGGAGCTGAAGGAGTACACGTGGAACGCGATGAGGCCTTCGGAAATGGAGGTTCCGGCGGCGCAGTCTGTGTCGTCGGCGTCAATGAGGGTGTTGGTGGTGCTGGTGGTGGTGATGCCGAGGAAGAGGGCTAAGGTGAAGAGAGAATTGACGTTGACGATGCCGTCTAAGGCCATTATGTGAATTCTGGTGGTCGTCATTTTCCGGCGAGACACGTTGGATATTCCCGGTGATGAAACGAAACCAACGAAAGATAACATTATATTTTTCTTCGCATATAACCGCTGACGCGGTTTTGTTTTCTGAGCTCAGGGATTGTGTGTTTGTATTGCTTGCAAGCAACCATTTAAAAAATGCGTTACTGCGTCTGTTGAGAGTGGCGTATAAGCTTACGTTTGGAACCAAACCCAGTTAACTTGCTTTCTTCTCAAAACTGTGTGAAAAGAAACAATGTTAAAACAATTAATTAAAGAGATGAACCTTTACTTTTGTGTTGAAAGCAAAGTTGCAAGGGATAAGTGTCTCAAATCACAGTCCATACGTAGCAGTGTTATTCTTCTTATGGTCAATGTAACCTCTTATATTCTTCACGTTTGTAGTTTCGAATTCATATTTTACATATAAAAAGAAAACTATTAGAACAATTCAGTGGATTAAAAATTTCTGTTCGGTTTTTCACTCAACACGAAACCAAATAAACATTTAATTTAATATTGTTGTAGGGAGCTATAATGATCATTATCCCTCTTTAATTTGTAGACAACACCACAAAACCCATGAAAAGAATGGGGAAAAATGGGCAACGAATTAAATAGAAAGAATAATGGTTTAAATGGTTATAATGTTTGCCCCCATTTCTATATGATATAATGAATCTAAAGGAGTTTTATTTGTAATCTTATTCTTTATATTTATTAGCACTATTTGATATCATAATTCATAATAATTTATATGTTCACTTAATTAAAGTGCTTTTTAAATGTCTTGATGATATCATGTTTGCTTTATTAGTGTAGTAAATAAGGTTTTAAAATACGAATAATATGATTTTTTTAGACTTGGATGATTATTGTTTAAGGACTTATTTATGGTATATTGCGCAAATCTTTTAAGATACAATAGAAACTTCTCAAATAATCTAAGGATATCAAAACTAGCAAGTAACTCTTAGAAGAGTAAAACCCAAGATATCAAAAAATGAAAGTAAAGAGAAAAGTACTAAAAATATTCTATTTTGGAAAGTAATAGAAAACAAAAAGAAAGAAGCTTGGATGATCTGTTTTGGAGGAGTCTTGTGCCTCTATTTATAGGCAAAGAGGAAAACTCAAAAACTACAAAAAAGGAGAAAAACGGAAGTTGTTCCACAAGATCAGAAGTGTCACCGGAAAGCTTGCCGAAAAAGGAGGAAGATGTTCTTCCAATATAGGTGGTGCCGGATTTGGAACTTTATAGGACATCGGGTCACATTGGAACAATTTGAAACTGTAGAGAAAAATAATTCAACTTCCATTTTTTTTTGGGTCTGCAAAATCCTCCCCGTAGATTTGAATCGGAACATGACACGTTCGTTGTGAAACTTCAACATCTTTTGCTTAATCTCTGCAGCACTCTGTTTTGTTATCTATCTTTTGCGATATGTGAAGAGTTCCAATTATTAGATGGACTTAAGGGTGTCATTTTGATATAAATATCTTATGTTAGCTCTTAAAAAATGTTGTAAGAATCCTAATTTTTATTGTCGTATATGATGAACTTTTTTCTCATCATTACTACTAAAAACTTCAAATGTTTTATTTATGTGACAAACTTTATCACAATCTGTTGATATAATGTGTAAGAAGATGAAGGATTGTCATCATAATTTTTATTTATAGACTTCAAGTGTATGACAAACTTTAATCACATTCACATGATAAATTTTCATAATAATATATGTTAATGTAATGAATTTTCATCATAATCTAGTAATATTTATATGATAAGTTTTCATCACAATATTCAAATATTTATCTCACAAGTTTTCATCAAAATATTCAAATATTTTATATGACGAGCTTCATCATGTTCTTCAAATATTCATATAACAAGCTTTGATAATAGTTTTTATATAGCAAACTTTCATCATAATCTTCAAATATTTTTATGATGAACTTTTATGGTATTATTTAAATATCATGTGGTAAACTTTCATAATAATCTTTATATGGAGAGATTTTATCATAATATTCAAATATTTATATACTATAAGTGTGTGGTCTCAGAAACTTTAAATATCTGACACTGTGACGAGTTGTATCGCAATCTACTATAACATTAATAAAAATACAAATAACATTGAACGGCAAACTTTTGAAACTACTTGCTATAAAACTCACAAAACCTCCATCAAACAATACTAACGAATCCATTGGAACATTAAGTCCCACGAAGGCTTTCCAGAAAATAACATCTGTCGAACTGCCTTGATCTACCAACACTCTATGTACATTGAGACTCCTCATTCCTTCTCCAAAATTTGATCTTGCACTTGAATTGATTCATTTGGCATTTTTTTGCCACTTCAATTTCCCTTTTGAGCTCTTCCTGCATCTTTTGTGACTCCTCCGCCCTCTCTTTGTTTTGTTTTGCCTGTGCATGTCTTCCATCATCTCTTGTGTCATTGTCCTTCTTGTTGCTCACATTTATAAATATAGCACAAAATTGATTTTCCTGCCCCCATAATAGACGCTAAAATGTTGTAGTTAAGGAATCTGGAGACCCTAAGCCAGAACATTAGTGTCTTAGCTTCTTTTCTTTGTCACCGCTCTTTTTTAACCTAATATTTGCCTTATCATGATTTGTATGTTTAGTTAATTAAAATGGTTTAAATGCCTTAGTAATATTATCAGGATTTGCCTATTAAATGATCTTAAAAGGCTCACATAAATCTCTTCTTCTAGCTCGGCTGGTGACGTACCAGGTATGGAGTTCAGGCCTAAACCATGACACTGCACTATCTTAAAAAAAATACTTTCAAGTATAAAGCGTTTTAAAACATTGAATCAGAACGAAACTGTTACAAGGACATAAAATTTTGGTTACTCGGGTTTAAAACATAAGATATTTGCCAGCTAAGGAGCCAAGACAATACAGCAAAATTGATCGTGAAGTACACCACCTGTGATCACAGGAACATTTACAGATCACAGCACAATTAGATAATGCAAACACTAAATTACAAATTCCAATTTCATAGACTGCCAGAATTTCATCCCATCTCCAGCACTCAAGTTACAACTGTGCCCTCTCAAGAAGGATCATCTTTTTCACTCAAAATCGATGCCCTTTGGAATCTCAATTTATCAATTTCCCTCCCTAGATAATCTAAAGTAGTGTCTGTAACATGGTTAGGGGTGCATCCAGCATCCAGCATCATTTTCAAGAACTTATAAGCATCCTTCAATAGCCCAGCCTTACTGTGAACTTCAATCAATGTATTGTAAGTGACAACATCAGGATTTATCCCACTATTCCTCATTTGCTCAAAGAGCTTATTCACCTCTTTGATTCGGCCTGCTTTCCCCAGAGCATTGATGAGAGTGTTATACATAACTATGTCAAGATAACCTCCCTGCTTCAGTAGCCTATCAAGAACAGCACTAGCTAGATCAGCTCGTCCCATCTTTCCTAAACCTTGAATTATCATATTGTATGTGGCTATATCAGCAGGACAAATTCTTTCTCCCATTTCAGTCAGAACAGCCCAAGCCTCAGTGAAATAACCCTTTTTGACAAAAGAACTCATGATAGAATTGTAAGAATAACTCACAGGACTCACACCTGCATCACTGAAAATCTCAAACAATTTGCAAGCCAAGCTCAACTTTCCCTTGGCCAAAAATATAGACAAGAAAGTATTCACCATATCAACATCAAAAGAATCCGGTCCTTTTTCTTGGACTCTTTGACCACGAGAAGGAGTAAACAGCTGGGAAGAATAGCCAGTGGAGCACATTTGATTGGCCAATTTATCAATGTGCGGCGATGATGACCACTCGTCAATCCCATCGCAAGAAGTTTCCTCCCCGTCATTAATGTTGGTGGTATCCTGGGCACGGGTCATGAAGCTCATGATGTCACTAAAATCTCCTTTGGAAGGGAACATAGGTGAGTAATCCTTTTTCTTGCCAGGAGGGTTCTTTATAGAAGCTTCCATTCCAGCTTTCCACTTTAGAACGGAAACTACCAAATCACCTTCCTTGATATACTTCATAAGCCGGTCCGTCCAATCCCAGCGACCGTGCCTATGAATGCTAATCAGCAGCGATGTTATGGTGACAAGGTCAACAATAAAACCTCTGCTTTCCATTTCTTCCACCAACTGCAGCGCCTCCTCCAGTTGACCCTCCTTACAAAGCTGCAACACAACAATGCTGTAAGTAATCCCATCCACAAATTGGCCCTTCTTCTTGAGATCACAAAACATAGTATACGCAGCTTCCGCCCTGCCATTCCTAAGCAACCCATGAATGAGAATATTATAAGTCCAGCAAGAAGGTCTCACCCCTTCTTGAACCATTTTCTCAAACAGCTGGCAGGCTTCAACAACCTTGGTGGCCTTAAAATGTCCATCCAGCAGAGAATTATAAACAAGCGTATCCGGACGGAACCCATGGCTCTGCATGTGATTAAAAACCCTTGTGGCATCACCCATCCTAAAAGTTCCGCAACAGGCATGAATTAGGTTTGTGTAGGTGAAGCGATCAGGTTGGTGAACTGAGGCATTGAGCTCCTCCCACACAACAAGCGCATCATCCACCTTGCCAAGCCTGCAAAGCGCAGTGATGAGACTGTTGTAGGTGCACAAATCAGGAGCAACCAACCCCTTACCATCGTCTTTCATCTCCTTGAAAAGCGCGAAGCAAGAAGCCAAATCACCCCAACAACCAAAAGCGTGAATACACACATTGTAACCCCACGTATCAAACGAAAACCCTTTCTTCTCCCTCAATTTTGTAAACACTTGCTTAAACTCCACCCTCATATCTGCTTTTCTCAGAGCAACCAACAACTGGTTGCACGCGATGGACTTCGAATCAACCGCGTCGAGGAGCTTGAAGAAGATGGATAACGCGAGAGAGAGTTGGTTTTTTGTGAGTAAAGCAGCGATGAGGGAGTTGTAGATTGTGCTGGCATCGAGCTGAAGGTGCTGCACGTAATCTAGCAATTGAAAAGCTAAATTGAAGTTCGAGGAGAAAATGAAGGAGTGGAGGAGGAGGTTGAGGGAGTGGGGATCGAGAACGACGCCATCTTGCGTCATGGAGTGGAGGAGGGAGGGGATTTCGGAGAAGAAGCCGCCGCCGGTGAGGGAGCGGAGGACGAGGGAGTATGCGGCCGGGGAAGGGTTGTGGTGGGAGCGAGACCATTCTAAGAAACGAAGCTTCTGCGAAGGGTGAATCGACTGGTTTGAAAGGATTTTGAGAATAAGGGGTTGGGTGAGTCCGAGAGCGACGGCGCGTGGGAGATTGAGCGTTGCAGCGTGAGAGTGGGATAGTGTGTTGGTGATAGAAGCCGCCACCAACACCTCTCCCAGCTGTTTCCATTGCCGCATTACAGTCTGAACGTTAGTCGAATTGAAACTCTAGATTCCGTTTCAAAATCAATGCGTCACCGTTTCGGTGCGTTAAGCCTTGGGCCCACCGAACCAACTAACTCTATGGATTTGGACTAGGCCCGGTTTTCTGTTACGGGTACTGGACACTGGTCAAACACTGCATTAACACTTATCGTAAAAATAAATAAATAGAAACATAAATAACTCTCATTTTCATCCTTTCATTATTCTTCTACAACTGCTTTGGAATCATTTGGTCTGGTCCAGTGGTAGAGTAAATAACAATAAATTTATATTTTGACAAACTGTGTTTGATTTATTCAACAATTGAATAAGTTTATCAATATTTTATACTACCAACAAACTATATTATGTCATGACAGATATCTCCAATGTAACTTGACATTAAAAAAAAACGAAAAAACTCAGTTTGATTTTCGTGGACAACTACTACTTAGAAAAATTTTATTTCAACCTCACATTAAATTTACTTAATTTTTATTTTAAAAAATAATTTGGTAAAAAAATCATATATTTAAATTATATAATTCAGAGTAAAAATAATGTACTTAGTTATCTACTTTATCGTGTCTACAAACCTTAAACTTAACATACACAGGCACATATCATTTTTGCAATCCTCAAACATAGCCTGACATAGGAGCATATGTTAGGCACGTACGCGTAAGCAAAGTATATACAAAGTACATACAATGTCTGTACAAGTATATACATATGTACGTGTTTATGTATATCTATTTTAAATACTTTGATAATGTAAATTGTTTGAAAATCATCATTAAACCTTGTGTAAAAAAATATAGATGCAACACAAGATGCATTTTTACTAGTAACAACAATGATGCTATTAGATTTAAAAATTATATTTAAAATTAAACTTATCTATATTTGGTTAACAATATAAATTTTAATATTCATAGACATAAAAATAAAAATATATATCGTCGATTTATATATTAAATTCTCTTTTATTATAAATAATAAGAAGTATAAAAAATATTATACCACAACTTGTCATGTATGACTTGCAATTAAATTTTAACCTCACTTATTCGTACATGTATATAATTTACAACAAAATTATTTTTCACTAGGTATGTATATGTATATTTTTTTTAAATGAAGCATTTTTAGTGTAAGAAATGAAAAAGTATTAAAAAAATGTAGATTTGGTTTTGAATGAAATGATTAAGGTGGTGAAGAAGTGTGGAATTTGAAAGAAAAAAATTGAGATTGGGATTGGGGTTATTAAGAAGGTTGTGATTGGTTAGAAGAGGAGGGGGAGAAGGGAGGAAGAGCAGAGAAGAGTGAAGGAGAGGAAGAAAGAAGGACACCCTGTCCTTAACGCACAACACCCCACCCTCCACCAGCCAGCCTGCCACACCCTACACCTTCATCACACGGACTTTGTCTTTCTCTCATTCTTCAACTCCATAAATTATATTATAATTTAATAATAATAATTAAACCTTATATATTTATTTATTTATTTTTTTCCCTTAAAAAATGAACTTATTTATTTGCGTTGGCATTGCTTTCTCACTTGTAGACATCTCTGTTTTCTCGCGTTGGCCAATTCGGCCACTCTCCTTCTCCAACTCCACCCAAATCCCCTGCGGTTCCTCCGGTTATCCGAACCGCTCAGCTCCGCTCCGGTTCCCCACCTCTCTCTTCCTCTCTGAAGTTTCCTACTTCGCTTAGTTAACAACTAAGCACACTTCACTAAACGCATTTCGTTTACCAAATCGTCGCCGTTTCGCGGTGAGTTCTTTTTCTTTGCGAATCAGTTCGTAGATAGATCCGTTTCGTCGTTTGGAGAACTTATATTTGTGCGCGTGTGGCCATGCGCCGCTGTGCTCTCCTAACGGTTAGGTTTTGGATCTGGATGAATAATCTTTGGTGTTTGGTGTTGGATCTGGCAGGTTTGAGAGATCGGAGGGGAGAGGAGCCATGACGCATCGAGTGGACCACGAGTATGACTATCTGTTCAAGATCGTTTTGATCGGAGACTCAGGTGTTGGCAAATCCAACATCCTTTCAAGGTTCACTCGAAACGAGTTCTGCTTGGAGTCCAAATCCACTATTGGAGTCGAGTTCGCCACCAGGACTCTTCAGGTAGTTCTGCTTCCTTTTCCTTTGCTGATTTTCCGTAATGAACACGTGTGCTTTTCCTGATTGATTGTATGCTTTTAGGATTTCTGGATTTTTTTTATTTTTATTTTTTTACTTTTTTCTTGGATTTCTGCCAGTTATTTGCATATATATATATATATATTCCATTATGTTCGTTTTTTTAACCTTTGCTTTAAAGGATTGATTGATTAGCTTATTTATATCCTCAGAAAATATTTATATCTCAGATCCTTTTCTGAGGAAATAAATAGTAAGGTTTTAAGTTGCGCTCGCGGCTTTGCTCTGATCTTGACGTTTCATGAATTTGCGGACATAAACCCTGATGTTGTGATCAAAATTGCAATGGCAGAGTGTTTTTCAAAACCCTTATGTATATAATGTTTTGGAGGAATGATTTTAGCTTGCGGTGTTATGATCAAGTGGAATAGGACTTTGATTTATATTTAATGTAATATAATAATAAAAGAGTTGTTGGTTAAAAATTGGTCAAGAAATTATCTTTGAACTTAGGACTAATATTATATGGTGAATGTTGTGGAAATTTTTTGGTTATTTATGTTTGAAGGTTTTCTTAATTGGATGGATTGTTGTCAGTTGGATGAACAAGGTTTTAAATTGCAATCGAGGCTGGATTTTTGTCATGATCTTTTGATGTTGCTGAAAATTACAAACGCGATACTATTGCAATGCCCGTTGCATTTGGAAACTCATGAAACCTCAATCTTGCTGTCTTAATCACGATTGCTGAAGGTTTTTTTTGAAAACCTTGATTATGAAGACTTGTACTAATGGAATTTTCTTTATGTACAGGTAGAGGGGAAGACTGTGAAAGCACAGATCTGGGACACAGCAGGTCAGGAGCGGTACCGTGCCATTACCAGTGCTTATTATAGAGGAGCTGTAGGTGCTTTACTTGTATATGACATAACTAAGAGACAAACCTTTGACAATGTCCAAAGGTGGTTGCGTGAGCTGAGGGACCATGCGGATTCTAATATAGTTATCATGATGGCTGGAAATAAATCTGATTTGAGCCATCTAAGAGCGGTTTCCGAGGAGGATGGTCAAAACTTGGCGGAGAGGGAAGGTCTGTCGTTTCTTGAGACATCTGCACTGGAGGCAACCAACATTGAGAAGGCATTCCAAACCATTTTGACAGAGATTTATCATATT
This sequence comes from Phaseolus lunatus, assembly GCA_013389735.1. Lineage (NCBI taxonomy): Eukaryota > Viridiplantae > Streptophyta > Magnoliopsida > Fabales > Fabaceae > Phaseolus > Phaseolus lunatus. The sequence goes on from CM023867.1 coordinate 5,222,923, forward strand.
GTTAGCAAAAAGGCACTCGCAGCTCAGGAAGCAGGTGTTGGTACCACACTTCCTGGTCAAGGTACCACCATCAATGTTGGGGATGCATCTGGGAATACAAAGAGAGGCTGCTGCTCCACTTAGTGTGACAATTGAGGGAAAAGCGTTGGTAGCAGATAGTATTTTTCCCTCCAATTCTATTTTGCCCCTTTCTCTTTTTTTATCTTTTTTAATTTTTTTTCTTTATGGGTGAGAGAGACACATGTAGAGTACATTTACTCCATTGAGTTGCAAAAACGAAGTCTGTGAAATTTATAAAACAATAGTCTTGCTAGTTTCTTTGGATTATCTATTCTGTGATATGATAGTTTCTCGTGAGTTAATGTAATATTGGAGCGGCGCACAGAAATTGATGATATAGTGTGATGGTTAATGGTAGTCTAACATTTCAGAGAGGTAATGTAAGATTATACGTACCTTCTGGTTTTTGTCGATACATTGTTGTTACAAGGCTAAATTTGTGACCTGCTCGACAGAGCATATGATAATCTCTCTTGCAATCTCTTCTTTTAGGACGGAAATCTGCTCTTTCGCTGATTCAGGAGGTAAAATCAAGCACCTCGTTTGCATTACAAGCACCCCACTTGTCAAGGGAATGCTACTTTTTTGTCATTATAATTTAAATTGCAATGAAGTTGGAATTTTGTGTTGTGGAATCTGTACTCTTATCAAACCGAATACAACACCTGATTGCTTTCTATAATGTCAATCTGAAGTGTTCTTTTTTCTAATGAAAAACTAAAGTTTCACATTGGTAACTCACGTTGTAAAGGTTGATGTGGGAAATTGGCATGCATTACTAAGATAAAAATTTAATTTTGATTAAATGGGTAGTATGACCTTAAAACATCCACATTATTGCAAATTTAGGGACACTTGAGGTTGATGTACAGCGCGAGCAGTTTGGTTGTGTATTCTGTTTGACAAGCTACAGTGTTGGGTACGGCAATACAAAATTTACGACAATATTTTATGTTCAGTGCATTGTTTGTGTTTATACTAGAATTTGACCTTAATACTTTACAACTGTTTTGATATTTTATTTCAAATTTTCACATTCTAATCTTCATATTAATATATTAGTTAGTGGATGAGTGAATATAAGGGTTAAGAATAATGCACTTACATATTGTTTGAGACAATTCATTGGTGTAAAAAAAATCTTAATTTCTTGTAACAAAGTCTAATTTCTCGCAAAATACGTAGTTGGACAAAAAAAATATCAGCATACTAGTGGTTTTTACAAAAAAAGATATCAGCATACGTAGTTGGACAAAATACGTAGTTGGAATATTAGTAACACTGAGATTTCATGGACACTCCTCCCAATTTTTTAACTCGTAATAAGTTTACATATAAAAATATTTTATGACTCCACTCAAAAAATGTGTTTGCCCCCTCACGATAAATGTTGCCTTGTGATATATATTTTATGTGTATAACTTTACGTAACAAATACAACTTGGATAATTAAAAAAAATAAGGAAATTAGAGGGATAATAGAGAGACAATTGCTAGTGTAACGAAGGAAGGACACATGATAATTGGTCTTAATGATAAGAACATGAGGAATGTGTTATAATTCACACAATTAACTTTAGGCGGAAGGATTTTTATTGTTAGGATGTAATATATAGGATGAGGATTGAATGGAATAATTATGAATCTTCTCCTTTTATTCTCTCTTGTAGTTTTCTTATTCCCACAATTATGTAATTTATATGTATTTTTTATTATTCTACTAGCTTACATTTCGATATAAAAGAATTCACCATTTTTATAATATTATATATAAGAGTTAAATATGTTTTTTTTCTTTATATTACAACGTAAAATTGATTTTTATCATCTAAATTTCAGATCTCTTTAGTTTTTTATTTTTATAAGAGTTTATAATTCATTGATTGGAGGTCATGCTGGTTTTAGAAAAACATTAACTCCTATCTTGCTCAATTTTATTAGAAGGATATCCAAGAAGAAGATATCGAGGAGTTTGTGTAGACTTGCTTTATTTGTCAATAGGCAAAAGTTGCTAACCTTCTTGTTGGACTAATACAACCATTACCAATTCCTGAGGATTTGAGAACGTATAGTAATGAATTTCATTACTAGTCTTCTCGCTTATAATGGTTTCGCTATGATACTTGTGGTTATTGATAGGCTATCAAACTATGTTCATTTTTCTGCTTTAAAAATTGACTATGCCAACAAATATGCCAACAAATTAGTAGCAAAGGTTTTCATGAAAACTGTGGTGAGACTACATGGGATACTTTACATTATCATATATGATAGGGATAAGTTGTGTACTAGCCAATTTTAACTGTTCAAATTAAGTGACACTTCTTTGAACTTGAGCACTGCATACAACCCAAGATCGCATGGTCAATATAAAGCCTTGAATACGTGTTTATAAATGTACGTAAGATGTTTTACTTATAATTCTCCAAAAGGCTGGACAAAGTTGTTGCCCTGGACAAAGTATTGGGTTAACACTTCTTATCATCATAGTAGTGAGATAACTCCAATTAAGATTGTCTATGACAAAGACCATTCTATTCTGGTCAAGTAAACTTTTAACCGTAGAGATCTTACTTCAGTCCAAGTACACTTAGTGCAAAGGGAGTTAACACTTAAAGGATTGAAACTTAACAAATGTTGATAAGAAAAGGAAAATATTGGAGTTGGAGACCAATGACATGGTTTTGGTGAAATTGAAACCCTACAAACAACGTTATGTTGCTCTTAGGAAGAATAAAAAACTTAATTTGAGGTATTTGGGTCCCTTTCTCGTAATTGAAAGGATTGGACGTGTTGCTTATAAATTTGTTTTACTTGAAACTAGTAGATTTCATGAAGTATTTCATTGTTCTTATTTTAAGTCTTGTAAAGGGGGTCACTCTCAACCATATGTTCCATTACCTATCACTAAAACGTTTAACTTATTTGCAACCTATGACTCAACATGTTTCTATATTGCAATCTCGAATCACATTGAGAGGACATCAACAAATTCCACAAGATGTGGTTCAATGGAAGGTTTAGATGCATATAATGCAACTTGGGAAGACCACTTAGCTTTACAAGTGGCTTATCGAAAATCTAAACTTTAAAGTCAAGGTTGATATTAATGGAGGAGGAATTTTAACAAAAACAACTTAAACAATTTAAAGAATGAGGAAACAAGAGGAATAAAGAAGCCATTGATGGCAAGGAAGGACACATGGCAGTTAATCCTAATGATAAGAATGTGAGGAAAGACATGAGAATCCACATAACTAACTCTACAATAGAGGATTTTGATTAGCCTAGGATCTAATATATATTCTATCGGTTAAGAGAGAAGACATGAATGGAATGATTTTGAATTCTCTCCCTTGATTGTTCTGTTACAGATTTCCTTATATGACAAATTTTCAATTTCTCTATGCTTGCTATTGTCCTAATAGCTCATGTTCCATTGTAAGATATTCATCATTTCCGTAATACCATATACAAAGAATGTTTTGATCATAGTTTATGTTAAACTTGTAACTATTACACTTTTCACAACATACTTGTTTACCAATGACTGGTACATCTCCCTCCTATAGATATTCCATACTCAACCATTCTCATGCTTACCCAACTAGTGTTTGAACCTTTCACTAAGTTGACCAGTCCACCCGAGGAAGGCCAGTCTGGCCCCAACTTGACATCAGGCAAGCAAATCCTCATCTCTCGGTGTTGCAGCTTTATATGGATGATGGCGATTTCTTCATATTCATCCACATCAGTGTTATGGTGTTTGTTTTTGCTGTAAAGAGAATAGGAAAAGAAAGGGTAGAAGGAGAGATTTGAGGAACAGATTGATGAGTTCATCTACTCTTCACAACTGGTATAAAGAAGAAGGATATTAATGAGAGGAAAAAATAATTGACAACTATTTAATTTTGGATGATGTTGTGCTTAATAGTCTTTTGATTAACAAAATTTAAACTTGTCCTATGCTTAGCAATTTTAAATTTTTTGTGCTGTCTTAATCTTTTAGCATATCAAATTCACTCTTAAGTCAAGATATAAAGGAATAAATCCCATTTTTTGAATTTTTATGACGATGCATCAGCCAATTATTCATTAGTAAAGGAAAGGAAAACAATTTAGCATTACTCAATTTGTATGGTTACATGCTGTATTTGATATGTTTTTTCACAGTAATGTTTAATAGTGCCTAGTAAATCAATGGAACTTATGCCAGGCTCAGCCACTACATGGCAAGAAAGAACAAGTTTTCCAACAGTTATAGCCCAAACGTGCAAGTCATGAACATCCCGTACTCCCTTGATATTTCTAATGCCACTTCCCAGCTTGCTAATATCTATCTCACTTGGTGTCCTTTCCATGAGAATGCCATAAATATTCCTAAGCATGGGCAGGGTAGTACTTAAAGATAAAACAGAGAATATAAGAGTGCACAAAAGGTCAACTATAAACCACTTAGGTTCAGCCCATATTATGGCTCCAGCTATCATCACTCCAACAGATTGAATCATATCAGCCATGACATGCAAATACGCCCCCTGAAGATTTATGTTCAAGACATTAGTATTTCTGTGACTACTTGAAACCAGAGTAACATTCTCCTCATCACTTATTATAGATAGCTCCTTATTCCCATGATCATGATCTGTCTGGCATTGATGATGACTATGATCATGACCATGACCATGATGATGATGACTATGATCATGACCATGATGATGATGACTATGATCATGACCATGATGATGATGACTATGATCATGACCATAACCATGATAATGATGACCATGACCATGATCATGACCAATCCATGCAACCATGATAAAGTTAAGAACAAACCCAAGTGTTGCAATTGCAAGCATGAGCTTTCCATTCACACTGGTATTTTGTACAAGAATTCTACCAATTGTTTCATATATCAAATAACCAGCTATCAACCAAATTAACTGCACCGATATAAGAGCCCCCAAAACCTCGAGACGACTGTATCCGAAAGATTGATGTGGTGTTGCCTCCCAACCTGAAGCCCACACTGCAAAGAGAGAGATAGAGAATCCTGTAATATCAGAAAGCAAGTGTGCTGCATCACTGATGACAGCTAGGCTGTGAGCTTTTATTCCACCAATAAGTTCCACAACCATGACAATAGCATAGAAAACAATAAGTCCAGAAAGTTTCTTTGCCGACTTTGAAGACTCGTTTGATGTCACAACACTATTTTCATGTCCAGAAAAAGGACAGCCAGAACTGCAAGATAACTCTGCTTTCATACGAAGAACATCAAGTGTTTCAGAGGCAAGGGGACTATCAATTTCCGGCATTATCCTCTCTTCCACCAAGATAGGGGCTTTCCCGTTTTCCATTTGCTCCAGCAATCTGGGTACTTATAAACCCTAAACAAAACAAGAAAACCATTTAGAAAAAGTCATCTCCAAGGCTCAGTCAATTGTTAGATTGCCAACACCAACATCAGGAAGAGCATTCAAAATCACAATCCTTGGCAGAAACCGCCAGAATTAGGTAAATAGTACATTTTTATACCATTTCAAACTGAAGCAATAAGATAAAAATGACATATTAGCGGGTCAACGATAAATTAGACTACTTCAATTTCAAGTACAAAACCAAAATAAAATAAACAGAGATGGTAAATCCACAAACGCCAATTACATCATAAGAGGAATGAGTATTTTGACACCTGACAAATTTGCGTTAATCTGAAACTTGAATTACCTTAGAAGACAGCACTCTGAGACATGGAAGCCAAGAAAATGTGATTTTGCAGAAAAGAAGAGGAAGGAAAACCCTACCAGTAGAAGTGAAGCGGTGGTGGAACCGAGGAAATGGATTGGAAATTGAGAATGGTCTCAGGAATCGAGGGCTTAGGTTTGCAATAGCCGGCAACAACCAATTACAAAACCAAGCAAACATCTTTCTTATGTACATTTCCTCCCGCACAAAATTAGGACCAAACTATACCACTACCATTCGATAACTTGTTTTATTTTCTAAAATAATTTCTACGTTTTTAATTCAATTGCTTCGCCCAGAAAATGCTATTTACTTTTATTTATTTACCAATTTAAAGCTAATCAATAATTTGGATTTCTCTTTTCTTATAATATAAAAATAATCTGTTTTAGGAAAAAACAAAGGGCTTTACTTCCGTATCTTGAATTTTAAGATGATATAATGTCCTTTATTCTGAACTGATATTTTTTTATAAAGTATAACAATATTTCTAATTTGTAAGAAAATTTTAGTTTTAATTTTTAAAATACAAGTGTAAACGGGTGGGTACAAGAGGAAGTCCCTAAGGTTACCTAATTACATGGTCTATTTTATAGGTTTAAGCCCTTCATAAATATATAATTTTAGTTTCTCTATTTTGTTTAATAATTTTGTTCACTCCTAATTTAAAATAGAATGAGGGTGAAGTGATTGGTATAAGAGTGGGTTATGTTATGTGTGTTGGTATTTGAGTGGCAGTGCAGTGTGATGGCTGGTCGTTCCTTCCCAAAAGTTTGGAAAATCTGTGATTTTGGTTCTTTATTACTGCCACACTTCACCACAACCACCAAACTTATCAAACACGCTTCACCTCCATTCTCCTTCCTTCAATCTAGTTCATTCAAAACGCCCTCGTCTTGGAGGCTATACCACGACGGAAGGCCCAGAGGCCCCCTTTGGAAGGGAAAGAAGCTCATTGGCAAAGAAGCGCTCTTTGTGATATTGGGGTTGAAGAGGTTTAAGGATGACCAGGATAAGCTTCACAAGTTCATCAAATCTCACGTTCTCAGACTCCTGAAGATGGACATGATCGCCGTTCTCACTGAACTTGAGCGTCAAGAACAAGTTTCTCTCGCTCTCATGGTATTCACTCTTCTAATTCTTTTTCATTTTTAATTCTTATGATATTTACCCACCACCTGTTTGTCATAATGCTTCTTATTTCTTACAGTGATTATTTATGATAACTATTATAATGTTTAATTCATTACTTTCTATTTAACTATTTGGAAATTTTTAATCGGATCCTAAACTGAAATAAAACTCTTCTGTAATATCTGTAATTATGTTGTCACAAATTACTATTTTTCTGCTATTTCAAATCACCATAAATTAACTTGAAGGGCTCAAATATATATAAATTTGTATAGTAAAGTACCTAATTGTAAGGACCTCATTAAAAATTCCCAAAAAAGTTTAGGACATACTGATGTTATATTATAGCTGTGCACTGCTTATTGTACGGAGGTTACGAGTAATTAACTGAATGAATTTTCAGATGTTTAAGGTTATGCAAAAGCAAGATTGGTACAAACCTGATACATACCTCTATAAAGATTTAATCATTGCATTGGCAAGGTCCAAAAAAATGGACGAAGTATCGTACTTGTGGGAAAGCATGCGAAAGGAAAATCTGTTCCCTGATTCTCAGACTTACACTGAAGTCATAAGGGGCTTCTTGAACTATGGATCTCCTGCGGATGCGATGAACATATATGAGGACATGAAGAATTCTCCGGATCCACCTGACGAGTTGCCATTCAGAATTTTGTTGAAAGGACTCCTGCCACATCCTCTTTTGAGAAATAAAGTGAAACAAGATTTTGAGGAGATTTTTCCTGATTCAAGTATCTATGATCCGCCACAAGAGATATTTGGCGCGCGCTGAGGTTTGAACCCCGTTTACTCTGTCATCCCAAGAATTCGATAATTTTCTTTCAACTAAAAATGGTGTTTTGTTGTGTTGTGCTCATGAACTGAGTTATGTGCAAAAAGTACAATGATGACGAGTTTAATGTGAAAGAATTTCTGAATATACTGGATATTCTTGTGGGACTGTAAGCCAATAGGTTCTATGTTGGTATAATCAGATAGACAATACTTTTCCATCAAATATATGGTGAGAGGATAGTCAAGTTTGATAACTCTTGGCTGGTTTATAGGATGAAAATTTTATGGGGAATGTCAGCAGTAAAGAATGAGTAAAAGGAATAGGATTTTATCTTTTCCTTATGTCATTAGAAAATAGAACTCTTTGATGCCATTACCATCCTCTGACATGTTATGGTCTTGTTGGAGTCATGTACTCACTTATAACATTTTGCTACTATTATCGTTTATATTATGTTTTCTTAAAGTTCAAGGAACTAATCTATCAATATCAAGGAGCAGTTGTCGAGGATGTACCTCGTGGTAACACTGTTGCCATGGTTGGATTGGATCGATTTATCACCAAAATGCAACCTTAACCAATGAAAAGGATGTTGATGCAAACTCAATTGGGGCCATGAAGTTTTCTGTCTCGTCTGTTGTTTGTGTTGCTGTCCAGTGCAAGGTTGCATCAGATCTTCCTAAGCCTGTTGAAGGTCTTGAAACAGTTGGTCAAATCTGATCCTATGGCTGTCCGTACTATAGAGAAGTCTAGAGTACAAATTGTTTGAAGGACCTGCAGGACGACTTCATGGGTGGAGCTGAGATTATTAAGTCAGATCCTGTTGTGTCCTTCTGTGAGAAGGGTCTTGAACAGATCTTGCCGCACTGTTATGAGCAAGTAACCTAACAACACAACTGTCTGTACATGGAAGCCAGGCCCATGGAGGGGAGCTTCCCGAGGCTACCAATGATGACTGAATTGGTCCTTGATATGACCCCAAAGTTTCTTCTAAAATTCTCAGAAAACTTTGTTTGGGATACGAATATTGCTAAGAAAATCTGGTATTTTGGAGACCTGCAACTGTGGTTGCTGGGTTCCGGCTATCTGCACAGGTCAGGTCACTCCCACTGCAAGGAGAGTCTTTTATGCTTCCTAGTTGAATTCAAAGCCAAGGCTTCTTGAGCCTCTTTAGCTGGTTGAGATACAGGCACCTGAGCTGGCACTCGGTGGCATCTACAGTGTTCTTAACCAGAAACATGGACACGTCTTTGAGGAAATTCAGTGGGCTGGTACCCCATTATACAACACAAAGGCATAACTCCCAGCCATCAAGTCCTTTGCGTTCTCAAGCTCACTAAGGGCTGCAGTCAGGGCAGGCTTTCCCCAGTGTGTTTTTTATCACTGGGATATGATGTCATCTGATGGGTCTCAAGCTGCACAACTATTATTGACATTCTCACTAATGCTTTGTTTGGATTACTAATGCTTTGTTTGGATTAAAGGTTTGGATTACTAATGCTTTGTTTGGATTAAAGGGTGTGGAGGGAGTGGAAAGTTGAGAGTGTGAGAGAGTGGAAGTATGAAAATTTGAGAAGAAAGTGTGAAGAAAGTTGAGGTTGTTTGGATTGGGATATGTTAGAGTAGATATGTGAAGAAAGTTTATTGAAATACGTGAGTTATGTGATGGTTGTAAGAGTATTTTAAATTATTTTAAATAGTGAAAATTGTAAGATTACAAATTTATCCTCTTATATATATAAAAAAAATAACTATTAATTTTGTGCATATTTTAGTTAATTAAAATAATTTAAAGTTTCATTTATAAATAAAATATATATAAAATTCAAATAAATAATTAAATATAATTTTAAATGTAAATATAATTTATTATTTTCTATTTTATTAATTTAAATTAATTTTGTTACTTAAGTTAATTTATTTAGATAATTTTAATATTATTTATGATTTTTTAAATTATGTTATATTATATACATATACAAAATTATTATTAATAATGATTTTTATTATTATCATTAACAAAATCAATATATTTTAAAAAGTAAATGGATATTTAGAACACAACATGAATATTAAGTAGTTACCAAAATATATAATATAAAGTATATTTAATCCGGAAAGAGATAAAGACATGTTAATTTGTTTGTAGTTTTGAAATTATGTAAAAATGAAGAACATACTAATGTTAATTAGAAAAAGAAAACATATCCCCACTAATAACATTTTAATAATTGTTATGAAGATCTTCAAACGGTTTTCTAGAAGACATATCTATCTCGTTGTCTGACAATAATTACATCTTTTTTATCGGCAACGTCTTCAATACATCATTTGAAAAAAATTACAGCATAGAACCATGACACTTGTAATCTATTTTGAAGAAAAGAATAAATGTTCAAAAAAATAAAAACTATCTACGTATATTATTAAAAATTTAAATTTCTTAAACTTTTTCTATTCTTTTAATTACTACAACATATTTTGTAATCTTTTTAATTTTAAGATTAATAATTTATGTAAAATCTAAAACAAAAATTAACAGTAAACATTATAAATTTTTTATTTCCACTTTGTAAAATTATTTTGTTAAATAAATAAATCTACTTTTTATAAACAATTAAATGTTCAAAAAATAATAATAATAATAAGTATCTACACATATTATTAAAAATTCAAATTTCTTCTTTAACTTTTTCTAATTTTTTTAATTATTACAATATTTTTATAATCTTTTTAATAATAATATTTTATATCTACATTTTCAATTCACTTCACACAAAATACATAAGCAACTTAACACAATAATTATTTGACTAATATAATTAATAGATTTGTCCTAAACATTGACATCTAAAATTACAAACTAATTAACAAAAATAACTACTTTAAAATGATTTAAACAAATTTCATTCCAAACACAATAAACATTCAAACACAATTTAAAAATAAATAAAACATATATTTAAAAAAAAAATCACACATACCTTAAGAGAATATAACAAAACCACAATATAATGCAACTGTCAGCAAGATCAAAGTGTGCCTGAAAAAATATATTAAAAAAAATTTAGAAAATCAAAAATCTAGAAAACCATAAACATAATCGATTATCACTTTCCTTAAAAAATCACATAATCGATTATCCAAAGTTTTAAGAACCATAATCGACTTTGCTTCCAATTCAAAATCTAACATAATGGATTATGCTTAGAGATAATCGATTATGTTGAAAAAAAGACAGCTTCCATAATCGATTAGGTAATGAAAAAAAACTCAAATAATCGATTATATGAAGACCTTAATGGATTATGAACTATTTTTAACTACATAATCAATTATGTAGTGCGTTCTTTTACAATAATAATCGGTTATACAAGAAACTAAAATGAAAAAAACGTAACCTCAGGCCAGATATCAACTACCATACTCAATCTCTTACCTCTATGCTTACTGGAGACCCTCTCCAGCACCCTATATCAATGCTACTCTCTGTGGGAACAATTCAAAATGTTGTGCTTCGTTTCCTTTGCACATACCTCTCTTATACACTCGTGCATCACAATTATGATGCACCCACTCTCTCACCAACACACTCATGCATTCAATTTGTATTCAAATTGGTCAAAGAGATTCCTGAACCAAAGTCAGCAATCTCATGCGCAGAGTGGCGTGCCTGTGTGGTTGTCATGCAAAGCTGATGAAAACTGTGTAACGTGATGGAAACTATGTAACGTTAAAAACTGTGGGCAGAAACGTATTTAACTAAATCCTATATGGTTTTCCCTTCCTTTCACTCTCATTTCTCTTCAATTATGAGACAACTCAAACTTCCCTCATCTTTCCACTCACTCTCACCCTCATTCTCTCATGGAAGCAAACGGGGGTGGCACCCTCTCATCCATCTTCGCTACCGTGACCCCCAGAAGCAAACACTGTGTAAATGAAAGGATTGAGGGAGCAAATGACGCCACTTTCAGGATACGAGGACAAGCCATACATATTTTGACTACCCTTCATGAATCTAGCTGATAATTTATGTTGAACCTTAGTACTGTTTTGTCTTCAGAAATGAGTTTTGTTTCTGCACTCGATATAATTCTGCATTATTTTAAGTATGGTTTGGTGTTTGGAGTCCTGAAACTTTGTTTTGGATGTGAAAAATGAAACTTACTCAAAGTAACCTTAGTTTAAATGTGAAAAATGGATCCACTTTTGATTTGATATGACGGTCAAACCAACTAAACTAAGTGTTAATGTTTGCACCAGTGTTTTCTTGTTTATTTTAAATACTTAAACCTCGTCATCCCATCGGTGTTTTCTGGCAGTTTTTGTATATAAGCTCAAATTGACTGATTCTTCCTTCCTTCCATTTGGGTTGTCGTTAGGTTTGTAGGATCAAGCAAGTTGCACAAGAGCAGAAGATTCAGCTTTGTAAACTTAACTAAACCAAATGAGCAGAGGAAAAGTTGAAGTGTCCTGTATTTATAATCTGAAAAAAGTTAAATTGTGACTGTTGAATGCAATTGAAAAGCTAATTTAAATCATAATAATTAGTTTGAATAACCTATTTACATTAAAACATGTTTTACCAAAATTAATTTTCTATTTTTAAAACAAATATAGGTAAAGATATTTTGGGATTTGCCATAATTATTGGCCCTCACAAAGAGAAACTTTGTGATTATTAAAATTTCAACCAACGTTTCCGGTTGATAGTTTCACGCAACCAGACATATAGATTGAACCAAGGGACTTCCCCCTATTTATTCTTAGTAACAATAATATAAAACTAAAGGGACTTCCCTATATTTATTCTTAGTAACAATAATATAAAACTAGTAAACGAGTGCTTCTGTCCTTGCTTCAAAGGAAGGTTTATACACGGGCGTTCACAATGAAGCCACCATCAACATAAATGGTTTGTCCTGTAATGTAAGAGGCTGCAGGCAAGCACAGAAATGCCACCAACGAAGACACCTCCTCTACCTCTCCAAGCCGTCCAAGAGCGGTTCTTGAAATGAAACCATTCAGAACTTTTGCATCTTTAAAGACCTGCAAGAAAACAATGATATGATACCCTCTGGGAAAGGAATTATAAAAATGACTAAAAAAATGGAGAATTTTGAAATTACATTGGCCAAACCAACGTTGTTCATTTTCCTTTCTAATTATGTTATGTCACATGAAATTTAGTCAAAAACACATGTAAAAGTTTCTGATATGATAAAAAGTGTGTTCCTACTTCTTATCACAGAATAATACAAGTCACTAACGATATGTAGAAAATTACCGTGTCTCCGAGAGGGGTTTTGATTGGTCCTGGTGCAACGCAGTTAGTCCTTATATTGTCTTTGGCCCACTCGCATGCCAGGTTTCTAGTCAGTTGGTTAATTGCTCCTGCATGCCAATTACATCAATGGAATTAGCATCTAGTCCTTCTATAACTCTTCCCCTGGAAATGAAATGATGAAACAATCAATTACCTTTTGTTAAACCATAAATGGATCCTACATTTACTGATACCTCACCAGCAACGGAGGATATAAAAATTATGCTTGCAGCCTCTGAAGCCTTTAGGAGAGGATGTGCAAGTTGGCTTATGTGATAAGCAGATTCAAGATTTGTGTTGACCAGAAATGAGAAATCTTCCTCCGTAAAATCCAGGGTCTGTTTCTTTATGTTTGTTCCCACATTGTTTACCTAAATTCATACACAAAAATTAACGAAAGAGAATGTTATAGTCCTCCAAGTTGGATCCCAAATTAGTTCTCATTCTTGTCAGTTAGCCAAGTTCTAGTAAGAAAAGGTGAAAAAAAACATGGCATTACAAGGATATTGAGTTTTCCATTGAACTGAGAGGAGACTCTAGCTATGAGCTCTTGTCTGTTTACACGAGAGGCCACGTCACAGACCGAACCAGTTACTCTGTATCCTTTTGTGGTCCATTCGTTTAAGGAATCATTGAGTTCAGCTTCGTTTCGAGCACAAGTGTGTACAGTTGCACCCAGCTGAGCCAACTCCTCCACGATAGCATATCTAGGATGAAGTGCAAATAATATACATCAGAGAAATTAACAACAAGAAACAATTCTCATGCAATATCCACTTATTTTGTACTTCTTGTTACTAACGTTTATTGATACAAACATTACTACAGATCAACACAAAAAAATTAAGCACTTTTTCCACTAGCTTTTGTTGTTCATTGATAGTTAACAAATTAATAGGTATTTTTCAGTAGCAAGTTTCAAATTCAGAAACAAAAAGTGAAAGGAAAAATGTGGAAAAAGAAGGACAGATGATAGTAACCCGATTCCTTTGGATCCACCAGTGACCAGAGCTGTCATCCCCTGCAGACACCACCTGCTACTTTTGGTACCACTGTTTCTCTCACCCATTGTTTTGTTTTAGATGAAGGAGATGATACGATGAATGAAGCTTAAAAATATGTAATAATTGTTATTGCTACCTTCTAAAGGGCTTATATTTATAGTCATTATCATTCTCTCCATGCAGAAAGTTCAGAGTTAAAATGTAAGCCGTGACGAGAATACAAAAAAAATCAAAACAAAATATGTCAAAAAACTATAAAAAAAAATGTGGATCTTTTATGCATGTCACGTGGCTTCCTCTATTACCGACGTCTGGCACAACCAGCTTCTATGCGTGACGTGTTGTTCCTCATACCTACACTCTCAAAATTAGCTTCCTCTTCCTCTTCCTCTTCCTCTTCCTCTCTCTCATCCACACATTCACCAATTTTTCAACATTTTCAACTAATGAAATTATTCTCAAAATGTATCCTCTCCTGCCTAATTTTTTGAGCAGCAAAGGTCTTGATTTGTTAATTGATTTATTATTTTCACACTAGCTAAAGGATAGGAAAATATAATCAATGCTTGAGATTTTTCGAGGATATTTTTAGAAAATAAAAAAAAATAAGAGGAAAAAATAAATATATTTTTCCATAAACTACATTAATTTTGCATAAATAAATTTATAGAAAAGAAATCCTTGGCTTCTGTAAAATGATAACTTTTAACTCATTTACAAGTTAATCGTAATTATAGATAAATTCATTTTCTTTTTCGTTTCTTTAAAGAAATATTTATAAAGAAGCTTATCTATTCAAATTAGTTTATGTATAAAATTAATTTTAATTTATTTCACTTTTCTTTATCTTGTACAAGTACTCATAGAGTTGTTCATCTAAACCGAATTTTTAAGTGTATGTTTAACATAGTGTTATTACTTGACAAAACACGAGGTAATCACTTTAGTGCTTTTATAGTAGAAGGATAAAATAATCAATTCTACGAGAAAGAATCCTGATTAGTGAAGAAAAGATCACCCACGTTCGTGACAACAATTTAAGAACCTAAAAACCCAAACATGTCATTTGTAACATCTAAAAAAGAGTTTTTCTTTTAATTTGTTACCATACCTTTTTCTCTTGAGAAATTGAGGTACATAATAATAAGTTTTCTTAACTGACTTTTAACTCAAATTATTTTAAATGCTTCAACGAATGAAACAAAATCATTGGAAACCTTCCATAATATAGCACGACCAGTGCATTGGGGTTGGTCAGAGGACTAACTCTTGCAAGCTTGACAGAGAAGTAGAGAACCATGTGAAATGCTCCACAGGAATGGCGATTGAGAGGAAAATTAGTAAGGAGGGTGCATGATGTAAGCAGCAACTCTTAGAACTGCGTTGTTGGGTAGAAACCATTCACGGACATTCCTCCATCAATACAAATAATCTGGCCAGTGATGTATGACGATGCTGGTAGGCAAAGAAACGCAACAAGAGAAGAGACTTCTGCTGGATCTCCTAGCCGCCTAAGAGGAGTCCTAGAGTAAACTTCTTCCAGATACTCTTTCTTGCTCAGCACCTAAAAGAAGAGGGTAAACTTAGATAACGTTCATATCTGGTCACTACATTAGATTTCTGTGTTTTAGAGCATCGAGAAAGTTCCTGACCCAAATGCAATGTTCTTACATAGGGAATGGAACACTACTGACCACTGTTAGAATTTTTCACAAAGCTATTGTGCAGCATGAATTATAGGTAAGGACAATCACAAACTAAAATTCATGCAGTAACAAAGCCAAAGACAATGTCCAAGACACATTTTTCTTTGATCTCTATGCTTGGAAAATGTAATTTGTTGTGCAAGAGTGCTAGTAGTATGTTAAAGGAAGGGTTTAGAGCGATTTACTGATTTAGACTCTCAAGCAAATCCCAGGACGGCCCAACTATGGGACCAGAAAAAATGTCTTAAAAATACTTTTGTTGGATATTTGGAAGAATCTATTGTGTCTCTGTTTCTGCCATATTGTCTAAATTTGTTGGGTCTAACAGAAGCAGTGGTTGTGCATTTAGATTCGGATTATCATTGGCATGTCATACACGCTTGTGGAAGAGTTACTGATCCAGACGACTGGATTCAAGTTAAGTAGCTAGGGTGGCAATTCACTAGACAATAGATTCATTACAATCTACCTAAGATAGGATAGAGGAAAGAGATTGATTACGTATATCTACAAGTACGAAGATGTAGAATCAATTCTGTTCTTTTGAAATATGTTGTTAATCAGAGGGAGAGGAATACAGATCATAGGCATAAGACAAATAGAAAGGAATAATTCTCAGGAGATATCTGATATTGATTAAAAGATGTAAAATGAATTACAAGTAGTCTCTGACTTAGAGTTTTTGGACTAACGATGTACAACTACTTACCTAATGGTATAGACTAACAAAACATACAAGGGATGGAAGACTTAAAAATCAGAAGTGGTATGTACCTTGTAATTTCAAAAGCTGTTCAGTTTGGAAATAATATTTTCATGCACCCAACCAATTTTTTAAAAAAAAAGCAAGTAAAAAGTGATGGTATTACTATATCATCATTAAAATGACAGTAATGAGGGTCATAGGCAGCTCATTCTAACCAATGGATACAGGATAAAGCAGAAGAACAACCTGCTCTACCATTGAAGTTCTGATGTACCAAGGTGCCACTGCATTACTCCTTATATTGTCTTTTGCCCACTCACAAGCTAGATTTCTTGTGAGTTGATTAATTGCCCCTATAAATCAGAAAACAAACTAACCTTCAACATTTGATAAACTCATCAACCACAGCATTTGTTTAACAAGCTGCAATACAGCATCGGGCAGGCAAATTACCTTTTGTTGCTCCTTGAACAGACATTGACTTCAGTGAGACAAAACCAGAAACAGAAGAGACAAACACAACACTTCCCATTCCCGATGCTTTCAAAAGTGGATATGCAAGTTGACATATGTGAAAGACAGATCCCAAATTGGTATCAATAAGAGTGGAAAATTCTGCACTTGTGAAGTCTGTCACCGGTTTCCGAATGTTTGTCCCTACATTGTTTGTCTAAACATCAAATTTATCAGGTTAGCAGGGACATCTACATTAATAAGGCTTACTAATCCAAAGTAAACCTCAAAAGTAATCGAGAACCACTGTTTAACAGGACTAAACATCTAGGGGTGGTAAAATAAATTATCAGTGTAACCGATAGGCCTAACAGTTACTAGAACAAACTCCAATACTATCTAATGATTTGCTTTTGTGCCTTGATCCCCAAAAGTTAGTTCATAATACAAGATTAGTCTCCACTTTTATGCACCACTTTACTCATATACCATTATCCAATAGGTTATTTTTAACAACAACTTACAAGGATGTTGAGTTTCCCGTGAAAAAGAGAGGAAACAGACTCCATGAGCGCCTCCCTCTGCTTTGGAACTGATACATCACAAACTGAGCCAGTGACCTCAAAGCCCGAATCATTCCATTTCTTCAGGCATTCAGTGAGATCGTGTTCGTTCCTGGCACAGGTATGAACTCTGGCTCCAAACCCCATCAATTCCTCCACAATGGCACGCCTTTTACACGTCCCACAAGAAATCACAAGTTAAATTATGACGAAATTAAAAGGGTCAGAACAAAAAATTAAACATGGGTGTGAAAGTCGGAATGTCGATATACCCTATTCCTCGAGTTCCACCAGTGACGAGAGCTGTCATGCCCTGAAGAGTCCACCTTTGCTGCGTGGACTGGCTCCGAATGCAATTGGACTTTGATATTTTTCTTCCATGATTGAAAATGAAAGAGGTGGTGGTGGTAATGCGGTTTGACGGTAATGGAAGATACGAAGTTGGATTTATGAGGGAAAGCTGATGCATTTTGTTCTAATTACAGCCAGAACATGCGACCAGGATTGTTTTTTTTTAAGGTAATTTGGTTTTCCATTACAGTATTATCTGGGACTGGGACAACTTGATTCAGAGGATTCTGTGTGTTTACATGGCTGAGTTTTTTTTTTTTTTCTTTGTGGAAAATTCTTGAAATACAAATTGCTTCATGGTTTAACCAATTTCACTAATGAGTTTATGTTAGAAATTTTTTATTAATAACTTTTAAATATAAATTTAAAATAAAAAATGTAGTTTGCAATTAATTAATATAAATTTTCTTTCTCACACTTACACCCATTCTCCCTTCGCTAATCTCTCTCAACTTCTGTCCTGAACTCTCATTTTTTCCTATTTTTATTTTGTCTTCTTTCATCAAATTGTTAAAGAAGAAAGAACCAAAAACAAGTTCTGTTAAGCTGGCGCATAAAACAATAAGATAGGGTTTTTTTAATAAATTAAATAATGAGTTTGTCTAAATCTTATTCAACTTAATTCATAAATATTTATAAATATTTCTATTTTAATGTCACTAAATATCTAAATAGAATTAATAATAAGAATCTGAACATAAGAATTTTAAGAATCTATTAGTCAGCATAATAATCTTTTAAGTACTCATTTGAATATTTATTCGAAAATTATTTTGACTCTTGAGGTAATATATTATCAAAATTTCAAATAGTAACGAATTTGTTTTGAATTCTAAAAAAATTACATGATTTTATGAATTCAATTGGATTGTATCGATACGTAATTTTTTTTAGTAAATATCCAAATTCGTATTTAAAAGATAAGTATGTTATGTAATAAGTTTTGAATAAAACGTTTAAGTAAATAGTCTTCAAAAATCCATTTATTTGCAGAAAAGTATTTTTTTATCGAATATAAAAAAAAATTATGCTTATATATCAAATATTACATATTTATAAAAGACTTATATACAAATATATAGATTTTTTTAAGAAGGCATTTATATAAAAAAATTGATAATTTTTTT
Source organism: Phaseolus lunatus (assembly GCA_013389735.1). Classification (NCBI taxonomy): domain Eukaryota; kingdom Viridiplantae; phylum Streptophyta; class Magnoliopsida; order Fabales; family Fabaceae; genus Phaseolus; species Phaseolus lunatus. The sequence goes on from CM023867.1 coordinate 5,241,903, forward strand.
TCACTCGTTTTTAAATACAAATTTAATTTTTTTATCTTTCACAAGCTTTTACACTTGTATAAGACCCTTCATAAATAACCAATTGGCTCATAAATAAACTGTAACGTGAAACAACTAAAGTATTACATGTATAATCAATTATACATTATCCACTTACGGAGGTTAAAAATACTTTGTTTAACGTAAATAATTAATTATTCTATATATTTTTCAAGAGAAATTATCAATTCAAACACACTAAATATTAGTATTTGTTTTTATGGAAAACGAAAAAAAAAATACTTAGGTCATATCTAACGATGATTTTTATTGGAATTCTTAAAGAAAAAAATCTGTTTTTAAGTATTTTCCGTCGTTTTGTAAAAAGTACTTTTGTCGTTAGAGTTTCTTGATGTGGAAATTAAGTGTAAAATAAAATCATATAGAGTTAGCTTTTTTTTTTTAAATTAAGGTTGTATTTGAAATTTATTTTATTTTTAAAATTAGTTTTCAAAATGCAATTAAATAAGATTTGTGTTGGTGGAGATGTAAAAGCTTCAACGTAGCGTGTGAATAAGATTGAAAAAAATCTCTTCATTATTTGTTTCTTTAATAATCACAATTATGTTATTATGTATGCTTTCTCGTGGGATTTTGAAATGTCTTTATGAGTTTTAATCATATAAATTGACTATGAAACTAAGATAAGATCTGAAACTTAATCATACTTAAATAATTTTTTAAATTTTGTCTAAATAATTTCAAATTTTAATAATATTATTGGATGAGGAATTAATTGCTAAGTAGAATGAAGCCGTTCTAAAATTTAGTTTCTAAATTAAAAAAGTAAAAAAAAAATAATAGAACTAACTAAAATATTATTTTCATTGCCATAATAAACTTACAAATATAAAGATAAAAAGTATATAATGGAATTCACATGAAATTCTTGAGAATTTTATCATTGCAATGAAAATTGATACGACTTTCTAAAAAAAAATTCCTTCTTCCAACCTTTGCACCCTCTTATTGTGGGATAGTTCGTAGTAGCTTTTGCTTATTTTTTTAATTTTTTTTTCAATAATGTAAGAAAATCTGGATCCATTTAAAAATATCTTAAAAAGTCATAAATGAATTCTTGACCAGATGGTCTTCAGATGCAAGGAGAGAAAAGAAGAAATTTGTGTGTGAATCCTACTATAAAAGTTTCTATATATGACAGCCAACAATTTACTTAGAAAATGGAGAAGAAAATTATGAAAATAAATTCATTGCTATTTTAACTTCAATTAAATATAAATAATTTGTTACAAGAGTAAACAAATATTTATATCACTTTTTTATTCTTTTATTTTTTCAATTTAAAAAAAATATAAATGTAAATAATGCTTCTTATAGATCAAGCCCGTCAAATAGCTTGTTACATTAATTGTGTTTTTGGTGAGGAAAATAGGTTTCAATAAAAGAGGTATATGTTGGCAAGGATATGATATTTTAAACATTTTTTACATAGGTCACAATAGCAAACTTTTCTGGTTAAATGAAAACCCCAAATCCTTTTGAAATATGACAAACTTAGGATTGTCTATTTGCAATGCAATATACAAGTGATTGAAAATTTATCAGGAGTTTTCCTTTTTTTTTAATTAAGTAATGAACTTTAAGTTTAACTCAATCTTATAAAATTTACTTATAAGGTGAAATTTGCATCTACTTATATATTATAAAATGTTTTTATTTCTAGTTAAAGTAAGATTTTCAACATACCTCTCTCACGTTGAAACCCTCCAACTTGTGTGTGAGACTATATATTTATGGGTAACCTAATAAGTCAGACAAATTCTCACTATGAGGGACTATAAATAACTCTGATACAATATTAATAAGTAAACTTTGGGTCTAACTTAATCTTATAAACCTAACTCAACTTTATTAATAAGATTGAGTTAGACTTAAAGTTTACTCTTTATATGTTAATTTGAATTTTTTTTTAAAAACATCAAATTTGAACATTTCTTAGATATCACACATCAAAATGTCTATATTAATATTATTTTAAATATAAGTATAAATTTTTATTTTTGGACATTCTCTCTGAAGAAGGCACATATTGACAATTTTATCTAGGTTTTTAATTACAAAATTGTTGTGCAAGAAGTTCCTATTAAGTTTTTTTTTTAATTTATTTTTCTTCACATCTTGTTGCATATCATTAAATTTAAATGAGACTATACCCACAACTTGTCATCCTAATTCATGACAAAATTGAGTCTCCATCCTTAAACCTTTGACTATAATATATGATCACATAAACTTATAAACATCATTTTAGAAAGTTTAGACTTTTATCCTCCAAGCTTTATATATAGTTATCTATTATATAAAGGATAAATAAATTTCAATAGTCCAATATATCATTCTATTAAAATATATATCATTATGTTAAAATGACATAATAAGAATTAGTATTTTTCTTTTCGTTTAATTTTTTAGATAAAAAGGTAAAAATAATAAGGATACGCAAATATTTGTTCACACTTTCTCTTTAACTTTACTAACTAGTATTAAATTTCATTGTCTAGAAGTTTAATAACGAGTGTTGAATTTTATTCTCTAGAACAAGCAAAGATGAATGATTACAAAATGTTTAGAGCGTCATATATACTAAACAATACAATCATTATTTTCAACAATTTTCATACAACATTTTCATCAATTAATCTTTATGAAATGAAATTGAAATAGTTAATTTTGTATATTTTTTGAACTTAATAAATATTCATTCTTCAACTTTTTTGAATAATTTGTACTCTTAAAAACATGAAAGAGACGTATCTGAAGTAGATAAATGATTGTTTGACATGTTTGTTTCACCTTCTAACCTTAATTACCTATAAAACATTAACACCTTTGTATTTTGAAGTTTGATTGTCTCCTAAAACATCATGGCTGATTGAAACTAGGTTATCAGTAGCAGTTTCCAAGTGGAAGACGTTCATGGCTGGTAATGAATAATAATCCTCTGTTTTCTTTTCTTTTATTGTTTCCTTTTTGCTTATACATTGCCAACACAAACAACAATTACCAAGTCAGCTTCAAATTCAATGTTCAGGACGGCTAAACACCAAAACATACAAGACTCTCTTTGACTAAACACTATGGAAACACCAATATCAAAATTTTAATTAATTAACTATTATCAGAATAATTATATTCTTCATTTTTAACCGGGATTTAAAATCATAATTAAAAAAACTGTTTCTAGTTCATTCGTGTCAACAATTCACACTAACAATATTCTTAATTTCTAGTTTACTAAATTGTATTACTAGTTTTAATGAAACTAACTAGATTTAATATGGACGGGTGAATAAAATATTCAAAATTTCTGACTATTTTCTAAATCAAATGGTCATATATTGTAGACAATTGCGTGATTTCTAAGGTGACCTTTTCATCTTTGGAGAGAAACCAATCTGACTTAAAACAAATATTATTTTAGTCTTTCTCCACAGCTCACAATATCTACTGTTCTCAGAAAACATTTGTCATCTTCTCTTAACTTTCTTCATTTGGATCTTTCTAAGCTAGAACAATTATTAGTTTTTTAAATAAAAAAAAACTAAATTATTAATTAGTAGCTTCTAAACTATTTAAGAATTGTTAAAGAGATTCTTAAACTAAAATAATAATAGTTGAGTCCTTAATTGTGTACTTTTCTTTCCAATTAAAGTCTCAGAATTTTAAAACTGCTACAAAATATTATTTTCTGTCAGTTTCACTGTCAGAAACTAATCTATCTAGACCACAAAGGACGTTTCCAAATTCTACATGTAAAAGCTACATTCTGAGATGTTCCTTTGGCAGAATAACTTTTTTCTTACATTTCAATAAAAATAAAAATAAAAACTTCTAAAATTTAGTCTGTTTTGAGACTAAAATCATTGTTTCTTTTCACTTGGAGGAAAAACATGGTACAAGTTTATAAATTTATAATAAAGTTGTTTGATAGTAACATGCATTGCAAGTTTGTGAGACAACATTTGAATCTAACGTAGGCCGAAAGCCAGAAGCCAAAATGCAAGTTGTCTTCAATATATATATACTTGACCCAGTAGTTTTTGAAGCCTTAAGCTATTTTGTCCTTTGCAACAACTCAAGCTGTAAAACATATTCAGGAAGTTACATTCTCATTACATGCCACTTTCATTAAATAATAATAAGATGAAAGCAGGCCTTTCTATGAACCACATTCAACTTCAACATATAAAACCACCTATCTGCTTTTGTTGACCATCTCTTTTCCTATCTACACACTATACTTCACATTCATTCTTACATATTTCTTCAGAGTTGAAACTAATCAAATGGAATCTGATCATGATCACCAAGCAGCAATATCTGAAAATCCCTCTGATGGGGAGGACCAAGGTGCAACTCACGTGACATCCAGATCCTACGAGTGCAACTTCTGCAGGAGGGGCTTCTCCAATGCACAAGCACTGGGGGGACACATGAACATCCACAGGAAAGACAAAGCCAAGCTTAAGCAACAACAGTCTTCAAATCAAACTCAAGTTCAACCATCTTTGGACAAGGTTGTCCCTCCACAGGATCAGACCAAGTCTGGTGAAGAACGCAACGCACCAAAATGGAATTGGAATGTGTCTCAAGAAGAACATGTACTCTCTTCTGGAGCCACTCACACAAGGCAGCTTCCACTCTTTGAAGAATCACCAACTAGCAGTGAAACACTAAACCCACAAGGTCAAAATACCACTGAAGGAGCTTTGTTATCTACCCGAGATTCATCATTGGAGTTAGACCTTGAACTCAGACTGGGACCTGAACCACAGGATTCGTCAGCAGAAACGGGTACAAGAAATTTTTTTTGAGTTCGATCCTCGTGACGTTATTGTTTGTAGATGTCCACGAACCCCTTTTTTTCTTGGTGAAAAGAGTTCACAAACTGTGTGATTTTGTTCTCGCAAGTTTACTCTTTGAATTGATTTTGAGCATGGCTTGTATTTTATACATGGTTGTAAAATTTACTGGTTTTACACAACATTTTCAGCTTTTGATTAGTTTTGTTCTGGGTACAATTTTGAGTCTTGAACTAAATTCATTGCACCACATTCCAAACATTGCCTCAAACCCTATATACATCTATTCTATTCATATTCGACTCAGTCCACACAGATAAGCAGCAAAATTGATATCCCTTTGCCCTTGCCTGATGCATGAAAATTATGGTTTTCTAATTAATATGATGTTGGTAATTAAGGAGTTAAAACAGGCATATCATCGCTAACCACAGAACAAATTAAATGTGTATTTTGTTTACATACAAGATTTTATTCTCGATTAGAACCAAGTGAACTAGCCTTGTTCTCATCAACCACATAGTGAATCGATAAGAACAAGGCAATCTACTAGCTCTACTGTACAGTGTCTTATATATTTCGGATTAATCTATTTATCAAAATATACAGTTTGGAACGCAAGCTGGGCAAACAATTTATACACATATATATAAATTTTAAATTCTCTCCATTGACATTTCAATCATGCTTAATTAATCTACCATTTTTAATTTTTCTTCATCCATAGTCTCTATTGGTTTCAATTTTTCCAATAACCCATTTTAAGCTTGTTAACATAGTAAAACATAAGTAATCAAATTGTTATCTTTTGTAACATTCAGTTGAACAAGTTTCTCCATTATCTTTATGGTTCCAGAAATGCTGAACTTCTCGTTCTCTACATATAGCTAACAATTGTCATCACTTTTCTTTGTGATTTGCGTAATGGTAGGATCTGTCTTAGTGACCACATTTTGTTTGACAATATTATTTTAGACCTGCATAAAAGTGATCACTTCAGACAATTATTTTAGAGACATCATAACCTTGTTCTTATTTTAGGGACATCCCAGATAACTTTACCTCAACATCCAGCTTTTAGTTACTATGTATGCACCTCAAATACTACTTAAACGCAATTTGCTTGTCTCCTCACATCAACATATCATTATTAACTTGATTACACTAAATAGAAACCAATATATGATGAAGAGAGGGAATTCATTGCAGATAGAAGAGAGAGAGAGAGAGAGAGAGGGAGGGAATTCATCTAAACCTATTTATCCCACAACATAATGAAGTCTTTCACATTTATTTTTCAAAATAGCATTTATGAAGGACTCACATCTCAAGTATATAGATAAGTACTTATTTTCTATTTTTTTCATCAAATGCAGACATTTACTTTGGAGTTTTTATAGGTATTGTAATATGAGATGATCGTTGGTTGAGTTTTGTTGAAGATGGATCATCATCCTTCACATGTTTCACTTCACAACAATACATATGAATCCTTAACACCTTTCTACTATGAAGTTGGCAATCTGTTACGGTCTCATGCAATGGCTGATAAAAAAAATCTTATGTAATGTCTTACGGACAAAATTATATTGGGAGTTGGGGGCAATCTCTTTCAATTTTTTCATATATAGAATATTATATAACATACTAATATTAAATCTGATAAAAAAAAATACTAATATTAAAGATTTGAATTGAATTTGAAAATTAAACAATGGTATTTAAATTTTATTTTTTGATAAAATACATTACTATTACTATTATTTTTTATCTTTGTTATTATTGAGAAGATAATATCTTTTTTACATAAATGTTCTATTTTGTTTACACCTCTTAAAACATTGAGATAATAATTATTTTCTTCATTTTAAAACAAAATAGTATTTTCTTTTATTATATAATTTTATCACGATATATGAATTAAATATTTTTAATTAACATTTGTCAATATGGTAAATTTAATTTCAAATATATATATATATATATATATATATATATTATAAAGAAAGAAAATTCATCATCCAAGTCTATTCAACTATGTGACATCCCACGTTAATTATAATCAAGCACTTTAACATTTTTTCCCTTCAAAGTCCATATGAAGAATGCACATTTTAAGAATGTATATAACTAATTATATATTTTCTTTCATATGCTAAACTTTGTGTTTGTTTCTTGAGATAGAAAGGAGCGAATGTATTATTTAGATTGAATTAAAAAGAAAGAAACAAAATATGCACCTAAAATGAAAAAATATTCTCACCAAACTTTCTCTTCAAAATTGAGAAGATTTAAAGAGAAAGTTAAACTGTATAGTCGATTAGGTTAAACCATAATAGATTATATGCTTAGTATTTTTTTAAAAAAAATTATAATCTTAATAAGATAAATAATTAAAATAAATATATTTAAATAATAAATAAGATAAAATTTATCACCATAAGTATACTCAACTAGATGGCGTGTCACACAACAATTAAACCCTTTTAACATTTTTCTCCTAAAAGACAACAATTAAACTAACACTTTTCCCCTAACAATATTTTTTATGAAGGGATAATATAGGACGTAGATAATTACTAATTTTTTCTTTATAACATCGTATAATCATTATATAGTATCATTTGAAATTTGTTAGAGATATTATTCTCGTTATTCATGTCCTGTGTTAGTAATATTTATGAATCTTTAAAACCTTTTTAATTTGAAATTTTGTAGTCTATTAAGATTTGAGATGATACAAGAATACATAGATCATCATTCCTAATATAATGGTTTTCTCATATGCTAACTTTAATATTAGAACTTCTGCATGTACTAAAATAGGATTACCTATTTGAAGATCTCATATTCATTATTCACATGTTTTACCTAACCACCTACTAATAGTAGCTTTCTAATTTGAAGTGTGGTAGCAAACTGGCATCCTAACACATTATAATCACTTAATCTCAAACAATTTTTTCATATATTAATTTTAACATTAAAATTTTACAAGTATCATTAAACAATTATTGTATACAATCGTTGAACCTAAAAAAATCTAATCATTCACATGTTTTGCCTAACAACAAATACTCATGAATCATTAGTATTTGTTTAGTTTGAAGTGTGACAAACTATAAAGTGTTATGAAGTATGGTATTGTCTTATATAAATTAAATATTATTTATCATGTCAAACAATCTTAATATTTTTCTCATAAGAAGTCCATCTATTTAAAAGTGAAAGGTTTGGTACAGGGTGTAACTTGAGAGTACCATTTTGTATATATATCAAAGAGACTATTAGAGGATTAGACTTAGTGTCCATCTGTAGAATCAATATATAGATAGATTATGTGACGTCTAAACTCCCTCGATGTAGACGTTGAGACCAATAGAATATGTGATACTCAGACACCCTTCTATTAAGTTATTATAGCTAGATAAGTTAGGTGACGTTTGAACATCCCTTTATTTAGTTGTTATTGCAATTGATAGAATGATATATGAGCAACATATATTGGAACCATTCCATGTGTATCTTTTGTCGAAAACAAAAGAAATAAAGATAAGTAATTCAATTAATTGATAAAAAATGGCTTGAAAGTCCAAAATGGCAAAGTTGTTTATCCTTTTTGTAATTGTTTGCATCAACATAAATATTCTCGCATTTATTGCTATTGCACGGTTTATTCTAGTTCCTATTTCTTTTTTACTTATAATTTATGTAAAAACAGGACAATCAAAAGTACTATGTAAAATCCTCGGGTTTTCCTTTTTCTCTATCCCTATCTTGTAGGTAGCTTTCGTTTATCAGTGTCAGTATCAGTGTCGGTCCAGCAGAGTGCTTTCACCGCTGGTGTTCTTTTCGATCTTTACGCATTTCACCGCTCCACAAAAAAATTCCTCTACCCCAACCACACTCCACCTTGGTAGTTTTCACCCAATCAATGTCAAAATCTAGTACTAGTTTTTTTCTTCTTTCTTCATTGATTGTCTCGATGTAGTAAAAAATATGATAGAAAATTTTGCAAAGTAATATAATTTGTATGAATTAGTATACTTATATGAACAAAATTAAAAGGGATTAATAAAAAAATGAATAGATGACTAAAAACACCAAAATACAAAAAAGATTAGTAATGTATATTTCTTTTTTTAAATATCCAAAAGATTCTTTATGCATAATAGAAAAAAAAAATACTAAAGGGGGCTTGAAGTTGGTAGCATAGGACAACGAATAATTGTATGCTACATTCGAGAAGGATGAATCACTCCCGAAAAGGAATGTATTGATTATCTCCCAATTGTTTAAAATGTAGGTGCGATGATTTACTTCAAGGGTGATGTCTCTGGTTCAAGTCCAGGATGGCCCAATTGCGTCAAGGAAAAATAATAGAAAATTGACTTTAATCTTGAATATTCTGTAATTTACTTCATTTTACTGTTTGTATAATGTAGTTGTTGCCTTCAAAGAGTTGAATAATGAAAATGGATGACTAGTGCCTAATCGAATTGATCAATCATGTATGAACTAGGTTCAAGTCTAACGGTCTCTTAGGATGTCTCAGCTTCTTCGATCATTATTCATCTTGACAAGCAATAACCTTCATATTATGATAAAATATGTATAAAAAGTACAAGGGGTAGCTCAATTAGGTAAAGCACTTCGTTTACATGAACGACTTTAGGCATAGAAAGGATTTGGATGATTCTCAATCAAAATAAAGTGACATTTAATGTTGGATTAGTTTATACTATGTAGAGAGTGTAATAACTTTAGTCAAAAAATAAAAATTTACGAAAGAGTCACAATCAAATGATACATCAATTAGTCATTATATACATGTCAAATAGTTAAATGATATTTTATTGTAAATTATTGGAGATCTCACATCGACTAGAAATAAGATCAATTTACAATATATAAGTAAGAATATTTGTCTCCTTACAAACCAATTTTGTAAGAATGAATTAGACTTAAACTTACTTCTTAATATAATATCAAAACTTATCCTAGCGAGATTTAATAGATCTATCGTATCACTCAATTTACAATATATTCTAAGAGTGTCATTAAATAATAAAGTTATGATAAAAATACCTTAAATTTTGAAAATTACATAAAATAATCTTTAAAAGGGTCCATAAGAAACAAGTCAATCTCCTAACATTTTAATATTACAGTCAGATTATTGATTGACTTATATGATAATCTCTTCGTTTGTACTCAAGATCATTATCAAGTTTGAATTTTTTTGGTTTAAAATCAAGACTCTTCTACTATATTTTTAATTACTTTATTTTTTTTCTTTTCTTTCATCATTCCTTATTTTTATCAATTAATAAGCTTTTTATTAGACTATTTATGTTTGTGCTCTAGGTTGAGATGTCATTAAATAATGAAGTTATGATAAAAATACCTTAAAATTTAAAAATTACATAAAATAACCTTTAAAATGGATAGATCGACCTCATAATATTTTAATATTATTGTTTCGCTTGTACTCAAGATTAATGAAAAACTATATATTATTAGGTTATTTATAACTTTTACAGTAGTAGTTTCACTTCTACTTAAGAGTACAAGCTTTTTATTAGACTATTTATGTTTGTATACTCTAGGTTGAGGTTATGTAGTATTGAATTATTTGACTTGTATGATAATTTTAATACTAACATGATACTAATCATATAGCATCTAGACCTTATATATTACAAGAAAATTATAATTATTATACTAATTAAGCTAATCAAGGATGAATCAAGCTATTAGCGAGACTATAGTAGTTCCTACTTTTAGGTATAACTATATAATATAATAATTAAAAGAATCAATCAATGATTGCAGACCCTTAATTAAGAAAACTTAATTGCAATCTTAAAAAAACAACAATAAATAGAAGAGACAAAACCAAGAAAATGGTGAACATTCAATACTCTTAACATAAGTGAACTATGATAGGTTCTTCACTTATGCTTAACCCGAGGGGTTTGTGTTCTTTTAGATTATAAACCATCCATTATGGTAGCATTAATACCAATGTGGTACTTGGTCCTATACACCAAGAGAAGTTTAGAATATCAGTTCCATTAGATTATTAACCATCCAGTATGGAGGCATTAATACCAATGTGGTATTTGGTCTTATACACCAAGAGAAGTTTAGAATATTTGGGATTACGTGTCTAGGATTACTTCTACAATAAAAGAGATTTATGATTCACCGATAAATGTTAGTTAACAACGAATGAGAGTCATTATTAAAATTAAATTGTTTAGAGAGAAAAAAGAAACAACTACAAATAGAGGAGATAAAACCAAGGAAATGACAAATACTAAGTGATCTAGCGCTAGGATCTCCTAAGGTTTTAGTTATAACAGAAAAATAAGCTTGAAATAATAATTTTGGTTATAACAGAAGAGATAACTCTATTCTAGCATGAAAGTTAATGTGGTCCTTAACGCAACTTTTTCTTACCTCTATTTAAAAATAATTCGAGACCAAAATCTCGTTGTACATCTCAAAATTTGGCCAAACATGTTAACTCGGAAGATATAATCAATTTTGCCCCCTTTGAATTATGATTTGAGATAAGTACAATCTAAACATGCACAAGTTGTTATTGAAGCAAGAAACAATAGATAGAAGATAAGGGAAAACCCTTTTATTGTTTTCCCCAAGACCAGGGTTCTGAACCAGTAAAACTAGATAAATATCCTGCTTCAAAATGTAGAACTTTACAAGACAATACACATGCAACCAAATTATCTACGTTAACAAATACTCAAACAACACAGTTTTATGCCGTGCAAGATAATATGTTCCACTTCCTCTAGTCGTCATCAACATAGATAGTCTCTTGTTTGAACAGACCACCAATTATATTTCTCACCTCCTTAGCTGTCTCTGCCTTCTTCGGTTTTTCTGGTTTACTAGCAGCTCTTCTCGGAGGAGTTTGTTTAACCACGGCTTTGTTTGGCGCGAGGTTCCGAGCCTTGGCCTGTCCCCTTACTGTGGCTAGCTGAACCTTTGGCTTCTCATCCTCCTCAGGCTTTTGGATTGAAGTAGTAATCTGTGAGCTCAACTTTTCCCAGGAAAACCCTGCACCAAAGTCTTTTGCCTTGTTCAAAAGGTTTTCCACCGAGGCTCCAGCTGCCTCTGCCTTCTCTTCTTGCCGGGAAAGCTTTTTCACCTCTTGTTCCAACTTCTTTGCTGATTCAGCAGCTTCACTGGCCTTTTCTGCAGCCACTCTTGCCTCCTCCTCTGCCTTCGCTTTTTCCTGCATTTCAGAATAGGCTTTCCTTCTTCCATCCTCGGGAATAGGACTGCAAAGGAACTCATAAATCAGATAGAAAGACATACTGATCCTCCTCAGAAGGAAGCAACTAAAATATCATTGTGTGCTATAGATGAAAAAGAGACACAACTAGCTATACATCAACTGTTTTACCTAAAAAGTTCATCCACACGCTTCAAAGGGGCATTCGGATCCGAGTACACTTTCACAACCTATTAGATTGAGAGAGAGGTGTATTGGACAACGGAAAGCTTCAAAGAGTTCTTGTTCTCGTAATCATAATTCGCACAATATTAAAGATTGTGATGAAATTACGATCACAACATAATTGCACTCTAAAAATTGTTTAATATATTCAATGTCTCGAAAACATTAAAATCAATCAATGCCTTCTTTATTTGATGTAAGAAGGACTAGTATAAAGATTTTATAAGAAATTCCAGCAAACACTAGATGCATAATCCGTAAAAGAATACCTTGTTTTCTGCTACCTCAGTATTGGCGAAGACATCAGCCACCAACGATGCAATCTTGGACTTCGCTACCTACATCATTTTCTAAAAATCTATTATCCTCAGGTATGGGGAGAAAACGGTGGGGAAAAAAGGAAACAATATCATTCATCGCATACATTACATTACTTTATAGTCGTTCGCACTAGTGGTTCCTTCGCCCAAGACGACCACATTGTAGGAACTCTCGGGTGTGAAATCATCGGTCAAACTTGTCTTGATGAAGGTGTATTTGACGTCAGTTTCAATAACTTTCTGCAGGAACTCTTGTATGGTCAAGGGTTGAGACCGGGAGAAGAGATTGTTGAAGAAGGAGGAGAGACCATCCAGTACATTGTAGGTTGAGGCCCCGGCGCTGCTCTCGTCGTAGATGACAGCCACGTGGCCCACTCCTGCCAACTGTGCTGCCTGAACCACTTGCAATGCGTCTGATGCAGACACCTCTGCTGTTGGACCGTTCTCTGCGGAACCAATGGTGACAACCACTTTGCTGGCATTGCCTATGGCTTTCGCTATTGAGTCAGCATCGTCAAAGCTTGACAGCACAGCGTTCAGACGCTTTGCCTGCTCATTTGATATAATCTGTGTATTTACCATGCAAACATTAGTGTCTGAAATACACTCCAAATCCAAAATTTCATAGAGTAATTTTACGCAATTGTTTCTCTCTTCTTATCATATAGTATTTATGTTTTTTTCTCTCCTCGTCGCCCATTTTCTACCTATCTATTAACCACAGATTAGTGTCAAAAAAAAAAAAAAAATCCTTTCATAAAAGGTCAACACATGTCCCATTGATTGCTCTGTAATACTAGAGGTTTTAGCACTTTCGTTACTTAGACCATGAAATTAGAATTAGTACGCTTTCTTGCACATCAGATCTTAATATTTTTAAAAATGTGTATTTCAATCTAAATATCTTATTTGCAAATTGCATTTTTTACTGGTATAACTTTACATGGTACTGACCAATTTTTGTGTGTTTAACTAGCAACAGAATTTGTGACGTGATGTTTTTAAAAATATCGTCAACAGTCATACTCTAGTTATACTTGAGAATGAAAGTTACATTATTAATATTATTATTATTATAATAATAATAATAATAATAATAATAATAATTGAGTGATGAAGATACACAGATCAAAATTTCATTGACTAAGTAAAGAGAGACAAGAAACTCTAAGACTAAAGGGACCGGAGCAACCACCATATTTTAAGAAGATGTTGTAAATTAAACCCGCATCAGAGTAAACATGTCACAAATCTCGATTTTCAAGGTGATTTGTATAGTGACGAAGTTGATCATATTCTTCTTTTAAAAGTAGAACTACGTATATGTAATTTAGTAGAAAAAAAGTTTAGTTTTAAGATGAGGAGGTAAAGTTTGGTGAGTGATCCGTGAGACGTTCACAATTTGAAAAATTGAAGGGCAATTAAAATTAAAAAGCAAAATGTTTGAAGTGGTGAGTGATGGAGAGGGTTAACCTTGTATTGAGCTGCAAGACGAGCCAATTCCTGTGCAGAGCCAAGTTCGGGGACTCCAGCTCGTACACTAAAACCTTCCCTAAGCAGCGTTTGTGCAATGCGAATACCAGACTGCCCTGTAGCGCCAGCAACAAAGACTGTTGAAGGATCCTTGCGCCTTGTATTTCCAAATGAAAAGCCTGGCGAAGAATTGTTGGTTGGAACTGGGATCAAGGAGGTGACATCAGGTATCTTTCCAAAGTTCAAACGAAAGGGGTTGGAATTGGAAGAGGTATCTTTATCTTCAGGAGAAGAATCATCTTTGGGTTTGCCTAGCCCAAATGATGGGAATGATCCGGACTTCTTGGCAAAGACTCTGAGCCTTGGATTCCGGAGGGTCAACCTTGAATGGGGCGTTGTGGCTAAGAGGGATGAATTGGACGTAAGAGTGGGAGTCATGGATGGATTTCCAAGGTCACCCTCACCTTCAATAGGAGGGAGTATACGTCTTTTGGATTCTCTACCTCTACCTCTCTACCTCCTCACCCTTTCAATCATTGCTTTTTCTTTCGTCTTCTCACAATTATCTCAATGGAAGAGGCAACCGGAGTCTAGCCAATTGCCTCCAGCCACGTACTCATACTTTATCCCTTGCGGAAATATCCAACACCAAACGTTCCAATAGCACAGAAAATGACGTTCCTTTTTAACACATGAATCGAAAATCGTATCCCCTCTAGCACTGTTTTCGTCCATTAATGCAGCACTGTGCTAGTTGCGGAATTATTTATTTTACGCTGAAAAGTTTGGATAAGGGTACACTGTCCCAACCCAATATAAGGTAGGAAAAGCTTTCATATGTAAACAACTATCGGCTAAAAATATGGTTTCGAATTTGCTTTTTCTTTTGTGAACCATTAGCATATTACAGACACATGAATATAGATAAAGACTAAAAAATGTATATACGTATATAGTAAGTTTCGAACAAAATATTGTATGAAAAGGACCTCATAATTAGTAAGTGCAAAAAAATATGCATGAGCTTGGGATATAACTAAATTAGGGTTGTGGGGCACTAGTTACTTAGGCATTAAAGTGATTAGCATAACAAATTTTATTTAAACACCACGATATACAACATCTAATTGTTGCACTTTGATTTGCTTAACTCTTGGATGTGTATGATAGAGGTAGTGAAAGCATCTCTCCATGGGGCGTGTGTTGAGCCACTGTCACCAGAATCGCCACATTTGGTCATAGGGGAGATGTGTTAACTTAACAATTGAATAAAAAGCTTAATATTGAATATAGTTCAATACGAGTATGGCACCAGTACGCTTCTACTGTTCTTTGGTAATTAAAACACACAATGCCATAATGCCATTTAAATCGTTAGCCCAAAACCAGTTCTTGTTTACTCGCTCCCTCATTTTTCAGAACAATAATAATTTCAAAATGATAAAATAAGTATGAAACAATAATGCATTCTGCAAAACTAGAGATTTCTAACTTAAAACATATATACCGAATAAAAAATAATTGTATATCTCCAAAAAGATCGTGTTAATACATTTTTAAACACTAGAAAAAATCTCTATCACAATACACGGTTAATCAAAACATCGGCTACAATTTAAATGCTACGTAACAAAAATGACCCACTGTTGATCGGTTTTTTTTAAATTCCTAATTTTTAGAAACTTCTATTACGATTATTTGACAAGTATTTTTAAAACTAGTCCTTAAAAAAAGGCCAGAAAATGCTTTCACAACTATCTACAGTATTTTAAAAAACAAAAATTGCATCAACATACCAAAACCTATTTTTTATAATTAGCATACGTGATTCTCGTCATGTCCTCGTAACATTCATGCAACACGAGACAACGAGCGTTGGAAGTTTACACAAGCAAAGGGTGAAAAAAGGTTTATGCATTGAAACCAAGGTAAACTGGAAACAAGCACTCGTATCATAACGTAAAAATAAACAAGGCGTTAACGTTGCAACGAAGCAGAGAAATCAAAAGCAAATCAACTCCCTACACGAAGCAACCATAAGACCCACTAGACTGGAATACTTTTAAAGATATCGCCAACTTATTGCACACAATCAAAGTAGTTAAACGACCAGACATTTGTACAACAAAGAATACAGCTACATCAACCTCAATGGACCCAACATATACATCAAGGGAGAATTCCGGGAAACAGCCCAGGAACAACTCCTGAGATGCAAACGTTAATCATGAAAAATATACAGCGGTAAAGAACCACCTATGTTTATATACAACAGATTTACCTATGAAGCTCTTCTAGAACTAGAAAATTGGCTAAAAGAATGAATACTTCACCTGAATTGAAGTTCAAAATAAAGATCTGCACATGGTCTTCTCACCAGGTCATCTAGAGTTGACATAAAATTCATCTACCAATTGACCAGAAAGCTAATTTAGTATAAACCTCATTAATAATATTACCAAGACCTTCAGGATTAATCTGGTCTAAATACGAAACTAGTCAACATTACTAAGCACATCAAAGCCATAGGGATAAATCAAGAAAACAAACGTGGAACAAACCAAAAAACAATAGAAGATGGAACCAAGATGCACCACCCAAAAAACATGAAATTCCCAACTAAGGGGAGACAAATATTACCAGTAAATATAGGGCAATGTCTGCATAGAGTTGTACTCAACAGATTTGCTCAGTAAGCGTCATTTATCCATTTCTGCTGCCAGCATTAAAGATAGATAACATCAAACAGTTACCAAAAAATAAACAAACATAACATTTGTAAAGGGTTCTTAAACAAGCTAAGATATTTCTCAAGTTTTTAAAGCATAAAACAACTTAAAAACTCAGAAGTGATGCATTTAATTATTCATGCCCCTCTTTGCTTTGAGGGATTCAAGAGCCTTGTTCCGTAATTCAATCTCAAGCTTCTTTTGCTCAGTTAGTGTCTCTTCACCATCACTTTGATGATAATCTCGTTCAGCTTCCTCATCGTCTGAAGTATTGTTTGTTTTACTCTTCAGCTTCAGCTTCTCTGCACGCCGTTCCTCCCTTCTGCGACGCCTCTCTTCCCGTCTTTTACGCTTATCCTCCTTCCGCAACTTCTTCTCCTCCTTTCTCCTCTTCTTAGCCTCTTTCCTGTCCTCTATATCAGAATCATAACTATAATCCTCATCAGAAGACGCATATTTTTTCTCAGACCTTTTATGCTTTCTCCTGTCCTTTCCCTCTCGTCTATGTTTACCACTTTCCTCAGAAATAGAATCATGTGAAGCACTCTGATTGACACGATCATCTCTTCGAACTAAATCTGGAGTGGCTTCAGATTTGTGGTGACGATCACTACTTTTTGCATAGTTTGAACGGGACTGGTCATTGTCATCTGATTTTTTAATATCTACAGCATAACATTCACGAGTCTTCTCCCTGGAAAAAGTTTCCTTGTTCACTGATGGCTTTTGTTGAGAAGGAAATTCATTGCCTTTTCCAGAAGACTTATCCCTGCCAAAGGAGTTTACCATTATCAGATATATATGCAGAGTAGAAGCATTCGAATAGTTAGAAGAACAGCTGCAGTAAGCCAACCATATTACCGTTTCATCTCCCGGCCTTTCTTACTCCAGTCATTGTTATGTTCAGAAGCTGGATGACCAGTTTCAGGAGAGAACTCATCCTCATGACCATATTTTGCAGGTGAACCTTTTCTCTTACTAGCTGGGGAGTGTTTTAATATCTTTTGTGATGAGTTTATTTTAGGATCTCTCCTTTCTCTAACAAAAAAAATGCAAAGAAAATGAGAAAAGAAAAGAAAAACAATAAACAAATCTATAATAGTAACTTGTATACAGTGTTATTGATATCGGATAATGGAAAATATCAGCAACACCAAAAGCCCTTTATGATGAAAAACTATCAAAAGCCATAATGACTTATGGTGGAAGCAATGCAGTAAAAAACATTAAAATACATATTGAAAAAAATTTAAACCAAAAAGCAGAAATTTGTTCGTATTGCTAAAAATAATGAAAGACAACCATATAATCAATATAATATCATGTCCAGAAATCCAAATAACAAAATCAAATTAAAACATTAGCAAATTCAAGCTCTAAACATAAAATAACAACAAAATATAAGATAAATGTCATAAATTTCTAATTATGTGTTGGATGTTCTTAAATTGCCTTGTTCAGTTGCCATTGCGGTTGCTAGAAAATAGGTGAAAATGTTTCAGATATCTAGAGAATAATTATTGAGTGGAAAAGAAGAGAAAAATAATTTAAAGGGTGGGTGGCACTAAACAAACAGGGAATAATAGAAAAGGAAAAAAAAAAGGACTTGCAGTGGAACTAGAGGTGATGTTGAGGCAGGACAATGACAGCAAGACACTGGTGGTGGGACAATGACAGTGCTGTAGTGGGACAGCAGGTTTAAAAAAAATGCTATTGGGCTGACCCAATATGAACCACCCCAAAAATAGAAACAGAAGAGAGAAAAATTAGGGTTTTAAGTGCATTGGATCAGGTTGGTTCATGCTGTCCCAAGGTTTCTTCGGCGTGGTCTGCGATTCACCATAGCTGCTCCAAACCACTACTCTGTGATGGCCAACACAGCCTCTATGAACCACCATGCAAAACCTGATTTGCCACCACCGTGTGGTGACAACCAGCAAGAAGTCCAGCAGCAGTAGAATAAAGTCCACCACCAAAATTTGCCATGGCTGTTTATGAATAACACTACTTGTGTTCCTAAAATAATTAAACCAACTAGCTAAACAGTTATCTAATTCAATATCAAACCTGGAATAGTACGCTTCTTCTGCTTCATCTCTAGTTTGTGGGCTTTCATGGCTAGGTTTCTGGGTTCTTTGTTTCTTTACAGGACTCAAGCTTCTTTTACTGGATAACTTTTCTCTTTGTTTCATAGGGCTCCCATGAGGACTAAACATTTGCAAAGGGCAAAAAGTAAGTGTGCATAAACATTGCAAACTGTGGTGAGATAAGAATATAGCTTGAAGTCAAGAAAAACTACCTTCTACCTTCACTGCTGGTCTCACTCCTTGCTTCTTCAGATAAGGATCGATTTGGAGAGTTCTCAGGAGTAGACATTGACTCTTGTGATTTATAGTTTGAAGCTTTGCCTCTTCGTACAGACCCCACAGGACTAGATATGTTCCTGAATATTTTATAAATTTAAATGCAGAACAAAGCATGTCCAAACTATCACTACTTAGTTTTGCAGTCCCAGACAAGGTGTGGGGTCATTATAAAATTCCTAAGTTGAAACTTGAAACCTACTTCAAAATTGAATAAACAATTATGTATTTGAAATATGTCTTTTAAAACACTTTAACATTATTAAATTAATAAATTCAAGAACACCAGAGACAAAAATAGACAGCAATATTATTCAATTCCTAAATGTCACTATACCTGACTCTCCTTATAGAAGACTGCAAGGGGCTTCTTTGTTGTCTTTGAGAACTTTTCCTATTTGGAGAGGTTGATGCATGTCGTATTGGAGACTGAGAACTCCATTCATCTCGAGGAGACCTCTGGGGAGAGATACTTGGAGATCTATTCTTGCTAGGTATAGGTGACCTATGTCGCAATGGGGATGGAGAGTGTGGAGGAGTTCTACTACCATACCTTCGTCGTATGGGGGAGGGGGATTGCATGGGAGATTCTAATCTATTTCGTGCACTAGTTGGTGGAATTCGACGCACCAGAGAAGGTGACCTATGCTGAGTGACAGGAGACCTTCGTCGCCTAGGTGAAGGTGATCTCCGTAGTCCAAGAGGTGATGGTGATCTATGTCTGTGCCCTGGTGATCTTCGTAGTCCAAGTGGAGATGGGGATCTATGTTTGTGCCCTGGGGAAGGTGATCTATGACGACGACCAAGAGACGGTGATCTACGTCGTCGCACCAGAGGAGATCTATGTCTTCTCATAGGAGAAGGAGATCTACGTCGTCGCACGGGTGAAGGTGACCAACGTCGTCGCATGGGAGAAGGTGATCTTCGTCTTCGTATGGGAGAAGGTGATCTTCGTCGTCGTACGGGAGAAGGTGATCTCTGTCGGCGCACAGGAGAAGGTGACCTCCGTCGTCGAAAAGGTGAACTTCGGCGCACTGGAGAATGTATTCTACGTCGAATAGGAGAAGGAGATCTATAACTTGAGCGAGATCTAGATCTTCTCCTCAAATAAAGTGGCCTCCTATGAGGAGAACGTCGTGGTGAATGCCTGTGAGGAGAAATAGATCGTCTTCGTGGAGAATGGTGAATCTTTTCAGATGAAAGAGAGCGTCCTCGAGTTGCAGGTGATCTAGATATACTCTTTGACCTGTGTCTACCACTAAACAATATACACTCCTTAATACAAAATGACAAATCTAAATTAAAATCAAATATCAATATTATACTTATTAGAAGACTAAAGGGGTGGGGAATGAAACAATAGCTGGCCAAGTTGCATTTAATTAGCATCAAATTTGGATACCCTGAATATATAAGCATACCCTGAATAACTTCGGGAATTTGAAAATGATTTGCTCATTGACCTTGAGGGTGAACCTCTGCATGAAATAGCAAATACCACATATTGGCAGCCTTCCAATTCAATACAAAAGTGAAAAATATATTTAAAAATTAGATTTTAATAGTGTTACCGATGAGGTGAAGTAGAAACTGCAGGTGAATGTGGGGACCTAGAAAGCCTATAATAGAGTAACAGCCAATTAGTACTTAATAATTCAACTTTAAAGATTGAAGGAGGGAGTACAATCATGTTCGTGTAGATTCTCTACACTCACACCAACCAAATACTCAATAACAAAGTAAAACTTCAAGAAAAAGTTGAAAATATATGTGCTTGGCATGATTGACATCACTTGATAAACTTTAAAGATGTAATTCCAACCACAACAAATGTAATATTCAAATATCACATTTCACGAATATAAATTAATATTCATAATGCCAGAAGTTTCAATAAATTTATGTAGATTACAAACTTATGTAGATTACATTGAGATTTATTTTAATTAAAACAGGCAATTTTAGGGTTGCCAACTGTTATGATAAAATACGAGCTCTGATAGGATATAGCTTAGGATTTAAGAATGCCATTTTAAGTTTGTTGGCCTGTTAGACGAGTTTATACTATAAACAGACCTCATATTCATATAGCGATGAACACCTTATTTCTCCGCTTGGGCATATTCATGCAAGGGTTTTTAGGTCATAACATAACAACATAATAATCCAGTGACTGTAAGAAGCTAAAAAAATTAGTTATATTCTGAAGCCTAACCCACAGGGGAACCACTAAAATTAAAACAAATACCATAACACGTAATTATTAAAAGAATGAAAAAAAACAATCCATTTCACCTGCTCCTTGCCCTGACACCATTCCTCTTGTCAGGTTCCTTCCCATCCCGATCAAATCCTGAATCCTTCGGCTTTGAATTTGGAGCTGATGCAATATCATTATCCTTGGAATCAAATCCACCGTCCTACAGTAGTTTGAGGTAAAGGACATGAACCCAAATAATTGCAGAAGCTAGCTGAACGCCATGGAAACACAAATGAAAGTTAAAACCAAAATCCCAGCTCTATAAAATGTAACTCCAGCATGTACAGAGTAGTATTACCACTTTCTTAAACCTCTCTTCCATAATTTCTCTACCTTCCTTATCCTTTTTCCTCTGAATTTCACTGGTTATCCGATCATTTTCAGCCTAAAACATCCACAAGAAAAACCCTTAATTCCAGTAACCCCGAGGAGTAAAGAGAAAAGGTATTTTGGGACAAAATGAATGGCGCATTGAGCCTCAGTAGCACCTTCTTCTTCAAAAGTTCTTCCTCCTTGGCATCCAAGAACTGCTGAGGAACACCACTGGCATTTTTCTGTGCACTGAGAAGAAGGGTCCAAAGTTCTTTCATGAACTTTCCAGTGTTTTTTTCCATAAATCCAGTAATTTGTATCTGAACTTCCTTCCCGTTCACCTCCTGCATTATAATGAATAGAATGTGGCCAAATGGTGAAAAAATAAAGCACAAGTATGGCAAAACGTTAGCAAAAAACCAAGACAACAAAAAATGCATGACTACATGTATATTACTGATAGTTCAATTTAGGGAGGAGTAAGACTTCGAAATCACAACCTAAAAGCAAATAGATGTTAGGTAAATAAATATAATATAATTTTCAACAAACACGCATTGAGAGGGGGGGAAACAAATAACAACGGTGAAAACGCTTTTTCATCTCTAAGATTAAAAACATGAAATTACCTTAGCATCCAGAAGACTGTGTATGAAGTTAATAAGCACTTCATCCTCGAAACCAAGAAGCTCGGTCACCCTTCTGGTGACCCAAGGCTTAATTACTTCCATATTCACCTTCGTCATGTCCACCTACAAACAATACATCAAGCATATCTGAATTCGAAACAAAAAGAAGCAGACAGAGAGGAAGTGACTACGAACTAGTGCAAACTTTATTTATCAAGTTGACAAAAACAATAACCCTCGTCGCCCCCAAACAGTAAAAGCATTTCAACAAACCCTAAAAATTACGGATAAAATATAATCAAGAAAACAGACCAGATGCTCCAATTCCGGAGCAAACTTCTGTGATTTCATCAACTTCGCTTGCTTGTTCGAAAAACGAGTATCCTGGTCGGCAGATGTGCCCTGAATACAAAATTCAACAAACCTAAGAATCACGCTGCAATTAAGGTAGAAAATAATGGAAGAACAGAGAAGATCTGAGAAATGTTGAAATAAGTTAGGTGGGATTCAACAGGGGAAAGAGTTAATTGAAAGCTCAAAGGCGCTGGTATACTAACTCGAAAGAAACCGCCCGACATCTTCTGATGCCAATCTTTTCCGAACGGGGAGAAGAGTGTGTGACGGAGATTGCGAGCGAAAACCCACACGCGGAGAAAGGTGGATTCGGAGCAGAAGTTAGGTTTAAACTATGGGAGGAGCCGATACAGCGATATAAATAGGAGATAGAAGATGGAGAGGTTCTGATTCTGAACACTGGTTGAGAAGAGAAGAAGAGAACCAAGTTCCAGCGTTCGAGCGCAGACTCGCTATGCTTCCCCGTAGAACTGTGTTGCGTTTCAGAACCTACTGGAAGCCTGCCCTAATTGCACTGACCCAATTACAAAATCATCCCTCCACTGTGTAATTACAATTCCACCCATCGGTGTATGTTGCCCTTATACATCTAGAGGTGCGGATAGATAATTGATTAATTAACTAATTAAATAGAAACGAATAAATTTATCTTATTTGCACATTTATATTAAATTTATAGTTTGTTTTAATAAATAAAAATATATATGAGATGACACAAAAGATTTTTTAACACACTTACTATATATTATGATTGAAACATAATAAATATAGTAGTTATATAAAATAAATTTATAAGTATCATCTAAAATTATAATATATATTTCTATATACATATGTTATAAAACATATGTTATAAAGACGATGTTACATGAAAAAATTAATGAGTGATTGTTATAAAAGAACTTATGAAAGGATTGCATTTGCATGTTCATGTTTTATTTTTCATTTTTAGTTTTTCTTTCTTTCTTCCTTTAAACACACTTTCTAACCACAAACTTTTCTCTACCTTGTTGTCCACTGTCCATCTTAGGATAATATTTTATTTTATCATTTTTGTTTACAATTCATATAAAAATAGTCACACAAAAACATAAAACAAAAATCACATCATATTGAAAGTATATTACCATTTGATTTAGATTTCAAAATCAATTTGTATAATGTATTAGAGGATGAAAATTGAGTTGATGTTTCTATTGATATTTGTTATTGCAACAATTACAGATACTCAATTCTCACTCTTAACACATTACACAATTTGATTTTAAAATCTAAATAAATGACAACATATTTTAGCTATTATTCTTCTATCAAATTTATTTTTAAAAGCATAGATCTAGAGTTACTAAATTGAAAGATCTTTAGACTTAAGGGTTTAGGCATGTCAAGCTCAATCAACCAATTCAATACCGAACTTATTATGAAAAACATAAGCATTGCAACATCTGCATCTAAACAAAATTTTTGCAATGTCTACATTTATTTGCATCACTACTACAGTTGAGCATAATCACATTACCATAAATTATAAATTACCTATAAATAATTATTAGTCTTTTTGTTTTTATCATAATATTAAATAATTAGAAAGTTAATATTAAAATTATTAAATAAAACTATAAATGAAGAATAACATCCTCTTATCTTTCACTGTTTCTTTTTCAAGTATTTTTTTACTATTTTTTATAATTTTTTCATTTTATTTTTTTTCCATAATTCTCTTAAATCAAATCACTCTAATTCTGTCTAATCTACACTATTTTCTATCTCATGTTTAATCAAATATATATTGAAAACAAAACCTAAAAGATATTGTCGTGTATGTAAATCATAAGACTTTCACTTTAATTAAGTTTATTAGTTACGGATGTATTTTATTGTTCAATTTAGTTTATCAAACTTTTTGTGACCCATATTGTGCTCTTGCAAATGAGAATTTGACTTTTTGGTTCTGTGAGAGATTGATTGGTCTTTCTATTTAGTGATAATGTTTTGGTGAAATAAAGGCACCATTAAGTATTTTATACTTTATTTCATTATAGTTTTTATTAAATCTAGAGGAGAAAGAGAGAAATTTTCAATATTTTCGTATTTATTTTATTGATGTTGGCCTCTAAATGTATTCCTTAAACTACATTGACTCTTGTGATTAGGTTTGCAGTTGTCACAAAGAACATGTCAATGATGTATAATGTGTTTTTCTTATAGTTCTTTAAACAACTTCAACTTAAATATGATCTGAACCATTGAAGTATTATTTTATAAATGGTTAAATATATTTTTAATCCATGTATTTTTATGAAGAGTTGTTTTTTGTCCCTCATTGAAATAGTAGTCATTGAATCATTGTATTTTGTAAAGTTATGTAAGATATCCTCGTAAGTAGGTGATCTTAACAAGAGTTTGTCATGTGACATACGGAGTTTCACATCTGTGAGATCTGACTTGTATTTGTCCATGACTTTTCATCTTCTTCAACTATTTTCTCAAAACCCTAATTTTCAAATTTTCAAACTCTCCGATCCACTATCTCTTTTCATTATTTTTTTATCTACGATGCCACATGTGTGGCCCTTAACAACATTCATTATCCTCATTTTCTCAACAAGTGGTTCAAGACAAAAATGATTAACATATAGATTTGGCGAAAAGACAATCAACAAGTGGCATAATGGGGTTGGGGTAAGCACAAAAAAGATGTATACCTTGAGATGATTGTATTTCTCAACCTTTGCTTTTGTATTTCAACTCCAAGGAATGGAAAGGGATGTCAACATCTATACGGATGCTTCATTAATTCATTTAATGTGTATTGATCTCTTTATGAATGGAAAAGAGGGCATGGCAAGAATAATTACATTTTTATATATATAAAATGGATCTTTCATCTACTTTGCTACTTCTTTCTCTTTCCCCACTTCAAATTTTGTCCTAAAACTTCAAAATTGATCATGACCAAGTTCATACAAATCATTCTAAAAAAGAAATAATTACTAACAACATTCTATAGAATGTTCACATTTCATTATAAACTTAGAAGATTTCCAGTGTACATGACCCCATCAAAGGACATTGTGATCGCATTAACCATGTCCTCATGCGCATTCACATACTCCACACAGTAAAAATCTAAGAGTCGCCATGTCTTCAAAATTTTGTCCTATAAAATGAAATAAATAGTGTCGTAAGTAACGGAGAGTCACATGATAATGTCTACATGTGTTTATCCAAAGCAATTTGTTATGACAATTGATGATTGTATAATTTGTCGAGAGGAGAAAACAGTGGAGGCGATCTCTAACATGGGAAGAGTGGTAACCATGCGATGGTGGGTCTTGTGATTTTTCTAAACACGAATCTTAAAGCCCTAGTGGGTGCTAAGGATCGGGATATCAACAAATGTGATGACTTTGGTGGAGTTCAAGGTGGGTTGGGTGTTGAACATGTGGTGCATGTGTGACAGTAGTAGATGTTGATTTCATGGTTCGTTGCTACTTAGACGAGGCTTGTTATGTGTTGAAGTGTTTTGGGAAATTGAATTTTGTGAAAATGGTTAAAAAATATCCAAAGTCATGGTGACATGGACAAATAGTCAAAGTCATATCTCATTGATGTGAAACTTAACTTTGTCTACTTACAAAAATATTTTACCAAACTATACAAAATACAATGATTTCAATAATAAATACTTCCAATAAAAGATAAAATATAATTATTTATCAAAATACAAGAACTAAAAACATATTTAACCTTTTCATAAATTAGTCCCAACTTATATTTATTATACAAAATAACAATATAAACTCTAAATAATTTAACCTAATTTGTGTTTTTTTATTTATTAATAATTTGTTTCTATTTATTTATCATACATGATAGCTTGTGATAAATTTTTTTAAATATTTAACACGCATAACTCAAATTTAAGATTGCATGGTAAGTTATAATATATAGACTAATAATTTATTCTATGCATATAATTATTTATTTTATATGCTATAAAGTAGTGACAATAGAAGAAATAAATTTATGCCTATACACATTTTTACCTACTTATATACTAGTTCAGTGTAAATAGTTAAAAAAACAACAATGACATATGCATGTAATGTAAGTAGAATTTAAAAATTAATCCTTACATATGTTTGTGATGGTAAAAAACTATGAACAATAACACCTATGTCTATTTTATACAAGTAAAATTTCAAAAGAACATTTACCTATAAATTAATATTTAAATAGTATAAGTTTTTTTTAAATGATTAAATAGTATAATAAATCACGTTACAATTTTTTTTCTACGAGAATCATACAACCATAATTGTATTTCACATAAATAAATTATAATAACAATCAATTATTGAAATAATCTCTAAAATCAATTCATCTCAATCGAACAATCCAACAAATACTTGTTCATCCTCTCATCTTAAACATTATCTACTTTTATATTACAATATACTATCTAAAAAGTGACATTTGCACTTCTCTAACTTTATTAATTTTAAAATTTTATTATTCATCTTTACTTTTAAGTGTATTTTATACATTAATTCCATAATTAATTATAGAATATGTCGACCATCTTGAACTATCTTGCTTGTCACGCATCATCTTCTTAATTGCTTAACCCTTTCAGTCTATAATTTTTTCCATTCTAGATAGAATTTTAAATATAGAGATAATTAAAAAATAATCCTATATCACACCTAAAATATAATAATGTATACATTTAAAGATATCCATTTAATTATAATATAATTTACATAATTAAAAATATTTATGCATTATAAGTTTAATCGTGCAGTAACTTTCGAAGCCAGTGAAGATGCTGAAATATTAATTTAGGCTTTGGCATAATTGTTCTTGAAGATGAAAAAGCTGGAACTAACTCTGCAATTGATTTTTTGGTTTCTTCACTCTATCGGTGAATTTGGAACACAAGCTTCCAAAGTGAATGATTATTTGAAAAATATCTTTGGCACACTGATCGTGCTCCATATATCACTTCACGGTTCATACCCTTACTCTTTCTTCTTCTAGCTGCTCGCATGGCGTCAACTACTCTCTCCAATTTCGGACTCTCCCTGTTCAACCCACTGCACCATCAACGGAAAAAGAGGCCAAAATCTCTTCTCTCATCTTCTCGCACTAATCCACGCCTTGTTTCTTCCATTAATGATCATTTGGTGATCACACGTGTCACACATCCGCTTCTCCAGTCTCATTCTACTCCCAAGCGCAGATTCCACGTGAGGACTCCCCCAAAAATTTCATCAAAGTTTGATGCTTTGACTCTAATTTGGCTAAATATTCATATGGGCAGGTTGGAGTGCAGAGAGACTATTCTGATGGGGAAAGCTCTGAGTCGCTTGTTTCTGACGCAACATACCAAGAGGAATTCTCTTGGTCTTCTGTAATTATTCCGTATGTTTTCTGTCACTGTTTCTACAAAGGAGAGGAGTGACGGTTTGGAGGGAAAAGTGAAAATTTGTCTCTCTATAGAAAAGCAACCTATATATCAATTCTACTCAAATAATTAAAAGTTTATAATTTTAAAATGTATAATAAGCTGGTTTCATGCTCCAATTAATCAGAATTTTATTTCACCATTTAGGTTTCTGTTCCCTGCATTGGGTGGCTTATTATTTGGTTATGATATTGGTGCCACCTCCGGCGCTACAATCTCACTGCAGGTAATTTTGTTATTCAGTGTCTTTAAATTACAGCTTAGTACTATTTGAGTAAACTTTTCTATATGCATTTCTAGAAGAAGATAAGAAAGTAAAATACATTGAACTTCTTCACATGTTAAAATCAACTTTTGTATCTTACTTTCGTAAAAGTTAATTGAAAAGTTTTAAGTTGATTTTAAGCTTTTTGCGAAAATCACAACTCGTTTTACTTTTTCATTTTCTTTTTCTTTAAGTGTTTATGGAAATTTTTATTCAAACAGGATTAAATTTATCTCTTTCTACTCTTAGTGCAGAAATGTAATCAATAATTTTTCATTTTGTTGATTTGGATCTACAGTCACCCGACCTTAGCGGAATAACATGGTTCAATCTTTCTGCCATTCAGCTTGGACTAGTGGTATGATTTCAGCATCGTAATTCGAAAACTTATTGCAATTTCATGGAAAAGTTATTGTCATCAGTACATTAGAACCTAATTGCTGCCATAAAAATAGGTTAGTGGTTCCCTATACGGGGCTCTTCTTGGCTCACTTCTTGCGTATGGCATAGCTGATTTCCTTGGTAAGAGCTTTTACTAATTGTATTATCCCACAACTGATTCTTCTTTAGATTGTTTCTTATTTAGTCTATTAAGTCTACTAAAACCCCAGGGAGGAAGCGACAACTCATTGCTGCAGCACTGTTGTATATATTTGGTGGTGTGGTTACTGCCAATGCACCAGAACTTGGTGTTCTCTTAGCCGGAAGGCTGCTTTATGGACTTGGTATAGGTTTGGTAGGGTACTTTGACCAGTAATAGTTTTTGCAATGTGGATGATTCTTGCAGCTTCTTACAAGTGAATTGTATTACAGGCCATGCATGGGGCTCCTTTGTATATTGCAGAGACTTGTCCATCACAAATCCGTGGTACCCTAGTATCATTAAAAGAACTCTTCATTGTCCTGGGGATTCTGGTATTACATTGTCTTTTATGTCTCTTATCAACTAAAGAATTTACTGTGGTGGGAGGGAACTGATCTTTTATGTTATGTAGTTGGGTTATTTTATAGGAAGCTTTCTGGTTGATTCAGTTGGGGGATGGCGGTTCATGTATGGATTTAGTGTTCCAGTTGCTGTATTAATGGGGCTTGGAATGTGGACTCTCCCCCCTTCTCCACGTTGGTTGCTTCTCAGAGCAGTGCAAGGAAAAGGTTCTTTTCAAGATTTGAAGGAAAAGGCCATTGTTTCCCTGAGCAAACTAAGGGGTCGACCACCTGGTGACAAAGAATCTGAGAGGCAAATAGAAGATACCCTTCTCTCATTGAAGTCTGCCTATGGACAACAGGAATCAGAGGGGAATTTCTTAGAGGTGTTTCAGGGTCCCAATCTGAAAGCTTTCATAATTGGTGGAGGACTAGTCTTATTTCAACAGGTAGGTCAACTTTGGCGCAACAAGTCCCTTCATACTGAAGGAAATGTAGTGAAACTTTTCTGTTTTTTATCTGATTAGTCACCTTATTACAATAGATAACAGGTCAACCAAGTGTTCTGTATTATGCAGGCCCAATTCTTCAGGTACGTAATCCTTATACTCATTTCTACTTGCTGTGTTGTGACTGAAATCCGTTCTTTTCCATCTAGCTCACTTCATAATATATTCTGTCATTAATATCCAGAGTGCTGGATTTTCTGCTGCATCTGATGCTACAAAAGTTTCAGTTGTTATTGGCTTTTTCAAGGTATACCTATTTAGATTTGTCCTACCGAGGAATAGGGATCACTTTGTGACACTGATGTAGTTTTTGTGACTGATGAGCGTGTAGTTACTAATGACTTGGATTGCTGTCCTAAAAGTTGATGATTTGGGGAGAAGGCCTCTGCTGATTGGAGGTGTCAGTGGCATTGTAGGAATTCCATCTCATTTTAAACTAAAAGATTCCTAATATACTGCAACTTGTTGTATGCAAATGGTTATTTTGTTTTCTTTAATTTCTGCAGGCCCTCTCTTTAGTTCTCCTTTCTGCTTATTATAAATTTCTTGGAGGGTTCCCACTTGTTGCTGTTGGAGCTTTACTTCTTTATGTTGGTTGCTACCAGGTAAATGTCTCCTGGCCAGCTTTTGTCATTGGTCCTGCTGCTTTCATTATCATATTCAACCAGGAGATGAACTTCTTCTGCAGTTTTAATTAATTTTAGCTATACATTTTGGATACTAGGACGAACATAGGTTAACATGCATTCAGAGACCTCTGCTTCCAGAAAAAGCTCCTGGCCACAAATAAAAATTCTGATTTATTGCTATTGTTTATGAGATCAATTGGATTGATCCAAATACTGCAGTTATTTATGTCAAATTGCATTTGCATTGCAGATATCTTTTGGGCCGATAAGTTGGTTAATGGTATCAGAGATCTTCCCACTTCGCACTAGAGGAAAGGGGATTAGTCTGGCTGTTCTTACCAACTTTGCTTCAAATGCTGTAGTCACTTTTGCATTCTCTCCATTAAAGGTTTTAGATTCTTTACTTTTGTTTTATACTTGTATTCAGGATAAATTTATCATTTTAGTATGAGAGATCTTGTAGTTTATAATCCGCACTGATTTCTGCTGCAGGAGCTTCTTGGAGCAGAAAATCTTTTTCTCCTTTTTGGGGCTATTGCTATTCTATCTCTTCTGTTCGTCATCTTTTCTGTCCCAGAGACAAAAGGCTTGAGTTTAGAAGATATAGAATCCAAAATCTTGAAATGACAGCTAATCTAGGATCTTTTTATGTGAATGCTGTATATTTTGGTGAGTCTCTCACCTTGTGAAAGTGTGGAATTTGATAGCCATGACAGCGTTTTCTGTAGACAATGGGATTTTTTTATCTCTAGCCAAGATACTCAAATCATGGTTTTAGTATTCATGATTTAATTGCCACGAGGGTTCCCATGCTACTGGAGGACCTATAACTCGGCACTAATCTTTTCAAGACATTACCACAGTGCTAATGAGCTACATCTGTTGTTTCTTACGGTTTCCGTCAGTATGACTCCCCTCTTACTGATGCTATCAGTGTTTATGACAATTTTATTCTAAAAATTGTCTGACAAAATTGATCAATACTTCCTAATCTTGTGATGACGAACTTGTATGTCTTTGTTTCTTGATTTGCTTGTGTAATGCTGCTACAGTTTTTATGCTAACTTGCTCTAACACATGAATAGGATTCAGAACATATACATACTTTATTTTTCATGGCTAACATTTGCCTAACAATTTGGTGCGCATTCCACACGGGGTTGGACTATTTGGTGGATATCATTTCATACGAGAAAATATACCGTGGAAAATTCTTTTACGTGCATTTAACCTTTAGTTTTCTATTTTCAAATGCATGGTTTGGCATTTAAGCTTGAGTATAGGTTCTATTTTCATACGTAAATTAAAATTAAGCAAACATTTTGACGTTGTTAGCCGGAAAAATAATGGTTGTTGTAGTGAATGCAAAAGCTGTCCAACAAAATTAAAAAAAAAAAGAAAAATATAGTCCTTTAGGGGGAAAAAGTAAAGAAGGTGAAAGGAAGTTTTAATCCATTGTATTTGAATACACGTTTACCCTAATGGTGGTTAAATAAGACACGTACTTCTCCTCAGATGAGTCATAGTTAAATTCACAGAAACAAGTATTAAAATTCGCAAAAAAAGTAATTAAACAAATACTAGTACTGGTGAAGTGAGTATGAAAAGGTGAATACTTTTCTTATACATGATCATAAGAATACTCTGAGGCGAAAATGAATCTGATTGTATGATATGTAATGTAATACATATGTACAACACAATTTATTACATACAAATTAAATTTACAAATATACTGAAATTACACACGATTGTCGGGTACATACATGGATACATACGTAAAAACGCTGAACACAAAAATGTGTCGGAAATCCGTTATGGAGGCTTTCAATTTGCCTGAAGAATTCGGCCATGGTTTTCTTCCTGGGCCACTGTATATTCTGCATTTTTAGAACAAAAGAGACCAAAGCGTATCATATTAGAAAATTGCATGAAGAGGAGATAAGTAAGTAATGAGCTGCTATTGCTATGTTACCTTGCTGGGCGTTGTAAGATACAGGGATTTGAGATAAAGTGCGAGAAACACCGGTAGATGCTGGCATTTGAGACGAAGCACGAGAAGCATTGGAAGATGATGCTATTTGAGAAGAAGCGCGAGAAGCGTTGGTAGATACTGGGCTTTGAGGTGACATACGAGCAGTCCTGGTAGTAGCCGCAGTAGTTTCGTCTGCATATTTTGCAGGCTGCTCAGTTCGGAGCAAAGAAGTGACAGCTTCTCTCACCTTCTCCATCACGCCTGCATCACCAGGAGTTCTCCTCGGACTCATTGCTTCAGATATCACCTGAGACAGCGCCTTCTCATCTTCCCCCGGCTCTAATTTGGTCAAGAAGTACTCTTTCATGGACACACCCTTATCCCATATTTGCGCGGTGGGGCTTGAGCTCTTCGCACTCAGTGGGGTAGCAGGTGATGGTGCTGGAGTCACTGGAGCTGATGTAGTTCGCGGAGTGGTTGTAGGAAATTGGGAAGTTACTCTTGCAGGGGGAGTACGAGGAGCAGAATAGGACAAAGAAGTGTTGCGAATTGTTTTTGGTGCAACTGTTGATGTTGGTAATGATGATGATGATGATGATAATGATGATGGTAATGATGATGATGATGATGAAGAAGGATGATCATGAAGCTCTGAGGGTTTGGACCCAGCAAAACCTTGAAATTTGGAGGTTACACGGGCGGCATCTGGTTTTTCAGCTGGAACTGTTGACAGTTTAGGAGTTACTGTTTCAGTGGTTGTCTTGTTTGGACCAGAAGGAGTACTGGTATTTGTTTTAGAGTTAATTTTGATATTAGAAGCAGGGGTAGCATTTGAAGTAGTGGTTGTTATTGTTGCTGCAGGTTGTGTTGTTCTCTTGGATAAGGAACGGGTTAGTGACTTTTCATGATCTTGTTCGACTACGTGTTTGTCACTGCTTGATATAACATGCTTCTCAGGGATCATATGATTTGCTCTTGGACTTATAAGGTGCTTTGCATTTGCTTTGTACCCTATAGGTGCCTTCTCTGATTCGTACACTGGGATGTTGATAATGAGACAACAATTTTAGATTTTTAAGGATTAGGAAGAAAAGACAAACGTTTGTGAAAAATAATGAATGAGGGGTGTTGTATGAAGATGTATATTACTAGGAGCTCCGAGAAATTCAGCATCTTCTTCTACTGCATCGCCTTCTGCGCCAGTAGCAGATGAGGGACTGCTGAGGTTCCCGTCCTCATGTTTTTTCTTGCTGAGGCTGTGGCGTAGCTTCTTGGCCTTCTCCTTGACTTTGGTGAGAACTGATTTCTTCTGATTCTGGGAATGGTCGTCTTCTGAGTCATGAGACCTCAACCTTTGGAAGAAAGGGGAGTTTGGGGAAGACAAGTTGGAGGAGGGAGAGGATGGGTAGGTTGGTGACTGCTTACTAGACCTGGAGGACTCCCCTGATATCAATTTCAAAATAAGAATCAGACTGTTCCATCTCTCATATTCAATCCAAAACATAAATAATAGACAAAACACTTTGATTTCATTATAAATATTTTCATACCATATTATCACAAACTTAACAAATATGCCATATATCACATTCTGATATTGAGTGAATGTGTAAAATGAATTATAAAGGAAAGGATTACCTCGGAGGAGTTGTTCCATGGTGTGGATGGTAGATGGAGCTTTTGTAGTTTCAACCTGTCTCTGAGGGCGTTCGAGTTGAGCCATTTATCTATCTCTTCACAATTTGTCTCAACCTTGGAGTAACTCTGCTTTTATATTTTGTTGTATCGGTGGACAATAAGAGGCAGAGATTTAACACAGAAATGAACCGTGCTCATGCAATTACTTCCGGGGTTCATGCACCACGCAATGTTTAATACCCCAAAAACACACCATTGAGTTCCACCAATGGACTCTCTTTCTACTAAACCTTACAAATAAGCACTTCCTGAATTAGTAATTTGACCAGGCCAGGACGAGAAAAACTATTGAAGGTCTGCATATATTAGAAAAAAAAAATAAGACTTTTCCAAAATCATTAAGTAAGACTGTGTTGTTCACCCTAATAAGGAAAATTTGTCTCTAAGATCCTAAATACTGATAAATGTCCTTCGTTAAAAGAAAAATGGTAACTTTTGATGATGGTGAATCCAGGGCAACCATGACTATTTACAGAACCATGTTACTATAATGTTTGTGACTATGAAATATGACCACCTGAAATAATTTATCACACAAACTTCGTAAATATGTTGTTGTGAGTATGTAGGACACACATGCATTGTGTCAGTCCATGTTAATACAATATATTTATATTTAAAAGACTTTTCATTAATTTGGAATTTTATCAAAGATCCCACCATGATCCATTTTCTCTTTTGTTGTATTTTGAAACGGTGAAGACAAGTATCCAAAGGTTTTAACTTTAAGTATCTAGAGTGTCTTTAATTCATAAAGATTATAATACATCTTCATATTCATTTTTTTTTAATGTTTTATTTACTTTTATAATCACCATTTTCCTTTATTTCATCAAATTTTCTTTTATGTTAACTTCACTTCCAAAAATTTTACCTACAATGCACAAATTGTATATGTATGTTTATATTAAAAATCAAACATCTAAAAAAAATAAAATACTGTTGCCGGAATTATTTAATTGATTTTTCCAATTTTTAACCTTATCTAATAAGTTTAATAAAATATTTGATTTACTTCATTTGGAAACTTTTTGAAATTTACTGGTTTGAAATAAAAAAATCACAAATTAATTACTTCTATTGAATGATAACTTCTATTACACTCCTATACTAAACCTATACTAAAATTCATCCAAAATAATAGTTTGAATTTATTGTCCTTTGTTTTGTAAA
Organism: Phaseolus lunatus; assembly: GCA_013389735.1. NCBI lineage: Eukaryota > Viridiplantae > Streptophyta > Magnoliopsida > Fabales > Fabaceae > Phaseolus > Phaseolus lunatus. Next base: position 5,277,340 of record CM023867.1, read on the forward strand.
AATATAATTATATTATAGTACTTCATAAGATTGTACTTTCAGGTGTTTCCACATTTTGTGATTTCCAAAACCAATATTTTGAAAGTATTTTTTAAAATGGGTACTGAAAAAATTAATAAAAATACATTTTTTTGGTTTTTTTATTTTAACAAACTAAAATCTGCTTTTAAAAAACAAAAATATAAAGGTTCTAACTTTTTATAACTATTCTGGAAACCTTTGTTATTTTATGGAGGGTAATTGGTTAGAAAGAAAAGTTTGTGAGAATTTCATAGAAAGGGAAGAAACTTGATTTGGAGTGATAAAGAGAATAAAATAAGAACTCATAAGTGGTGAATATTTGAGGGCAATTTAAGGTTGGGTCTATATTTTTGCAGATTTCTCAAAAGAAGAAGAAGAAGAAGAAGAACACATTTTAAAGTTAGGACTGATTTCTGGTATTTCAGTTACTGCTATGCTATGCATGGTCTCCTCAGAAGCCCAACATTGCTCAGGATTACCACCACAAATGGCATCATCAACAGTCGCTTTTTTGGATCAGAACCCCAAAGATTTGCTGAACTCATTGATGTATACGCTCGCGATCGAGCGTTGCACCTTGGCAAGAAGCTTCACGCGAGCTTAATCACCAAAGGTTTCTCTCGTTTCAACGTAATTGCTTCTAACCTCATAACCTTATATGTGTCCTGTGGCCAACTCTCCCACGCGCGAAAACTGTTCGACAAAATTCCCACAACAAATGTTCGCCGCTGGATCGCCCTCATTGGTACGTGCGCTCGCTGCGGCTTCTGGAATCTCGCGCTCGCGGTGTTCGCTGAGATGCAAGCCGTTCAAGGGCTTACGCCAAACTATGTATTCGTCATCCCCAGCGTTCTCAAAGCTTGCGGCCATGTTGGGGATCGAATCACGGGAGAGAAAATGCATGGCTTGATTTTGAAGTGTTCGTTCGAACTTGATTCTTTTGTGTCTAGTGCTTTGATCGTTATGTACTCAAAGTGTGCCAAAGTTGAGGACGCGCGCAAGGTGTTTGATGGGATGGTTGTGAAAGACACGGTGGCTCTAAATGCTGTTGTTACTGGGTATGTTCAACAGGGTGCTGCAAATGAGGCACTGAGTTTGGTGGAAAGTATGAAGTTGATGGGTTTGAAGTCAAATGTGGTGACTTGGAACTCTTTGATATCTGGGTTTTCACAGAAGGGTGACCAAGGAATGGTGTCTGACATTTTTAGGTCGATGATTGCAGATGGGTTGGAGCCTGATGTGGTATCATGGACTTCTGTTATATCTGGTTTTGTGCAGAACTTTCGGAATAACGAGGCATTTGATGCGTTTAAGCAAATGTTGAGTCACGGGTTCTGCCCAACTTCAGCCACTATAAGCACCCTTTTGCCTGCTTGTGCTACTGCAGCAAGAGTTAGAATTGGGAGAGAGATTCATGGCTACGCTCTGGTAACTGGGGTGGAGGGAGATATATATGTAAGGAGTGCTCTTGTTGACATGTATGCAAAATGTGGGTTCATTTCTGAAGCAAGGAATTTGTTTAGTAGGATGGCTGAGAAGAACACCGTTACTTGGAACTCCATCATTTTTGGTTTTGCGAATCATGGATATTGCAAGGAAGCCATTGAGCTCTTCAATCAGATGGAGAAGGAAGGGGTAGCCAAGCTGGATCATTTAACTTTCACGGCAGCCCTCACTGCATGCAGTCATGTTGGAGACATTGAACTTGGACAGAGCCTGTTCAAGATTATGCATGAAAAATACGGTATTGAGCCACGGCTGGAGCATTATGCGTGCATGGTGGATCTTCTTGGTCGAGCCGGGAAACTCGATGAAGCTTATTGCATGATAAAGACAATGCCTATTGAACCTGATTTGTTTGTGTGGGGTGCATTACTGGCGGGATGTAGAAATCACGGGCATGTGGAGCTTGCGGAGGTGGCTGCTCAGCATTTGAAGGAATTAGAGCCCGAGAGTGCTGCAAACCGTCTTCTGTTGTCTAGCCTATATGCGGATGCAGGCAAATGGGGAAAGGCTGAGAGGATCAAGAAAAGGATAAAGAAGGGAAAACTCAGAAAACTTCAAGGTTTGAGTTGGATAAATAATTTATAACATCATAGGTTCGTAGAGGCCATAGGTTTTGCTTCATGAAGAGAATGGTGCACCTAAAGATATAATTTTGGATTTATCGTTTTGTGCTCCTCTGAGGCATTTCCATAACATGATCCATTGGACCGAAGCAATATGTTGTCCAGATACCTGCATCCTTTTTAGATATTCAATACGATGGAAAGAAAAGGAGAGGAGTAGCAGTACCATTTCATTCTAGATTAGATATTTTGAAAGGAATAGATAGCTCCTTGAATACCTTACAGAAGGTGTTGAAACGAAAGTGTCATTCCACTCTTTCATCGTTTAGGCATTCTCCTATTTAGAATGATAGTAAAAAAAGGGGATGAAAACAACTGAAATGAAGTTAAGTATGGATAGAGGTAGTTATTTCCATTTTATTATAAAAAAATATTAAAATAACTGTACTTTAAATTTGTTGATTTTTATAATAAATATTTTAATGGACTATAAATTTTCAAACTAATAATATGGAAATATTAAACTCCAAAAATATTCAAATATTAAATGGTAACTTCATTATATTTCATTTAATTTCATCTCATTTTCATTTCATTTGTCAACATTTAATAGGGAGGACAGGAATATGGACAGGATTTCAGTCCCTATTTAAAATGCTAATTATTAGCATATAGAATACCGGTGAAACATGCGAAATATTTCACTTAAAGAGTGATTAAAAAATATGTTGCTCTCCGGTTATTTGGGCAACACACGGCACAAGTTCTTCTACTGCATATCACATACTTGCAACGGAGTGAGTGAAGGAGCAGGGAGAAAGATTAGTTCTTGAAAACATGTGAATAATTTGCTTCATTCTTCACCAAGTTATATGTCGAAGCGAAAACGACCTGTGGTCCACTTTTTATATCTAAAGCATTATTCTGGGACCCTAAAACTTTAATCTATTTTTTCCAATAAACCTAATCCACTAAAGGCATTTGCCCCTTTTTGTAAGATTCCAATGACCCCAGTATTTTTTTTTATTGATTTTAAAGGAGAATGTCCCATTGGGTGCCTTTTCTCTTAATCCATACAAGTTTCCTTTAATTGACCTCCAACTAGGTGTCCTTGCGCTTTGAATCTTTAGCTACTTTTTATCTTTTCCTTAAGTAATTCAATTGGCAAAGCGGCTCCAGGAATTTGCAAAATTAAGTAATAAGACTTGTCACTTCTGAAGATGAACGATTCAATATATAAATGATAAGTTGCCTAAAAAGTTTTAAAAAAAAACTACATATCCTTCTTCTCAAAACACCTATTTATTTTGCTCAAAATAGACTTGTGCCTTACTCGTAATCTTTTAATCGATTGTTAACGTTTGATCATACCACCAAAAAGACAGCAGTGCCCAAGAAGTGAATTGTGATATGGGTTAAACAAGAATTCTCCAGGTTGGGATGTGTGTGTTCTGCCTCTGTATATACAAGGTACAAATCCCCGTTCTACTCCCAGTGCCCATTTAACATAGAAACCTCAGCACCCAATTTAAGAAAATGAAACATCTTTATCAAACGAAATAATGATCATGAGCTTTAAGATAAAGAAAAAACATTTAATGCCAAATCATGGTATAAATGTTTGCTGTCTGTTGTTCAGTCTCTTTTATTCAGTGGTTCTGAAAAAGAGATTTAAAACATTCAGGATTACACAATATAATAGAACCTATAATTTATGAATCAGAGAACTAGTTAAGAATTTACTTTAGAAACAGCTGCCTAGGCAGGCCAGAAGAAATAAGCCAGAATTCTCGTCATACTAGCTGACAGGAATTAGATATGCGTGCCAAGAAGTTTGCAAATCTGCGCACAAGGTACACACTACTGACTCAGATTGTAATCTAGCACCATATAGTATTCTTCATATACTTCCTCAATATTCCATTTGTATGAATTACAGGGTAAGCGTTAATGCAGCTATACCCCTTCTTAGAAAGCTACTAGAAAAAATCAAGCGGTCCAATCTACAAAAAGAAAATTCATAAGTATTTTTCCACGGCCATAAAAGCAAATTTGATGGCAATAAAAATGCAATCATTCACCAACAACAACTGAGAATGTCGTAGAATCTAAGCAGTGCAATATAAATTGAAATGAAGATATGCACATCAAACCTCCTAAACGAAAAAGAAAGTATCACACGAAGATTCAACGAAATATACTTCCCACATTAAACAGTACATATTACTACTCTCAAAAATCGGTTCAAACACCATAAAGCTAGTTCATATTTCAACAAATTTGTCATGGCCAATTTGTGAGGAGAAATTATTACATGATCCAGAACTACTAAATTCTGTGGTTTCAACTAATCTCTACGTTACACGGAACTGAACATTTCAATTAATGAAAAAGAGTTAATAAACTTAGACATGTGCAGATCATTTAAAGATCATAGTAGTCTTAGATCATGTAATAATAATTTCTCTAGCAAGTAGTACTAGAACATATAATAATTTCTCATGGAGTGAGAGCCATCGATCAATCATTTGCTTTAAAGTTGATGTCATAAAGATTCAGTACCTCCAGGGAACAAATAAACAAACAAACGCTCTTATTGCCCAGTTCTAACACAACTAACAAGCCACATAGAAAACAGAGCATTCAATTTGCTCTCAAGCAAGATGCAAATTAAACACATAACATGTTCCATAAAGAATATTGAAAAATCAATCAATTGACCTAGCATATGATGGTGATGACTGACCTTAGAGGTTCATTTATCACTGGGAGCAAGGTGAGTCCAATCCCTTTGGTGCAGCATGTTGTAAGGATGGTAAGCTGAGGTGGCGGAAGAAGTAGGCATAGTGATGCCCATGTGGCCATGGGCATGGGGCATGCCGAGGACAGGCATGGACATCATGGGAGGGGGATAGGGCATGGACATCATGGGAACAGGGAGATGAGCACTGGCATGGCCATGAGAGTGACCATGTGAATGGGCACTGGGAGGAGCTGAGTCGTGCAAACTCTGAGGCACAGGTGTGGAAGCAAATAACTGATCCGATGAAGAAGGACCTTCGTTGGATAGACCCTGCATCCGCTTCAGGTAAAGCCGATACTTCTGAAGATGGCTCGCCACATTCTCCCGGGTCAACCCTTCCACGTTCATCAATTGCATAATCGTCTTCGGCACCGCGTTCTTGATCCCAAGGTGCGCTACCACGTCCACGAACCGCTTGTGCAGCTGCGGGGTCCACACCAGCCGCGGCCGCTTCACCGCCGTCCGCTCCGCCGAGTTCTCCGTCCGCACAGCCGAGTCCGCCTCCTCCGCCACGCACTCGATCTTCCGATGCTTCCGGGAATCGGACCCCGAGCCGTCGCGATCGGTGTCCTCGTCCTCGTCCTCCTCCTCCACCTCGTGGTGGTGATTGTTGGAGGAGGAGAAGGCCTGGTGCACGCTCCCGCCGCCGCGGATCGTAGAGAGCGTGTTGCGGGAGGCGCGGTTGACGTCTAGGGTGGTGCGGTGGGGCTCCGGCGATATGCTGAAGGCGTTGGCAAGCTCCGGCGGAATCAGCGGCTGCGAGAGAGGCGTGAGATCGTTGGCAGTGGGGAGACCCACCTCCCACTCCATTACGCGCTCTTCGTCGTACTCGCTCGTCTTCACCTCTTCCCCCATTCAGTTAGTTGTAACCGTCAAAACAAATTTAACCGCCTCTGACACACTCTATCTCCCCAACCCAAACACAAACACAAACACAGATATATAAATATCTGTCTCTGAAACCCAAAAAGTGAATTGGATTTGGATCCGAAGAATGAAAAAGTGAGAAGATAGGATTGGATAATAGATAGACAACAGAAGATTCTGGAAAAGGAAAAAGGGAAATTTGTTGCAATTGTGTGGTGAAGATATTTGGCAGATTCCGCCGTGTGTGGTGGCGATAGGAAAGTGAGGGGGAGGAGGAGGAGGGATAATGAATAAATTATGATAAAGATGAGTGAAATAATGCTGCTAATTTTTTTCTGATTTTTAATTTGATCAAATTCTGAAAAGCAGAGAAAAAGTGCAATATCTTATTCCAGATGGGTGTTGCTTTGGTGCCACCGTGGACGACTTAGCCAGATATTTTTGATCCTCTAAATATCTTTTCTCTTTATTATTATTAAGATTTAACCTCCCTTCAAATCAACCACACACACGTGCCCCTCCCACCACTCACAACCCACGCATTCTCCATTCATATATAAATAAATATTATTCTCTATTTTAACACATTATACTTAATAAACTTATACACACCAATATAAATAATAATAATAATATATACTTGTTATAACTTTTTATTCTATTAAATTTTTTTATTAACACTTATCTAAAATATAAACCTGAATTAAAATTATACCTAATACACTAATTGAAGTTAACGCATGAGATGGACCTTTGCCTTATCCACACCCTTAAGTATAGAGACAAAAAAAAAAAAAAAAAACAAGGAACCGACTTTAACTAAAAATTTGAAGTGATGCAAATTGAAAAATATGCACTTTATAAAATAATCTTCAAAGAACTCTCATTATAACAGTATTTTACTTGTAGGTCTTTTCAATATAAAGATTATTTAATGAAATTTTAATTTACTTCTTTTTAGGTTTTATTTTTTATATATCAATTCAAAATTTCATTATAGCTTTTACTTCAAAGTTTAAACTCACATTTTAATACTCTTTCTTTACTTTTTAATAGAAAAGATAGTTTCAAAAAAAAATATTCTTATGATTTAGTATTTTACTTAAGATTCTAAGTTTCAAATTTTATATTATATTATCATTTTTTAATGAAAATATTTTATAAAAAATTCAATCTTAAATTTATGACCTTAAACATGAATACAGGTTTATATCATTATAGCAATTAGAAAATTGAGTTTCTTTTCACATATCATATTATGTGATTTCGAACAATCATGTTGATAATATATTAGTAGACTAATTTATATTTTTATGTATTAAATTTAAAATATTTTAAAGACACTATAACAAAATTAGCGCTAAATAGGCTCTTAATTACATTACAAGCCACTTAAGTTTAAATCTTAATCAATGTATTTAAAGAATTAACTATATAGTAATTGCTTTTACAAATACTGTATGTTCAACATGAAAACAAGGGCTTTCAATAATATTTAACATACAGAAAAAATTATAAATATATTTATTATAATCATGGTAATTAATTTAATGTAATAAATATTTTCACTTTCCTTGTCTAAATAATAAATAAAAAAAGTAAATTGGGTTTTTGAACTTTTTTTCTTTTTTGGCAAATGAGAACGAGAATGCGTAAAGTTTCCAAAAGCGTGGTGGCAAACAGCTGGAAGGGTGATTCAACCAACGGTGTGATCGGTTTTGATTTTTTTCAGACGCGCTTTTTTCTACATGAATGTGATTTCAACGATGGTGATTGGTTTTGATTTTTCAGAACGCGCTTTTTGCTGTGCTGAAATGGATCAAGCGGATTGAGAATCATGGGACGTCCATCCAATGATCTACGACTGGGACAGCTGCGCAGCCTTTTAAGCACATTGCTAAACCACTTTTCTTAGAGTTCTACTTACGAAAATAAAAATATATATTGAAAATTATAAGAATTTATCTTTTTCGCATTTTAATATTTAAAAGAAATCCTTTACGCAGTGTTCTTCTTCAATATTCCGTCAATGTTCATTTTTAATGTCTTATTCGTATTATTCATACATATATTACTTTTGATAATTTCAGAAGGATATTTAAAGAACTTAATAAGTGAGTGCTGTGTACGAGTTAATATAATGAATGGAATGATTTTTTTTTTTAAATTCCAAACTTAATTAAGACATTCCATTACTACTTATTAAAATACTATTGGATTATTCATAAATATATATAGTTTCACCTATAAATTTACAATCTTAACATAAAGAATATGTTAAAAATCACATATCAACTAAAAATAACAATATTTTATAATATATAAGTGATGTAGATCTAATTTTATAAGATTAAATTACTTCTTAATAATTTAAAAATATAAAAATATTGATATTACAATTAATTTCATGAGTAGCTGTTATTATAAAAAATTATTGCAATAATATTTTTGAGACATAAATTAATATATTAATATTTTTGAGTGATGAGGGAAATTGGTGGAAGAGTTGCATTATTGTATGTGCAACTTGGCTTGTGCCACCTGGTAAGGCCATTATAAAACTATTAAAATATAAAATAAAATAAGAAATAGTAGATAACGTTGTTTATTTGATGAGCGTGGAAGATGCAACTGCCACAAATAAAATAAGTAACATATAATTTCAAATCTTTTACTGGACAGGAATAGGGTGTGAAGTTTTAGTGTGATACTATATCTTAAATATTCCATCAAGAGAAGATCTACGGTGGAGTACAATTTCGGACGGTAGAGAGAACCACATCTAACAATTTCTCCAACTACATTACTACTGAATGACTTTTATGAAATGTTATGCTACATATTATTTTGGATCACCGTGTTTCAACCTATCTTTACATATCAAAAATTAATTTAGTTAACTGTTTCAAATGAAATATTTTTTATTATTTACCAAACAGAAGGTGAGATTATAAACACGTACCAATCTCATTATATCATAATTTTTTCACGAAAAGATCATTTTAGACTTGAAAAATTATTGTCTTTTAAGTATTTATTCTAGATCTTTTAGAATACAACAAGAATTTTTTGAATAAAATTAAGTATACTAAAACAAGCAAGTAAACACTAAATTCCTAAAAGTAAAAAAATTCACGATAACGAAAATAAAAGAAAAGAGAGAGAAATAAGAAGTGAAAAAGAGAGAGGAAAAATGTTAGAGATTTCTGTCCTTAAAGAAAATTGGAGACGCCTATCTATAGTGTGTGAGAAGAAACTAAACCAACAAAAGAAAGGAAAAAAAGAGCAAAATATGTGTGTAACTTCCAAATTGTGGTGACACCAAGCCTTGACACATCCGATAACACTAAACCTGGACACATTTGAGGGCAACAGTCATGTGTGTCATCCTAAAAATAGATCTAATCTCCTTTGTAACGTTTCACATCGTTCTGAGATCTCTGGAAACTACTTCAACAACTTCTTCAACCTAGACCCTAAACCCTTGCAATATCCTTGTTCAAATTTAAAATAATCCCCCACATATTTCAAAAGATAAAAAAAAAAACAAAAGGTTATAGATTCATATAAGATGTAATGTGTTAGAGTTGGTATAACAAGTATATGAACCTGTCCTAGATTGATGAACTTAACATAATGTAGTTGGTATAGAAAGCTATATGAACCAAGACACTTAGTATGTATTAGTGGTTTATCAATCATAATACACTCTACAATTCTTTATGTTATCGTTGTGTTGTGCTTACTAAGTCTTGCACGTGCCTGATATTAATGAATGCTCTAGAATCTTGCCAAGATTTCATGCAAGCGGCCTCACTTGACACTTGTATAAGTGATCTCTTCAAATGTATGTCGCAAATCATATATTACCCGTAAGAGACATGAAATTGTTAAAAACTTTGCATGAAGCTAAAATTCTTATATCTCATGGAATTTTAGTTACAAAGTGCATCCTCTTAATAATGCAATATTTAGCACTTTCACAGGCTACATGAATGGAAAACATTGATCTTAAATTAATTTTAGTTCTAGCAAAACTAATAAGTGACTTATTTTTACCCATATGAACCTTATTCATGGGATCTGCAATCATAAAGGTTGAATTCACTTGTTCGTTTGCAAGTGGTTTGTTTCTAAAATCATGTTTCTTCATAGAGATTTAGTTAGAGGATCCGCTAGATTTCATTATGACTTAACATAATCAATGAAAATTGTTTCACTCTTAGTTGTTGTTTCACCAAATTATATCTCAATTATATGTCTATTCTTTTCATTGTAAGTTTTGTGTTTAGCTATAGTTATTGTCAATTGGCAATCACAATACATTCATACAAATGAGGTTGGTTTCATTCCTAATAGAATGTTTGCTAAGAAGTTTTTCAATCACTTAGCTTTATTATCAATCATTTCGAAAGCAACAAACTCATTCCATTGTTGATCTTGCAATAATTTCTTATTTGGTTGATCTTCATACCACTTCCAAGTATAAACACCACACAATTATTGGTGGATTTTGTCTCATCTAAATTAAAGATTCACTTACTGTACCTTCTAGCATAACAAAAAATCAACTATATTCAATGACATAATTCATTATACCTCTTAAATGTTTCATGAGTCTTGCAAGTGCATTCCAATAATCGTGACTAAGACACCGAGTCCTACTTAATCTACTTACCGCGTAAGCAATATCTGATCTAGACAAGTTCATTAAATGCAATAAGCTCTCAATTATCTTAGCACATTAAGTTCCAATTATCTTAACATATTAAGTATAAGAAATAAATTCTCCTATGCTATTCTTTATTTTAGAATTAACATCATAAGTGTTTAATAATAACCAAACTTCCTAAAAAGTTTATGAGTATGTTCCTAAAAAGTTTGAGTATGTTGATCTTGAGATACTAATAAACCATCTCTCTTTTTTATACTTTTAACTCAATTTACTAAGGTATTATACTATATATTATTTTGGATCAGCATGTTTAAACCTTATCTTTACATATCACAAATTAATTTTAGTTAACTGTTTTAAATTAAATATCTTTGACTATATACCAAAGAGAAGGTAATTAAGACTATAAACACATAAATCTCATTATATCATAATTTCTTGAGGTATACGAGACAATACTACAAACAACTTAAGAAAGTTGAGATTAGTGGATGTTTTTTAATTAGATTTTTTACAAGTTTAATTTGTAAAATTTTGCAATAGATTGCCTAATGAAAGGTCAATAAAATACGCTAAACATGCCGTGTTCAAACCAAGCCAGCTATTATATGTAAAATAAAACTAACTTACCTTAAATGCTCAAGCCAGCTATTATATGTAAAATAAAACTCACTTACCTTAAATGCTTTCAATGTGTTTCATTTAAAACTAAAACCTCACTAACCAGCTCTTACTTTTTTATAGAAAAAATACACCAGAAGAAAGCAAAGACGCACTTAAATTTTATCTAAAAAGGAGCTCAAAATAGATGCATAACATACACCAGGAACGTTGAAAACGCACTTGGAGTGTTTAAAAGTACTTAAATAATAATATAATCATTTTATAACACTCCTTTCTTGCGGATGTTTATCCTTTTGGAGATCCTTTATGCAAGTGCTCATTTCTTTTCCCATTTTAGACGTAGTTGAATAAAAATATAAACAATGAGGACTTATTATCGGTATCACAGAAGAAAAGGGAAAGGTAAACTTGCAACAAAAATTATACTCTTGAAAGGGGAAAGAAAGTCAATAACCATACATGACCAAAAGAGAAGAAAAAAAGGTGTCCTCGTCTACACAAGAACGTCTCCACATGGCATCATTTTGTACAGTCACGTCACGTCCACTTAGAAACTACCTCACCATTTTATAATCTTTACACCATAAAAAGGCTTGTATAGTCATATTTCATTTTATCTCCTCTGCAGGGGCCTCAGGTGCATTAAAACATCTGTTCAGCCTCTTCTCGCTTAAATTCTTTGTATAAACTTAAAGCTACAAAATGTACAGTTCTGCAGTACAACCGACAACTTTATTTCCAACTGGCTACAACCCATCTTCACAGACAGGAATCATAACCTCTTCATTTGGAAAAAGGAAGAAGAAGCAGCAGAAGCTCACACTAGCCTCAGTTAGCTGTACAATATTATTTTTCTAAGCCACCTAAGCAGGTTGGGGAGACTGAGCAGCAATTCTCCTTTCTGCAACAAATTGTACACAACCTTTCAGAAACCATGTAATACCTCAACACATCATAAAAATAGCCTTCATATTAAACCACCACAATGTCTTGGTCTTCATGCATGTATCTCGTGTATGCATTTAACATGTGGGAGCACATTTCAGATGAAAGTGCTCCTCTAACACGCACGAATGAATGCAAAACACAAAAATGTGAGAAAGGCACAAATGTGAGTACCTCCAGCAGCAACAAGTTTTTCTACACGTGCAACGATGTGCTTTCCATAGGTGTACTTCTTCAATGCATTTAAATGAACCTTAATTCGTGAAAGAATCAGTTCACGCTGCTGATCATCACATGTTTCCAGCACCTTTTGTACAACGTAATTTGCAAACTGATCTTTCATCATGGCCTGTATATAGAGGAATCTCATTTACAATTTTGCAAAACTGGGGAAGAGGAAAGAGTCTCATCCAACATGCAACAAACCATTATCAATTTCAGTAAGACAGGTGGTTGAGAGTTAGCTAAAGCATTCATAACACCGACAAATAACAATCATGAAAATAATTTCCGATCACTTATCATGGTATTGAACTTAAAAGTAGGCTACACTGCCCCTAACAGGATGCATTAGCGATTCCTTATAATTTGGCATCAAATAGTGGTAGAGCCACGTATATTAGAAAGAGAAAGTTCAACAAACCTGAAGAGGCTCATTTTCATCTGTGGAGCCAAGCATCTCGTGCACTAGTAATTGGCGCTCAAGAGGACCTCCAAACGTCAAACATTTCTCCACAACATTGGAGGCAAACTTCTGTTGACTCATTTGAACAATCTTGCCTGCTAATTCCTTTATTATAGAAGAACGCTCATGAGGCTTCCCATGCTCCAGAACATGCTGTTATCAAAGAGAAAAGAAAGCAAAAACGTAAAAATCAAACCACGTATTTATTAAACAGTAGCACATTTTAGAGGTAAAGTAATATTAGTCAGTAGGGACCATAAGCAGCATCTATCACACGTGAAAGAACCAACCTTGATGTCATTTTAAAAGCATAAAATGAATACGGCAGCAAGCTACAATATAAAGTAACAGTTTTAAAAAAGAGAATTAAAATAGAAACAATTATCACTCAAGTATTATATGAGTTCCATAGACATGCACAATAAATTCAGTTGGGCCGACAAAAAATAAATAAATAAACTAATTTGGAAATCATAAAAAGAAAAATAAATTTCTAGTTGGAAAGTTTCACAATATCATTTGATGATAACGATAACACTGTGTAAAGACTAGAAGCCTGCCAAAATAAAAGACATTCACTTTTCATTGTCAATTAACAAATTTGCAGTTAAAAATCAACATAAAGGAGAATAGTTTCAAAACACATTGCGACAAGAGAATTGTTGGGACAAGAGTCAATCAAGGTCCAAAAAAGAAAACAATTACCATAACTATTTCTCAAAAAAAGCTTGATGGCAGCCTTGCAGCCAAGAGTTTAAATGCACAAAATCATGCTCAAGTAAACCCAACAAACATTATAAAAACACACTTTCACAACTATGGAAATAAGAAACAATTTTTAAAATTGTCTAGTCCGAAAAAGTTATAAACCTGAACAACGTAGTTCCCATACTGATCCTGAGCTAACATGCTAACTGCTCCTAAAATTTCATCCATAACTTTCTGCTGAGTTGTGAGATCTTCGCAATGTTCCAGAACTCTCTGTCGTGTAGAATGCAACATTATGACAAATGATCTTTGATAACGTGTAAGAGTGGACATAACCAGTGAAGATACCTTACCTGTATAACCCGGCAACCATATGGATGGGTTGAGAGGGTCACAACTTGATCAAAAAATGTTGAGACAATAAAATTGATTGCATCTTCAGGGACACATTCAATACACTTCTGAATGACATGATTACCATTTTGATCACGTACACAGCGCATGACATTACCATCAAGCTCTTGCACCATCTCTATCTTCTGATCTAGATCAACAACTTCGATGGCCTAAAGAGGTATAGAAAATTGAAGAACAAAAGAAAATTGATAACATGCTCAGAAAATTAGAGAGGGAGCAAAACATATATACCCATCAACTAATGCCACCTTATATTGTACATACCTTCTGGATGACCCGGCAACCATACATTTGAAGGCTAAGTGTCAGAACATGGCCAAGAAGTTTGTTGGCCAACTCTCTTCTCTGGGCTGCAAGTCCATGCTCAAAAAACTGCAATATACTATATAGCATTACCAACTATTGCTCAAACAAGATTCATAAAAGAAAAATATTAAATTAAGAGAGTAATGATTACCTTTTGAACCACATAATTACCAAAAACATCAGTCATCAAAGCAAGGGCATGTGGCATGATTTCCTGATAAACCATGTTTTTTTCTTCTGTAGTGGCCGTTTCAAGCTTTTGTTGAATAAATCGGCTCCCGTATTGATCAGCACTGCCAATGATCATAAATTAATCAAAATTGTTTTTTCAGGACGGCAACAAAATAATGCATAAGATCAATAGGAAAAAAATACCTGAATTCAACAACATGACCAGCAATTTCAGAAAGCTCAAAGCACTTTGTTTTATTGCCTTTAAACTCCTCCAACAGAGAAGAAGCAAAGCTTTCATCAATGTTCCCAGTATCTACATGCCAAGGTCCCATTACCCCAGCTAAATTCCTCATTCCAGAAGCAAAACGCATATTCAGTTCATTGTGCCTAACAGGACTTCCAGATCCTACAGGGGTGGTGGATACAACAGAGTTTGCAATTGGACTTCCTGGATAAGACAGCCCAACACCATAAGCAGGATTTCCATAATAACTATGAGGAGTGGAGCTGCCTGATTTACCACCCAGAGGTACATTGTATTGAGATTTCTGAGGTGAGAGGATAGACCCAAGATAAGCTTTCTGGAGCTCAAGTAAACTCATGTATGAATTGCCCAGGTAGTTCCTGTCGACAGAGGGGTCACTAAGAGCACCAAGTTGTGCTGCATACTCGGATGTCCTCAGGTACTGAAGATACATAGGATCAACAAAAGGGGCCTGAAGAGCACTTCCCGGAATTTGATTTCCCATCCTACCAAGATTATGCACATCAGATGGAGCAGCAGCTCGAGACGCCAAACCACCTCCAAGAATTCTTGAGTCCATTCCAGGGGCTGCCATTGCAGATGCTGCAGCGACATTTTCAAACAAGGGTGGCAGATTACCAGTGCCAAGTTGGTTAGTCATCAAGGATGCCAATGCTG
The DNA here is from genome assembly GCA_013389735.1 of Phaseolus lunatus. Classification (NCBI taxonomy): domain Eukaryota; kingdom Viridiplantae; phylum Streptophyta; class Magnoliopsida; order Fabales; family Fabaceae; genus Phaseolus; species Phaseolus lunatus. Next base: position 5,292,556 of record CM023867.1, read on the forward strand.
GATTTCCAGTGTACCCACTCAGATCATAGTTAGTATACAATGAATTTGAACCATCTATAGGCTGGTACTGAGGTGGGAAATTACCTCCTCTAATAAAATGGGAGGTAGGTGATGCTTTGAAATATGAATTATTGGAAGGAACATTAGACTTTTGTAGCTCAACCTGCCTATCCAATGACGAATTGCTAAGATCAGAACCGTCCCTACTCTTACTTGAATTTTGCAAGTGAGCTGATTCAGATTTCTTTAAATAAGCATGTTGCTTCCCGTGATCTTGCCTACCAAAATGATATCTCTGGTGATTATCAACATCTGATTCAACCTGGGATGGCAAACGGTTATCACCATCTAATATGTCATCTGCAGACAAGTTCATCACTGACAATGCTGCCACAAGATCTGCTGACTCATTGATGCCAGATGAAACACTATTAAATCCATCTGAACTCGCAATAATTCTCTTGTCAGAAGGTGTAGCTCTGCCACCACCAATAGGTGTGATGCAAGGACTGGGAGCCCTAGCAACAAGCTGTGGATCAGGAGTAGTGCTTCTTGACAAGGAAGATCCAACCGCAGCAGCATAAGAATATGAAGCTGGTAAGCCAGTATTTTGGGATACAGATGATCCTTGAACATTTGATCCTGACCTCAGTGCATCAGTTGTTGTGGACTCACGGCGCACATGAGCTAACTCTGCTTCAGCAGGACTAATGATATCATTGTCATCAAATGCATTACGACTGGCTGGACGAGAAGGAGGGCCTGTGACAGAGGTATTACGTACCAAATCATCCTGCACAATCACGGTTTGTAAATGACGAGCAGAAGAAAAAAGGATATGAAAATAAAAAATCCCAAGAAAGATATCAAAGAAAAACTAATATATATTCACTACAGAAATGCCAACAATTGATATTATCAAGAAAACAGATATTGTTACATAAAAACTTTTAAAATGCAAAGGCATACAAATAATTATCTGAATATCTGAATATACTATATATTATAAGTTAAACTCCGGATAATAATCACAGACTTCAAGATCAAAATCAACACGGGACACTTCAATACTCTGGGTAATATATCGACCTTTCAAAAATTAATGGGTGTAAGCCAAGTCAAGCTTGAGCAAGAAAATGTAACTGGTGCAGAAGCATGAAGCATAGTTGACGACAGTATGTCAGAGAAAAGAAGGGCTCACGAGAGCAAGAAAGACTCTCCACAAATTTGGTTGAAACAGAAACAGAAATAGGTAGTGCAGTTACATAAGATGTTCGTGTACTTTAGAAGGTTTGCTGAACTAACAGGCTGATGGGCATGAATCCTTTGGAACGGAAAATCTAACAGTCACTTCAATTAAAACACTATATTTAATATATTTTATACAATAAATTAAATTTTAATAGCAATGATGACATCCTGTGATCAACTGACTGGAGACTGTAAAGTATCTCTCAACCCCATACATGCTACAGTTGACAGTATAGTACTACAGTTTACAGTGCAGAAATACACTATGTATGCACTACAGTATGCATTATAGCATACATGTATTGTATGCATACCTGAAATTACAAAACTAAACACAAATGTGGTTAATGCGCCTAATAAAATTTTATGGTAAAAGCAACAAGTCTACCAGAGGTAGCTAAACAATCAGTATAAATACTTAAAACCAGTATAAAACTAAAAGGATAACAACTACAGGACAGTGATAAAGGATTGTCAGAACTCTGATGACATTTTTTTTTTATGAATTCACAAAGTGTTATGCTGTCATCTTCCATCACAATGAGCACTATAACTAACGATATAGGAACCGAAATTTAAAGACTGACGCATGTCATCATTTAGTATTCCCTTAATCAAACTTGGCTTCCCTCAAGAATTACAATCATTAATCAGAACTTTTGAACAATACCACACATCAGAATATAAAAAATGTATACTCGGCATATACTACCAGAGATCATACCGAACCTCACAACATATGCATCATCAACTAACCACATGTCAAACATGATAACACAAAACACCAAATTACAAAATCCAGGAAAAATAAAACAGATGCAACACGGGTTCAATTAGTCAACCAATAGCAGAAGAAGCAAGCCACCTGGAAAATTTCTGCAAAACTCTTCTGTTTGCTCAGCCCTATTCCGGGCAAACCAATCAGTCCATCACCACCCCACTCCGCAGTACCTCTTGTTTTTTCATTATCCACTTCACTCTCTTGTTTCCTCATGTTAAAACCTGGTGGAGTAGAAAAGAAGGATCTACCACCAATATCGTCAGCCCTGTTCACTTTCCTCCTATCTCCAATTCCACCCACAACTGAAACACCACCTTTAAGTCTCTGTTGAAACCTCCAATCCTCCTTTGACAGCAAAGGAGGTGGCAGCCTAGGATTCAAATTCACATTGGAGTAATAGTATGAAAGATAAGCTGGATCAGACCTTAGCTCCTCCTCGGAAGCAATCCCATTCACATCCTTAGTCCCATGAAACTCCGAAAAGGAACCAACATCACCAGCAGCAGCACCTGCAACAGCACCACCACCAAACAACCCTCCAACAGCACTTAAAGAACCCTCCACAGTTGGAGGCGCTGATCCACTCCTAAAAATATTAAGCTCTCTCTCACGATCATCAGCCTCTTGTCGGCGTTGCTCACGAAGCAACATCCCTATCTCCTTCTCCAGTTCATCTCCAAAAGAACCCTCGTTACTCCCAAGCATCGGTCTTCTTTCCAATTCAGACAACATTTTTCAAAGTCCCAATCTGATCACCAACCTCATCGTATAGCTAAACTATAACACCACCCACCACCATAAATCAAACCCTAACCTAAGCAAACCCCCAAAGCTCAAACGTTTTCCACCGCATAACGTAAGCCGCCACGCCCCATATTAACAACTTCACAAAATTATAACTGGCAGTTACAGGAAGGAAGTGAAAAACAAAAAAAAATTCAAGCTTTCTGTAAAAACTGCACCGAAGCCACCTCCGCAGCTGAAACCCAATAATCAAACACAAAACCAAACTGCAAAATTCACTCTCTGTTCCCCGGAATTAGTTTCCATAATTATAAAGAAATTCCTAGAAGAACATGATTCCCCAGAGGATAGTATATACAGAATAATAAAATAAAGGTGTGAAAGAACAGGAGAGAAGAAGGAGTGAGGGATGGTGCAGTGAGATCAAAAAAGGAAACAGTGAGAGAAATCAATCTGGCGGCGATTGGTTCTTACAAGAACCCTTAGGGTTTTGTTCCATTTAGAGGAGGATTAAATACAGTTGATGATAGGAAGCAAACCAAACTAAACATATTGGGTTTCTATTTTTCCTTTTTTGTTTTTGTATTTGTATTTTGAGTTAAAAAGAGTTTCCATTTATTTGTTTAATGTCATAAATATCCAGAATATATTTTATGTATTTCCTAAACATGAGGGGTAATTGACCAAGTGATAACCGACTCATGCCATTGCCAAGGAAAGAGAAAATAGCTTATATTCCCTAACCAGAACCTCTCACCGACTCACACCTCCCTCGATTACATTCTCTACATCACTAAAACATTACCCTATTTCCTATTTATTCACTTCAGTTAAACTCTTATCATATCTCTGTTACTCAGAGTACTATCATCATTCTAATTTTCCCCTTGTTACTTTTAACACTACACATGTCAAAATCTGTTCCTCCTCTTTCCCACTTTACATGCAGCAACTACACTCTTTGGCTTCTAAGTATGTTTTAGTATTTCTACTATTGTAACTCCAGTTATTAGTTTGTCAGAGATTTTTGTTCACTTCATGTATAAATACTGTGTTCAGTAACCTGGTGTATATCAAAACAGAGGTTACTAAAAGTAGCTTTTGGATTTTTCCTATGTTACCAAAATGTTACTTTTTTTTTGTTTTGCCTATGTTATTGCACACAGGTAGATTGAGTTAGGATTACTGTACTTTTGGTTTGTTATTTCTGTAGTGCAGTTGTGAAGAAATGTTTTAGAATTAAATGAAAACACTATTTTTTAGAGATGGAAAAAAATAGAACCTGTTAGGTAAGTTTATTTTGAGATGTGTTTTAAGAACATGTAAAATTATATAATTGATAGAAAATTCAATTCATTGCATTTTTTTCTCTTTTTTATGATTTTAAGAAACAAAAGGATGGGAATTATGCATAGAGAGGAGAGATAAAATAATATTAGTTCAACACAGGCTTAGTTTTACCTCAGTTCGATAAGTTTATAAAAAATGTAATTTTAACTACCCAATTCTTGAATTATAAATACTTGATTGGAAGTGTTGATTTTATATAAAAATAAATCAGAAATATTAAATTAATTATATATTTTTAAAATATATGTAAGATAAATTTGTTATTAAATTTGTATAAAAAAAAAAACTCGTACTGAATAGTTATCTAAATTAATTTTAAATGGAAATAACCTATTAGTGATCCCATTTTTCAATTCCAAATATAATTAAATTGAAAATAAATTTTGGAAAGAAACTACTTCTTTTTGTTTTTTAAAATAAATAAAAAAGTTTTCAAACTGTTATCGAAAATGACTTTAATCACCAAGAAAAGGTCCAATTTTTATTTTCTATCTTAATATTTAACTTTTATTTTTGTTCACATTGTCTCTAGTTTATTTATTATGAATAATGTTAAGATTTATGTGACTCACACAAATAAAAAAATTTAAATGAACCTACTAAATTTTACATTTCTACAATTTTCTTACCCTGTAAAATAATATATTAATACACTTTTATTTAGCGAGCCATAAATTTAACATCTGATAAGACCTTGTTCTTAAAATATATTAACATATTTAAAATAATGTGTTACGAGAATAAAGAAGTATTTTTATGTATAAAAAACAAATCAAATTAAATAAAATAGTAATTAAAATGTAGATTTTATAAATAAATATCTATCACGGAGACTTCTTAATAACTTTTGATAGTCTTAAAGATTTAAAAAGTATAAATATAAAAAATATTATCATGCAAATTTATAAACATTTAATATGTTTACAAATTTAAACATTTGTATTACACACACCAAAAAAAAACTACTAAGTATCTATTCTCGTCGGTTGACTTGGTCATCGTTGACTCTGAAGCAGACGATAGCTCCTCGTATTTTGCGGTGGTTCTGCGACTTCCAGTGACTCTGTTAAGATAGAGGGAGTCATTTCCTATAATTGCACTCCGACGCTCGAGTTAATACATGGCAAGAAACATCAAATAACTAGAGTATCTCAAGCTAAGAATGTGTAAGAAACACTAAGCTTGTCAAATACTGTGTTTGTGTATGTACTTGTGTTTACCTTTGACGTTACCCCATTATATAGCTGTTTTAGGCTATATGCCGCATATATCCTCTTGTCCAAGCATTGCCTTCAGCGAATTTAGGATTACCCCTTTGGGATTCTACCGCACAATCTTAGTGCAATCTCGTAGCAACATTCCTTTCATAGAGTGCAACTTTCGTGACGACATTCCTTTCCTGAAGTGCTTAACTTAAGGTGTGGCCGCTAGGGTTTCCGTGTCTATCCCAGCGCCTTCAACCTAAACTTGTCTAATAACTTAATATCTCATGTGCTTTCAAACTTTCACGTGTCTTACATGCGTTTATAAGGATAATTTTATTGTGTCAGAACCTTACGTCTTGTACTCATCCTGCATGCATGACGTATCTGTGAATCTGGTTTCGTGCCTTGACACGTGTAATTCTGTTAACCCTTTTGTGGACCCTATCATACCGACCTCTTATGTGCCGATCTCTCACTCATGTGCCGACGTCCGAGGTCTGCCACTAGAGTATCTAACAATTACACACGTAAAACAATTTATTGAAAATGTAAAATTTATAGGTTTTTTTTAATAAATCGGTAAATTCCAAAGTGAATCGATGTAATATGTGATGGTTTTATTTCATTTTAATTTTTTGTTTTTGTTTTAAGCGCACTCTTTCTCTTTCCTTCTGCCATTGCTCTTCATCTGCACTGATCCTGCGGTCATGGCATCGACGTTTCGTGGTGTTACAATGGTCACTGAGTTTGGCCCCTGCAATGCAACTGCAATCGAGTTCCCAGCATCTGTAAGGTTAGTTCAATTTTTTTTAACTTTTTATATTTTGAAATTAGTACTTTATTTAAAATTTAAAATATATACGAAAATGTTGGAATTCATTTTATTTAAATTAATTTAATGTAAATTAAAATTGAAAGTAAGGTTGAAATGAATAATAAAAATTTATTTTAAGTATGGATATATTTTTGTTGATTTTATATTCTTCATTATGATACTAATACTAGGTTTGAGGGTGTCTGAACTTTCATAATGTGTATTGTTTAGTTTTAGAAGTTCATTTTTAAAATGTTGTTATCGCGGAATGTGTAATTGTTTTGTATCGTGTATTATATTGAGTGAGTCTTAGATTTTTATTTGAGATTTGTATAAAGATCGAGTAATGTCCTTAATTTAAATTATTTGGTATGTTTTTATTTAAAAACAAAAAGATTTAGTGAGTAATTAATATTGAGCTTGAACTGTGCGTTGGACATATTGGAAAAATTAAACATATTTTCATAGTTTAGTAGTATGTATATTTTAATCATATTACATATATTTTAATAAAATTAATCTTAGAATGTATATTCAATTATAGTGATTTAAGGTTGTCGATTTTATAAAGAGCAATACCAAATGTTACTTTTCTTAAATATAAGTAATGTTGATTAATGTTTATGTACTAATAAAATATAAAAAAATTGTTTTTTTTTATATGTGAAAAAACCACACATTGTTTTGAATAACAAGATATATTTATGTATAAACCAATTTCTTCTATTACGTAGTAATTCATCAAAGTTAGAAAAATATAAATTGAATAAGTGAGTTGTAGGAAAATAGCGTTGAAGAGTTTATATAATTTGTTTAACAAAATGTGAAACGTGAATGGAATATATCATTATACATGTGTTAAATGTTTAATGGGAGACATTTATAAATTCACTTGATACGAAAACATCTTCTTTATGGTGATTTCTATATGAAGTTATATGACAATGAATTTTTATACCTTTTAATTATATTTCAATCTTAACAATCATGTACTAAATTATGTTATTAGTAAATCTGGATAAATATAAAAGTTTATTTCATTGGTAATTTGATATATTTTCTTACTTATAGTAAAAAAAAAAAAAAACAAATGCAGTGAAATTGTTTAAAAAGAATAAACATATAGAGTTAATATCTTAATTTGATATAATAACATCCATTCACACCAAATATAATAACAATAAATATTTATTGTACCAACTAATATAATTGTTCTAATCAAGAGAGATGTTTTCATTCTAGAACCATTCTCTTTGTATCTGGTTTTGTTTTAAGTTATATTCCCAAATTGATTACAATCCTGCATAAAGGTCAATTTCCATAATTAACATCATCCTCTCTTTATGATAAATAAATTGAATCTTTTTCATTAACTTCAAATATCGGCATTAAGACCATTTCACCACATGATCAGGCTTGGTCCATGACCTCACAGCCCCCTAGCCTCAAGCGTAAGCCAATAAGGCTAAAAAGCTTAAACATTAAATTCCAGAGATCAGTATCAAATCTACTTTCACTCTATTATTCATGACCTCACAGCCCCCCAACCTCAGGCATAAGCCAATGAGGTTGATAAGTTCATAACTATTATTTACATAGATCAACATTAAAATCGTTTCACCAAATGATCGAGTTCAGTCCATGACCTCACAGTCCCCTAGCCTTAGGCATAAGCCAATGAGACTGATAAGTTTATTGGTATTGCTTGATTTCACCTTTCAACTAACTTCCGATAGTGAATCGAACTTGGACTCGTCACTTCTTTTACCTGCAATAGATATAATTTAAAACTTACAATACAAAAAGTATTTTCAAATATGAAAATATCTTTCAGATTGTACAATCCATACATTTTAAAATTACATTTCAATACAATCTAAAATACATATTATAGTAAGAGATGTTACAGATCATATAATCCGAAATATATTTTTGAATCCAAAAATATTTTTCAAATTCTATAATTCAATTTTTTTTTAAAATATATATATTCTAAATTATAAAACCCGAAAGATATTTCCAAACTCAAAAATTCAGAAAGAGCCAAACTCATTGTGCTCTTTTCTTCTTTTGTGTCTCCTTATTACCCTTTCAATATTACAAGTATATGTTTATCATCGGAAGATTACATATCAAACAAATAAAACATTAATTGTTCATTAGAAAATGCTTCAGTGAAAGCCGTCAATAGAAACCTGCGAATCTGTTTGTCACTGCTTTCTCGGCTTTTCTTTAACAAAAATAAAGAATACTTCATTGAGTCTATGAAGGGGCAACTAAAAACGCTAAAACTACTTACACACTGTGTTCAGAACACCACACACCGTGTATGGGGCCAAGTCTACTATAAAACTCGACCTCAAAGTCAAAGAAAGGAGTCAGATTTTTAAAACAAAACGTAAGGACATGTTTTAAATGCAACATTTTTCAATTAAGAATAAAACAACTCCTACCAACGCAGCAAAAAGTAAAACCAGCATCAAACCTTAATTTTGATAGAAATTTACAACCAAATAATACAAGGCAACACGTAAAATTTACCTTGTGATTTAAAAAGGAGCTGTAAAATGGTGCATAATTTGCACCAGGAACGTTGAAACGCAGTACGTTAAAAGAGCCTTTAAAAATACTTCTTCAATCACTTTATATTATTCTTTTCTATATGTTTGTCCTACTTTTGGAGAACCTTTATGATTTTAGACGTGATTGAATAAAAAGATGGAGAGTGAGGAGTTATTATCGGTATCACAGGAGAAAAGGGAAAGGTAAACTTGCAACAAAAATTATACTCTTGAAAGGGGAAAGAAAGTCAATAACCATACATGACCAAAAGAGAAGAAGAAAAAAAGGTGTCCTCGTCTACACAAGAACGTCTCCACATGGCATCATTTTGTACAGTCACGTCACGTCCACTTAGAAACTACCTCACCATTTTATAATCTTTACACCATAAAAAGGCTTGTATAGTCATATTTCATTTTATCTCCTCTGCAGGGGCCTCAGGTGCATTAAAACATCTGTTCAGCCTCTTCTCGCTTAAATTCTTTGTATAAACTTAAAGCTACAAAATGTACAGTTCTGCAGTACAACCGACAACTTTATTTCCAACTGGCTACAACCCATCTTCACAGACAGGAATCATAACCTCTTCATTTGGAAAAAGGAAGAAGAAGCAGCAGAAGCTCACACTAGCCTCAGTTAGCTGTACAATATTATTTTTCTAAGCCACCTAAGCAGGTTGGGGAGACTGAGCAGCAATTCTCCTTTCTGCAACAAATTGTACACAACCTTTCAGAAACCATGTAATACCTTAACACATCATAAAAATAGCCTTCATATTAAACCACCACAATGTCTTGGTCTTCATGCATGTATCTCGTGTATGCATTTAACATGTGGGAGCACATTTCAGATGAAAGTGCTCCTCTAACACGCACGAATGAATGCAAAACACAAAAATGTGAGAAAGGCACAAATGTGAGTACCTCCAGCAGCAACAAGTTTTTCTACACGTGCAACGATGTGCTTTCCATAGGTGTACTTCTTCAATGCATTTAAATGAACCTTAATTCGTGAAAGAATCAGTTCACGCTGCTGATCATCACATGTTTCCAGCACCTTTTGTACAACGTAATTTGCAAACTGATCTTTCATCATGGCCTGTATATAGAGGAATCTCATTTACAATTTTGCAAAACTGGGGAAGAGGAAAGAGTCTCATACAACATGTAACAAACCATTATGAATTTCAGTAAGACAGGTAGTGAGAATTAGCTAAAGCATTCACAACACCGACAAATAACAATTTTATTGAAAGAATTATTGGGGAGATATAGCATGTCTTCTCCCAGAACTGAAACAGTTTTGTGACCAAAGTTCAAGACTGGAGATGTGAAAAATTGTTATGGTCAATTACATGAAGGAGCTGTTCTATCAAAAGAAGAAGTCCACTCATTGTTCATTGAATTGGATACAGGATTTTGGTGATGAACCCAACCACACCCATCCATTGTTTAACATTTTATTTTCAATTTTAATTTATAATTTGTGCATATGTTTTGTTAAAAACAAAGATTGAGGAAAATCATATGCAATAAAAAAAATGGAAACTTATTCAACCCTACCCAAACTACTTTAATCAGGTCGAATAACAAGTTAGATGAACTCAATCCAACTTTACCCATAAACACTCCTGATCCTAAGCTTAGTTAATACAATAGCATTTGGAAGTCATTAAAATCAAATAGAATTATGATGGTATTGAACCTAAAAGCAATCTACAGTCGGCCTAACATTGTCATTAGCATTGCTTCGTCATTTTGCATCAAATAAAGAGTGGATTTGAAAAAGAAAGTTCAACGAACCTGAAGAGGCTCATTTTCATCTGTTGAGCCAAGCATTTCATTTACTAGTAATTGGCGCTCAGAAGGACCCCCAAAGGTCAGACATTTCTCCACAACATTGGAAGCAAACTTCTGTTGACTCATTTGAACAATCTTGCCGGCTAATTCTTTTATTATAGAAGAACGCTCATGAGGCTTCCCATGTTCTAGAACATGCTGTTATCAGGGAGAGAAGAAACCGAAAGCAAGAAATCAACCCACATACATAATAAAGAGTAACATAACACCAGAGAAGTAGTGATTATGGACAAAAAGTCTCTATATCACATGAGAAAAAGAACCAACCTTGACGGCATTTCAAAAACATAAATAAATAGGGAGTTACAATTTCAAAAACAAGGAATTATAAATGAAAACCATTGTCACTGAAGGGATAAATGTCTTTGAAAGAAATACACATAAAATTCTGTTGACAATCATAAACAAGAAAAAAAGAAGCTTCTAGTTGAAAAGTTTCATGATCAACCTGTTGATAAGGACAACACACTTTAGGCAAAGATTAGAAGCCCAAGGAAAATACATATATTTTATTCCAATTAATAGATTTGAAGTAAGAAAATTCAATATAAAGAATAATAGTTTCAAAAAACATAGTGACATAAGACCTATGACTGTAGTCCCAAAAATTCTTATGTCGATGTTTTTTGAAACTATTATTCTTTATATTGAATTTTATTGCTTAAAATCTGTTAATTGGAATAAATTGTAAGTATTTTCCTTGGGCAGGCTAAACTTTACCAAGAGTGTTATCCTTATCAATAGGTTTATCATGAAACTTTTCAACTAGAAGCTTCTTTTTTTCTTGTTTATGATTTCAACTGAATTGTATGTGTATTTCTTTCAAAAAAACATCGTGACATAAGAATTTTTGGGACTACAGTCAAAGGTCATACTAAGCAGGCTTGTAACCAAGAGTAAAAGCATACTAAAGTAAACCAAACAAACATTAGAACCATAAAAATACACTTCAACAATTATGGCAACAAGAAAGAAGTCCAAATTGTCTAAAGAAAAAATTATAAACCTGAACAACGTAGTTGCCATACTGATCCTGAGCTAACATACTAACTGCCCCTAAAATTTCATCCATAACTTTCTGCTGTGTTGTAGGATCTTTGCAGTGCTCCAGTACTCTCTGTTGTATAAAAAGCATCTTATATGACAAATGATCTTAGATACAAAATAAGAGAGACATAACCAGTGAAGAGACCTTACCTGTATTACTCGGCAACCATATGGATGGGTTGAGAGAGTCACGACTTGATCAAAAAAGGTTGAGACAATAAAATGGATTGCATCTTCAGGGACGCATTCAATACACTTCTGAATGACATGATTACCATTCTGATCACGTACACAGCGCATGACATTACCATCAAGCTCTTGCACCATCTCTATCTTCTGGTCCAGATCAACAACTTCGATGGCCTAAAGAGGGATATATAATTAACAAACAAAAATTGATAACAAACTCAGAAAATTAGAGAGACAAACATACACACATCGACTAAATGCCAACTTTTATTGTTCATACCTTCTGGATGACTCGGCAACCATACATTTGAAGGCTAAGTGTCAGAACATGGCCAAGAAGTTTGCTGGCCAATTCTCTTCTCTGGGTAGCAAGTCCATGCTCAAAAAACTGCAATATACCATATAGCACTACACTATTAGAATAAAAATATGAAAAAAATGCTTAAGAGACTGATTTATCCCTCAGCCCATTCATGTATCTATATGAGTTCTCACATTAGAGATACAAAGAAGCTAATCTGAAAAAAACTACACCTTGGTGACAGATAGACATCATAAAAACAGATTTTCTATCAATTACAAATCATTATTCAAACAAGATTCATGAAAGAAAAAAATAAATTAAAAGTTACCTTTTGAACCACATAATTACCAAAGACATCAGTCATCAAAGCAAGGGCATGTGGCATGATTTCCTGATAAACCATGTTTTTTTCTTCTGTAGTAGCTGTTTCAAGCTTTTGTTGAATAAATCGGCTCCCGTATTGATCAGCACTGTGAATGATAATAAATTAATCAAAATTATTACTTTCAGGATGGTAGCATAAGAAGAAGATCAATAGGAAAAAAATACCTGAATTCAACAACATGACCAGCAATTTCCGAAAGCTCAAAACACTTTGTTTTATTGCCTTTAAACTCCTCCAACAGAGAAGAAGCAAAACTTTCATCAATGTTCCCAGCATCTACATGCCAAGGTCCCATTACCCCAGCTAAATTCCTCATTCCAGAAGCAAAACGCATATTCAGTTCATTGTGCCTAACAGGACTTCCAGGTCCTACTGGAGAAGTGGATACAACAGAGTTTGCCATTGGACTTCCTGGATATGACAACCCAACACCATATGCAGGATTTCCATAATAACCATGAGGAGTGGAGCTGCCTGATTTACCAGCCAGTGGTACATTGTATTGAGATTTCTGAGGTGAGAGGATAGACCCAAGATAAGCTTTCTGAAGCTCAAGTAAGTTCATGTATGAATTACCTAAGTAGGTCCTGTCGACAGAGGGGTCATTAAGAGCACCAAGTTGTGCTGCATACTCAGATGTCCTCAAGTACTGATGATACATGGGATCGACAAAAGGGGCCTGAAGAGCACTACCTGGAATTTGATTTCCCATCCTACCAAGATTATGCACATCAGATGGAGCAGCAGCTCCAGAAGACAAACCACTTCCAAGAATTCTTGAGTCCATTCCAGGGGCTGCCATTGCTGATGCTGCAGCAACGGTTTCAAACAATGGAGGCAGATTACCAGTGCCCAGTTGATTAGTCATCAAGGATGCCAATGCTGGATTTCCAGCATATCCACTCAGACCATAGTTACTAAATGATGAATTTGAACCATCTAAAGGCTGGTATTGAAGTGGCAAATTACCTCCTCTACTAAAATGGGAGGTAGGCGATCCTTTGAAATATGAGTTATTGGAAGGAACATTAGACTTTTGTAACTCAACCTGCCTATCCAAGGATGCATTGTTAGGATCAGAACCGCTCCTGCTCTTACTTGAATTTTGCATGTGAGCTGATTCAGATTTCTTTAAATAAGCATGTTGCTTCCCGTGATCTTGACCACCTTGCCTACCAAAAAGATATCTCCGGTGATTGTCAACATCTGATTCAACCTGTGATGGCAAACGGTGATCACCATCTAACATGTCATCTGCAGACAAATTCATCACTGACAATGCCGCCATAAGATCTGATGACCCGTTGATTCCAGATGAAACACCATTAAATCCATCTGGACTGGAAATACCTCTCTTATCAGAAGCAATGGCTCTGCCACCACCAATAGGTGTGATGCAGGGACTGGGAGCCCTAGCAACATGCTGTGGATCAGGAGTAGTGCTTCTTGATAAGGAAGATCCCACTGCGGCAGCATAAGAATATGAAGCTGGCAGACCAATACTTTGGGAAGAAGATGATCCTTGAACATTCGCTCCTGACCTTAGTGCATCTGTGGTCAAAGACTCACGGCGTACATGAGCCAACTCCGTTTCAGCAGAGCTTATGATATCATTGTCATCAAATGCATTACGACTGGCTGGACGAGAAGGGGGGCCTGTGACAGAGGTATTACACCCCAAATCATCCTGCACAATTATCACTTGTAAATGATGGGCAGAAGAAAAATGATATGAAAATAAAGAAATCCAATAAAAACGTCAAAGCAAAAATATGCTAAATTCACTTCAGAAATGTCAACAATTGATTGTAGCAAGAAAAAAAATTAAATATTGCTACAACAAAAATACTTTCAAAATGCAAAGGCAAACAAATAATGATTTAAATATACTTTATCTAGATCTAGCAAAAAAACATATACAACAAGATCAAAATCAACATGTACACCACTTCAATACTGTGATATGTCACATTCATCAAAACTACTGGGTGCAAAGCCAAGTCAATCTCCAATTGTTAAAAGTTGATAGCAATTGTGTGAAATAATGTAACTGGTGGAGAAGCATAAATCAATGCTCTGAGAGAATGTAAGAGAAAAGACAAAACATTGAGAGAAAATTTAGCAAGGAAGAGTATCTAAAAATTCTGAATATAAAATGAATGGCACACTGTACTCTGAGTATATACAGTGAATCGTGTAGAAGAAACTGTTGTAACTAAATTACTTCAGTTGAATAGATTATTTTATAATCTGCTTATAACAGAAACATGTAGATTATATTTCGTAGAATAACTTAAATTGTAATGCCCATGACGTTATCCAGTGATAAATTGACTGAAGTCTGGAAGGTACTTCAACCACAAACATGCTACAGTTTACAATATATTACTACAGTAACGGTACAGATAGATTACAAAACTAAGCACAAATGTGTTTTGGAAACGTGCCTAAAAGATTTTATGATGAATGTAACAAATCAACTAGATGTAGCTAAACAATCGGTATAAAAATTTAGCGCCGGTATGAAACACAAAGGATAACTAGTACAGGACAATCATTCAGGATTAACAGAAGGATATGAAAATAAAATAAAATACAACTGATGAATTCACAAAATGTTAAGCTGCCATCTTCCCATCACAAAAAGCACTATAAACAACGAAATCCAAAACTCAAAGACACAAATTCATGACATCATTTAGCATTCATTGATCAATACTTCACTTCCCTCAAGAATAACATGCCTTAATCATAACGTTTGAACAATACCACACATCAGAACATAAAAACCACACTTAAAATAAATTACCAAATCACAACATGAGCATAAATTAATCACATGTCACAGACAGATAAAAGAGAAAACACAATGTCAAATTACACAGTCCAGGAAAATAGAAACAGATGCAGCGTGGAGTCAATCAATGGCAGAAGAGGCAATCCACCTGGAAAATTTCTGCAAAGCTCTTTTGTTTGCTCAGCCCTAGTCCAGGCAAACCAATTAGTCCATCACCACCCCACTCCGCAGTACCTCTTGTTTTTTCATTGTCCACTTCACTCTCTTGTTTCCTCATGTTAAAACCCGGTGGAGTAGAAAACATCGACCTACCGCCATTTTCTTCAGTCCTGATCACTTTCCTTCTATCTCCTATTCCACCAAGAACTGAAGCTCCACCTTTAAGTCTCTGTTGAAACCTCCAATCCTCCTTTGACATCAAAGGAGGTGGCAGCCTAGGATTCAAATTCACATTGGAGTAATAGTACGAAAGATAAGCTGGATCAGACCTAAGTTCTTCCTCAGAAACAATCCCATTCACATCTTTAGTCCCTTGAAACTCAGAAAAGGCACCACTAGCACCTGCAGCACCGCCACCGCCACCAAACAACCCTCCAACAGCACTTAAAGAACCCTCCACAGTTGGAGGCGCTGATCCACTTCTAAAAATATTAAGCTCTCTCTCACGATCATCAGCCTCTTGTCTGCGTTGCTCACGAAGCAACATCCCTATCTCCTTCTCTAGCTCATCTCCAAAAGAACCCTCGTTACTCCCAATCATTGGTCTTCTTTCAAATTCAGACAGCATTTTTCAAAATCCCAATTTGATCACCACTCTCCAATCACCAACCTCATACAGCTAAACCACATCACTACCCACCACCCGAAATTAAACCCTAACCCAACAAACCCAAAAACTCAAACTTTTCCCACCACAAAACGTAAACCGCCACACCCCATGTTAACAACTTAACAAAAATATTACTGGCAGTTTCTGGAAGGAAATGAAAAACAAAAACAAACAAAAAAAAATCAAGCTTTCCTCGTACAAACTGCACCGAAGCCACTTCTGAAGCTGAAACAAAAACACCCCAATAATCAAACACAAAACGAGCCTGCAGAATTCACTCTCTGTTCCCCAGAATTAGTTTCCATAATTACATACAGAAATTCCTAGGAGAACATGTTTTGTGAGGGGATAATATATACAGAAGAATAAAATGAAGGTGAGAAAGAAGGGGGAGAATAGGGAGAAGGGAGGGAGGAAATGGTGCAGTGAGATCAAAAAAAGAAAACAGTGACAGAGATCAATCCGGCGGCGATTGGTTCTTACAAGAACCCTTAGGGTTTTGTTCCATCCATTTAGAGGCTGATTAAATACACATGAAGGTAGGAAGCAAAGCAAGGCAAAACCAAACTAAAAACAACATATTTGGTTTCTATTTCTCCTTTTTAGCCTTTTTTTTTAAAAAAAAGTTTGCAAAGTTTCCATTTATTTATGAATCTGAGAAATATCCAAAATATATTTGATGTATTTCCTAAACATTAGGGGTAATTGACCAAGTGATAACCGACTGATGTCATTCCGAAAGAAAGAGAAATGGCGTTTATTTTCTTTTTTTGCTGCTCTTCCCAAACCAGAAGCTGTCAATGACTGACACGTTAGTGTCTTAGATTCGCTACATCAGTAAAATATAACAGTAAATTTCGCCTCTCTCTTCACTTCACTTTAACTCTTCTGCTATGTGTTCTTATAACTAACTATCATCTTTTTCATTTTCACTACTTTTTATTACTCAGTTCATTATGTATAAATACTGTATCTCCTCTAATTTAGTGTACATTATAACAGACTTCCTTAAAACTAGTTTATTTACAACTTTTACTTATCACATCTTTATGTCATTTTTAGTTTTTTTCTCTCTCTGTCATTACACACCTTATTCTGTAAAAGAATATTTTTAGAACTAAATAAACATATCTGTTTTTAAAAAAAAAGAATGTGTCTTAAAATTATATAAAAAATAGAGGATTCAGTTTCACGTATTCAAACTTTCTTTTGTGATTTTAAGAAACCCAAGAAAAAAAACTAGATATTCTCTCCATTCTAAAACCATGGTCTTTTTATTTTTAGACTTTTTTTTTGTTTCGAAACTATGATTTTTTATGTTTTGTAAATTATTATTTTTCCAATTATACATCTTCTTTTAATTAAGAGTGATTAATATCGTATTAGTTTCGTTGAAGAAAGAAAACATAAAATAACTAAAGTTTAAGAATATTCTTTGATAAATATGTCCAGATTTTGAAAGGATGTTATTTTTAATGGATGGAGAGTATGTTGTTTTTCAAATAGTAAGGATACGACTAAATCATTCACATTACAAATTTGAAGCAAATAATCTTTTTAAAAGATAATATAAGAGAAATATAATATTGGTGCAAAATATAATGTAATAATGAGTACTATATAAGATTTAACATTTTATGTGAGATACATGTATAGTAAATAATTAATAACTAAATTTTAAAGTTTCTTTCGGTAAATAATGGTAGCTTTTTTTAAAAGTAAAATGTTAGAATGTTGATTTAACCTCCTAATTAAAGGATCATGTGTTATATGAGTTTGTTTAACATCCTTACAAAATTATATATTTTATTATATACTAACAAACTTTGTATAAAACGTATATATTTCAAAATACAAATTAAATATATGCAATATATATATACGTATTTTTAGAATAAAAAGTATAAATATATAGTACATTAATCATCGTATATCACAACATATAAGGATAAATTACTGATATCATAACATATATAAGGATAAATTACTGAAATAATTTTTTCAGGTTAAAATTTGAATATAAAAAAAATAGTTAAAAAACCACATTAATTCAATTTCATTCTAACTAACAACAACCATATAGGTTAGATATGAATATATATATATATATATATATATATATATATATATATATAAATTAAGAATATTAAATAAAATGAATATCAACTAACGTCTTTCATAATACTCATATTGAGTATATCTTATCCAAGACTAACATTTTACTCAATAAAAAAATTTATAATAAGTGAATCAAAGAGTAATGGATAAGCTTAAAATCAATACAATACAACATGCACATCTGCACATGTCACTATGTGTAAGAACGTTTCCCTTAACTTCTTATAATTTGATATCTTAGTTTGTGACTTTGACCATTATTGAAGTTAGGGGTTATTTATTACAATATAGTTGTCATTACTTAATACACAAATCAAACAATGATTCACCTATCATCTCAGCACAAATTCATACAATTCTTACACTCTCAAAAATAATTTCCATGCAACATACATCATCTAAAAAAAATTTCAAATCACTCAAATTTACAAACTATTATTTATTTTACATTCATAATAAACTTTCGCATACAATCCATTAAATGGACAAGAAAATAAATATTTTTTCGCTTGAGCAAAATTTTGTTCATTTTGAAGAAAATCTGACAAAGTGCAAAGGTTGAGTTGCAACTTTTTTTCACTTAAGGGTAAAATTCTTTGGTTGAGCAAAAAATAGGGCTAAGATTAAGCCTTGGATCTTTGTTTTATTTAATCTCAACCCTATTTCCAGCTTGAACAAAAATCTTTTGTTTGAGCGAATATATTAGAAAATCAACATCATGTAATAAAATCAAATATATTTTTAAAGTTTTATCCAAACTCAATCTAACATATACAAATGTCAAACACATTCAAAATTATCAGTACGATCTATGATTTGTTCAAACAACATCCTTCATTTATTTCAATTCAATCTTAATCATTCAAACTCAATACATATTTCATTCACATTAAATTCATAAAATAATATATGGAAAAAGTAGGAACTAATTATACTCATCAAAACTATATTCTAAACTCAATTCAATAAATTATATACCTTAACCTGCATAATTTAGTCATTAAATCAACCTCTCGTAAAAAATATTCAACTAAAATTATTTCAAAACAATCATCTACATAGAAATTAATATTTTGTGATCAAGTCATGTGGTTAATTCATCCTAAGGTTCTATAAAAAAAAACATAAATATTTTTCCTTACCTGTAATTCTTTATTTCAAAGAAAATTGCAAATTAAAAAACTAGATACCTGAAGTATAATATTTAAACATAATCAAATTTCAGTAAGATTGATAACAATTTCACAAAGAAAGAAAGAGAATAAATATTTTTTAAAATATGCTTACCATGAAAGTTTTTATAAAAAATATATATATTTTTAAAAATAAATAAAAACTTATTTTGTTTTAAAATTTGATCAAATTGACATGGAGTATGGAAGAATACGAGTAATGAGAATTTAGAGGGAGAGAATAAATAATTTATGAAAGAGGGAGAAAGAGAAAAGAAAGGTGAAAGTGAAAGAATGAACATTAGAGATAGGAGATCAGATTATTTAAAAGTGATTGAATATTTACATCAGAATTTTGTTGGACTTAATTATAGGGAAAAAAACCAGTCAATTGTTTCATTCATAATCAAAGTTAATTGCTTACACTTCATAAAAAAAAAATATTAAGCACTCGAAATTACATACGTAAAAAAATAGTAAACATGTAAAATTTAAAAATATGAAAATTAAATATAATTTTTACAAACTTGGTAAATGCTTGATAAATTTTTGTAGACATAAAAAAAGGGAGATTATCCAACGTAAGAAAGCGTTTGATACCAGTGAAATTTCCAATTTTTATAATCATCAAATCACAAAAATTATAATTTTTTTAAATAGCTAAATTTGGTTTGGTTGATCAAAAAATTTCTAAAGATATTTATATAAGTTTTCTGGAAAAAAAAAAAAAGAGTAACGTGTTACTTTTTCTAAAACATTTATTTTGTTACCGTCAAATAGTTTAATAACCAAAACATAGTGTTTTTCAGCAACATTTTTATTTAAAATCAGAAAAATTTGATTCTCATATCCATGAAAATGCTTTTTCGAAATTCTGGTCAAAAGTGATTCCGAAAATATTATTGCATGATTTTTTTAAAAATATAAATTTAGTATGGATAAATTATTTTCCAACTTCAAATTGACATATTTCTTTCTACTGAATGATTGAGATTAGAACTTTTGAATATGAACATGGTTGGCAAGATATATGAATTGTTATTGAACAAATGATTTACCATGGTATACACTGCAATAAAAATATTAAATAAAAATTATTTTTAAAAATAAAAAATAATTAATCATTATATTCACTAAATTAGATATTATTTTAGAGATTAAAAAAATTATTAGTATATAAAATAATTTCTATTATTAATAAATAATTTTTAAATTAGTATCTAATTAGTTACTAAAATTCTAAAATTTAAAATTAATAGCTAAACTATTGATAGTTAATTAAATACCAATTTAGAAACTATTTATTAATAATAAAAAATAGTGTTTAATTTAATCAATAATTAATTTTTTTTATCTTTAAAATTAATTTTATTTTATAATAAATGAAATATGGAGATTAACTAATTGTGTTAGTAAACAAGCAGTGGACAAAAAGGCCTGTGGAGTAGTTAAGTCAAGGTTTGCCATTGAAGCTTATTTTTGGTTGTTTTGATCAAGGAGTGAGGAAGATTATTGATCAATCTTCAATAATAATCACAAACTATATTGAGTTTTTACATATACATCAAAGAACTCATGCACAAAAGCTTTTATGTTGAAAGGAAAAGAAAGATTTATGAAATGTAAAAATTTACTATTTGGTGCAAAACAACAAAGAATGTAGTACACTTTTATTATATGAATTGAAGCATGTAGGAGTTCATGGTTTGTGTGAGGGTAAAGAGTAGCAAAGGACCTTTTGACTTTAAGTGGAAATTTAAGATGCTATGAGTGTAAGGAAAATGATTGATTTATCAAATGCTTTAAGCCTCATTTTTAAGGCAAATTGAGCATTGGTGTTATGTTTATATGTTCTTTTAGCAAATCCATTTTGTTGAATATGAATTATGCCATTTATAGGACACAAGGAGAATGCTTGAAGTGCTTGTAACTTGAAACCAAATTGGAGTTCAACAACAGTGCTATTTCAAAAAAAAAAAAAAAGGTATGTGGCTTATTGTGCAATAAATAAAAGCAAGTAATATTTATAGTGTTAGGTGTGCCAGATTTGAACCACTTCCTTTTATTACTTGATTTGCCTCTTTGATTTTATTTTATCTATTTTGGTATTGAGGAGTAATAGTTCAATTTCTATATAAAATCACAAATCCAAGACTAGTTTTGGAAAACAATTTGTTGAGTTACAATAATCTAGTTTTAGTTAAACTGGAAGTAACTATAAAGTTACATATATGTGGACTAAATTTGTTCATAAAGATTTAAAGAAAAAGTAAGAAAAAAGATAAAATAATCATTTTAGTAAGCTAAAATTTGTTTATATACAAATTAAAAATAAAAATTATAAGAAAGTTTGTACAAACAAATCTATGTATGAGTTAATCCTCCCTTGTAAAAAAACGTTTCATTTTTTACTTATATTATTTACAAAGAAGAAATAAATTTCATCATTTTATTACAGTAATCAATTTAAAGTTGTTAAAATTATTTTATCAATTTATGAGACGATACACAATATTATTTTCAATTTCAAAACCTCAAAACAATAAATTTAAATTATTTTATTTATAATATATATATATATATATATATATATTTATTGTCATCAAATATATAACTTTTAACTTATACATAAATTCCTATCTTACCATATGAGCTTTAATGTAAAAATAATTTTCAATTTATTCTAACTTAACCATATCACTAAGTGGAGATATACATCAAACAAATCATGAGAATTATAAAAAAATTATTATTATTATTATATCAATATTTTTTATGAAAAATACTTAATTACCTAGTCCTTTTTTAAGTAACTTTTGATGTTCAAAAAGGATTATCAAAAGTGGAATATGAATCCATATGGTTGATAAAATGATATTAAATCATAAGTTGGTAAAGTGAAATTGATTCTTATGGTTGCAGGTCAAGTCATATTTCTTCATTATCTGCATTGTGTGTTAAGTTGATTAAAATTGACATTTAAAATTTACAAAGACCTCACTTTTTTCCGTATTTTTCTTTTATATATACATGTTGTATGAGTAGAAATAGAACATACTCAGTAAAAGATATTTAGGAAGATTTTAAAAGATCTTTTATAGAACATTGACTCACGGAAAACTTATTAAATGTATAAAATATATGAATAATTCTCTATCCAAATGTATAACTCTTATTATTATACATTGTGAATAATTACCAAAAATGTAAAATATTGACATATATCAATGAGGTTATGTTATGATTAATGTTTTATCTAGGACAAATCTTTTTACGAAAAAAAAAGTAACTCCTAATTTCTAATTAAATAACAATTATGTATATAATATAGTTGAGGTGTTATAGCATAAGCATCTCAACTTCATCATCAATATCATTCCTTGAGTCTAGATGATTTTATGAGGCAAAATCCACCCAAATTTAAAGGGAAAGTAAATCCAGATGAAGCACACCAGTGAGTGACAGACATTGAAATAATATTTGAAGTCATTCAATGTCCTAAAGAGAAAAGTTATGTAATCTATATGCTCACCAAAGAAGCTGAGTTTGAATGGATATGTATGAAGCATATGATGGAAAATAAAAGAGAAAATGTTAGAGAACTTCAAAGTAAGATTCCTAAATGAGTATTTTTCTGATAGTGTCATATATGCAAAAGAAATTGAATTCATGAGATTGAACATGAAAATATTCATGTAATTGAGTAAGCTATTGTCTCTTAATTATTGCTCAATTATTGTTTTCTTGAATATAATGAGTATGTTTTAAATTGTTATGTTTTTCAAAGATAAATATTATATTAAAATAATCTTTAAAAAAATTTACTTGGATCGTTTCGTGTTATAAAGTTATTTGTTTTTAATATCTAAAATTAATTTAACATATTTAAATTAAAAATAACGATGATTACTATCTTAAAAAGTCCACAATTATTTTGGAGTTTTGAATTGAAATAGTTTATTTTAATTATTAAATTGTCATAGAAAAATAAAACTATAAATAAGAAACGACACTAACAGTGATGAAGTTTATTAAACAACAAAAAAGTATGTTAAAAACAAGTGTTTCTGTATTGCATGAACGTTATTTACACTTCTCCATGGTAATAAATGAGCACATATCAAATTCTTACACTTTATGATTATAATATGTTAAGTTATATATATATTTTTTTTTGTTTGCAAACATAACAACGATAATATTTGAACAAATTAAAAATTATATAAAAAAAAAATAGAAACTAGTTCTTCAGATTTATTATTAAAACAAATAAATAAAAACAACATTCTCCATCATCTACACTACAAGAAAATCATTAAATAAAAACTAATTTTAGATAAAAAAATAATTAGTTGCTATAGTGACTAAATTAGAAACCAATTTTAAAGACAAAAAGTAGTTAGTTGTTATATTGACTAAATTATAAATTATTTTAGAGACTAAAAAAAATTTTGATTTATAAATTAGTTTATATTATTATTAAATGATTTATAAATTGGTATCTAATTAACTATCAAAGTTTTTGCTACCAAATTTAAAATTTAAATAATTGGTAGTTAAAATATTGATAACTAATTATATACAAATTTAGAAACTATTTAACAATAATAAAAACTAATGTAAAAATCAACAAAATTTTTAATCTTCAAAATAGTTTATAATTTAGTCACTATAGTAATTAATTATTTTTTATTTTTAAAATTAGTTTTTATTTAATGATTTTTTTTAGTGTGAGTTTTTTTATCTTGCTGCATAAATATTAAAGACTTTCTCCTTTCTTGAATATCATGCATCTCACTTTCTTTTGTTTATTTCCAACTATGTTCAATAGTTCTCTAAGAAAGTGAAAATAATGAAACTACCATATTTGACGATCCTTTTTGTAATCTTCTATCAATACTTTTTTTTAATAGAACAAGATAAATGATTCTCTATTATTCATTGCTAAGATATTTAGTTTCTTTTATTGACTTTGGAATCATATAATTCAATATGAGTATTTTATCTGTTGTCATTCATATTTCATAGCATTAGAAATAAAAATAATAATAAAACATTAATAACTTATCAAGATGAAAATTAATTTCTATTAGTTCCAACTTTTTTTCCATATTCATGTCTACATCCGCTTAACATTAAAATGATAACAACAAATCTTTATATAAATAAAATGAATTGAAAGTTAAAAATAATTTTAATATTAATATCAAAATTTGACAATTTTAAAAATATATAACACTTAAAACTTACTCATAATAATATTATTGTTTGTGTCTTCAATATTTTCATCATTATCACGTGGCTCTTTGTTTAAATAAAGTGAAAATTGACTTTGAAATGATTTTGGAGATTTTAAAATAACGTTGAGATAAAGATGGAATTTGCCTTCTATGCTAATACTAAAATCTGACAAAAAACTATGAAACTATTTTATAAAAATAAGTTGAACACCTTCATTTTCAATTTATAGATTTGTGATTTTAGCATTTAACTCTATATTAGATGATGAAAATATATCTTCATGAAGTAGTAATTTTTTGAACTTCAAGATTCACCATATATACAGTGAAACTATGAGTTGTAAAAATTTATAGTGGTAAAAAATTCTTCCCTTAATGTTTCAAATCAAAATTTTGGTAGTGAAAATCTTAAGATTAAAAATTATAGAGACAAACTTATTTTCATTGAAATTAGAAAAAAAAAATGCTTCAAATGCTCTGTTCACAAGCTCTTCTTGAGAAAGAATTGGTATTTCATTGCAAAGAGAGAGAAGATAGGTTATTATATGGAAAGAGAGAAAAATTGACACTTTTTGGCAAAAGAAGAAGATATCTAATTCTAAATCTTGTTTGTATAAAAAAATAACAAAAATAATAAGAGTATCATTAATTTTATTTTTTTTTTAAATTATGAAAGTTAATACTCTTATTGGCTTTTTAGTCAAATCTTAATCATTACATATTAATAATGGTAAAGAGATATGTTTTTTGAATGATTTTTCCTAAATTTTTTATTAAATATATTATTTAATTAATTCAAGGATAAAACAAAGTAGAAAGAAAAATTTTAAAAAAATGTCTGAATGAAATATACAAATATTATTAATTTTATAATTCGTTTAAAAAACTAAATCTACAGTTAGTGTGAAATGGAAAGATGTTAATTAAAATATATTAGACCCAATAGTTGGATCTGGTCAACCCACTAATAAAAATTCATTTTTATAACCAATTTATTTATCATGACAGTTGCAATTTTCCTATCATAGTAAAAAACGTTATGCAATTTTGAATTTTGTAATATATGAAACATTTTCTACATTTGTTAAACTTTTAACTGAGATAAAAAGTATTTATTATGAGTTAAAATTTAAACTGACGAAGAAAGTATTTCACATTAAAAAAAAAAAAAAACTTTCAATGCTCTATCTTCGAAGTTTGAATGGTTCTTTGAGGAATTTTTATTTTCTATTCTCATAAATTGTGATTATTTTGGTTTAACGATCTTTCATTCACATCATCATAAAAAAATGTTTGACTACAAAAATTTCTTTGGTCACACGTACCTCAACTCCCCTTTCTTCTAGTTGGGGTATTAATTTTGATTTTAGGTTTTAGAAAATTTGAATTATGCTATTGGTAAGAATTGTGACTTAATTAGAGAACTCTTTTTTATTAACCAGGATTGTTGTAATTGGAGAATAATGTTTAATTTTAAGTTTGTTTTTTAGGTTTAGAGTGAGGAACAATTGAGTGATTTAATTACTCATTACTATGTTAATTTGATTTTTGAAGAGCCTCAATGCATGTGTTATCATTGATATATTTAAAAAAAAAAATTGAATTGTTTGTGATCTCGCTGCTGACTCGAACGTGGAGTATATGTCTCGTCACTTCTTCGTCTAACTTTCTGCAACTACGCGTTCTGCAGGAACGCTCCAAGAACCTTCGCCGGAACTCCAATCGATGCCTGCAAAACACACAGACGGCGCCTCTAGCGGCCGTTGTAGCTTCGACGCTCAAGTCAGGCGACAGGAACACCAAAGATCTCTCTGAATCTCTTTGTGAGACTCGTGTGTGTGTCCTCAGTGTTCTTAAGTTCGAAAACTGAGTGTCTGAGTTACGTATTGCTTACCTGGTTCAATGTTTCTCTGCCACTCATATACCTTCGAGGTCTACTGGCTACGTCTAGGCCTCACTTGAGTACCCCTGCACTGCCATCACCCACTCTCTGCGCCATCTTGTGTGCAAGTTTCCTCTACTTGAGTGGAAAGTCTGGCAGAATGGCCACGTGGACACCTCTGCACGCACTCAATCTCTGGGAACACCTTCACGGTCCACGTGTCATGCATGCAACCCCACTGGGAAACTCTACCCTTGATGGGTTCTCGTCCCCACAGGATTCTGCACCTAACTGTGCCTCCACCGCCTCATGCATGGTCGTTCCGTGACTAAGGCCGCTCCCTGGCTCTGGGTACCGATGACCGATGTGTCCCCCTGTTGGCGATCTCTCATCGCCCTTGTTCTTGGTGATCGACCCTTCTGAGGGCTCATCGATCTCTCAGCCCTTGGCTGACGTCTGAGGTCTGGCTACTACAATTCCCTTGCGGAGTAACTTAGCGCGTTTCTTCTTCTTGAGTGAGTTGCATGCTCCTAGGAGAGCACCAAGTGTGGTTGGTCTGAATGCACTCATCAAGCGCGATATCCTGCATGCATGGTTTCACCACACAGTGCCATGCACGTAATGGGTTAAGAGAGTCACTGATGACTGACCAGCTTACAAGCTCTCTTATACAATCCTCATGCGCGACCCTACTTGCGAGCAGCTCTTCTTCTTCTGGTTTAGAAACCTGCGTGGTGCTTGCGTGACGCTAGCCTGTGTCCCAGTTTAACATGTGTTGGCAAGAAAACCCCGATGACCATGCACCGATGACTGATCAATGCTTCTTTACTTCTCGCGCTCTGTTTCCAAGCGCTCATCGCACTCTGCTTCCAGGTGCTCATCGCGCTCTGTTTCCAGGCGCTCATTGCGCTCTGCTTCCAGGCGCTCATCTGGGAATCGATCTCCGGGTGGTGGTCATTTAGCAACTGACCACCGGTCACCGTTCTGAGCGACCTTCGTCCTGATTCACCTGCTATCTTCTATCACGTGTCACCCCGTGAAAGGTCCACGTGGTCATCTGCTGCTGACGTCATCGACTACCGATGACCGACCGGATCAGTTTGTGAATTAATTTTTTCCGTCATTCTTTATTTGGATTATGGAGTTTGGGAAGAAGAAAAGAAAGAAAGAATAAGGTTTAGTAAAAATGGTTAAAATCTTCTCTTAGTAATACATGTAAATAAATATATTTTAAAACAATTTAATCATGATTAATTACTTAAAAATATATAAATAGAGTTATCTAATATCAATCTTTAAAGTTGTTTATGTTATCTTTTAGTCTCTACTAAGTAAGAGTTAAAGTTACTTCTTGATAAATATTTACTAAAAAGTCTAACTTTAAATATAAGGAAAAATATATATTATTTGTTACACATTACTTTACTAACTAAAAATACTAAGTAAACTATTTATTTTAAAGAAAATAATAAAATTTATTAAGTGATATTTAATGCACGGTGATGATCTTGCATGACAATAACATGAAGTAGGTGATGTTATATGATCTAAATAAAACTTAAGATAAACCATCAACGCAAACCAACTAAAATATATTTATAATAGATTATAGTTGTCACTAGAATAAATAATCCCAAATCCCAAAAATAGACTCATTACTCCTCATTGTGTTTACACATACAAGATCTTAACATCTCATTGGCACAAGTAATTAAGAATATTTCATAATTACTAGTAAATAATCACTCACTTCCTTAGTTCAAAAAGTATGTATAACAAGAAATAATAAAATACATATTTTTATTCTGCTATAATCATTGAATTTTAACAATTAATTACATGGTTTAGAAGAATCATTACTAACTCATCTCAATGATTTATTACAATGTTTTATTTTTTTCAATACATCGTGATTTTAAATAATGAATATCATCATCATTTTAAATAATGAATACGTTTGTTTCGTTCAATCCATATTTCACGTTTTTATTTAATAAATTAGTTGTGCCTACATTTAACTTTTCTTATTCTCCAAATTAATGATTTTATGTCTAACATGACAATATTAAATTGTTACAACTAAGTCATACAAAAGACAAAAACTACCTATAACAAGATACGGTCAACCTGATGTGTTAATCAGTAGTGAGTAAAATTGTATATTTGATAATAATTAATTTGAAATCATTTTGGTTAGTCGTATCATATAAAAAATGAAAAGCAAATAAAGAAGATGTAGAAAAGGGAAGGATGATGCATCAAATATCGAGATGACGATGACCATAGTGTATTATTGCTAAATATTAAGATAACAATATCCCATAGTATACTTTTGAGTATCAATGTTTTGTGAAATATTCGAGTATCGATAATTACCGACATCAATATACTATAAAATATTGAGATAATAGAGTTTTATAATGTACTACCGAATACCAATGTATTGTGTTGAGTACTGAAAACTATCCAACATCTTAATATTTCGACAAATCATAAACAACCTCTCAAATAACATACAAGACTAATGACATTATTAACAACTATTTCATAATAAACATTCATAAATAATAATTAAATGATAATTTAGTTCCATTGAACTTTACCTAATAATTTATACAACCAAATTTCCAACACAACTATTTGATAACATTCAAAAAATCAAATTTAACATATGTTAGAATTGATGGCTTAAACAAGAGGGGGGAGGGTGAATTATTTTCGAAAGCTTTTTCGCAATTAACACTTAAGAATGATCCTTTATTAAACAATCACAGATAAACAAAAGAGGAAAGCATTCAACCAATGTTGCAGAACTTGTTTCTAGAGATATAATCGGTTAAAGTTGCGATTTAACCGGTTGTTTATGTTAGTAGCATAAGCAGAAACACACAGTTCATAAACCAGATTCAGAATAACAATCGATTAAAATTTCGTTTTAATCGGTTATTTATACTATCAGAAGCAATATCAAACAATTATAAAGAGAGAGAGAAAGAGAGATACTTACACCATGAATTTTATACTGCTTCGCTCAAACCCATAGCTACATCCAGTCTCAGAACAACCTCTGAGTTTCACTAATAATCAACAACAGATTACACCAATACACCATACAGAGAGGTGATCTTGAAAAGCACGAGACCCACTCACCCTCTTTGCAACACCACACACCTCAAGTAAGAACACCCTTCTGACTTTACAGGATTTTCACATATACTCACAAGTTTATGAAATTACAACAACAAGAACATGAATAGGAAAAGAAAACACCTGGTATTACACAACCCAGGGATTCCTATGATCAGATCTTGAATCAGTGCAAAGCTTAAAAAACAATCTTGCAAATCTTGAAAACTTCTTTCAAAAACACATTTCAATCTCTCTTTTGATCTCACAAACTCTTTCGTAGATCTTTTGTAAAATGTTGTATTATTCTCTCTTGTTTGTTTATGAAAGAAAGACTACATTTATAGCACTTGAAATCTAGTTGTTTGAGGCACATGGATCAGCTGAAACAATTTGAAAACAGTTAAAACAGTTTTTCAAAAAATAATTATGCAAACTTACATTTAATCGGTTAAAATCACGAGATAATCGGTTAAATGGGTCAAGATATGACTTAACACCTTCAAAAAACTTTTTCAAACCTTTGTGCCAGCTAGGCAAAGAACAACCGATTATCCTGATAATTCAATCGGTTGTTTTTCTTGACTTTAGAAAAACACATTTCTTTTCAAAACAGATTTGCTAAGCTTTATGCAGGAATTAAGAACTGATATTTTACATAAATTCTAAACACTCTAAACTACACCCAAACTAAAAAACAGCAAGACTTCAAGCTTCATCAAGAATATGAAACATCAAAATTCCATACTCAACAACGAACTCCTGTCCTGACCTATTGAGAACTTAAAGATGAAGAAACAAATAAATGAAAGAAAAAAAACCGAGCATAGTACACGTAAGTAAATCCTTGTAAGAAAAGGTGGTACTAAAAAATAAAAGGAAGTAAAATACGTAAGAAGAAGAGATTAGAAAAGAGAGCGTGGAAGTGGGGAACAAGGAAAATGGGATGGTGGTGGGGACAGGATGGTCAAGAGGAGAGTTGTGAAATGGGAAAGTAGTAACACAACAAAATACAACACAACCTTTTTCCTCGTTTAAGGAATCTAATCTTATCATAATCCACGTGGCACCAAGAATGACAACATTTCCTAAACACTTTATTATTTTATTTTATTACATAATAAATAAATATTTTCACATTCAAATCAAAATGGGCGTCTCTTCTCAAGCAGTCAGCGGTCAACGGTCAACACTCCCATTTCTTCCTCTTCCTTGCCCTTTCGTTGCTTCTCCTTCTGCTTCCCTCCCTTCCCTTCCCTTCCCTCAGGTCCTTACACCCTCAATCCAATTACTTAATCTATAAATATTAATGAGTTTTAAATATAAACTTAAAAAAATTATTTATATATTTTATCAATAAAAACATGTAATCGCGGCAGATCCTTTGTTTCTTTCAGCAAAATATTATTTAATTAAATATTCATTCTATGCGAAATTCAAAAGCCAAAACCATTCTTAATTAATTCTCAATCTTCCTCTGCAAGTCACCAATAATACTGAATGTAATGTATTTAATTTTGTTAATTTAATTGAATATAAATTAACGTTGGAAATGTTTTGGTAGGAGTATTTGTGAGTGATTTATAGTAAAAAAAGGAAGAAGTGAGAAGTATGTTGAGATTAGGTTTGAACGCGTGGGGAATGAAACACGCAAAAGTTGGTGATTTCCTTGGGAGTTCGTATTGAGAGAGGCATATACGCGCTCCTTTCATTTATATTCACGCTCTCCCCTTCAACTCTCCCCAAACACACTCTTTCTCTTTCTCTCTCTTTCCATTTCGTCAAAAAACATGAATTCGGACACGCAACACGGAACGCCGTCGTATTGGTGCTACAACTGCACCCGCTTCATTCACCTCTCATCGCAAGCCACCATCGCCTGTCCCCACTGCCAGAGTGGCTTCGTCGAAGAGATCAGAGCCGAAGCCTCGCCGCGCCACCGTCTCAGCCCTTTCCCCGACGACCAACTTTCACTCCGCCGACAGGGATTCCGCCGCCGCCGTCGCGACGCCGCCGGAAACCGCTCTCCCTTTAACCCCGTTATCGTCCTCCGGGGACCCGGCGATGACTCCGCTGCTGAACACGATGGCGCCAGCACCTTCGAGCTCTTCTACGACGACGGCGACGGTACTGGCCTCCGTCCGCTCCCGCCCACCATGTCGGAGTTCCTTCTCGGCTCAGGCTTCGACCGCCTACTTGAGCAGTTCGCGCAGATCGAGATGAACGGCTTCGGCCGCCCGGAGAACCCGCCGGCGTCCAAGGCGGCGATCGAGTCCATGCCGACGATCGAGATCGGTGAAGCGCATGTGGAGACCGACGCGCACTGCGCCGTGTGCAAGGAGGCATTTGAGGTCCACGCGGAGGCGCGTGAGTTACCCTGCCAACATATTTACCACTCCGACTGCATCCTCCCGTGGCTCTCCATGCGGAACTCGTGCCCGGTGTGCCGCCACGAGCTTCCGTCCGATTTGGAAACTAGGGCTCCGAGTCAGATCGACGAGGAGGCAATAGGGTTAACTATCTGGAGGCTTCCGGGTGGGGGATTCGCCGTGGGTCGATTTTCTGGCGGCCGGAGAGCTGGAGAGAATAATTTCCCGGTTGTGTACACGGAGATGGATGGTGGACTGAACTCGAACGGAGCTCCGAGGAGAATTTCTCGGTCGGTGAGAAGCAGTAGGGTTAGGGAGGGTCGAGGGTTTGGTAGGGTTATTCGCAATTTGTTTTCATTCTTTGGAAGGATTGGTTCTAGAAACTCTTCTTCGTCTTTGTCATCTTCCGAACATGCTTCCGTGAGTAGAAGCCGTAGTCAAGTGAGTTCAGTCTTCAACAGAAGCTCACGGAGACATAGCAGAACTTTTATTTTGGATGATTAATTGGTGATGACAATTTTGCAAACAGTAGCAATACTCTTTCAATTTTTTAACTTTGGGTCATGAAATTCATCCTGTAGATAGCATGTAACTAGCAAAAATAGAAGAAAGTCTAGTTTCCATCTCTGTGGGACTCTAATGGTTTGATTCATCATCATCAATAGAAAGAAAGAAGTGTGCTATTTTTATCTGGCTTCGTGGATCAAACGTGTGCTATCAAGTTGGCACCAGTGACTCTGGCAGCCCATTATTTGATTTGTTTATAATACTACTTGAGCTCATTATTTCTGAGGATTCTTTAAGGATTGTGTTTTTTGAGATGCTTCTTTCAACTTCCAGCACAGAACCATAATGATTTGACCAATGTGCTGATGATATGTCACTTTTCCTGTGAGATCCCTTTTCAATTAATTAGGAATAGGAGAAAGATGCTGTATAGGAAATGCAATTGGAATGAACAGCAATAATTGTGCTATGTAGCTGTGAAACCACAAACACAATTCATCTGAGATTGTCTAATTTCAAATTGCCCCGTGCCTTTGTGCAGCACTTTCCTCCCTTTTCTTAGGTACCTCTGATTATTCGTCTTGGGGTGCCGTGGATTCCACATAAAGGGTTGCCTTTTTGATTTATGTGCTTAGATTTTTCATTTGTTGCAGTTGGTACATGTCTAGAAGGTACTGAATAATAGAACTAGAAAATTCTCAATCGATCCAACATTTTGTCTGACTTCAAAAACTTTCTAGTTCTTCAATTTGGACAGTTCTGAATTTGGCAGATCAAGTTGAGTTTGAGTTTTGGCTGCCCAGTTGAGTTTTCCTATGTTTTTCCACTTTTATAATCCTTCTACGGACATGTTGGATATGCCAAACCTGAGTCTACTATCAAAATCCTAATTAAATCTGTTTTAAATAGTTGTAATTTTTTATATTTGAAATAAGAATCCATGATTTTATTCATGAAATTAATCATGCATTATATTTGCCGAACATTAATCAGTTATATTCTAAATAGTTTTAATCATATTTACTATAGGTGTATTATTATATAAAATAATACACTTTTTTATAGTTTTTTTGTCACTCTTTAATTACTCAATTCTGTTGTAATAATTTCTTATTTGATAAAATATATACTTGTATCAATTTTTAATCATCACCATTTCTTCCTTAAACCATTTTATATATAGTAGTAACATAATATTAACCATTTATATTTTAAGTGAAATTAATGCATAGTATTAATAAATTATATTTATATAATATATTAAATTAATACAAAGATTGAGATATGTTTGATGTTTGCTACAGTAATATTTTCCTTCGGCTTATTTTTTGTTGTCGGCTATTTCTTATTCTAAAAATGAACTATATTTCTTATTCTAAAAATGAACTGTATTTAACATGACAAGATAAATTTATATATATCTTTATATATTCCACATAGATTTAAATTATAAGCATAATTAAATATAAATTGTTTTTTATTTGCTGAATAATTTTCATAATATTAATTTTACAAATTTAATTTAATATATTTATAAATTTAATAAAAAGAAACCATGAATAAAATATTTTTTCCCATGATTTTGTTCATATTAATTTATATGATAATAGTTATCATAATTTTTATTTAACATATTATATATGTATATATATATATATATATATATATATATATTAAAGTTACATTTATTTTCACACGTAAATTGAAACTATATTATTTATTAAAATATTAAATTAAATGATAATTATTTAAATATCTTTTAACATACTAATTATTACTCTAGAATATGATATGAATCTTTTATAATATAAAAAACAATTATATAAATTTGTATAATTTAAATTAAAATTATGTATTAAATAATTTATTAAACTTAAATTAAAAATATATTCTTAGAAAATTATATATATTTATATTAAAAAAAATTTCATTTAAACATAACTTATATTTTAACCTAGCATTATTTAATATATTATCTTATATGTATTTTATGATTATATATTATTTTATTATATTCTTTTTACCAATATTTTATATCTTATTTTTTATTATGCTCAACAAACGTTCTAATTATCTTGTTTTCTTACTACATTGTTTTCTCTCTATTATATGGGAAGTTGTCTTGTTCTCCCTCCATTCTCTCCCTAATCTTATCTTATTATCTAATATGAATTTCAACCAAATTTAAAAATAAATAAATAAAACAGTATAAAACTTTTACAAAAGCTTAATTAATTAAATTGATTAAGTACGAGTTTATAAAAGCTTAACATTAAATTCTTGTATTTCTTTTACTTTTAAATATTAAATATACTAGCCTATATATAAATACATGTTTTCTTTTATCAGCATATATCAATGCTTTAATAAACTTGTTGAAGGATAAATAAATATTTGATTTAAAAGTTTGAATATGTTAATACAATGTAAATAAGGGAATATAATTTTATCTGTAACAACAACAAAAACTCAGTATCTGTCAACAATTTCATGTCACTAATCAAATGGTGCCAGTGTCGGTGTTGGTTGTGAGCTCCGTTGGGTTTCACCTTTCTGCATGCGAACAAGACGTGGCACTGCTAACCACACTAGATCCATAATTACCAATTCCACGTGGCATCTTCAAAACTCTACACTTCTCCTCAATTAACCTAACATATCCTAAATTATTTAATTTATTTAATTTTCACATATTTTTTCTTTCTAATATTCTTATTTTATACTTATAATCTAGAGTTGGAAAAATAATTTAAGCGAACTAATTGTTTAACAAATAATATTTACTATGGTTGTGGAGTGTGTGGAAAAGCAATACTAATAAGCTATGGATCAATTAAAAAACTTAACTTTTTCATATCTATAGATATAGATATAATATAATGTTTCTACAAATAGCATTTTCCAAATCTTATATTGCAGCATATCAGTGAGTGAACCCACCTTCACCACACCACACACCAAGAACAGAGACAGTGATGAAGCAATACCTGGTACAATTACGAATCTGTTTGGGGTCAATTTGATTTGGGTAAGTGTTGATGGTTTTCGTTTTTGCAGTTTACTATGTGTTTCAGTGCTGGAAAATTGAACCAATGAGACCATGTTCGGTTAAATGTTTGTATGAAGAAGTGTTTCTATAATTTGATGAACCTCACATCTCAATAGATTGTAATGTGGATTTCCTAGGGTAGCTGGGACTGCTCCTTTTGCCTATTTCTATTAACTATTCAGGCATTCTTCATCTTCCGGGTGAGAATTTGCCTGAAATTGATTTTCTTTTTGTATTTTTTCCCTGACATCTTAATGGTTTTCTTTCACCAAATCTCTGATTTTTACGAGTTGATCGAGTTGAAGTGCGAGGTCCCCCAGATTAGCAAAAGCATCTGCATTCTGCACCAATATCTTATGCAAAAACACACCCTACTTCCTCAGAATTTTCCACACAAGTGGGGTAGTTTTGTGTGGTAATTGAGTAAATTGTTAAATACATTGGAAGGGGGAGTTTTTTTTTTTTTTTTATTCTCTTTAAGTTATTATGTATACCTACACCTCTTTTTTTGTAATGTTGGACTGGCCATTATGTACAATCCATTATTCCTTGAACTGAATTTCATAGAACTTTTCTGACTCTTGCAATCTCGGGAGCTAATGAGACATAAACCTATACAGATCAATGGCTTTGGCTTTGGCTTCAAAAACAAAAATTATTCGTCATTTGTTTTCAAAAGAGAAAAGGAATTGTCTATCTGGCTATCTTTCATAAGTTATGAATCTAATCTTCAAAAAGTGGATCTGGCTAGCTTCAAATTGTAGTTTTGAAAGCAATGCACCTTGATGAACCTAATGATCTATGTGTGTTTTGTAGAAAAATTGTCCAGATAAGGTACTGGAGTGTGAGATGTGATTTATCATCCAATCTTCAAACAATAAAAATTATCTTTGCTGCAATCTATAAAAATGAGTTTACTGCGACTAATCATTCAGTCTTCACAAATTCATGGGTGGATTTATGCGTGCTTGTTTTGATTCTTGAATGACTTAATACATGTTTATTCTTTCATAATCCGTATACAAATTTGTGTTATTGTAATTTTTAGACATCCATTAATAGGTCGCAGGCAGTGTTCTGTGAATTGTTGGTCGAACGAGCTCCTTTGCAATCATGAGTTTTGTCTTCCGAGGGAGTAGGGGAGATATTGAAAGTGGCTTTTCAGAATATGCTCCTGAAAGAACCTTGATGGTACGTTTAGTATGTGCTAGTTTTCACCGCTAAACTCAGACTGTAGATAATTGGACTGTAATTCTCATTCTCTTTTCCTACTTCTTCCTATCAGCGAGTTCATCCAGCTCGGCCAGTTAATGGCAATTCTCTAGCTTTTCTTATAACAGGTGATTTCTTCTCTGCTGTATCTAACGCTTTACTGCTTCATAAAGCATATTCTTATTCCGTATCTGACATGCTTATTTGGCAGTTATTTTGATATTCATGATATTAAACTCCCCTCAGATGTTACATCATTTTTTGGTAAGTAATCACTTAAAAAATGCTAAATTTGATGTACTCATTGCTATGCAAGTTACTTATCTGCATTGAAGTAAGAAATTAATTGTTGGCACATATCATTCCAGCTCTGGGTTGTACTGGCTATCTTTGTAATGGCTACAAGTCTAAGGATGTATGCAACTTGTCAACAGCTTCAAGCACAGGCTAGGGCTCATGCTGCAGCAGCCTCTGGGTTGCTTGGCCATACTGAACTCCGTCTTCACATGCCACCATCGATTGCAATTGCAACCAGAGGAAGATTGCAGGGACTTAGACTTCAGCTTGCACTTCTTGACCGTGAATTTGATGAGCTAGGTATTATGTTTATGAGTTGTACCTTTGAATGTGTATTTTGATATCTTTTAAGTTGAAAGGCCCTAGATGGGTGCTGAAAGCAGATGAAGGCTTATTTTGCTCTATTTTGTTAAGTTCTTTTCTTGATTTTGTTGCAGATTATGATACTTTGAGAGCTCTGGACACTGATACTGCTCCTAGTACTCGTTCAATGACTGAGGAAGAGATAAATGCCTTGCCTATTCACACTTATAAAGTTCCAGTCCTACCAAAGTGAGTTGTAATAATGGTTTCTTAATAAATAAATAAAATGATAGTGATAATGAATCAGAAGAAAGGCTAGCTGCATAAGCTTGCATTTTTTCGGTTTCTATTTCTTCTTTTCCTTAAGCTCACTGTTTGGAGGGTCAGTTCACCCTATTCTAACTGTTCTATAGAAGGCACTGACTTATGATAGAGATGGGTAACTTTAAAGTCCACACTCCTTAGTATTTTGGTTTAGAAAAAAACTGAATATGGAGCATAAATCATGCTCCATGGAGAAATGGGCATGCCTCGGTGAAGCTGTTAAGGTTGGCTTTGCCAGAGGTGTGTGGAGACAAGCAGTTGTGACTCTAATTAGAAAACTAAATAGTTGTTGCTAATTTTCATCCTAGATTTGTGGTAAAATAGATATATCATGTACAAGAACATAATCACTGGGTAGTAGAATGAGGATATTGAAGGGATGATTTTCACTCATTGCGAACTAGATGACCATTTGTGAAAAGGGGCTGTGCTGTTATATCGTTGCTCAGGAATCATTACTTAATAAAAGCTTATTGAGAAAAGGGCATTTGATAGTTTTTTTTTTTTATATATTTTAGGGTTCTCAAGCCAGTTTAAGTGGTTTACAGGACTAGTTTCCTCCTTTGTGTGCATTTGCATTTATGCAAAGTGCTAAACCATAATAAATAATCTGACACATTTGTTGTGTTAACAGAGATGGCTCAGCTGGTCTGGCATCCTCTTCAGGTGCAGCTGAGGTTTGTTTAGCTTAACTGTCTCTGCTTTTGGTTTGTTTAGCTTTACTAGCCTATGTTATGGTAATAATGATGTAAATGTGTTGCCTGGTTTTACTGTTGGTTGTTAGTTTTATATACTACTGGTGGGTGTATATAGATGTTACTGCCTCTCATAAATACTTTAGACAATGCCCCGAGATATAGATTGCAAACTATTCGATAATCCTAAAATGATGTCCTATTCATTCTTCATTGATATGCTTTTGAAGAAAAGATATATATATATATATATATATATATATATATATATATATATATATATATATATATATATATATATATATATATATATATATATATATATGATTCTTTTAACCCATGATGTTTATGGTGTCTTGTGTAATTAAAAAAAAGTGAGTATTTTTGTATACTCTCTACAAAAATCTTGGGAGAAATTGCCCCCACTTGATGACTTCCATACTTATTCCTGGAAGGGAACGGTTTTTAGTTTCTTTGTTTAATGGTCAATCAGATTAAGCAAGAATCTGGAGGAACAGAGGCTGGTATCGGAGGTCCAGAAGATGAGCTGACATGTACTATATGCCTGGACCAAGTTAAGAGGGGGGAGCTTGTTCGTAGCTTACCATGCTTGCATCAGGTTTGATCACTGCCCACCTTTTCTTTTCTTCGTTGTTTTTTAAATTGTTTAGCACTAGTGGAGGCTAGTACTTATCTCTCATATTATCACATTTATTTTGTGATAATCATTAGTCAGTGATTCAAATAAATTTGTCAGTTTCTTAGTTATTTCGTCATACCATTCTAGTAAAATCCATTAGAACTACTCAATTTTGTCTCACCCGTAATCTTAACTAATTCATAATTATTCTACCTCTTTCAGTGAGGCTATTTCAATCAAAGAAGACTGTTTTGTTGTAGTAATTAGTGTAATTTATATTACCTATCATAAATGACTGATTTACTTTTTTTCTTTTTGTCCAGTTTCATGCCAACTGCATTGATCCATGGCTCCGGCAACAAGGAACATGTCCTGTGTGCAAATTAAGGATAGGGTCGGGAAGTGGGGGAAGCAGGGAGAGCGAATCCGATGGTTCAGATATTGCGTAATCTGATGGTTCAGATATGACTGTAAAATGCATAATGTGATGCCTTGACTTGTATGTTCATGGAAACAAGTATATATGTATATATTATTCAGTATTGGCGTATATAATGAGCTTGGTATAAGTATATGATTGTATTCTAGTCCATGTTTACTTATTCCCAGAATTCTTACCGAGACATGTGTATCTGTTGATATATAAATAAGCATTACAGATGTTATTATGTGCATGTGATACTACTTATCTTTTATCTTAAACCAACATTTTTCTTTTTGAGGAGCATTTAAGTTAAGACATCTCCATCCTTAAGAATGGTCTATGTCAGTTAATTGATTTGCTATGTCAGTCAAATTTTAAAACCCAGGGAATTGTTAT
Organism: Phaseolus lunatus; assembly: GCA_013389735.1. NCBI lineage: Eukaryota > Viridiplantae > Streptophyta > Magnoliopsida > Fabales > Fabaceae > Phaseolus > Phaseolus lunatus. The sequence continues at coordinate 5,332,427 of CM023867.1, forward strand.
ATCGCTGCTTATTGGTTTTGTACTTGAACCAAAACCTATTCTGTAGTTATTAAACTGATATAAATTATTGTATATGTATATATTCTATACTTCTAGGATATAACTATTCAGCCACCGTCTGTTGAAATATGGAACTGAATGCAAACAAGCCAAAAAAATTATAGTATTTAATTTAGTAACGCATGTTTCCAAAATGCAATATGATAGCCCATATGACATTTTAAAAAAAAAATTGATCAACTTTCGCCAGATTCAATGATGAAGAAGTATTGTATTTTTCCATTCAATCTGAAGGCAAAAAGCATCACGTTTTTTCTTGGTCAGACACAAACAGGCACAAAATGAAATCTCTACGATGCTGTTCGGGATGAAAGGAATCGGTAACAGCGACAAAATATAGAGATCCTGTCACGACTTCTTGTTTTCTATAGTTCGATATTATGAGTTAAAAATTATGTATCACAATTATATCAACTTTCCTTATTTTATTTTGAAGCATTATAAAGTTCCACGTTATCTCGAAGTTAGATTGAAGTAGTTTATATAAATTTTCTTAACCCATTAAGAGGATTTTAAAAATAAACGTGATGGAATTGAGTTTGAAATCTAAAAAGAATAATATCTTATATGATGATATTAAGAGTAGAGTAGAAACACTATTCACTTAGTCTAGTCAATTAATGTAATATAAAAATATAGAGATCAAAAATAGGTACATACTAGAATAGGGTAGAGCATAGTACGAAAATTCACACACAAACAATTTATATGATTTGATTATAACTAATCTATGTTCATGACAAAGTTCACTATTAGAATTTTTGAGATTTACAACCTAAAATTTTTCTCTGAATCTTCACATTGAAATTGTTAACTTTTGTGTTAAATAGTAATTATCAAGCTTGAGTTTCTAAGTACAAGATAAAATTGTCTTACAATTTTTGTATTAAAATTTTTTTCCTTACAAACCAAATACATATAGAGTGGTTATGGGTTCTGTTTCAAAATAACATGAAGTATTAACAGTTATATGAAAATTAGACAAAGGAATTAGACGATTTAAAACAACGGTTTTTCAATGGACATGATACCCATGAGACAATCTAACACCTTTAGATAGTATAGGAAAACTTGAATTTACATTTTATTTGAAATATCTTCACAATAACCTTATTGAATGATTTTGCATAATGGTGTAACCTTGAAAACTAACTGGTGGCGAACTTTCATGCTTCAATTTCTTTGCATGCAGTTCTGAATAATATAATGCATACAAGGTACGTTAAAGGTACATCTAAATTCAGCTATTTGGCAATGAAGGGTGAGTTAAGAGGGTCCAAAAAAGCTCAATTTATATCGAAGTTCGTAGATTGTTGTCAATGTTGATTTGATTATTTTGGCTTTCTAATGAATCTTTCTATCTTAGTGATAAGCCTGTGATTGAACGTTGATCCAAGACTTAATTAACCAGGAACCTAATCTCTGCTTGGTTGATTATTGCTCATTTGTTTTGGTGGCTAAAAGAAAAGTTGGATCAGATGTCCTTTTCCTTCTCTGTGGCTCTAAATCACTTACTTACGGTACTGTTTAGTTAAAGTGTGCCATCACCACCAGGCACACTCAATTAAGCATGATTAATGCGACTTCACCTGAAACTATTTTTTTCAGAACCATTTCAAAATTATGAGTGTAGCAATCTAAGTGTGGCTTAGTTAGCAAGCCTTAACGATTTATTTTAAAATTACTCTTCTTAAACGAATTTAACGATGTGGAGATGCTTGAGTCCACAAATATTTGTAATTAAGTTTACAAACATAAATTGCTTATACAAATTTGGTTTTACATTCTCAACATAAATTTCTTAACCGAAAATTAATAATTATTTCTTATTAAACCTAAATTTACACTAGCATAGCTTGTCTAACAACAAATCCGAACACCTTAACAAGAATTTTTTTATAATATTATTTTCCATATTTATCTCTTGCCATCGCATTATTTGTCATGTATGATATTTGCCTTTTCTTTCTTTGTTTTTTAAATTATTGTTGGATTCTTCGAGAAAAATTAGAAAAAATTCCAAATTTTGTTGGAGACCACTTTGTCAGACAAACAGTCGAAAAGTCTAAATATCAGATGTTGTTGGGTGCACTTGGAAGAGAAAGCTGTGATTAGGGAGTACGAAATAGAGTACGTAAATGAGACAAAAACATGTTAAATAATAAAATTAACGTTAGTGACACTCCAAAGTATAAGAAAAATGGGACCATACAGCGTAGGTGAAAATCAATCCTCTTCAGGTATGCTTCGTTTTGAAACATGGGTACGCTCATCAGATAAATCTATTCGACCAAACATTAATTTCTGGTTTATAGCTCTATCTCTATATATACAGCTTTGTTTAGCATGCAGCTAATTGTGACTAATATTTCCAAACTCACTCACTCAGGTCTAAAATACGATATTGGTGCAAGCAGAGCCAAAATGGTCACAACTGTTCCTTCATCACCAACACTTTTTGTGGCGTTCCTCTTTGTCACAAGCTTCCTTGTTCTCGCCACTAGTTCAAAGCATGGAAGCGTTACAAGGCACTACAAGTTTGATGTGAGCATTATATACAGACATATATTAAAACTATATACCATGTAAACATATATTTATCTAGTAAGAAGTCTAAAGTGAAACTAGTTAGTGAGAGTTCTAGTGTAATAGCTAAACTTTATAAAGTAGTGGTCTAAATGCCTACCAAGTTGTATGCCTTTCTGCAGAAAAAAAGGTGATATGAATAGTTACTTTATTATATTTCCAGATAAGGTTGAGAAATGTTACGAGGCTGTGCCACACAAAGAGCATGGTTACAGTGAACGGAAAGTTCCCTGGTCCTAGAGTTGCTGCAAGAGAAGGTGACAGAATTGTGGTTAAGGTGGTCAATCATGTTCCAAACAATGTCACCATACACTGGTATATATGATCTTAACTCTCTAAAACTAATAATTTTGCATTAGTTATTCTTTGCGCACAAGAAAAGTGTTCATAGCAAGATAATGATAAAATTATCAGCATTAATTTCTATGCTACGTTTTTGAGCTCTAGCTAATATATGTCCATGCATGCAATGGATATTGTGTGGCTACAAACTAACATATGTATCCTCTTGACAATAATGGTTTGGAGAATAGGCATGGAGTGAGACAGCTTCGAAGTGGATGGGCAGATGGTCCATCTTACATAACTCAGTGTCCCATTCAAACTGGCCAGAGTTATGTGTACAACTTCACCATTGTTGGACAAAGAGGAACCCTCTTCTGGCATGCTCACATCTCATGGTTAAGAGCCACTCTCTATGGACCTCTTATCCTCCTCCCTAGGAGCAATGAATCTTACCCATTTGAAAACCCCTACAAGGAAGTTCCCATTCTCTTTGGTATAGGCCTCAAACCATTAAGATATCCGTGTTGATAACCTATATCAGATTATAACCTGAAAAGTGAAATAATTTTTTGATAAAATAGGAACTTTTTAAAATTTTATTAGCTTTCAAGTTACTATTTTCAAAGTAATATTTTCCTTTAATTTAACACAATCATTTATATTTCTTAAAAAAAGGACAATGATTGAACAAAAGAAAACTTTCTCATGTGTATTGCTTTGATGATTGAACCCCATAGGTGAGTGGTGGAACGCAGATCCAGAGGCTGTTATTGCACAAGCCCTTCAGTCAGGGAGTGGTCCAAATGTTTCAGATGCCCACACCTTTAACGGATTTCCTGGACCCCTCTACAATTGCTCCAATAACGGTAAAAGCTTGTTGAAGCTACATTAACTAGCTCTGATCCACTGAAGAAAAAAATCTACTTTTACGCAAAAACAAGTCTCAATTTTGTTTGTACAAAATAAACTGGCTAGTAGAGATAATATGAGAAGTTCTAAATGGTTATTCATTAAATTGCTAATTACTTAGTGAGGTTTTGACTTTTGACGTGCATGGTGGACAGAGACAGAGACAGAGACAGAGACAGAGACGTTCAGGTTAAAGGTGAAACCAGGGAAGACATACCTTCTTCGTTTGATCAATGCTGCACTCAATGACGAGCTCTTTTTCAGCATTGCAAACCACACCCTGGTGATTGTTGAAGCTGATGCTACTTACGTTAAACCTTTTGAGTCCAAGATCATAGTACTAGGACCGGGACAAACCTCAAACGTTCTGTTAAAGACAAAACCTGAGTACCCAAATGCCACTTTCTTCATGCTAGCAAGGCCATATTTCACTGGCATGGGCACTTTCGACAATTCCACAGTTGCTGGCATTCTAGAGTACAAGAAACCACTTGCTCCCAAAAACATTCCCACTTTTAAACCCTCCCTTCCAGCCATCAACGACACTTCCTTCGTTGCCAACTTCTCAAGCAAATTTCGCAGTTTGAACACTGCCAAGTACCCTGCCAAGGTACCTCAAAAAGTTGACAAGAGCTTTTTCTTCACGGTTGGACTTGGAACAAGTCCCTGCCCCAAAAGCCAAACATGCCAAGGACCAAACAACAGTTCAAAATTTGCAGCCTCGATGAACAATATATCTTTCACTCTTCCTTCTATAGCACTTCTTCAGCAACATTTCTTTGGGCAGGCTAATAACGGCATTTACACCACTGATTTTCCTGCTGTGCCACTGAGGACATTCAACTACACGGGGACCCCACCAAACAACACAAGGGTCACCAATGGAACCAAGACTGTGGTCATACCCTTTAACACAAACGTGCAAGTGGTGCTTCAGGATACTAGCATTTTAGGAGCTGAGAGCCACCCTTTGCACCTTCATGGCTTTAATTTCTATGTCGTGGGTCAAGGCTTTGGGAACTTTAATCCCATCACTGACCTTCCAAACTTCAATCTGGTTGACCCCGTTGAAAGGAACACTGTTGGTGTGCCCTCTGGTGGTTGGGTTGCAATCCGATTTCTTGCTGACAACCCAGGTGATAAAACTGTCACTTTGTATCTGCTTTCTATTTTTATACATTTCGACATAAAACTTTGAATCAACAAAAACTATTGATTTACACTGTTTTTTACTATCCATATAAATATTTGAAAACATGATACCAAATAAAATTAAAGTCACAGTTTTCTAATCAGATTTGAAATTTTACTTTCATAATTTATGTTGAAAACATATAAACTTTTATAACTGAACTATCTAGTTAAGACTTCAGTTCTGATTAAAAAGTCATACTAAATAAAATTAAGACAGTGCATATAAATTTTGTTTAATTTATCTTTATCTTTTTGGATGATATGATTTAATTTAATGTGTATGATGAGACAGGTGTGTGGCTGATGCACTGTCACTTTGATGTGCACCTTAGTTGGGGGTTGAGGATGGCTTGGATTGTTGAGGATGGGAAGCTCCCTAACCAGAAGTTGCCTCCTCCACCACCTGATCTGCCCAAGTGTTGATCATGATTTCTGTCAATTTTTCCTTTCTATTTGATTTTCCAGTTCTAAGTTAATTAATTTCCGGATTTTTGGTTTGCCTACTATGAAAGAGTTATGAAAGTGTGAAGAGTCACCAGCTTAATAACCATTTCAGTTTTTCTTTCTTTCTATCATCCAGACACCTTCTGGATCATTTTTCTGTACTTTCACTCCACCTGATTTTCTTGTGCTAATAAAATAGGGGTGTATAGAGTTATAGCACCCAGAATATGAATGTATTTTTACCTTTCAAAATCTAATAAAAACTTACCTTCATTGAAATAATGTATTTTACTTTTCATTTTTATTATCAAACCAGTTTAATCTTATATATATCACTACTTTAACTATAATGAAGCTCACATTTAATTTAAAGTCGTTTTTTTTCCAGGAAATTAGCAAACTTTAACTTTAGTTGGGACATTCCTTTTGTTACGCATAAGAAGGAACTACTCCATTAATGTTGTCTTCCATGACCGTAATACATAAGCAGAAATTTCTTTCTCAAGGTTAACCGCTAATAATTTATGCTTATTTGTCTTGCTCCTATATCTCCAAAGGTTAGTGGCCTCCAGCTAATTCAAGATTCAAGATTCAATGTTCATGTTTGGTGACAAATGATTATGTACATGCTTAGAAAAAATTGTTACTGTAACTAGTTTTTTTTTAAAAGCAACAACAGTGTTGCTTTTGTTTTAATGCGTGAAGTTTTTTCTCTTCAAGCGCTTAATAAAAATATTGTATGGTTCACTAATTTTTGTTTACCTGTAAATACAAAATAATGAATAATTGTTAAGAGTTTATGTAAATACAGTAATGCACACATCAAGAAATATTTGAATTTGTAGCACTTACATTTTACATTAATTGAAGTGAAGTGATTGTTCTATAATGGACTTACAAGATGAGGTCATGTGTAAGATTATATATATTCATTGATGGTTTGATAGTAGATGACTTATTAAGTGGGTGACATAATAAACTTAATAAATTTCTGTAGGATAATTTATAGATGACTCTGATACCATATTAAAAAGTGGATTTAAACTTAATTCAATCTTATAAAATTAACTTATAAGTTGAGATTTATAACACTTATATACTATAAAATGTCTTTATGTCTTCATTTGGGTGAGATCTTGCAAAGTAAAGCCTAATCAATGGTTAATGTACTGATTGCACCTAAACTAAGCTCTTTACTATAACTAACTTCAGATTGCAAATTTCCCCTTTAGGAAAGGGAAAAAAAGGAAGAATCCTTCAAAAATCAGGTTTTAACATTTTGAACAAAAGAGTCAGACGTTACTTTTGTTTTTTATGGGAAAAACGAAGTGAGAATGTGGCTTGCAGTTTCAATGCAGATCCAAGTGCTATTAAATAGTAATAATGAGTTGAAGCAGTTGAATTAAATATCCCTATTCTTTACCATAAAGAAAACAAGCCTTTCCTTCTACAACGCACCAATATATATATAGGGAAAGAGGAAATATGGAGAGGTGATAGGAGTCAGAGGTGGGATTTAACACATGAGAGCCTTTTGAGGATCCTTAACCAAAAACTAAGCATGATTATAGTTTAGTTGTCATTGTTTAACAATAATCTAAACAGGTTTAATCAATATTAGATGAGCATTAGCCGAGGGTGTAGATTTTTTTTTCCCATACAATTATATAATTATATAAGTACACTGATTCTGAGAGAGTAAAGTTTCAATTTGATAATGCACTAAAGTTTAAACAAAAGCTAATTATTATGCAGAGTAAGGAGATAAAACTTCAATTCCGATGAAAGAACATTATCAACACTTTCTGTGATATTATATTTAAGCTGTCTTTATACTTCTTTTTCATAAAATTTTTAGAGATATTAAGATGCCGAGATGAGTTTTGTGTTTGTTAATGATCAGAAATTGAATCCCTGAATGAAGGTAGACTAATACTTAAACGAAGTGTGTGTTTTTTCTGTGTGTCATAGATATATAGGTATATATATACAGAGAGAGAGAGAGGGGAGAGAGACACATGCTTCAAGCATCAAGTAAATCAATCTTATAACTCACCTTGTGCAATTGGTAATTACAAAACGAGTATAATCCAAGAAGAAGAAATATTAGATCCCTTCAGCATTTTGCTACTATAACCATAACATAAGAATCTGAAAAGGGATCTGTGGTTCCTTCATGAATCTCCATGCTTGTGCCAGCAAACTAACATGGCTACACACCTCCTCATGATGTAAAATCTGGCTTTGTGTTCCTTAGCTAAGCTGGTGCATTTTTTACCAATGGAGGGGTTCTTCTGTGAGAAGCTCCTAGGAATACTGGTTTTGGAAGTGGAGGAATTCTTTTGGGATAAGCTTCTCAAGAGAGGAGAGTTTGAAGAAGAGCTTCTTGTAGAGCAACTCCTTGAGAACAATGACTTGGTGGATGATGTGCTTGCCTGGCTGCTGCAACCTGCTTCCTTCTTTGACACCTTCCACTTTTCATCCATCAAAAACCAAGCAACAGTATATCTAGAACTAGCTATGACAGTGAGTGTGAGTGTGTGTGTGAGAGAGAGAGGAGAAAAGGTGAAAATTTGATAGGAGTTAAGAAAGTTGGATGCAGTGGGGCTGTGTAGTGTATAAAAAAAGGTTCCTAGAGAGATCATAAAAAATTCTTGATGAGATTCCATGTTATAATGAGCTAATTAAATATTAAATATACATATCAGATACATGCCTCTACATACTCATCATCATATTATAAACATTAGTTTTATGAGTCACCTAAAACAAAGATATGTTGAATGATATATCATACTCATACTCCTAAAACAAACAACATCTTAAGCATTTCCTTTCTCTCTGTCTCATGTTTTTTCTCCACTTTCTCCATTACTTTTCACTGTGTGTTAGACTGTGTTAGCTGGGATGGAATTTGGAAAGGGGAAATGTGTGCTTTTGGTTGATACAGTTGTTTTGGGACTAATGCAGGAAACACTGTCCCTAAGAATTGCCTCATCAAATATGCACTTATTTTTTTCCCTTGGAGACAAACCTCTTGTCTGGTTCTAAAATGGGAAATTATTTATTACAAATGGTCCATTGTAGTTTGTACATTGATATTGGCTGGTTATATTTATGCACACGCATCTTACAAATGCAGGACCTGAGCCTTCCAAATCTGTATCCTTCAAAAAAACTAGTGCCCATTTGCTCAAGATGCTCTTCCTTCACCACAAAATATGCAACAAATGAAGCAACCTTGACACTGATAAATCAGCAATATCCATTGTAGTCAAAAAGTGTGTTTGAATTAGATGTCATAATGAGTAGCTTAAGAGCATTGTTGTGTTGTTCATGATCCGTGTCTTATTGGTATGAACGTGACTAGTGTTTGTCTTGTCAATTATTGTCACTGATGAAAACGGTTTTGAAATTGGCTACAAATACAATGATACTATGCAAAAGAAGACAATATACTCCTTAAACAATATTTCAACTCTCACCCTGTTGTTTAATTTTCAAAATTATTGTGAAAGGAAGAGAGATAGTTTATTGGCAAGTGGGTGATTTGGTCAATCAATTTATGATTACAGCAATAACAAAAAAACTTCATTCTGCTTCCTGATTCGGTGCTAAAGCATCTTTTTCTCCTTTCTACCTCTGATATAGATATAGACATAGGTTTCAAAATTTTCCACTCTGAAAAAATAAGCATCACTTGCAGAACCTACAAACCGATCCTGCCAATAATTTCGTGACAATCACAAACTCTGCAAACTATATTCTAGGATTTAATAACACCCTTATTATTGAATTGGTTAATTTATTTATTGGAGGTATCGTGTATGGATTCACAGGCACATGACAACAACGTAGCAAGAACAGTAGTCATCAGATTCCAAATTTTCACTCTCAAAATTTTGACTGAATTTAATATTTTCAACCAGAGACTCCTGCTGAACCTAACACATTGATGGTGTTTTTTTTTCATTTTTTACTAATATCTTAATTGAATTTGCCACACTCGGTTATGCGGCTATAAATATGTCACCATTGTCAAATTAACAAGAAAAATGGATCCGAATGCAGTCAGCGATTTATTTGATCGAGACAGCCACTTCAAATTTAAGGTTAATTACTTACAAGTACATATTGCAAGAAAATCTTTAAAAACTACCTTTGAAAATTCAAAACATCATTCGACTTGAGTAATAGGACCTTTTCTTCCTCATCCCATGTTTTCAAATTGCACCCCAATAAATTTCAAAATTCCAATTTTACCCTTATAAAAAATAATATTATGGTGGACATTGAGTGGGTTGGTGTTGGAGTGTTTGGATACATTTGTGAAGGTTGTGTGGTGGGTGGTGGTGCTGATCTTGTGATTTTGATGAATTTTTGTTTTCTTAATTTTTTTCAATTTAGTTTTAAATTGTACAAGAGTCTTTCTGTACTATGCAAAAGCTTTTGATCTTTTTAAAACATTTTATATTTTATTTATTTGTTGAAAAATCAAATTATTCAATGAAGTATATAAGTTGTAAAACATAGATGAGTCGAATATAATGAAGTTTGTGAAAAAAATAAACTGGTTGAAGGAGACCCTATCCTCCATTTTACAACCCATGAAATAGGTATAATTGAATTCATTTATGTAAAATGAACATAACATTTACTTAATGTTGTGAGGTATTTGTGTAAGTACGAATGAAGTGATGTGACTTACTTCAATGAATTTGTAATTTTTATTTTAAGGTTTGACAAAATAATTAAGGAAGATATATGTGTTATTTTTATATTGTATTCTGTAATATTGTTTTCCATAATAATAATAAGTTAAAATGATGAAAATATTTTATCTTAATTTTGTTTTTTTAATGGTTGATTTTAAACTGTTCTGATCCATTTGCAATGTAAGCGAATGTTTTCTGAATCTGTTCTGTTGGACAAGAAGGACCAGTATATCAATTTGTACTTAGTCTAATTTGCGACCTAGATTACTCTCCATTTACATTTTATTTTTTTTCTTGAAATTGTTTAGTTCGACCAAGAATCATTTATCTCCAGGAGCATGAATTTTTCAAGGATTGCGCGTTCTCTATCGCGCTCATCAAGAGTAGGCTTTCACTTTCCCTTCAATTCAATTGATTTTTTTGCTAACAGTGATAAAGGGGCTAATTTTTATGCTTGGGGTGACAGAATTTATCACAAGCTAACGGGAGATCGGGAACCCTTACAGGAATACCGCGGACGAATGCGTGTTCTGATGGAGCGGAATCGGTATTAGGGTTTGTTAGGAGCTATGTTTCTTCTGCCAGAGCTTCCAATTACCGAATCTTTTCCAATTTACCAGATTTTAAATCCGTTGCTGCAAACCCTAGGGTTCGCCGATTGTTTTCCAGTGAAGCCCCAAAGAAAAAGAGTGAGTTTTACCGGGCATGATGTGTGTTGTGCATGTGATTGAAGGTCTCAAATAATTTTAAGAATTGAACTCAGTTCTTTATTTGTTTGGCAGATTATGAAAAGTTTTATCCCAAAGAAAAGAAGGAAATTCCGAAGGAAAATGACAAAAAATACGATTCTAAAGGTAAACGTATAATCTCTTTTGTACACCCTGTTATCTTCTGAAATAGGAAGATAACTGTGATAACTGATGTAATGAGTAAAGTGGAGTCTGTATTTCTTGTAATTTATATGTTGAAATTTGTGCATGAAAGTTGATTAAGTAGTTTGTGTGTTTTGGGTTGTAAGTACTCGAGGGAGGTTTTGTTAGCTTTTCCTTGCTAAGTTTGTTTGACGAGTTGATTTATTTGTCTATTGCCAGTGTAGATTTTTTAGTGTTGGTCTTTAATGCATGAACTTTCTTTCTTTATGATGAGAATCAAGTAGGATTCAATTCTATTGTCCATAGCCAGGGCTCTATTTTCTTTGAACTTCAAACTTCAATTACAATTTTACTGTGTATGGGGCATTTTGGGTTTTGAGTTCCAATCCCAAAATATGTTCTCTATCTCTCAGTGGCTGCATTGATTTACTTGGTGATCTGTATGTTTTTGTCCAAGAATTAATCGTATAACTGTATTCCAGTTTACTGAAAGGGTACCACTGACAACTTTTAATGCCTGCATTCTCTATTTAACTTCAGACAACTCCAATGCAAACACAGATGGTAATGGAAATTTTCAGGAAGCTTTCATGAAGCAAGTTCAAAATATAATCACCCCATTATTGGTGTTGGGGCTATTTCTTACAACCTTTTCTAATAGTCCCCGTGAACTGCAGGAGGTAATCACAACTTCTTTGTATTAGCACGACCAGTCCTTGTTTTAATATGCCTGTGAGGGTGAAGTTGGGTCAAGAACTCAATACATGAATATTATCTGCATTCTATATGATGAAGATGAATGCAATGGTTTCAAATGCATGAGAAGTGAACCCTGTACCATATGACTCCTCAATTATCTTAATTTCATTGGTAAAGGGGGGAAATGGAAATATAAGAGAGATTATAAGATATAATATTTGAGTTCTGTAATGTGTATTATAATACTGTATTTTCTGAGACCGTCATCTAGTACTTTCTTAGGCAGCACTCTACAGTTTCTTCTCTTCTTTCTTGTTCCCCTCTTGTTTAAGTACTTTTATATTAATTGATTAAATTAAATTCAGGTTAGTTAGTAATTATAATTTTTCTTATGCCAAAGTTTCCTTTTGTGACTGCAAATGTGTAAGATGAGCTTTATGCTGTAGCTCTCTAAAAGAAGAACTCCATTAGGATAGGCTTTCATATCCCATTGCATTCTAGCATCTACTTGCAAGTCTTTAACTGGATTGGTTTTTTAACAATGGATGATATTTTTCTAGATCTCGCTTGCTCAGAGAGTGTCTTTGGATTATTTTAGGATGTGAATTCAACCATGTACCATTTGGCTATGGTTTCTTTAGTTTCATTGTTATCATCCTTCTGCAATTGACCATAAATTGATTCTTCGCAGATTAGCTTTCAGGAGTTTAAAAATAAGCTTTTGGAACCGGGATTAGTAGACCATATTGTTGTCTCAAACAAATCGGTTGCCAAAGTGTATTTAAGGAACTCTCCTCGCAACCAAACAGATAGTGAAGTAGTCCAAGGGACCCTGCCTGCAAAGGATTATGGAGGTCAGTATAAATATTATTTTAATATTGGAAGTGTTGAGTCTTTTGAGGAGAAGCTACAGGAAGCGCAAGAAGCTCTTGGCATTGACTCTCATGATTTTGTGCCTGTAACATATTCTGCTGAGATGGTTTGGTACCAGGAACTGATGAAATTTGCTCCAACACTGTTATTGTTGGGATCTCTCTTGTATATGGGAAGGAGAATGCAAGGTGGACTTGGTGTTAATGGAGGTGGTGGCGGTAACGGAGCTCGTGGAATATTCAACATAGGAAAAGCCCATGTTACAAAAGTAGACAAAAATACTAAAAATAAGGTTGAGAGATTTCTGTTTCTGATGTTTTTTCTATTTGTTTTAAATAGCATGTCCAGTTTTAATTATTTCCTCTAGGGGAGTAGCATTGGTAAGTGACTTGGCAATAACTTCATTTAAAAAACAATATTTATCTTCTTTTTTTTATTTCGTTTAGATCTATTTTAAAGATGTTGCTGGCTGTGATGAGGCAAAACTTGAAATTATGGAGTTTGTCCACTTCCTCAAGAACCCAAAGAAATATGAAGAACTAGGTGCAAAAATTCCCAAAGGTGCTCTCTTGGTCGGTCCTCCAGGTACAGGAAAAACACTTTTAGCAAAAGCAACTGCAGGGGAGTCTGGGGTGCCATTTCTTTCTATATCTGGTTCTGAATTCATGGAAATGTTTGTTGGTGTTGGACCATCAAGGGTGAGAAATTTGTTTCTGGAAGCAAGGCAGTGTGCTCCTAGTATAATATTTATTGATGAGATTGATGCAATTGGTCGAGCAAGGGGGCGTGGTGGTTTTTCTGGTTCAAATGATGAGCGTGAAAGTACATTGAATCAATTGTTGGTGGAGATGGATGGTTTTGGAACCACTTCTGGGGTTGTTGTGTTGGCAGGAACGAATAGGCCTGATATCTTAGATAAAGCACTTCTTAGGCCTGGGCGATTTGACCGCCAGATAGCAATTGACAAACCTGATATTAAAGGCCGTGACCAGATATTTCAGATCTACTTGAAGAAGATCAAACTTGACCATGAACCTTCGTATTATTCTCAAAGGCTTGCAGCCCTTACTCCTGGATTTGCTGGAGCAGACATTGCTAATGTCTGCAATGAAGCAGCTCTGATTGCTGCAAGATGTGAGGTGACACAAGTCACAATGGACCATTTTGAATCAGCCATCGATAGGATCATTGGTGGTTTGGAAAAGAAGAACAAGGTATGTCTTTATAAGTTTTTATGTTCTTTCTAGGTAGGCTTGTGAGTGGAAGGGTGGAGCTGGATGTTTTAGTTTGTAGAATTAAAAGTCTTGCATTTTGTAGGAAGTAGTATGGAGATATTATAAGAGAGCTGGATGTTTTAAGTTTAGTTTAATACATATAGGATCCCTATGATATCAATAATGGTTGGCCTCGCTGCCATTGCAGCGAAGCAGGGCTGAACAAGGTTGTCAAACTTGAGAGTCTATGTAGACTCGTGGGATAGACTCGACTCGTAAACTCATAAGAGTTTACTTTTATCTTTTTAAAAAAAAAACAGAAAATAATTACATTTAGTCCTGAATGAAAATTATATAACTTCAAAGTCTCAAATAGAAGTTCATACAAATACTACAAAAGTAAAATTGTTGAAGTCATAGAAATTAAATAATTAGAAATTGACAAATGTCAAGTTTCTATGTCTAATTCTCTAATGATATCCTCTCCATCTTCATCTTCATCTTCATCTTCATGTTCATCACAATCCACATTGACATCAAAAGTAACATTTTCAATTCAATTTCTAGCAAAAAAAAAAAAGAATTACAGCAACTTTTCCCAATTAATAAAAACAGAGACATTATTCTGCTGTTTAATTAAATAAAAAAAATTCCAATTTGAAACCCATATTTTATTCTACAGCCCAATTAAAAAAATAGAACCCTAATCCCCTTAATTCACACTTCATGCAACCCTAATTTCACACCACCCATGTCTAACCTTGAATGACGAACGACACAGCAAGAAGGACCTGCAACGGCACGAATCGCGACCACCGCATGAACTGCGATGACCCGTGACCTTACCAACACCACCGCGCGATCGCTGCAACCGCTCCGCTCGATTGCCGCAACCGCCGCACTCTACAGAAGAAGACGCACCACCTCCGCAAGCTCCACAGCAGCCGCAAAGTGCAACAAAGACGAAAATGAAATGCAAAAACCCTAAGGTTGACATTGTTTTGGGTTTAAAAAAAAACTTCATTGAACTCGCCAACTCGGACTAGACTAGCGAGTTCACTCCGATTTCATCGAGTTTACTTTGAGTCTGACGAGTTTACTCAAAAAACGAGTCTGATCGACTTAACTCGGTAGGGGCAAGTAGATACGTAAACTCGGACGAGTCAATGAGTTGACTCGCGAGTTTGACAACCATGGGGCTGAGTGTAGTGGTAAGGCACCAAAATTTTGTTGAGTTGCTCTTTAAACCGGAGTTTGTTTGCAAGACTTTTGGTCATGTATAGAGACTCCAATTTACTCCATATGCCTGCTGCAGTTTTCTCATTTATGACCTCACGCGGACAAGCATAACTGGATTGTAGACAATGTCTTTTCATCCATCTCATCCCACTGCTCCTCCGTCATAGTGGTTGGCCTCATCATTTTACCTGTCAGAACTTTCTTTAAACTATTCTGGGTGAGAACAACTAGCATCTGGACTCGCCAGATAGCAAAGTTGATTTTATCATCAAATTTCTCAATATCGAATTTTGACATTATTGAACAACAAATCCTGTTTGAATTATCGAAAAGCTCTGATGCCAATTTGTAGGGATATCGTGTGTGAAAGCGTAATAATTTCAACCAAAGATTGTGAGAAATTAAAGTAACAAGAAAAAATGAGAATGTTACCACAGTTTTTAGGTGGAAAACCCCTTTAAATAGAGGTAAAAAACCACCGGCGAGAGAGCCAAAAACTTCCACTATAATGGTACTGGGAGTACAATGAATTTCTCTCAGACTAATAGATAAATAGTTCCAAAACAAATTCTCTCTATATGGGTTAAACACTTACACCCAAAGAAAAGAAATAGAGAGTATATGAAAGGAGAGAGAGGAAGCAAGTGTGTGTTGCTATTTTTGTGTATTACATTGCTTGAAGGAAGCCACTATATATAGTGGTTCTAGGAGACAACAATAATAAAAACAATTAATTGAGAATGAATGGTAAGTAACCTCCCTTTGATAACAATTAATTGTAAATGGTAAGTAACCTCCCTTTGATAGCAATTAATTGTGAACGGTAAGTAACCTCCCTTTGATTTCATTTATGTCAAGAAAACGGAAAAAAGGTGAGTCATATCCCACAAGATCTTATCTTCAAGACCTCTGCTTGGCCGTTCTTTAGTAGGTTGTCCCTTGCTGTTGTCGGGGACTTTAAGGTCTTTTGTATCATCGGCCTTTGCCGTTTTCCCTTTCCCGAGCTCGCTAGCTTGGCTAACAGATCAACTTGGGAATTTTGTTCCCTCGGCACATGGGCGAGCTCAAACTGGGTGAAAGCTTTCATCAGAATCATGACATACTGGAGCTATGCAGCCAATTGTGGGTCATTGGCTTGGTACTTGCCCAGCATGTGTTCAGTAACAGGTAACGAATCACTCTTCACCAGTAGGCTTCTAGTTCCCAACTCCTGGACCAGCAACATTCCTACTATTAGGGCCTCATACTCAGCTTGATTGTTGCTAGCTTTAAACGCAAACTTTAAAGATTGCTCGATCAACAATCCACTGGGGCCCATCCACCGATAGGATCCATCAAAAATCTTTGGGGTCTGAGGGTCCTATTCAACCACAAAATCTACATAAACCTGTCCCTTTATTGGTCCTCTCGGCTCATAATGGATATTGAACTCGAAAAGCTTCACCAACCACCGCACCATCCGACCCGCAATGTCTGGTTTTTTGTAAAACTTTGTGGATAGGCAAATCGGTCATTACTACTACGGTGAAGTCCTGGAAGTAGTGTCATAGCTTCCGAGCTGTGAAAACTACTACCAACGCGGCTTTCTCAATTGCCTGATAGCGATCCTCTGGTCCCTGTAACACCTTGCTGACAAAATAAATTGATTTCTAGACTTGCTCTTGATCTTGCACTATCACCGAGCTAATTGCTCGATCTGTGATTTCGAAGTACAAGCGCGGAGGAATACCTACTACCGACCTCCCGAGGACAGGAGGGTTGGCTAAATATGCTTTCAACTTCACAAAAGCTTCCCTGCTCTCGGAGGTCCATACAAATCGATTATTTTTCTTCAAACATTGGAAATATGGATAACCCTTGTCCCCACTAGTTGATAGGAGACGAGAGAGGATTGCCATACATCTAGTTAACTGTTGGAACTCTTTCACGGTGGCAGGGCTCCTCA
This sequence comes from Phaseolus lunatus, assembly GCA_013389735.1. NCBI lineage: Eukaryota > Viridiplantae > Streptophyta > Magnoliopsida > Fabales > Fabaceae > Phaseolus > Phaseolus lunatus. The sequence goes on from CM023867.1 coordinate 5,349,462, forward strand.
GTTTTATGATGGCGACACATTTGTCCGGGTTGGCCTCTATGCCCCTCTCGGTCAACAAGAATCTGAGGAACTTTCCTGCCTCCACCGAAACAAACATTTTTCGGGATTCAACTTCAAATTGTACCTAGTAAAGTTTGCAAACTGCTCTTCCAGATCAGCCACGTGTTGTTTCTTCTCCTTAGAGGTGACGACCATGTCGTCCTCGTAGGCTTGCACCGTTTGCCCGAGCAAGGGGGTGAGAATCCTATCCATCAATCGCTAGTAAGTGGCACCAGTATTCTTAAGGTCAAAGGGCATGACCTTATAACAGTTATTAACACTTTCTGCCATGAAAGCAGTCTTACTCTCGTCCTTGGGTGCATCCGAATCTAGTTGTATCCTGAGAACGCGTCAAGAAAACTGAGCAAGCGACAACCCAAGGCACTGTCCACTAAGGAATCAATGCTCAACAGCGGGTAGGAATCCTTTGGGCAAACTTTGTTCAGGTTGGTAAAATCGACACACATCCTCCATTTTCCATTAGACTTTTAGACCAGCACCACATTCGCTAACCATTCAGGGTACTGGATCTCCCTGATATGGTCGGCATTTACCAACTTCTGAGTCTCCATCCTTATGATCAGGCGTTTCTCCTTATTAAATTTTCTCCTTTGAACAACGGGCCAGACCCTGGTGTCCATAGTCAGTCGACATGTTAGCGGAGGACCAAGCGAACGCGTTCATGTTTCGGGCTATTGCCCCAGCTATCTGATCCTGCAACTTTCGATTTATCAAGACACCAAGCTTGAACATCTTCCCCTCAATCTCCCTTGCACCTCGCTGGCAGGTGTCGGTCGTTCTCTCCTGCCAACTTCGGTCTCTAGTACCTCAGCCACTTTCCCTTCATGAAAAAAGGTGGTAGAGTTCAAGCTCCTCCTGTTCTTCAGGCTGCTCTCATAGCACTTTCGAGCAGCCTTTTAGTCGGACCTAATGGTGATAACCCTCCCCTCTAGGGATGATAGTCTCATCTTCATGTGTTTTGTTGAAGCTACCGCACCTAACCTGTTCAACGAGGGTCTCCCCAAAAGCAAGTTATAGGCGGAAGGAGTGTTAACCACAATGTACCTGATGACAAAAGTTCTGGCCGCTTCTTCATCCGAGAATGTTGTGCTCAGGTCGACATACCCCCGCACCTCCATGTGGTCACCTGCAAAGCCCACTAGACACCCGTTGTGTGGCCTTAGCTGGTCGGGAGATAATCGCAGATTGATAAACGTGGACCAAAACATAACGTCTGTCGAGATAATCGCAGATTGATAAACGTGGACCAAAACATAACGTCTGCCGAGCTCCCCTGGTCAATGAGAACCCGATGTACCCTTCTACCCACCATAATGATCGATATTACTATCGGGTCGTTGTCGTGGGGGACTACGTTCACCAAATCAACCTTTCTGAAGCAAAGATTGGGTTCAGGTGCATCATCTTGATCCCCTGCTTCTACCAACATCATAGCCCTTGTATATCGCTTGCGCTAGGTGGTCGTGCTCCCTCCTCCAGAGAACCCGCCTGAGATAGTGATTAGTTTGGCATGGACAGGCACCTCATCTGCCTGGTCCCTTGGGGTGGCTTCCCCTTGAGGTTCTCCTTGGTCAGGCTCAAGGTCTTCTTTCAGGAAGCCGTCTTTCAAAAGCTTGGCTAACTGATAACCCAAAGCCATGCACCGTTTAGTGTCGTGTTCGGACCCCTTGTGAAACTCGCACCAAACATCCTTTCTTCCCCCAGATTCCTGTCAGCCTTCTGGGGGAACCTCAGCTTCTCTGCTACTGCCGGTATACTAATCAATTCCTTGTACGATACTCAGAACTTGGGACGAAACTTGTCCTCCTTGCTTCTCACCTCGGACTTGCCCTTCCTATATGGGCGTGTCTCGTATCTGTCTTCTTCCTTGTTGAGGTCTCATGAACCCTCAGGGGTCGAGAAGCTTTGCTGGTCTCTTTTGACTTAGCTATTTGAGAATGCGAACCATTATTTCTGGCCACCACTGCTTCCTCGGCGCTAATGTGGGTGACCACCCTTCGCCTGATCTCGAAAAAGGTCTCCGTCGGATTTCTGACAAGGGAATTGCAGAACGGTCCAGAGGCGACTCCTTGTTCGAAGGCGGATACTATAACATTCTCGTCATGAGTTCGGAGCTTCATAGTGGAAGCCCAGAATCTGTTCAGATAGTCCTTTAGCGACTCTCCCTCTTTTTGCCGCATGCTGAAGAGGTCGTACAACACTAAAGGTTTCACATAGTGCATGGGCACCGGCTCGTCCATGTTGGCTCATGAGAGTGGCTCAGCGTTATCCCTTTCGTGTAGGTATGCATCCCGTTCTCTTGGGGGACGTCGGTCACATTGTTCTAAGTCCCTACGCAACTCCTCGTGGGTTTTGCATAACTCCTCCCGTAGCCTCTCTTGTTCCTACGCGGACCGCTCGTTGGCTTCTTGTAGCCTTTCCTGCTCTAGTCTAGACTGCTTATTGGCCTCTTGGAGAGTACTCAGAGTTTCCATGAGTTGTTGTAGTGCGGGAGCCTCACCTCCTTGTCCCATTGGCACCTGTCTTGTGTTTCTCATATTCGTCTGGAAACTTGAACTTAAGCACGGATGTGGATGGGATCAAGTTGACGCCAAATGTTCTCGCCCATTGACTCTTGTGCCCGTTGACTTAGGCTGAACGCACCTCTCCTGGATCTGGAGTCACGTCTCTCTTTGTTGCTTCAAGTATGGCTCCGCTGTGATAGAGGGCGCCCTACCTGTTGATGGCACTCTGACGCTCAAGTCAGTAAGGGCTCACAAAAGCAACAATAATTCTCAGTTTAGTGTGTAAAAACAACGTACTTTTACCTAGGGGTCTTAGGCCCCTTTTATAATCGCACATGCAACATGCAACAGTTCTTACTGGAGATAAGCAAATCTTAACTGAAAATAAATACATTTATTTTTTATCTTTAACAGAAAAAAAAGCCTACCACATGCACCAATGATCTTCAGGTGCTAAACCGCAGGCTAACATTCTATTACAAATGCACATCCCTATCTTCTTTAGGGTTAACAGCAACTATCAACAGGTATTTACGTGTAACAAACATGCAACAACAATATAATAACGAATATGCACAATAATAACAAATATTATAACAACTGCTACCATATATATCTATTCATGCGAAAATAAGGGGTATTTCGTACGTCAACCTTACCATGCGCTTTGGGCCCTTTTGAAATTTGGTCAGTCACATAAATCTTACCTCGGCCCTACGGTCAAGCTGACCTCTACCTTTTCCAAACACCGAGCTACTATTCACAAATACTCCAGTGTCGAGTTCTGTACAGTACAAATATATATTAAAAATATTTAAACCATAACTTATAATATAATAAGCATAAAGCATAAAATGTGATATAATAAAAATAGTGGTAATAAAAGTATAATAAAATAAGTTATTGTAGTAATAAAAGCTAAATTATACTATATAATGTAAAAGATCAATAAAAATTTAGAATAACGGTCATCCCACTATCTCACTTTTAGGGTTGGCCTCTTCGGAGTTTGGGAATGGCAACTATGAACGACAAAACATTGGTAAATTTTAACTAGAGTAGAAAAGTTTGGGATGTTCAGCCTTGTAAAATGTTATTCTTTTTATATGTAATTCTTTCTTTAATCACATATATATTTCTGTATATTTTATTTGTTTATCTAATAAACGTGCTAATGAATGAGATGATATTTCTATAACCTGAGACAAAAAAGGTGAATTAAATTTAGTTAGCGGTTCTCTTAATTCATATTTAATATACTCTGATTTTCTCCCCACTATAGGGAGTGGAAAAGCTTTTCTTTATCTCCTGAACTAAGATATGTTGCATAAACTTATCCAGCCAAAGATGGATTTAATGAATTTGAACAATATGATGTATGCTGAATCTAGTGCCCTTTCATTTTTATGTTTGGAAGGACCGACCGACTGATATACTCAGGGTCCTTTTGTCTGTCTGTTTCTAATCTGCATAAATATTTTATTTTAGAATTTTGTCGAGATAAAACTTCATGATGCTGAAGCTGATATGCTACTTTGAATTGAAAATGTTAAACTAAAGGGGATTTGAAACTCTCCTGGCCTTTTCCGTTATTGTTTAGTGTTTCTCTAATACCTAGGTTTCCTAACCAGGTAATAAGCAAGGTGGAAAGGCATACTGTCGCTTACCACGAATCAGGCCATGCTGTTGCGGGTTGGTTCTTGGAACACGCTGAGCCCTTGTTAAAAGTAACTATCGTTCCACGTGGCTCAGCAGCTCTTGGATTTGCACAATATGTTCCAAGCGAAAACCTTCTCATGACAAAGGAGCAGCTTTTCGATATGACTTGCATGACACTTGGTGGTCGGGCTGCTGAGCAGGTAGTTTTGTCATTTTTATTAACTTTTTTGCTCTCTTCTGTTTCTCTTTTATATTTTTTGCTGCATGGCTATTTCTTTGTATCTTGAAAGAATTTTATGTCTTTCAGGTGTAAATCTTGTTACTGCTTTATTTTTTACGTTGTCTAATGGTTTTTCCTTATCCGATGCTTGATGCTTTCCAAATATCAGAGGCATGAAAATGATGCTTCCCTCCCTTCTCACTGCAGGTTCTAATAGGGAGAATATCAACAGGAGCACAGAATGACTTGGAAAAAGTTACAAAGATGACATATGCCCAAGTTGCAGTTTATGGTTTCAGCGAGAAAGTGGGTCTCCTTTCGTTCCCTTCAAGAGAGGACTCATTTGAGATGTCCAAACCATACAGCAGTAAAACTGCCGCACTCATCGACAGCGAAGTGCGTGATTGGGTGAACAAAGCATACGAACGAACTGTACATCTGATCGAGGAACACAAGGAACAAGTTACCCAACTTGCTGAGTTGTTGCTTGAAAAAGAAGTACTTCACCAGGAGGACTTGCGTGGAATTTTGGGTGAGCGACCATTCAAGGCTACTGAACCCACCAATTATGATAGATTTAAGGAAGGTTTTGAAGAAGAGGAGGAAAAGGTAGCAGAAAGTAGCATTGTAGATGTGCCTGAGGAAGGTGGCGGATCTTCTCCTTTAGAGCCCCAGGTTGTTCCCAGATAGTTGCCAAATATATGTTTCTTACTGTACATCACTTCCTTGTTTCTTCATTATGCTCACAGGACAACCAAAAACTCTTGGTAACTGCTAAATAAAATTCTAAATATTTATCTTTACTATTTTTAGTTTTTTTATCTCACTAAATTTATTATGATTAAAAATGATATATTTTTTACAATTTCACACTCGTACTACTTTTTCAATAAAAATTCAGTCAACACAATAATCTAAAAGAAATCTCTGCCTTTAAAAGTCGCATAAGTCATGTGGTGAACGTCTCTATCTAGAAAAACCTCCCACTGCTTAATAATTAATTAAATAACTGCAATTATGCAAACTATATTATTATGCACGTGAAGTAATTTGATATTTTTTTAGGTTGTACCTTTCGTGATTTCCTCAGCATATTATCGATTTCTTCTAAAATATAGATATAGAAGTCGAGACGTGTATTATAGTGTGAAAGAATATATTCTCAATTAATTAGAGATTATTTTTAAGATCTAGTTAGCTAAATTTCATAATAAATGCATATAACAGAGATAAGAATAAGAAAATATAATTAAATAATTTTTTTTTCATAAACTAAGATTAGTTTAGTATCAGTTAAATAAAATTTTATTAACTAAATTTAAATATGAAAGAAATACAAAAGCTCTTTAAAAATATTAGTTAAGAAATTGGCATAGTAAAATAACAACCATAGGTTTGAATCAGACCACACTAATTTTTTTTTTATAAATGTTATAAAAATTGGACTCGGTCTATCTATATTAAAATTGTGGAGCACCTACCAATCTATCTAAGAAAAAAAACCATTAATGTAAAGATAATGCTAATTTAAAAATTTAATTATTTAGATCATTGTGCTTTATATAACGCTTCAACAATTTGGAATTGATTGATAAAAGTAATGTTAAAATTTATGAAAATTAAGGAGTAGCATAATATTTTAATTTTTTTAATTATTATGCATGATTTTCTATATGAAATCTTTAATTACTAATTATAAAGTCTTAATTTTTATATATTTTGTTTTGTTAAATATATAAAAAATAAAATAATTTTTTATTTTCTTACGTTAAAATTATTATTTCAAAATTTAGGTGGACTGATTTGTTTAAACCGTGAGCATGTAGTGAGTTACGTCATATTGATATTTTATGATCACATGAATCAGTTGGGTCAATCCATTTAAAGGGTGACTGTGGAGATGATATGAGTCTAATAATGTCATTATCTATATGATCTAAATTGTGTTTAAGGAGTTTTTTTTTTTATATTTAATGATAAAATATTTTTTTATTTTTTAAAATTTAAAATAATAAAAATGGTTTCATTATTTGATTTTAATGTGTAACTTTTTCAAATTAAAATTCATAAATATACTAAATGAATGCAGGAATTTAAACATTAAGAATATATGTTTTTGATCGAAAACGTTTAAATTAATAAAAATAAAAAACCTCGTTTATGAGAATATTGTTTTATTTTTTTTTATTACAGTTACTTTAAAAATAAAATAAAAAATCGTATTAGAAAATAATTTAGACGACTTTTGGAAGATATTAACATATGTTATATCTTTCAATGTATTCATAACGTGTCCAACAAATATGTTTCTAATAGGAACATAATATATAATATGATAGGGTAGCTCTTTGTGTACTCATATAGTTTTGGTTGACTATATAATTCTCATCTCATTCAAATATTAAACAAGCATTTATCATATTTCATAAATATGCAATTACAAATATAGATAATTTACATGAATTAAAACATTCTAATATAATCATGTAACACCGAAACCTTTTAAAAGTAACTTATAATCATGTAACATTGAAACCTTTAAAAAATAACTTAAACAATAGTTAAACACTTTATTTAAAACATAAATATCACTCTCCTAAGATTTTCTCTAAATAAAAATTAACTATTATTGGGTGCCAGTATCACTCAAACAATAATAAGTTGTTTGAGGGAGGTATTTCTTACTTGAATAAAAATCTTTAACTTGAGCAAGAACCAAAGTTTACCTAAACTGAGGTTTTTTTAAACAAAATCTTAAAGCTTACAATTTACAACTATCTTACTTTGATTTCTAATTTAGTCTCATACAATAACATCTCTTAAATGATGCAAAATAATATATTAGTTATAATCTAAAATAAGATTTAAAATGAGTTAGTTTTCCTTACTTTAGTATTCCTTATACTACAAGGTATCAAAAATTTGTAGGAAAAAAAAAAAAAAAAGTCAAACCTTAATCACCCAAGCAGTAGTTCCAAATCATAAAAGCACGTTGAACAAAATTAGTAACATTGCCTAATGGGGGCCATCAAATGCATGGTCTAGAGGGCAAGGTTCCATTACCTGATGCTTAGACCTTTGATTTTTCAATGCTCTCATGAGGTGTTCCTTTTACCAGATAATTGGTCAGTCATGGCTGATCCTTCAAGTCGAGGATAATACACAGCCCCAACCTCAAGCTAAGTAGGTGAGTTGAAGAGGTTTATCCAATAAAAAACTCAGAAATAAATTACGACGTAAGTTGTGCCTAATTGATTTACAATTATGCATGAAAATATTAGATCATCCAGGATGACATTTGTTACTTAATCATTTTATGGTCGTGTTTTCTCTCAATATTTTATCGATTTCCTATATTCAAATTACCATACAAGTTAAGACTCGATAATTGCCTAAGTTAAGCTCGATGATTGCCTAAGTTAAGAAAAATGAACTTACTTATGCCACACATGATTAGACTTTAAGCAAGTGTTAGAGAGTTAGGTTGGTATTGCTTGATAAGTTTAGTCTCTGTAGATATTGTCTAATAAGGTTGACTGTTTGATAAGATTTGTTTTTGTAGATACTATCTGATAAGGTCAACTTTTTAATGTTTCGCATGAGTCGAGGTCGAAGCTTATCATAATAAGTATTTTAATAATCCAACTAGGCTGGGATTGAGGCTGAACATAGAAAAAAGTTGTATCAATCCAAATGAGTTGGGGACGAAGCTGAACAATGTCAGTAGTTTTATCAATCCAATCAAGTTGAAGATGAGGTTGAACATAATTAACAAATTTATCAATCTAACTGATTTAGTGGTAATAAAAGTTTCTAGTGTTAGTGATAAATTTTTTCAACCAAGCTGGTGGTGATAAATATTTTCAGTTGGACTAGTGACGATAAATATTTTAAGCCAATTTGATATAGAGATGTTATCGAATATTTATTCTTATCTTTCTCGAAACCAAAGACTCAGCCATATCAACGAATCATGTTTATAACTAGAAACATACATAACAAAATAATTAAAAATTAATAAACAATTTTAATTTTAGTTATTAAACAATTTTAATTTAGGATATGAAATAAATATTTAAACTAACAAAAAATAGAAGATGAAAACATGAGATCTAACCAAAACTTAATCACAATCCAATTTGGAATTAATCCGTGCAATCCAAACTTGAGAAATATACGTATATGAAATGCTATTAAAATTTAAGACTCTTGAAAGTAAATAAGGTATTCTAGATAACTATTATTTTTTAAAAGTGAAAGTGACAAAAGTTACCCCACCCAATTGAAAAACAAAGGGAGCATTATATGATGGTTACAACAACTTATAGTGGAAAATAAAACCACAAATTTAAGTGGGTATTTTCCCCTTATAAATTACAAAAAAAGCTTAAACATACTAAGGAGAGATTAACCAATGCTTCTTAAAAATAATACAAAAATAATACATGTAGCTTTAAGATAAATCTTAACATATATTTCAATGTGCGAAAAGTGTAGTAGTCCAAAAGAGAAAAAAGACTAATTTCATGATTCATGCTCTTTGCTCACTTTCTAGGTTGATTATTTATTTAACAAATATAATAAGTAAAAACTCCATTGTTCATTTTGTATGTGTTCCCTCAAAAAGAAACCCAACATTATCCATAAGTTTTGTGCTTCTAGATACATGCCATGTTATATGATATATTTAAGATTCGTGTAGAATGTCAGTGGTTGGAACACATTATAAGACAGAGACAAAATAAAGCCAAAAATTTCATACCAGTTTTTATACAGAGGCTTTAAGAATACCTAATTTGCTTTAATCGATGTATTCTTCAAAGAGATTTTTCTTAGATTTTTTTTAGGAGTAAAGAACAAACTCATTTTTTTTACTATTTAAACCCATTATCTTTTAATGATCAATTTTTTTTTTTATAGAATTTAAGGATTTGGAAATTTTCGTTTAAATTTAGTGTATTGATAACATTTAAAAAAATGAAATTTATTATTTTAATTGGTTTGTCTCATCATATTAGATATTTTGTACTTTTTATAACTCAAAATAGTCACTGTTTCTTTCACTATAAAAAGACGAGAGAATACAAACATTAAATATTCTTTTATAAAGTCTTCATTAAGACTTCACTATACATTTAATGACTTTTTAAAATGTATTCAACGCCTAATAAGTACTAATTATTAAATAATACATGTGAAATAAAATAATTAAAAAAAAATTGTCTATTAGGAGAAAAAATGTTCCGAAACTTTATTTTATCACGCAAAAAAAAAAAGATTTAGCTTATAATACTTATATGTCTTTTAATTTATTTTGGTATTGATTTTAAAGTTGGAATTATTGTTTTATAAATTATTTTTTTATGGTTTCTTCATTGCTATTGATTAAAAGCTAGCAAGAAATATTTTTAGATACAAAATATATATATAAAAACGTGTTTTATTAAAAAAAGAAGTGAAAAGGGTGTCAAGAAGGAAAAATAGATGAGAGAAGTCAGAAAGGGATGGCCTGAAAAAAGAATTAGATGTTTCTTCTGTTTCCAGATCTTCAACCTACTTAAAACGTCGTCGTCGACGTGTCTAGACTCATCAATTCAGCACTTGAAGGGAATCAAATTCTCTATTCTTTTCAATGTTGTTTTCTATTTAAACTCTCTCCGCCTCCTCCTCTTTCCCTCACTCTATTTCATTCCTTCCTTTCTTCTTCTTCTTCTTCCTCTCTCCCGACTGCAAGTAATTTCTCCTCCTCTCTCTCTCTCTTCTCAATCTGCTTCGGCTTTCCTTCAACATTGTTAAACCCCACTTTGTTTTTTCTCCGTAAGAAGAATAAAGTTTTCGTTTTTATGTTAAATTTTTTTTTTCTCTGGGATGATGAAATGCGTTTTCAGACAAAAATACGCGGTTTCATATTTATGTTTCTGTGTTGGGGTTTTTTGTTTTTTGCTTTATGCTTTATGTTTTATGTTTTATGTTTTCCTCACTACCTGTGGTTTTGACTGTTATACTTTTAATTAGGCCTAATAAATTCAAGTCAAAATGGAAGACGCGCATAATTTCCTGGAAGTTCAAAAGCCAAAATATGATTGTCTTCTGTTTGGTAAGCCTTCACGATCATTGGTGATTTTTCTCCCTCTTGCTTCGCTGCATTGTCCTCTGCCTAGGTTATTTATTTATTTTTTTAATAATTTCAGATCTTGACGACACCCTTTATCCTTATAGTTCTGGAGTTTGTGAGCAAATAGCAAAGAATATCGAAGGTACTGAATTTACAGAGTTGCATTATTTGAATGCCAAAAGAATTATACAGTATAGGACAATTATCTCTCTCATTTTGTTTTGTATGTTTATCTTTTTCATGTACTTATTCGTCTCAACAATATGCCTCGAAATTAAAGGGATAAGAAAATGTTGTCCCGTTTTGATATTTATAAAATTATCTGAACTTAAAAATAAAGAAATTTCGGGTTTATTGCAGAATATATGATTCAAAAGCTTGGGATGGAGGCTGATAAAGTTGCCCAATTAAACGTTCCATTGTACAAGACTTATGGAACAACGCTGGCTGGTCTAAGGGTATGATTTTTTTATAAACCTTCAATTGTACTGTATTAGAAACATTTCTTTAGACAAAACTGATGTTTAACAAGAATCAGCCCTTCTTTCTCTTGTCCTCTATCACCAGGCAATTGGCTATGACTTTGACATTGATGATTATAATAGGTAACTACTTATCTGTTTCTTTTTTGCTCTTTTTTCTATTTAGCCATTCATTTCAGCCGAGTTTAAATCATGTGAAATTGGCATTTGATTGGACAGTTTTGTTCATGGGAGATTGCCATATAATGTGCTGCTGAAACCAGACCCTGTTCTCAGGGGCATTCTGCAAAGCTTGCCTATTAGGAAAATTGTAAGTTTCTACATTGTTTTCTAATGGTGAAAATAATACTTACTAGAAATGCTATTTTCAGGATGATGATATCTATTCTTGGTTTCTCTTTCAGATATTTACAAATGCAGATTCGAAGCATGCAATTAGCGCACTTGAAATTCTTGGATTGGAGGATTGCTTTGAAAGAATTATAAGCTTTGACACACTGAATCCCTCCATCCGTACCAATCCTTCTAATGACAAAGATGACAGTGAATCCAGACCTACCTCCACAGGAGTTTTGGACATCTGTGAGCGTATGAGCCAGCATGACTCTGATATGGTGCTTCCAAAGACCCCCCTTATCTGCAAACCCTTTGATGATGCATTTGAATATGCTTTCAAATTAGCAGACATTGATCCTCAGAGAACAGTAAGAACATGCACCCTTCCCTTATTAGGTGTTCGCCTTTTCCTTTAGTTTCAAAAGAACTAATTAATAAGGTTGGTTTCTCAACTGTTTTATGTAAAAAGGAACTGGGTAACTTCTTTTTTAAATTCTATTTCTTCAAAATAAAAATCGATTTTCGATTTATGTTTTCTTAAAACTGAAAAACAGAAACAGGTATAGGTTTTTACTATGTTCTTAATAAACATTAGTCATGAATTACCAAAGGGCAGTTGAATCAATGCTAAGAAAGGGTATTAAAACCACTGTCATGGTTCTTAGTTTTTGCATTTTCACTGTTACTCCTCTGGTTTGGTCTTACATTTTTTTTTTGACAAATGTCATTATTTATTGACTTCTGATTTTGTTACTTCTGCACTTTTCAGTTGTTTTTTGATGACAGCATCCGCAATTTACAGACAGCCAAACGCTTGGGCCTCCACACAGTTGCGGTAAGAGTAATGAAATGAGTCATAAGGAACACATTTTTATGTAGCAGCATTTAGATGCATGCACACACTTGGAATCAACGAGCATTTTGATACATGCACACACTTGGAATCAACGAGCATTTAGATACATGCACACGCTTGGAATCAACGTGTTCATATTCATTCTTGCAGTAGCCCTTAGACTGCTTTGTATAAAACGCCACCCTTTGAAATACATACATTACGTGAATAATTTTTTTTAATCAAAATGTCTCGTGGAAGCAGGTGGGTACATGTGTTCGTACAACAGGAGTTGATCATGCATTGGAGAGTATTCATAATATGAGAGAGGCATTTCCAGAGCTTTGGGATGCTGAGGAGAAGCACGAATTTGTGCACTACAACACTGGAATTGAAACATCAGTAAAAGCTTAGCTTTTTGAATGTCTGTGATGATCTTTGTGATGTTCTATTTATAATGTACATGAAAAATAACTGTAGTTGGAGATGGGTCACACAGCATATGAATGTGTTTGTGGTTCATTTTGCTGATGAGATGTGTTGGATTTCATGTTGGGTCAGCTTTCTTTTCACCCACATGCATCGTGACTCATGCTATCATTATATTTATATATATTAAAATATGAATCTTTTCGATGTGTTTCTGGTGAAATTTTTCTTTTGATTTCAATCACAACTTGTTTAAGAGGGGCACTCAGAATATGTATTTTTTTAACAGTACAAACTCTCGCCATCATATGATTAACAACCAACATAATACTATTCCTATTACAAGCAAGGAGTGTGAATACTTTTATATTAAACATTAAATAAATTTACTAAATGTCAAGAAATTCACAAGTGAAATTAGAGCAATTTAGTTTAATGAAAATTATTGATACTCATCCTTTTTAATTTTTGAATTATGAAATTATCTAATACAAAGTGTTGTTCAATCTTACTATATGTATACATACATTTGGAATCAAAGGTCTTTCTATTGTAATAGAAAATGAACTGATATAGAAATTTAGTTCAAGTTTTCTAATTTCATTAGATTTATTTTTAGAAATTCAAAATAATTAGAATAAAAGATAGATAGTAAAAATTATAAAAGCTATCATCGGGTAAGGATTTCCCATCTTTTGATTTAAATTTTTTTACTATATATATTAAGTTAATTATTTTTATTTGAGAAGCGGTATTTTTTTTAACAAAATATTTCATTTTCCTCTTATAATATTTATTATGAAGATAGATAATGGCAATTTTTTTCATTTGAAACAAATCTTTATTCTCTTTTACATTCTTCGTTGCAAACATAATAAAATTTTAATATAAATTATTTGAACACCATTTTTTTTCTTCTATAATCTGTTATTATAAATTTAAAGATTATAAAAAAAAAATTTGGCATACTATCAAGTTCATTAAAAAGAGCATATTTACAATATTTATTTGTTTATTTGATTAAACCTCGGTTCATGGGACAAATTTTTGAACTTAACAAATTAATTTGAGACAGAAATAAACATATTTCTTTCTATGCTACGATTTTAACTTTTTATCTCTTTTTTGTTTCTCTTGTCTTGGCTTTTCTCAACATTATTGACTTCAATTCTATTATATGAACTTTATAAAAAATAAAATTGAATATTGTATTACATTTACACATACATTTAATATTTTTGTTATAAATGATAATTAGGTATAAATAATATAATTTATCTTATGTAGCATATCTGTAGAACATAATTAGCATGCCCCTTTTGAAAAAATTAATTATAATTAACGTATACAAATTTTTATTATAAACTAATGGCATGTAAAATTCATAATAGATATTTGTAATTTTGAATCTAAAAAAATAAATTTTAATATATATATATATATATTGTGTTCTTAAATTATTTTAGAAAATACATGTTTATAAATATTTTATAAGTAATGTAAAATTTTAAACCTTAACAAGTTAATGTCAGCATTTTGTCGAATGTTTTTTCAGATATTATTACGACATTGAATGATGTAATGAAAAAGAAAACTAGAGCAAATTGATTGACTTGTGACAGAAAATAGGAGACTGTAGCATAATATTGCATTTATCATGAAATCTACAGCCAAGAATGTTGTAGAGTCTTCATTAGTTGACTAATGAAGGCAACTAAATCAAACAATACTTCCTAAACATGGATTTCAAACATTGTCATGGACTAAGCTCTAAAGCTATGTTCACCAAGCCAGACGATTTAATTACGTAAAAAAACCAAGGAAATATCAAAGTTGTAGCACAAGCTTTAATTACAAAATACTATTATTTTTTAGTTCATCCAAATTATTTTATAATTATTAATGACTTTTTTTTACTAGCACTATCAATATGTAATGTTTTTAGAAAATACTATAACTATTTTTTTTTTGTTTTTTTTCATACACTCAATAGTTTCTCATCGTTTAGAAGTTGAGATGATACTTTAAATTACACATTTCTTCCTTGATCTTTTGAAAAGTTTTTAAAGACAAAATCGTGTTGGAACTTCGTGTTTTAAAGTGAACAATATTTAAAAAAAGTTTGAGTGTATTTTATTTTAAAAAAATTAAATTTAATGTATTAAAAAAAATATTTTATTTTAATCATCTAAATATTAAGAGTGATGATTCAGTTTTAAGTAAAATCTTATATTTAAAATTTGTTAGCTTTGATAAGAAGGAAAAATTGATGAAAAACAAAACTTTAATTATTTTTAATCAAGTCTTCTAATAATCTTCATATTTAAATTTATATATATATATTAATTGAATGAATTAAAACATGATAAAATTTTAATTTTTTAACAGTAGAAAAAAAAAGTTTTTATATCATTAATTAAGTTTTAATTTTTTTGAAAAAATATTGACCAACCCGTTTTGCCACTATTATTATAAGAGTTTTGAGGAAACCATGATTACACATTAAATATTATTAAATCTTTTTCACCAATTTAACTTCTTAGTGAAATATCACACTTTATTTATCTTCTTGTAGTTTAAGTTATCTTTGACTTTATACATTGACATATACAAGAGAAAATTTAGCTTCTCATCATACTTTTCTTCTGATATTGCACTTTTGATAGACATTGATCCAACACCTTCTTTGTACTTTTGCAAAATTGCTCTTCTTTTTATATTGATGTCGAAAAAACAAAATATAGGACACTACAAATAATAGTAGTAAACAACATTAAAGTTTAATCATGTCTTATCATTATTTTAGTGAAACTTTAAAATGTTTGAAAAAGGTTTTTTTAAAGAAATTTTCTTAAAATAAAGGATTTTTAAAAGATTAATTAATTCAAACGTACAATAATGTATGGATTAAAAGTAAACTGGCAATCAAGGAATGAATAAAAGACCACAAAGAAAACAGTTTTTTTCCCATTATAGAAAATTCTATCCATTTGGCAGCTTCATGGAACAAAAGGCGTGCTTTGTTGAAATTGTTGGAACGTGACAATAGATATGTCTGTCAGTTTAAGGATGAAGATTTCACGTCTGAAATTCTCTTATGTCCACACATACAAGTAAAATTCACTTATGTCCACACACAAGTGGAGAATCATATCCAACAAATGACCAATATTGGAGAAATTGTACTAATGTATGACTTGATCTTAGATATCAATTAATAACGATATATATGACAGATACGTCGGGCTCCCTATCTGATATGATGAAAATTTTTGTTGACTTAAGAGTACAACAGTAAGCAGTGAAGATAAAAATAAACACCAAGTTTTCTATTTTCTACTTTGCTTCTAAGCATATAACTGAAAGACTATTGTATTAAATGTAGATATTAGGTAGTGTATTTACACTATTCAAATTGAAATAAAATATGATCATGATTCACTTTTATTCAAGGATAAATACACCCAAAGTTGTGTGCTCTTACACCTAAAACAATTTTCCATGGCTATGAATGGGTTACGAGTTGGTCATTCCTCAAGCAGGAACCCAAGAAGAAAGAGCAAATAGAATACGCCCTTTCCATCCTTGCAAAACCCACTTGCCATCCTCATCAACTGTAAAATCTTTATGATATTCCTTCTTCACCATTTCCTTTACTCTGTTCACGAGCTCTGTGGCCAATGGAAGTTGCTTGAACCTTGCTCTCTGGTTCCTAACCTGCCATTGCTTGTAGGTCTCTGGCCTTTCAACCCTCTCTGCCCCCTCACATGCTATGACATTGATTGCGTCCCTTCCAAACAACCCTTTCTCAAACATAAGCCTAGATGGATCTTCCCGAGGCACATTAGCTTCAAACATATCATACAATGCTGAGAAGTGGAAGAGTGCTTCCCTGAACCTTGTCAGGAAGAATGGTGCATTGTAGGTGCCATTCACAACCCCGTGCATGAAGATGGTTGGATTGATCCTCCTGATCAACCTCAGCACAGCATCCCTTGGACAGTTTGCAGTCACAGTTTCATCCGACAGGTTCTTCAATCTGTACAAACAGTTAACCACAGTAACTTCATTCCTATCAAGTTTGAGATCCTCAAGTCTTATAGTTTCCCATTTCTGAGCAAGGCAATTGTACTCAAACGGGACCCCAAACCTCTTGCAGTACTTCTCTAGGCGCCGCCCCGTCTCCTCTACCCTTTCTGCTGGCCTAAATCCTGGCTGAGGGAGATCGATTCCTGTTATACGAAGTCTTGGAGGACCGCCTCTTCTCTCTGAAAGCCCTTGGATGAGGCAAGGCCACTGGAAACCA
Source organism: Phaseolus lunatus (assembly GCA_013389735.1). NCBI lineage: Eukaryota > Viridiplantae > Streptophyta > Magnoliopsida > Fabales > Fabaceae > Phaseolus > Phaseolus lunatus. Next base: position 5,366,408 of record CM023867.1, read on the forward strand.
TAGCTAATCCCAAAGTCAATAATGTGAAGACTGCTTTCACTTTGTGATAACTTCAGAATAGTACGGTTAGCCAAGAAATATGACATCCAGTGAAATGGTGATGCTGTGACGTACACTCGGTAAGCTTTCAACATGTCTGCAGCAGATGCTGACTGAAAGAGCATGAACTTTGGTGTTCCAGCAGCTAACCTTGTCTCTAGGCCATCGGCAAAGTAGTGAGCCAGACGCTGAAGTCCATCGCCTAAAGGTGAAGAGTGCTGCCTAATCTGCTTGAGGATTTCATTTGCATTCCTCGGGTCAAAGCTAGCCACAGCTTGTGCGCATTGAGATAGCAAAGTCCATAAATCCACCGTTGTTCTTGCACTTTTTCCCTTGTTGGAACCTTTCTTCGAGCGTGTTGTCTTTCCATTAGATCCTCCCGAATCAGCAATCTGTGATGATGACGGTTCACGGTCAGACTTAAAAATGGATGGACTCTTACCATGCTTGCAAAGCAGCACTTCATCGAACATGCTAGACGGCTCCGAATCATCAGAATAGACAGCTGAAAGCTTATTGCTTCTCTCCTCTTCTTCATGTGAGACATCATCGTTCATGAGATGGCTCCTCTTCTCCCTTGATCCTTTGGCTGTCCTCGTCACACCCTCTTCAATCACGCCTGCCTTGTTCTGCGACTGAATCAACTTCCAGACTCCATTTGAAAAATGGAACCCAGCTTGTGCCTCTCTAATCAGATCAGGAGCAACATAAGCGTGTTCCGGAGAATTATGCAGCGATCTTTGCAGGAAAGAAGACTCAAAATCACCAGCACCGTTAAACCGATCAGACTCATATGAATTGTCAGTGGTATAACTGCTATAACTCTCAGAACTAGTGGTTCCAGCAAAATTATCATCTGGGTCAGGGTTATCATTAAATCGACGAGGTGATGATGGGTGACTATGAACCAAAGCATCATAGAAAGATTTTTCAGCAGCCTGGAGTCTCAGACAATCCTGCAACATGCAGGGTTTGCGCTCCAAATCATCCTCTTCTTCCATAAGGATATCACTTATGTACCTGAGAATGGGATTGGAGTGTTTAGTACTCTCGGCGTGTTCTCCGTCAGAGCTTGTCCCAGAAGAGGGAGCATAATCAGTGGCAGACTCTGAAGGGGAACGTGAATCATCCAACTGGAACTCAATTGCCCTGTTCTGATTCGTAAAGACCGAGACAGATGAATCATCGAACTTGAACTCACTTACCCTGTTCTGATTCGTAAACAACGAGTCAGAACCGTTTTCAAATATAAATCCATTTACAGAACCAGGAAAATTATCCAAAAGGGAATCCATGGAGAGCATGCTGGGTTCCAGAATAGAATTCGAACAAAAAAAAACTGTGCTTTCCAAAGAGATCTAGTTTCTAAGGTGCTTGGCTATAGCAGACAAGAATGTTTGACAAAGCAGAATCTTCTACCACCCCAAAGACAAAACAAGAACAGATCAAGTACTTTTGGATAATATAGATTGTAACGAAGAAGAATGAAGGTATGAATGGCTGAGGAACCTAGTTTTGTGAGGAGTTACCGGACCAGAAAATGCAACTCAAGAGTGAGCAGAAGGTTCCTGAATGGGATTATCTCTTTGCATTATATAAAAGAGTGGTGATATGTTGAATAAAAACCCTTTACTTCAAAATTCAAAAATAATAATATTTTCATTAAACTTATTTTACTTTTAACTTCTAATTCTAATTTATATTATTATATGATTAATTAAACTTATTTTACTCTTAACTTCAAATTCTAATTTATCTCATTATATGATTAATATAGTTGATTTATTTTTTTAAGGGAGTCAAAAGTATTATTTTTCTATATAATATTAATTTAGAAGAAAATTCCCTTTTTTTTTTGTTCTGAAGCTTCTAGGAAGGTGTACGTGTTCTTAAGGCGTGGGTCAGACTCTCACAAGAAAGTCACAATTTTTCACCAGCCTACTTTCATGTAGTTATCGTGAGAATAAATTATCAATTTAAACTTATAAATTATAACCACTGTATATTGAAAAATTGATGTAATATTTAAAATTAAAACATGGACATCATCTATTTTAATTTAATCAGCAAATGTTATATCATCATCCCCTTATAGTGTAGTAAATTTGTTGATTTTTGTAATTGTTTTAAAAAACTCTAATAAAATCTTTTAACTGTTTGACCTTGTAAAATATTTTTCGTCACGATTATCAAAACTAAAATATTATTCCTTTTTATTTTATTATAAAATTATTTATTTATCAGTCATTATTTTAAGAATAGTAATTAAAAAATTGTTATTAATTAATTTGATTCTTAATGTTATTAAAAAAAGTAAACGTAATCTTTTTAACTTCAATAGAAATTGAGTGAAGGAGAGTCTCAAACACAATTCTAAATGCAATCTGTATCGTCTATTCCTTTGACTTTTAACATGTCAATCAATTTGAATATAATAAGTATCATTAATTTGATCCTGGTTTTATATTCATCAACCAACTTGGCTACCAGATAAATAATTAATAATTGTCATAATAAAAATAAAGTAATAAACCTTGGCAACTAGGAGTAAAATATCTTATTATTGCATATTCTAGTGATTATATTTTACATTTTCTCAATATTTATCAATTTTAAAAGGTAGTTCTAAGTCTTACTAGAAAGAAATACAAAATAATTATAAATTAAAATTGATATAATTTAAATGATATTTGAATATTTTATTATTAAAATGAAAAAATGTATATAAATAAAAAGTAATTAGTTATTGAAGTTTCTTTTTTATTTAATATCATTTCTTTATAAAAAAAATTATTTTCTTTTCTACTATCTAAATTTTTTACTCTTTCTCATCATATTGACGATCGGATGTTACCACTAGATTCTTGATAGTGAGTAGAGTAATACTGTCCGATTAGAATTTTAGTTAGAGTAAGTTCTTTTTTACTATTTTTTTCTGAGTTAGTTTTGAGTTTTATGGTTTTCTAGGTAAATCTATTTGCATATGGTGGTTATAGTTTTAGGATTTATCTTTGTTGGCTTAGAGCCTTAGTAATATGTTTAGATCATTGATCAGTGATGCAAATTATATTATCCCTAATTTTCTTTAGGAATTGGAGTTCTTCATGAGCACGCTTACTTATACTCAAGTAAGAGAAGTTAGTCTTATCTTTCAATAAAATTCCAAGTTAGAAGATTTGAAGGTGACGTGGTTACAAGTCTTTTGTAGGGTTTTTTGTTGAGTGAATTAGATTAACTCAGGTTGATTTTAAAAGTATAGATATAGTATATTTTGATAGTTTGGAAATGTTCATGTTGATTGTGATGTTGTAGAAATCCTTGAATGTGTTTCAATTGTATTATGAATCATTTTGAAGTGCAAACAATGATGAGTGTTGGTTATTTGAATGAATTTTATCTAGAAATTATGAATGTATAGATATATATATATATATATATATATATATATATATATATATATATATATATATATATATATATATATATATTGACATAGGAGTTCAATGAGAGTATTTGTCTAATTTTGAGCAAAGTGATATCATTTTGGTTTTATATGTTTTATAAAATACAAATTTGGAGTATTTATTTTTGGGTGAAAAAGCTTGAAAAGTGGTCAATTTTATAAAGTTTTATTATGATATTTTCTCTAAAACGAAAAAAATTTCACTCAAGTGAAAATAATATTATAACTAAACTTGGTCTTGACCTGATTTTTCACTCAAGCGAAACCATTTTTGCTCAACCTAAAAAAAACATAAACTTTGAAATTTGTTGCTCAACCTAAAAAAACATAAACTTTGAAATTTGTTTTTGGAATGCTATTTGATAATAGTGTACTCTTTTAATTAAATCTTATGTAACCTTTTATTTATATATGTAGTTGAAACAATTAGTTTATGTGTTTATGTGATTTTCTTTTATATATTTGGATTATTTAAAATTTAAACTTGTATGTCATTGAATTGTGTATTTATGGGGTGATACAAAATATGAATCATGTGGAATTGTGATGCGAGACATAGTATTTTTAGGGCAAAAAAATATCGTGTTGTGATTGTTAGAATGTGCATTGATTAGAAATTCATCTAGAATGAGATATCTTGAATCTAATATATTGGAATCATATATATGAAGATTATCAGGTGGTGAAAGTCAAAGAATGTTCATATGATTGAGTATGTGATTTGAAAGATAACTAGATAGTCTGACCTATCATATGATATGAATTAACCCTGTCATATGATATGATTTGCTAGTGATTATTATGTGCATGGTTGTGTAGATTTCATAGCGAGGTAGTATGACAGGTTCAAATATCTAAGTTTAAGTCAATGCACGAGTCTTCAGGAAGTGTATTCAAGTGTCTGTGAGTTGGCCAATAGATATGAGTGATGTTGAAAAAAAGATATTTATAAACATTTGACTATTTAGTAAATGGATATGGATGAAATGTTGCGATTCATAAATTCGTGATTGTAATTAGTGAATTGTATTATTCATATGTTGTGATGTAAATTAAGAGAGATGAGAACTTTTTTAATGAATATTGGTTATAGAATTACATTGAAAGTTTTACAAATATTAGCTTATCATGATTTTTTTGTGTGATTTTTTTTAACTTATCATGATTATGTGTTTATACAGAATCAGATACTACATATAATATATTTCAACATTAAAGAGTCAAGAAATTAATAAAATTTTAAATTTTTTTTTAATCTTTGATATATATATATAAATCCTTATATAAAGAAATAATTTTTTTAATATAGTATTATTAATATGTAAATTAGATGGATATATTTATATACTAAATAGTATGATATAAATATTTAAAATAATAAAAATGGGATGTTACACTTACACTAAAACACAAGTATTTAAGACGGAAATTTTATCATTAAAATTGTAACAAATATACATGAAAACTGATTAAAGAAATGTAAACGTATATCCTGCATTTAATAAAAGAGCATCAACATGTTGTACGAACAGATAAAACTCCATTTCTCGTTTTATATAGAAAGAAAAAAACAAAAATGTTGTGTCTATTTTTGTTTTAGTTTACCTAGAAAGAAAGAAACATAAAATTCGAATAAATATGTCTACCAATCAGTTAGTTTTTAGAGAGGAAAAATTTATAATTAATCAAATTAAATTATTTCACCTTTTAATCATGTTATTAATATGAATTATTTATTATCATATACAATACAATTATTAACATTGTGAAAATTTGAAATATACATAATTTTGAATTTTTTAATGTAACTAAATTTATACATCACCATCTTAAAAAAACCATCTAGTTTGAATTTTAAATATATATTTATTAGTTAAAAATTATAAAAGGTGTTATAATTAATCAATTTAAATAATAATCTCTTTTAACTTAAATAATCTAATGATTTTTTTTTCATAGGTATTTATGAGAAGAGAAAATAAAATATATTTATTTTTTATAAGTTAAATTTAATTTACACATAATAATTTTTAAAAATTTAAATAAATCTCTAAAAAAGTTAAATAAAAAACTTATAAGTTTAGTGGATGTATTTGTAACATTATACTTGACCTTATGACGAAAAACGTGTTATTACATATAATGTAAGCATTTACCTTTCATTTATCTATTATCATTATCTTAGATTTATTAGAAATTATACTTTTTACTGGACTTAGTTTTCATTTAATTAGTCTTTCTTCTGTTTTTTTTTTAAATTAATCAATCATAAGATGCAAATTAAAATTTGTTATATAATATTATATATTTGTGTTTTCTAATGTATTTTAATATAATGAGTGGTAGATCCAATAATAATTTATTAATAGATTTTTAAAATTGAATTAAATATATTTTTTATAATAGAAATTAAATGTTCATTGATATTCTTTATACATGTTGCAAAGAGTGCCTCTATATATGCTTATGAATTATATGATGTATAATAGGTGAAATGAATTATATGTGATCGGAATAAATATATGATTAATATTGAGATGTATTACATAACTTTTTTTAATGGACTTATGGATATTGTTAGATTGTTTACATAGGATTAATTATATATGTATTTAACAGTATGTATATATACCATATTTCCTATAATATATCTTTAAAATTTGTTAACTACAATTGTGATAGTTATGTCATTTATAAGATATTATATTGCAATTTAAATGTTAATACAGTTTGATGTAAATTTGTGTTATATAGTAACCAAATTTTTATGAATATGATTTATATATTTTGAAAAGAGTAATAAAATCGATAAGTGAATTACAGTAAAAAATGTTATAAGCACACAAAGAAAGGTGTTTGAAAGGTTTGGTGAATAAAAACACTATAAAAATGGAAAACACAAAAAGGAGGTTGAGAATACCGATGAATCAGGGTTTAAATAGGTAAAATAACTGAGTTGCGAAAATTAAGAGTTTTATTTTAAGATGAAATTTTTTATGAAAGAACATGTGTTGAAGTGGATAGAAAAGATTATTTGGGATGATCTGAAAAGGAAGAAGCAGTGAAAGAAGGTTCGTTAGTCAAAACAAAAGCTCACACATGTTGAAGGAACATCCTTGACCAACAATTATTGACTGAATCGTTCATTGATTAACTAAATACAACTTGTTGATAAAATATTCTTGGCGTCAACATCTCAAACCTCAACTAATGTAAATATATTATCACAGACTAAATCTTTAAATTCATTAATATTTTTCATCTCTTCGAGTGTGTATTTTATTATGACACTATTTAGTTCTTTTAATTTTCTTTTACAAATACTTTTAATTATTAAAAGATTTCTATTATTGTCAAGATGAGTTTCGTCAAATTTTAAGATAGGTTTTAAATAGTCTTTATCTAAATTTTGTGAATTGGTTTTAAAAGGATGAGGAAATCTCACTTGTAAAAGATGGCTCAAGTCAATAAAAACATAAAATTTGGTGTACATATTGAGTGTAGTCTAAAAATATTTATTCTTCTTTTCTTTTTACTCACCATATATTTATAAGTTTTCATAACTATAAATCTTTGACTGTAGTTTCTGTAGGTTTTAATATTGCATATCAGTATTATGTCTTAAAATCTAAATATTATATATAAAAATTAAAATACTCTATAATATAATTAAAATATTTATATAATATAATTAGAGATGTTGTGTAATTAAATTAAGTAAAATATATCATCAGATGATAAAATAAATATAATTAAAAGAAATTGGGATATCTCCGATCGGATTTGGACGGTAGAATTTCCCATTTGAAAATTCTTTTACATTGTTTTAAGTTTTAAAGTGCGTTGATATTAGTTTATCCAGATACATTCCCCTGAGCCATAATTGATGTTTATGTCCTTACTTTTTCTTTTCTTTTGTATGTTTTCCAAGTTATGGATGCAGTCACGTAATCTTCACTCTCATTTTGTTCATTTCCAAACTTCAGAGAATCTGGGGCTCACTCAACCTGTCTTGTGTTCTGTTCCAAAATAGAATATTCAATGGCCAATTAAATCAAATTTAATGGTTTTCTTACGAAATTCAGCAATTCTTTTTTCTTATTATTAAAATAGAATTAATTTTAAAATATTATAAGATTGAAAAAGTTGTATAAACTTATCATGATTTTATAATCAAAAAATATTTTGACGTTATTTTATTTTAACATATAAAAAATTTGTCACTTTCACACGTCACACCTTCTCATGTTCTAAAAATAATATTTTAAAAAAAAGCTTGGTTTCGGAAAGAAGGGACAAAAAAATTGTCCCAATCTCTTAAAAAACCCAAATCTGCTGTCTTTTGAATTGATATGAATTATAAAAACAAATGGAGAATATATAACAGGGAATACAAAATATTTATATTATGAAAATGATATTTTAATGAATTTTAGTGAGGGAAAGGGAAGCGTAAATGATGGTGTTAACTATTTTTAGCCGTCAGCACAGGAAAAAGTGCCGACAGTGGTATGCGTGGACTTGAAAGAATCAAATGTGGTATTAATTTTTGAATTCATAAACAAATTTGTGTTGTTTGTCATTGGAAATCTGAACTTTTTGGAATTTGAAAAGTAAAAGATATGGGAGTCTAATTTATTATTTTGTTCACACCTTTGTTCCACTCCATCTATGATTCTTTAGTTTTTTCTTCCTGCTATTTCTATTAACAAATGCTTCTTCATGTAGATTTAAGGAGAAAGAGACTCTAAAGTAAAGTTATTTAAATTAAAAAATATATCTATAAGTTAAACATCTTATATATAAATAATAACATTTCATTCTAAACTTTATTTTATAAATAAATTTTATAAAATTCGATTAAATTTAAAGTTAATTTTTAATATGGTATTATAATAATTTTGAATCAATCATAATTAAAGTTTATTGATTTTATCCACAAATATATAATCACACTTATAATATATAATGAGTGTGATTGATAAATTTTATTTTAATTAATAAAATTATTTTTACTATAGGGTTCGTGAATTCAGTAAGAAAAAATACAAATTATCTAAAATACATGCAAAATTGTTATTACAAATAAATTTTGATAAAATTAAATAAAAATAATTATAAAAAATTTAACTAAAAGGTTTTTTATGGGGTTGAAAAGTCCATATAGTAGTGAAGATTGCATCCTGATGGCGTGGGTATTGATTGGGTTGGAGGAGAAGGGCATTTGGATGAAGGGTAAAGTAGTCATCCTCTCCAAGGGAGATTCTACATAGATTCCATTCATACATTATTATATTTAACAAAATTGTTCTATCCATTCAATTACTTCATCTTCTAAAATCACTTTTTCATTTATTTTATATTTTATCTTAAAATATTATATCATCTTCATTTATTGCTTTAATTAATTAAATGCACTTTTCCATTTAAAAGTGTTTTCTTTTCAAATGAAAATTATTATTTTTTTCTTTTGATACTTTAATACATCACAAAATATAGAATGTGAAAGTTAAAATCCTATAGTTAAGAATTAACAACTTCGCAAACTATATAATAGATAATAATTAAAGGATTAAAATGTTAAAACAAAGTTATTCTTAATTTTAATTAATTTTAAAATTTAAAGTTTTAATATTATATTTGTTTGGTTAATATATATTTTAAATTAAAAAATAATGTTTTAATTTAATAATTTTATGTATTTATTATTGTAACGATTCCAAAAATCATTAAGATTATCATACATCCGGATTTGAACTTTATAATTATAATTTCCGCTTCTAATTTTAAGAATAAACTGAATTTTTATTTGATAATTAGATAAGGATTAAATGATATTATTGATTGGTAGAACTGATTTAATTGATTAATTAATTGAATTGTTTAAATTTATATTTGAATCTTTAAAAAATTTATGATAAGAGGAATTTTTTAGTTCTATGAATTAACATTTCATCTTCTATTCATTTTCCTTTTTCAGTTTCTTAATCTCCAAACCTCCAAATTAATTTATAAGAAATTTTTTTAATATAATTTAAATACAATCCATGTGTGTCCTTTAATAATCAATTTAGATTTGCTCTACATTACAAAATTTTTTTTAACAAAAAACTTAAAATCTATGACTTAAGAAAGACGTTGAACATTAAAATGGTGTTTTGAGAGATATATATTGTTGTATTGCTGTCTTCAATTGTTAATGTTTTCCTTATATTTTTTTAAAATTAATCCCATTTTACTTTAAATTTTTTTTTTAGTTTTATAAATTTGAAAAAAAAAAGAATTCAAAAAAATCTAATTTTTCTCATATTCTATTTATTTTATCTTATTTAATTTTATTATGATTTATCATATTTTGTTTTATTTAAATTTTTTTAACTTTGTTGTTTCTATTTTTAATAAAAAAAATTGTTTCTATTGTTGTTTTTATTTTTAAGTTTTCTATTTCTCTTTTTAATTGCAATTTTTGCTTTCAATTTTTCTATTTCTATTTTTAATTGTTGTTTCTATTTTTAATTTTTCTGTTTCTACTTTTAATTGTTGTTTCTATTTTTGATTTTTCTATTTCTGTTATGTTGTTGTTTTTGTATTTATTTTAAATATTTCCGAGTCTGTATGTTATTGTTTTTTTTATTTTATTTGTTTTTGTTTATTATTTTGTTGTTTCTATTTCTAATTTTCTCTTCTTTATTTTTTAATTTCTATTGTTATTTTTTATTTTTCTCACATAAAAAAATACATGCCTTGCTACTTTAGTTAGTGATTTTCATTAGGATGGTGTATAGTTAGTTATATTTAATTTGCATTTTTTCTGAATTCTTTTTAATGGTTTTCATTTGTTAATATGAATTTGGCTTCAATGAATGATTAATGAATTAGCATATTCACAAAACTTAATTTTCAACATGCTCAACAATAAAATTATGAAATGCAATGTGAATCACTACAACCTTATGAGCCATCTTTTCAGCATTCACTACATCCTTATGAGTCATCTTTTCAGCAGCCACTTCTATATTTTTAGTAGTCATATTGTGATGAATGTGAACAAACAGTACTAATGCAGATTGAACAGGTGCTCTTAATGATAAAAGATCAACCTCTTTTTACTTCACATTTGTGGGAGGTACTTAAAGGAATGATCTTGGACTTTGCAAAAGTTTATGACTCCTATTTCTCTAGAAATGGTTTTTGGACTTTGAAAAGGTTTCTGCTCATACTATTTCTCCAGGATTTAGTATGCATATACTCATCCTATTCAACTGTATTGTGATAATAAAGTTGTGTGTGAAACAGTAAAGAAGATCTGAGCCGGGTTGATGGGGTTGATGTAGTAATTTTGTTGGAATATATATTGTTGTAGTAGTATGGCTAGCAATACGATTTATTAAAAGTTCATGGTATCTTCAGAATTGTCTTGTGTGTGAACAAACAAATAGGCTATGGATGCTATAGCATTTTAAGGCTCTGAGAGGATTGAGAGGCCTGAGATATACAGTGGCAGGTTAGAAATACAAGGGCTAGTTTCAAACAGTTCCCATTGAATGAGGAATTAATGACCAAATTTTGGACTTAGTTAAGGAAATGGCGCCACAAAGATTGTCTTAGATGAAGATAACAATTGGATGCTCAAGGTTGGAAGGGCCGCATTTTGTATACTTCCACCTGTGGGTGCTGTCATAAAGAAATGTTACAGAACTAGATTCAGAACTCATACTAGATTGAAAGGTAGGCTTCTAAGAATCAGCCATCGACTTTTAGTTCAGAACTCATACTACATTGAAAGGTAGGCTAAGAAATTCTTTCTCGTTAAGCATTGTTAGAAGTTCAAACTTAGCTAGCATTTGTCCCATTCGTAATCATTTATGTAAAAGCAATATATATCAAGCGTTTTTAGAGCGCTATGGATGAAAATCATGAGTTTCACAGAAGTTTCTGCAATAAAACAAAATTGCATGAATATCCACGGAAAGAAACAAGCTGAACATAGTAACTGTTTCAAATAAATCATATGAAGTATCCAGATAAGCTCAAGGGACAATTTATCCTGCAAAAACATTTTACAAAATTATTAATAAGGATGTGAAATGCCTAACACATATTGGTTAGAGAGAAAATACCTCAACATATTGATTGTAACTTTGTAAGTACTCGGGTAAACATGGTAACTAGGCAATCCCAGATCCTACTCCAATACGCCTTCCTTGTCATTATAGAATTCGCATTACATCCACAAGTCTCAATTATACCAGTAAATTTCGTGACATAAATTTACCAAGTAACTTGTGCAAAGCTTGGTACAATCTTCATCATAGCAACTGAAAGTTAACGAGCAAAATAAGCTTCAAGTTTTAAAACAATGCATGCTTAAATATCTCAAATAACCATGATTTGTTAGTACGATTATAAGTCAAAGCTTTAACAGGGAAAATGAGCAATATAAAAGTGGATGGAGTAAAAAAAGTCAATCACTGATTATTAGAATCATACCTTTAGTATGAGTTCTAAACCAAGTCCAGAAGTTCAGGAGCATCTCATTATGTGGGCACCCAACAAGTGGAAGCATTAAAAATGCGGCCCTTCCAACCTTGAATCATCCAGTTGTTATCTTCACTGAAGATAAAATCTCTGTGATATTCCTTTAACTTAGTCCTAAATTTGGCCATTAATTCCTCCTTCAATGGGAGCTGCTTGAAACCAGCCCTTGTATTCCTAACTTGCCATTGTTTGTATGTCTCAGGTCTCTGAACCCTGTCAGAACCTTCACATGCTATAACATTCACAGCCTCCCGACCCAAAAGCTCTCTCTCAATCGTCAACCTCCAATCGTTTTCACGAGGTATGACAGTGTCAAACATATCATAAACAGCAGAATAATGGAATAGAGCCTCCCTAAACCGTGTGTTAAAGAAAGGGGCACTAAATGATCCGTTAATAATGATCTGAGTAAAGATATCCGGATTTATCTTCCTGATCAAATGTAGTACTGCATTTCTAGGACTGTTCAATTCAACAGTACTCTCATCCAGTAAATGTTCAAACCTCATGTGACAGTTGACAGCAACTATCTCATTGCTCTCAATTTTAAGGGCTTCCACCTGAATGGTTTCCCAGTTCCTTGATGCTATGGCATGGTATTCGAAGGGAACCTTGTAACGCTTACAATAGCTAGCAAGACGGTGACCAGTCTCCTCAATTTTTTCAGTGGGACGAAAGCCTGGTTGGGGAAACTCTATCCCTGTGATCCTCAGCTTGGGAGGACCACCCTCTCTGTTTGATAAAAACTTTATAAGAATTGGCCACTGGAAACCATATAGGATGCCAAAATCAATAATATGAACGGTTTCTGATTTTGCAGCTGCTTCCATAATCATTTTATTTGCAAAGAAATATGTAAACTTCTTGAAAGGGGTGGAAGATAGAATAAGTTGGTATGCCCTCAGGAACTCAGCAGCAGTAATGCTCTTAGAGTTCAGAAAAGAAAATATTTCATGAGCGCCTGAACCAGTCCCAACCAAGCGTGCTTCAAGACCATTGGCGAAATAGTGAGCTACCCTCTGTGATGCATCCCCAAAGGGAGAAGAGTGTTGCCTAATCTGCTTTAGTAATTCAGTGGCAGCTCTGTTGTCATTGGCATACACAGATTGTGCACACATCAGCAGAAGATTCCTCAAATCCACACTTTCCTTCTTCCTCCCTTGTTTCTTTGATCGGCCCTTCCCTCCACCTCGCTCCTCACCTTTCACTGCTCCATTCTGCAAGGTATTCTGTTCACTACCCACGTTTTCCACACTTAGAAACACCCGATCAATAGCATCTGAAATGTCACTCTCATCAACAAGGCTAAGTGCCGATTGCTTACTCCTTCTCCCTTCTTCTTCTTCTATCTCTTGTCGCTCGCGATTCTTCCTTCCCTCCCATCCGTAGGAATTATCTCCAAACGTATTGACCTGTTCCTCCCCGTTTGAATGCAGACCAGTTACAAGCTTAGGGCCAGAAGGAAGAAACTTGGTAGCTTCCTCTAACCCTCTCCTAAACTGGGAAACAGAATCAGCATCATTGAACATATTCTGCACCAAGAGTTTGGCAGTAGAAGAATCCAAATCTTGGAATCCATGACTAACAGTAACTGAAGGTGGTTGAGAAAGGATGTGGGGGTTAAACTGAAAAGCAGAAGCAGAAACAGAAACAGAATCTGGGGAAGGAAAATTTTCATCTAAAAAACTGCTGTTGTAGTTATTGCTGCTGCTGGTGGCGGTTTCACCTTGGGGGCTGAGAACAAGGGCGTGTTGATTAGGGGAAATGTTACCAATGAGAGTATCATAGAAGGACTTCTCGGTAACCTGCAAGGTGAGCGGGTCATAGAATGGATTTTGTTGAACGTTCTCTTCCATGAGGATCTGGCTTATGAACTTGGCAGTTTCTGAGAAGTCGTTGTCTTCCAATGGAGGATCCGTTGTTGCAAAACCAAGTGAGTGTGAGAGGTATGATATGCTCTCCTCTTCGTCAAACAGGTCAACTCTGGGAAAGTTGTGCTCCATCGTGATAATCAACAACACTGAAATGGCTTTGTGCAGTGTTCAGAGAGAGAAAGAAGAAAGAAAAATGGGGAATTCATAGAACATGATGAAAAACGAAATAAGAAGAATGGGTGAGGGAAGGCCAACAGTCACAAAGCTGCAAACAGCAACATATGCAGCAGCCCTTTAAGTTTGACTATCATGATCATGATGATGACCACAGTCAAAGGAATAACTCCGCGAACCTTCTTATTTCGGAGGAGGCTGTTACTGTTGTCAAAATAATCTCTAGAAACTTATCAACATGGGGAACCGTATCTGATCTAACAAGCTACCTATTTGAATGGATTAATTAATTAATCTAATCATAATAATTATTTATTATGCATACCTTAATTATTATAAGTAAATACAATCACACAAACGATTTTATGAAAAAAAAAACAAATAAAATTGTTTCTTCATTTCAACCGGAAAAAAAAATTCATTATGATGATATTACATAACTAGTATCTAAGTAACAATATCTTATTTGTCCGGTATAGTTGTTTGAAACTGAAATAAATTGAAAGTGTACGTGTATGAGAAAATGGGGGTCCAGCTACTACTTGTACAATTTCTGACGTGCCGGTCTCTTCGTCAGTCGTTTTTTGAAGTTCTGATCTTCTCGTACAGTCATCTTCTGAAGATTTCTCTGTCCTCGGGGCGGATGGTACCTGCAAAAGGTACTTCAATACTCAAGTGAGAGAGTGTTCTAGGTGAAGTGTTTAGTGATTGGGGAAAACATATCTTCTTTCTAGCTTAAGCACTGTATTTATAGGGTTACCTTGTGGGCTTTGATTCTATGGGCCTAGGAATAGTTGTTGATAGAGTTGCATGATGTATCCCGTAATATCAGGAATCACGTTTGGATATATTTTCTGGATTCTTCAGAGTATGCGTCGACTGTTTCAACTCTAAGTGAGATGGTTCACTTATTAACATTCATGAGTGAAAGTCGGTCGGCCATGTAGATCGATATAGGCTCGTCCGGTACCTACCCGTACAGAAAGTAAAATGAGTTTTTTAGAAATAAAAGTAGAGAACGTCTTTCCAAAAGTAAATAAAATTGACGTAAAATAAAGTTTGTATTTTATGTCAAATATGATTTCTTTAAAAAAAGTCTAACAATTTCCCTTTTAATTTATGATTTTATTTTTAGAATTCAATTTTTTTTTTTTGAAATAGTATAAATTTCTGAGTCTAAACAAATTATCAAGATATTTCTTACATAAATTTCTTATTCACAACTTAATAATAGGATAATGAATACATTTTTTTATGTAAACTATTATATGAAGAAATATTTGATTATAAATAAGAGAGAATTAATATGAACTTTTATCATAAATAAGAGAAAACCATAAAAAAAACAAAAAAGAGTAACAATAAGTTAAACGAATACGAAAATCTTAAAAAAAAGAAATAATAGAGATAAAAATGTTGGTGAAGAAATACATGGCACATTTAATTCTTGTTTTATAGTAATTGTGCCATGGCATTTTTCATAAATGAGTTTACAAATATATTTTTAGTCAAAAGTAACACTCCTAATATATATGAAGTGTTAAACGTCATTTTTAAATTTCAGGTTTGTAATCAAAGTGAAATGTATTTTGTGCTTAAGAAAGTACATAAGTGAAATATATTTATCTTAAGTTTATTAAATTTCACCATATCTTAAACTATCTTCATCTTCGTTGTTCAAACTCATTAGTATATAACTTTTTTTTTTCAAGATGTATATATTTTTTAAACTATCTAATTTGTTTGCATATATCTAACGATCGTCAAAGTAATTTATCTTACCCTAGTAGTTTGAAATAAAATATAAGAAATAGTCGTAGTTTAATTCTAAAACAACTGAAGGTTCCATAATAGTATTATAATTAATTATACGAGTGGTAATAAAAAAAATGATTTCATATTTTACTGAATGAATTGAGTTAGACTTGTTTTAGCATTGAATTTACAACTTTTTTTTTTAAATGCTACACATTAGTAACATAACTAATGTACGTTTCAAAGTTTCTAAAAATATATATAAATTTTGTTCTAAATACCCAATATATATAGAAAATATTGTTAACCTTGAATAATAATTTATTGATGTTATAATATTTGCTTGCAAGATTTTCTTATAGATTTAGGTGAAAGTTGTAATAATTAACATTCTTGATTCAAAATATCAATAAAAAAAAAAGTGTTATAGTAATTGCATTAATCACTGTCTCAATAATTACTGGTGAAATCGGTTAATCATTAATTGAATCCAAAAATTACAATAATAAGATTAGTTGAAATCTCAGAATTGGAGAAACAAGCAAAGTTTTAGAACTCAAACAAAGCTTTAACTGAGAAAATAATCATACTTTTAGGTACGAGTGGCAAAGTGGGGTGGGCCGGTTCACGACCTGCAGTAAAAAATGTGGGGCTGGCTGTTTTTTTCAACCCGCTGACCCACATTAGTCCACCCTGCATAACCTGCGGCCCACGCAGACCAGCAATGGAATGGGACGGACTGGCCCGCTAGCCTGCCAAAAAAAAAAAAATTGACTTGGCAGCAATGGTCCAGTAGAAGAGTGACAACTTTGAGTGAAAGAAAATTAGGTTTTTACTCAAAACACAACGTAGCTACATAGTTCCAAAAAACGCACACAACACACAATGCACTTCCTCTCCTTTGTAGCGTCGTCACTCGCTTACTCTACAACTCCACGTAGCTTCGCCTGCAACTATCGTACGCTACTGTCGTTCGCGCCGCTCCGCTACTACCTCCACTCCTTCTCCACGTTCCCAAAAAAAAAATGCAGGCCATAAAAACCAACCTGCATTTTGTATGCGGGCCAGCCCGCTTTGCCACCTCTACTTTTAGGATTTCTTCCATTGTTTGATATTTGGCATATAAAATAAAGCCATGCAAATACAATTTCACAGTTCAATATTGAAACATATATACAAAAGCATTTATAATATAACAATTACACTTTTCATCAGTATACTTTAATTTAATTCACAACTATACCACCAATTATTTTCATCAACATTGTGTTTAGCAATGCCTAAAACAAGAAAGGAAGACCCTAGCTTGGAAAAAAATGCAAGTTAAATACACAACACAGTGTATTGAAGGTCTTGCCTTTTTAACTCTGAAATTTTTACCTCCTTCCAACCCTAAGTAACCCTATTTTGGGTGAATGCTAAAAAAAATCCTCTTTTTTATGCTTACTCTTGTAGGATCATGCAATTGACTTAAACCATGCATAGCATAGGGAGTCAAAATTTTCCACCAATCTACATCAAAGTGAATTATAAAAGACATTATGGCAAATTGGTTTTGGCTTACTCATAACAAAAGGATAATGTGAAGTACAAACTGTTTCACAAATCAACCACCACAAGATAGGACAACAATGATAATGAGGAATGGAATCAAATTTTAGAGCCATCGACATTAATATAATATGCAGTTTTGGTTTTACTAGCAATAATGACTTATGTATCTACATTTCTTGATGTTCAGACGGCTATTGTTGCTGAGTTTTATGGAGTTATACATGCTATAGAGGAAGCTCAAAAGATGGGTCTTACTAATGTCTGGTTTGAATGAGATTCTTCCTTGGTTTGTGCGGCATTCACTGCTAGGACTAATGTTCCGTGGATGATTCGTAATCGATGGCATACTTGTCTTAATTACTGTGGGAAAATTAGGTTTAGAGTTACTCATATTTTTCATGAAAGGAATGCATGTGCTGATAAGTTGGTTAATTTAGAATCTATTTATAGAGAATCTTTTCATTGGTATAATAGGCTTCCATCTAGTCTATTCTTAGAATTCTTTATGAATAGGTATAGTCTACCTATATATCGTTTTTGTTAATATATGAGTTTTTGTCTAGTCCCCCCATATTTTTGTATTTTTTTTCTTCTTTTATTTTTTTTAATAATACTTTTTTCATGTAATGACAAATGATTGTTGTTACTTGAGGTGTTAGCCTAGCTAAGATGTCAAATTGCATAGTGATGCCTACCATGAAAGCTTTTATAAAAAATAAAAAAAAACTAATTGTTGATTATGTTTGGTAGGGTTTTCTGGTTTGGAATTTGAAATAGTAGCAAGAATAAGATACAGAGTACAATTAGAAATCACTATATCAAGATTAAAATTCAATATATCAAATAAACCATAAATGATTCCCTCCAAAATTGCTACTTAGTTAAAATCTGAACTTGAGACTATGTTGCAAGTATTTTGCAAATTGCTAAATCAAGTACATATGTACACAGCTTTAATACATTACATTCCCTAAATCTTGCTTTATATATTTTGGCTAATTTTGTTTCAACATTCTATTAAACCATTTCGCTTGAATAACTTTATTTCAGCTGACCATCAAATTTTTTTCAATCAAGTTTGAATTTTAAAAAAATAATAATAAATAACTATTTGACACTTATTTCAATCAATATTTTTTAGAACAAATGCTTTTGAATACCTCTGCTCCCACAAAGTAACTTCCAACAACCATCCTTAAGTGTTTGTTTGTTCAAAACTCAAATAGAATTAATTTTCAACAATAAAATAGTCAAATGTGTCTAAATTGAATTCAACAACAATTTTTGCATTGAAAATAGCCATTGATTTAGATGTAAAACAACCATGCACATATGTTACGAGTAACAGCCAACAGATTAATTGGCAGCATGAAGACAAATCACAGGGAAAAGCTTTCAGGTCTAAGCAAAGTGAATATTATGGTTCACTTTGGCAATGACACGTAAATAAGAAAATATCATAGCTAGAAGCATCAAGAGCCAACGTTAATGGAAAAATCTTTAAAAAATTGAGCAACCAAACAGCATGTAATTTATAAGATCTAATGAACTTATATCTTGTAAAGCACTGTTAAAAGTTCAAACTTAGTTTTTAATGACGCAAATAAGGCAGGGAAAGAAGGCTAGGAGAAGCTTGTTGGGTATGAAGCTAGGATCAATTGGGTTGGGCAGAGTAGACACTATGTTTTAGTGGTTGAGCTTAATCATTGTGTCCCCTTTATTATCTCTATTTATCTCTATTTAAAGAGATCATTGTACTTGTAATTGTGTGCAACAGGACAGAATGAAAACCTAATAGTTGCCCGTGTAGATGTAGGTTGTAGTTGGCGACCGAACCACGTTAAATCCTGTGTCGTTTATTTTCTTGCATTGATTCGTGATTATGTGTGTTGCTTCCGCGTGCGTGTTTTTCCCATCAAGTGGTATCAGAGCTTGGTTCGTTTTCACACTAGAGATTCGATCAGCAGAAATTATTCGACGAGAAGTGAAAATTGCGGCTAGGGTTTCCTAGAGGCGGCATCAGAGTCCCAAAGCTAGGGTTTCGCAGAGGCGGCAGTAGCGTTCCAAAGCTAGGGTTTCGCAGGGGCTGCAGTGGCATCACAAAGTTAGGGTTTCGTAGAGGCGGTAGCAGCATCCCAAAGCTAAGGTTTTTTTGCAGGGGATGCAACGGTGTCCCAAAGCTAGGGTTTTGCAGGGGCTGCAGTGACGTCCCAAAGCTAGGGTTTTACAGAGACGGCAACGGCATCCCAAAGTTAGGGTTTCGTAGGGGTGGAGGCGGGTTGCGTTTTCACAATGAATAGGTGCAGGTGCTTGCGATGAGCGAGACGGCACGGAGGTGCAGTGCGATGGCAGTGACAGAAGACGCAGGGTGGCGCGTGCATTTTTCTGCTAGTGCAGCAGTGACGGTGCAATGCTAGTGCGAGGTGTGACTGTTTTTCGCTACGGCACAGAGTATGACAGTTCAGTTACTGAGCACATCAATAAAATGAATTCGATCTTAGCCAGACTTATGTTAGTGGACATTAAGTTCGATGATGAAGTTCAAGCTTTACTATTGTTATTGTTTTTGCCTGACAGTTGGTCCGGAACGGTTACAGCAGTTACCAGTTCAACGAGACCCGATGGATTCACTTTTGAGAAGATTCGTGATCTCATTCTTGGCGAAGATGTCCGAAGAAGGAGTTCTGAAGAATTATCTAGTGAATCGCTATATGTCGTTAGAGGTAAGAAAGATATCAAAGATAGTAGGAGCAAGAACAAAAGAAAGAGATGTGCGTTGTATATGGTCGAATTACCGTCTGAGGGAGTGACCGTCCCAGTTCAGAGATAAACAAAGTCCGGTTCACAGAATCTCGTGGGCAGAAGAGGGTTGTCTTTACAAGAGAGAAACTCAGAGCCACGGATGAACGAGCATGGAAAGGTTCAGGTAGACCAGTCAGAGGTACTTATGGCAGTGGGAGCACGGGTCGAAGACAGTGGGTTAGGAGAACCAGTATTCCAACTGTTGAAACACCTTCAAAAAATTTCTTGTTGAGTATGGAGAGTGTTTGTTCTCAGGTTGTTCCAGGATCTGGCAGTTCTCGCAAGTGAGAGCCGGTAGGAACAGAGAATGGGTCAGTGGCAGTTTCAGTCATGACTGATGTGGCCTTCAAAATGATTAAGAAGGCTAGTGGCAACTAGTGGTGGAGTGATAGATTACAGAAGTACATGTACACAGTTGAAGCGCAGGTGAACATTGTTTCATGACTTCAAGTGGGAGATTGTTGGGTATGAAGTCAGGATCAATTGGGTTGGGCTGAGTAGACACTATGTTTTAGTGGTTGGGCTTAATCATTGTGTCCCCTTTATTATCTCTATTTAAAGAGATCATTGTACTTGTAATTGTGTGCAACAGGACAGAATGAAAACCTAATAGTTGCCCGTGTGGATGTAGGTTGAAGTTGGCGACCGAACCACGTTAAATCCTGTGTCGTTTATTTTCTTGCATTGATTCGTGATTATGTGTGTTACTTCCGCGTGTGTGTTTTTCCCATCAAGCTGGCATTAATCAGCATTCTTATCTGAATAGTCTAGTTTATATTCAAGTAGTAGCAACAGATAAAAAAATTGAAGTGCTTTGATCAGAGGAACAAATTACCCGACAATTTCATAGAAGCTATCGCTGGAAAACATGACTTTCCCAAAAGTTAGTGCAACAAAACAAAATTGCAAGCATCACCGGATAAAACAAACTGAACATTGTCATCTGTTACATCTTGTCAATTCAGTAGCTAATTAGATTCAAGAGACAATGTATTACAAATTTAAATAGAAGGAGGTGAAATGCCTAATACATGTTGGTTAGAAAGAAAATAACTCAATATTTTGATCGCAAGTACTCGTGCAAACATTTTACAAGGATTCTACTACTCTAGTACACCTTCCTTATCATTATAGAAATTGCATTATTTTCACAAGTCTATATATACTACAAGCAAAGTCATGCCATAATTTTACCAAGCAACACGGTGCAAATTTTGGTATACAATCTTCATCACATCATCTGAAGGTGAAGCAAGTAGGTACCAAAACCTGAAACAGTGTAACGAGCAAAATAAGCTTTACCATTACAATAAGTTGAAATATATCAAAGCTCAAGCAATAAGCAAGTGTTAGCAGAGTATAACAAGAATCTTCGAAAGGGAAAACAAGAAATGGGTAGAGTAAAAGCCAGTGACTAAATCTTAACCTTGAGTCTAGTATGAGTTCTGAACCCACTTCGGTAACATTCATTATGCCGGCACCCAACAAGTGGAAGCATACAAAATGCGGCCCTTCCAACCTTGAAGCATCCAATTGTTATCTTCATCAAAGACAAAATCTCTGTGGTACCATTCCTTTAACTTGGTCCTAAATTTGGCCATCAATTCCTTATTCAATGGGAGCTGCTTGAAACCAGCCCTTGTATTCCTAGCCTGCCACTGTTTGTATGTCTCGGGCCTCTCAAGTCTCTCAGAACCTTCGCAAGCTATAACATTCATAGCCTCCCGACCCAAAAGCTCTCTCTCAATCATCAACCTCCATTCGTTTTCACGAGGTATGACAGTGTCACACATATCATAAATAGCAGAATAATGAAACAAAGCCTCCCTAAACCTTGTGGCAAAGAAGGGGGCATTATATGATCCATTAGTGATGGACTGAGTAAAAATATCTGGATTTATCTTCCTGATCAAATGCAAGACTGCATTTCTAGGACTGTTCACTTCAATAGACTCATCCAGTAAATTCTCAAACCTCATATGACAATTGACAGCAACTAGCTCATTGCTCTGAATTTTAAGGGCTTCAACCTGAATTGTTTCCCAATTCCTCGATGCTATGGCATTGTACTCAAAGGGAACATTGTAACGCTTACAGTAGTTAGCCAGACGGGAACCAGTCTCCTCAATTCTTTCTGTGGGGCGAAAGCCAGGTTGGGGAAACTCTATCCCTGTGATCCTCAGTTTGGGAGGACCACCCTCTCTATTTGATAAAAACTTAATAAGAATTGGCCAGTGGAAACCATAAAGGATGCCAAAATCAATAATATGGATGGTTTCTGCCTTTGCAGCTGCTTTCATAATCATTTTATTCGCAAAGAAATATGTAAACTTCTTGAAAGGGGAGGCGGAAAGGAAAACCTGGTAAGCCTTGAGAAACTCAGCAGCACAGATCCTCTTAGAGGTCAGAAAAAAATAAGTTCCTTGTGCAACAGTACCCTCCCCAACCAAGCGTGCCTCAAGGGCATTGGCAAAGTAATGAGCCAACCTCTGTGATGCATCCCCAAAGGGAGAAGAGTGTTGCCTAATCTGCTTTAGCAATTCACTGGCAGTCCTGTTGTCATTGGCATACACGGATTGTGAGCACATCAACAAAAGATTCCTCAAATCAACTGTTTCCTTGTTCCTCCCTGGTTTCCTTGAACGACTCTTCCCTCCATCTAGTTCCTCAACCTTCACTGCTCCACCTGGCAAAGAACTGATTTCGCTACACATGTTTCCTTCATGAAGCAACACCCGATCAAAAGCATCAGACAAGTCACTCTCATCGACATGGGAAAGTGCTGACTGCTTGTTACTTCTCCCTTCTTCTTCTTCTTCTTCTTCTTCTATAGCGTATCTCTCATCCCGCTTGTGATTTTTCCCACTCCTCAACCCATACGAAGTCTCTCCAAACTTATAGAACGCTTGTTCTCCATTTGAATCTAGACCAGTCACAAGGTTAGGTCCCGGAGGAAGAAACTTGCTAGCTTCCTCCAAGCCTCGCCTGAACTGGGAAACGGAGTCAACATCATTGAAAATATTCTGTGACAAGAGTTTGGCAATAGAAAAGTCCAAATCTGGGAGCCCATGATTGGCGTTAATTGAAGGAGATGGTTGAGAAAGTGGGCGGGAGTTAAACTTAAAAACAGAATCTGGAGAAGGAAGCTTCAACTCACTAGAATTTTCATCTGAAAAATTGTTGTTACTGTTGTTGCTGCTGCTGCTACTGCTGCTAGCGTTGGTGGTGGTGGTGGTGGTGGTGGTGGTTTCAGCTTCGGGACTGAAAGCAAGGGGGTGTTGATTGGAGGAAGGAAGTAGGTTACCGGCGAGAGCGTCGTAGAAGGATTTCTCGGTAACTTGCAAGGTGAGTGAGTCGTAGAATGGCTTGTGTTCGACGTTCTCTTCCATGAGGATCTGGCTGATGAACTTTGCAGTTTCTGAGAAGTCGTTGTCTTCCAGCGAAGGGTCTCTGGAAGAAGGACCCATGGTTGGAAAAGCAAGCGAGTCTGTGAGATGGGCTATGCCCTCGTCTTCAGCAAAGAAGTTTGGGTACTCCATGGGAAGAGTGAAAGAGATATGGTGTTGTGTTGAGAAAGAGAATTGATTGAAAACGGAAGAAGGAAAACAGAGGCAAAGTATCCTTTTTGACTATTATGAGGAAAAAACTTAGTTTAGGGATGCCGCCACCAATGTTGGGAGCTCCAAGGAGGCTGTTTTTGTAGTAAAAAAAAGAGAAGAACATATCACATGTATCTATACAATCTCAATACTACACACAAACTGCTATTTCTTGATTTGAGTATATCCACTTTCCCAACTCCATTACACTTTTTTTTTAGTAAAGACATGTTCCCAAATCATTTCATCTGTTATTGTTCCTCTTATCATTTTTATTTATTTTTTAAAATATCTAAGTCGTTTAAGGAATGGAACTATTTATAAAGTACTTTTTGTCTTCATTCTCAAATATTTTTTAAATTATTGTGCTTCTAAAATTTAACAAAAATGAGTTTTTTTATCAAAAAAGTTATCTTTCTGAACATGTGATCTAGATCCTTTTTTTTAGCATCAACACTTTGTTCTCAACTCTATTATATCATTCAGTATTAAAATTTTCACTGTAACTAAAACTATTAAAAGAAAAGTTTATCCTCGGGTCACTAACAAGAAATTATGCTAAAAATAATTATTATAAAATTAACAAACTTGTTATAAAAAAACTGTAATTAAATAAAAGATTACACTGTTAAGCATTATGGAAATATTAAAAAATGATAGTTATTTCAATTTTTAAAATAGAATTTGCAAATTAATTTTATTGACTAAAAATTAAGTTTAATTAAACTAGTACTTTAGCACGTATATCTCCCAAAATAAATATTTACTCTATATAATAAAATTTATTATCAACAAATTTTAAAATATATAAATTATCTTTGAACAAATAAATTAAAAAAATTAAAAGAAAAAGAGAGTGGTTGTTTATTCCAAGCCAAAAGGTCAATAGTTGACCGACAACCGTTCAAAAGTCTCCTGTTTTAAGACTTTTCAGACTACTTGGCGTTGAATAGGTTCAACCTACAAATGTTAACGATATTAATAATAATAATATCGAAAATTCTGAAAACTGAAACTTCAGTGTGCTATGTCATTCCATTAGCAGGGATAAGCTTCTAGAATAAGTCAAGTTTAAACCATAAGACTTGTGAAAGTCCATGTCTACCCTACAAACTCATGAAACGTTTCTCCAAATAAACTACCCTGAGAAGATCATTGTGAAGGCCTATGCAGGCACCCAACAAGAGGAAGCATAAACTACTCGGCCCTTCCAACCTTGCAGCATGAAGTTGGCATCTTCAAGAAGCATGAAATCACTGTGGTACACATCTTTCAACTTGAATCTTAATTTGTTGATTAGATGTTTATCCAAGGGAAGTTGCCTAAATCCAGCTCTCATGTTTCTAACCTGCCATTGCTTGTAAGTCTCGGGCCTCTCAACCCTCTCACAACCCTCACAAGCTAAAGCATTCATTACCCGCCGCCCAAAGAACTCTTTCTCAAACATCAATCTCATTGGATCTTCACGACTGACATTAGTATCAAGCACATCAAACAAAGTAGAATAATGGAAAAGGGCCTCCCGGAACCGTGTTACAAAGAATGGAGCATTGTAGCTCCCATTGACAGTACCATGTATAAAGATAGTGGGATTTGCCTTTCTTATTAAACTTAAAACAGCATCCCGGGGACTATTCAACACAATTGTCTCATCAAGTAGATTTTGAAATCTAAACATAGAATTCACTGCAAGAAGTTCATTTTCCTTTATCTTCAAGTCCTCAATTTTGATGGTTTCCCATTTCTGTGCAATGGCATTGAACTCGAATGGAACTTTAAAGCGATCACAATATCTTGCAAGGCGAAGCCCCGTCTGCTGGACTCTCTCTGCTGGCCTGAAACCAGGTTGTGGGAGTTCTATCCCGGTAATCCGCAGCTTGGGAGGCCCACCAAGTCGTTTTGATAGACGATATATAAGAGCTGGCCACTGGAAGCCATAACGGATGCCAAAGTCTATAATATGAAGAGATTCAACTTCCATGGCTAGCTGCAAAATTGTATGGTTTGCAAATATTATTGATAGCTTCTTGAATGGACAGGCCGAAATATACATTTGGTAAGCTTTCACCATGTCTGCTGCAGAGGTTCTTTTGTATGATAAAGCAGTATAAATCTGAGTGCCCGTCCCAGCCAAGCGTGCTTCAAGGGCATTTGCAAAGCAATGGGCCAGCCTCTGAGTCCCATCACCCAGCGGAGAAGTATGTTGCCTTATCTGCTTAAGTAATTCATTAGCAGTTACACGATCATCAGAAGAAACAGCTTGTGCACATAGAATCAACAATGTCCTCAGATCCACAACTTCTTTTTTGTTGCCCTGTTTCTTAACACGGCTCTTCCCACCACCAGACTTGTTTGTTTCTTCTAATTTCTTCTGTGCACACGAGGATGCTCCATTAGGAAGGTCTGCGTAACAAATACACAAAGGAGCTGGCTCATTTCTGCATCTAGCGCCCAGCAGAACCTTGTCAAGCAATTCTGATATCTCACTTTCATCAATGTACACAGCAGACTGCTTGTTGCTTCTCCCATCATGCAAATCTGCTTCTTCATCTTCCCGCACGTGATTCTTCCTTCCCCTTGACTCTGCACAAATTTCATCTCTCTCTGCCTTAGTTTCCTCCTGTAGAGGAGGAACCTTCCTAAAAGAGGGGTTATCCAAGTCAATAACCAAAGGATTCCCTTTAGGTAGGAACTTATTGGCTTCCTCCACACCCCTTTCAAATTGCAGTACAGACTCACTCTTGCTAAACAAGGTTGGATCTAAAAATCCAGCTTCTGTGGAACTTGCCAAGAATCCACTATCGGTAACACCGAAGTTGCTTGTGGTGTTCATATAAGAATGGATTGAACTGGCCTGGAAAACAAAGTCAGTGGGGAAAGTGGTTTGTAATATGGAAGGCTTATAGTCAGTAAGATCAACGTTATTCCCATGGGACTCAATCGAGTTACCAGCGCTAGTGGTTGTACCACCGCTGCCATAATCACTGAAACTACTATCCTCAGGGCTGTCCACGTTGCGATAGGTTTTTATTGAAGAAGGGTGTGTCTCACCAATGACCTCATAGAATGATTTCTCAGCAGCTTGGAGAGCCAAGGAATCATGAAACATACACGACTTTTCCTCCAAGTCCTCTTCCATAAGCATTTGGTTTATGTAGCGTAGAACAGTAGCAGAAAAATCAATCTCATCCAATGGAGACTCCTCATCGGTGGCAAAGGAAACATGGTTGTGAGCAACGTTTGGATCAGGTGGAAGAATTAATGGGTTATCCCTGAATCCAAACTCAAAGGATCTCATCATCCCATTAACAGGGACAAGGAACTGATCCTCTACAACAACCGTGTTGGGCACTTGATTAGGTTTAAAACCGTTGATGAAATTGGACTTGAAAGGTGGATCCATCAAGGTGACAAAGTTCAATTCAAAACCAATACTGTAAATTGAAAAAATGAGAAAAAAAACATTTTGTTACCCCCATGAATCCAGAACCATACAATTAGCATGGCTTTGTAACAGTACACGAAAATGGAAGAGACAGAGGCAGTAAGATATGTATGTAAAAAGTTAAAAACAGGGATTTATATTTGTGCACGCAATCAAAAGTTGTAACTGGGTGCATGCGTTAAAAGAAGAAGCTTGAGGGAACATTGGTAACCCTAGGCTAGTAAGCTTTTGAGGAAATTTATGTGTATGGAAGCAAAATCGATGAGTTTGCTTTGCATAGCTGATGGACACAAGAAAGAAAGTAAGATGATTGATTTATTAATAATGATGCAGGGAAAAAAGACAAGTTAGAAATAGAAGAGAAGAAGAGAGGGAGAAAGAACCTGTGAGAGAGAATTGAGATTTTGTTTAGTTTGCGGCCTTGGTGGAGAAGACAGAAGTCATTGGGTCAAACTGCGACAGATCATAGCATTTTGAGACCCAAAATAAAACAGAACCTCTTCTGTGTGCCAAATGTATATTGGCCTCTGAACCTTTGGTCATAAAAACAAATGCAAATGTTGGGTGGCTAAGGTGGGCGCGGTTATTTCAGCAACACAAACCTTAATTGCCGCAGTGTACAACCTTAATTCTGGTCTTAAGTGATGCTTAACACCTTTAATTCTTGTCTTTAAGTGATTATTGTTGTCAAGTATGTCTAAAGAGCAATAATATTATGCACAACGTCCTAACCTTAATGACCTTTTTTTGGAGGAAACTTAGCATTTGTTATTAATAATGTACTTGTTCGGTCATAGAAGATAATTACAATCTTTATCAAAATTAAAAAATATTTGTAATGTCAAATGCTGTCACCTCACTTCCCTCTTATTATACAGCTTCCGTACTCACTTTTTCCCTTGAAAAATAATATTTTGAGAACTTTTTATGAGATATGATCATACTGTTATAATAATATAAATGTTAAAGTCCATAAAAGAAAATAAATAATATATATGTCAAATCAATTATTATCAAATAATTGAATAGAGTTATGTAAGTACTTTTATTGATGTTTTTGTTTAAGTATATAATTCGACCATTTTAGTCAGGTTCGTAAGATATTTTCTGTAGAATAAGTAGTATTCTGAGTAAATGAAAGAGAATAGGAGGGAAAACAGAAAAAAAAGGGAAACATTGTGAAAAATAAATTTTTGAATTATTCATCAGATTCTGAGTACAAAAACTAAACCCTAGATAAAAAGGTAAAAAGAACAGAAAAAGTAAAATGGCCGAAACAAACAAGCCCCAAAAAACAAAACAAAAAAATAGAAAAGAGGTGCAAGCAGAAAGAAAAAAAAAAATCAGCCCAAACGAGCTAAAGAAGATAAAAACAAAACTGGATACTTTATCAATCTTCCTCAAGCTGAAAATAAATGTTCTTCATTATCAACTTAGAATGAATGTCTTTAAAAATAGTTGGAGCCAAGGGCTTGCCAAAAATATCAACAACTTTAGTAAAAGAGGAGATACAAAATAACTTTAGAAGATTGACAATGAGTTTTCACGAACATGTTTTGTCATCTTGTGAAATATTTTATTAAAGACAATTTAAAAAATAAATTAATTGTCTCAATATAAGATTAAATATAAGATACTTAGAGGTCTTAAAGAAGATAAGTGATTCATTTGATTTAACATGTAATAGCCGCAAGAACACGATACTCAATTTCAGGTTAACTTTTTGAAATAGTTTATTGCCTTTTAGGCTTCCAAAAGATGAGAGATTTGTCCAAGTATATGGAAAAACCAATAACCTTTTCTGGTTTGAGGACAAGTGGCTCAATCAAAGTAATTATATGTCATCAACTGATGATATTGTTGTTGGGAAAGAAAATACTAGTCTTGGAGCGTTCTTTAAATATAGAGAATGTGGAAGGCAGCTTATTGGTGATATATGGTACGAGCATAAATAAAGTGGCTAAGATTATTAACACGAAAGGCAATGCTTGGTCTGGTGTTAATGAGATAGATCAGAGAATCAGTGAGTCTGCAATAGGAGGATGATTCTTCTTCATTTAATTTGATGCCTTTGTGAACAAAAAGATGAGAAGAATGCACCATGGTAGTTGGCATAGGGGTGCAATCCAACATACCAGTTTCTTGAAGGAGATCCAATGTGTACTTTCTTTGACTAAGGTGAATACCAATTTTTTTGCGAGTCACTTCAAGACCTAAGAAATAGATGAGATCACCTAAATTCTTAATCCAAAAGGGTTCGTGCCAAGAATGCACTCAATCTTGTTTTCGTGCTTAATGTTGTTACAACTTATTTGCTCTGGTAATGATAATTTGAAGAATCAAGAACTGGTGAAACAAGTGTGGTCAGATTCTCGTTAGGGTGAAGATAAAGAAAACTATGAACCATTGTTCTTTAACCATACCTAAAAGAAAAATAAAGATACACAACAAATAAGAACCAAAAGCAAGAAGGGTAAATAAAACGAAGAAAAGATGAGAGTACGCAACAAGTAGCAATAAGGTTACCTTGACCCAAAGATGTGACTTGCATTTTGTAAATTAGAACTACATGAAAGGTCTCATTGTGAGTACCTTGTTTTTAGGTTATTCCAAATATTTAGCATCATATCCATCCATATAATACTATGCCTTATAGGAATAGAGACAGAGTGAACTAACCATGAGAAGACCATATTTTTGCAATGACTCCACGTGAAAAAGGTACAATCAATCTTTGTTGGCCAAGGGTTGGTAACCATAATGAACTCAATCTTGTTTTTGCGCTTAACGTCGTTATAATTGATCTGCTCCATGAGTGATAATTTGAAGAATCAAGAATTGGCGAAATAAGTGTGGTTAGATTCTCGTTAGGGTGAGGATGAAAAAAACTCTTAATTGATTGTTCTTTAACCATACTTGAAAGTAAAATAAAGATACACCAACCAAAAGCAAGAAGGATAAATAAAAAAAATAAAAATATCAAAGTACATAACAAAATTCTTTAAAAGAAGAGCTCTAATATCATAGTACGAAAACAAAGGTGAAAGAATAAAAAACTCCACTGAGATCAGTCATGTAGAAAAGATACTGCTTGCGGAAAAAAAACAAGTAAAAAAACAAAATCCCTAATATTTTGGGTAAACAAAAGAGAGTAAGAGCAAAAACAGAAAAAAAAATTTCTAAATTATTCATCATTCATCACATTCTACGTAAAAAAATAAAAAACTAAACCCTAGGTAAAAGGGATAACAAGTAGAAAAAATAAAAGGAGAAAATGGATATAAAGCAAATAAATTAGAAAAATAGAAGAGAGGGATGCAAACAAAAAGAAAAAAAAAACTCAAAACGGTCTAAAAGAGAAAAAGAAAAACATAGTTTATCATCTTTTTACAAATGACACATAATTAAGATTTTGTGTAACAGATATACTCTTGCTATATAACTTGGGAATTTGGATAATGTAAAGTCATTGTTAAAATGATAATTTCAAAACTTAAACCTTTTACCTTAGAAGTAAAATTCATTGTGACCTTCCTTCTTGTTGTTATAACGAGAACATGGTGAAATAATGAATTAAACCGATATCACATGACATTTTAAAATTTGAAAACCATAAATAAATTAATTCAAATTCGTGGGTTTTCTTGCACCAAGGTTGGTGGTAATACAGCGAAAAAGATAGTGCATGTATAATCAATTATGTATTTGTTTCTTTACAAATCATTCTACCAAAAGTTTTTTTTTTTTTCAATTTTTTTTTTGTTTTTCATATAATTTTTCTTTTTGCATTTCTATATGTATGAATAGAAAATACCCATTATAAACGAGAAAAAAGACAAAGAAAATTTAAATTTCAAAGATGTTACAGCAATGATGAGTAACAAATAATTATTATTAATATGATTTAGTTTAGTATATAGGAAGTTTATATCTTAATTTAACATATTTCGATCTATATTCTAATTTCTAACCATCTCCAAGTAACTACTAGTTAAAGAAAAATTATACTTTCTTCATTATTAAAATGATGAGATTAATTTTCATTGATTATATATATACTTTAATGATTGAGAAGTAACCTCATATAAAAAATCCAAATATCATTTTCAAAATTTTAAAACAATTAATTTGTTGATATTATATATATATATAATTTTTTTTATTCATTTTTATCTTGTAAAACTTCTAACTCACACTTAAACATTTGACGATTTTCTTACATTTACTTAAAAACTTTAATAAGGATATATTTTTCATACAAAAAATTTAGAAAAGTAATACTTGTATGATACTAGTATCAAGAAAAATGATCGATTTTGACGTCATTTATGAGTTGTTTTTTTTTAAAAAAAGACACCAATATAAGTATTCTACAGAAACCATGTGCATCAATCTTTGTATAATTATTCAATTAAATAGTATATGTGTGTTATATTTTATTAATTACTAAAAGAGGGTTGTACAAATAGTTTGGTTTCTTTTTTCAAAAAGATGCATCACTCTAACCTCACTTTAACCTCTCTAAGCTTATGTTAGTTTCTTTTCATAACTAAATACTTGTGCTCGGAAAACTATTATTGATGGTATATTTTTGTTGAAATTCACGTTAAAATAAAAATAAAAATAGAAATACATTGATAATTTTTTATATACGTAACTTTTTAACCAGTATATTTCTTAGCCTTTGTAAACATTTGTCATGCAAATAAATACAAAAATATTAATTTAGTGAGTAACAATAAATGTTGAACTATGAAGATTGTTTAGGAAATTGTGCTGATTGGTCTTATCCTTATTTGCCTAATAGTTTGACCCAAATGGAGAAGAGTGTTGTTGCATGCAACATACACATAATTAATAACTATACTTAAATACATAAATAATACTAGTATTGTAAAAACTACTAGTTCAGTTCATGTGTCTCAATACTGCTCTTTTTGCACTTTTTTGCTTTCAATAATAATTTGCCATTGAGAGAAAAGAAGGGAGTGGTTGGGACATAATTATTTTATCTTATTTTTCTACAAATTTTCACTTAATTTAAACAATTTTATTTTCTAGCTTAATTTTTTTCTTCTTAATTTCTATCATTCAAACAAAGTGTGACATCACAAACTATTATGTATTCTCTAGTGATATAGTGACAAATTTTATTTGAAAAGAGTTATTGCATTTACAAATTACAAAAACTAAAACAGAAAAATATATTTTACATTGAAAAAAACTCATTATATTTACAATGACGTGAAACTGAGCATCTAATACGAATATTAAAGCACCATCTTAAAATTTTGGTTCTTTTACAAAAATAAAATAATTATTAGTTAATTAATCATTCTTAAAATTTTGATTCTTTATCAAAACAGAATAATTCTATAAATTAAATAAGTAAAATTTTAAAAAATATTAAAATAGATAAATTATGTTTTATTTATATATTTTATATTGTAAAAAATTGTGTCCGATTGACACGATTTTAATATAATTAAATTTTAATGAAACTTATTAGTTGAAATTTTATTATGTTAGATTTGTCTTAAGGTGTAATGATTTATTTATTTTAATAAAATTTTAATTTTTTTATTTTATTTTAATAATTAACTTACAAAATTATTGTAATTTTATAAGAAAAAATCTAAAATTTTGTTATATTCTATGCTGAATGGGCCTGACAAGCCCATCCTTTTTAATTGAGTACCACAGAATATTCAAATTAGGATTGGGATCCTTTGAAACAGAATATTTTTTCCGTAGATAAAAGAATTTGAAATTTGTTGAAATTTTATGAACCACATATTGAATTAATGGGGTTTAACTTCCCCAGTCAGAATCCTCACCATTTTTAGTCAAAGTGTGAGAAGTGATGGCTGCATTTACGCTGCATTCACTTATAAAGAGATAACAGATGCATGAACATAAACACAGGTTGCTCTTTTCTAGAAAACAGATTGTTGTGTACACACATTCACAACAGATTTAATGATGTTTCAGATAAAACACCATCACTGCCATCTTTATCCATCAATTTTTTTATGAAATTTAAAAATAAATTATGTATAATTATACCATAAAATAAATAAATAAATACGGCATGCATTTATAAGAATATTGTTTATGTTATAAAAACATTACTTTTTGTTTGATAGTACTTCATCAGTGGGGAAAAAAGAAAATAATAATAATAATTGGGGAGGAAGTGCATTTATTTGCTTGATTGATTGTGCTTTAGCAATGACTTGATGGATAAAATCTGTGTGGATATAGTTTTCTCATTGTCTTTTTTCAAAAAGAAAAAGAATGTTCTTTTATATAAAAAAACAAAAAAGTAGCATGTTCATTTAATTATATTTTTTAATTTTTATTTAAAAAATCAAACCAAATAAAGAAAATACCTTTTCTTTGTTTATTTGTTGGAATCAAATAAGAGGAAATCGTTTCTTCAACTCTTTCTCTATTTTCTTTTCAAAATACATATTTTTTGTTAAAAATATCAAATTATGTTTCGTTGATAATCGATAGAATAGGAAGAAGTAAAATAGTAATTTTAATTATCACTATTTGAATGGTTTAAAATTGAGTGCAATAAATAAATTGAGTGAGTGGTGTATTTTTTTTTTCGTCTCACACTATTTTATACCTCTATTTTTTTCCACTTTCTAATTTTTTTCATGTTCTTTCTACTTTAAATTTATAGGAATTGAGATGATGTTTAATTAGTAATTACGTTATTTAATAACTAAATTAAACATATTTCAAATTCGAGAAGGGAAATAATTTTAGTTTCTAACTTTTCATGTTATTTTGACAAAGAAAACTGCCATGATCTTCAAGAAAATGAACTTGAGATCAACTGGAGATTTATTTCTATATATTCCACAGAAAGAAATCAAATCACATAGTCTTTCATTCTAAAAAAAAGTAATATAGAAACGTATTATCCTCATTTTTACATTTGAGATTATCCTTTTAAAAAAACTGCGACTGCGACTTCATTGTTTCGGGATGCAAGAAAGCTACATTAATTATCCACAAGTTGTAATCGAATCTTCATATTAACTTGTTGTAAGTCTAATTATATTTTCGTTACCTTAAATATTATTATATATTGTTAGATATTATATTATTATTATATATTGTTGAATATTTTTATTTATATAATGCGTTTAATTCATATTTTTTTAATATTTCTTTTATATAAAAATATAACTATATGTGTTCAATATACACAAGAGATCTATTTTATTTTATTTTTCTTTTATTTCAATATGATATTTAGAGCAGAAGAATAAGATTTATTTTTGTTTGGTGGAACTTGATGTTTCTCAATCACAACCTTATTGCTGTTCAAAAATTTGATATGACTCACAATAAAGTATATTATTCAATTTTTTAACATTATTCGAGTGATGGGTGTATCTACCTCGTAGCATATGTTGATGACATTGTTCTTACAAGTAGTGATTGTCATGACATCTCGTAGGTGAAACAACTCATTTTTCAACACGTTCAGACCATAAATCTTGTCAAACTCAATATTTCTTGGGGGTTGACGTAACACAATTCAATATTGGTATTGTTATCTCTAAAACAAAATATGCATTGTATATATGGGAGGAAACTAGATTGATGTTTAAAATATGTTGATACACCCATGGATCCCAAAGGGAGAGCCTCTCTTAGATCCTGAGAAGTATAGAATATTAGTTGGAAAATTGAATAGTGTTACTCGTCATGACATTTCCTTTGCAGTCAGTGTAGTGAGTAATTTATTAATTTCCCATGTGAAGACCATTGGAATGCAATCAATCATATACTGAAATATACATTAAAGGCTCTCATAAAAATGTTTGTTATATGGTTATAATAACCATACTAAAGTCGTTTGGTATTCAGATGTTCATTGAACAAGATCTCCATCTGATAAATGATCAACTTTCAAATATTATGTCTCCATTAGTGATAACTTATCTCTTAGAAGAACAAGAAACAAAGTGTTGTGGTAAGATCTATAGCATAAACAGAGTTATGATCTCAGCTACTTGTGAGCTTATTTAGCTTAACCAGTTATTTAAAGAATTACATGAGATATCAAGAATGAGTTTATTAATTCAAATGATCAATTAGCATATAATTTACTAAATCCTTACTATGACTTAGGATTGATTATATTTATAACAAACTGGATATATATTATTTATATGTACTAAGAAGGGAAGTGAATCCGATATTATTAGATATTATTGAATATTTCTATCTATGTAAGGGACTTAATCCTTATTTTTTATATTTTTTTCCATATAAGCATAATCATATGTGTTTAATTTTTCTGTTAGTTTATTTTAATACACTGAAAATCCCATGTAGAGAACTTCACCGTCTTCCATTGGTCATAAATTTCCTCAGAAATTAGATAGGTAAAATTGTAAAGGTGGAGTTCATCTGTCAAGAAGTAAAAGCATAATGATCTTGTACAAGGGCAATTAAATATTTACAGTCAAAAGAATTGTGTTAGGGAGTACTTTATTACATCAATCATTTACAAGCAGTCTCCACGAAGGGAAAGATCCACATCACGAGCAAAGATAATTTTACAAGAACTCGAGACCTGTTTTTGTTTCCTTGTCATCAACACTTTTTACAAGGTTCATTAACAGATAGACTTCACAAATATTTATTTAAAGCAAAAGGAAAAAGACACTAATAACAAAAGTCAGAAACCAAAACACTCTCATCCACATGGCCACTTGCAGATGACAACCCCTGGCTTTTACGATTGAAGGAGAAGACGGTTTCAGTTTCCGGATGCTGCTGCTTAGTCTGCTGATGGGACCAAAATGCGTGGGCCACTATAACCCGGTCCAAAAGTTCTTGGGGAACAGGTTCACCCCTTCTTTGCTGAGGGGATATTCTCGCCGTGTGTACTAGTGTTTTCCATTTATCCTGGAACAACCCCAAAATCTCGTGTAAAATATTTCTCTGCCATGCATGCTCGGTAAGGAAACCAAAAATCCATGATTATAAAAAATGGTCTTCATCTTTTCACTTAGATTCTATCACTATCTTGCAGTAGTTTTACAGAAAAGCAGAAACATGAGGAATATCTAAGTTTTTGTTTGAATAGGATTTTGGACACTACAGTTTGTATCTCATTAGGTTTTGATTTTTATGATTAGCTTTTTTTATTATCAGTCGCCATATTTTCAGTTTTGTGGGTCTTTGTTCCCTAAAATATATGGAAACTATAGGGGATTAGTTTTTCATTGGAAATAAAGACTAATACCCAATAATATAACTTGTATATGAAATAAAGTACAAACGAATGAAAGTTCTAAGGATCTAAGCCTTAAGAGTAATTAAGAACCAAAACCTGAATATGTAGAAATTATAGGGCCCAAAACACTTAAAGCCTTCAGCTTTTATACATCAAAATCTATTTAAAAGATAAGACTCGCTAACGGTAAGGTGACATCTGGTGAACCACTTTTAAGAGTCGTTTACATAGTAGCATATATACAGTAATGCAGTTTCCAAGCAAAAAGGATCACATGTTTTTTACCTTCAAATCCACATATGTCCGATGCTTTGCATTATCGAAAGCACAAAGCTTAACATCACGCCACCTGATTATATTTTTTCATAAGAAAATAAAAACACAGCATAAAGGGATTGTAAGAGGAAATCTCTCTCACCATCCACTTACTGAAATACAGAAGACAGACAACTATCTACACGCCTTCACACTAGCAACAGGATGGGGTACTAGTACCACGACCCACTAAATATTATTCTCAGGCTAGCTTATTAAAAAGAAAATATTATTGTCAACACAAACAAAGTCTCGTGTAAATCTTACCTTCCGGTTCCTAGTTTTTCAACTGCTTGAACCAGTGCTTCTACTTCATCTACAGAAAAAGGCCTACGTAATCGGCGCTGTACCACCTCGGATCGCCTTGGCTTCTGGGGTACAGATACCATAGCTAGTTCCTCGTTACCCTTTTCAAGAACTGTAACCAATTCTTTGGAATCTTCCATACCTTTGTCAACATAAATGTTAGCAGGAGAAGGTGCCGAATCATTATCACTTTCAAATTGGCTACCAAAACTGGTTACTTGATGCTCAGGTAACATGTCAGAATTGCCTTGAATGCTCTGATGAATTACAGCGGGACGGGAAGGACACCTGAATAATAATTTTAGAAACATAAACTAAATAATATTTATAAGATGACAGCATGAATAATAATTTATACAAAAATATGCCAATGATACTAGAATAATTGAATTAAGTATATAAACACCTCATTTCCAAGAGAAAATACAATGTTGATTGGAGTGATAAGTGTGTTTGAGTACAAATAATTAGGAACACTAATTGACAACCCCAGTTCCTACCATACAACTTCATTTGAAGGTTATACACTACCTTATTTTATTTTATTTTATTATCAGCAATAATATACACTACCTTATTACAGGCGGAGTTATGTCAGCGCTAGGACGGGGAGAATGTGCAGCACAGACAATGGGTAGGCTTTGTGAAGAATTAGGCTCCAGGGTGAAACCCAAAGCATCAAGCTGGTTATGATGAGAAATTCCAGTTTGAAGTAGTGTTTTACTGTCATCC
The DNA here is from genome assembly GCA_013389735.1 of Phaseolus lunatus. Classification (NCBI taxonomy): domain Eukaryota; kingdom Viridiplantae; phylum Streptophyta; class Magnoliopsida; order Fabales; family Fabaceae; genus Phaseolus; species Phaseolus lunatus. Next base: position 5,404,275 of record CM023867.1, read on the forward strand.
CTAACTTTCTTTCCCTGGAGAAAAACACCAATGTGCAATTCACCTCCGAGTACAGCAGTCACTGCATCCATTACTGTCCTCTGCAGACCAAAATGCTGTAAGAAATACAGCCAACTGAACTTGTGATGGAAGAAACATGCAAATGGAATGGATCCTAAAATGCCAATGCAACTTATAAATTACACAGATGCCATTCCTCGTGAACATCTAGAAATGGGAGGATGGTATGTAGATGGCCAAATATATAAATTATTAAACCTTCAAGGACCCAATTGTTGCAGTTTCTGGAACCTCTATAAAAAGCTCTGGCACCCTAAATGACTTGATCCTAAGCTTCACTGGTTAAAAGAAATAAATTTTACATGTAAGAACCGCTTTGAAGATACTGATCAAGTCAAAGAATACATAAAGAACTGCTCCCTCAATCTTCTCATACCATGAGAACCTATTCGTCGTAACACCTGGTGTTGACATGCTTCCAAGGATGGTATTCCAGGGTCTGCATCAAGGATTTGAACTTAATTTAAACAAAGACTCCATGAGATCCTTAAATAAAGAGGTGAAACAAAAAATCAAAACTGTAAAGAAGGAAGCCATGTAGAGGGAATGTGTAAAACCTCTGTGCATCCCAGGAAGTGAACCACAAGCATCCTGATTAATATAATTCTTGGATGAATAATAAATCCCACCACTCCTGGTAAATCCCTTAGAATTTGAAACAGACTTATAATTAAAAAGCTTCCTCTTTTTGAAAGGAATGTTCATCTGAGAAATTTGGCGTTTATTGCACTTCCTCTGATTGTGGTAAGTTTTCTTCCAAACTCCATCTAAATTTAGCACGTTTCCAATTAAAAAAAAAAAATCAGTGAACAAGCAAAGAAGGATGAAGGTTAAAGCAATCTCATACCATAAGCATGTACTCACCACTGTTAGAAAGTGTGTCATGCTTCAGTTTTTGAGCAACTTTCTGAAAGTTAGAAGCCAGTCTTTTACTTATTGCACTATCACCTATACAATTCTTCGGCCTAAAGGTCCTGGTTTTAGTATTAATAAGGTGAGTACACCCAGAAGAGTTTTCATCATCATCTCTACTAACTACTGCTACATTGTCACAACCTTTGGACAACAAGCTACACGGAATCCTATCATTATACCCAGACAATTTGGCATTCCCACCTAAACTGATCAACGCAGGAGGATTTTCATCCAGCGGATCCCCAAAACTGTACATCTCAATCCCACTGCCAATTGGCACCTTCTCCAACTCATGCATCCCATCCTTTCCTTTACTTCTATCGCCATCTATCTTGAAATGACTATCCTTTGGGTAACCAGAAGAATCTAATTTGACTTCTCCAGTAACATTTTCCATTTTGATATGGCTATTGCCATCCACCAACTTTTTTGCAATGAACCTCTCTAAGCGACTAGAACTTGCTACTATAGAAGCAATCTTTGCATGGTCATCAATTGCAAGATGTGGGAATTCTTTCAAACTTTTTTTGTCACAACTTCTTTCGTCAGAAAGCTCAGATTTGGATGGTTTATTTGCATCATGGTACTCTTTGACAAATCTACACTGATCCTTATTTGATGATGTATAGCTAGAAATGGCTGGATTCTCTCTCTCTTGTAATAGTTTACCAGCTACGGTGGCCAATAAGTCAAATGCACACTTTTGCTTGTCTTCTGCTCTTTGAAATTTAGCCCTCCTCTAGGAAACATTTTAACAAAACAATCATAAATTTCATGAAATCTTACGTAAATTGAAGTATTAACCAGCCCCACATGAAAAGCAGAACATATTTACCCTAACTGAGCGAGAAGCTCGGGGCATGGCAGGAGCCTGATAGCCATTAAATCCGTACTCTAACCTCTTCTGCAAGACCATGTCTTAGAAACCATGCCAGAACAGACGGATCAAGCACAGATATTCAGCAATCCAAGACCCACTATCCGATAAATAAGCGCTTCTCTTCTTGCTTGACTTAACCGGCCACAATTTGAAAGCATGACAGTAAACCCATAAGTAAAAGATCAGATGCATTACAGTGTACCACTACCAGTAAAAGTAAATAATAATAAGTATTTTACAATGTTTTACATTACTGAAATTCGTTTAGAATGATAAAGTAGTTATCTAAGAGAAAGACTACGAAATAGATAGTCCCGCCCTTCCCTTACGACTAGGCAATGCTCGGGTGTGAAGGTATATCTGGTGGGGCATCTCAAAAACAGGTTCGTTTCATTTAAAAAGGAAAAAAGAAAACTTTTTAAGACCATAGTCATTAAAAGAAAAAAAAAGGCTTGTTTCCATCCAAGATTTAGGAAGATATCATAGAGAGAGATAACAACAGAATATTTGCAATAACAAAAAACTAGATTCGACAAAACACCATTAATTGCAACGCAATTTTTCAGAGTTAAAAATTACTCCCGTCATATGCCCAACGAAGAGGAAGTCAATTAAGTAACTTTCACCAGATCCAGGCACGTTGATGATCAAGGCATAAAAAAAGAGGATTACACAACGAAAACAGATTCAGACGAAGATTAAAAAACAAAGTTTACAAAGCAATTCAGCTTATATTTAGACACAATACGCTAAAATCAAGGAAGAAGCAAAATCAAACGATATTTCAGACAGGTTCACGAGAGAAGTCTGAAAAAATTCAAAACGTATACCGTAGTAAGGATCTAAAACAACGAAAGAAGACCGATCTAGAAAAAAGTAAAACCCAACTCCCAAAGAGAAACGGAGATTCAACTCAACTAAAGAAAACAAATACCAAAAATCTGAAGTTTCAACATAACCATACGACACAATCTCCCATTAATTTCATCCGCCAGCAATCAAAATCCTTGTCATAAAAACCTTTGGTGAAACAAGACATCCTTACCTGTTTCCCTTCAGATAACACAATTTTAACCGGACGAAGCGAAATTCCGGCGAATGTAAGATCGGCGAATTCCGAATTCCGAAGTGAACCAACAAAAACAACACTAGTTTTTCATCACATAAGCAATTTCTCTCATGATTTGGTTTATTTTCGTCTCAGGAAACAAAATTGAATAGAAAAAAGGAAAACAATTTGTTGGTTTGAATCCCAAAACCCTCTGAAAAAACTTCCCATTCTTTGCTTAAACCCCCCAAGGCACACTATATGACCATCCCGCCGACCGGATCTGTCGGTCATTGCAGTTAACTCCACCGGATATAGCAGGTTAAAGGTGAAAAGCGTGGGGTAGGTCTGTAGCTAATTGCAAAATTCTATAATTCTTTATTTTATTTATTTTCCGTTATGAGGGCTGTCATTTGAATATGATTTGTACAATGTAATAATAAATTAATTAGTAGTGTATAAATATGTTACATATAATAGAATATATAATATAAATATAAATACAATATATATAATAATATGGGGTTTTAGGTAGCATAATGTCATCGTTTTGCATTTGAGTGGGTGGGTGAGAGAAGCGTGACACTTTTAGTTCTTGTCATGCATATTATTACACTGTTTTACGTGTGAAAGATAATATTTTTGTGGACTAAAACACACTGGTTATTATATTTAATTCTCATAATCATCTTAATGTAAATTAAGAAACTAAGTATAGTAAGGTAAGCTAATTGTACTTATTGGTTAACACAACCTAACACACAGTTACTGACACACGAATACATAAATACATACAATCTTTAAAATATAAGACACGGAGATACAGATCTATATATTATATAATTATAAATTATATAAATTGATAATAAAAATTTATATACATAAATATGTTTCAGATTTCTTTTAGAGTAGAAAAATGTTTTTTATGACTGATTCAAAATTATTTGTTTCTTATTTTTACAATCATAATAAAAATTTATACAATAAGTTTAAGTTTTTAAAAAATTAATGTATTTCTTTTTTCTAAAACTGTGTTTAAAATCATACTAAAATTGTCAGAAATTTAACAAATATTTTTTGAATTGAACACTTCACCGATACGTGTCTTATGAGTGTCGGTGTCCAGTACGTGTCTTACGAATGTCGGTGTCCGATTACATATCTTACGAGTGTCGATGTCCAGTACATGTCCTATCCAACACAGATTAAGAGGAGCATCTGAACTTCATAATACACAACTAATAAGCTCTAAAGAAAATATCGGTTACTCAAATTTTTATTGCAACAATATCTAATAATTAATTTATAAGAGATTGATTTTTCAAGTTTTTTTTTTATTTGTATGATGATCTTTGATCATTAATTTTAAGAAGATTTCTTAAATTTTTTGACAGCATTTTAAGAAGTTTGACCAAGAATTTTAAGAAAAATTTCAAAGAATTGATTAACTAATTCACCATTTTGAAAACTGTTTTTCAATGATCCATATACTATGACTTTCCTAACAAAAGAATTTAATAGAAGAAATATGAAAATTTGTAGACTTATTGAAGAAAAATCAATTTTTTAAACGTCATTTAAACACATAGAAATCATTATTGATACTGAGAAAGAAAGCGAAAGCAATAAAAGTGCGTAGAGAGTAGAAATTTGGCACACCAATAAGAGGGCGTTCTACAAGATAAACGGAGTTTGGGGAATCTCTGTGAATACGTCCTTATATTGTAATAATGCTTCACAGTGTTGCAAATACAAATATTATTTAATGATATTAGAATTGATGATTTTGACTGTAGCAGCAGCTTAAGAAAACTATAGTGACAAAATATTCAATATAACGAAAAAATAAAATAAAATTACGCGATGTGGATACGTGTCAGTATCAAGACAAAGACTTGGGTTTATCACTACACGTGGCAGTGTGACAGTGGACGAACCACGTCCTTTATTTCATTTTACCAAAAAAATATTTTATATCATCCACGTCACTACTATTATTTTCTTCTATCTTCTTTATTTTATTTAATTTGTATAGATAATGTGATAAAATTAGGTTTGGACAGTTCTTTTAAATGATATGTTCGTGTCAAACACACGTATCGGACATCGATATTTGTATAATACGTATTGATGAAGAGTCAAATTCAAATAATATTTATTAGATTTTTGATAATTTTAATAAAAAATTATAAATTTTTATTATAATTATAAAAATAAAAAATAAATTATTTTGAACTCGTCATTAAAAACATTTTTCTGCTTAAAAAAAATTGAAACATACTTTTATAAATAAATTTTTATTATTAATTTATAATTATATAATATATAGATTCGTGTATCTGTGTTTTAAAAATTATACATATTTTCGTATCCATATTATATTGTATCAATTTCAGCGTGCGTGCTACATATGTGAAATGGAGAAACTTGTTTAGGAAAAAAGTGAGTTTATCTTTAGTTTGAAAACACTGTAAAACAAGATTAGGTTGGTAGAGTGATTGAAATTCATAGAAAAGGATAACAAAAAATGTTTTAGAAAGTAGGAAACATTAGAGTTGGTTCAGTCAGAAAGAGATACAAAACCAAACGAACCATTGATAACCTTGGACAAAGTTAGTTCAACCAAACAAGCAACCTACACATGTTGCTGTCTTACAATATAACAACCAGTTATCATCCTTAATCAATTATTCATTAAATGTGTGTTCATAAGGTATATGACAATTTATTTTATGACGAAACTGTGCATTAAGTTTTGAGTTGCATTCTTTCATTCGAAATATTGAAACTATTCTAGGACCAATTAAATATCTAAAATTAATATAAACATTATCCTGAGTAAACAATTGTGTGTTAGAAAAGAAAAGAAGGAAAAAACTAAAAAGCAAATTGTCCTTAAGGAATTGAATTGGGTTTGAAAAGGGTAAGGGCACGTGATGAAGAGGAAATGCAAGGTGGCCCACGAGAGAGATAGCGTGTTATGCCCATTCTTCTTAATTTGATTGAAGGCAAAGGAATCCATATTCCTTCCCCAACAAAGCTGGAAAACAAAACCTTTCTGTTTTTGTCTTGTATCAAAACATCATGTTTGTGCCATGGTTGAATCACTGGTTACAGATCTGTGTTATCAGTCCCGTGAAATTTGGATCCAAATAATTATTTATCCTCCAGAGAAAATAGGCAAAATAAATATTAAAAACAAAAGCTTATTGAATAAAAACAAAACTTAAACACAGAAAAATTTGTTGGCATTACATATTTGCATAACAATTCCCAGTTTGTTGGATTCTCCTTACAGCATACAAAAAATTTAATATATTTTATATATTAATAAGTGAAATTACATCTCTTTATTAAATTTTTAGAGATAAGATGATGATGGGTTACGCATAAAATTTATTGATTTTAAAAAGTCAGAAAAGAAGTACAGCAAGGACAGTCAAAAGTGTGACTGTGACCTATGAACTTGACATAACGATGGAGTAAAATGAAGTGAGATATAGAAGAAAAAAAGTAGGAAAAAAGAAATATCCAAAGAAGTTTGAAAGTGGAAGCTAGGGATGAAGTGTGTAGTTGGAAGGAGATTGAAACTCAAGTAACTTGAATGTAATTTACTTGACTTACAAGCCACATTCAGATCTTGGTCACACCCACTGGAAAAAAAAGGAGAAAGAAGAAAAGTTGAGGATCAAGTGGTCAGTGTTACACCACTAAGTACAAGTTTGAATTAATGTTTATAAACTTGAATGAGTTGAATTTAAGTTTAAAAACCCAATTCATTAAAGCAATGTGTAAAATAAAGTTTTCTGGTAAAGTTTGTGTGACAAACTTATGTTTGAAATAATAAACTATGTGAAATTCAAAACAATAAAAATTGAAAACCAAACACGTGATAAAGTATGATGGAGTTCAATAGAGTGCACCGATCTGGGGGTGGTATGTACAAATACAAACCTATAGTTAGAATCAGACAAGGCTATGGTAACAAACAGTAAAGAAAAAGTTGTGTGGGGACCAATTGAACAAAAGCATCATTAAAAATTCATGCAAAAACCTAATTTTTTATCTTAAAAGATGCGCTGTGAAAATTATTGTATTTAATGATTAAAGTAATCAAGGGTTGTGATCCATTCAATCAAATTAATATTACATGCACATAATGACTGATAAAGGTTATTAAAAAGTGAGAGGTAAATTCTTTACCTTGCATGATCAGAAAAGGCTGACAATAGATAGTTATAATATTTCTACCCAACCTTTTATAAAAACGGCCTAACGCCAATTTACGAATGGAAGGTGAAATATTTATTTATTTACAATTATATTTCATGATAGAATAATGATTCAAAAATCTTCTTAACGGTTCTAAACTTAATACTATATTATTAATCTTATGTTGATTTTGGGAGTGTTTTAATCGGTTCTTATACAGACCACTTATGTTTAATCGATTCTTGATACAAACCACTCATGTTTTCTATGTGACTACATTTTACTAGTTTGTTCTCTAAGTAGTTACAACCTCTAAATGATTTCGTTGTTTAGTTTATTCAAAGTGAAAATAGAAAAAATCTTTCATCTTTTTTGTTTCGTTACAACTTTAAGAACTCCAAATTTCCTATGTCTTTAGGTCTTGTTCCTTAGGTAAACCCTAGTTCACCTATGTTTGTTTCTCTTATCTAGTTCTACTTCATTTGTTGGATTGAACTACTGAGCATTCATTATTATGGGTTTTCTGGGTTTGGTGTTTTGCATCTTTGGGTTTAGTCTTTTGTGTTGCATCTTTAGGTTTAGTTTTTCACAACCAAATCTTTGCTCATTGCTTCTAATGGCAACTTATGACGTCTCATATCCTTGGGCTAAGATGAAGTTGTTGAGGGAAACTTCAGGTTATATGGATCTGAAGAAGATAAAAACTTCTACAACCTTCAAGCCATTAGCAGGACTGTGAGAAAGATATAATTCTCTAAGCTTGTGAATTAGACAAGTCAATTTGTAAGAATGAGGTTGATATCAGGAGAGTAGGTTTTGTTTTTTCTATGACACTATCTTCATAAAGCTTGATCTTTAATTTGACTCTTGATTTATTCGGGACAAAGGTATTAACCATTATGAAAGCTCCCAAACAATTGGGTCTTCCTCCATGCCTTCCATATCCCATGTACCCATTTCAGCATAATGTCAACATCCAACATGTTTTTCTACTTTTTTGAGTTCAAAACCTCTTCCCTTCAATTGTGAGCAACCCTAAATAGTGTTAGTGCCTAAGGCCTCCTGACCTTGTTCCAATTTTCTTAGAAATGTTTTAAGGGTCGCTTCTTAAAATTTAATCTCTATTAGAGGGATTTTCCCTTTACTACACCAAAAGCTCTCATATATAAAGTGCTCAGCGAATGGAAGAGTTGGAACCAGCCAAGCGCGGTGTTGTGACAAGTTGGAAAAACTTGAAATCATTTTTTATACGACTAATTTCTTGAAACTTGAATACCGGACCGTAAACTTGAAAGTTGACATTAGTATGTGTTTTATTTAATCATTTAATATAAACCTTGACTCTTAATTGTTCCAATCTTGTTCTTGGTTTAGATAATGAAATGGTTTTTTTTGGAAAGAAATTACTCGTAGGTTGAAAGAGATGAATGTCTTCAAAGAGTCAGCCAACACATTCAATGGAGTTAACAAGATGATTATTGCTTCGGATGAGGTTGAGGCCACCCCTTCAAACCCAGTTCAAAAGAAAACGTCAGAAAAGAATGACCAATAGCCTACTCCTGCCAAAACAACTCACTTGGCTTCCGATGGCCATTAACCCGAGGTTGAGGTTCTGAAAACTTAAAATTAGAACCCTCAAGGCCTAGTTGCAAGGGAGGAAAGTTTTTGGGAACTAAGATTTAGCCATTCAACTTATAACTGAGCTCATAACCTCTTTAACGAAGACATTGCCCTTTTGGAGAAGAAAGAGTTTATCTACCATATGTGAAAGCACTCAAGGCCTTCTCCACAAGGCATAAACCATTATTTATTGGATTGGGAAGAAATTCTAAGAGACCTTTAATGACTTTTTTACGATAAGTGCACCGCATTATCGGAAGTAATAATGTGTTCCTAAGAACGGATATTGAACCCACAAGGAACAGTTGAACAATCAAGTAAAATATTCATCAAATATAAAACAGAATAATAAAAGTGTGTTGAAAGTTGTCGTGATGACAATGATAAGTTAGAAAACAAGTCAAAGAATTTGTTGCTTCAATTGGAAAAATAGGGATTGGGTTTCATCTTTCTCACTCTTTTGTATTTTGATTCGCATGACAATATTATGTCCTTTGATTTGATATTGATACTCGTATAAAAATCATTTATATCAATTTCTCGCATATAAAATTATTAAGATGCTTCCTAAATATCGATTCCTTGCATATTTGTAAAAACAACTTTTTCTTAATATCAGAAATTGATAGCAATTAACATTTCAAATTTATTCCTAACATTCAAATATGTTAAGTATTATCATTTAGGTCACAAACTTAGAATTACTTTCCAGTTAAATCTAAATTTTGAGATAACCATTACTGACAAAATAATAATATCAATCATCAATCAAGAACAAAATATTATGTTTAGATATCACCTCAATACATAAGAGTTTGAACAAATTACTCCCAATCCCAAATGGTAGAATTAGCCACTCATGATGACTATTACAAGTAGGGAGAGCATGAAAAAAAGATTCAAGATGTTTCTCCTTGACGGTTGCCTCCTCTAATGTTTCTCAGACCTCCTATTCTCCCAATTGGATTACAAGTCACTCAATGGTGTTTTTCTCTCAGTCTTCCACACTAGGGTAGTGCATCTAGCCCTCTATTTAACCTAATTTTCATGGGCTTAAGTGGATTCTCACTCAGGCGAGCTCAATCTCGCTTGAGTGAGCAAATCGTCATTCAGCCCAACTCCACTGGTATTATCTCGCTTGGGCGAGCTCCCCTGGTGGTGACAATCTCAAATGGTAGAATTAGTCACTCATGATGACTATTACAAGTAGGGAGAGCATGAAAAGAAGATCCAAGATGTTTCTCCTTGACGACTGCCTCCTCTAATGTTTCTCACACCTCCTATTCTCCCAATTGGATTACAAGTCACTCAATGATGTTTTTCTCTCAGTCTTCCACACCAGGGTAGTGCATCTAGCCCTCTATTTAAACTAATTTTCATGGGCTTAAGTGGATTCTCGCTCAGGTGAGCTCAATCTCGCTTGAGTGAGCAAATCATCATCCAACCTAAGTTCATTGGTGTTATCTCGCTTGAGCGAGCTCCCCTGGTGGTGAGATGACTCTTTTGCTCGTTTGGGCAGTTTTGGAGAGTGGTGATGCATTCTAACTTTCTCTTTTTAGCTTTGTATATTTTTCTTTTGCCCAATTATCTCCATTCTTCCCTAGAATCCTGAAATTAACACAAAATTTGGGAATAAATCATTCATATTCAATTAAAAATCACAAAATATGTAAAAAAATTATAAATTCTTAAACTAGAGATTATTTTATACTTATTTTAGCAATTAATACTCTTAAGTGTCTATATTTTAATATGAAATATAATTTAAATTTTGAACTTATCAACCTCTGTAGAAGAAAGGAGGATAAGACAATTGTTCGAAGCTTAAAAAGAGATTGAACACATAAGGTCCGAGGTTGTTAAGGTAGAGAAGCTTCAGGAACAAGTTGATAAATGGAAAAAGGAACGAGAGATTTGGGCCAAGGATAAAGCTTTTTTATTCCAAGAAAATGTGTTGTATTTATTGCCACTTGAGTCCTCTTAGCTAGATACCCCATCTGTTTATAGGAAAATTGCAATAGACTAAAGCGTTTTTTTGGAAAGGTTCCAAAAAATCCTTAGATACTAGAAAAACATCCTAACACAAATATGGAAAGAAAGATAAAAGATTGTTTTGTTTATTATTATATTTTACAACAAGTGTTCTAATCTGTCTTTGACTATTCAGCCCACTTCGACCTATAGGTGGAAAACCGTTATGATTGCACAGATACAAACAAATGTGCAAAGCATGTCACAAGCTTCAAATTCATACCGCAAATATCATACATATCTATTTTTTTCAATTATTAAGAATTGCGCGTCTTAGCCTTTCTTTTGGGGTATGGTGTTGGAAGAGAGGAATGTGTAGTCTAACTGTTATGCCCCCAAGCAAATTATTGACAAAAACCTCGAATATCTTGCATGTTTGACACTTGCAAAAACACCATAGACAGCAACGGATATATACATGTTCAAGGGCTACGGCCGGCCACAGTTCATGCAAAACAAAAACATTGTATCTGTGATAATCAAAATATTAATGTTCTGCGGATATTACAATGATCACAAGCCAACAAAATCAAAATAAAATTAGATTTGTTCTATGTATCAATAAAAAAGTTACATGAACCAACTGCAGCATCCGAAAACCAAAGGCAAATTGAAACTAATTCATTCCGTGGCCAAATTACCATACTGCCATGGATTGAATTCAATTGCTTTAACATCACAATCATCAATGCTTCCCATGTCATCTGCAGCAGCCCGATGTTCAGTGTATTTACCATTATATTGATAGATTTCCAAATCACCCCAAGGAGTTGTTGTCACTTCTTCAGTTAAATCAAACCATCTAGGCACGAACTTATGCCCTTTTTCCTCTCGCGTTCTCTTTTCAGCACGCTGCCTCTCCTCCAGACTGAAAGGAAACAAGTGAAGAATAAATAACCTGGGAATCATCTAACCAAATTTCTCTGGTGATTGGTGAAACTCAAAAGCCCATTTCTATTTGAGAAAGGGGATGACAGTAGCAGAAAAGCCTAACAAATTCTCAAGAGAATACAAAATAGTTCTAATTTCTAGCCACTCCCCCTTGGGCATGAGATACCAATACGGAAGGCCACAGAATGATCAATTAAAACCATACCCCCACCCACACAACAAAGACTATGTTGACTGTGTTGTCTGTTACTTAAAAGAAAAGGTAAAGAACCTGCTCTTTTCTGCCCCAGATTTTGACAGATCACCCATCTCAAGTGCATATCTATCTGGGCGTAGACGAGAGTCTGATGCCAACAACTTCCTAGGGGCAGTGTCAAAGCTGTTTATTTTATGAGCAAAATATGTATACTGAAATTTGTCATTCTTTGGAACATCAGCAAGATGCCAAACCTGCAGAACAAAATCAGTGGAAATGCCAAGGACAATGATCAGGAACTTTAAGGTATTAGTGTCCTCACCAATCAATATAACAGTGAAGTATAAGTGCAAAATTATATCTTATCCAAAGTGAAATGCGAGATTATTGATTGCAATGGTTATAACTTCCGACAGAAGAAATCATAAATAAGACTAAAAGGCTGGATTGCAATGGATTATGCATCTTGTCAACATATGTGTATGAGCAGCCGACTTAATATACTAGGATATATTAGCGTCTTCTTGCATCACATCATGAAGTTTCTTCAAATGATTAGCATTTTACAAATAGGTTCAGAATTTCCAGCGTAAATGTAGGTTTCTTAATAAGGAAAGAGCACAAGCACAGTAAACTAAGAGAAGTAGTTGAAAAAATTAAGTTCAATGTCACCACTTTTGTGCTTGGTGGAAGTAGGGAGAAAAGACAAAAGTTGTTTTCTTCTTTTGAGGAGCTGGGGGTTGATGGATGAACGATATTCATATGGCTCCCATGCACTCTTGGCTCGTGAAAGTTCCTTAACTGGGAAGAGACTATGGCCATTTGCATTGGTCTCTACAACTATAACCTAAACCAAGAGTAACAAGATAGACCATGACTTTAAACTTAAACAGTAAAACAACAAAGCTTTGTCCCCTAGATGAGATCAGCTACATGAATCACATGATGCTATTTAACTTTGAAAAAGACTAAAGTTTCAAAGATGTTAATTATCATCAAACATTAAGACCAAGATGCCTAGTTTTTGAAACAAAGTTACCATGAACTTTAATTGCAAATAATCTCAAGTTCATTCTGAAGATTTTTTTATTGAAAAGTCACCTCTTTCAATTCTGTGTTTGGGAGAGGCTCTCCTTCTGAATCACAGGGTTGATAACTCATTGACTCATTCCACTTCCCAGTCATTAATATTTTTGGCTCCTCGGAAGAATTATAGATATACCCATCCACTTCATATCGACCAGCACTACAGCAGATCAGGAAATAGATAGTCTAATTATAAGTTAGAAATATTGATAATAGTAAGATACCTAAACAGCTGAGTAGAGAAAGACGAAGTAAAATATAGAAATCCTAAAGGAAGGCAGAAACAATTCAGGCCACTCAATTATTTTCAAATAGCTTAGTTTTAACAGGCAAAATTTGTCAAGTAACTAGTGGTCAATCAAATCAAATAGTCCGGTGAAACAAAAACATTTAATGCCACATTACCAAGAAAATAATTTAAATATCATATATTGAAGTAAAAGCTGTAATAGAATAAACTAACAAATTGCTCAAGGTTGAAATCTAAATCCAATATAGAAATTGCTTCTTAAGAAAGTAGAAAGAAACAGAAATGATACAGACCCAAACCATCCACATGGTTGAAAATATAGTACAGCTTTGTCTCCAGTTGTCAGATTGGTCATTATCATTTCCCCAGGCGAATCAATCCAAGTCCGGCCAAATATGAGGTTGTTAACCTTTGTAGAAGGTGGCACCAGATCCAACATTACACCATCTCTCTTAAGAGTCACACGTGTTCTGCAAACATACAAGTCTTTTTAAATAGAAAATAGCAACAGAACAAGACAATTCAGATCAGAACTAGATTACGTCAAGAATTATTTTCCTGCATAGCTATATACTGTACCAGTAAGGAACCCACATTGACAAACTCATAGGGAGATGAAGAAAGTATTATAATTAGCTTGGAACAAATATACATATTCATCAAATACCACCATAAATGTCTCTACCCTGCTGGAAAATACATTAAATCTCTTAAGATCATAGAGATGACATCGAAACTCCTTCATTAAGAGTGCAATAGGCGAAAACATCAATCAGAGTTGGAACTTGGAAGAATACAAAACAACAGTAACAAGAATAAACTGATATAACAGAGGAAATCTACTAAACAACTGCAATATATTTGTCACCTTCCAACAGGGTAAACATCAACAGAATTTCCCAAAAATTTAGTTTTCAACTTTGAAGTCACATCATATGTAAAATGCTCATTCTCAGCATGCCCAGCACTCATTGGGGGATGATGACTCACCTGAAATTTAAAATAATTTATTTTATATACACAGAGAGAGAGAGAGAAAACAAAAACCCATATAATTTGTTGCAGCCTAATGCACCTAAGAAAAAAGAAGAAATTAAATGTTTTTAAAAGGTCCTAAAGAACCCTATATTCCAAAGACAAATGCACAGAGAGAGGGAAGAAGAGAGAGTAATGCAGAACATTCTGAATCAGAGAGTTTCCTTGAGAATCACATACTGAAAAGATACCTGTTCTGCAACAAATGTAATTCCGCCATGATTAGCCAATTCATAAGTCTCTCCAAGGATAGGATTAAAAGGCTTCCAGGTTCGTTGGAAAGCGAAGTACACAGATATAGCCCATGATGCTGTGATGATTATCATAAAGTACAACAGTGAAGAAAGAATTAGAAAAACGCATACCTAAAGTTACTTCAACCCAACTGGAAAATAACTACTAAAAAAAGCTTCACATGAAGATATTTGAGGCCAGTAAAACAAATCCTTGATCAAAACTAGTTAGACTGATTTTGGTTTGACATTCATTCCTACCTAAGACTATATCCCTAGGAGAATTTTCAGTTAGATTTGGGAAAAAAAGATAGAAAAAAGAAAACAACTCACTTGCGTAAACTAACCGCATGTATGGATCCTCTGATTCATCTGCTTGATCTAACAAGTAGGAGTACTCCATCAACTAGTTCAAGCAATTTAGAATCCAATCAATTCATACCACAAATTAAGAAACCATCAGCAATGACAAAACTAAAAGTAAACAGACCTCTGCCATTTTCTGAAGCATAGTCATCGGTTCAAAGATAATAACCGGTAGTGTCACCATTGATGTTACATCCGAGCCAATATATTTCTGCATCATCTTCCAGTAACCATCTCTTTCCTTTACATAAAAGAGTCAGGGGAAAAAAAGCGATAAAAAAATGTTCAGAATATGAGCACGTATGAATGAGGCGTGTGCCAGAGAAGAGAAGAAGAAAATAGAACAAAACCAAAACATAAGTCAGAATCATAATCATGAACAAACAACACAAACAATTTAACTTAAGGGAGTAGTAATTTCCAACAGCATTTTAAATGTCCAAACAGGGAGCTGGAAATAAAGCAAAACTAGAAACAGCCAGAAATTATAAACAAATAAATAAGCACCTCTTGTTTCCATCTTCCTCTTTGTGCTTCCTCTTCTGCGTCTTCTTTACCTCCCTCTGGATTAATGACTTCCATACCTTCGTATCCAAGAAGCCTGCAAACAAAAAAAACAAGTAAATAAGCTTAAATTCCACTCCAAATCTTTGCAAATGTTAGAGAGAAAACTGACAGGTATTTTGAACACTGCTAGAATAGACTGAAATTCTAGTGTTGTAAGAATGCAATATCCTACGTGGCAAAGATGTATACTCCAGGAAAAGCATTTCAATAGTCGATCAACGGGGAACCACTTTTTTTTCTCACACAAAAAATGCAGTCATCAAATGATACTTGAAAGTTGAAACAGCACATGAATATACGCATTTAGAAATGACATTGTTTTGAGGTGAATTAAGGAAGGGATGATGAAGACGAAGTACCCGTTGACTGATCGGTGCATAGCATCGGTGAAGATGGAAGACATGGCGGCGAAAAACCCCTTACTTTCATTCTTCTTCGAGGGGCTGCCCATCTCTGCGTGTAAAACTTAAACCCTAATTCAGAAAACTAACAGATTCAGAACCCAAAGAAATTACACAACTCCAAACCTCGCCCAAATCAAATTCAAACTCAAACTCAAACTCCAACTCAAACAATGGACGAGTGAAGGCGTGTATAGTGTTTTGGGTAAAATGAAAAACCAATAATTTATATTTGGATTAATAGTTTATATTTGGATTATACGTTATATGTTAAAATTTTAAATATGAGATCAGTTAATTGTTTTATTTGTATTAATTTCATTGTGTATAATTTATATTTTAAAGAATACTTTTAAAATAATTTTATTTAAAATTTAAAAAAGAATCAAATTATTTATAAGTATTTATGGATGATATAAAATAATTTGAGTATTTTTAAATAGGTATTTGACTGGTAATAAAATTGAATTTTCTGAACTAGATGTATTGATGTTTATGTACTTGTATATATATATATATATATATATATATATATATATATATATATATATATATATATATATATATATATATATATATATATATATATATATATATTTCGTGGCTAAATTAACAAGTTATGGGTTCTATTGAAGTTACACCTTTCTCTTATGGTTGGTTTGAATGCGAGAAACTTAAAAAGAAAAAGAAAAGAAAAATGAATAGTAAATAGACTTATTTTGGTAGAGTGAAATAAAGTAAGGATAAAACAAATTAATTGGGAATTTAAATGAATGCATATAAAGAGAAAAGAGCCATAAATAAGTATTTGTTATCAAATTATTATACCATAATCTTCTTTTAAAATTTTAAAAACAGTATAAAATTGTATGATAATAAATATATGAATTTGACATAAATGTGTATTTTAATTATCAGATTGTTAATAAAATAAATATGATATTAACTTAACTATACATATTTATATTCTCTATTTATTGTTATTAAGATATCTATCTATCACTCACTCACTGTTTTTAATTTGAATATTTTATTATAATTAAATAATTAAATTAAAGCTATTTATAGAGAAATTAATTTTATTTAAATTTATAATTTACTGAACAACTTATTTGAATATTTCTTTTACATAAGATTTTTTTTATTTTTATTAATGTTTTATAATTTTATTTGAATTGTATTTTAGGATAATTTTTTATTTTAGTTTACACTTCAAAGAATATTTTTTAGTGATTTTATTTAAAATTAAAAAAAATTAATCAAAGCATCTATAAACATGCATGAATATTTGGAAAATATAAAATAAATTCATGAGTATTTTTTTATGGGTATTGGATTTAACACAAAGTTAGAAGGTGGCAAATAGACCCATTAATGTTTATTGTGTTTAATGTTTTGTTTCAATGTATGAGAGTGAAGAATGAATAATAAATAGAATTATTTAGGTCAAAAAAATTAATGGAACATTTAAATGAATGCGTATAAAAAAAAAGGTATAAGTTGTGAAATTATTAAACTGTAATCTTATTTTATATGTTAAAAACAATTTTAGATTTATAATAATAAATATGTGAAATTTAAGTAAAACGATGTATATTTTCTATAGATTACATTAGATTATGCAACATAACTAGAAACATAATCTCTTTTATTTACAATTTTCTAAATCTAAGAAGGACTTATTTTTCATGTCGTTTTTTTTATTTATACTTAAATGACTATTAAATATTTTTCATACATAATTAATTGCATATTTATTTTTAAAACAACAAAATATTTAACATGAATTATCAAATATTTCTCATATCATTTTTATTTATAATGAAGTAAATGGCAAAAGCGAGATTGATGGTCTATGTAAATGTGACCTGTAGACTATTCATAATGATTATTAGTGTGGAACAATATTAACATATTTTTTAAAATATATTTGATGTAAACAAGTTTTCAAGAAATCTTTTTTAAAATATATTTGATGTAAACAAGTTTTCAAGAAATCTTCTTATAAGATTGAGTAGAACGAAGATTCTCTACAATGTATAATAAACATTTATAAATTGATAACTTATTTGAGTAAGTTTTTGAAACACATATATATACATAATAAATATAAATATATAATCCACGTTTCATTCATATAGTATTATAAAAAGATATCACTTTTTAGAAGGATTATAAAATATATACATATATCAAAATAAAACATTAAAAAAAAAAGTAAATTACATCTATTCATTGTAGAGTTCTAGTACTTGTAATATTCTCTGCTCGTGTGTAACATGATCATCACAAATTTTAAAATCAACACAAACCAAAGATTTTTAAACACTTTCAATATAACTTTAGATTAAAATAATTTAATTACAAATATATGAATAATCACACTTCATCCATTTTAGTGTTTTTTTTTTTAACAATCAAGTGTTTATTCTCATATCACATTCACCATTCATGTCAGAAACTCACTGACATACAATAATAAACATTTGACTCTACTTCTAGAAGATTCGTATATTGAAATTAGACTCAGATATTTGCCTCTATCATGTCACTTAGTTGTCCTCACAACAACATCTCAACACTAGGAGATCTATTATAATATGACACGGGGAAAATTCTTGATGATCTACCTAATATGATTCTCTTTCACGCTATAGGAACCTCCTTCAACTCTCAACACCTGAACACTTTCATCTACATGATTCTAGTGTATCAAAATAGTCAAGATAATTTCTTTCACAAAGTCCAAAGTTGAATACACTACCTAAAATTCTCACACAAGGTATTTCCTTTCCTAAAAATATTATGTCTCGATTATACTTCTACATGATTCATAGCTAATCTCACACATTATACAATTATTGAAAAAATCAATATCCAATTTACATGTATCTTAAACTAACTAAAATCATTACAAAATAACCAAACAAACAAAACTATAAAGATTTTTTTAGCTTGAGTGAAAATCCCTTCACTTGAGTAAAAATTGACCAGAGAAAAGGATTCACTTGTAGTACTATTTTTGTTTGAGCGGAAATAAGATCGAAAAGAGAGATAACTAAGTCCCTTCACTTAATAATATACCTAACTAAATTTCAAATCTTTACCCATAATCAATACTTAAAATTGTACTTTGTAAAACCTATAGAATTAATATGACACTACCTTGCTCGAACTCTCATTGAACTCATATGTAAGTATGTGTGTGTATATATATTAAAAAAAATTAAAGAAGATTCTACTTAAATTCAACTCAAACAACCAACTTTTATCATTGTTTAAACTTCAAAATAATCCATAACACAACCTAACAACATTCAGGAACCTTTTCAATATTGAAATCAACATTTATATACCAAACTATAAAAATCAAATACATTTACACTTTCAAAGTTATCAACTCAAAAAGAAATTCATCAAATAACATCATTGTATGAGAATTTTGGAACTTGTGATTACATCAACTTTACATCAAAATCCTCTAGCCTGTGGTACTATTGAAAAGTTAAAATCAACCTCTCTTACTTGAATAAAAGGATGAGTACTCATAAATAACTCAAACTCCTAAAGAAAATAAGGATAACCTAACCTCTGCAACAAAGTCCTAATCAATTATTTGAACACATCACTAGGATCCTAAATGAACAAAGACTAATCCTAGGATCAAATATATCACATGCAAGGCACATGTACCTAAGTATATAGGAAAACTCAAAACTAACTCAAAGAAAAAAGGAACATAACTCAACTTACTCGAATCAAAATTTTGATCGGATAACTTTGCTTTAATCATTGTTAGGAGTCTAAGTATAATCTCTTATTATCAATCTGATAAAGGATAATGTTAGAAGTTTAGAGAAAAAGCAGAGAAAAAAAGAAAAAGATTTTCTCAAGAGATAATAATTATTTTAAAATAAAACTTAAATAATTTTTTCTATTTATGTAAATTTTTCACTTTAATAATAATAAAAAAATCATATGCCATCTAATTATGTTACTTTTACTCTAAAACTATTTTTCTAATATCTTAAAGGATGGTATTCCACCACTCGTTATACAAATATTAATATTGGAATGTATTATAAGTATTAAATTAGGAAAAATAATATTAAAATGTGCTATATAAGTATTAGAAAATTTTATGAGATGTTTTATTTCATTAATAGTTTGTGAAGGTTTCATGTCATAAGTTGAAGGCAAAAATCATTTATAATCAACTAAGAAGTGTAAAAGTTACTTTGTTACAAAAGTTATTTATATCTAGGTAAAAAATAAAGAGTTAGTGACATGTAGTAACCTATGGGTATAAACTTAAGAGGAGTCTTTCACTAGATAAGCTCTCAAAATTAAGCCACTTTTTCCCTTAAAAAGTGTTAAGCCGGTTTAAAAAACAAGAGTTAAACGTCTCAACATTAAATTAACATGTACATTTCATTTTAAAATGTACATTTAAAACTAAAACCTTAACAAATACTAATTCACTTAATAAATAAGATCAATCAATGCATACTTTACAAAGGGCAAATGGTGATTTTTTCTGAACGAGTGGGATTTTGTGAATTTAATCTTTTTTTTTTAAAAAGATATATTTAATATTTAAATTAAAAAACTATAATTTGATTCTTAAATATTATAAGATAATATTTCTTATTTTAGCGTGATATTGATTTTTAGATAGTATATTTTAATGATAAAATGATATGTGAAATTTAACATCAAAATATAATAATTGAGTTATATATATATATATATATATATATATATATATATATTAAGAAAATTATTATAAAAATTAATTCTAAAATAAAAAATAATTAATTATTATATTAATTAAATTAAATATTATAGAAAAAAATGTTAATAACTAAAATAATGTTATTAATAATAGAAATTATTTTAAATAATAATGTTTTAGTCTAAAATAATATATAGTTTAGTTATTATAATAATGAATTATTTTTTTATAAAATTATTTTTTATTTAACAATTATATATAGATAGATAGATACGAAATAATTCTAGTTGTTATTTTTAAGATTAAATTGAAAAGCAGCAGTGCACACATTTAAAGACTTAATTTACCCGTTATTATATTTTGTAACTATAATAAGATTGTAAATAAATAATAGTGTTTTCAAAAAGGTTTTTAAAAGTGTAACTCATCACTTATTTTTTAATTAAAAATTAAAATTTAAAAGTTGGTATGACTAAGACCATAATATTATCGTGTTTTTAAATATTAAAATGATAATAAGTAGTTGAATGAGATATATATAAAAATATTTAAATTTTACTTTATATTTTCGAAGACTATAGGTATACAGATATGAAAATTTAAAATTATATTTTATCTATCTTTAATTTAATTTTATGTATTATTAATGTAAACTTTTATTTAGTTAGTTTATATAATTAGCTCTCATATTTAAAATATTCCATTTTAATTCTTTCATATACCATTTTACACTCCTAAAAGATTAAAGATAATTAAAATAATAATATAAGCTACAAAGTTAAAACTAACACGTGTAAAGATTAAAATGAAATATTTTAACTGTATAAATTTAAAGATAATTCTTTATATAGAAAAGTAATTAAACACGTACAAGATTTACATGTCAATGAAAATAAAATCATTTTAAATATGTATTTAAAGGAGATATTATCTATACCTATATATAAAGGGATTTTCCTTTTTTAACTTTCATAATTTTATTCCAATTTTATTCTTAGATTTATATTTTATTTTATTACTTTAAAAATGTATGAGAGGACATATACGTAATTTTGTGAGTTGTTTTAATTTTGTATCTTAAATCTTAAAGGTATAATAAGAGAACAAATATCATTATTTTTAAAAATTAAAAGGTATAATAACAGAAGACACATTACATAATTGTATCATCAAATGCTCTTTTTTGTTTTGTATTTTCACATTTAAAATCCAAGAACCACGAACCCAAGTTTTTTCGTTCCAGAACCACAAATCCAAGCATTTTCGTTTCAGAACCACGGATCCAAGTTTTTCGTTCCAGAATCACGAATCCAAGTATTTTCGTTCCAGAACCACGAACCCAACCAATAAGTGTTATTTTTGAATTATAAAGTAGAAGATGAAAATGCAATATTTGAATTAACATTGTATGATGATAATAACCCATAAAACACCCAAAGATAACAATTTAATCAAAACAACAACAACAAAAAAGTTGTAGAATTTTGTTTATTGAATAAAACATTGAAAAGGAAAAAAACGTACCGTTGCAATTGTCAGGATTGAGTGTCATGGCGGCGACGGACTCGGAGTCTGCATCAAGGGTGGAATGGATGACAACGGTAACGAAGTCGACGATATTGATTGTCTTGCCACAGCCACAGACAATGAAGGAGTTGTTCAATGCGACGACCAATGGGCTATTGTGTAGAACTGTTGTAGAATGGTAGTTGATTTTCAATATGAGGAATTCCATTTAGAAATTTTGTTAGAAGATTTTTTTTTCTTTCATAAAAGGGGAACCCACCTATAACCTCATGATGCAGTGTAGAGTATGAATGACATGTTACATAATGTAATTAAATTATTTTAAAAAAAATTAAGAGCGAATCCCAATTTGTTTTCATTTATATATTTATTTTTATTTTTTTTTTCATTTATATATTTTTTTTCAATTTTTATCATTTATATATTTATTTTTAAAATATTTTATGAGAATATTTAAAAATTAAAAAAATTTTGAAAATTAAAAAATTTTGAAAATTAAAATTTTTTGAAAATTTAAAATCTTTTGAAAATTATAAATTTTTTTGAAAGTTTACAAATTTGAAAATTTTAATTTTTTTTAAAATTTGAAGTGTTTTGAAAAGGCTTGAAATTTTTAAAGTTTAAAAATTTTAATAATTTGAAGTGTTTTGAAAAAAAAAATTTAAAATTTTGAAATTTTAATTTTTTTGATAATTTAAATTCTTTTAAAAATTTCAAGTGTTTCGAAAAGGTTTGAAAATTTGAAAAATTTAAAATTTTTTGTGTTTCAAAAAGATTAACACTTTTAAAATTTTGAAAAATTTTAAAATTTAAAAAATAAATGACGTCAATGTCTATAATAATAAAATAAAATAAAATATTAATATAAAGATAAAATATGAAAAAGTTAAAAAAAGTTAAAGAGGAGAAACCCTTTATATAGGTATAGATTTATAATACAAAATATTTCCTATTTTTAAATTTTAAAATTTAAATTTTCAAAATTTTTAAATTTAAACCTTTTCAAATTTTCAAACCCTAACCCATTTTTGAAACACTTCAAATTTTGAAAATTTTAAATTGTTTTAAATTTTTAAAAAATTTAAAATTTTCAAACCCCTAAAACCTTCTCGAAACATTTTAAATTTTGAAAAATTTTAAATTTTGAAAAATTTTAAATTTTGAAAAATTTTAAATTTTTTAAATTGTCAAAATTTTGAATTTTGAATTTGAAATTTGAAATTTAGTTTTCACAGTTACATCCACTCCCTTTTCTCTTTTATATTTAGACTATAAAGAAAAAAAAATGTTCATAAATTTTGACACATCTTGAACCCTCTTCTTTCACACTTCATGTTCTTCTCCTACTCTCACTTGTCTCATTTTATAAGACAACGAAGAGGAGAGGAAGCCAATAAGAGATTCAGGACACAAGGAGGCACCGCGAGTTTGAGATTTTTTTAACCAAGAAAGAGATAATTCACATGTATATTATCATTTCATTGTCAACACCAAAGCAGTCAGATGAATAGAAAGTTCCACAAATTAAAACTATAAATACTCACCAAAGAGTTGAGAAGTGTCCCTCAGAGTCAGAGAACATCTAAATTTGAAGATAAAGGAGAACTCAAAGGGAGAGGAACCATGGGAACAAATGTTTGCATGTGCGAGAGAAAGAAAAAGTGATAATTTTTTTATGAACCTCATACTCTCAACCTCTGTTCTGAACCTTGAGCAAGTTATGCCCGTTTTTTGTTCATATTTGATTACTTTTTAATTTTTATTATTTAAAAGTGATACTATTTAATAGAAGGTTGTTTCTGTTAGTCCAGTGCACATACTTTAAAATGAAGTGTTCCAGTTTTAAACCCTACACCTCAAAGTGTGCTTCACATGGGACACACATTTGAAAGAGTTGAGTCGCTCACTGATTGAATGAGGTGGATGGCAGAGAAGAAAGTGCATGACATGCAGTGAAGGTGGTTTGTGTGGTGCAATGTTTCGAATGCATGGTGGCAAGAATAGTGTGGGAGATTGTTGGAGTATACGAGGAAGAGAGAGAGGAGGATGTAACAAAGGGTGGTGTGGTAAAGTTAACCACCATATACATGCATGATTTTGTATTTAAGGGTCAGACATAGGTGATTTAAAGTAAATTTTATTATTTCTCTCTCTATGATACAATCAAAGTAACAAGTTAATAAATTATTATGGTGTTTCCCGCATTCCTATAAAGCATTTTCACCATTTCTCATTGATCCTCACCTTTTTTATTGTTTGTCTCCGTGGTTAAATACAAATAGATGTTATCAAAGCAACAATACATATTCTTAGATCTTAAGTGCAATAATTGGATTTTTTTTCCAGCAGATGAATATGCTTTGACGGTTGATTATTGACCATAGATATCACGTATGTTCATATTTACTAAAATGTACTATAAATTTATATTGTTAATATAAGTGTATGAATAATAATAACATCATTTATTCAAATTTTATATCAAACATTATTTATTCAAATTTCAATATCAAACATCAAACATCAAACATACATATCAAACATTAATAAAAATAAAAAAATTGCGGATACACAGGCGCGAGAGTGCATGTGTTCCGCTAGTAAAGGAAATAAAGATTGTTACCTTTAACATCGTATAAAGGATTATCCTTTTATTGTATATATTTTATATTTTATCTTTAATTATGTTTTAAAATTAAAAAAATTATAACAATATATAAAAAAAACTATATATTTATGTTTTTACTTTACTTTTAATTATATTTGAAAATAAAAACAAAAACAAACTATTTAAATACCACATCCATTATTATTAATATTGTTTTTAAAAAAAATATAGAGTCACTAAGTGGTTCTTTTCTAATAATATATAATAGATAATAATCACATACCATATGATGAAAAAACCACAAAAATTAGGGCCTTATAAGTAAATTTATTTCCTAAAGGTATGAAAGAGGGAAACCAATATATAAGAATTATATTTTGTTCTTATTTTGAAAGTCATTCATATTAATTAATATGAATATAATTTTAGTCGTTGTAATAAAGGTTAAAAAGATATTAAAAAATGTGTATAAATTTTAAGAAAAGATAATTTTTAAGTGTAAAATAAACAAAGAAATAAATGTTTATCTAAAAAAATGTTTGTTTGGATATATTTAAATTTATGATAAACAAAATTAACAAACAGCAGAGAAGTAACCTCATATGTGGTTGTTGAGATTTTAAGGAAAAAAAGAGATAGATACTGTGATGTTACTGTTTATGTAGATGAAATGCCAGATCGAACATTAACAACCAATTTCTGCAATTTTTAATTTACTTTCAGATTCCCTTTTCCCTTTTAATCCAAAACCCTAATTTTATTTTTCCACCCTCCACCGTTGTCGCCGGATCCCAAATTCTGTGTGAAGTACTTTACTCACCATTACTCCTTGTTTTCATTCTTATTAGTTGTTTCTTCTCCGACTATGAAAGAGGGTAAATCCGTTAACCATCAACAGCCGCACCAGAACGGTCACCTCTCGCCTTCAAAATTTGCCAAATTGTTTGATCCCGAAGCTTCTTGGGACAAGGTTTGTGCTTTCAATTCATCCTTCCTAGATCCATTCCTGTTCCCAATTTGACCCGTAGATGTTTGCTGAAATTTACTTAAAATGAAATAATTAATTTTGAAGGTGCTGAGTTGAATTATATGCCTACCTGAAACTTGGGTAAGCAACAGAGTAAAAAAAAAATTAAATAGTTGTGTTACTGATGTAACGCGTCCTCAACTTCTTTTATAGTATGTGATTAAGATTGAGAATAACTGTATATAATTTTTTAAGGATTTAAATCAGTGTGTTATTTACATTCTTATGTTGTGTGCAGTTGTTACTTAATTTTTCTAATCATATATTGTCTATGGATTACCTCCAAGCAGGATCAATTGGGAGACGTATTACATTGGATTAGACAAGGGCTCGGCCTTGTTTGTGGATTCCTTTGGGGTTCAATACCTTTGGTTGGAGGCATATGGTTCATACTGTAAGTGTTTTTTTTGTACAGTATGTTTATGTTTATCTTATATTTGGATGTCATTGAAGTTGTAGATTGAGTATTAACTGTCCCAGTTGATGTTGTGCTATCCTGTGCAAATAACGTTCATGGTTTTGTTCTTTAATTTTGATTTTCTGCCAAATGGTGCCCTGCATAGGATCTAGAAACATCTTGTCTATATGTTCTGTTGTGGCAATGATATTTTTGAGTGGTCCTTTATCATATTGCTTAGGAGTTGGGATCAACTTTTGTTCACGACATTTATGAGATAAGGAAGTGCACAGTGGGGAAGGAGACAGTGAGTGTTCTATTCTATCAATGATTAATTGACTATGGGAAAGGACCATGCAGATCTATGGGTGGAAAAGAAGTGTAGAGTGGTTAACCTATAAAAATGAAGGACATTCAACATAAATTTGGCAACAGTGGTGGATGTTATGTTAAATATATATGAAGATGTTTTTTAGGTACAAAACTAAGGGAATTGCGTGTTTGTGAAGTTGTTATGTTATGCTAAATATATATGAAGATGTTGTTCTAGGTACAAAACTAAGGGAATTGCGTGTTTATGACTTTTGTTGTGCTACAGCAACATTAACTCTGGAAATATAGGAGAGGGCCTCATCAGAGATAACAATCTTTTGAAGTTGTTATGTTATTGTTTCTTGATTTTCAGTTTTGTCATTCACTGTGACATTGTTTGTGAAGATTTGTTTAGAAAAGCATCTAATAATCTATAGAAATAAATCGTTAATGAGGTTAGGCTGCAGTAATCAAATTACCTTTTGTTGCAGAAATCAGTTTTACTTTGTGCTATCATCAATTTTATAAACAGAATGATTGATGAATTGTTGACTTTACAAAGTATAAATTTTCTCAGACTTGAATTGTCAACGACGTCATATTGATTCTTTAACATCAGATAAATTATCTTTGTCCAAATTGAAATCCTTAGTTCATAGCTTCTTCCATTGCATTTTTGTGCCATTAAGAATGAAATGTGGGACCTACTCTCCTTAACAATCTAAAGTCTGATGTTCATTTGTTAAATATTTTTCTGTTTTGCAGGTTTTTAGCGTTATCGACTGGGATTATATATAGTTATTATGCAGTAATATTAAAGGTTGACGAGGAAGAGTTTGGTGGTCATGGGGCCCTCCTTCAAGAGGGGCTATTTGCTTCTATAACCCTTTTCCTGGTATTATGCTATGTTGTTCATTGCTTTATATGCTGTAGAAAATGAGGCTTTTGCTGTTCTACAGTCTGACTCCAATGTAATATCTGTGCAGCTTTCCTGGATTCTAGTCTACAGTTTAGCACACTTCTGATTGGCTGGGCATTGAAGCTTCAACAGAATTGAAAGATTTACTTGATTACATTTGCCCAAATTGCAGTCATCTGCTTTAGTTCTATGTAAAATGTTCTGACTTTGCAATGCATGCATGAACACTAACTTCTGCATCCCATGGTAATAGCTGTTTTAGTCAAGCATTTATAGTGACTCCTCTTAGCAAATTTCGTGGATTGCAGAACTGATGAAAATCGAAATTCTGTTTGTTGAGAACCCTGAAATAAAATTGCTTGCAGGCAAATCCTGAAGGACCATTTATCCTTGATGTTTATGCCATAAACATAGAATTCCCGAATGGCTTCCCTCATTTTTTTGGGGGTCTTGGTGTTGCTGTTAGGGGATAGATATTTTATTGTGGGGGATTTTGGTTGCAGCTGCTATCAACTGATTATTTAAGGATCCAGTCTTGTGTATTTATGCATGATTATGGTAAAAGGCCACAAAATTTTCATGATCTGGATTTTGGTTGTTTGCAAGATAATATAACTTTATTATAATAATGTTGTCCTTTCTCTTTGACCCGAAAAAAAAAATGTAAAAGAATCTTTAGTTTCAGATTTATTGAGATTAAAGGGTATTTGTCGCTAAAAATGGAATATGCACGTCAAACTGAAAATTTCTTCTATTTCTATATACTAACAGCAACGTATCAAAACTGTAAGTTTTACAGTGCACGAGTATCATTTACTGTTGTGAAGATTAGCAAAGCGATGCAATTCCCCTGCTATTTAAATGTTTTGATCTGGTTCTCAAACTAGCATCACCTTCCACTAAAAGAAGAGTAAATCAAAAGTCATAAATCAAGTATAATTAGCATAAACAGAAAGTTTATTCTTCAATTTGAGTTAATGTGTTATTATCTTTTCTTAGATCAATAGATCATGTGATAACTTGGAAGTTGGTTCATCCTTGGATGCATGCTGCACTTTTTTCTTTGTCAACGTTTAAATTCTTTCAAATTTCACAAAATAGAAACTTTTATCTAGAAAGAAAAATGAAATTGACAACTTTTCTTAAATGAGCTCATCCCATGTTAGATGAAATCCTTGATGTTACCTGTAAGAGGAAATAATCATTCTTGAATTTTGAAAATGAGACACTGTAAGCAAACCTTTTTTTCTCTTTGGGAAAAATTTATATTTTTTTTATATGATAACGATAATAGTAATAATCAAACCTAAGAGCTGGTGTATACAAGCCAACCCCCACTAGTTCGATTCAGTCGGTTTAACATCATGAGACGTTTGATTCTTATTTTATAGTATTATTTATGAGAATATATAACTGTAAAAATTATTCTCAAGCATACGTTAACTTTTTCATGTTCACGCAGATACTTTTAAAATTTTAAATTAATTAAAATAAAAAATGAAAGTTAAAAAATAACTTTCTTCATTTCCATGGAATAAAACTTACCCTTAACATGAGAATACAAACTGTACAGATCAGTGGATTTAACTTTCCTGAAAATAAAATATATCCCGAAAATAATTTTTGATAAACATCATAGGAAAGGTAACTAGAGTAACAATCGAATCAACAATGGCAGCGGCAATCATGGCAATAGTAACATGGCATACAAGAGCAATAATAATAAAGTAGGCATGTAACACTGTCTCTGACATTTAATATTTGATCACAAGTGTTTCTACAAGAGTAAACAATATATATAAAAAATGCAGAGCTCATTTCGTATACACGATAATCGTGATTCTACTTTACAATAGACATCAATTCATGAGAGTTCAATATCAAAAAATCTTGCATAACACTAACTTACACGAAGAAATTAGTTGTCCATCCATTAACAAGTCAACTTGTTCCTTATGATAAGTGTTTTAAATCGGTTTCAGGCAAAACTGTTCGAGACTAAAAATAAGACTAAGAAAGGAATAGATGATACTCTGATCCTTACTATACACTGCACAGAAGCAATTCGGAAGAAAATCCACTGCTGTTATTGGCGTCGGGATCTGCCTCTTAGTGAAACAAGATAAATACGCCCATAAACCCACTGTCTACCAAATCTTGAGACTGTTTGCTGAAAAACAATAAAATCATGTCATACAAAGTGCAGCATAATTTTTTGGTGGATGAATTTTGTTTGGGCGAAGAGGATGTAAAATGGAAGAGAAAATTTCACATTATGGACATGCATTAGAAATTGTTGCATAACTTTCTCAATTGTAACAGTTTAGATTTTTGAACAGCTTTTTTCAAAAATTTCAATTAAAAATAGAATAGAAGTCTAATTCGTTACCTCCACTTTTGTGCGAAATTCTAATAAGCATTCGCACACATGACAATCTGCTCTATGAGGTGACTCAATATTCCTGTCCATTCTCACAAATGCAAATAACTGAAAGAAAATTAATCCAGCTCAATGCACAGAGTGAAATTAAACCTTACATATGTGCGGTGCCTCTCAAACTGAACATGAGTTGAGGGGCAGGATGGAAAAGAAACAATGGACAGTTATCACAATGACTGACCTCTTCTCCGCAATTTGGACACGCACCTTTTAGTGCCACCAAATCATTCCTCCACAGGCTTTGAAGCACCTTAACTGTGAAAGGACAATTAATTAAGTACAGATGTAGAAGTAGTGACAAATTGACAATATCACCAATCATTGAATATGTTGTTGTGAGGTTATAGGGAGAAAATTTTCTTATAAGGAATTCCTAATTGAACTAAAACAAGGGGCAGTTGAGATATTTTTTGGAGTACAAATTTTAAGATTAAAGCATAAGTTATTGAAGGGTAAAAGCGGCAAAAGGGGTTTTACCTGAAGCTGAAGCAACAGGGTAGCCGATGACAACACCCAGCCCAAGGAAAATAAAGCTGTTCACCAAGGCCAGAAACCCTAATCCAGGTGTTTGGCTACCAAGTGATACGCCTGAATCGAATGCATTTTGATAAGCCATGCCAACAGTGTACGATATGGGTCCAACACAGGCTAAACTGCCAAATGCAAGGAACATGGCCCATGTGCTTGCTAAAGCAAAAACCATAGACAGATCTTCCTGCCCTACGACCACATCATTCAATATTCTAGAGAAGAAACCAAGAAGAAAGGAGCACAAGGCAGGGAGCCCTAAACATTCTAGCCAGATAAACATGTAGCAAGCTACAGACATTCAATAGAATAGAAATACAGCAATCATATCGCACAAACAGAAATTCTTGAGCCACATAATGACATGTTTGAATGAGTAAAAAGAAAATACAGAGGAAGAAAACACAAATAGCAATGCATTTTCTTTTATTTGGTTGAAAAGAAAAAAATGAATATTAATTTTTAAAAGCAAAAATTCAGAGCCTGATTGTTTCCCTTCCAATTTTTTATTCAAAAAAACGTTTTCTACAATAACTCCGCATTACCCAGGAATTAATTCCTCCTCAAAATCTATTAAGTTATGAAAATTACATTACAGAAGCAGCTGGGAGATGCTCATTCACTTCCTCTGTTTTCTTCAAGTGCTCAAGAGATCAACTTTTAGGAAACATAAATATATTCAGACAGAGGACAGTCATTCTCAAATGAACCAAAGTACAAACAAATTTAAGAGAACAGTAAACAAACAAGGACTTAATTTTTCTATCCTTCTATCTGCTGTCCAATTCAATTTTCAAACCAATCTCTTCCCTAATTTTCTTTCCCCTGTAACAAACAGAAGGAAAGAGTGAAAAATTGGAAATACATACTCTAGCACTTCATTCTACAACTATTGAGAGTATACATGATGAGAAATCAGCGACCAAGATTGGGGATCACAACCCAGCAGAGACAGGTGACAGAAGAAGAATTTAATATAAGATTGTGAAGAAAATGAAATTACCTCAGCATCAGCAAATGTGGATTGCCTCCTGATACTGCAGCGAGGATACTTGACAACTGACTTTGAACCATACCATCTTAGCCTTAACTGTTTCCATAATTTTAGTATAATTAAGGGAAAAGTAATCTAAATCAGAAGCTAAGAACTATATACTATGACAGGTTAAATAGTAAATACTGAAGGAAGGTAGCATACCTCTACTCTATCAAACATGTCATCAACTATGAGAGGGTGACCACTATAATACGCATCCCGTGCCTATTGCAAAAGCCAAACACTCATCGATATTTTCATAATAGTAGCAAAATTGAAGTTTTGCGGAGAGTAAAATTGAAATGGTTTGTTTTACTTGGCAGTAGAGAGCTTCGAGGTTCTCTTTGTTGGCGGTTTCGAGGGGCCCGACGTAGATGCAGTGGGGTCCCTCGGGGTGTCGGTCGGAGGTGGCGGAGACGCGGAGGCTTTTGGCGGAGATTCTGACGTGGGCGGTGGTTCTGGGCAGTTCCAGGAGCGTCGATTGGATGATCTGAGAGAGGCTGGTGCCGGCCATCAGCCCACGCCACAATTTCCACCCAAACCAATTATTCTATTAATTTCATTTAATTTCTCTCCACACAATAATAAATTAATAATATTAATAATTCCATATTTCTTTCCACCTTCTCTTCTCATTCCACTTGCCTAAATATCTCTTTGCTTCTCATTCCCTCACCAAAAATGGATTCCTTTTACTTTTTTTTTTCCCCATCTTCTCCTAAGAACTAAATTATATTTTTATTTTACTAACTGAGTGAAGTTTTACTCCAATAAGGTTCTTAATCCAAAAAATTAAAATTAAAAGAAATAAAAATAATATCAATAATTTATATTTTTTGACTTTATAAATAGTTATTCCAATACATTTAATTTGGACCTTGGCCAATGCCCTCATCAAAGTGTATCTCATCTTATTACTAGGTCATATGGACAATATTTGGGTCTTGGCCAATGCACTCATCAAAGTGTATTTTATCTTATTAGTAGGTCATTAAGGATAATTATTTGGGTTTTGGTCAAGCTCTCATCAAAGGTGTATTTTATCTTACCACTAGGTCCTAATATAAATAATTTTATTCATTTTTTTTCATTTTTTTGCCTTTTTTAAATGTTATTTTGTAATTTAGATACTATGCATTCTTATTAAAATGTAAGTGTAATTTAAAATGTCATATTTAATAAAAGTAAGAAAATTAAATAAATATAAAGAAAAAAGACCCACAATACTACTATTGTTATTAGAATTTGGATTGGAGATGGTGTTTGTACTTAATATGTAAAGAACAATTTAACCTAACCTGAAAATATTCAATTCATACTAACATAAAAAAAAAAAAAAAAACACGTGCTATAACAAAGAAAATAACATTTACACCATAACATGGCATGTTGTTTTTGAAAGTGCTAAATCATTTAAACCTTTCTTTTATTAGTAATAAAAGAGTGAACATGTGCAATCATAAATAAGACAAGGAAATCAAACATGAATGGATGACGATTTTGATTGAATAACATAATATGCTTATGTTTATTCAATGTCAATATCAAAATCTATCTAATTCTTGCCACCTCCTCGAAAAATATAAACAAAAAGAGAACATTATCCCAATTAGTGATGACACTTCTCAATTAGCAAGTTTTACCATATGATAAAACTACCGAAAAAACATCCCAATAATAATATCTTACTTATTTGATGTTTGTTTAAAAAGATATAAACCCAACTTTTTTATTTGAACTTAGTAAAAATATTACATGGAAAAATCTTTTTCTCATAATTTCTCTTGTTTAAAAAGGGAGGTAAAACTAGTTATGATTAAACTAGAAAAATGTGTAATAGTAATAGTAATGTCTTTGATTATATTTCACTTGGTAGGTTTACTAATTTTGTTGCCACAATCAGTTTTCACAGTTGTTAACCTTACAATTATATTTGATCATCTTGTTGAAACAAAAATAATATTGATCAATAGTTCAACGACACTTCTATCGATCAATATTTATTCATATAATGATAGAGAATTCGAAAAAAATAATCTTGTTTATCATTTTCAAATCTTAGACAATTTATTTTGTTGACTATTAGATGGTTTGTTTTCCTATTTTCTTTAGATGATCCAAAATATTCTTAAACAGTTTGATGGCTATGACCAACCTAGAAAATTTATGAAATACTTAGTCTGATGGTCATCTCGTTTCGTTTAAACATTTCTATTTTTCTTGCATATTTGGCTTTTCTGACAATGTTTTGTAATTTTTTTTGCAAATCATGATAAAGTTTTATAGTTTTTACCTTAAGAGACTTCTTTTGAAGTGCTATGTTGCGCATCTCTCTCTCTGATGGATAAGGTTGATGAAGAAGTTTGTTCTGAAATTAATAACTACATGTATCAGCATCTTTGTAAGAACCATGCTATCTCTTTAGTTTCCCAACATATTTGATCTATTTCTCGTGCTATTCTCTTTCAAGGTAATTCGCCCAAAAATTTTATTATATTGTTATTCATGTTGTTTACGTTATTATTTGTCTTTTGTTTAACCTCTTTTAAATAATCAATTTTCTTTTGAAAAACTTTATAATAAAATTATCAATCTTGCTATGCTCTCCATTTTTATTTTTATTTTTGTCATACTAACATTCTGCCTAAAAAAACGTAAGATATTTTTTCTTATAGCTCATCCTTATATATATATATATATATATATATATATATATATATATATATATATATATATATATATATATATATATATATATATATATATATATATATATATATATATTTGTTTTAAACCTGATATAAAGGACACATGATTAATGATTTGCACACACATACTATT
Source organism: Phaseolus lunatus (assembly GCA_013389735.1). Lineage (NCBI taxonomy): Eukaryota > Viridiplantae > Streptophyta > Magnoliopsida > Fabales > Fabaceae > Phaseolus > Phaseolus lunatus. The sequence continues at coordinate 5,438,436 of CM023867.1, forward strand.
TTCATTTCTCCTAATGTTTTATGGTAAACATTTTTCTCATGTCACCACTAACACCTTTGAGATCATCTACGATCAAATATAATAATAAGATACCTAATTTTTCTATGAAATTCATCAGTCGAGGGAAGGAACAAGGGAATACGTTTTTTCCTATTCAAGCCAGATTCAGTGGTCCCACTTGGATGCTTTACAGGTAATTCGGTTGTAACACTTGTTATTTATTTGATGTATTGAAGAGCTGTTATTATCACCTAGATTATTAACGATGTTTCGTGACGGCAGTTGTAGATAGATAGTTCAAAGTTTTCTTCTTTATTTTATGTATGATGGATGATATTTCATATGCTTGAAAATAGGAATACAACAAAGAAGGAAATTGCTCCGTGATCACAGGGGTCCTCAAAAGATAAACAAAGAACTCGAAAAGACAGTGTTGATATGACATCAGATTAGAAGAAGAACAGAGCTTTGAGATGTATGAATTATGATGGATGCTTGCTTCAAAAGACTCTGCTTTTTTATCAAGCAAAGTTCTGTCGCTTAAACAAGCATGATTCTGGGATATAGGATTCATGATTTTAAACTATTAAGCAAAATGGTCCAATGTTGGAAATAGGGTAAGTGTTATTATTATGACCACTTCAGTACTTTGACATGGCATCATCTCAGATTCACAAGAACACTTTTAAATGTTATACACTACTACTGTTGAGATTGTTTCCTCAGCATTGTTCAATAATTGCACATTATATTTCTCATTTGGTATTATACTTGCATTTTCATATCAATAAAAAGAGAGACAGAGAGAAGGAAGAATGCAGTGGCACTTATTTTGTCTCATTTATTCTGCCATTAAAACAAAAAGTGCAGTGTACAAACATGAGATGATTACAGAAAATTGAGATTAGAAACAACATTATCATTGTTAGACAAAAACATGGTTTGAGCCCTCTATGGTCTGTCCAGTGTCTCTCCCCCACCCCAGTCCTTTTCCTTTATTTGTAAGAAACAACATTGTTCTTGAATAGTATATTTTCCTCTGGGACCCTTCCTTTATCACAAACTTTTGGGCTTTAACTGATCTTATCTTTTCAGAATGCTGAACCGTTGGTTCCTTGGATCAGAACGTTCACTCAAATAAAATCTCAAAATGTAGTTGAGTGTGACATTGATGCCAACCCATTGTGTTTGTTGTTAGAGGAGGTGATATGTATTATCCTTGGGTGGAAGCTAGCGCAGCCTCAAATTTGGAGGAACTAAGAGGCATTGAATCATGGGGTTGTAGTGTAGTAGATGATCACATGTAAGGAATATCACAGATAAGGATGGGAGTGAATGAAAGATAGAGTTGAAGAAGCCAATCTTTTGTGGGGTAAATGGACCACAGTGCATGGGAATTTTCAGCACATGGCAGTGGCTAATGTGTATCTTCTATCTTTGATGTCAGTAGCCACCATGCACATGCAAACTTTAAACTGTTGCCAAACTCATATATCTCTCACTCTCCTTGTCACAAAGAACAACATAAAAACTTTTATTTTATTTTTTAATTTAAAAACATTATTATATTATTATAAACATTATATTATTATAAACAAGGTCAAATGTATGTTATTTACTGTTTTTCAACAAAACTTTTTTCTTCCAGTTCCATATATGGGAAAATAAAAGCATGCTTAATCCAACTATTTCTTAATTATTTAATCCACCTCAAGTATGAATGACTTATATATTACTTAAACTACTTCATCATACACTATATCATTCAAATTCCTAAAACTTAAAAAAAATGTTGCTTATAATTTAATAACATTTTATCAAATATTAATTATACTTACTAATAACTTTTAATAATATTTTAACATATAAATATAAAAAAATTACATATTCTTTAATAAATAGGTCAACATTCTAAAAATGTTGAATAAAATTTTTTAGTAACTTTTTTGGATAAATAGAGAAGTAACATTATACAAATAATACTAAAAAAATTTAGTAATTTTTTTCTAATAGAAAAACAACAGTTTAAAAAGCTTACTGAAATTTTTTAATAATATTTTTCCGTAACAAATAACATACTAAAAATATTACTAAAAAGCTTTGATGATATGTTTTAATAGAGAAAATATAGTAAAGATGATACTAATGTAAATATTTTGTAATATTTAACAAATATTACTAAATTATTTATTTGAAAATAATTTTTTTAATAAATATTAGGTTATTATTTTTACACCATAACATAAATTAATATAAAAAGATAAAATTTGTATACTAGGTTATTTTCTAAATCCTACCTGTATCAGTGTAAAACATGAAATTTTATAGGGAAATTATTTCAACTTATGTTTCTAGAGTTGTTTTTTTTTTTTTTAAGTTTTCTTTTCTTTCTATTTACCCAAGTTAGTTTCATCAAAATAAATTTTGAGTTTACATTCCTTTCCTTCATATTTTCTTTTCTCATTGGTTGCACTAATTGTACTAGATGATTTTTATTAATAAACAATTGGCATAACAAAACAATCAAAGTGGACAAATTATATATTTAAAATAAAATGAATAAAAAATAACATAAATCATATTGGTGTTGAGATAAGACCTATTTTCTTAGTTCAAATGTTATAAATAAAAAGCTCAGATATATTAAATTAGTTTTAAAAAAAAGGTTTATTACTCAAAGATTTCTGTGTTTTAACAACTTTTTATTAACCTATCTTTAAAAAAAAATGTTAATTAGTTAACAACTTAACAAAATCAAACTTAATTATAACTACTCTATATTTTAAATTAGTCTTTAATTAAATTAGCTAAAATCTTAAAAATGTTAGATACTAAGAAACTATTTTATAACTTTTTATTAATAAAATGGAAAATATTAAAATATCAATAATTTTTTTATAAAATAATATATAATTTAGTCTATTAATTATTAATTATTTGTTGTCTCTATATTAATTGATATTTAATATTAGAGAATCCAATATCCAAACAAAGAGTTTAAAACATTAATTGCTGGGATTTTTTTAAGTGTGAAAACTTTAGTCTTATTATCTTTTGATTTCTTGAATAAAAACAGCAGGATATATTCTATGACAAAATAAACAAATAGTTAATAAATAATATAAAAACAAATAAAAAACATAAATATATTACATTAATTTACTTCTTAGTTAGCTTATTTACTTTTGTCCTCATAAAAAAAACATTTAATTATACACTAATATCTTAATTAGTGCTAAATTTTATAGTTATAATGTGTAATATATAATACAATAAAAAATTTAAAGTAAAGTTTATATAATGTCTATGAACATAAACATGATTAGTAGAAGAAAATACATTAACAAAAAAACTCTTCTTTTACCTCTAGAATATCGTTCAAATCTAGAATAACTAAATCTCAAAACCAATTTTACAAATTGAATAAAAGCAAGTTTGAAACTATCTAATAAAAGCTCAATTTTTCATTACTTCCTCTTACTCATCCTAAAGTAATTAGAAAAATAAATTATAAGTAAAAGTAAAAGGTGACATAACTATTTACTATGTATACGTAGAATAATGATTTTAAATACGGTTTTTAATATAAAAATAAAAGATAAAGATTGATAAGAAAATTATATTAGAGAGAAGTCCATGAGAATGAATAAAATTATTTCTTGAAAATCTCACATTGATTAAAAATAAATACAATTAATAATATATAACTAAATTATTTTATAAGTCAATTTAGTAAAGTTGTGAATTAGATTTAAAATCTACTATTAAATTATTCCTAAATGGTTAGTTTCAAATATGAGTTGACAATTTAAGTGAAAGGTGTTTTGAAGATCATATATATATAGAGAGAGAATAAGAGAAAGTTTAAAATTTTGTTTAAATTAACAATAGGGATTTAAAAAATTATATATATATATATATTAACATTAAACATTCATAATGTTTTTCAAAATAATGGATTAAGGTGTGGAAATATTCTTTAACACTTTGTTGATTAATTATTATTTTATTTTCTATTGAAAAATATATATTTAAAATAAAATTTTTGACATGTATCTGGATTTTATTTTGTTGAGCATTACGTAGGCTTTATGACAAGGTTGCCTATGTAGGGACGAATCATAAAAGGAAAATGTTTTTCTTTCTGAAAATGTACAAAAAAAAGAAAAGAAAATCCCACCCGCATTCACATTAATAAATTAAGAGGTTGGGTGGATTATGATGTTTGTTTTGTGTCTTCTCTTGACCCGACCCGTGTGGGAAGCACATGGCATTAGGGTGCCTTGGAGGGACGAAAGGTAGGAGTAGGTGTAGGACTAGGACCCTACCACCAAACTCACCCCTTGCCATGCCCACCACGCAATCTCTCCTTTTTATTTTTTCACCTTCAATTGCCTCTCATAATCATATTTCCACATGACGCAACCTCATTATGCTTCCTTGCATTTATGCAGTTTTAATTTTAGCCCCTGCATCATCTTGATCATGGCCCCCAATTTTCGGTTTCAAACTAACAATGGTGGCCCCCTTCAAAACACAAAACTCCAACTTCAAGACCAGCTACACTCATGCATGGAACCCTTTTCCCCCCACAAAAGGGCTCGTTACTCAACCATACTAATAATTTTATTAACGCTAATGACGTAATAAAGGACTTGTATTTTAAGCTTATTGCTAGGTTTCGTTTCAGTGTCTTATTTTAGTATGGAACAACACTCTATATAAACACATGTACTCTCTTATACGTATGTATTTAATATTTTATTATTAAAATTATTTGGCAGCTGAGTTGAGTTATGAATAACGTAAGTTGCTAGTGTTGAACTATAAAGTGAATTGTGATTTTTTTTTTTTATCGGCCAGATAAGGTGAACTGTGATATCTATATCCTATAGATACCGAAGAAGTACATGAAGCATATTAGTTAACCTAAGGATGGTTGTGTTCATGATAAGGATGTTTCACTGTTTGCGTTATTGGGGATGCGATTTTCGCCAACTCCATGAGCATGAGCATGACAAAGTGGAGCTTTTTCGGTTTATTTTAACTTGAGGTTTACTTCGAATTTACTCGTTCGGCCCAGAATCCAAAATTTCCCTCTTTTCCATGTGAGATGTTTGGCATATTTTGACAAAAAATGAGAAGGTTCGCACAAGTCCTGGAGTGATGAATCATAACAGCGCAAAGAAGACAACCGAAGGTGGTCATAGATCTTCAATCATCTTTTCATGTTTGGAGCATCCGATGCAGCTAATTTGCTTTTACCATTTCCAACTTCTTTTGTCAAAAGTTAAATGCCATCGTTTTATCTATTTACTTATTCATTTCTCGTACATGCAGCAGCTCTGATGTACCCAGAGAAAACAGTAGTATTTTTTTGATGAATTATTAAAAGTGAAATGAGTGTTGGTAAAAAAAAAGAGAGAAGGAAAATTAGAATGCAGTGGGTTTGAAGAGAAGCATGAAGGGTTGATGGCATTGGTAACAGTGGTAGTGGTTTTGGTGGGTGCGGCTCGAGAGAGGAAAGAAAAAGGGTTATAGAATGTGAGGCACTAAGATAGAGTTAAAGTGAATTGGGAGCGGTATCTAAGGAGCGATGATTACGGAACTGGAGATGAAAGAAAGGACCCGCCCCACACGTTGGATTCTCAATCCCAACTTCTGTCGTTTTCCTCCACCGTTACTCACTCTTTCACCTTTTAACCTTCTCTCTTTTAATCTGCTCTACAATTTTCATCTCTCTCTACGTAGTTCTGGACCCCACACGTAATTCAATTTGTCTAAATACAATTGGAAGGTGGTGTATACGCGTTCAAGAACAGAGTATTTATTTAAAATAATGAAAAGTTAGAAGTGATTTAATAATGATAGAAAAAGTTAAGAAAATTCCAAAAATTGCCCCTGCACTGGAGCATGTCACTACCCAGTCCATAAGTACTCCCCCCTCTCTCCCGGACCAATCGCCTCTCATAACTATTTTCAACTTACAGAGTGGAAAAAAAGAAGAAGAAAAATGGCAGTGCCAAACATTTTACTCTGCATTGCCTTCCTTATCTCCTTAACATGGATGGTTGAAGCACGAATTCCAGGGGTTTACGCTGGCGGTGCATGGGAAAGTGCTCACGCTACCTTCTACGGAGGATCCGATGCTTCCGGCACCATGGGTTAGTAACTAACTCAACACAAACCTATTACTGTGAAAATGTAACATAGCTTAATGTGCCTAACCAACAGCATTTTCTTTTCGATGTTGTACTTTGTTTAGGGGGAGCGTGCGGGTATGGGAACCTGTACAGCCAAGGCTACGGTGTGAACACGGCGGCATTGAGCACAGCGCTTTTCAACAATGGCCTTAGCTGCGGCGCGTGCTTTGAGATCAAGTGCGCAAACGACAGACAGTGGTGTCACTCCGGAAGTCCTTCCATCTTCATCACCGCAACAAACTTTTGCCCTCCCAACTACGCTCTTCCAAACGACAATGGCGGCTGGTGCAACCCACCTCGTCCTCACTTCGACCTCGCCATGCCCATGTTCCTTAAAATCGCCGAATACCGCGCCGGAATTGTCCCTGTTGCCTTTCGCCGGTTCGTTAACGTTTCTTTTTCATATATCCTCATTTTCATCCTTAAAGTAAAAAAGATTATATTTTTAAGTCTGTTCCTATGCTTTTTCTTGTTTTTGATAATTTTATCTCATTTGGGATTTTTGGGTTTTTGTTTTTGTTTCCCTTTTACGGTTTGAAGTACGGTTATTGACTTATTGTTTAAGTAGCAGGCACAAAAACTGGTAATGAGTCTCTAGTCTGGTCACAGTGAAAGGAAAAGAAAGTAAGGTAGCTGTTAACTTCCCTAGGTAGTTACTGGTTAGTCCATTTCCCAAATGGTTCACAACTGAAGTCAATGACGTGAAGCGTGATTTGTTTGTGACATTGTGCTTTGCACAGTTTTCGGCATGGCCTGTGTCTGATTCAGTGGAAATGGTGGGGTAGTGTTCTTCGTTAGTTAGTCTTTTTGCCTCTAATTCTGGGATTTCTGTCACTCAACCACTTAACCATTTTGGTCTGTTCCTTAATTTCATTGCTGTTTATTCTATTTATTGTTACTTTCTAGTCACTTTCGGTGCTGTTACTGCGAGGCGTAAGAAAAAAAGTATTACCTTAATTATGTGGATCCCTATTTGATTATATCTACTTAACCTTGCTTTATAAAGTATCATACTAAAGTAGAAATTTTATTAAGAGTGTTTAGTTAGATAATAATGAGTGGATTGGTTGATATTTACGCAGGGTGCCATGCAGAAAGCACGGAGGGATAAGGTTCACCATCAACGGATTCCGTTATTTCAACCTGGTGCTCGTTAGCAACGTGGCGGGTGCGGGGGATATCGTGCGCATCTACGTGAAGGGGTCTCGAACGGGGTGGATGCCAATGAGCCGAAACTGGGGTCAGAACTGGCAGTCAAACGCGGTTTTGGTGGGGCAGGCGCTGTCGTTTCGCGTGACGAGCAGCGACCGCCGCACCTCCACCTCGTGGAACATTGCTCCACCCCACTGGCAATTCGGTCAAACTTTCACCGGCAAAAATTTCCGAGTCTGAAACCCTAATAATCAACATCAATGACATAATTAAATATATATTTTTTATTATAGTATTTTTAACTGGATTGATGGTGACAACGTTGGCGAGTGAAATAGTGAGTGACAAGTTTTTAATTGTGAGTAGATGTTTGTTTTTAGTTCGTATTGGGGTGCGTGATGTTGTATCTTGAATTTGTATGGTAGACCAAATGGTGTAACATGAGAGAGAGAGAGTGTAGGGAATATTGCTGAAGTGGCTTAATCAAAATGGTAGCCCGCAGCTAATTTGTTATATATTCTTATTTCAATCTAATTTTTTTTTTCTGTCAACTTATCTCCATCTTTGTGTTGTTGAAATGGAGTTGAAAAGGAAAAAGAAATAGAAAACTAAGATATTCTTACTGCATTAACTAAGATAACCATCACAACAACTTGTTGGAAAATAATAAATGAAAGGTTTGAATTAGTTAAGTTGAAAATTGTTGAGGTATGGGTGACATTGTGGATATGAATTTGAATTAAAGAAGGCATGTGCTCCACTCCTCTGCCCATCTGGAATGATGATAGCATAGTGTTTGTTAACTTTTTAAAGTTGAAGATCCATAAATCATTGGAGTTATTTCAAACTTACTTTGAATAAGAATGAAGTTAATTTGATGGAAGAGTGGAGTGGAGTGGAGTGAGTGGGTGAGATGATAGGTAGGATCTGTGGTTGAATAGAAGATGCACATGGGTGGGGTTGATTCTTAAATGCCATCCAACACCCTACTTTGCCTTTCCAACCACTTTCATACCTATTTACTTACTCTCTAACTCTCTAATGCTCACTGGATTCAGAGATGGATTTGTGAGATGAAAAAGATGAATTTGAGGGGAAAAAGAAGTAAAAAGGGAAAGAAAAATAATTTAAAATAAAATATGATTAGTTATTTTGTATATGAAATTTGTGTATATGATTAAAATATTATGTGAACTTTTAGTTAAAATAAATATGAATTACTTGACTGTGTGACACATGCAAAATTGTTGAAATTGATTTTAATAGAATTAAAAAAAATTAGAATAGAAATTATTGTAACAGATTTAAATGAAATTGTAAATTTCATAAAACTTAATAAAATAAACCTAATTTGATGTAAAAATTCAACGTCTAATTAATATTAAATACATAACTGTATAATATAATATGATGGAAAAAAAAGAGTTAAATTACAATAATTGAGTAGGAAAAAAAATATTAATCATATAATAACAATTATCATTTGAAAGAATCTTGAAAGTTATCAAAACTTTGTTGGAACTAGTCAATTTTTTCATGAACCCTCTCAAAACCTATGTCTTTTTTTAATCATCAATCTCAAAATCTATGTTGACATTGATGTTGAAAGTATTTAATTTTTACTATAACTTTTGAATATCACTCCAAATTTGTGAAAGTATTTGAGCATCATGGGGAACTAAGAGTTGATGTGCAATGTTTTCAATATGGTCATCGAGTATTGGTGGGTCTTGGTCATCTTGTTCATCATCATGGTTCAACCTACCATGTTGTCAGACACTGTTGACTTAAACGATATTAACTAGTTCGAGGTTTTTTTATCAAAATAATGTGGCTAGCCTGGTTCCACAAATGCATTGATAGATAAGTCCATGTCATAATGAGTCATAATCCGTGTAATTAGAATGTCATATGGAATAGACATGTTGTTGTCTTTATATTTAATGTAATGAGGTTAATTAATCAATATATCATTTTTCATGCCCATAACATAAAAATATCTTTATGTAATAATTAAACAAAATTATTGACACGTGGACTTAATATTATTGAAATATCTTATTTATATTATTTTTTATTAACAAATTTTAAATATAAGACTTTACTCAAAATTAAATGCAGTGTCACTCTTAATATTAACTATTTTAGATGATTAAAATAAAAAAAAAATTAGTACATTAAATTTAATTATTTTAAAATAAAATAAAATAAAAATCACACTATAATAATGGATGAGTGGAGTATAATTTTTTTTTTTGCAGAAAAATAAAATAATTATTTATTTATTTATGCGAACTAGCAGACCAACTCACCATATCCTACTATTGGTCCGCGCGAGTTACAGGTTATACGGAACAGGTTAATGGATTAGATCAATAAACATGTCTCACGCTTTTTAATAGCAAGCTGCAGATTGGTCCGCATGGTGCATCTGCATTTCAATCCCTGTCCGTGAAAATATGTTTTTTCTTTTCTCTTCTATTTAGTAAAAAAACCCATTAGAATTTGGGGAAAATAGTATCTATTACATCTCATATCTATTCAGGAAAGAATATCATGGAATCATTTAAAAAATTAATTAAATCTGAACAATGTTCAAACAAAATTTAGTTAAACTGATTCTATTGTTTACTTTTTAAAAATGTTTAACAAAATTGGTTACAATAATTTCAAAACGGCTTTTTCATTTCAAATTTTTTAAAAAGATAATTTTAATAAGTTATTTTGAAGACTTAGTTACCTTTTATTTATTTAACTTGATCTTCCTATGATAAAAAGATTATAAATCTCTCAATTTTAAAAATACAACAATACCTTTTCAAGATTTAGTTGAGTTCAATAAATTTTAAAATTGAAAAAACGTGTCACTATCTTCGTTAATTTGACATCACTAGTTTTACAAGTTGTCACTATATTTTCGAAATAAATTACACTACAAAAATTAAAATAGTGAATATTGAATTTTTAATGATTTTACTGATTAGATGGAAAGTGCTCATATTGTTAAGTTTTAAAATATATAAGAACTTGGCTAAACCTGTTTTACTAATAGTAGGATTAAACTGAATAATATATATATATATATATATATAAAATTAAAATGTCAATTAAGTATATTCATATAGTTATTTATAATTTTAAAATATAATTAAAAATAAAAAAGGAATATAAATTTATATATACATTATTATAGATGTATGTAATAATAAAATTGATTTGTTATATTTTTATAACTTTTAAAGTAAACTAGTAACGTACAACCCATGTAGCACAGACACGGATATGAACACTGAGATACGTATAATTTTTAAAATGTAGGATATGGGGACATAGATTTTATATATTATATAATTATGAATTATATAAATTGACAGTAAAGATTTATGTACACAATATGTTTTAGTTTCTTTTTAGAGCAGAAAGATATTTTTCATGGCTGATTCAAAATGATTTGTTCCTTATTTTTATAATTATACTAAAAATTTATACAATAAATTTGAGTTTTTAGAAAATTAATGTATTTCTCATTTTTAAAATTGTGTTAGAATCGTGTTAGAATAATCAGAAATTCAATAAATATTTTTTTAATCGGATACTTCACTGATAGATGTTCTACGAGTATCATACAAGTGTCGTGTCTGATACGTGTGTCCGACACGGACACGTTATTTAAAAAAGAGTGTTTGAACTTCATAGCGTGCAACTAAAAGAGAAACGAGTATAACTATATAAAAATTAAAAGAAAGTATTTTAAATATGTTAATCAACACATAAGAAATATCTAGCAAAGAAGAAGTCAGTGATGAAGGAACAACGAAATAATATCAATTAGAAAATTATAATTTTAAGACAATGAAAAGTCTAATTTGTATTTTCTCAATTTGTAAAGTAGTTAACTTAGGTTAATTTAGCTAATTCAAAAGATGAACAAAATAGGAAATAAATAAAAATAATAAACACAAAAGAAATTACAATGGATTTAAAGACCAAAGTTAACACGTCTTTTCAGAATAAAAAAAATGAAGTAACTATACTTTACAATAAAGGTTTAGGAAAAGATATTCCAACCAATTCAAATAAATCAATAATCTTTAGAATATTGCAAAAAATAAATTAAAGACTACTTAGATAACGGATAAGACCAAGAGAGAAGATCCAAACCTGGTTATAAATCATAAACCATTGAATAAACTATCAAAATGGGTAAAATTATCCAAATAACTTGATTTAATTACAAAGTTACATGAGATAATGGTATTCTCAATTTTGGTGACAAAAAATAAAATTTTTAAAATTCTTTTATAGAGTGTTTTAAACACTTATAAATGAAACATTATTTTTCAAGACTTAAAAAAAGCATCTAGTTATTTTTTTTTATAAAAATTGTGTTTGTTGGGCCTAAAAGAATCAAACTATAAATATACTTGTAGACTGTTTCTTCCTGCACCTCCATATCTTCTTCTGCCACCCCATATATAACATGAAAATACATTTTTATCCTTCTTGTGTTACCTCCATAGAGTAGCTTCCAGATTATGTAATCTGGAAACGCATTTGAAAAAAGACTTCCGGATTACATAATCCGGAAGCTAAGAAAGACTTCCAAATTATGTAATCCGAAAGGTAATCATGTATCTGAAAAAAGACTTTTGGATTATGTAATCCGAAAGCTAATTACAAATTTAAAAAATGACTTCCGAATTATGTAATCTGAAATATTACAGATGGGCATTTTTGGAAATAAAAAATTCTATGGAGGTGAAAGAAAAATGTATGGAGGTGCAGAAGAAGCAGTCCTACTTTTATCATTTTCGAATAACAGTTAGATTTTGGGCCTTCAACAATGCCCAGACAAAGCAACCCTAAATTCCCTGAGAACAATCTACAGAACCTAAGACCTATCAAATACTGTGAAAATCAATTATCCATCATCACAGCCCATACATATATTCATACATTATTTCTCAAACTCCTTAAAATTTCACACCTTACAAGAAAATCTCATAATAAACAGTAGGAGTTTCAACTATCAAAAAAAAAACTTAAAGAAAAGCTTTATTTCATGTGGAAATCCAACAAAACCTTTTATCCACTTAAAAGATAATTAAAAAAAAAATAAACTAAACAATCTAAAACTTTAACCTTTTAGAATACATAAATATTAGGTTAAATATGTTTTTTTTCCGTACTTTTACATAAAATTAAATTTTATCTTTAATCTAAACTTTAAACCTTATAAATACTTATAGTAAAAAAACTATTAAAATTAGTTATTTTTAATTTTTTTTTCAAAACAAATTTTTTATTTAAACTAAAATATTAAAATATTTTATACTTACTTATCGCATTATAACATAATAAAAATTCACTATAACATAATAAAAATTCATTTGCCATATGAAAAAAATTAATAAGAATTTATTACAATAATTTCATTATTACAAATATAATAGAAGACAAAATACATATTTAATCCTAAAAATTATAACATTAGGAAACTTCAGACTAAGAATTTATACAAGCATGAAACATTTGACATGAGCATAATTTATTATATGAAAGAAAGAATTTTACTTAAGAAAAAACAACAGAACCTTGCATGCGTAGTTATCAATTAGCATCACTCTGTCTTAATTAGAGTGATGATGATTAAGCAGAAGTACACTTGAAGTTTAAGTCATGTCCATAATTATATTGGCGTCAATGCTAATCACACTTAATTACCTTCATTTTTTATATAATGACCTTCTGTCCCTACATCATGAAACCAAACATAATATCATTAACTGTTACTAAATAAATGCTGGAATGTGCAATTGTGCTCCATGAAAAAAAATATATTGAGTAGAACAAGGTATTAGACTTTTGTTTACTCCCTCCCATGGCGGCTTATATTTTGATATTACTTTGAAACCATGTAGTCTTGCACTTTTCTATTTTCCTTTGAAAAGTCAATTCAGTAATTCTATTTATATTTTTTATTAAAAAAAATATGTTTGTCAGGGTATTTTTTTTTACAGTTAAGAGTGTCTCGTATCTAAGAATAAACTTATTTATTAGATTTATTAGAGTGTATATTAATGATAATTAAATTATATTAAAATTATGTAATGCGAGTGTAAATTGTGACACATGTTTTAACGAAAGTTTAATTGTAAAAGATCAATCAAATTTATAAACAAACATTACAACTAATATAAAATTAAGTTATTATTATAATATTTATCTCATTCAAATATCAACACTCACTTAAGTGTCAAATAATTTTTTTAGAGATATTCTCGATTAAGAATCGAAAGTTCAAACAAATGAAAAATGAAAGATGATAATAACCAAAAAAGAGAAAATTCAAATATTCAACAACCGATGAATATTACTCTCGGAGTTCAATCGGAACAAATTTATTTTCTTGACTTTTTAAATATTTTTTAATAATAAAATAGTGGAAATAGTAGAAGTGGTACTATTTGAAGAAATGATGATGTGGTTTGAAGGACTTAATAGATAAGAGAAGACTTTGTCAAAAAAAAAAAACAAAATGTGTGCAGAATTTCACAGCACACTTTGGTTTCAGCTACTCCATGAAATGGGCCCCACAATGGTGGCCGGTGAATACGATGATGAATTCTGATTCGGCGGCTCCGAAGTCGCACACCAATGGCATCTCATGGACAGCAGCCACAACGATCAACGGTCACCATAAATTCTAACTCTTTTGTTCCATGTTCCGGAAACATGACTTCCAAAGGAGAAAATAAATAATAATTTTTTATAAGTCATAAATTTTTGTAATAATTCCAATAAAGCAGCAATATATAATGATTTATGAGTAAATAAATACCTACAATTATTATTTCATGTTATTATAGTTGATAGTGTACTTTCTCCAAAACATCTCATAGTTGTTATAACTTCAATAAAGAGAAGATTTCCTCCTATAAATACTCTTACTTTATGATTTTTCTAATTATAGTTTTGATATATATTATTTAATATCGCGGCAATAACTTACACCAACTAATTAAAAATTATTAGCACATGTAATATAAATTCTATTCGTTTAATAGAATTTATTTCGACATTATCGGAATTTAAATTTTGTTTGTAAATTAAGATTTGTTTGTAAGTTAATGTTGGTATAACTTTATAAAACTAAACCTTTAGTCTTAATTTTATAAATTCTTTGTTCTTGTCTATAATTTTATAAAGCATTATTCACATGATTAAATATATGATTAAAGAATCGAAATAACAAAGTTTTGGAAGATTAAGCACCGGTTAAAAATTATGAATTTAAATGTTGAAGAAACATGCATTTACAATCTTATAATTTAAATTTGAATATATATATTAAAGTAGACAAATTTTTTCTACACCTTCATGTACTCTTATTGTACTTTCATGCTTATTTTTAATTTCATAAATATACTCTTTTGAGTATGATAGAGAGTATGGTGTTTTATTTTTCATTTTCTAAGTGGTGGTGATTTGTGGTAACTAGTAATAAGATACGTTTTGTGTGTTTTTTTTTTTTTTTGGTTTTGGTTGTGTTTTCTTTTGTCTATTTTTTTTTTGAAAACCACAAAATAAATAAAAAATATCAGTGAGGTGAAAAAATGAAATACAAAATTAAAAAAAAATTATCTTTGAATTGGGAAACATCGAATATAATGAATTTTTTTGTCAATCTTCTCACACACGTTCAAATAATAGAATTATTCTCTCAAACGTCACGACGGAAGAACAATAAAAGTGTTGCGACGGAAAGAGAGGTAGGGGATGCGAGGTGCAACTGAGGTTATTTAAAAATGTTTTAAACTAACTTTTATTAATTAATGTGGAGATGCAAGCAGAATGCATGAAGGTGAAGGGAGAATTTTCCTTAAAATAACTTAAAAAGACTTGGATTCTTGGTCCTAAGTAATGAAAGAAAACAAATAAAGAAACTACATGTTCTCTTGTAATATTCTTTCCTTTTGTTATAATTTTATTTTCTTTCTTTCCCATTCTACCACAAAGCCAATATTCTCCTTCCACTTTAAAAATAACTTAGGCTTTGTTTTGGAGAGTGTGGAAATGGAAAGGAAGAGAAATGAGGAGAAAGAGAGTGAAAAATTGTGTTGTTTGATTTAATGGAAAATGAGTAAAAAGTGAATGGATTTAAGTGAAAAGATTGTTTTCTCCCTATAACCTCCCAATTATTTCTTTACAAATTAGCTCAATTCCTCTAATCCAAATTGCTAGAGGAACTCCCCTTCTCATCTTCTAATTTCTCATCAACAGTGCAATAATCTCATCCAAAACAACATCAGTGTTATTCTTCCCTTTTGCATATATAGTTATCTGTATAATTTTTCACTATAAATTTACTATTATCTTATCTTTATTTACCACTCTTATAATTAGGTGAGAAGAATATTGATTAGAACTAATGTTAGAAATCTCACATCAACTAAAAATTACGACATTTTATATAGTATAAATCAATTTTATAAAATTAAATTAAACTTCAAATTTTTTATTATCAAATCATTAAAACCTATAAATATACTGTCTCCCGAGTTAACAACATCTCTTAATAACTAACATAAAAAATATCATTAGCATAATTTAATCTATATATTTTATTCCACCACTCATTGATGATAAAATAATAACACATAATTTGTTTACCAAGATCGTTTTCTTTAAAAAAACATATTAAATTATATTTCTACTATGTTAGGTGTGCAAAGTTTTTATTATTTTCAATATAAATATTTATTACTTTGAATAAACTAGCTTGACTTAACAGAAGAATTTGACTCTTTGAATAATATGTACAATGTCATAAGTTCAGTCTGCGAAAAAAGCATTTTTACTAGTTTTGTTACTTACGTTACTTTGTAGAAATAGTCGTTTCAAAGTTTTTTTTTACCAAAATCAAGACAATCATTTAACTTTTTTATTTTTAAATATTTATCTATTATACATATTTTAATTTTATTATTATAACTAAGTTTCTTACTTTATATCAATTAAATTAAGAGTATAATTGGAAAAAGTAGATATCTATTTTGAAATTTAAAAATCACAAATTAAAAAAAAACGAAACAGATCATTAAAAAGGAATTGTGAGAGTAATTTTTTACAAAATTTTGTTTCCTTTCTTTAGTAGATTATTTCTTTTGAGCTATATTATTTTTATTTATAAAACTTGAGATCTTTAAATAATCTAAATCCAATTGAGACTGTAATTACATTTTATTAGGTATTTATCATTTCAAGCTAATGGAAAGTTTCATTTTCCTCTTTTTAAAACGCTTCTCTTATACTGAACTGAATATTTTGTCAGTTTTTTTAAACGAATACATTAAATATGACAATATAATTAATAAATATATTTAATGTGGCATTTGTGACAGTTTTTATATTAATGCAATTGGCATAATAAATTAAGTAAAATTTAATGATAGAGTAATAAAACATTAAATGATAGAGAGGAAAAAAACATTTAATTTTATCCCTATTAGTACTATTAGTCTTGATCTTCTTCATCTTTCACTTCATCATTCTGAGTCTGAAAACAATGAAACGTTGAAACGGAAGAGAGTGGGAATTGGAATGTTTTTGGGTTTGTTCATTGGTTTCTGCAAATGAAGTGCTTCTACTTCTCCAACGCAGACGACGAAGATTGCGTGGCAGCGGCACCGAGTTCGCGCTGTTCCACTTCGCGCGTGTCGTGGGCGCGTTCGCTCAGTCTCATGGACACGCGCAGCCGCTCCAACTTCGACTCCGACTCAACGGAATTCTCCGACACGGTGGACTTCCATCACTTCCTGGTTCAGCGCCGCGCCAACGACCTCCGCCTATTCCCCTTCTCAGCGCTGAAGTGCGCCACGCGCGGGTTCAGCCGCGCCCTCCTCGTAGGCGAGGGGGGGTTCGGGTCCGTGTACCGCGGCGTGGTGGAGGAAAAGGAGGTGGCGATCAAGCAGTTGAACCGCAACGGGCAGCAGGGGCACAAGGAGTGGATCAACGAGGTGAATTTGTTGGGAGTGGTGAAGCATCCTAATCTGGTGCGGTTGGTAGGGTACTGTGCTGAGGACGATGAAAGAGGGATTCAGAGGCTTCTGGTTTACGAGTTTATGCCGAATAAGAGCTTGGAGGAGCATCTCTTGGCGCGAGTCCCTTCCACGGTTCTGCCTTGGGGGATCAGGTTGAGAATTGCGCAAGATGCGGCTCGGGGTTTGGCTTATCTTCATGAAGAAATGGATTTTCAGGTACTCTAAGTGTGATGGATTGTGACTTTGCTTTGTCTTGTCATCATTTATGTGATTTTCTTTCAAAACGAACATGTGGGTCTTTGTGGTTAAATTGGAAAAATTGCGTACTTGATGTTGGGCTGTGTTTATTGATTTTACTGAATTCATTCATTTTGGATAACATTGAAGTGCTATATATGTGGCGGATGGATGGATATCTTTTAAGGAATATGATAATTGGTAAAGTGAATGCATGTTGCTTCATACCAATGTGTTTAGTTTTGGTGTGGAATCAAGTTTGAGAGATGAGGATTATTTGGAAGTAAAAGAGAATGTAACATGAGGGAAATTAGGATTATTAGGTGCGCAGATTTGCATATGGGTGTACCAAATGAACAACCAAACTGAGCAGGAAATCGTTGATCTGGATTCGTGCAATTAATGACTTTTTAAGTGCTCTTTTATATGGAATTTTTGTTAGTAAAGCAAATGTTGAGAATTGATTTCTTTTTTCTTTTGTTTAGGATCTAGAGTGAAGTAGAAATATAGAAGAATTGTGAAGATTGAAGAGTTTTATGACTTGGACATTCCTCTTTGGCATTTTTAGCATTAACAGTGGTTTATACAAGCCCCACCAGATTTTGGCACGACTTAATTATTTTTTATGTTTGTGGATGGTTTGTAGTGTGGATAGATATCTTTTACAGCATTTCACATCTGCTAAACACCATAGAGAACTTTTGTTGAAACACACTATTGATTATTGCCAATTTGCCACTATTACTGGTGCAGCTAATATTTCGGGATTTTAAGGCGTCCAACATCCTACTGGATGAGAACTTCAATGCAAAGCTTTCTGATTTTGGACTGGCTAGGCAAGGACCTTCAGAAGGGTCTGGCTATGTTTCAACAGCTGTAAGAATTTGTCTGTACCCTGGGGAAAATTCATTATATTCTACAACTATACATATCATTGTTTGGAAATTAAAAGATTTGCATTATTAAATCAGATCAATGTGTCTTCTGGCTGCTTATTTTCAGCAAATTAAACTATATTTTACCAATTTTCTATGTGAACAAGTCCAATTTATGAAAAGCCAATGATGATCTGAAGTCTGAATATTTGTTTTTGATCCTGATATTTTGCTGCTATGCAAAATAAATGACTTATTTCTTTGCAAAGGTTGTTGGCACCATAGGTTATGCTGCACCAGAGTATGTTCAGACTGGTAAGCTAACTGCTAAGAGTGATGTGTGGAGCTTTGGTGTAGTTCTTTACGAGCTAATCACTGGGAGGAGAGCTGTAGAGAGAAACCTACCTAAAACTGAACAAAAGCTTTTAGAGTGGGTTAGACCTTATGCTTCTGATCCTAGGAAGTTCCATCATATTGTAGACCCTCGACTTAAGGGACAATACTGCATCAAATCAGCTCATAAAATTGCAATCCTAGCAAACAAGTGCCTCATGAAACAGCCAAAGTCTCGCCCAAAAATGAGTGAGGTGGTCGACTCTCTTGGAAGCATTATTATTGAGACAGATACTCGGGATGAATGCTTTCCCCAAGCTGCTGTAGCCGCCCGAGAAGAAAAAGAAGAGAAGGTATCTGTAGAGGAAACTGAACCTGAACCAGCTAAACAAGGGAACAATTACCTGAAGAAGGTTTTTGAATTCAAAGACATGGTCAGCTTAAGAAACAAGTCTATTGGAAGGTTGGATTGGAAAAGTTGGGCGCCTGGACTAGTAAGAAGTTGGTGACTAAGTGACCTTACAGTCAGTCACCTGCTAATCGCAAATCCGCAATGTTTGTTGAACACATAGTTTTCAGTCAGTGAAATCGACATTGTCAGGCATACCGTTAACATGCTGGTATATACCCAATTTTGTACCAATTAATAATGTTATGTACAGCTTAATTTTAAGGAAACTTATAATTTATTAATGATTTTGCCTTCTCATACTAACAACGAATTTAGTCATCAATATTTTGGCAATAACTGGAATGAAAAGTTTTCATCTGTACTCCTTTGAGCCTTGCAACTTGCATTTATCATGTTTTTTTTATAAATAAAAAAAGTTACTGGAAATATTTTATCAATAAAACAAGGTCAGATTACAGCGCACTGGTTTCACTTCTGTATGTTTCATTTAATGTAAATATGTAATTAGGTTTCTTTTGGGCTTCTGTGTGAAATATTTGTTTATAAATGCTAGCCTTTATGTAAACAAGGTTCTTTATATAACTCTATTCTGTCTTTAAATGTAATAGTATTCAAATTAAGGAAAAATATATTAATTTCCTCATTTATATTAAGATTATTTGTAATATTTTAATTTTTTTTATCTTTTATTTATTTGTTTATATATTTGATGTTGTATATATAACTTCTCTCTTTTTTATGCGTATGATAATTAAGAAAATATTTTTTTTCTTTTTTTAGAACATACAATCAGATCCACTTTAAATACTAGAAGTTTTAAAATAACAGATAAATAGATATTTTTCAATAATGACAGATACATTGTATATACTTCTAACTATTAATAAGATTTGTTTGGTAAATGACTTTTTAAGTTCCTTAAAAAAACGAAGTTCCGTGGTTTGTTCGTTTTCAGAATTTCAAGATTGGAAGTTCACACGCAAAATGGTCGAATGAAATAAATTTACATTTAATGAAAACATCAAAATAGAAGTTTACACGCACTAGTTAAGAGTATACTGTAGTACATTTACATTCAATTGACGGAGGAGTTAATTTATTAGGGTCTTTATAAGGAGTATCTTTAGGTCAACATTTGTCATATTTTATTATTAGGAAAAATTTGAGACAATTTTGGCATTCGAAGAACCTGAGAGAATGAAAAAAAAGAACATGTTCACATCAGTTTGAAGAAACCTATGTACGTACTCAACTTTATTTATCACCGATTTTTCTTCATGGTTGTTCCGTGAAAATCATACTGTCGGATACAGACATCGTTGAATCTTCCAGAGCGTGTCCAAAACTTGTCTGATTGATCGTGAATCTTGCATGAAGTCACTCTTCCATGTGAATCGGGACAAACGGTCATGGTGAATTCGATTTGAATACAAAGAATTTTCACTATTCCCACTTTTATTGTGATAGTTTCAATCAAGCACTACTTGACATCTACAAATCCTTGGCAACCCCGAAAATAACACCGAGAATTTGCAAAGGTTCCAACTTAGTACAATACACACTAGAGGATAATTGTTGTTTAATAATCCAAAAATTAGAGTTAGATAATAATGTTGAGATGTAAACAGGAAAATACACTTACAGAAATTTCATATAAATAATTACACTCGTGCATTCTTTACACTGTGAATGAGAAAGCCTTTTATTCTCCAACTATTTTGTGAGTGTGGCCCATTTGTTTAGCTAATCGTAACAAGTTGGTATCAGAGCTTGTGTAGGAAAAGGACCTGTGAGAGTGAGAGAGCACCATTGTTAGTGAGTTGAAGCATTGCTGCGAGTATCATACCTAGGAACTTCCGCATATTTGATGGGGAAGGCTACGATGATTGGTGTGTGAAGATAGATACCATTCTCAAGTTTCAAGAACCTCCAAAGAATGTCTCAGAAGAACAGAAGCATGCATATAAAGAGGGCAAGAGGTTCGATTGCAAGGCTCGAGTTTTGCAGCATTAGTGTGTTTCCACAATGGTTTTCCAAAAATTTTCCAAATCCACAATTTCAAAACAAGCATGGGATGCTCTAAAACAAGTGTACGGAAATTATGGGAAAACAAAGAAGGTAAAGTTACAATCTCTTCGAAGGCAATATGAACTTCTTTCCATGACTGACCAAGAGAGCATTGCGGAATATTTCAACAGAATCCAAGTTTTGCCTAATACGATGAGAGCTTATGATGAGATGGTGGATTGAGAGACATGAGCAGAGAGTGTTTGAGAGGAAAAAGTAATGAGAGGTTTGCAGAACAGGCTTTGCAAGCCAGAACCAGTCAGAAGAATAGAGGTCGTCGTGGCCGAAATAAAAGAGGTAGAGGAAGATCAAGAGGAGGCAGAAGTGGAGATTCAAATGGCTCCACCTCTCAAGATCATTCTTATGTTGGCTGTAGCAATGAGCAGAGAGAAAATTCAAACTCTAGAGGAGGCAATCAATATAGAGGGAGAGGTGGTAAAAAGAATCTTGATAAAAGAAGGGTGAAGTGTTATGACTGAAAAATTTGGGCACTACTCTTATGAGTGATGGTAGGGTAGTAATGCTAACAGAAAATGCAAGAAAGATGATGAGACTCTTCTAGCACAAGATGATCATGGATCTGATTCAGATCAAGTGCTGTTACTGGTGACGACAAACAGTGATGAGGATTGCTTTTCTTGGTATCTTCATACTGGGTGCTCAAACCACATGACAGGAAATAGGGACTGGTTGATAGATCTCAATCCAAATGTTAAAAACAATTTGACGTTTGCTGACAACAACACAATTTCTGCAGAAGGAATAGGGAAGATGATGATCACACACAAGGATGGAAAGATAGCATATATGCATGATGTAGTGTATGTCCTAACAATGAAGAATAATTTACTTAGTCTGGGGCAACTGTTTGAAAAGGGCTTCACCATGGCAATGCAACAAAATCACATTGAAATCTATGATTCCAAGCAAATGCTGGTACTCAAGGCGCCCCTATCCAAGAATAGATCAAAATCAACTTAGATGCTAATGCAATTCAATGCTTATCCACCATCAACACTGAGGAAGAAAGTTGGCTATGGCCTTACAGACATTGTCATTTAAACTTTAAAACAACTCAGCTGTAAGCAAATAGTGTAGTTTGCCACCGGTTTACTCCCCACATAAAGCATGTGTGATAGGCAAGCAACCAAGGAAAGTTTTCAAGACTGCTACACCTCAAAGTGCTAAGCAAGCTTTTAGTGTTCTCCATTTAGATGTACGTGGCCCTCTTGACACTATTCTCGTGGGTGTAACAAGTATTTTCTGACCTTAGTAGATGAACTGACTAGAAAGATTTGGATATACCTATTGAAAGAAAAAGTTGAAGTGTTCTCCCTATTTTTGAAATTTTGTACATTAGTTGTAAGACAAATTGATTTGAAATTGAGGATACTCAGATGGTGCTGGTGAGTATAATTCTAGAGAATTAAATGAATTTTGTGCTGCAAAAGTATTGAAGATAAAATGACAACACCTTACATGCCTCGACACAATGGTCTAACTGAAAGGAGAAATAGGACCTTGCTAGACTTGGTCAGATGCATGCTTAAAGGAAAGGGGTCGCCTCATTACTATTGGGGTGAGGTTACTGCTACTTATGTACTAAATAGATGCTACACAAAGAGATTTAAAACAGTTACACCTAAAGAAGCTTGGTATGAAGATAAGCTTGTTGTGCATCATTAGAGGATCTTTGGGTCACTATGTTACAGACACATTCCAAATGAGAGAAGATATGTTTCAGTTGCAAGGATGGAAACAGTTCGACTTGTGACTGCTATTGCTAGTTCTAAAAGTTGGATTGTGTGTCAGTTTGATGTTGAGTCAACCTTTCTCAATGGTCCTTTAGAGGAAGATGTATATATTTTGCAGCCACCAAGATTTGAAGTCAAGGGAAAAGAACATCAGGTGTATAGACTAAAGAAAGTCTTGTATGGCCTTAAACAAGCCTCTCGAGCTTGGAATAAGTTGATTGATACTTTCATATCCAAGCAAGGCTTTGTGAAGTGCATGGTTTAATTGTCATAGGAAGTGTGCAGGCTGAGATTGAGCAATTTAAGGTGAAAATGAAATCAGAATTTGAAATAATTGACTTGGGAACTCAAGTATTTCCTTGGTCTTGAAATTGTGCACACTTATAAGGGAATACTCCTACACTAATTTTATATAAATAGTCGTAGTGATGTATTATTTATGTGAATGAGAAAGCTTCTTGTTTCTTTTCAACTATTCTTTGAGTATGCCCTATTTGTTTAGCTAATCCTAACAATAATCTATAAACAGACACATGTGACTTTTCACTCAATGGATCCATGGTTTTCCAACTTGCAGTAATCTGCACTGTAGTTCCGGTAAGACACTTTTATTTGATACTTCTTTTTTTATCTATAGTGAGCTGTTCTTGACGTGAACCATTCACTGTGGTATTATATTCATATTGCACAACAAAATCTACCCTGCATCCTTTCACCATGATGGAAAAAAAAAATCCTTCCAGGATATCAATTCATTTCTCAAACTCTCACTGATTTCACTTTGTCCAAAATTATGCCTATATTTACAAGAAAGAAATCACAGATAAGTTTCGCTACAAGTTCTATGTGAAAATGCACATTGCAATTAAGTGTAACAACATAGAGAAGGAACACTGCTTACAAATATTGAAAAACAACAAAATTGAGCTAACCAGAGCTACACAAGAAAGTATCTGCAGTTCCAGATATTTTGACTAATGTTACAAACAGAACCTAAAATATGTACATGCAATAATACTAAGATATGTAAAGCCTATTAGATAAACATGTGTGATATGAACGTGTTCATGTTTATGTGGTAACATGCAATTTTCAAGGACGTGTATTTGCAATGTCATGTGAGAGGGGGGAAACTGAAGTTGTAACGCTTCTACCATGGATTAAATCATCAGCACTTTTTCTACGACCACGAGAAGTATTCACAGAACGATTATGATGTACATGGGGAACCTGCAACTGCTCCAAATCTGTGACAACTTCTTGCATGTTTGGTCTAAACTTGGATTCTGTTGCAAGGCATCGCAGAGAGAGGGTAGCTACCTTAAAAGCCTCATCTATATCATATTGGCCTTCAAGACGGTTATCTAACACACTCAAAAGCTTTCTCTTGTTTGCCATGTATGGCTTTGCCCATTCCACCAAATTGTGCTGTCCTGATGGTCTGTTCTTGTCCACAGCCCTCCTGCCAGATAACAGTTCTAGCAGCACAACTCCAAAACTGAAGACATCACTCTTACCACTCACATGGCCTTCACCAACATATATTTTAGTCAATCACCAAAATCATATTTAAAATGAGTTCAGAAGTGTATGTGTATAGAGACCAAAACATAAAGTTGTCAATATGGAAACAAAATCAATAATTAGTTTTAGTTTTATTGTCTACAATGACAGAATCAGATTTGAATAGAAGATCTTGTCTAAACCTGAATAAATGATATTAAGTTGAATCTTGACAAGCTTATGTACTCAATAAAAACGAAATATGAAATCAAGGGCACCTAATATGCATAAGAATAGTTGCCAAAGTCAACGGCTGAAGTTGCCATTTCATTATGTAAAAGGTTGTACTGATGTTTTTCTAAATGTCAAGAACCAAATTAAGTAATAGTGCCAATTTTGAAGAGTGTATAAATATATATTTAAACGCACAATACCTGTGGCTAGATATTCTGGAGCTGCATATCCGTAGGTTCCCATTACTCTGGTGGAGACACGACTTTTGTCACGTGTAGGTGCGTCCTTTGAGAGCCCCAAATCAGCAAGCTTTGCATTATAATTCTGAAACAAATCAGCAAAGGGATCTTCAGATATGATATCTAAACAATTTTCTCTAATTATGAAACCTGATAGCCATGTGTCTGTAAAGGGCACATACTGAATCCAGCAAGACATTTGAGGTCTTGAAATCTCGATATATCACTTTTGTTTCAGCACTGTGAAGAAATGCAAGCCCCTTGGCAGCACCAAGAGCGACTTTCAAACGCAGGCCCCAAGAAAGAGGTTGAAAATATGAGCCTCCTGTTGCAACAATGTTACTGATGTTAGGCACACTTCACAAGGCCAACGATTTGAAAAGATAGGACATGAAGAACTCACTCATGAACAAGTGATTCTCCAAGCTACCACGAGGCATAAATTCATAGACCAGTAGACGGTCTCTATCTTCAAAGCAATATCCAATTAATTTCACTAGATGAGGATGAGAAAGCTGTCCTAGATAGTTTACTTCATCCTAACACACAAGAAATTTAAACACTGTAAAGCAAACCCATGTAAGGGTAGCACTTAATCCTCCTTGTTTTCCAAGTTTTCATAGCATTATAGTGTGAATATAAATGTTCTTACAATCAGAAATCATTTTTAGTAGAAAATAATAAACTTATCATGCATGAAAAAAAGTTGTAATTGAATGTCAGTACAAACAACTTTTTCACTTGCATGAGTGCATATATTATATGTTCATTGTTTACACCATACAAAATCACTACACGCTCGATGTAGTTAAAAAGTTGAGTTTAGTTTAGAAGAGAAACATGGATAAGATAAGGCACCTCGAGACTTGCTTCATGAGTCATACCATGCCTTGCCTATAAAGAAAAATATTCTCAGACATGAATTCATAGTTAAACATTTAACAGAAGCAGTGTTTGCTTCTTAATTAGCAGAAGTAAATCAAATCCAAGTGTTTAAAGTTTAAAGAAATAGATTAAACTCACCAACCACTCCTCGTGACCTTGGAAGCTATCCTGGCTAAGTCTTTTCACAGCAACAACAACCCCCGTTCCAGGTTTGGTTGCAGAAAGTGAGTGATCGTCAATCCAGCCCTTAAAAACTGATCCAAAACCACCCTCTCCTAACACACTGTCCTTACGGAAATTTCTTGTGGCAGCAGTAAGTTCTGTCAAACTAAAGCTCTTCAGACTGGATGAATGCAAGATCTCACCTCCACTCTGAAGAGTATGAGGCACCGAAACCTCAGAGACCTTACTAATTGTGCTACAGAGATCTTTCGTAATTTTACTACTTGGACTGCTGAGATCTTTGGCCTCGACGCTCACATGCTTTGATTTTAACCCTGAGATGATATCATGGATATAATCCAAGTTCAACTTTCATACACTACATGGCATATATCAAACATATGGCACATTCATTCAGCTAAAAAAACTGGATGTTAGTTAGACAAAGTTATTCTTAAGAATTAAGTGAGTAAATTTTGAAGAAAACAGTCAAATTCCCAAGGTTAAGACCAGATGAAAGAATTGATTGAGTAGTTTCAATATATTGAAACGAGATATTTGGGCCTCAAAGAACAACTGAAAGAGTGTTGTTGACAAACCAAACTCATTAAACAAGGGCTAGCAAGGAAGCCAGGCTTAGTTAAAAACAACTTTGGCTGATTAAAATTTCCATGCAGTCTTCTACAACCACAGGGGATGAGAAGGAGCTGAAGTTGAGTAAGATAAAAGTGGAGAGCACCAAAACCAATCAACACAGAAGCACATGGATCTAAACTCGTTTCAAAAGCATGTAGCCAGAGTGCTAAAACAAAGGTAAAGAAAAAATTGGAATATATACCAGTTTTAGGTTTGGTGCTCAAACAAACTCCCATGATAGAAGGAATACTGATTCCTTGAGCCTTGTTGCCTGTAGATCACAACAAAGCAAGTTCATCCACATCAGGTCCAGCAGAAGCCATGATCATGAATTGTAAAGAAGGCAAAAATGAAAAAATAAAGATGTGATAAAAAAAATGGAAAGAAGAAGAAAAGAAAAGGCCAAGAAAACCTGTTTGAAGTAAAGCTGAATCAGGGGTTATAGGAAGAAGGAGAATGGAAGAAAGTACAGGTAGCCTACAGGGAGATGCAGGAAGCGAGGGACACAAGTTTTCTGACTTGTTAGGGAGGCATTAATATTAGTGTTAACTTGTGTGTGGCCCCTAGAGATAGAATAGAAAAACCATTCAAAAGTTAAAGAACAAGTTGACCAAAGTTTCAGATAAAAGATTGGAAGGATTAGTAAAGACAGAGAGATAATAGGGAGGTTGAAGTGACAAAGGAAGGTGGGTATGTATGGCCATTCAAGTAGCATTGCATGGCTTGATGTAATGTAAGGGACTCCTTTTGCTCCAGATTATACTCCATAACCAATTTTTTTTTTTTTTTTTTTTGTTGTCTAAGAGTATAATCTTGGTTAGTTATTTAACTCGTACAGAAACCATAGAAAAGCTTATTGTGAATGGGTTGGATTATTATTATTTTTGGTTGGCATTGATTTATGATATATGATAAGGTGGTAGAATGTTTCCTGGTTTGGCTTTTGTTCTGTTTTGTTTGAGAGTGGATGGTTTGGAGGGTAGGGTCTTGCATCAAGTTGGAAGAAGCCTTGGTTGTTTTGTAGCATGCCATGGACCACTTCACCTTTTGCCACTTGCTGTTTTAATGTTGACCACACTTCACGCAAGGGAGTCTCAACACGCTCACTACTCGTCATCCATGTCCCATATCGGAATATCCTAATTTTATAATACCCTCGTGTCATTTCCTAACTTTATATACTGATTTCCAAACGTCAAAAATATAATTTAGATTATTTTAATAATTAACTATGCATAATTAAATATTATTATTGGTCTTAATCTCGGGATAGGGAAGAAAGTGGTTTGTCTTCAAGTGTTGTGACTCTGGAATATTACAAGAAAATTAAATAAAAATTAATTTTAGAAATAAAAAATAATTAATTTTTATATTAATTAAATTAAATATTATTTTAAAGACTAAAAAGAAATTATGATATCTAGACTAGTTTCTATTATTGATAAATAGTTTTTAAATTGGTATTTAATTAGTTATCAAAGTTTTAGCTACCAACTTTAGAATCTAAATAATTTATAATTAAAATCTTTGTAGTTAAAAACTCGGTAGTTAATTAGATACGAATTTAGAAACTATTTATGAATAATAAAAACTAATTTAAATACCAATAATTTTTTTAGTCTCTAAAATAGTATCTAATTTAGTAAATATAACAACTAATTATTTTTTGTCTCTAAAATTGGTTTCTATTTAATCATTTCCTAATAGTGATAGGATCGTTGAGTTGGTCGAAGATAATGATGGTAAATCTATCTTTAAAAAATTTTTCTGACGTTCAAATCAGTAAGAGAATAAAAATTATAAGTATAGAAGTGAGTATTATAATTGAGTGAGTACTCCATGTATTTATAGATCTTTTTGGGCCTCAATTATGGTGTTAAAATATATGTAAAATAAATAAGAGATATTTGAAAATATGTTATTCAATCAATTATTACTATTCAATATTTTAGTGATATGGTTGCTTTTGATTGAATTATGTCTGATTTTATTAGTTTGCATTTGATTTGATTGGATTTTTATATTATTATGTGTATACATTTAGGATATGGGTAGGTATATAAGCCTCCCAAGTTTGGAATCCAAAAAGAGGTGCAGGTGGATTGATATGAGGGATGCACAAGTTTGTAGTTTTAACCTATTTGGGTTTTCAGAGATAATCGTTGAAGTTGGATTCTGCACAACTCTTTTATGGCTAAGTTGGCTTTTTTAGTCGCTATGGCATGACTCATAATATTGCATTTTTGAATGTTTTTCAGTATGAATTAATGAGGGAGTTTTATTAGTAATGATGAGTTTTGTCTTTTTTTGAGGTGTCTAATCATTTTATTAGTTAATGAGGGTTTTTAATAATTTTCGAGGGAGTTTTGCCTTCTCGTGACATATAACATTCTGCCTTCTCATGACACATTGGCCTAAGTAGCAACAATTTAAATATCACTGTTTCGCGTCTAAAGAGTTTCGTTTTACTTTATATTTAGCTATCGTTTTGTCTCTTGTCATTTCTTCTCTTCCATCCTTTTGAGCCCTGAAATTTTTACTAGTGCTTCACTTCCGTTGTCATTTCCTATGTCTCCTCTTTGGTATGTTCCCAATGGCCTCCTCTTCCTCTTCGCTTTCTGATTCTTCTGCTGCAAATAGTCTTTAGTGGATAGGGAAGTTGTTGGTATTGTGGAAGGTTCGTCCACGAGTCATATTGACTCTTTTATGGAGGGAAATGCCACAAAGGAAGTTACTTTTCCTTCGTCTCTTGTCATTTCTCCGACAAGGATAATCACTGCTATTCAATCTAAGGCTGTTAAACGGAAGCTTTCCTTGCATTAGGAACCAAAAGTCGTTGAGCCTCCCCTTATCAAAAGGAAGAGAAAAGATAAGTTTCCATTAATACCCTAAGTATTTTTAGGGTTTGGGGGAGGTAGTTGTTTTACCTTCCGATTTCACTTATAGGAAATTTGTGGAAGAGTTTATTTCCTCTTTTAACATTTGTTCTGATAGTATAAGAGAATTTATCATGATCGAGACTTTCGACCCTAGTGATAAAGTTTATATAAAATAGAAACCAATAAAGAGGATTTAATTTTTGTGTACGAATTCTTCTTTAAGGATCTCAACATACTTTTTCCTCTTTCCCTTTTCGAGTGTCGGATGTTGAAGACCATGAATAAGTCTCAACTCAACTTCATCCCAATAGTTGGATCTTCTTAAAGGCCTTTCAAATACTGTCATTACCTCCAAATTTCTCCAACCATAAACAAGTTCATATATTTTTACCAATCAAAACATGGCTCTAAAGTTGGTTGAATATCTTTTGATGGTGCTTAGTGATCCCCTATTTCCTATACTTCTTGTTTCAAGAACTTTAAAAATTGGTTTTTAAAACTCAAGAGTTCCCAAGACTCAGAAAAAACTATTTTCCTATCTTTACCATACCCCTTGGTTCCCACTATACTAGCAAAGACCTAACAAGTGTAAATCAATGGTTGAATACCTTCTTAATATCAAAATCCTAAAGAACCTTTAAAGACCCCTAAGCAACAAAGGTCTCATTGGCATGCCTCTTCATGGGGATCTTATTTCTCACTTTCTATGTAAGATTCTTATTCTTAGTTTTTCTTTGCATGATATTTTTGAAGTTGGCTTACTTTTTTTTTTTGTTTTCACACATCTCAAAGAAACTCTAAGCTAAAGCAGATGTCTCTACTCTCGAAAAAGATTTACTGGCCAACTTTCAGTAGTCTTCAAAAAGAATAAAAGTGGAACTCTTGTACCAGTTGGAAGCTCTACGAGAATGTATTTATCCTGATTGTCATCTGTTTATTATAGTAATAGAAAGGAAAAACCTCTTTTGAAAAAACTCACAATTATACATGGTATATAATGATGCTTGTTTTTGTATAAATAAGACATCATTAGTTAAATAGTTGATATGGGTGTCATCCATATCCATAAAAGTTAGACTTAACTTTTAATTAGTTTTTGTTTGTATAAGTTTGTTGAAATGTCATTAAGATAATTAATTTTTTTTAGATATACAAAAAAATAGTTTTCATATAAGAAAACGAGTAGGCATCGAGATAGGAAAAAATATCATAGATTTTTGTGTGATGCTCTTACACTAAGATTCTTCTATATTTCTAATCCATGGAGGGACTCGAATTAGTCACAAAATTGACAACAATAATTTAAAATAAATTCTGATAGGTTATATTTTTCTCTGATAAGCTTTATGATAGGTTATATATATCAAATATAGAACAATATAAACAGTTATCTGTTAAAATTTGTATAGATTATTAGTCATTTCATAAGATATTATATTAAAGAATTTAAGACTTAATCAGTAGTCTTAACAATCTAACTACTTTCTTGCTCATTAATGAATGTGTAGTCCAATAAAGTCAACTATAATAAAGGTTTAATATCTGTCTCCTAGTCTACAGTGCTCATAAACAGTAACAAAATATCACGAAGTTATTATTGGTAAAATCTTTTCTTCTGAATACTGATTCAACTCTTATTTAACATAAGAAGTCTGGTAATCCAAATTTGTAAAATTTTAAAAAGACTAAAAAATATATTTTTCTGGGATGAAAAAGCAAGGTCTATAGAACTCAGAAGACAATTTTAATCTTTTTAATTAACAAAAAATATTTTCTCTGATTTTGTTGTATTTTCCATCCTTTTCTTTCCCATCTTCCCCTTTTCATCTTTTGGGCTATCTTTATTCTAGTGATGTCCTTTCCACTTTGCCTCTGTCAAAAGCCCTGTGGCCATCGTTAAAAGAACAAAAAAAATCTGTTTAAATATTTAAACAGATAGCAGAACATTAAATTATCCATTTTTATATATTTAGAGTGTGATTGAGATATAATTCTTTTTACTGTTTCAATAAAATTACAGTCATAATAATTTTTTTATTTGAATAAATTAGCTGGAAAATATTTTAATATAATTAATTTTATTTGGATTAAAAAACAGCTTTTATGTAGTAAATTACGAAAAAAATATATGTAGTTATGCCAAGGTTACCTCTTGAGCATTAGCAGGGTGCAACCTTTCATGTCCTAAAGGCCCAAGTTGACTTTTATGCCAAAACAACATTCTCCAAATTTCATAATTTAGCTTCAAATAGGATTATAGTTAGCAAGGACATTGATTGCTAATAAAATATAGAGACAGGTGCACACAAACACAATACATAAACATGTCATATTTTAAAATTTGGACAAATGGTTATGGTTGACACCAACTTCACCTTTTAGGTTAAAAATTATTAGCACAAATGGTTTTTTTTTTTTTTTCCTTTTACAAAAACAAAGTGCTAAATACCAGAAAGGTGGGAAACACAATCCATTTTTATTTACATGCTCAGATATCAACAAATTTCACTGCAAGAATGATGGGTTTTCCGTAGGCAAGTAGCATCAGCAACAACATAAGAGATGAATTACGTCTTAAAAAATACAATAGCAACTATGTAGTAAAAATACAATAGCAACTATGTGTACCAATACTACGTAATATTTTTTTACAATTCTCTTTAATAATTTTCATATTTCTAATTTTTAAAATTTAATAGTTCATTTTAATTAGTATCTTTTCAAACAAATTATTACAATTATGCAGTTGCATTCTCCTTTCATTACACAACATAGGAAAGGTTTTCTTTGTCGCCTATTGCTGTGCAGCAAGCAAATAATCTATGAAGTGACTGAAGTGTGTCGTCGAGGCTAGGCAAATGAACTATTCTTATTACGTCATTAACTAATTTTAAGAATAAAACTAAATATTTTCCTTTATATCAAAACTAATTATGCATGAACATGAAGCAAAAACAATTCTCTAGATGGAACATTATTCCTAGAATTACAAGAACGTGTACTCCATTACAAAAGTGAAATAGCCCTTTTATTTACGTTAATCTCTCTTACTTCACCAAACTATAAAACGACTTGAGATATCACGACCACTTTTTTATATTCAAAATTCATTTTGGGCTCAAGAAAATACTATTTTTCCCTAGGCCCAAATAAATAACAAGAAACTTAGGAGCCCAAATAAATATACAAAAAATTGGAGAGCCCAAATAAATATCATGAAATTGATAGCACAACTCAATTATTAGCATAAATAACGTCTTTTAACCAAAAAAAGACGTTAAAAACCATAACCTGGCCAAGTGAAACCTTAAAAACATTTCAATAAAAAAGAATCGTTGGAAGCAACAACTCAATTTAGGCTGCTCGATTTGCAAACCAATTACATATCAATCAAAAATCAATGGGGCATATTTTACCTAGTGTTAAATACTATTGAATGCACCTAATCCAAAGCAGTTAGTGGCATAGGCTTTCTGCATAGTATTGAACCAGTTATACGTGAAATAGACCTTATGGAAGGTGAGAAGGTAAGTCCTTAGATCTTCACAATGGATAAAAAAAATAGTTAGGTAGCGAAAAAACCCAAACAAACAAGTATCAGGATTCCAAAAGCACTGTGATTGTATCATCACAAATTTATTTAACAAGGATTGTTGCGTACTAATTGCAAATTAGTATTCTCTACAATATCTCATTTCTCAAGACCAAAAATGTAAGTAAGCGAAGTGCATGCAAAATAATAATAAACAGTTTTCCATTTAAATAAGTTAACAGATATATCAATCTTGTGTTGCAGCTCCTTGGTTGAGCTCGGCAAACCTCATGCCAACCCGCATAGAATGCTTCAGAAATTTCTCTGCACATCTTCGAACACAGGTTTCCTCTTGCTTTTGCAGGGATTTATGCTTAAATGTGTCAACACAATCAGTAAAGCATCTCTCAACCAGAGAATTATACATTCTCAGACTGCAATGAAACATAAATCTTAATCAGGAATTCCACCTAATACAAGCAAAAGATCAACTAAACAAGCAATTGCTATGTCATGATTGACAACGTCATCCCAAAAAACAGAAAGTTGTTTGTGTATTCAAATATTTACCATTCACAGATAAAATAAATTGTCAAAATGTTCCAAACTAAAAGATTCATGCAAAATTTTAAATGTAATAAACTATTAAATTCATTCTTTATAGAATTAACATATGTCCTAAAGGACCCCTAAAGTAATGAACTATATAGGTAAACCTCTTCAAATATTAGAAACCATTCTAAGTAGTCCTTTCAGTATTGAAAAACCCTCCATGATTAACCCATCCTAGTAAATATATCAAACTTAAAGACATCACCTAATTAGTTTTATTACTTTAGGGATGTTTAGAAAGGAAATTGATACTTAGGATGCCAAATTGATGGCTCAATCTTTCAAAACACAGCCAGCAACCACAATTTCAGCAGCAATGTGAAAAATTTTAGAGTCAATACAGCAGGAAGTTCCCGTAATTACAAATGAAGACTAATAAAGGGGTCTAATTTGATTGAACGGAACTCGTTTTAAACCATCTAGGCCACTTTAAACAAATGTCGTTCCCAAAACGTCCAGAAGCAACATTCGCGTGTTGCGCTGGTTTTAAGGAGAACTTCACTCTGGGCTTCAAAAAAAGGCACACACAGATTCGAACAATAGTGGTGCCCGTCACTAACAAATTAGCATGAAGCCCCCCAGATCTTAAAGGGAGTCATCAACCGCCAGCTCATACAATATACGGTACATAAATTCCAAGTCTTGAAAAACGGAGAACGAATAAATGTAACAAATTGAAGATGATAAGAAGCGAAGGGAATTGAACCTGTCACGGATTTGGAGCTGCTCCATCATGGCAGACATTCTTTGCCTATCTGCCTCAGGGAGCGATTCCATATCCGCTAACATGCTTTTGTCCATACTTGATCCACCGATTAGTCACCGCCGTCGAGGGTTTTGCAATAAATTATGGAAGAAACTGCGATTCTGTTCTGCGATCGAGACAAAACCCTAACGCGGTAGAGCATGAAGAAGAGGAAGATGACGAAGAAGAAGGTATATATAGGTCACACCACCAGTTTCCACTTAACCTAAAGTTATTCAGGGTTTCAGCTTTGAACTAAAACGCATCGTTCCACGTATATCTCTGTCTTTTCGTTTTTATTTTTTATTTTTATTTTCAAATAAAAGTAAAAAGCTAATAAAAAAGGGTTACCTTTTTTTACTTAAAAAACACAAATATTTTTTTTTCAAAATTAAAATACTTTTCATTTGATAATAATAATAATATTTAAACATGCTTCTAATAAATTTACTTTAATTCATTTATATATATACACACACAGATACAAAATATATAAAAAGAATAAACTAGTTACTTAATTTAAGAATATTTTTTAGTCTAAATTAATGGATAAATTAGACCGATACTCTTGAATGAAATATTTGTTGGTAACAATTTTTTAGATTTTTATTCCTGAAAACATTTTTAGGATTTTTTAAAATCTGGCACATATTTTAATATCAACAATTTAAAAGTATATTTTGTGCTTTAAAAAGTCTATCTATAATTAAAATAAAAATATATCACGTTATAACTCTTTTATCATAAATATAAGGCATAATTTTTATGTTAATTATCATATAATAATTATATATTCATACATTTTTTTGTTCTGAGTTTTAACTATATAAAATAAATAATTATTCTGCGAATTTACCAGTTATTTCGACACCTAATAATTCTCAAGTTTATAAATCTGCAAATTATGTTTTCAGAAATTCAAATTTATAATTCTCACGTTTTTAAAACGAAAAATTGTTTTTTTTTTAGCTTTTTTTGAGATTCGAAATCGAAAGTAAATAAAAAGGGACAATAACATAAGACACCTATGTTGAACCCGCGTATTCAAGTTCAAAATCTGTTTTTGGGCAATAGTATTTTAAAGCCCAAATATTTGGACAAAAAGGCCGTTTAGGCCCGACACTATCAATGAGTATATACAATCAATTTCATTTGCTCTTAATTATTTTTGAAATAAAACTAATTATATTTATACTAGTAATCAATCAGAAGAAAAAAAATAAAACTATATCAGGGGACACTTTCATATTCTGATAATTTATTTTCCATATATTTTCATTTACAACACTATATTGTTTTACATTTTGCTATTCCTTTTATTTTTATAGACAATGAAATTAATTTATAATATTATTAAATCAACTCCTCTGCTTTTGACCATCCCTATAGCACTGAATATACTATAATTATTTATATAATATGAGAAGAAAACTTTTGAATACTCTCTACATGTATAAAATTTCTTAGAGTTCCATATACTTTTTTGAAAACTTTTGCACTTTATTAAACTTTAAATGGATTTTAAATCTAACTTAATTTTATAAAACTAGCTTATAAGATAAGGTTTGCATTTACTAAAATGTATGTAAAATCTCCAACACATCTCATAATATTAAAATTTAATAATATAAAAGAAAGGGATTTTTGTGCTTGTATAGCAATTCCTTAAAAAAAAGTGTGAAGTTATATTAACCCAATTATAATTTTTTTTAATCTATATCTAAAGATCATCTATATCTATATCATGCAACAAAAAAGCACCATTTAGTCATACCTAAACCCTAGATCCCATGAATGGCTTGGCAATGATGAAGTGTACCTCCTAAAAAAGAGTATTTTGTTTACCTTTGTTCCCTTGAATCAAATCTAGATTTTACTATTTGAGTGGGTGACATAGAGGATAGAAGAAACATTGAAATGAGAAAAAAAGGGAGAAAGGGTAAGAGGAAAACAGTGTATTGTGAAAGTTGTTGATGGCATGGATAGAATGAAATGAGTAATTGTTTTTGTTATAGTTGATGGTTGGCTTGAGGCTAATGAGATTGAGATTGAGATTGACAATGACCATGGTGGCTATCTATTGCCTAATATGGTCAAATCTCATGGATTGTGTATGCTCAATGGCTGGCATTCTAATAATAAAATATATCTCTTTCTCACTTACACTTCTTCTTCTTCCTTCATCTTTTTCTCTCAACCTCCATGCTTACTAGTGTTTCTATTTCTAGTCCACTCCTTGCTTTTTCTTTTGTTTGGCACATCACAGTTTCTTTGACTTTGAAATATTGGACTCAGACATTCCCTTTGCCCATTCAACAACTTGCACTACATAATCAAATACAATTCCCAATGTGTATTCACCAAAACAACTTTCAGAATCGCTTTGGAAAAAGTCCAACTAACTAATAGTAAATAAAAATGGATTTTCTCAATAAGCACATCACTTCAATGACCAATATTTATTTAGAGTACAGTACAATTTATTTTGGATTCAGAATATTATTTGTGTATCATATGTAGAATATTTACGATAATTTATATACAATATATAATATATTAGGTAATAAGTCATTAACAAAATTTTAACTATAATTCAATCTTATCCATCTTCATGAATCTGAATTGTAAAATAAGTTTTTTTTATCGATTTATATATTATTCATTTATATATTATAAATTATTTTTATCTTTAATTGAATTGAGATTTTAATAAATTTAGTAACTAACTAAATAGAAAAAAAATGATTATATATATACTTTAATGAAATGTAAATTCTTGGAAAAGTCATTTCAAAATAATCGAGATTAGGTAAAGTAAATGACTTTTGAACAAATTTAAACCATTTAGTAATTTACTCTTAACCACCTCTCCTGGTGGGATCAAAGTGGGATGGTTGTCTGAAAAGAGAAACAAAAGTGAAAGAGTAAATTATTTTTAAAGTTTTTAATTTTTTTTTTTTGCAAACGCATAAATTATTTTCTGTAGCTTGAAGTAGAATAAAAGTAGATTTAAACTTAAAGTTTGATATATATTTAGATGATAAAAGGCATAGAAGATGTCAACTCATGTTTTATTTTCATAAACAAAAATAAACATAATATAAGATAAAATAATAATAAAATTAATAAGGTGTGAGAAGAAGAAACTCATTTTTTATAATATTTGTCTTATAATAAGGTTATTTAAAGTTCTCACTTGAAATAGTTCTTTAGTTTTTTATATCTACATTTAACAGAAGGGTTCTTTAATTGTCACTCTTTATTATATGAGTATTCTTTCCTTATTTATCTAAGCTAAGTATATGAATATAAAGCTTTTACACGACATGAATATTTTTTATTATACAAGTCACCATCGGTATAAACAAAAAAGTACTTATAAATAAAAGAAAGTTATTCAACTTAAACTTAGGACAATTTCACAAAAAAGGAATACAAAGTTTGATTCACTAAACCTAGTGTTCTCAAAATATACAAACGAATAGAGAGTTCATCAGAGAAAAAGGAAAAAAAAATGTAAACTGTTAAAGAATATTGCAATTAGTCTTTTATGAAGTGTTTTCTTAAATATAGATGTCTTTTTCTTTTTTTCCTTTTGTATACTAAGATATTTTAGTTAATTATTTCAATAACTTTTTTTTCATTATTTGTTATTTTTTTAATCTTATATCAACTATAAATATAATATATTTCACTTCATAAATAATTTTATAAGATTAAATTAAACTTAAAATTCACTTTTAATAATTTTTTCATAGTATATTATATGAATGGTATGCACTTCATTATTAATTTTATAAGATTAGATTAAATTAAATTTAAAATTCATTTTTAATAATTTTTTCATAGTATATTATATGAATGGTATGCACTTCATTATTGGCACAAAGTTATTTGTAATAGATGATAATTTTAGTAAGATATAACATTTATTAAATGCAACAAACAATACAAAATTTATACACCAATATAAAATCTATATAAATGATGTATTATAAGCATCATAAACACTATATTTATGCAGGAGACAATGATTTTCTGGAAGACAAACGGTGTTTTCTAAACTTCAAGTAAAAATAAAAAATTGTGTGCTAAGGAAATCTTTAAATTGAAGTTTATACATCTTGGATCTAACATTATTTTGTAGCTAATTTATGTCCATGATTCTTGGAGATTTTGGCTTCTAAGCAAAAATCCCGAGTAGACCAAGCTATAGATGGAACGAGGGTGAGAGAATTGAATTGTATGGGAGCAATGACAATGAAGATAATTTGACTAATGACAAGTGGATAAGCCCCTAAAAAGTGCTTATTATCGAACTGTGTTCAACGCATTAATGAATTGCCTTTTAATGCTTAAGAAAAATATAAAAAAAAAATGTCTTGAGTTCTGAGCAAATCATCATTAACTATTTAAATTACTTGAGAGTTTTAGCAAGGGTAATCATGTTTTAGTGCTGTTAGAAAAGCAAATATTGACTTGCATTTGCAGTGCAATGAAAAAGGAAGCAATGTAAAAAATAATTAAGCATGAATCCATATTAGACATAATGGTTGAAGTGGAGAGCATTAGGATGCAAACCAAATTGTTTTGGGCAGAAGAGAACCAAAAAGGTCCACCATGTAATAAGAGACATCGCACTAACCCTAATTATGTTCTTATTTTTTTCTGAAAAAAAAGGCAGAATGACAGCAATGGTTGAAGTCTGAAATTCTCTCAAGTGGAACCATTTTTAATTGCATATAATAATATTAAATGCAAGTCAAGTTTAAGGATCCAAAGCTAGATTATTATAATTATTAACATTCCTTTCACCAAGCAGCTGACTCAATGTCTTAGCCCATAGTGTTTCTTCCAAACAACTTTAAAAAACTCCAATTGCTATTGTTCTTCCAATTAAACATCGTTTGCATGCGCAACTTGTTCAGTTTTTTGGGGCATATAATATCTGGCATTCAAATTAAATACTCATCTATAAGGATTGTGATATCATTATCAAGATGAATATGAAACAACCACTTCACCTGTTAGTGAAATCTAAAAGTTTTGACTCCTCTCAAAATGATTTTTAACATCTTAATCGATATACACAGACACTCACTGTTACCATTCACCTTATCTATGTTACCACAGTACAGTTTCAGATTTTTTTTAAGTGTTGAATCGACAATGTTGCTGCTGCAACTGTTAATAAAAAGACAAAGAGCAAAAGTTTAGGTGGGTCATGCAGAGGGATTGTGGAGAAGGTGGCATGGAAAGGTCTTGCCACTTGCAAATAATGAATGATGGTGGCATTGAATTTCAATATATGTATAAATTTTAAATATTTTTATGTAAATTTAACAGTTGATTTCTCCACTGTTTAATAGTTTTTTAAAAATATGAAACATTTTATTCCAGAGAATAGTTTGTTGCTATTATAAGATACGTGGGAGAATTTGGCACCCTACATTTAAAAAAGATTTAGCATTGGAGTTAGGAAGCAATCACTCACCTAAAACTATTTGTCTATTTGATTTGTCTGGTAATAAGACACAGTGATTTTAATGAGTTGACAAGTGTCTGAATTTTATATGTTCCATATGTTTCATCTACAAGCAAACTGGTATATTTTGGGAAGATTATCAGCCAAATCAGAATTCCTAGTGAGTTGCAGATTTATTCAAAGGAACAAAGTAATCTATTCTGATTCAACCATTAACAGTAAATGCTTTGTAAATAATCTCTGCATATAACACTTGTAAATAATCTCTGCACATAACACTTCATGTTGGTGATGGTTTTCAAATCTAGATTCATTCATACAAAAAGTAAATAGGTAGTAATCAACTTTATTTATAAAGATATAATAATATATAATGGTGTAAATCTTATCTTATAAATTAATTTTATAAAATTGAGTTAAATTTAAAGTTTATTTCTTAATATAATATCAGAACTATTTAGACTCTATTTTAATGAGTATTTGTTAATTTATTAAATTATTTATTATTAGATCACTGTCTATTATATAATTTCACATGCAAATTAACAGTATTGATGTGAATAAATGTATTGGAGATCCTAAAAAATTAAAAATAAAAATATTTTAATATATAAATTATACAAATTTTATCTTCTAAATCGATTTTATAAAATTTTAACCTTAAAGTTATTTTTTAATACTCACTAAACA
Organism: Phaseolus lunatus; assembly: GCA_013389735.1. NCBI lineage: Eukaryota > Viridiplantae > Streptophyta > Magnoliopsida > Fabales > Fabaceae > Phaseolus > Phaseolus lunatus. The sequence goes on from CM023867.1 coordinate 5,479,114, forward strand.
AAACTTTGTATCATTCTAAATTTTCGTTTTATGAGCTTCAAGATAAATGGATTTGGATTTGAAGCAAACATAACATGTGTTCATGTTTTGATACTTATTTTAAAACTTACTGAAAAGTGTTTTGGGATGTGAAAGTTAGAACTAACTTTTTAGTAAAGGATGTGGAACAGATACAGTATATTAATAGTTTGAAATGAATAAAATTTAAATGACATGATAAAGTTTACAGGTCCAAAAATTAATTAACTAACTTGACTCTTTACATTTGTTGACTCTGTATACTAGTTGGAGGTTAGATGAAAAGAAATGTTGTTTCAAAAGAGAGGAGAAACTTAATTAATTATAAGGTATTTTGTTTCAAGTCACTTTTTTTTTTTAAACGTTATTTCCAAAATCATGTGATGAAATTAACATTCCAGATTAAAAAGAAAAAATTTGGTTTGCCACTAAAATTTGTAGATATTTTTGTACGTTTCTATGATTAATAACTAAAACATATTTAGTTTTGTCATTTAAAAATAGTGTGTTTAGTTAACACAATAAGTAATGCATGTAAGCATGCATTGTGGGACACAGTGTACTTATATATGGAAATAGATTTTATTAATAAAACAAGCTCTTGAATCTTTCTAATAAAAAATTATTAAAATAAAATTTTAATATTTTTTATATAATATATATTGATGAGTGAACATCAAATATTTTAATCTATAATAAAATTCTATTTATCATATAAAAAAGTCAATAATTTATTTTAATAAAAATTAAAAATTTTAAGTAAAAGAAAATTAATTTTAAAATAAAAATACACGTAGAAAAACATATTTAATCCATTCAATATTTGAAAACTTAATTTTCAAAAACTAAGGAGAAAATTTTTATCTATGTTTTTATTTGTTAATTATAACCTTTTTTCATCGTTTTCAATAATATGTTTCTTATTACATTTTATTCAGAAAATATTAAAAGCATTCTTCTCACAGAAATAAAAATATATATATAAACCTGAAAATATAGTTTTACTAGAAATAAATAAATATAAAAATCTTGACCTTTCTGGAAGCATGACAATACAGATTTTCAGTATTTCAGCTTCATTTTCTGGGAATTAAAAGAAAATCATTCGAATTATTTTCTCTAGAATATGATGCAGGTACAAATTTCCCCTGCAGTTACTATCACTCCTGCAAAATCTAATGATGACACGCGGTTTTGGTTATTATATCAAAACAAAACCACCCTTCTATTAATCGATTTCAGACCCTTCACTTTTTCCTTTTCATCATCATCAATAATAATAATAATAATAATAATAATAATAATAATAATAAATTATGTGACTTTGAAAGTAAGAAAATTGTTCAGAACCATGTTCTGACAGATTAAAAAAGTCAAGTGCAATTTTTCTTCTCCTAGGACTTAATTAGGTTACAGAATTTAATTATTGACGTGGAAGCAGCTAAAGATGTTTACATTATGTACTAACAAACCACTCTTAAAAAAACTATGCCAATAATCCATTTAATCAGATTCTAATATCAAATTCCAAATGTGTGAGATTGAATTGAATCTGTAATTACAAAAAAAGTCAATGGAGTAATGGGCTACATTTAAATGAACATTAGTCAAATTACCTAAATATTCAGGCTATGCAGTGATGGCAGCATTACTAATATCGAACCACCCCACCAACACATTCAATTAAGAATACCCAACTTTTCCTTCTCTCTCTACATTACCCTTTTCTCATTTCAATTAAAACAAAAAGCCGAAATTATTGACATTTTTTTTCTTCCTATTTTTTTTTTCTCACTTCCAAATAAATAAATACTGGGAAATTAAAGTTGACAAATCATGGTGGAGAACAATCAAAGAGCGACACGTGGAGAGTCAACGTTCTTGTGTTGGACACCCTCCGCTTGATCCAACGGCGCCCGTGGCACGCTTTACAATTTCATAAAAAAACCAGGTTTAAAAATAATTTTTGGCGTGTTGACTTTTTGGATTGAAAACCAGAATTTATGAGGCTCATTTAAATTTCACCTTCCATTTTTTCTCCCAAGACACAACAAACAAACAAACACGACAACGCTCTCACCATCAGAATCATTCATCGCTCCCATCCGTGACCCTCCCACTCGAATCTCGTCCACTTGCCTCCGCCCGTGCACTCCACGCTCCACACAAAACGTACCCGAACATTGAACAAGATATCAAAACCGGACATAACCTTTGAGTTTTACTTTATCTTCAACATAGTCAACGCCTCACTCCAAAAAAATCCCCCAATTTTTGTACATAAAATCACCAAGCAAAAAAAGCAAGTGCATTTTCTTATTTTTAAAAAAATGTTATTTAAAAGTCAACGCCATCTCTCTCTAACTCTCTTCATCTCATCTCATCTCATCTCCACTTCAGCTTCAACTTCTCTTTCTTCTCCAATCTTCTCTCTCAAGTTCTTCATCTTCTCCACCAATCCACCATGAACAGAGTCTTGTAGCGAGTAACCGTGAGAGAAACGTTAAAGGTTGTTTAGTTTTTTTTTTCTTTTTTGGTGGTTTTTGTGTTCCGATGGGAAACGGCATAGGGAAGTTAACGGTGTGCTTCACCGGAAATAACGGTGGGGGTCGTCGGAAGCACGATATATCCATTTTAATAACAGAGCCTCTGGACGAGGGTTTGGGTCACTCGTTCTGCTACGTTAGACCGGACCCGACCCGGATATCGTCATCGAAGGTGCACTCGGAGGAAACAACGACGTTCAGAACAATCTCGGGCGCGTCGGTGAGCGCGAACACATCGACGCCGTTGTCGACGGCTTTCGTGGACTTGTACTCCTACGGTTGCATAGACCGAGCGGCGGCGTTCGAGAGTTCAACGTCGTTCGCTTCGCTTCCTCTGCAACCGATTCCACGGAACCTGGTGAACTCAGGGCCCTTCTCGGGGAACCTGGGCGGTGGTGGGTTTCCGGGCTCAGGCCCGCTGGAGAGGGGTTTCATGTCGGGACCCATCGAGCGCGGGTTCATGTCGGGGCCCATTGATCGTGGGCTTTTCTCGGGGCCGATGGAGAGGGAGGGAAACGGATCGGATCATTTCCCGAGAAGCTTCTCGCATGGAGGGTTGGGTTTAGGTTTGGGATTAGGTTTGAGAGTGAGAACGAGGAAGGGTCGGTGGATTCGTGTTTTGCGGAGGGCGATTTCGAAGACTCTCTCTCGGGGGCAGAACTCGATTGTGGCTCCGATCAAAGGGGTAGTGGTAAAGGAGCCGGAGTGGATGGTGGCGGCGGCGGAGAAGCACAATGAGAATCTGAGCGTGAATTTGAGCAGTGAGGGGAGCTTGGAGGACGATGATTCTATGGAGAGTCAGAATCTTCAATGGGCTCAGGGGAAAGCAGGGGAAGATCGTGTCCATGTTGTTGTGTCTGAGGAACATGGTTGGGTTTTCGTGGGGATCTATGACGGTTTCAATGGACCTGATGCCCCTGATTATCTTCTCTCGAATCTCTACACCGCGGTGCACAAGGAGCTGAAAGGTTTGTTGTGGGATGATGGGTCTGCACCGGAAAATTCGATGCCTAAAGAGGACGTGTTGCGAGGTGTCACAGACGTTGCAGGAGTTAAAGATGTAGATGCCTGTTCTCACTGTGTTGAGCAAGAAAATAACAACTGTTATAAGAGTACTAATACGAAAGGTAGGAATTCGAGGAACAAGTACAAAGGTGCTGCGAATAAGTGGGAGGAGAATCAACGGAGGTGGAAGTGTGAGTGGGACAGGGAGAGGTTAGAGCTTGATCGGAGATTGAAGGAGCAACTGAATTTAAGCCGATCTGGGTCTGGTGGAGCAGTAAGTTCGATTAATCATGCGGATGTTTTGGAAGCTCTTTCTCGGGCTCTGAGGAAGACTGAGGAGTCTTACCTTGATGTTGCGGATAAGATGGTGATGGAGAATCCTGAACTTGCCCTGATGGGTTCTTGTGTTCTTGTAATGTTGATGAAGGGGGAGGATGTTTACGTGATGAATGTGGGGGATAGTCGCGCTGTGCTGGCTCAGAAAGCTGAGCCTGATTATTGGCTCGGCAAGATCAGGCAGGACTTGGAGAGGATCAACGAGGAAACCATGAATGATCTAGAATCTTGGGATGTTGATAACTCCAACTTGGTTCAAAATCTTAGTGCGATTCAGCTTACTAAAGATCACAGTACTAGTGTTGAAGAAGTAAGTTGTTTGCCTCTGTTTGATTACTTTTTTTGGCAAGGTTTTGTTTTGTGCATGTCTTTATTGGGAGTATCGGATTTCTATTTCAGGAAATCCAGAGAATTAAAAAGGAGCACCCGGATGATCCTTGTGCTGTTGTAAATGACCGTGTTAAGGGTTCTCTCAAGGTTACCCGAGCATTTGGTGCCGGATTTCTCAAACAGGTTGGTATCTATTGTTTACTGATATATCCAAATGTATTCAATTATTCATCCTACTTTACAGTCTTTAACATGAACGGCAAGGGAATCAACAACGTATGGGATAATTCAATGGTTTTCATATTTTGCAATGACAAGATATTACTCTCTTCCACATTTCTTTTTGTTGCCACAGAAGGTTCTTTAGATCCAATAACTAGCCTGATCCTTGGAATATAAAGATTTCAAAAATTGTTATTGTTGGTATTTGTTGTGATGCTCAAATTAGATATCATTATTGTAGAGTGCAAAATTAATCACATATTGGTAACTTAGTTCTTATCAGAAATTGGAAAATTGAACCATGAATTATCAGCGCATCTTTAGAAATCTATGCAGCATTTTCTATGCTCTAAATGGACAATATTCTGCATTTTCTTATTTCTAGTGGTAATCTTTTGCAGCCCAAGTGGAACAACGCACTTCTGGAGATGTTTAGAATAGACTACGTAGGAAACTCTCCTTACATCAGCTGCCTACCATATCTAAAACACCACAGATTAGGTCCAAAGGACAAATTTTTGATTCTATGCTCCGATGGGCTCTATCAGTACTTGTCAAACGAAGAGGCAGTGGCTGAAGTTGAGCATTTCATCTCATTACAACCTGAGGGAGACCCGGCTCAGCATTTGGTTGAAGAAGTGTTATTTCGTGCTGCAAAGAAAGCCGGTACTGATAACAACAACCAGCGAAAGCAATTTCACTTAAAAGATCTCACAACTGCATTTTACAAACTAATGTTTTTGGCATGTTCATTTTCAGGGTTGGTGTTTCACGAGTTGCTTGAAATTCCACAGGGTGATAGGCGCCGTTACCATGATGATGTTTCCATCATTGTTATTTCTTTGGAAGGAAGGATATGGAGATCATGTGTATAAATAAGTATACTGAAAAGCATATATATTATCATATACCAAAAAAAAAGGAGGAGGGAGAAGATATGAGATATATATGAGGCATCCTTTTTGCTGTTTCCCCCCTCCCTACTCACCTTTTTTGTAAAACACCAACTAAGCACAGAGCTTAGTTGTGCAATTAAGTGGGTGGTGAGGACTGTAAAGTTGTAAAAGCTGGATGATTTTGTTGATTATAACTCACATAAAATTGTAATTTTTGTAATAAAAGTCATTCCTTAATAATCTTTTGGTCGTGCAGAAAGCACTAGCACCCTCCATCACTTTGTGCAACTATGGTTGGCAAATGGCGGGGCTAGTCATCTGTGCATCAGCATCTTTTTCCATTAAAAAAAAATGCAACATATTCCAAAATGCCTACAACATGGCCCAAGCTTCATGCAGGTTTTGTTTGCCTTTTGAATTTGATGTGGATCAAGCACTATTTGCAATGTGGCAGGCACTCTTTTTTGTGTTGCTATATTCGTTCAGCCAAATCGTCTTTTTTTCTCCTTCTCTTACGTGTGTCGAATTTAAACCAGATGATGCTTTTGTTCTCTTGTTCCCAATTTCTAATAAAAAAAACATGTGGTGCGATTTCGTATTAGGCACGCTGTTTATCAGCATCAACTTTGAATTTTAGATTTTGACCTTAATTCTTTTTCCACCATTTAAGGGTTGACGACACTTACAAATTGCATACGAAAGGGTTCAATGAACAATGAATAGAAAGTAAGCAATCCCCACCAATTTAAGCATTAGTCCATTTTATGCAGTTCCCACCATACGTAACGTAAGTCTATTCAAAATCAATCTTTGACCAAATAACTTATAAGGGCATAAATAAAAGGTTGAATGCTATGTTTCTAAGGCATTATTAAAGTTTTGACTGTGTGTAGAATTTATACACAAAATAAACGTATTTTTTTAATTTAAATTAGAGATGATAATGGGATGGATGTGACTTTGAATATCTTATCCAGGTTATCATAGTAAAATCTATTCATATATTTAATATATTTAATGGGTATAAATTTTTTTTCTCATTTTCATTCTTAATGTTATATATCCGTATTTGTGTCCAAACCCGCCTCTTATTATTTTACATATTAATTATATAATTTTTTTATAAAAAATAAAAAATCACAATAAAAGAAATATATTATTATTAAATATTCAATGTTAAAATAATACATATTATAAAGGTTTAATCCGTTGAACATCTCAAATTAATTGAGAGTTAAACATTTTCGTGTCAACAAAATAAGCAACAAATAAAGATATTAAAAAAGAGTGTAAATAATTAAATGTGTGTCTTGAAAACTATTAGATTTAATTGAGATTTGTGTTTTCTTAAATACAAACCAAATTAGTTAAAAAAAAAAAATTGTAATGAGGTGATAGGAGGGAAAGTAATGTAAGGGAACTTTGTTAATATTAAATAAGTCAAACAAGATTTAAGGAAGAATGAAAAATTGTGTGACAAACAAAAAAAGTGACAATTTTTCAAAAAAATGAAAACAAAGAGAACAATTATAAGAAGTGAGAACAAGAAGAGGACAATAACGAGAATGAGATAAATATCTACAATTTTTTTAATCTCATACTTAATTTAAAAAATCAAATATTATTTATATTTATGTTCATATTCATTTTTCAAAACGTGCATAAAAATAAAAAATCAAGACATATTTAGATAATAATAACTGTGTGTGGAGATTTTATTTGTCTTCTTAATTTAAAGACTTGTTTTTATATTTTCTTAATTTTAAAATCTCTTTATTTTTTATACAATAAAAAGTTTGTATTGTTAATAATGAATAAGTCTCTTATAATACTTTTTAATATGTATATGAAATAAATATTCATTTGTTGAACATGGACTGGTACGAGACAAAAGTATGAAACATGGATATACTATGTTCATGAAAAATAAATATTTTTCCATACTTTTATCATTCGATATCATATTTTTGTAGTTTATTTTCTACATTATTTTATAAACATTGCTTAAATTTTAAAATATCAACGCAATACATGAAAAAATATATAATCACTAATTCCAATAGTTAATTTATGATCTGGGACAAAAATTGAATTGCGGGTTTGCAGGTTATAAGTATTATGTATTTGTGTTTTTAACTAAAAAAATATGTAAATTAAAAAATAAAAATGCATAAATAATTATGAATGACAATTGGTACTATTCTCTATGCACTCATCGATTTACTCATGCAGCAAATAGTTGTTAATATTAAAAAATATATATCTAATTTATTTTTACATAATTTACAAAATATGAATATACTACAAATAGCTTTTTGGATATTTAACCATCTGATAGGGAGTTCCTTATTAACTTGGATTTTACTTTCTTAAAAATACTAGTCTTGCAAATTAATGGAAACACTTTTGAGTCACTCCTGCGTAAAGAATGATAACTAATTGAACAAAAATACCTTTAATTAAAATAAAATAATACATCAAGCACTAAAAAACACATAAATAAAATAATACACAAATAACGTAAAATTTTTTCTATAAAATCTTTAGTTTCTTCGGTTACATCGTTCCTCATCTTTTGATTTATCAGTATTTTGGAGGTTGATATCGGTAAAAATACTCTGACACTCTTCTTTTATTTATAAATTTTTATGGATATAAGAATTATTCCAAACCCATAAAAACATAATACTCTCTTAATTATATTGAACAAGTGATTAGTCATCTATGTTAATTTGTCTCATTGTATTTACTGGCTAACTCATATTTTTGACATAATTTATATTCATACCGAATGAATGATATGCCAAGAGCATATTTATTTATTTAAAAATTCAAAAACATAAAAATATTTAATAAGCATGGACTTATTTAATATTTTTTTAATCTCATAACATTAATTTAAAATTATTGTAATTTCATCAAACTAATTAATATTTAAAATAAAATACACTATTGCAAACAATAATGTAACCTAATGAAGTTGTATACATTTCAAAAAAAAATATTTTAAAATAATTTATCTCAAGGATAAAATGATAATAATTATTAATAAGTGAATTTTAAACTTAATTCAATCTCATAAAACCAGTTTATAAAGTGGGGTTTGCACACACTTATATATCATAAAATGTCCTAATTTTTAGTCAATGTGAATCTCCAACAATAATTAAATATAATATATATTTTCTCTCATCTGATTTGTTTAATCAATCTAGAAAAGTTTTTTGCATTTAATTTTAACAAATACAAATGAAAATTTCCCTTTCATTTTTTTTCTACTCATTTATTGATTTTTGAAATAGTTGAAATTGAAAATTAATACTGGTAATCCTTGTAAAGACACGTGGGTGTGTTATTTCTTCCACTACTTATACTACGGAAATAGGAAATTAATTAATTAAAAATTGTATAAACTGGTAGCTACCATTTATGGGAGAATTAAATGAATACTATCTGTCACCTTATAACTGTCATTAAATTTCATGAACTGTTCCTTATGCACTATATATATATATATATATATATATATATATATATATATATATATATATATATATATATATATATATATATATAATATATATATATAATTTTCAAAATATATTAAAATATGACTAATTTGATGACTGAAAAGCTGTTATTCAATTTTAAATGATTATATAAAATTATAATTTTGTTTAATTGTTAGATTGATAAAATTCACTCTTTTATATAAATTTATTAATGTATGCAACGTTTAATAACAATTGTATTGTGTTATTTGCGAATTTAATTGTTAAATACAATTTTATATCGCAATGATTATAATTATTCATGTTAAGTTTTATTAAAATTGAAAAATAATAATTAAGTGATCAAACAATTCATATGTTAATATATTTTAAAATATATATTTTACATTAATTTTCATTTATACAAATGAAGTATTAGATAATTTTAAACTAACATATTTTTAAAATATGACATGTGAATTTTCAACGTGACAGTAAGTTTAAAAATCTAAACCCTAAATTAGTATAATTTAATCTTCTCTATATATGTAATTATTATTTTTTAAAATACACGTCACGTTAAATAACAAAAGCATAAGACGAAAAGAATATAATAACCCATTGAATGTAACGCAATTACATCGAGCTTTACCAATTGGTGCTTTGTGCAAAGTGCTGATTATGTATATATCCCATTCGATCAATTATGTTTTTGTTGTTTCACAAGAAATTTCTCTATTTTGTTCCAAAACTAACAATAATTTGCTATTGCTAGTCAATTCAACAACTGAAAATTTTGGTAGAAGACGGTCTTTGGGATTATAGAGTTAAGAGGAACGTGCCACAACTAAGAGATCATTCTTGAATCAATTCGGGCGAAATTTCCAATGTCCTAATGGATCTCAGAATAAAATATGTTGAATTTGTATATACATTTCAATAATTTTCAAATTAACATGTCAAAAAAAAACTCAACAAAGTCTCATGAAGCAAGGTTCTTTGGACTTAAACTGGATTCAACCCCTTTACCATATAATGTAGGATACTGTGTTGATGGGCTCAAACTCGTAACATATTAACAAAGATGACCAAAATGACATAAATAGAAAGCATATATTATAACCAAAAAAGATGAAAATGGAGAAGGTATTGTGGTACACCTCATGATTTTGACATATAAACCTTCACCCACGTACTTATAACCCTTCTGGAAGGAGGGAAAAACTTTAAACTATGACTTATTCACAATAATCAAATTCAAAAATTCAAACCCTCCAAGTGATGACCCCCAAGATCTTGACTTTTTCTCACGCGTTTGTGATTTCAAATACTGGAAAAGAAAATCAAAACCTAAAGTAATTGCAACTTGACAAAGCATGTGCGAAAATTTATAAAATTTCTCTATGCAAAGTCCAAGCACCAAAGTCACTCACACTTTGTTTTCATAATTCAGTGTACGGTTTAAATTCATTATTTTTACCTCTGAGCATCAATATTGCCGCAGTTTCACGTCATTTTGATAATTAATAGCGTTGAATTTGGTGTATGGTAGGATTAGTTGTAACTTGTGATAACTCGCTTGTTTTACTTGTCCCAACTCAAACCAATACCACTTTCTCTTCTCACTTTTTTCTTCACCCTGTTCCATCCCAAATGAATTAAGTTTAGATATGTGCAGTATCGTTGAACAAAACTAGCAGCAGCAAAATGAGCACGCCCTTGTTCCATGAATTCAAAAAGCAAGCTTCTTTCTACCTCAAGGAAAAAATCAAAACTGCTAGATTAGCTCTAACAGATGTCACCCCTGCAGAACTGTAAGTCTAATTCTTTTTATGACATCATTGATGAGATTTTGATTTGTTATTTTGATCAATCATCACCCTTTAATTTGTTTCATAACCAATACTAGTTCTAGGATTTCTAATACATCCTCTATTTTTTTTCCTGTGTGGATGTGTTTTACCATTTGCAGGATGACAGAAGAGGCAACTAGTGGAAATCCTCTAGATTCCAGAACTCTCAGATCAATTTCAAGGGCTGCTTTTGAGTTAGATGATTATTGGAGGATTGTGGAGATTCTGCATAAAAGGTGTTTCCGGGGTACCTTTTTTTTTGCCTTAGCATGTTTCCTACTTTTGTGTCAATTAACCCATCATGGATGAATGACTGTTACAAATCCAAAACAGGTTTCTGAAATTTGAAAAGAAGAATTGGAGGGTCTCTTACAATTCCCTGATCGTGCTTGAGCACCTGTTGACTCATGGACCAGAGAGTGTTGCTGAGGAATTTAAGAGTGACAAAAATGTTATCAGCCAGATGAAAAGTTTTCAGTATATTGATGACACTGGGTAAGTGGGTATGTTCTTATTTTTGCATCTCTTGCCTAAAAATATATGCTTGTTAATTTTCTTCCTCTTGACACGGGTCCTGCAAGACAAAATGAGTGCATTTTGATGTTTGCAGGTTTAATTGGGGCCTAACTGTCAGAAAGAAATCAGAGAGGGTAGTGAATCTGCTGGAAGAAGTAACTGTTCTAAAGGAAGAGAGAAAACAAGCTAGAAGGTTATCTAGAGGAATTGAAGGTTTTGGAAGTTTTCCCCATCGGTCAACTCCAGCACAAGGTATTCTACGTGAGAAATCAATGCCAACCACACTCAGGAGATATGACTCGGACTTGAATAACCATGAAGATCAGGAAAACAAGTCCTCTTGTTCAAACAATGGTGTGGATGTGGACACAGTAGCTGTGAAATCTCCTGGCCATCAAGGTGGAACTTTCGAGTCCTTGGGTAGTGTGGAAGCCAAGGGATACCAGGATGATCTAGGCAACAGTCAAATGCTTCAGAAATCTGAAGCAAATGCCAAAGAAAACAAGGACCCTAGCAAGGAGGAGTTCCATCTATGGAACATGAAAGGGGAGTCCAAATCCCTTTTGGATAGTGGCGAAGAAGATTCCAGGCTTGGAATCATCAGAACAGAAGATGATCACCCCTTTAATTCTACTGAATTGCATGGCACTGCCTCCCTGCTTTCTGCTAGGGAGGGAATACTACAAGGGTGTTGAAACAATTTGAAGATTTAAATGAAGCCAACAAGTTCAAGTTGTCTGCAAATTGCATTTTCCATTCCTGAATATTGGTAACTATCATGTTACTGCCAGAACTTCCCCTCAATATCACGGTTTGTTACTGAACAAAGATGACAGTTTTTGCCATTATGTAATACATTTCTCCATATTTTGAATCTATTGAGATCAGTTTTCATACTAGTAGAAAAAAATATGATGAGTTAACTGGTTTTAACCTTTAATAAAATTCTCTCGTTTCACTACTCCAAAATTGGAGTGATCAATTAATTTTAACTTAGAAAAGAAAAGAAATTTGTTATCCTTAAACACATGGGAGACCATAATCTGTGCAGGCATTCAACCTTCTATAGCTACTTCAACGGAATCACATAACCTGTTGAAGTTGGGCATAGACAGCCATTCATTAATCAGACTTCTTGTTTATTTTGTATGTGTTAATTATTTGAGTAAGTTCAAGATAGATTAAAGCAATTTCATAAGATTTTACTGAGTTTTTAAAAGATTAATTAATGTCTCAAATCCGATAAATCTAGAAAACTACTACTTTTATATATTCCTCAATTACAATCAATAACTAGAAGAGACTAAAAATGTTAATCCATCCCGATTTGGTGTCTCTTATCATAGGAATGCACAAACAATGGAAACCAACTAACTGCCTTGTATCATTAAAGCCTTAAGGATGATTGATATGAGTTAGAAAGCAATAAAGAAAGGCAATACAATCATGCAAAAAAAAAATGTAAATATTTACAACAATGATAAATGAATTAATGGAACTTCAAGATTTGCAAAGCCAGTCTTGAATAGCAAGTCGAAGTGCATGATTGGGAGTGAGATGAAGGTAACTCAATTTTAAATTAGTCATAGGAGAAGTTTCGTGCCCATTTTCCAGCCATTCCCTTATGGCCTTCCTTTCATAAGTAAATCCATCTGCGGCAACTTGAGGATCATGCATTATTTCCTGAAGAAAGCACCAAATAAACATGAGCCACATAAATAAAAAGACAGTGAAGATTTAGTAAATTTTCTCTTCAACTCATGCCCCATGCCCCATGCCCTATGCCCAAGTCTCATGCTTAAATTCAAGAAATTAAGAATGTTAAGAAACAATCACTGGTAGGTTCATCAGCAATACTATGTATTTCATTTGAGTCATTGCATAATATTACTACTAAATCTAGTTCTATAAATAACAAAAAGGAAGAGTTACCTGAAAGATTGGACACAAGAAAAAAGATGGCACTGGTCGCTCTTCTGAAACATACAACTGCCTCAATTCCCTCACTAGAGAGGGTGTTAACTCTGGTCTGTCTCTACTGTTCAGTTGGCAGCATTGCAATCCCAGTTCAGCCAATCGTGTTGCACCGGTGGAATTCCATTCTCCAGCTGAAGAATCCAAAATTGAAGACAATTTTCCACAAGAAATTGCTCTGCGTACTTCACCAGCTAATCCAACTGGAGTCCTACCAGTGAGGAGTTGCAGAATGATGAGTCCAAAAGAGTATACGTCAGACTTAGGTGTTAGTACTCCAGTTCGCTGAAGCTCAGGATCTATATAGGAAAAAGAACCCTTTGGCTCAGTGCTTAAGTGAAAACAAGGAAGAGAAAGTGACTCCTCTTTCACCAGCCTGCTGAACCCAAATTCACATATCTTGCAACTAAGTCCAGTGTCAAGAAGGACAGTTTCAAGAGTCAGACCACCGTGAATAATAGTTTCAGGTCTGGAAGAATGTAGGAAACAGAGAGCTCTGGCAATTTCAGAAATCCATCGTACTCGGATACTCCATGTCAAAGGGAAAAGACTTCCTTTTCGGGATAGATAATCTTGAAGACTTCCATTGGGATAGTACTCATATACAAATGACCAGGCTTCGGGGCATACACCAAGCAAAGTAACCAGATTAGGGTGCTGGATACTACCAAGAACTCGAACCTGGTCACACAAGCATAAACATTGGTTGCATCAAACACGCATGCTAAATCCATAAGGTAGACAGTCAAGCCAAGAAAGAAATAGATGCTATAGGTATTTTTTCTTCTTAAAAACTCAATATCTATGCTAGGGGGAAATTACAGGTTAGGATAACATAAGAAGACAGAAATTCCATTTTCACAGATCATAGAATTCATGTATTTTTGTAACTAAAACCAGTTACGAAAATCCATTGATTTGTTTTCATTCATATAACAATTCTAAATGGTGAAATAAAGAACAATAATATTTTGATGGTTTTGTTGGAGAAATTTGAAATTAATATATGACACTTTCTCAGCTAAAATTAAAGGAAAAGAAAAAGCCTAAGACATGCTTAGGGTCTTGTTCCCATGTATTAATGTGTTCTTGCAGTTTGAAAAGGGAAAAGTACTTGAGGAAATCCTCAATGCTTTGGAAGTGTTTAAAGTCGTCTTATAATTTCTGTTAGTGTTGCATGTTTGGAATATCAATTGGTTTACTTGGATGTCGATGGCCTAACACGTCCCTCCTCTACCTGGGAGTGGCTATGCTACCATACATGGAGTTCATCCTCAAATCAATATTACAAAACGATGAAAAATTGATGAAGATATCATACTGAATATCATCTCGAGACCCAAACAACGAGATCCGGATTGGAACCAACAAACGCATATTCAAAGCTTAGTTACTGGGGGTATTCATAGTTGTTGGTCTCGACCGGTTCACTAGAATGCTTGGAGCAACTAGAGCTCCTACTGTCCCTAGAAGCTGACACTGGTAGCCATCGGGATTGAGTTCAGCTGCTTTTGACTAGCGTTCCACCGTTACCTCTATTCTATTTCGATCTTTCTTTTCTCCTTTCCGGGGTCAACCCGGCGCCTTCTGTTAAGAAGGCGGCGCAAAGGAGGCTCGAGGGCTTGTTAAGGGACTACACATGATATAAACAGTATGCTTAAAATGGAAAAAGGTATCAAGAGCTATCGTGATCAGCAAGTACCTACTATAAGTTCAAAGGAAAAATTTATATGTCTATTCAGTTGAGTGAAACTCAGTTCAGTGAAACTTACCAATTTCTGAAGCATAACAATTGGTTTAAGGTTTAGGGTGACCTCAAAGGAATTACAAACCCGTATGGAATCCTTGGAGCATACCTTCACAAACGCGCAAAAAGGAACAAAGAAATCTTTGTATTCGTTGCAGCAAATGTTAGAGAATTTAGTTTCTTCCATTGCAAGCTACGAATGGGGGCAACAAATCTTAACTGATGCTGAAGCAGTTTCAGATACATTTGGTTCCAGTCTGTCATCTATAATTGAACATGCGCATATCCAATTTCCCACTTTTGATGCCACAAATTTTTGTGACTGTAGAGTGAAGGTTGAGCAGTTCTTCGAATTAGAGTCTACACCAGAGGCACAACATGGGAAGTTATTGTTGTTATCCATGGATGGAAAGGCTTTTCCCAGGCAGAGACATTACATGCATCAACTGAATTTCAAGAACAAGTCTTGGGAACAAATATTACAAGATATGACATATCGATTTGATGATAGTGCTTTTGGGGATCCTCTAGCCGAATTATCAAGATTGCAATAAGAAGGAGATTTAGGAGAATATTTTGAAGTCTTTGATTCTCTCTTGGCTAGTGTATAGTAGTATCAGGGAAAGCACTAGTTCTTACGCTTCTCCCTTGATGTTGTACTGATTTCAGAAAACTCAATGTGTTCACCATTAAAAATAAGTTTCCCATTCCTTTGATAGAGGATTTGTTGGATGATTTGAATAGGGCATGTTATTTTACCAAAGTAGATCTCAGGAGCAAATATAATTAAATTCGAATGGTTGATGAGGATATCCATAAAACAACTTTCGTACTCACAACAAACATTATGAGTGGGTTGTCTTACCTTTTGGTTTCTGTAATGCATCGGTCACATTTCAATCACTCATGAGTGATATTTTTCGAAGCTATTTAAGGAAGTTTATTTTAGTCTTTTTTTTTATGACATCTTAGTTTATATCAAGACTTGGAAGGATCATTTGGAATGTTTGACAACAACATTACAAATTTTGGAGGAAAATGGCTTGGTTGTCAACTACAAAAAATGTAGCTTAGGAAAGAAGGAAATAACATAATTGGGTCATGTGATTTCGATTAAGGGATAAAACCAGACCAAGATAAAATTTAGCTATTCAACATAGGCCTATACCTCATACAACTAAGGAATTAAGAGATTTTTTAGGTCTCTAAGGATATTATAGAAGAATCATTCTAAATTATGGAAAGTTGGCAGCCCCACTCACACAATTGCTTAAAAAAGAGGAGTTTAAATGGACCGACGAAACAGCAGCTGCATTTCATAAACTTAAGAAGGCTCTCATGTCTACTTCGGTTTTGAGGTCACTTGATTTCACACAAACCTTCACCATTGAGACAGATGCTTCAGGTGGGGGGCATTGGAGCTATTTTGTTGCAAAATGGATTCCTATTGCTTACATCAACAAAGCAATGGGACTTGAATATCATTTGATTTTAGCTTATGAGAAAGAATTTTATGCAGTTTTGTTTGCTGTCAAAAAATGGCAACACTACTTATGGGGGCAACATTTTATCATAAAGACTGATAAAAAAGCTCTTCAGAACTTATTGTTGTAGTCTCCAATGCAAAACTGGGGTTTAGAGAAACTTCTGGGCCTCGATTTCAGCATAAAATACAAAAAAGACAAGGAGAATTTGGTTGCAGATGCTTTGTCAAGTGTAGGACAAAATGCAAGTCTGGCTGCAATACTACATTTTTCTTCTCCTTTAATGAATGAAGTCATTGTGTCTTGGAAGATTGATAAAAAATTACAGAAATTGGTGGACAAGATCAGACTTGCACAACAGCCTTATAAGCACTACACTTTTGATGATATTGTATTGAAAAGAAAAGGCAAGGTTGTCATTAGTGATCAACAAGACATAAGACATAAAGTTCTGAGTCATTTCCATGATTCTTCCATTGGTGGTCATTTTGGTTCTGTCTCACTTATAGAAGATAAGGAGCAGTTTTATGGTAAGGGACTACAAAGGGATGTGAAGAGATGGATTAGGGAATGTGTCATCTGTCACCGGTTCAAATCTGTAAATCAACTACCTGCAGTCTTCTTAAACCTCTGTCGATTCCTAATAGAGCATGGAAGTATATTTCTATGGACTTCATCACAGGTTTGCCTAAATCCCACACTTGATGAGTGCAATATTATAGACATCGATAGACTCACTAAATATGCTCATTTCATAGCCTTACCTCACCCTTTTAGTGCAGCAAAAGTAGCAGAATTATTCATGAATACAGTGGTCCGGTTGCATAGTTGGCTAGAGGAAATCATTCATGACCGAGATAGAATTTGTCATGAGTACTTTCTGGAATGGATTAATGCAATCACATGGTGTTAGATTGTTAAGATTCATAACTTTCCATCCCCAAACCGATGGACAAACAGAGAACCTCAACAAGTCCATAGAGGTTTATTTGAGATGTGCTACAGGGAGAATGCCTAAAGAGGAACAAATCATTTAGCTCGGGGAGAACTCTCGTATAATACATAATACAAAGTTTCATACCACCACCACACAAATGACACCGTTTGAAGCTTTATATGGATATGCTCCTACAATTCCTAGTTTGGTAGATAATGGAGAAATTTTAATTGAGGCATTAGACTACACTATGCAGACAAGGGATCAGATAGGAAGAATGTTGTAGGAGAACCTTTGTAAAGCTCAAGAAAGGATGCAGATGTATGCTGACAGAAAGCGGATAGCCAAAGAATTTAATTGTGGTGATTTTGTGTATCTAAAGATTCAACCATACAAGCAACATTCTTTGGCAAACATATCTTTTCATAAGTTATCAGCAAGGTATATGGACCCTACAAAATTATTGAAAGAATTGGGAAAGTGGCATACAGATTGGATCTTCCAGAGGACACCAGAATTCATAATGCATTCCATGTGTTCCTATTGAAGAAGTATCATGGCAGCCATGTCGTTTCACGTCAACTGTCCACATTCAATGAAGATGGAGACTTAGTTGTCAAACCTATGGCGATTTTGGATAGAAGGGTGAAAAAGAACAACAGGCCCATTATTGAAGTATTAGTTCAATGGGAACAGACCAATCTCGAGGATGCAACATGGAAAGAATTACCTGAATTGCAAACTCAATATCCAGATTTCGAGTGGAGAGCAGTGTAAAGGACTTGGGGACAAGTCCTGTTTTGTAGGGTGGAAATTGTAATAACAATTTGTGAACAGAATTAAAATTCTATTAGTTGTCGCTTATCTAATTCTGGCTTAGGAAAACAAGTTTTGTTGGGAGCCAAGGAATTATTTATAGAACCTTTGTTTTGTTTTTTAGAAGATAATGAGAAGTCTTCTAGTTTTCTATATCCTCTACAATTTCATAAGAATTGAAAGTTAGTGTGTTCAGTTGAGTGAAACTTGCCAATTTCTGAAGCATAACATTTTTCCACTGACCCTCTCATTCTCTAAAAGATAAATATCTCAAAGCAGAAAGGCTGTTATGGGAAAAACTGACCTCTTGATGAAACTCTGCTGATCCTTGCATGTTGTGTGAATGGAGCTTCCTTATAGCAACTGTTCTACCCAACATTTCTCCCTTATAAATAGAACCATATCCACCCTCCATAGCTTTGAAACTCTCAGAAAAATTGCACGTAGCGTTTTGAAGATCTGATAATGAAAATTCTGCCAATTCCGGAAATTCTTCGGAAAACCCAATGATGCAGTGATCTGCTCCAACATGTCCACAACTTTTCCACCGCTCAAGCCAGTGTAGGGCTTCCATTTTCTGTCTCCTGATTTCCTGCTTTTCATGCTGCAGGTTTGAGGAGGATGCTTGAATTAGTGATAGTTCGTTTGTAGCTTCATCTCGCTTACTGTTGATTTCATGTGCACAATTTCCTAGAAGGGAAATACTTCTTGTGGTCATTTCCAGTTCTCTAGAAATTTCTTCTTTCTCCTCCAAGAACATCTGTTGCTCCTGTATTGTAGCTCTCACTGCATCCGCAACCTCTTTTCTGAGCTTTACTTCATGTGCATGGGCAGATTCAAAAAAGTTCACCTGATGAAAGATTAATAACTCGTGTTGGAAAAGAAGCCCTGTGAAATATCATAAAAAAAACTATATATATATATATATACTAAATATCACCACTAGTCATTAATTTGGAGATATGCAGTGAAATTGCATTGCGTTGCATCCATGAAATTTCTCAACAATAAATTTGGGGACTTTAATGAATTTGGGAAAACCAGTTCTTGCTACTACTTCCTGGTCTGTTCTACAATTTTTACTAAACATCTATGTTTCAGAAAATTTATTTACAGAATCCTAGTATCTTTCAGATGGACTTTTTCTTGAATCTTCATGCATTAATACTTTATCAATGTTACTTAGTTATGCAAGAAAGTATACTTGATCCCTCATGGCAAGCAATAATTTGCCTGGCAGCATTCCTTATAAGGAACAAGGTGCAAAGGCTTCTTCACAAGGACACTTAAAAACTTCTTCATTAGGTCATTCTTACCTTACTAATGGCCTCAATGGCTTTGAATTCCAACCTTTTGCACTTCAACAGCTCCTCAAGGGCCTTGTCTGTTGCAGCATTAGCTTCTCCTTTGGCTTCAATAAGTTGACTATCTATTTTTTCTTCCTCAAGCTCTGAATGAGTATCTACATGCCGACTAGCTGAATGTTGGGGAGAACAATGACTATTGCAACTGGATGATTTGGATGAAAAAGTGGCTTCTGCTTCAATGATTTCATTGGGAACTGTACTTCGTGTAGTCCTTGTAGAATTTGATTGAAGACATTCTGAATGGAATAATTCATTTGTACCATATTGAAATGATCTACAACTCAAGCTCTCTGCCGTTGTAGTCTCAGGTTGAGCAAGGGAAGACACGAAACAACGAGTTTCAGAAGCTTCTCTTGTCCAAATGTGTTTACCTTTATAGACAAACCATATTTCACAGAATGGAGGAACATTTTTAACAGCAAAGTTTGCTTTACTGGAATTCCTTTTGAGTTTCATGCAACTGCATTTTTCCATTATTTTTGTAAAAAGGAAAGGTAAGAAAATGACTGGAGTATATTTAATGGTTCAAGTTATAAGAGCAGAGGAAGTCATAGATATGTCAGTCTCAGTCTACAGAAAAGATAAACATGGAGAGATAAGAGAATAACATTAACATTTCTGAACTAGAAGGGATTAAAGAAGTGAATAAGCTGTTTAATGCAAGCTAGACAAATTCCCTCTGTCTGACAGAATTTGTTGGTGATCAATGCATTACTTACTTTTCTGGGGTTATTGCTCCAATAACAAGCTTCCTGATATTATGCACAGTAACCAAATCTACAATCCCTTTCTGAACTTGATCAGCTTCACCAATGATACTAGTTACCTTAACCTGAAAACAAATTACTTTAACAAAGACCATTAATAATTGCGGTCTTCCCACAACTTGCATTACATATAGTGCATAATGAGATAGTTTAAACAAAAGCAAATTTCAGTTATAACTACTCATTCTGAAGGGAAAAAACATGAAAACGGAATGATGACTAACTTATAGCTTTACCAGTAAACATTTCCAAAGGCCATAAAATAAAATTAAAAAATAAGCAACTTCTTCCATCATAAATGAAATCAACAAAAATTTAGCCATAGTACAGACGAACAAGCGGAAATCAGCATTAAAATTATAGCCTATAATCTCCTATTTGTTGTGACTATAAATACGCAAAGAGATGCCTGCATACCTTAGCTGCACGGCAAAGGCTCAAGTACTTCTCCATAAGCCTCTTGGCGTCTTCTCTTTCCTCTATTCTATAAGCAGACACGACTTCAGGACTAGCTTGGGATGCTGGCAATTTTCCTACTGCACAAGATTTCAACTTTACACGAATCAAATCATGGGATATGATGAAAATTTCTCAATAACCAATATACTATATATACTTCAATTATCAACCTTGAGCCTGCCAAAGTGCCAAAATAGAAAAAGTAGCTAAATTGACAGCAAAATATAAAGGGGGAGGACCAAAATCCAAATTCAAAAGAAGTGTAGAAACATGAATATGAAAGACCAAGACTTACATAGTGTGGGGATCATAGTAGAAGGTCGATAAACATGAAGTAAGCATATATGTGTTTTGCTGAAATGGGTGAAACACCATTGAATCAAAGTGGTGTCTTTCTTAAGGGACTTCCCAACTGCCACGTGGACCTGCTCATCACATTCATACTCATCCATGGCCGTGAGGTGGGGTGGTTGAGTTGAGAAGTGTAGAGCGTTAGAAGGCATGGAGAGGAAGATGTGAAGGTCGATGAAGGTCCATAGTTTAAGAGAAAGTTAGAGTGACAATGGGAAAGGGAAAATTGAAGGGCGAGTTTGATGGATATTTATTTATTTTTCAGTGATCATTTTCTCTTGAAACTCCAAAGGAGAAGGCTTGACTTTTGCACTGACTTCATGATGCCACGTGGTATGTCACTTCTGTCTTTAATGTGTGCCGTGTGTGTGCGTTTTTGCTTGTGTTGTGTGGTCTAAAGGAAAAAAACTTGGGTACCTTTTTGGTAGATCAATCTTTTTATTAAAGACTTATGAAAAAGTAACCTACAATAAAAGTTATTTCTTCACTCTAATACCAAAAACTTTCTTGAGTAAATAAATATGTCAATTTATTATGACGACGACTAGAAAATTGTTTAGCTTTATAAGTAGGAACAAAATTTGTATAATAATTTGTTATAAAGTTATAATTTCCTTATAGATGTTAATTATAAACAGTTCTAACAAAGTTGAATCGCAATGTATTTTGCAAAGCACTTTAGGGAACTGGTTCTTTACCATTAAAAAAATCAGGTTCATCATTTTCTTACTTAGAGAATTGTTAGAGAATTGTTCATATTTAAGATTGATTTCTATCCAATAAAATATAATTTTATTTTATATTATATTTGTTTTTATTTTAGATCATATTTGTTTCTATTAAGTTTTATATTTAACAAAAGCAATATGTTTCGGTCATTCTACCATTTGTCAACAGAATCTAAAAGGAAAGTGATTTTTCACATTTTTGGAAAATTGAGAACATTATATTTTTACTTAAAATTTTATAAGCTAATATATTTTATCATACAAAATCGCACCACCAATATTTTATGTACAATTCCTCCTCTCTTCTTTTGACTTGAGTCTTTATTACGAAACATACGACTGAATTACTCATACCCTACGGGCAGAAATGGACGTCAAACGTGATTTTTTATACATAAATTTAACTTATAATAATAATTAAAATAAAAATTTAATTATTCAGATATATTTTAAAAAATATTTTTATAATATTAATTTTACGAAAATATATAACTTATTTATAGTTTTAAGAAAAATTAACTATATAAAAAAATAAATTTTATATAATTTTTTTAATATTAATTTATATGATAATATATCATATTTTTTATTTAACATATTATCTTATATGGATTTATATTTATAGTTATTGTGATACATAAATTTAAACTATATTTTTATTAAAATATTAATTTAAATAATAATAATAATTTAAATATTTTTAAGATACTAATTATAATTTAAAATCTTATATAACTTCTTTATAACATTAAAATTATTTAGATAAATAAAATATAAATTTCTATAACTTGGTTAAATTTTATTTATTTATAATAATTTTCATAATTCATAAAAATAAAGTTGAATTAAAAGTCAACTTTTAGAACATTTTTTGAAATGTTAATTAAAAAAACTAGCATTTAAGCATAATTTTTTGTGTATGAAGTATTTGATATGATTTTATATTATCTTATTTTTATCATACCATATTCTTATTTTAGCATATCATATATGCTTTTATCTTATGCGTCCAATGAACGAGCCCTAATGATCTAAGTATTTTTTTTTTCCGATTATAAGTGACTCAACTTTAAAATGAAAAAATTTTAATTTTACAATTAATTTTTCTTTTACTTGAAATTCTTATATTTTTTTAGTAAAAATATTTATATATTCAATTGAGTAAAGTGTTTTAAATTCTTATTAAAAGCGTGCAAAAAATAATATAATAAATTGCCTAAAAATAAAGAAAAAATATTTCATCCTCGAATTTAATGCGTTGGATAAATTTGAATGATAAAAAATGTTTGTTGTGGTGTAAATTGTCTTATATAAGTTTGGGCCATAGCCATAGTTGTAGGTTTTAGTTTGTTAGCCCATATAATAATTAAGGTATGAATGTAACGGGACTGTTTCTTCCTCTTCCTGCACCTCCATCTCTTCTTTAGCCACCTCCATACTTTTTGGTATTTCCAAAACTACCCTTCATATTTTTTAAAATACAAATTACATAATTCAAAAGTCAAAAATTACATTCTGAATTACATAATCCGATACCTGTATAACAATTCACAATATCAAATTATATAATTCAGAAGTCCAAAATTACCACTTTTGAATTATGTAATCTAGAAGTCAAAAAATTTGAACTAAATTTTTATCTTCCAGATTACATAATCCAGTATTGTGAATTGTTAAATAGGTTCTAGATTTATGTAATCCGAAAATTGTAATTTTTTACTTCTGAATTATCTAATTCGTAGTGTAAAATAAAATTTAAAAGGTATTTTTGAAAATTTAAAAAGGTATAAAGGTGGCTGAAAAAATGATGGAATTGCAGGAAGAAGCGGACAAGTATCAGTGATACTGAGGGACCCCATTCCTTATTATGTAGATCAAAGTTTAAGCTGAGAGGCGTTTGAAAAAAGATCAACCGTTTAACAACTGCCAATGATAAAAAATTTCAAATCAAAGAATTTACTCCGCCAGCAACCCAGTAACTGATTTAACAACCCAAAATTTTATAATATAAAACGAGGAAGCCGTATTTTCTATCGCCGACCCCTAAGGAGCATCTAGAAGCATTTCCTGTGTACAATTGAAGGACCAGCCTCATCATACTCAGCCTTTGCAATCCACATCTGCATTTCAAACATCACGTCCTTATATTAGTATCTCCGCATTACGCAATTTCTAAAGTGTAAAATGAGAAAGTAAGGACGTCGATTTCAATTAAAATAACTGGTAGTCTTTAAATAACTATTTACCTGTTGGAAAGTGCTGAGAGAAGCCAAGATAGAGCCACCAATCCAGACACTGTACTTTCTCTCAGGTGGAGCAACCACCTTAATCTTCATGCTACTAGGGGCCAAAGCTGAGATTTCCTTGCTCATTCTGTCCGCAATACCCGGGAACATGGTAGAACCACCACTGAGAACGATGTTGCCATACAAATCCTTCCTAATATCAACGTCACATTTCATGATTGAATTGTAAGTGGTCTCATGAATGCCAGCAGCTTCCATTCCAATCATGGATGGTTGGAAGAGAACTTCAGGGCATCGGAAACGCTCAGCCCCAATGGTGATAACCTGTCCATCAGGCAACTCATAGCTCTTCTCAACAGAAGAGCTAGTTTTTGATGTTTCAAGCTCTTGCTCATAATCAAGGGCAATATAAGCCAGCTTTTCCTTTACATCCCTTACGATTTCACGCTCAGCGGTGGTAGTGAAGGAATAACCTCGTTCTGTAAGGATTTTCATCAAGGCATCAGTGAGATCGCGTCCTGCTAAGTCAAGACGGAGGATGGCATGGGGAAGAGCATAGCCCTCATAAATGGGGACAGTATGGCTGACACCATCTCCAGAGTCTAGAACGATACCTGCACAAGTTTATTCAACAAGCATGAAGAGCAGCCAAGTTAGACAACCTCATAAATCAGCTCTACTACTTCTAGTCAGCTTAGGAAGAAAGAGTCTTCCACCACAACATAAGCATGACATTGTCACAGAGAGAACAAAAAGGGCCTTCTCAGAGCATTGAAGGTTTAAAAATAACCAGCTTAATTTTAGAGAATAGCTAAAACATAGAACAGAATATTTTTCTTGAAGAAGAAGTGACTAACCAGTTGTACGGCCACTCGCATACAAGGATAGAACAGCCTGGATGGCAACATACATGGCAGGGGTATTGAAGGTCTCAAACATAATTTGGGTCATTTTCTCACGGTTAGCTTTTGGGTTGAGAGGTGCCTCGGTGAGCAGAACTGGGTGCTCCTCGGGAGCAACACGGAGTTCATTGTAGAAGGTGTGGTGCCAGATCTTCTCCATGTCATCCCAGTTACTCACAATACCGTGCTCAATGGGATATTTAAGAGTTAATATACCTCTCTTGGACTGAGCTTCATCCCCAACATATGCATCTTTTTGGCCCATGCCAACCATCACTCCAGTGTGACGGGGACGACCAACAATGCTGGGAAACACGGCCCTTGGAGCATCATCCCCAGCAAATCCAGCCTAGAACATTGGAATACAGTGGACTCACAGTAAATCAATAGAAAGTGAAAGGTACCATTCTTATTTATGCAAAAAACAGCAAGCAAAAATAATAGTAAATCCAATCACTTTAGGAAACAAAAAGTATTGGAAATATAACCATCAAGGAATCTTACTTTGACCATTCCTGTCCCATTATCGCAGACGAGTGGCTGAATATCCTCACCATCTGCCATTTTCTATTTTAAGATCTGAGAAAATAAAAATAAAAAAAGCCGCTCAGCACGTTGAACGTTGAGAACAAAGACATTTCACATACACAATCTAAACAAATGTTACCCATGCAACATCGGCTACGATGATCCTGAGCTCTTAGCTACAACAAAACGTTTGCAGAATTTATGATATAACCTAAAGAGGTCTAAATCACGGGAATCATTATCTTGTTTGATATCTTTACTTCACAGGATCATCCAAAAAAATTTATATTTAAATCTCCCAAGAATCTAGATACACCTTACATGATAGAACAGGAATTAGAGCGCCTACGGTTGGTGATTGAATTGCATGAAGTGCAGTACTAAATATGTCTGAGATTATATTTTAAAAAGAAACTAATTCCATTTTATTTTATCAGAAAATGCTTAATGAGAAGTTTCCTTAAAAAAATAGACCTTATACTTTTAATAACTTTTTTTCATACTCAATTTAACTAGAGTTCAACAGTACTGCAAAAAGTTGAAAATCATTACAATCATTTTTATGGTAAATAATACTTTACTTATCCACACTAAAAATATACACATTAACTGCGTATCACAAATATATTCTATATAAATACTATTAAATATTTTATTTAATTTTATTCAAAGAGAACATAATACTCGAATCTTCATATTAGATTCAAGATTTTTTAAAACAACTTGCCAGTGTGCATGCCAACATCAGCTGTATTTGTCTGCAATTTCCGGCGGATTACATGAAACCGCAACTTCAGCAGCTAATTTTTCGATCTGATTTTAACGAAACTTGTCTAGACACAATAAGACAACCATTTCTGACACTTGCAGATTGCGATCTTATCAAACATGTTATGTTACGCGGCATTACTCTAAGAAACTCAACAAATCCTAACAATTCCATAATCGGAACACAGATAGCATAATCCTAAGAGCATACGAATCAGAATTCCACAATAACTAGCATCAGAAGTGGTGAACAAGGCAAACAAAAGCATAATGCGAGATAACGATGATAGTCAAATGTAAACGGCGAATGAAAGAGAAGAGAAGAGAGAGTGACCTGAAGACGGAGATGGAGATGGCGTTTGGAAGAAAGGATTCTCCGATCTCAGCGACCCGCTCTTTGGGTTCAAAACTGAATAATGAAGGGAAGTAATGCCCTCTGAGAACTTGCGCTTTTAAAGCCCGGATTTCACCCTCCCACACCACATACCCGTAACGCATCATCACCGTCCCTTCCATTTCCACAACTCAATTGCCACACGACACGTGTCCACTTCGATCTGTGGCTCCTCCGCCTATAAAACTTTTGTTTTATTGCCTCTTCGCCAAATCAAACATGCGGTGACACTTCATATGTGGCCCACTTCCCCTGCTTTTCATCGCATGCCCCAAAATTGGCTTTAATTCCATTCTTCACAGTCACACACTCTTTTTATGGGCATTAATTTTCATGAGCATCAATTTTCATGAGCATCTCGATTAAATGTTCCTTACCTCTCAAACCTATTTTAGAACCGAAAAAATAGAAAAGCTAAATTGTGTTTAATATTCAACATCACATCTTTTTTGTGTGGGTATTACACAATAACCATATTTGTGAAGAAGATAAAGAAAAACAAATATAGAAGGATAGACATAATATTTTACTTTTATTTTTAATTGACGGTTAAAATAGAACAATTTTTCGCAAAAACCTCCATTAAAATATGTCACATGGAGTTCCTAATTCAATTTTAACCTTTGCATTTTTTTAATTCATTACCTTTTCATATTTAATTAAAGTGTCTAATCTATTATTATTTTCTTAAATGATTAATGGAATCGGACCATGCTTACCGAAACTGTGCAAGAAACAAACTTATCTTAGAACTGCGAAATAAAAAAAAATGGAAATTGTCGTGGTCACACTACGTCCATTGAAAACAGAAATTGGGATAACAAAAAGTTATATAAGTTTTTTTATTACAAAAATGTGTATATTCTGAGCTTGATTTGAACCATAAAGATTGAACCGGGTAAAAAAATTAGGTACTGATTATTAATTGTCCTTTTCAACCACTCTAATAAAATCAAAAATCTAACTTTCATAGTAATTAATTGTATATAAATTATATATAACTCACTTTTTGAATCTTGATACAAATATAGATGGGATTTTTTTACTAATAGGTAAATTAATATGGATACTTTTATAATGTATACTTTTCAGAAATAAAATAAAATTATTTAATGAAATACAACTTTTTCTCAACATTTATTAAGAAGTTTACTACCAAAAACTAATACCACTGTATATAACACGCACCTCAGAAAAGCCCAAATTTCTTTGGCCCAATGATCGAGATCTGCTGTTTAGGTTTGGTCTTAGCAACCAAGCCCAGCCTTGTTTCTTTCGTTCTATAAATCATTAAACGGAGTCAAATAAACAAAACAAAAGTAAAGAAACCTATATAAATTTAATATTTAAATGAATTTTAATTTAATATAAAAAGATAAAAACGATACAATAAAAATGAGGTTATAAAAAGCAAAAATTACCCTTGGATTTCTATTGGAAATTAACATTTTAAATTTTAACCCCAACTTAACTGATAGAAAAAGGAATTCATAGATATTAAGAATTTAATGCCTATTTTTGTTACAATATTAACTAAGTGAAAATTCAATTCAAACTTTGTCATGTTTATATGAATTCGGTAGTGTTTTAATAGCAATATCCTATTTATATTTGGCATCAGTATAATATTTGATATCGCATGAATTTTTTAATACAATATGGTAATATTCATTGTATCAACAATTAGCAGGAGTGAAACTAAAAGAGGAGTAGAAGATCAATATTTGGTGACTATACTGATAGAGATGGAATTCATCTCTTTCAAACGAACCCAAAAACACCTCTCGGTTATTTTACTTGTGTTTTATTCATGCTGAACACGTACAACATGCATCCAAACACGCTATATAAATTTATAGAATATTGATATTTTTACCACTATTTTTTATATGTATAACTCTGCGACAATCCATTTCTAATATAATAGTTAATAATATTTTAAGAAATAATTAAATGAATAATTATCAATTGATTGTTTAATAATATTGATTATCGATATATTTATAACACCCCACTTAAACAATAAATATATATATATATATATATATATATATATATATATATATATTACTAACAAATGCTTATAAATTGAGGATGGCAAATCAGGAGTGTTATGCAGATCTGAGAAAAAATTTATTTTAATTTGTGTTGATCTGTTTAGATTCATTTTACATAATTCATAAATGTGAAATGGGGTGGAGTCGGTTAACCCGCATAATCCACATATTTTAAAAATTTAAATTTTTTTCATCTCTATAATTTCTTCTTGTAACCTTATATTATAAAAAATTTTAAAATTATCCATTCCTAATTTTATAATATGAAATACAAATTTGTATTTCTGACTGTGCAATCTAGGATGTTGTTAGGGGTGACAAAATGGTCAACCTACTCCATTTTTGTCTCACCCTCCACTGGCCCTCAAGAAGCATACGAGGCAAGCTGAACCGTCAAGGTTGTGCAAACTAAAAATAGTAACCCACCTTGTCATAGAGTGGGTTACCAGGTTGCCCCATTGCTTTTAATTTGTTTTTCTTTTTTTTTGTAATTTTTTATGTTTTAAATTTATTTAGTTGGTTATAATCATTTATATCATTTTTTGAACAATAAAATTACAAGAAAGTGCAATTAAATTAAAACAAATTTTAATATTTTAATGAAAGAATAAATAAAGTAAATATCAACAATACTTCAATTAATCAAGTGATGTATAAAGAAATTAATGAAAATAAAGTTCTATATAAAACATTGATCACCATCGATTTTTATTCCCAAAGCATGAGATCCCTATTTAAAAGTGTTAAAAATAAAAAAAAAAATCAATTCACCACGCCTCGCTTGTGGCCCGTCGAGTTAGTAGTTTAGGCGGGTCAGGCCAATACAGGTTGAGGGATTCAAAAAATTAATCTGCTCCACTTAAATGATGGTGGGCCGGCCCGTCAAACCTGTCCCGTTTTTCCATCTCTAGATATTGTACAATTCGAAATACAAATTTTAACTTTCATATTTTATAATTTGGGAAGACTCTTAATTTTACATTTTTGAATTAAAGAAAAAACATTCGATGAAAAATATCAAAGGATAATTTGAGTATTTTTTGAAACATGAAGTGTAAGAAGAAATACATGGATGTGCAAGAAGAAACTTTCACTAATCCACAAATCATAACACCTTGACGAAATTCAATAATGATTTGGTAGCTAATTAGATACCAATTTAGAAACAATTTTTTTAGTATCTAAAATGGTTTATAATTTAGTCAATATAGCAATTAATTATTTTTTGTCTCTAAAATTTGTTTTTATTTAATATTTTTATTTTTATTAATATTATCATTGTTAATAATATTATTGTAGTAATAATATTATATTAGTAATATTGTTAATAAATAAACAATAATAATAATATAATAAAAAATAATATCTATAATAATATTATATTATTAATATTATTATTATTAATGTTATCTTTATTATTACTAACAACTATTATTATAATAATAATAATAATAACGATTATAATAATTATATATATATATATATGGAAATTTATATGTAAATTTTCTTTATGTAATAACAAGATGTAATTACATGTGAAATATTTTTAATAAGAAATGATTAAGAGCATTTGCATATTTAATTTTTTTGTGTAATAATTATGAGAATTTACATATGAAAAATTTCTCCTGTAATGACAAGGCACATGAATAATAAAATTATTATGGTTTATATTTTTATTAATAGTATTATTATTATTAATTTATTAGTAATAATTTGTATATAATGTTAAATTTATTTATGAATATAGATTTGTAAGTAATTTATATATACGGATATGTATTCATAGGTAATAATTTATATATAATGTTTAATTTATGCAGATGACTTTTTTTTATTATTAATATTTATTTGAATTAAAAAACATTTATTTAAATGATAAAATCCTAAAAGATTTTGTATATAAAGAGGAGTTAAAAGAAAAAAAATCTCAATTGTTAATGTTGTAGATATAATTTTATTTATATTTATTATTATATTAATTCTTTGTAATATTATTTATTACTTTACATTTACTATTATTTTATTATATTATATTATACAATCAATGACATTATAATATAATCAATTATATATGTTTACTTTATACATAATAAAAACATATAATGGATTATAAACATATAATTGTTATAATATAATCTTATATATTATTTACAATTAATTTATACATAACACATAATATTATTTATTTACCTTATACGTAATCATAGGTCACATGTAAGGTTCTGAAAATAACTTTAAAAGTACAATGATTCATATATTGAAGTCATGAATGCTAGTGGAAAGAAGATGTTCATAAGTTAACTTGTCAAACTTCACAGAAATACAACAATCATGGCTTCTTAATTCTTAATCGGTCACCACCTTTCTTCCTTCACTTGACATTTTCTCAATTATGAAACTTACTTTAACAGATCCTCTTTTTTTTTGGGTATAGTTTCTTTCCCAGACCAGTGAATATAAAATGAAGGTCACCCTTTTGACCGCTGTGATAATCAAACTTTGGGTCCCCTGCAGAAATATAAGAGAAAATGACGATTCCTATGTTGGAATCTGACACTGAGGTGGCCTTCTCACTCAAATATAATTTTGAAAAGCAATATGAGAAGAACAGAGCCAAACATGGATCCACAGGTACTCTTTTACCTGCCTTCAATTTTGGGATTTTCACCTCAAGTCATCACTCTATTATCAAATTCTTTTTTTTTTTCTCCTTTCTATCTTACTCACAATAATTGAAAAGGTTGTGGGTCTGGTCTGCGTGAATCACTATATCCATTGTTTATTGCAAATACAATTCATTTCATCTGGTGTCCGCTACAAGGTTGGAGCTTTCTGAAACCCTTTTTCGTTTTCTTCAATCAATCTATTGATTGATGTTATGGGTTGAAGGTTGATGTGCTCTGGGGTTAGAGCCACTGAATGTGAGGATTGAGAAGAAAATGTAACAGAGATTGTGGTCAACATCACTCATCACGCTACTTTCTGGTTCCCCAACAACATCTTCCAATTGATTATTCATCAAACTAGACACACACAGGTCGGTGAAAAGGATCACTACTTTTTGATTTATTTTATTGTTTTGTTTTGTGGTTTTGGTATATACCTGCGCCTGCGTCTGTGGTTTCCGAACAGCAGTACCAATGATCCTGTTTTCTGTCTCCGCACGCAGCGATTACTGAGAAAAGTCATGTGATACACTGACATGACTAGAACAGAATATGCCTTCATTTTTCGTCTTTTTAATTTGGCCATTAACGCAAGTTTGTGCTTTTATGCTTCTGTGATTCGTTTAACATATATGCCTATGTTAATTAGCTTCTTAGGACATACAATACAATATCCCTCGAGTTTCCAATTAATAATTTTCTGGAGGAATCTACTGCAACAACAAAGCCCTAGTGCATGTTTGATACTAATAATTATGTTTCAGGAGAACAGATATTTTTAAATAGCTTTTACCATTCAAGTGCTTACTTACTCTCTCTTCTCAATTAGTACTACTACAACAATTTCTTCTTTATTTCATTATCAAAAGTGGAAAAAAAATAGGAAGGTGGTATCAAAAGTTTTGGACCATATAACTAAAATAAAGAAAAAGTAATTGTGCCCCAAATTTATAAAAAGAGAGCAAGAAATATGGAATGTAATATTAAACTATTAAACTATATAAGTACGTAGTGTGTTATATTGGATAAAAATCTTGATATTTACACATGTGAGCAAGGAAAAAAAAAACATCTGTTGAGAAATATGAAGTCCTTAAGTGAATAATACATTTTAAAATAAGTTACAACCACCCAAGTTTACTAGGTGAAGGAGAATAGTTTTACAAATAGGGCTGAGGCAAGCTTTAATGGATTTTTTTTTTCTAATGTAAAATTTTCAGCCAAATGGATCTTTAAGAAGAAAAGAAAATCTTCTATCTCTGGTGTGGATTCTTGTTTTTTAATTTCATATATTTAAAGTTAATGAGGAAGGTGATGCATGGAAAGTTGATGAATCTATCAATTTGCTGTGATTATTGAGTGGAAGAAAAGTAAGACAAGGTAGGTGTTTCTTGTTGGCCTCACTCACCCATGAAGAGGAAAGAAATTAAAGTTTGTAGATTACAATTTTGTTGCCTTTAAAGATACTGGGCATAATTGTAATAGCAAATTTTACAATTTTTTCTTAAATAATATAATTTTATTTGATATTTTTTGAAATGGATTTTTTTTTATTCCGAAATTTATCAAGTTGTACATAGAGTATGACTTTAGTAAAATTTAATATAATCAAATTCATCATCAACAAATATGATATAACTGAATTCATCGTTACCAAATATAACTTTAGTTAGTATAACTGAAGTTTTCATCTAAATATAATATAACTTCAGTTAACAACTTTAAACTCAAGTAGTAGATGTTAAATATAATTTGTTCAACTTTAAAATAGATAAAAGAAATTATCAATTTCAGAAAATACTAAATAAAATTGTTAGAAGCTTGATTTGAGTTTAGAGTCTAGAATATCATGAGCTTGATTTGAAATTTTGTATAAAGATTATGATACTGAAGTGTCTCATTTTATTTTATTTATTTTTTATTAATAAAAAAAATTAAATAAAATTGTATTATAAAAGAAAATTTATTTAAATATTTATTTATGATTTTATCTTAAAGAAGAAAAACAAAATTTTACTTATTTTTGAATATTTATATATGATTTTATCTGAAAGAAGAAGATTGTTCTATTTATTGCAGAAAACTATATTACATGATGCAGGTGTATAACTGATTACGTTATATACATAATTAATTATGTCCAGATGTATTATAGTTTATTCACCCTTTTACATCACTCACTTTACAAGAGGAATGCAATCTTATTATTTTAATGTAATTAATTTCCAATCATAACAGTTATTAGAATTTAAATTATATAATTAAATTGTTTATATACCAATTTAAAGATTGTACGTCAAATTGTCTATAAACTTAATTGCTCATGAAACCACTATAATTTTCATTGGCATAAATTTTGGCCACACTTGTTTACTCATTATTACTTTTCTTAGTTAGTAAACTTTTTATGTAACAATTATAAAATAAATAAATAAATAACTTTAATTTAATAAATAAGTATTAAGTATTTTATAATAACTCTTCTTATTTTGAAATGAAGAAAATCACATATAAATGAATTAAAAGTGGAGTAAAAATAAATATGTAATTATTATAAAAATAGTTGATATTTTCTTAAAGTTAAAATAATAAATAAATAATATTTACTTATACCTCACACATACAACAAAGGGATATACTTCTTTCATGTTTTACTTATTTTCTTTTTGTGTTTATTCCATGACAATTTATCAACTTTTAGCTTATGGGTTAATTACAAATGGATTGTCATAAGGTTACGAAATTTAACCTACAACTTTTAACATATAAGTTTTTAGAAAATAAGTTAAATTACAATTTTTAAATTGGTTGTTCCTACCTTAGTCAAGAAGGTATATTTTTCCTGTTATGTATAGTTATTATTAATGTTGAGGTCTCAGTCAATCTTTGGTTAGGAGTTTGACGAGTATCTGTCAAAGGTCTTCTAACGATCAAGTTAGTCTTTAGTTTTGATGATTTAATAATATTAAGGCTCAATAAATGTGTATCTTGTCATTGTGGATCAACCTATTTATAGAGATGAATTGGACATTCTTGCTTCTAAGTTTATATTAGCATGTTTTTTCGATTAATCCTCTGACAATCTTCACAATCTTATTTCTAATATTCCTTTTAATCTTTTTTTGAGGTTTAACTATAATTGAAAAGTCTCGTCTGAGATGACACACTTTTATTAAAAGAAAACTTTTCAATTTATTTCTCCTTCTTTCCTTATTTTTTTTCACCTTACTCCACCAATGAATAAAAGGGAATTGGTCTATACAAAATTCTTAAATAATTTTATGTTACTCGTCCTATATACTTATCAATTAGAAAATATAATATATTTTTAGTAAAACATATTGATGATTTTTGTAATTTTAAATATGAACAATAAAACGATATTAAATTGATAAAAAAAATTAAAAATAATTTTGTATTCACCATAATTAAATAAAAAACATAATAAACAAGTTACTCCAATATAATATTACTGAAATTATAAATATATATTAATATAGTTGTAACACCCTACTATTATAACATTCTAAAATTTTAAAATATGTATATTTACAAAATCATATGTATTACACTTTAAGGAAACATTTACACATATAAATTATTTTTATATACATAATTATCTTCTAAACGTTTTTAGTGTTTCTCTTAACACCTACATTATTTTATACTTCCGTATAAGTGTATATATATATATATATATATATATATATATATATATAATTAAACAATATCAATTACATGTTTATTAATATATTACTCAAATCAATCAAATTTGCAATCACATCTAAAATTTCATACATTAATGATTTTCTTTAACACTCATGCTTTGATTTTTGAAATAATGATTTCAAGTACCTTCCAACACAGATTAGCACTTCACCCTTTATAAATATATTTTCTCGTTACCTCATAATTTTTTAATCAACTTGATGAAATTAACAATGAATTTAAGATTTTTCTTCTTAATCTCATGCTTAATAATCAACACTGAAGAGACCAATATCTTCAAAGATATCCTCACCACTGTCACCCACACCCATAAAGGATCATAAAAAACAATATATTCTTATCTTTTCTCCATACATATATCAATGCATATAAAATTTTATATGATATAAACATAATTTTTCTCACAAATTTCAATAAATAATATCACTTGAGTAACATATTCTTTAAGGAAAAATCCAAGAGAGTTACCATGAAATATCTCATACTTTATCAACTAGAGTTATACATTTCAATTCAATAGTTTCAATCTAATTCAACCAAAATCATTATTTCCATTTTAAAACTTTTAAACTTAAATAAACATTATATATGGATGGATGAAAACTAAGTATCAACATTATCTTTCAATTCCACACAAAATCTAACATCATATTTAAAACCACAATAATTGAAATTAACATTATCTTTCAATTGCACACAAATTCTATCATATTTAAAAACCATAATAATTGAAATTCATCAAACTCAGTACTCCTCTTATCTATGAATCTTTGTTGCTTCCTAGCTAGAAGAAAAACAACCTGCTTGAGTCAAATTAGAAAAATTCTAACTTACTCCTAGATACTATTATGATTAACAAACAAAACAAAGAAGCTCAAATTTTACATGCTTTAGCATTTTAATGGAGTGAAATGTGTAGGAGACTTAATTATGATTCATATTATATCAGTACTGAAACAGTAGTAGTAGCATTCCTGATGATGGAAACAATCCTCCATCCATTGGTCAATTTGATGCACTAGAAAGAATAGCTTATAATGAAAATAGAAAGAGCAAAACCCCCCTTATGTTGCCCAGTTAATGAGCTTGCATTGATTAGCTCAAACCATTAAGAAACAACAGTGATGAGTTGTGAATGACACTATTTCACCCTCACAGTCCATCACTTCCAGGCAGAGAATACAAGGCATCAGGGTACGGCTACACATGGTTTGACTCCCTTGCAAATGTATGTGTTTGTGTGGACAAGCTTCTTGTGCTTCACTCAGGCCATGTTCGGTTCTCACTTCTGAGTTCTGAGGTTTCGACTTTTAATGTTTGCTGTTCAATGTTCTGGGATCTTACAGAATCTCAGACAAGGACCCCCCCCTTTCGTCCACTCTTCTCATACTAATTCATGATACAGGTTTTCCTTATTTTTTATCATTAAAGGAATTGGAAAGAAAAAGTCTTTTCAAATATTAGTTTTATAGATATTTTACTTTTTTACAGCATTTGATAAACAATAAATGTAACATTAATGTTTTGTAAGTTATGAGTTTTGACTCCAATTATATATTATAAGATATATTTTATTTTTAGTACAATATAATAAAGTAACAAAACCAAAATATAACGGAAAATCCAAAATTTTAATATTCTCCTTTTAGTTCTCAAGTTAAAGGTTGGAAGACCAATATCTCTAAAGTGATTTTTCTTCTAATTTGACATCGTTTTAAAGTTGTTCTAGGTATTAAATATGACTTTTTGATCATTTTTCCTAGACTCTATTTAGATTAGTGATAAAATTGAAATGTAATAGAATGATTTACAATAGAAAAAATGGTTTGGAGAAAAAATGAATTAAACTTGCCACTCTATTGTTAGAATAATTTATAAATAAATATTTTATTACTTGGTTTGAGGAAAAAAGAAAACAGAGCGAAATACCACGAAGATAAAAGAATCTCTCATTAAAATTAAAATATTTCATGATATCCTCAGTTTATTTGTTAAATATTGAATTTAATAGGGATTGAAGAAAAAAAACTGTATATTATTTGGCACCTTCTTCTTGTTTATTAACAGCGATTTTGTTACTTAAATCACGAGACTTCTCCTGATTTAAATTTTGAATCAAATATAGTAATCGGATCTTATACTTTTATATCCAACTTTTTTTTTCCAGATTCACTTAACCATCAACACTGCTATTATTTTAATAATTTTTTTATATTATTTAATTACAAATTTATTTTTATTATATATACTTTTTCTAAAACCATCACATTGTATAGACTTTAGGATCTCAAAGTATATCTGTTTTAAATAAAAAGAAATATATCATTAATAGGTAAGATTTCAATTAATGCAGAAAGAATATTAGAAATTTTATTGCTCCAATAAAAAGCTCAAAACCAAAAGGATATAGAAAAAAGTTACTTATATAAATGAAACAAAAGTCATATAGCAATGCTAATACTATAAAAATATTAACTTTAGATTTCACTTAATTTTATAAAATTAATTTGTTTATAAGATTTCATTATAAAATATCTTAATTTTTAATCCATATGAAATTATGGACTGTACCAGAAATACAAATTTAAAAGACGTAGTACATCCACATCATTTTGGAACATTTATATGTTACGTAAGACGTCATTACTGGTACGATGACGTACTGTTGAAGGCTGGGACCAATTCACCCAAAAAAAGATAATAGATCTAAATAAAATCAATAAAAATATTAAAAAAGGTTAAAAACAACAAAATAAATCTAAATGTTTCATAAAATTAAATTTTCTTTTTGTGATATAAATGAACGAAACAATAAGTAAGAGCAGGTATATTTGTCTCCAATAAGTGATCCTATAAGAAATTTCCAAAACAGTGAAAATTTAAAATGTCTAGATTATTATGCTTTTGTGATGGCTGAACGTACTTTTTGGAAATTTGGATATTGATTGCTGTATACGATCAACGCATCGCAGCTCCCCTTTTGAGTATTATTGGTTTTCATGTCATACCTGTCACGTTTCCACCACTCACATTCATGTGAATTTGCAACCCCTTCGATTTCGATCCAAATGGGAAGATTACGAGATTCTTAATTATTTATTTTTCTTATGGTAAGCAACCAAACAACCATGGTGCATGTGATCGTCACCCATTATTCTAGTTATTCGTGCAGGTATAGCAGAAACCAATGCTTATGTCTAGATTACAGTATACCAGTCTTACATAATTATTGTTTAAAAACACATCGTATATTCAGAACAAATCTATAAAACTGAGGTTTAAGACATAAAAATAAACAGCCTGTGCTAAAATCTGACGTATCCAGTTAAATTAAATTCATTGTACTTTATTCTATGAAGTAACGTAATTATGAAAAAATTCTAAATTCAGCTTAGTTTCATATAACCATATTTCAAATGCCTTCATTGATGTTATATTGAAATTGGAACAAAACTCATTTAACATGTTCGAGAAATTTTAAACTCCATTTTGAAGAGATAAAAGTACCAGTCAAATCATGTGTAATTTTCTCTGGGGTGGGATTGAGATGTTGATTATGATGAAGGGAATGCATGACAGGACTTCTCATCCTACTTTTCTGCTAACTGCCAGTACGTGTCTATTTCAGTCCAAAATTATTAGAACAACACAGTTGTTGATGCTAATCAGTGCTCAGAGTTATTGCACCAATGATGCTAATTCTGCCCCTCAACTTGTTATCTAAAGGCCAATGAGGTGCAGGTGATCCTGACACATGAACTTGTCCGGATTGTGTTATATTAATTGTAAGGTTCCTCTTGTGCAGTGAGTGCACAATAAAATTATTCAGCCTCCGCAGACACAATCACATGCCAACCAATTAACACCAGGCCCTTCTGTATTTTATTGCCCATTTCGGTATAAAGAAACAAATCAGAAGCAAATACACATTACATTTTCATATGATCTTAGACTCCTATTTTTGAGAAAAAAAATTCTCATTTCAATCACGACGCCCAAAACCATCGATGCTGGCGATGCTTCTTCTTTCTCAAGTAACAACAATGATAATATTACAATTTACAACATGACATGCACCTTTTCTTCACCCAACCACCCCCAACTTCAATCATACTCACTTTACTTAGTTTCCGATAATAAAATGAAACCTTTCTCCTTTACTATTTATATTTTTTATTTTGCCTTGCTGGTCAAGCAACTTGTTACCATATCTTCCCAAGTAGTAATGATTCTTGTTTGATAAGCACAAACACCATACCAAGAACAGCATCATATCACTGTTGTTTATCATCTTCCCACTCATTTTCAGCAGCAATTTTTCCGGAGCTGCGGCCACCCATCTTTCCAAATGAGTTCACACTTGATAATCCCTTGATGCTGCTGCTGCCACCCTCGTTCGTGGTTCGGGTTTTCCTTGACTTGTTAGGCTTGGAAAAAGTAATGTCAACACCATCTTGATCAATGTCATGAGGGCTTTCTTTTTTCACAACCACCAATCTTGCTATGCTGCTTCTGCAGAATGGACAAACTGGTGGGACAATACGAGAAGTAGAAGCGTTAGGCTTGTTGTGACAACACAGGGCTAGTGTGCATTGTGCACACATCTGGTGACCACAGTCTTGCACCTCAATTGTGCACACTTGCTCAAAGCAGATGCAACATAATTCCGTCTCGCTAACCTGAATTACCAAAATTTATTTAGAATGCTGCTACATTTTACGAAACTAAAACCCAAATAATTAGACTTCTATACGTATGTTTCCCTAAATCAATCCAATTACACAAGTAAAAAAATAATAGCAAACTCAAAAAAGTTAGTGTGAACTCAAAGGGTGTCTAATTACCTCAGAAATGTTGTCATCAGTCCCATCAGAGTGTGCTGGAGATGGAAGAGAGTAATCACTCCCTTTCAGTATGTTTTTCTCCCTTTCCCTGTTTGCGTCCATCAGGGCCTGCTCTAATAATTCTTTGGCGTCTGGATTAAGCTCACTGATCACCTTCAAAGATGATGGCCATACAAGAGGCTCAGCAGACGAAAGATTCAGCAATGCTGCACATGCGTTGTGTCTATGTTTAAGAGCAACTACATAAGGTATACGCCTGCTTAAACACAACATAGAGTGTTAAGGCAAATTCAGAAATTAATACGATAATCTAAAATAACACTAATAATTTTTTTATCAATGACTCATGTTGCAAGATGAGGTAAGTAGTTTAAACTGAAAAGTTCCCCGGGACCATAGGCATAAGAAGAACTCAATTGAAACACAGTTAGTAAGTAATGGTTTTTTCCACTACCAACTAGTCCAAGATACCATGGCATTAGGAATCGTTGACTTTTGTATAATTACTTTTGGTGTTATGTTATTGGTGGATGGTTATCAAGAGGAAACTCAAACAATAAATTGGATTAATACAAGACGAGGGCCCACCAAAACAAGTGTGAAATTAAGAGAAAGATGAATCAATTTGTTTGTATTGCAGTGATTAAAAGTTGTAGTTTACCCAGAGGCATCACGTTGAAGGCGATCTGCACCCCATGCCAACAGTTCCCTGATGCAATCCAAGGACCCCCCTTTGGCTGCAAGATGAAGAGGAGTGCTCCCAGGACAGCTGCATATAGCAATTTATTATTCCACAGAACAAAAGAATAATTAATACATCAAATTGAAGCCTGTCACAAACCCCACTCACCCATATCTCCCTGTTGAAGCAGAAACAAGAGCTCCACTGTACAATAGAATATGTACACATTCAGGCCGTCTTTGACGGGCTGCCAAGTGCAAAGGTGTTGCACCCCTTCCATCTCTAATATTCACAAACCGAGCAAACCCCCTGCAATCAATTCTATTATTTTCTTCTTTTAAATTTGTAAAAACCAACGTAATCAATCAATCAATCTGGAGGGGTGCCAAAACACAAAAAAAAGGACCAACCAAGAAGCAGCCACAGGACTAGATTGAGCAGCAGAGAGAATTGCCTTAAGGCAAGAAGAATGGCCATAGTAAGCTGCATAGTGCAAGCAGGTCCTTCCATAACACGCATCAAACATTAATACCTGAAATTTTTTTAAACTCGTTTTAAATAAAACATATTCATTCTAGTCATGGAACAAGAACTCGGGATTCTATTGGCAAAAGCATCACAAGAAATTTTCAAATTTGAAACTTCCCATACATTAGCACCAGCTTCGAGGAGCTTTTCCACACAGGCGATCTTCCCGTGCATTGCAGCCAACATAAGCGGTGTCTGAATCGTTCAAAAAGCAATGAACATTATTAGTAAAGCAACATTTTCAAGCGGAACCAAGAATTTTAAAAAAAAATCCCAGATTCAATAGAAGCCAAGTTACCTGCTTTTGGCGATTCAACGCATCCGGATTCACAGATCCATCCAAAAGCCAAGATAAAACCTGCAGCAATTGGCAGAAAAGCAGAAAAAGGAAAAGAAGATAAGCAGAGAGAGATGTATTTTGGGTGAGGAGACGGGGAAGGAATTTTGAGCGAATACCCAATTAGGAAATTGCGTGTGAAGAAATGGAAAAAGGAGAAAGGGGCACCTGGATCTGGCCATTAGCAGCGGCAATATGAAGAGGGGAGTGGTGATCATAGACAGTGGTGTGGTTCATGAGAGAAGGGTGTGTGTGTAACAAAGCTGCTACAGTGTCTAGGTCCCCATGCTGCACAGCACGAAATAGGCCATGCTCATGGCTCCCTCTGCAACTCAGCCCCTGACCCATCACTTTCTCTCTACCACCTCACCTCACCTCTCCTCCCTTTCCTGACTGCGCCACCTTGACTGATTCCTCCACGTTTTCAATTCCACCTTTGTTCCCACATTTATTGAGTTGGAGTTTACAAAATGGCTAGGTAGTGAAACAATGAAAGAGAAAGAGATAGAGAAGGGTAGCTAAGTGTGTCAGTGATGAGCAGTTACTGAGACTGACTTGGCTGTGGCATCAGACAGATTCCCGCAAAAGGGTAGGCTCCAGCATCTCCAAACTCTCAAACCAATATCCACCTTTTGTTCC
This sequence comes from Phaseolus lunatus, assembly GCA_013389735.1. Taxonomy (NCBI): domain Eukaryota; kingdom Viridiplantae; phylum Streptophyta; class Magnoliopsida; order Fabales; family Fabaceae; genus Phaseolus; species Phaseolus lunatus. The sequence goes on from CM023867.1 coordinate 5,521,280, forward strand.
TCCAATCCAACGCTTCACGTTCAAACTTCAAACTTCAAAAACACTCTCACAAACAAACTCGTTAATAACTCATGTCTTTCAATCTAATGTAACTCTCCTTTACTATTATTCACCAGTAAACACGTCAAAGACACCACCTTGAACTTCGAGTCTCCATTTTTATTTTTACTGCAATTCCTATTCCATGCTTCGCTCCTAATGGCAAAATTCTTCATCTCATCATCTACTTTCAGTCAAAACCGTAACCTTCTTTCCTCCATCATTACTCGTTACTCTGTTTGCGGTAAATCTTTCAATTTCATCTACAACCATTTTTTTTTACTTTCTCTTTCTGTAAATCATTCTACTTTCTTCTTTTACATTCATATACTCTGTGTGAAACCCTGGACCACATTGAATCTATATTTATTGTCAAATCTGTTTCAATTAAACTGCTAAGAATAATTATCATAATTCGTTTGAACTAAGATTTCACGTTACAACAAAGACATTGCTTGAAGTAACAAATACTCTTCAAACGAATTATCGTCAACAATGAAACTTTGATTACTCCATCGTACACGCTCCCGTCGTGGACGACAATTTTGAATAAATGAGATAACTAAAGCAAATTTCACTTTATTTTTTAGAAGAAAAAAAAAACAGTTTTCCATAACATTCTTAGTTTAGTGGTGGCAAAATCGAGCTACCAAAATCAAATTTGAAAAGAAAGGGAGAGTATTTTTTTTAAAATCTTTTTGCACGAAATAAAGCAGCAACCTCTTTAACCAAATCACTTTTATTAGACTCCTTCTTCCTCCACTTTCATACCTTCTTCTCTCACCTTCATAGACCTTTTTTTATTTCAAAAAATGTTCATTTGTAATATTTCAAATTATATAATCCAGAAGTCATTTTTTAAATTTGTAATTAGATTCCAGATTATATAATTCGGAAGTCTTTTTTCAGATACATGATTACCTTCCGGATTACATAATCTAGAAATCTTTTTTAACTTCTGGATTATGTAATTCGGAAGTCTTTTTTCTAATACGTTTTCGGATTACATAATCTGGAAGCTACTCTATGGAGGTAGTACAAGAAGGATAAAAATGTATTTTCATATTATGTATGGGAGTGGCAGAAGAAGATATGGAGGTGCAGGAAGAAACAGTCCTTTTATTAATCTCTTGCAAGTTTTTAAGTATGGGACTTGTCCATAAAAAGCCCAATATGGAGGCCCATGATAAAAAACATGGGCAGCACCGAATCTGACTAAAAGTCTAAAACAAATGTCTTCTCTCTCTCAAAACAAAACAAAAATGCTTATATGAATAATATTAATTTTTTTTCTCTTGAATACACTATTAATAAAGATTTAATCCTTAACTGAAAAGAGATTGGTGCATTGCGGGGAAAACCCTAATCCTTGTATAAATATAATGATAATCGAGGCCCAAAATTGAACGTGAAACATTTAAAATATCCACGAGCTTGAACTATATAGCCACGTGCTCACTTTAATAAATTTATGGTATGTCAGGTTTGGAAAAGAAAAATTTTAAAAAAGAGTAAAATGATAATAGAAAATGAGATAGTTTTGTTAATATTTTTTTTAAATACGGTATTAATGCTGATTATTTAAAAAAAAAAAACAATGAATAACATTGTGAAGCATCATATAATCACACACAATATGAATAGTTTTCTCTCAACATAATTTTGTAAATTGTTTTATCATATAGAAAATATTATATATATGAATGACATAAATAATTCATAAATAAAAAAGAAGTTTTACTTTTTATCCCTGCATATTACTCTCTCTTCTTCTTTAAAAAAAAAAAAAAAGGCAATTGAGAGATTTTTTTTCATTTCCTTTTTTTTTTTCTAATCATCTAAGTATATTTAAAAATATGTCTAATAATGTAAGATTCGAAAATAGCTTTTAATTTTTTTTCCTTCCTCTCCTTTTTACCTTAACCAGCAATTTATTATATTCAATATTATATCTTTTAATTTACCCAAACCATTAGGGTTGGTTTAATAATAAAAATAACATTTAGGTGTATGTCAATTAAACGAAGTGGTAGGAATAGTAGTGGTCATAGTTTGAATCCACTATCCGAGTTAATGTTGGGTTAGTCAGGTTTAGAGATCAAATTGGTAATGACTTTTCGGTAATGAAGTTAGAAATTAGAGTTGCCAATATCGTATACAAGAAAATCTGATTATACTACAACGTAAAATATTTTACTTTTATTTTTTTTATAAAAAATTTTAGGTTAGACATTATTATATAATACAAATAATAATAATTATCTATTATCACATAAAAAAATGTATTATTAAAAAAAAATAAAAAAAAATGTGGGATAATGTCAAAATCTATATATTAACAAAAATAATATATTATATCTTTTTATAAATAATTATAAGAATATACTAGATGAAAGACTATTATACTAATGAAATGATTCTCTATAAATAAATCTTTTATTACTTTTAATTATTCGTTTCTTGACTTTTTTTTTCAATTCTACATTTTTTAAGTCTTTTTCCTATTTTTAAATTTCGTTTTGCTAAATTTTCACTTTTGAACAAAAGGTTAATTAAAAAAAAAAAGAGTATCTCATAAGTTTTAAATTTTGAAACCCTTTCTGCCAAGTAATCGCCAACTACATAAACGATGTTTGTTTTTAAGAATTTAGTTTTTGAATTATTCAACCATTAAGCACTTTTTTCATAGGAAATAATGGATTTAGTAATATTTTTAAAATTTTAATATGAAAAAAAGTCAAATCAATATAATTAGGTTGAATAAAGTTTATATATTTTATTTGTTATTAACATATAAAAATAATTAAAAATTAAGTGAAAAATAAGAATATTATAAGTAAACAAAAATGAAATGGCCATGCCAGATACTCCAACTCCTAATGCCCTTCACATGCACATTGTCCACCCAAGTGGGACCACACTAGAACATCATGGTCCTACAAACAACACCTCTCTTTTTTAATTATGCAGTTAATTGAAAATCATGAAACTGATTTTTTTAAATAATTATTTATTCATTTATTATTTTATTTACTTACACCTCTCATACACACATAATTTCTTTACATTTATTTAGTGTTTCAATAATCACTACATCATATCCTTAATTAGTTTCTCTTTAAAATTGCGTCATTACGTTACATTTTGTTAAACATGTATTTATGATTAATATTCAAGTTTATGTTATTTTAAATCATCTAGATTTGAAATGTGATTTGAATCTTAAATTGTGAAATATGTGTTATAGTAATAGTAATTTAATGATGTTAAAAATTCTACAAAACTAAAATTTCAAAACTTTAAAAACAAACACTGGGAATGAAAAAAAATAGGTTTTTTAAAATATCATACATAAGATTCAAAATAAATATTGAATAAGTACCTTTAATAAATATCCCAATAATGAATATGAGTTTTTAGTTACTCACTTGTCGATATAGTGGATATGAACAACTCTCATTCCATCACCATTCACCCTTTGGTTTAACTTTTTTTATTGTTTCAGTGGTAGATTTTAAATAAATATTGATTATTTATAAAATTTTGCATTAGAAAAACATTATATCTTAAATAAATTCTTCTAAAATTTGGAGAGACCCTTGAAAGTGTACCTGGCATTATTAGGTATTGTACTATAGTACTTCTCAATTTCATCCCTTGCTTAAGTCAAGTGGGACCGTAATTTATTTTATCAAACTTATTTCTTTTTATTTATTTAATTATATTAAAGATATCCTTCTCTTCAAAATTCAATACTATTTTTTTTTTTTACTAAAATAAGCATTGTCACATTCAATAATGTTTGTTTATTAATCCTTGATCATTCATTTTAAAAAATTAAGAGAGAAAATTGATTTTGATAAATTAGTCCTTTAGTTTCTAAAAGTAAGTGACTGTAATTTTAATTTTATGTTTAAATTTGATATTTAGTGACTTTTTTTACCCCAACAAATTTGAGAAAATAATTAAATTTATATATTATTTTAATGTATAGCACCACGTCAGCAATCCAAACTTAAAAAATATACATAAAATAAAAAATATCAAGTTAATATATTTACTAATTTCGATCTAAAATATTGATTGATTTTTTGTCTGAAAATTTAAATGCCGATAATGAAGTTTTGTGTTTACTTAGATATTGTGGTTTGGTGAAGGTGTTAAAAGTTTAAATGTGATTTTGAGTACCACATCGACTGAAAAAGGAATCACAACAAAATCTTTGACACCGTTCATCCAAGTAACTACTTTGACTTTTTTGCTCTCTCTAACTCAACTCAATCATCCTCTATTGGGTCCCACAGAGTTTGGCCGCCCTACCAAATTTCCTTCCCCATGTGCTACCTTCCATTAATTATAACCAATTCTTATCTAAAATAGTTTCAATAAAAAGAAATGGTAGCAAAAAACATATTTTTAAGAAGAAAATTGTAATCAATTTTTGAGGTTTGAAATGGACGATTCTGAGAGAATTTATTCTAGTAATATTATTTGAATTTATTTAAAAAATAAATAAATTTAATTAAATTTAAAAAATCAATTTATAAGATAAAATTGATATATAATCAATGTGTGATTTTAAAAATTTTAACAGAAAATTTTCAATTCATATATAAAATTATATATTTTATAGATGATCAAACTATAAATTATTTAATATGTCTAACAAATATTAAATTAAAAATAATTATTATATCGTATTAAGAAATAAATATTGAGATTTAATTTAATTTTATAAAATAATAAGTTTAATTTAATTTTATAAAATAATAAGTTTAATTTAATTTTATAAAATAATAAATTTTTTTTCATTCCTAATGCTATGTGAAATCTCAAATAAAATGAATTTGAAGTCAGAATAAATTATAATAATATGTAAGAAACACAATTCTAAATTAACAAAAATAATTTTTGAAATTACATTAATCACTCAAATTCATTCCTGAAATAAATAAAATAACAAGATCAATTTGAAGAAGTTTTTATAATTTAAGAAAATAAAATGATGGTTTACTTCTTAAATAATAAAAATATTCTAAAAAATATAGCATGTCTTTGAAAGACTTTTCTCCTACTTTTCATCATTCTGTACCTGTTCATTCACAAGTCCGCTAGTTAAAAACTATTGCTAATAACTTAGGATGTGTCTTTTTTTTCTCTGACTTTTGTCGGATTTGACAAAGTAACACTTTTACAAATTCGTGAAGTGGGCAATATGTTATTTTATTGTGTTTAATGTTAATCACGTTGTAGACAGACTCTTTCAAAGCAACTATCTCGAAATTCTCTCTTTAAAAGATTGGGATATTATTTTTCAAAAAAAAAAATCATAAAAAAAGGCAACTTTGGGATTGATCTACCATTTATATATGTACATGAAAAAAAGATGGAAGATGTAAACAGCAGTTTTTTTATCAGATAATAAATTATTGTCAGAAGGATAGATGTTAAAAATATACATTTTAATTTTAATTTTAATTTTAATTATTTTGTTATTTCTTTTAGAGTTTATTATCTTTTAAAAAACATATTACTTAAAATTTCTCTACTTTTTATTCTTAATCTATTTTTCAATCAAAATTTGATTTGAAGCAAAATTATTCTTTTTTTCCTTTTTTTTTATATTTTTATTGTTTTTAACTTTATTTGTGAGGATTGAAAATTCAATCAGTTTAAAAAGTATTATCATTGCTCCTTGACTAGTTAGGTGATATTATTTTGGCTTTCTAAAGATTCTCCACAGTATTGGTTTTTATTTTTATTTTAGAGTTATTATTGTCAAGAAAACAAAAGAGCTAAACCACATTACCTAATTTGCTTGAAATTGTTTTATAAAATCTTTAATTATCTATCTACATTATAATTTATTAAATTTGAGGTTGATTTTAGATTGTTAAAATTGAAAATTATTTAAAACAGGTAAACTGTATTACTTTGATTTGACTTAGATGTTAACAATATAATGATTAGTTGATGTTAACAATTTTATCAACTAATTGAACATGTATTGGGTGTAAGATGTTGGTGATGTTTTATTAATAAGTAGAGTATTGATATCATTGAATTGAAGAAATAAACTATATATAACAATATAACCAGAAAAATATTATTGAATTGATAATGTATAATGTGGGTATTAAGTTTGAGGATAGTCATATTATACTAATACACAAAAACACATAGATAAAGATATTTAGTGATGAGTCATTATAGAATTTTTGATAGATTAAGAGTGAAGAGTCATCAATCTGTAAGAAATTATCATGTTATAGTAGAATATTTTATAAAATCTATTTTGAATATAATATTATCATAGAAGTTAGTATCTGAATTCAAATTTAATACTAATATTATAAAAACAGTTAATCATATTATATATATATATTTATTTATTTGATGAGATGAATATGCTTTGTTATCTTTCAAATATTATTTTACCTACAAAGTATTATTTTTTACACGTTTAAATAAATAGTTAACTCATTTCTCAATTTTATTTATATTCTATGATTTTATTATAATTGTATTTTCACACAATAATAAATATCAATGTAGAAACATGTATCAAGAGAGAACTTGTGGAATTATTGTCATAGTGGTTTGTTTTATATATATTCAGTTATGTATTATAATATTAATCAAATGAGAGTAAAGGAATAATATGAAGTTTGTGTGCTTTATCATATTTAAAATTAATATTCTGGGATGTTACATTAAAAAGATCATTGGAAAAAAATATAAAAAGGTTGTGTTTTTTTGGAAGTTACAAATTATGTAACAGAGATGCAAGATTTCTAAAAAAAGGTAGAAATTGAAAATGACTGTAAGATGTTAGTTTTAGAATGTGTACATTTGTTAACAAATAGCATGTAATTAAGGTGAATAGGTGACATTGACATTGGGTTGTTTAAGTGTCACAGCCTCATCCTTGGGCTGCTACTCATTCAGAAGCGCCGCATGAAGCCACTACGCTAGCTCTTCCTAGAGCTGCACTTCATGTTAAGAGAGCCATCCATTAAATATAAAATAATAGGACATTTTAAAGACACACAAAATAAATATTTTCACATTTATATCAATAATTTATTAGTACATAAAATTACAAATCTTCTAAAATTTGAAAACTAATATTATAAAAATTAGGGTAAGCAAAGTTATTTTTTAAATAATAATAAGAATTATAGATTAAAATAAAATGAAAATAAAAATTACAATTTAGCTATTATTTAGTTAAAAAAAGTACAACTTGTGTAATGAAGTGAGAGTAAAAACAAAGAATTGACACACAACGGTCACCAACAGCCGTAGCCGTCAAAGACTGGTTCTGGTGTCGTAGTTGTATAAATTCTGGTAGTTTAGAATCACGGTTATACCGTAATTTGATAAACTGAATTAACAGAACTTTAAGTTTTGTTCAGCGCCGCACTACCTTAAGCCGAGCCGAGCCACTACCATACCGAACATGGTCATTCAGTCCACTCAGCTGGAGCCGCGCCGCGAGAGATAAGAAGAAGAGCGTCATGACGCGTTTTTCTCTCTATCTCTTAAAACTGCAGTGTCTGGGAAATTCGTGTCGTTGACAAGGGACTATGAGTTGCGACTTCGATCTCCGGCAATCGGCGAGGGTTTTCCACTAAACGGCGGTGAAGAGCGGGATCTGCTTGGCTCCGAGACGCGCGGTCATGGAGGGCGAGAACGCGAGCAAGGTGATTGAGTTGGTGAACGAGGTAGCGAGCATCTCGGAGTATAGGCCTCCGGTGAAGAAGGAGTACTGCAACTTGGCGCGGAGGTTGAAGCTGCTGATCCCGATGTTCGAGGAAATTAGGGACATGAAAGACCCGATCCCCAAGGACACTTCCAAAGCCGTCCTCGCCTTCAAGGAAGCTCTTGAATCCGCCAGGGAACTTCTCAGATTTGGAAGCGAAGGCAGCAAGCTTTACTTGGTTTGTTTCTTGTTTTATATTGTTTTATTATTCTTCTGTTTCTGCTTTCTGTTGAGTAGTATTGGCAGTAGCGATTTTCAAGCTACACTGAGTTCATTTTAAGTTTGTGTGATTTTTTTTGTTTTTAATATTTTTTTTAATTGTGTCTCTTTAATGTGATGTTTTTTTTTTTTTTTTTATCGCACTATTGTGCTGGTTCGGTGTGAATTGAGTTTTGAGGATGTTTGATTCTATGGTATGTGAAAATTAAGTGAAGAAAGCTCATAGCTGGTATACTGTTTTTTATTGTGTTTGCTGAAACTGCAAGCCTGTAACAAAGGTTTTAATTCATGGTCGTGGTTTCGTTGCGATTCTTGATATTGCTGGAAATTGCGGCTTAATGCGGCTAAAATCGCTGTGGCGGATGGATCTTGGCTACAACTGTTCAAGACCTTGGATAATTTTTAGTGCTGGTTTCCTGATAGTTTTTTCGATTTGTGGCTGCACCTTGATGTGGATGTCAACGACAAGAATCCCATTCCTTTCATTTCCGATTGTTCAACAAGCTTTCAATATGAATTTGAATAACTTTTTTATGCGTTTTCTTCGCATGGTTCAGATACTTTCCTAGCTTACATGGGAAATTTAAAGATATAGGGTTGCACAAACTTTGGGCATTCCTCTTTTGAGCCGGCTGTACTTATTGATTTAGTGTGCCACACATTTGAACGGTGATGTTTGATTTCTATGGCTGACAAGACAAGAAGTTAATATATACTGCGGATTAAGTACGGCACTTATACTTTAAAACCTCTTTATTGAAATTACCATGGATTTCGAAGTCGGACTTTTACTTTGGTTTGTTTGTAGCGTTTGGTAATACTACTACATGATCCGAATATTAGGACCATTTTGTTTGGATAACCTATATCTGTTGTGCTGAGCTTTACAGAAAAAAGTTAAAAGGTTGTGGTAGGGAAAGGGTATTTTTTTTATACTGTACAAAATTCTTAGATAAATTATCATAAAAACAGTTTCCGTGCTTCTGATTTTATTATATATTGTGTTTGTGAGACTTTGAAGTAGTCAAACTAATCTGGTTATATGCCACAGGAAAAAAATTTGCAATTTACAATATTAGTTCTATTTAAAAATCTAAAATTCTAAATAATAATGTTTACTTAATATTTGTTAGTATTGTATTAATTTTGTGTTTACATGATCACCGTAGTTCACTTACAGTTTTATAGGAGGCATTTGTGTATTCTTGTTGCTACCTGTGGTTGCTCTGGCAGCCCTGCTTCTCTTGTAAATGGGACCTCCTACACTTTTGGGTTGAATGATATGATTGGAGAAAGAAAGCATGATGGAAACATGCTTCCATTGAAATGACTTCGGCTCCTTAGATGTTTATTCAGTTGTCTTTACTTCTATTTTGCAGGTCCTTGAGCGGGATGGTATTATGAATAAATTCTACGAGGTGACAGGTCGGTTGGAACAATCATTGGGTGGTATTTCCTATGATAAACTTGATATATCAGATGAAGTTAAAGAGCAGGTATAAATATTTCAATAATATATATAATCTATTGTATGTATGCAACACAGTGATTCTTAGGAGTCCCACGTTGATTAGGATAAGGTACTTGATGTGATACTTAAACTTTGAGACTCTTCCACTTAAAGAACTAGTCTTTGGGTTTGACTCTCCTCTTGTGCTAAAGTCCTGACAGTGATCTTACCCAACCATTATCATTTTTCAAGAAGATAAATTTGATCTATTGAACCTTTCCTTTTGAGATTAGAATGTATATTGCACCACTGTGGAGCTTCTGTAAGTATATTTCTTTTGCTATTTACACATTCTTTTTTAATTTTCCCAATAATTTCAGGTTGAGCTGGTTCTTGCCCAGTTCAGAAGAGCTAAAGGGAGGGTTGACGAACCAGATGTTAGGTTGTATGAGGATATGTTGTCTCTCTACGACAACAGCAGTGATGCAGCTACAGATCCATCTGTTCTAAGTCGATTAGCTGAAAAATTGCAACTGATGGGAATAGCTGATCTTACGCAAGAATCACTTGCTTTGCATGAGATGGTATCAAGCGGTGGAGATCCTGGGGCACGAATAGAAAAAATAGCGATGTTACTGAAGAAGATAAAGGATTACGTGCAAACAGAAAATATAGTTAAGGATGATAATTTAGGAGGAAAAGGCATTTTTGCAAAAGTCTATGGAGTCGGGACAAATGAAAAGAGTCATCAGGCTCCTGTTATCCCTGATGATTTTCGATGTCCAATTTCCCTGGAATTAATGAAGGATCCTGTCATTGTTTCAACTGGACAGGTATGTGCACTGTATGATGTTCCGTGGAAGCTAAGTTGCAAATATTGTGTAGTTGGCCATCATCATACTTGCTTGACTTGGCAAACTAAAATATCGGTTCATCCTTTTAGGTGTGCTTGAATGTAAAAATGCCACAAAAGGAACCATGTTCTAGTACAATTTTATTAAGATATCTATTTATTTCTGGAGGAGGGTCGTCTAATTTTGTTCACTAACATGAGAGGGTCATGTTATGAGAAAGAAAGACGTAAAAGAAAAATTCATTGTCCCTACGTTATTTTAAAATTCTGTGAGGCTATCGAACTTCAGACATATTGCAACATGTACAATTGTTTTACATGTTCATGGATTTTTTTTTAAGAAATGCTTCTTGATTGAATTTCGAAACTTGGTATAGAAACTGAAAGCTTTTCTTGATTACACACTTCTACTTGATCCATGAAATACATTTGCCACACGCTGATTCCTGTTTACTCTATTGACATTTTACCCCTGCTATTGAATTGTTTCACTTCACTTATAATGTTACATTACCCACTCATACATTCTAGTTCTCATTTGCAGACTTATGAGCGTTCTTGTATTGAGAAATGGTTGCAAGCAGGGCATGGGACATGCCCCAAAACACAGCAGACTCTCACTAGCACCGTTCTCACACCCAACTATGTCTTACGAAGTCTCATAGCACAATGGTGTGAAGCCAATGGCATAGAGCCACCAAAACGACCCAGCAGTTCACAACCTAGTAAATCAGCATCAGCCTACTCACCTGCTGAGCGAAGTAAGATCGACGGTCTTCTCCAAAAGCTCACATCTGGCAGTCCTGAAGACCAGAGATCAGCTGCTGGTGAGATCCGCCTTCTTGCAAAGCGTAATGCAGATAACCGTGTTGCCATTGCTGAAGCTGGTGCAATACCTCTCCTCGTTGGTCTCTTGTCTGTGCCTGACTCCCGCACTCAAGAACATGCTGTAACAGCGCTTCTGAATCTTTCCATATATGAAAATAACAAAGGAAGCATCGTCTCTTCAGGAGCAGTTCCAGGTATAGTTCATGTGCTGAAGAAGGGAAGCATGGAAGCACGGGAAAATGCTGCAGCAACACTTTTCAGCCTTTCAGTTATTGATGAAAACAAGGTTACTATTGGATCTTCAGGAGCCATACCACCACTAGTGATACTGCTGAGTGAGGGTACCCAAAGGGGTAAGAAAGATGCTGCAACAGCTCTCTTCAATTTGTGCATTTACCAGGGTAACAAGGGGAAGGCAGTGCGGGCTGGCGTTATCCCCACACTGATGCGACTGCTGACTGAACCTAGTGGGGGAATGGTAGATGAAGCCTTAGCTATTTTGGCAATACTGGCTAGCCATCCTGAAGGGAAGGCTACTATTAGAGCTGCAGAGGCAGTGCCAGTTTTAGTAGAGTTTATTGGGAATGGTTCCCCAAGGAACAAAGAGAATGCAGCTGCTGTTTTAGTTCATCTCTGTTCTGGAGATCAACAATATCTAGCACAGGCCCAAGAGCTGGGGGTGATGGGTCCACTGTTGGAGTTGGCTCAAAATGGTACAGACAGAGGCAAAAGAAAGGCTGCACAATTACTAGAGCGCATGAGCAGGTTACTTGAGCAACAGCAGGAAGTTCCAACACAAACTGAAACTCAAGCTCTGAACGAGGAAACCCAACTTCCTTTGATTACTAACCCAGATGATTCGTAAGATGCCTTGTTATACTCCGTTCATTTTGTCCCTTTGTTATTTTTAAAGTGTTGAAAGAAGCATCTGCTTGGAGGAAAGGGTGGAAGATCACTTCCTACTCCATAAGTTATTTGTTTGTTTGTGTGATATTCAGAGATGTAATGCAAAAGGATTATGAAAGCGGCGTAAGAAGAAATTGAAGCAAATGGGCAAGGTGCGCCTGACATGGAAAGTGTATAATTGTAACATGTACTATATTCTAATCATCCTCAGATTTTAATGAAGAGATGTTTTGTTTATTCGTACTGCATCAAATGATGTTATAAAAGTCTCAAAGTCATTCATGTATTTTTTTATCTAGCAATGTAAGCTTTTTAAAATGGTAGTTACTATGACCAAGTGCTTTTGAAATTGAATTCTTGTCATTCCAACTCCTTTTAAATAAAAAAGTTTGAAATAAAAGATACCAGAGCGTGTTCACAAGACATTTAAATTATGATATATATATATATATATATATATATATATATATATATATATATATATATATATATGTATATATGAATCGGTACAGGTGTAGACATGAGGATTCAGTTGAGGCCTGTGGAAGGGCCTTGTAAAAGCAAGGGTTTCATCGATTACCCTTTTCCCCTGCCACGAAAATGGTTATTTTTAGTTCCTATCACAAGCATCCTAGCTACTGACATAGAAACATTTTAGATGCTAATTTTAATGAACAGGAAGTAGCAAGTTCCCTCAGACACGTGCGTGTCTTGTCCATATGGTGAAGCCTGAAGGGCACATGTTTCTTCATTATAAGATTCTAAGCAAATAGTTAAGCTCTACAAAAAATCCATAGTGTATGAATTGGATTTACTATCAACCACATTTTCACACGTTGTCTATGTGGGCTGCTGCGATTTTCAATTTCATAACATCATGTGACTGCTTCAAACCATTATAATTGTTAATATTTTAGATTTTTATTTTTCTAATATTTTAAAATAATCTATATTTACTGATGCCTCGATATTAGTATTCCTTCTCTCTTTCCTTATATCATTTGAAGGCATCTAATTAAATTTTCCCACACTTTTCCTTAAATCAAACCTGTTGTATGATTTAGACAGCTTAATATTCTTACATAAATTTAACTATATAATAAGAATACCAATTTTAAAACCGGTTTCTAAAACTTATTTAAAAGATTAAATTGTTTTTTAATATAAATTTGGATTTAAAATCCAATCCTTTTGAGCTGGATTTGGTTTGGACTTTTAAAATCCAATCCATAGTCACCCAAACAGATTCTGATATTTGATTAGTGATGGGCAAGACCACAATATTTTTTGAATTTGGATTCTTCAGCCAAGTTACCATACTGTTATCTCTTGGAAAATCTCAGTCCATTAATGTTTGTCGTATAATCATAAGAAAAGAGAATCCAATGTATGGTCCTGATTTTAGCTACAGAGAACTTCTTACAGACATAGGATAAGATCCCTACTTAAGAAAACCAACACATTTTAACTAATGTCTTCTCGTAGAAGTATTTTTATAGTGTATATATATATATATATATAGATATAGAATTAAACAATATCAATTACATGTATATTAATATATTACTCAAATCAATCAAATTTGCAATCACATCTAAAATTTCAAACATTAATGGTTTTCTTTAACACTCATGCTTTGATTTTTGAAATAATGATTTTAAGTACCTTCCAACACAGATTAGCACTTCACTCTTTATAAAATATATTGTCTCGTTACCTCATAATTTTTTAATCAACTTGATGAAATTAACAATGAATTTAAGATTTTTTTTTCTTAATAAATCTCATACTTAATAATCAACACTCGAAAGACCAATATCTTCAAAGATATCCTCACCACAGTCACCCACACCCATAAAGATCATAAAAAACAATATATTTTTTTATCTTTTCTCCATACATATATCGATGCATATAAAATTGATCCTATATGATATAAACATAATTTTTCTCACAATAAAAGAAAATGAAAGTTATTTATGCATGATATTTTCACAAAAAAAGAAATGGACTCATAATGTCATAAGAGTAAGTAATAAATACAAAGTTTTCAATATCTAACAAAGCCAAATCAAACCATCTTTTCCATTAGTCAGAAGAATTTTAGCAGTATCTAGTTTGCGGAAAGATTGAGTAACTGTGAGCTTTTTCACTGTATGAAATGCATTCCATTTCCATGTAGCTAGTTCCGCAATTCAAGCACTTAGATTTACTTGGATTATTACAACTGCCCCTATTGATTCCTCACTCCCATGGATAATTTTCTAATCTAAATGTCACGCTTCATTTTGACCATTTGCAGCTATGAATCTAGTTCTGAAATCCACCAAATTGAACCTTCTACTTTCCCAATTATTTCGGTGTCGTTTTCCTTAGGTTTGGTGCAGCTTTCGGTTTTTGAGGGATTCGTCTTCAGGATTAAAATTTGATGCTCTCCCATTTTGTTTCTCTCAAAAGTGCCACTTCCTGCATGCTTCTGCATTTCATTCACATCTCTCAAAATATTTTCATTCACATCTCTGCATCTGCACAATATTTCTTAAGAAGATCAAAGGTCTAAGTATTTTGAAATATTAAACCAAAAAAATTCCTTGCTTAAAAAGAGAAAGTATTCACAAACACATTTTACCTCTGCAAAAGCACATCTTGAATTAACATTGGTGTTTCTAGCATAAATGTTCTATTCAGAAAATATTAATTTATTCTAACATATTTACTTCCATTGTTCCCTCTGACACCGACATTTCAATAATGCATACATCAAGATATTTAAATATGATATACCTACGTACTATATATGGTATTTAGGTAAGTTTGCAAGATTGATGCAGACATGGTATATAAACTTTCGCTTCAGTTTTGAATTCTTTCTTACTTAGGAGCTGATTATATATATATATATATATATATATATATATATATATATATATATATATATATATATATATATATATATATATATATACTCAGTAAAGTTGGTAACGGTCTCTGGCATGGATAGGTGGAGAGGTCCCCACGCATGAGTAAAAAGAAAAAGGAAGGGAAGAAAAACATAGAAACAGAAGAAGGCGAAGGGGAAAAGGAATAAGAAGATGCAAATGATAGAAGGTAATGAAGAGAGAGGGAAAGTAAAGTAAGACAAAGGAAGCATGTTTACGAAGGATTGCCACACATATAGATAACGTATGTTTACGAAGGATCAAGGTTGAAAGTTTGAGCAATTATGGTTGTAAACACTGTTGAAAGACAAAGTCACAGAGGGTCATGCAGTTCCCACACCATTCCATGAAGCATGCATCAATTTCTGAGCCCCTCATTCGTACCATAGCAGAGAAACTCTGCAGATTTAGCCCACACTGCCCTTACCTTCTTTCCCTTTAACTCTCGCGAAATGTTTCTTCTTTGAGACCAACACGCACCGACATTTTTGGAATCTGGGTGACCATTTACTGCCTACGTCCAAAGACACGGAGAGAGCTTTTGTCTGTGTTAGTCTTTTGTTGCTTTTTTCGTTCTTGAAAGGTAGCATGCATTGGTCCTTACAAAAGTTATCATCACCACAATGATGCCACTTTTTTATTATTATTAGTAGATAATTCATTTAATTCATGGTGGGATAAGAACAATAAAGTTTGTAATTATTAGTGGAGGGAGATCTTTGTTGGAATGGACTGTGTTTGTTCAACTTAATTCCAAAGAGTCATGTAGGATAATGAGAAGTGACCCCAACACGTAGAAAAAAGGTCACACTTATTTTGACCGTAAGAATCTCTTTCCTTTTCCTTTCGCATTCAAGTGCATAATTAACATGGCCCAAAAGGAGTTTCATAATTAACAATCAATTTTTTGCATCTTGCATTATTCTGCCGAAGAAGTTCTAGAACAGTCACCCAGGCCAGTTTGGTCGAATATAGAATTGCATGATTTTGAGTGAGATTTTGGCGTCTTCTTACAATCGTTACATTTGGCTTCCACTTTCAACCTCAAATCAAAACAAACATGCACGTCCCATCTTATGACTATAATCCCATTATTACAACATATTATGTTTGATCCTTCACTGATGCATGTCTAGTGTATTCAAAAACACTTCACAGACGTTCATCTTTGTTATATGTAACCAAATTACTTGTTTCAGTTCATTCCTATGTATTTTCATGCCTTGTAATTTAAAATTAACACATGAGAAATTTATCTTAAGAGTGTCGAATCCCAGGACAGAAATGGACAGAAGTTGAATATGTGAAAAAAAAAAAAGACTTAAACACTTCCACGTTAGTAATTGATATAACAATCTCAGGATAAAGAAAGAAATAGACAAAAATTTAATAAACCAAAACCTGTTTAAGCAATGCCTTAAAAGTTCTATTGTAATGATCTTGCATATATATCTTTCTCTCTTGCGGCATGTATCATCACGTTAATTATTAACACGAAAAGGATGTTAGTGAATTTTTTTACCCAATTCTATTATGCTAAAAGTACGACACAAAGAGCTTTGTCGGAAACAAAATTTACCACGATTGAGGAAAAGTAAGGCTAGCTCTGTGGACATTAAATAACTGTCGCACTCAAGTTTCCAAGAATTTGACACTGTGGAAGGAGTGAGGGGGAGTAGAACTTAACTCCAGCTTCTGGGCACTGACAAAAGCTTGCTAAAGTACTCACACTCTCATTGACTAAAGAGAAAAGAAAAGGAAAAAAAACTGAGTAAGTAGGAAAGAGTTACTTACGATAAATCATCTCTATATAGTGTCAGAAGCTTAGGTCTTTTACCTTCAATTATCCAACTTGTGTAAGCTACTGCTATATGTCCATTCCAAGATGCATGACAAACATTCGTATCACAAACACTAGCATGCAGCATGGGATATGTATGCATGCTACTGCTTTGCATTAAGAATGTTTCACAAATTGAGAAAATAAAAAACTTGTATAAAGTCTGCAAGATAGCAAAATAAAGTCTAGCATGCTATAGCATGAAATTTAAATAAATTCATCCCGAGATATACTACTTCGGCTTAAGCTAACGTGGGTGGCACATTCTTTAGTACTGTAAAATCACTTTCTTCTTCTCTGATATGTGTGCTAGATCGAGTTAGCCGAATCTTATGTAGGTGAAAACTAGTGTGATGGTGCTGAGTTATAACTAGAGGTTATAAAAAATAAGAAAGTGTTGAGCTAACTAGCGCGATGTATAGCTGGCAGAAGGTGTGAAGTAAATTACTCAAGAGAAAGTTTTGTACGCAAATGAGGTCACAACGTGTCAGATAGCAGAAAGAAACATAAAACATTACATGCACACACAGTTATACAATTAAAGCAAGCCCATGTATATAGTACACAAAATACTCGACTGGACGAAAAACAAAACAAAAACTTAAACATAAATCAATGACCGAAATTGAAATTACAAAGAAGAGGATATCAATTCTACCATGTCTGCGTTAATTTCTGTCAACTGATGATAGTGGAACTTGGAATGAAGTCAAGGCAAGGTGTTCAGTGGAACATCCAAATCGTTTGAGATTTTCTCTGATCCATCAAGGAGGGTGTGAGATCGTTTCGAAGTAGTTAACTATTCAAGCAAAGAAGTTCAATTGGGATGATGGGGTTATTGACCATATATATGTGAATATATATATGCTCATACGGTCAAAGTTACAAGAGATGACTAGCAGAAGAAGAGGAAAGACCTGACATATCAGTCCATGAATAGTAGTGGTTATTTTCTGAGACGTTCAGTGGTGATCTAGACAAATTTAAAGCTCCACTTTCTTCCATTTTAACCGATGGAATCTGAGAAACCCTAGAATTCGTTGCTAAATCTCCAACCAACCCAGAAGGTGTTTCAATACTTTCATTTTGAAAATGGTATGAACCAGCTGAAGCTGATTCAAAACCATTCAAGAAAGGAATCTGCTGCAAGCGCCACTGATCCATTCCTCCACCAGCAGAGGAATTACCGCTGCCACCAATTTGAAACCCCATGTGATCGTTCTGTCCGTGAATCTCACGCAACCCGAGACCCATGTTTCCAACAGCATAACGGTTCAGGTTGAGGTTCTGGAGGGATGCCATGAAGGGAAGGTTCGGTGGTTGTGGCAACTGGCCTATAAGCTCGTGAGTGTTTCCACCAGAGGGGAGTGCACCAGAAGAACCAGAGAGTGCTTGTTTCTCAGATGATACAGGAGACTTAGAGCGACTCCTTTTGTTCTTCTTGTTCCTACGGCACCCTCCACCCACAGGAACGTTTCTTAGAGCACCCCCTCTTGTCCAATAACGCCTACAAGTCTTGCAGAAGTGGCGTGGTTGAGAGAGGCTATAGTTGTTGAAATAGCAAAATTTAGTGTTGGTGGATTCACAACGTGGACACTTGAGAGCTGCTTCAGGAGGAGGTATCTTAGCTAGCCTAGCTCGATCAGCCATAGAACCTGGTCTGATTGATCCCACGGAACCTCCCACATGAGTCTGCTGTGGTGGCAAAGGTGGAAGAAGCTGAGTGTTATCACTGCCATTGGCTTGAGGATGGTTCGGTTGCTGCAAGAACAGATCAAACAAAAGGAATTAAAAAGGAGGAGGAGATGGGAAAATAGTATGATGAAAACAAAATCTGGTATATTCAGGGAGATATTACAGGGAATAGGAATAATTATCTTTTGCAATTATTATTTTTTTACTTTCTTTTTAGGGTTGAGAAGCTGTGGCTGAAAATTGAGGAAAACCTTACCTGCTGCCAATTGGGAGGATCTACAAAGACTGGAATAGAGGAGAAAACCATGGTGTTCAAATGCTTTTATGTTTTTCTTTTATAAAGTTTGATGGCTCTTTAGGGAGATGGTGGAGAATCACACCAAGGGAATACCAGAGAGGAGAAAGAAAGGGAAAAAGAGCATTAAAGAGGAGGAGGGTGGAGGAAAGAAAGCATGAAGAGGCTTTAATTTCTTTACTTTGCGCTTATTCCCTCATTCTCATCTCTTTTTGTTTTATTTATTTTTAGGGTTTTTAGTGGACGAAGTTTCTTAACCTATAAGCTTCTTTTTTTAATGGCTTGGTCTGTAAATTTCTTCATCAAAAGGGCTTAGTGGCTCCCATGCATGGAAGGCAAATTTTAAAAACAAAGTTTTCATTGTACTGTACCTATGCGTGTGTGTGCCAACATTGCTAATCACTGTCTATTCCTGCCTCATGGTGGAATCCGCTTACATAATCAAATAAACACATTTTTAAGCTTAACCATCTACCTCACAGATTCACATCTTCCAAAACCTTTATCAATTAATTTAATGCTCCAATAATAACCAAATACACTTAAAAAGCCTAATTGATTCAAGATCCTAAGCTTTTTACTCATGTGCATGCTTCATAAAAAACGAACTACTCGTAATAAAGTTAAGTTAAACCAACCCTACACTGTTAATATACATTTGCAGTTTTAAATGCATGCAACAAAATGAAGGTCATTCAATCATTGGACACTTTCTCTCAAGTTTAGCTTCCTGAAAATGAATTCTTTGCTTAAACAATTGAAAATAAGATCCCAGATTACATAAGACTAGCAGCAATTAAACGAGTAAAGTAATATTTGTAAAGCAAAACCTTTACTTAGATAATTGAAGTGAGAAGTTTCAGCAAATTTAGTATGCATGTACTACTTATGATATCAGTTACTGATATTTTATAAATTTTTAATTAAAGAATAGTTTTAGAAACAGTAGTAGTCAAACAAAAATACATTGAGTTTAGATATATATGAATTTTCACTCCCATGATCCCATCATTTTGCGTCTGCTAATGAAACACACCCATTGAGTCAGCCACTAATATGTCAGATATTTTGGAATGAGAATTTGCAAAGGATGCGGCAAGTGGAGTAATTAAAGAAAAGATGAGACAAGTAATTGAGAAAGAAAGCATGAAAGGGGAAAGAAAGTTTGCAAAATTGTCATATATATATATATATATATATATATAATGCATTAGTTATATATAATTGGTGGTATTCTTTAATTGCTTTACTTTTTGATAAGCTGAGCACAATAGAGTAAAATGAAGGTTTAAAGTTGTGGTCAGATCCTTTTTGGGCACAGCACCAACATTATGAGTTGAATGCATGAAATGCTGTGTTTATCCAACTTTTTTATCATGAAAATCTTTTTAAGTCGCTAGAGAAAATCTTCTAGTTGCCTCTTAGCTTTAATGGTTCAATAATTAATAGTTTCAGATTTGAGGGGTGCTGATTAATTAACGTGTTTCTTTTGTCTATTTTTCCCTTGCTTTATCTTTGACGAGGTCCTTTTTTATGGGTGCAGAGACCCCAAATTTGGTTAGAGTGAAAAACAACACATTCTTTTTGTAAGTGGGCCTGAGTCGCACTCAGATTGGGGTGAGTGAGTAGGGAATGAAATGCAAACATGACATGATGAGAAATGTATATATCAATGTCGTTTCTTCATCGATAAGAAATTTTCTTTCTGCTACTAACCTTCATCATGCACTCATGCCCTTTTTGGATAACTTAGCATACACAGTTACATCACTGCTCCTCTGCTTTTCTACATTTTCATCCATTTTCAAATCACCAACATCTGTGCCCTTTTCTTCTACAATTTTCCATGAACTGCTGTGGAAAACTTAAACAAAATTTTCTTTCCCACAAGAAACCTTTTCATAGATAATTTTTTTTATTAAAAATTCGCCAATTCACAAGAAACGTCTTTGTAATTTTCAACTATAAAGTAATAAATTTCCCAAATATTCATGTTTTAAATTTTTTTTTTAATAATTACTGCATTTAAATCCCTAAATAATTTTGTGTTTGACAGACATTTTCGAGCTCTTATAAGAAACTTTTGCATGCTTTTCATTGTTTAGTTTTAAACTTTTTAGAGTATAAAAAATATTTTTTTAAGTCAACCGCCTCCAAATTTTGTGAAAATTCTATAAAACGTGAATAATATTAACTATTTAAATTGAACTAAATAATTACTAAAATTATATGACATACTTAAATGTTTTAATTGAGTTCATAAAGATGTTGACTATAACATCTATAAAATATGTACAAAATGTTAAAAATCATAATATTTTTTTACTATATTAATATCTCATGTTAAATGTACTCATTTTTTATTAATATTATTTTCATTATGTGATGATGACTATTATCATATTGTTTCCTTTTTTTATCAGCAAAACCAAATAAATAATAGAGGTATTTCAGGGATATATCAACCCTTATACAAGCACGCTAGTCTAAAGCTTCTAACACAGTTGCACATAAAACATAGATTCAAAGCAAAACAACAACCCAAAACTACCACTACTCCACCTAATACTTTTTGATAGATTTCATGCAAATCAGAGTAAGAAAAACTATTTAGACGAACTTTCGAAGAAACTCACGACCATACATTCAATTGCACTATAGTGAAGATTTCAACGTAATCTATCCTCCCACTTTTAAAAATCTTCTGATTTCTATGTCTTCACAATTCACTTACGACTGATATCCTCACGCAATCCCATATCTAATTCACAACCTCATTGGCCCTAGTCATCTTAAAATTTAAAAAGTCCTTTTTTGGTTCCCAATGGTCTGTGGATGCAAGCATCACCCACTTGTAACACATACCACCAAGTTACTATGCAAGTATAGAAAAGATGAGACGTTGTTTCCTCTACCTCCCCACATAAACCACATGTATTGCTACCCGTACTTATCCCCCTTCTCTCCAGATTCGTTTTAGATGCAATCTTATCTTTCAAGACCCTCCATGCTGTGACATGAGATGATGGTTGTGCTTTTATCCTCCAAAAACTTTCATACATAGCTACATCATCCCCCTAAGCTTCTTTTTTAAGGATTTTGTAAGTTGATTTAACCGTGAAATCCTTTGTCTCACTTTCTTTCCAAATCCATTTGTTCACTTTATCCACCTTTAAACTCTTCTCTTCCATAAGACGAACCAAATGTTGCTCTTGATTTCTCTCCCATTCAAACAAATTCCTCCTTCATCCTATCTTCTAGGACCACTCTAGATTATTATTCCACTCTCCTCCTTGCAAAAGTTTGGCTTCCTATCTTGTAAGATAGATCACTCACTTTTGGTTAATGTATTCTTGTTGTGTAGTATTTTGTGGTAATTTAATTGCATTTTATAAGTGTGCTTATTTTAAAAGAGTTAATAAAAGGCAATATGAAATCTCTCTCAACGTAGACATCTTATGAAATATAAATTTTGTTCTCAAGTTTGTTTGTATAGATTGCAAGAAAATCAATCATCATCGCTGAAAAAAAAAAGAATAAAACATCATCTTGTTGGAATAAATTGGAATAAATTGTGAATGATTACACAAAATGTTTCACACATGGTTGTAGCCAAATGTTAGTCAAAGTTATGGGAAGAAAAAAGATCTTGGAGATTTGGAAGAAGTAGAAAATTGAGATCTCATGGTGCATAAAAAATAACAATAATAGATTTATTTGTTAGCAAAGGAATGGAAGGAGAATCTAAAATTGTCAAACAAAAGAAAAATCGATATATATATATATATATATATATATATATATATATATTCATATATATGGTATGCATTATAATTTTATTAAGTAAGAATCTACTTTTAAATGTTGAAAATTATTGAAGAACATAATCCAGGTTTTGTTTGAACCCTTCTAATTTTTTTTTTGAGAAAATAAATGATGATATCCAAAAATTCTAGATTAAAAAAATACTAGAACGGAAGAAATAAGGTTTCACCTTACACTATAAGAATACAAGAATATAAAGGTTTAAAGTCGGCTAAAAATGGAATCCGACACTAAAGTGTTATTATCCACAACATCGACTAAAAAGTGCACATTTTATGTATTGAAGTTATCTAATTTTATGTTGACGCAGGGAACACTACTAACATTGTCCTAATGGATATAAATTGAAAAATTATTATTTAATAATAAAATTTTATAGAAGTTCAGGTTGATGGTACTCAAGTGAAAAAATAAAGCATTTGCATTGGTGTAGCCATTGCTATATAGGAAAAAAACGTAATGTAGAGAGGGCCAAATTCATGCTACTTAAGTGAAAAAAGATACATTCACACTATAAAGGAAAGAAACAACATTATGTTGAGAGGGTTGAGTCGATGCTAATTAAGTGGAAAAAAAATTTAAAGACTTTGGGTTGGTCTAGCTTATGCTATAAAAAAAAATTAACTATTAGAAAATAAAGTTGGTCAACCCAACCCTATGTGTGATAAAAAAATAGTTTAAAATTATTTCTAATAAATTTTTCAATTACAAAAAACTTGCCTATATTATTCCAATTGTAATAAAAAATCAAAATTCAATATATGTTTCTAATTGAAATAAAAAATCCAAGTCTAAGATATCATTCTAATTATAATCATAAATCGAAATTCATTTAGTTCTAAATTCATATCCAAGCCCAATATGAATTGTAAAGTGGTAGATCAATTACAACATCAAATCAAATTACAATATCAAATTTAAAGAAAATAATTTAAAGATATGCTAATCAAGTAAAATCAACCACCAATGAAATAAAATGTATCATACACATGTCATGAACAATTGGAATAAAGAATGTTGGAAAACTAAAAATAACACAATTACAAGATTAAGAAAATAAAGTGTCTCATTATACATAATGATAAGATTGAAGATCGAATTGAAAAAACTTGTGAAAAAAATAGAAACGATTAGAATAAATACAACACTTAGTTTTTTTTTTTATCAGCAAGAAAAATACAACACTTAGTACATTAAAAGAAACATCAACTAATTAAATTTACACTCTGGGTGAACTTTAAGTAAGGGGTTGTTCATCAAAATCTTTAACATAGTGAGAGTTTACCTAATTCGTACCTGTTGAAGTGTCACCAAGTTGTTGTTCCATCATCATAGCTAATTGTTGTTGCATCACTTTGATTGTGTTCTCCAGATGTACAATACTTTGATGTGCTAAGTTAGCTCTTTCAATTGTTGTCTAAGCTTTTGTACTTGTTAGACTTGCTGACAAAGTCGTTCATTCTTAGTCAACTGCTCATTGTAATCAGTCATAGAAGCTAATAATGAGGATTGAGTGAGGGATGACACTCCATGGTAGAAGTAAGCAGCTAATTCCACAGTGTCATACACTCTACCTCTACTCTTTTCTCCATCAACATCTTTCCAACATTTTGAAGCTCTATTGTTGTATTTATTTGGTGGACATCAGAAGTTGATCCTTCCAAACTATTTGATTGTATAACTCTCAACCATTGATGGTAGGCTCCCTACATAATTATTGAAAGTTACAAATATTAGGAAATTATGTTAAAAATATAAATAAAGTTAGAAAATTTAGCTCTAACTTACATAGGTCTCACGAGAATGACTATCTACTCGACCACCCTTTTTGTTGGTGTGAGCGATGAGAAATATAGTATTTTACTATATTTGGCAGATAATATTCTTTTATGAGATATGGGGTATTTGGAATCAGAGAAATTGTATTATTTTAAAAAATGCAATGGTGGATCCTATTGAAATTTTTATTGTGGCTCAAACGAAGGTTTGGGCATGGGTTAACTATAAGTTTCCAAAATCAAAATTTTCTTATTTTGATTGGCGTACTAATTTATATGTATGTTTAAACTCTACTTATTGAATGACCTTTGTATGATTTTCATGTACGGGGGCTCCTATTTAAGGGCATGTACGGGGGCTTCTATTTAAGGGCATGACCAAAGCAACACATGATAGAAGGGGCTATGAAATCCTTGGATGATATGAAATGTTTTGAATGATAACATTAAAAATTGGTTGTACGCATGGAAGTGTGAATCTGAATAAGGCTACAACCAATGTCAACGCAGCTTTTTTGTTGTTGGGTGGAAAGGAAGGTGATGCAATGAAGCTTTTTTGTAATATGTTGAGGTAGTTTTATGCTTGGCGGTGTATTGGGTTGTTTTGTTTTTTGTTTAGTTATCCGCAAGTAAGGCTTGAGGCCTTGTTGTTGATCTAGAATTATGCTTTTTGTCACTCTTTTCCTCAGGTGGAGTGAGTTTTTTTGTATATGCGTTGGAGTAATTCTAGTATCCTATTTATGTAATTCTTTATTGTTGAAAAAAAAAAACTCCCAAGAAAATTTTGCAAGAAATGTTAACATAAAAATATCTCTTGAAGAATATATTAAAGTTACTTTATGTCAAGAACCACTCTCAAATGATTATATAGGCTTGATAAAGAATGTATTTTGATTTTTTTTATTTAAAATAACATAAAAAGTGATATTTGTGCAAGAAATAAAGTAAAAATCCAAGGAAATTTCTTCAAAAAGATCGTTGGAAATGAATAAAAGAAAAAAAATGGTTAGTGAAACAATTGAAGATATAAAAGAGTCTCTGAATTGAAAACAGTAATAGAGGACTTATATTTTTCTCATTTGGTAAAAATGAGTGGAATTTCAAACTTTCAACATTGAAAATGATACTTTATTTTGATGTGAGAAGTTGTTGAGAATTGACTTGAATGCGTAAGTTTCATCAAAATGAACAGTAAGAGTAGGAAGCATGTGTTACAGCAAAGAGAAATTGAATTGAAGTTTGGAATTGTTCTAAAAACGAATGTAAGTGTGAGAGAATCTATATTACATAAATACAAAAACGTTGACTTGCTTATGATTCGTCTGAGTCCAAATTTCTCTTTCAGACAAATATGGAATTTTTCTCTCTCTTTTAGTGCATGCAAATTATTCCATTAATTGTAAAAGTGAGTAAAATTTAATAAGAGAGGGATAGAACTACTAATGTTTGAGTTTGTAGCCTTTTTTTAGGATGTTTCAGTTTTTGTGTGTATACAAAAAATTTGCTGTTTCTTTAATTAGTGTATATAGGTCTACGCACACTTCATACATTCATCAAGTTTTATCATATATGGAAAAGTGCTCCAATTGTGTGACGTATCATAGGGAGTTACGACAATCATTATTCAAAAGTATAAAGATTTATCTTACATTCAACTTTTTCTTGTCTCATTGCAGTTTTCTTTCGGAACCTCATTCTATACCTTATAAACAAAACAATGGAAACAAAAGAGCACACAGTTATGATTTCTTTCACATACCTATAGATATTGGTCTTCATAAACAACAATTTCTAATAATAATAACATGTTAATATTTCTTTTCATACTGGATTTCATCTCGTTTTTAGAAAAAAATTATTCATAAATTAAACTCCTGATATATTAAGTATTTAACAAATTTATTTATCCTCTGTCTGTTTTTAGATCATGTCAGTGCTAGTACATATTAGTGTATATATTTAATTGGATAGTTTATCCCTCAACCACCATCATTTTAGAAGTTACCAATTCATTACATTTCTAATATAGTGACAACGTATAAAAAGTTAAAAAAGTCATTTTATTACAAAATTTTGTGTGTTGAAGATTCAATATACTAAAGATAAAGATAAAGAGATTTCATGAATTTTTTCTCTGTATAACTGAAAAATTCTTGTTATATTCTAAGAATTTTAATATAATAAGTCATTAAAAATCATCTTATCTTTAGTTTTGTTATTCCTATTTTCTATTATATTTTTTTATTGACAAAAAAATATAAATTATTTCAAAAGTGATCTAATAACCCTTTTACAAAACAACTTCTTTAAAAAAAAAAATGTTAAAACTCACTAAAAACTGTCAACTCAAAATCAACAAGAATAGCTAAAGAAAACACTACAAAATCACATACTCAAAATTATTAAAGACTCTTGAACAAAAACAAACAAGTCCACGGATCAAGACACCAATCAAAAGAATAAAACAAATAAAAATATATTTAGACATTAATCAAGACTAAACCTTTAATTGAACCAAAAAAAAATGTCAGAATGATAAATTACTCTTCAAAAGATGTGGATATCAGAATGATGATATTATTCCTTTAAAGATGTGGTTAGTACATTGTATTGTTTAGAAAGGAATCATCAGAATTTAAAATAGAATTCTAACAGTATTATATCTTAAATGAGTTAATAAAAATGTTATATGGAGCAAATAATAATATATATTTATTGTATATATATATAAAAAAAAAAGTAGAGTGTGTGGTGGGGTCAAAATTGGCGCGTTGTTGTGTACCATAATGCACTATTGTAAGGAATCAACATCAATCATTTTTATCATGAGATGCTTACGGTCGGCACGGGAATCCTTATTGCCACGTCACCATATTGGGTCCCACTCTTACACCATTTTCCTTACATTTCCCTACTACGGAATATATGCTCTTCCTCCTCAAATTGCATGGATACAAACAAGAGAGATAATTCAAAATGAAAAGTGTTGCCATCAAAAAATTAGAGAAAAAAAAAAGAAGAAAAAAATTGTATCCATGCATCTTCCACGATATGGACGTAGCTCGTCTTCAATCTTGTTCCTTTTTTCTTTTTCTTTTCTTTGTTTTCCATTCCTATCAACCATGAAACATGTTTTGTTCTATCATTTTCTACTTCCAAACATATTTCTTTAACTTTTCTGATGTTTATTATTAGGTAAAGGGAGTTATGGTTCCATTCGAAATAAGGAAAGGGGGGAAGAACGTCATGAATTTCTGATATTCATGTTTCTTAGAAGAAAAAAAAATGTAATGATGAGATCTTTCCGTTTTTCAGAAAGTGAAGAATATATTTAGGGCAAGTTCATGGTATTCGTAGAGTTTTCTTGGTTTGGAACTGTATAATAGTCGCTCACTTGGTTTTATAATTTGAAATTCACTTAAATCTTTTACTTTTAAAGCATTGTGTCATAAAGTGTTTCTAAGGGGCAGTGACAAAAAGCTAGTTTAATTAGCATAGGATACTCTCAATCTCAGAATTCTCAGATGATTAAATCTAAAGGTCCCACTCAATTTACCTTAGCATTCACTCAATCATTAATTTCGTGATGCATTTTGCACTCATTATTCTAACTATATATTTATGGTATAACCATTAATAGTAGGAGATAGGAAATGACACATAAATTTATCAAATTTTTATTAGTAAATATTTTAAATAATTATGATATCTATATCCATTATGTGGCATAGGAGTTACATCTCGTATAAAATTTAATAGTAAGTCACTTCTAGAAATAGCTTTTAATGTTGCATCTCTTCCGAGACTAGGTCCTTTGATCATGATTTTTACTCGTTGTATGCCTTGATCCGATATTGTTCGAATAGTATTTTCTGTTGCAGTTTGAACGGCAAAAAATGTTCCCCTTCGTGTATCATATTAAAATCAAGTTAAGGAAGTAAATTTTAAGTTTAACTTAATTTTATAAAATAAGATTTGTAAAATTATTAAAACGTTTTTATCTTTAGTTGAAGTTAATACAAAACCATCATCATGCTAGTGAAAAAAATGAAAATAAAAATACTAGAAGGTCTTTCATTAAATTATTTAAAAAATTATATATAAATTTAAAACTTATATAGTTAGTATTTATACCAACAAATATATAATTTTAAAATTTTATAATGTGAATTTGATATATTACGATTTATACAATAAATCAGTATGTTAAGTATTAAAATTATTTAAAGGAATTAAAGTGTAATCTTCTTTGTTTAATACTTTTTTGAAATGTTTTGACGTATCAAGCATCTTGATGCTGATAAATAAAAAATAAAAAAATCAAGCATCTTGATTTGCTTTTACTTTTTTTTTTTTATGTACAATTTTTGTCTAGATAATGCATTGTTAATCCATATTCATATAACAGTCGACAACTACTTTGTTAAGGAGGTAGAATGAATTCTTGTTTGACCTATTTGTATATATGTCTGAAAGATACTTATATTGGATAGAGTAAATATCCGATCTATAGAAACAAATGCAATAAAAATATTATTTTTCAAAATAATTAATATGGATAACTGCAAGTATCTATATTTATAAGAATCAGCACAATGAAACGCGAATTTAGCTTTTAATATTTAACATCAATTAATGTGGAACGTTATTAAAAACCACTAAACTTACTCCAACGCAACATAAAACATTTATAATTTTTTAATAATATATAATACATAAATTATTATAAATTTTAATTATATACATAAATATTTATTATTAAACAACATATTAGATTAACTTAAAAAAATCTGACAATATTAAATATATTCTAATAATTATAAATATATTAAAGAAGATATTAGAGTAGACTTTATATAAAATTTGTTTTAATAATAAGAATAAGAATAAAAAGAAATATTAGAATCGGTTTAGCTGACATAATAATATAAAATATGTTTTAATTATTAATTCTTTGAGAAAAAAAGTTTTAGTTTTTGTTAGACTAACACCATTACATTTGTAGTTATTGATATTAATATAATGCATCTTTAATACTTATTTTAAGTATTTATCTTCTTCATCCAGATACATTTCATTTATATACATAGATCTTCTTTATGTACACTCATTTCTTTCACTTATAATCATTTCATTTATCTTACCCATCTCATTCTTACATTCATGTTCTCCATCAACACACATCTCTTTCATCCTCTTATCTGCTTCGTTTATACCCATTTCCTTCATCTACACTCATCTCCTTCATTCATTATAATTTTATTTTTTATTTTTTTTGTAATTTTGTTGAAGATGGAGGCATTGTATAAGAACTATTTTTTTGTAGCATCTACCAAACTAATACAAATTAAATTAATATTAAAAATATATTTTATTTAATAATGTTATTAAAAAATAATTAAATTTAATAATTTTTTAGTCAAATAAGTTGACACTATATTCTCATAATTAATTAATGTTTAGCATATAATATCCATCTTAACATGGGTTAGCCTATGCTAATAATATCCACAATAGGGAATCATCGGAAAGGTCATAGCATCCAATCATGGAGAATTGATTTATTGATCGTCGGACGATGAACGCTAATCATAAGTTAGTTTCGACTATTTGCCATTTGCATCGACTTTCAGTCGACATCAAGTCTATATCTTTTTGTAGTTGAGAAAACATATATAAAAGTAGTCATTTTTTACTTATTAGTCTCTATCTACCTCCCTCAAATAATTTGGGAGATGATATAGGTTTACATGTAGGAACTATGCTATTTGGTGATACAAGATACAATTCAATGCTTAATTGGAAAACAGAACGTGAAGGAACAACTTTGTCCCTATGCCAAATGATATTAAGGATCGAAATGATTTATGAAAAGGTTTGCCACCAGTTTTTTTATTTCTTTGGAAGTTGTGAATTTGATGAAAGATAGGGAAACTTTTGCATAAGCTAGTTTATTTATGATGCACGAAACCAAACTCAGCAAGTACACTGAGAAAATATGTCTTTTTACACTGTGGTTTAGAGAAATACAACTGTGACACGTTAGGTAATTTTTTTTTCCTGATTTTTGAGAAGGACTTTCATGCGATGGGCTATTTTGATATGTTTGACATTGTTAGATCTTAAGTTGTGATAATTATGGAGGTTAGTAGTATATGAATAAATTTTTGTAAAAGGATTGGAGTATCTTAATACTCTTATTTATTTAACTCTTTTTACTGATAAAAAAGTCTTAATATGTTTGAAAATCTTCAGTATTTTGTTAAGAATCTCAGTCTTTACCCAAGAGTAGTAATCTGCCTAAAAGTAGGTTCAAACTCTAAACTCAATACTCAAGAGTTACCAACAATACAATAATAATAAATACATAGGTGTAGGTGTCCATTTATAATATTCGAGGTGATTTTACCTGCATGGCTAACATGGAATGAATCCATGTCATTTTTAATCTTGATTTAGTTGATGTTTAAACATAACGATTGATTTTAAATAATAATAATTATTTTATTATTATGTAATCATTTTATGTAATTATGTCGAAATATTTTTAGCCTTGTCTAATACTCCTTCACAAGATTAATATTTCTCTCCTTACCTTCTACTTTTCGGTAATATTGGTTTCGTAATTCGCTTAACGTTGTGTTTCTTCAACCTTCTTAATTTATTATGAACCACATATTATTATTATTATTATTAACTTTATCAATTATTAATTTAATAAATAAAACATAATATTGATATTTGAATACTTTAGCGTTGAATTTAAATTATTTTCAGCTAGTGATTTTCTTAACTAACCAAAAAGTGCTAATTTATTTTTAATGTAGCAGGTGTAACTATTCATACAAAAATATATATTATTTACCATATACAGTTTTTATATTATTTGACTTGTGTGTAGGATTATCACGAGAGACTAAAGCTTCCGTTTCTTCTTCTTCCTGAGAAACTGTGTACTAAATATTAAAACTCCAAAAATACTACAATTCGACACACACCCCTAATTAGACGCACCTCATCGATTTGAAATTACGTCCACTCAATTTTTTTTCCTCTAAAATGCCCAGTAGACGTAAAGCATTCAACTTGTCCTTCTTTTGAAAAGGTGAACTTATTATCACTTTTCTGTGAAAACAAACTCTTAGCTCATTATTTTAAAAATAAAATGTGAATGAAAACGATATATATGTTGACCATATCTATCTATCTATATATATTATTATTTTTATTATTATTATTGAAGATTCAACTCTATTCCATGCCACAAATACAATGAAAAGAAAGGCAAAAAACTTTTTTTTAAGGGAAACACCATGATTAGAGTTGTGCTTTAGAGATCTACTCTTATGTAGGGCTACTCTAAGGTAAGGAACATGGAAAAAATAAAAAGGAAAACTATTTTAACAAGTGTCAAATTTCATGTAAATTTGCGAGCAATTTTTTCGAAGTTAGGAACAAAAAAAAAAAGAAATTTATTATACAGCAAACCAAAATAAATAATTTCATATTCTTTGATGAACAATAATAAATTTAAATTGTAGCTTTTTTTAAAAAAAAAAAAAGAGTCTATAACATTACTTAAAAAATGTTTGAATTTTCTTAAGTAATTTTTTTTTATCAGCTAATTGAGATCTTAGATACGCCATGTGAAATATTCAAAGCAAAGTTTTACTATTATATATTATTATCTGATACAAAATAAGTGAAAGATTTATGGAAAATAAATGCATGATCTAGTTTGGTGCAAGAGAAAATTTTGTGAATGATATATGGATATATTTGTATGTGATATAAAGAAAGATGAAAGGTAGTGATGTGGATGTTTATCGGTTGAGAGATTTAAGATGGGAAAGTGAATTGGTAGAGATGGATGTATAAATAATGTGTATCTTAAACACTGATGAATCTAACTTTTGAAGGGTTAAAGAAAGGTTTGATTGGATGAAAGGGTTGGTGGTGTTGGAATCTAATTCCCTATCTGTTTTGACAGGTTCCTGCTTTTTTCCTCATTTTCATGCCAAAAGCTTACCACTTAATTTTCCCAATTTTTAGTTGTAAAGCCACCAAATTGCAGCCTTAATCCTTCGTCTTCCTTCTCTCTCTCTCTCTCTGTGGAATTTGTATATGTGTATGTCTGGAGGCCACGCATAAAGAGAGAGAAATAATGGTAGAAACTACAAAGTGAGGCATGCACGTGCATGAGAAATACAGATCAGAAAAGAAGATGAGTGTGGGACCTTGTTAGCTCCATTGCATCACTAAATGCTTCGGAGTCATGAGGGCTCAAGTGGGGGCGTCAAAAAGCAAACCAAAGCACACATACGTGCTTTCACCACACAACCGCTGCAAAGGAAACTATACTACGTACCACTTCCATCTATGTGCCCTCAATCATTTCAATTATATATAATATCGCTCAATAATTATTATTAAAATTAATTTATAAGAAGAGATTTTTATCAAAATTTTCTCTCAATAACATAAAATGTGTAAAACTATATATTTATAGACAATACAAATATTAACTCATACATAAATAAAAATTATATATTTATAAGTGATTCAATAACAATCCGATAATAGATAATCTAATCAATTCAACAAACTTTTAGTATAATAAATTATAAATAACATAATATCATACTAAAAATAAATTTGTTAAGTTTAACTCGATCCTTGAAAATCAATTTACAAAATAAAATTTTAACTTACTTATATACTATAAAATAACCTTATTTATGTCTTCATCATCATTTCCTATTCATTCACACCACCTTTGTATGATAAGTTTTCATATTAAACCTTTAATCAATCCAGGTGTAAATCTTAGTTTCACGTTAATATATTTAAGATAGAATTCTGTCTGGGAACTACATAAAGATCTTATACTTGAGGTATGTATAACTTTCTCTGCGGCTTCCTTTTGGCTCAAAGACCAAGAAGGACAAATATTGGATGGATTTCAGAATAAATAATAATATCGCTGAAAATAAGTTATAAATTTGCTGAATGGTGTCATGCAGTCTATAATCTATGTAAATTAATTAAATTAATGAGATAAGGCTTTGGTGGTGGTGTATTTCAAATTCCAGAAAGGAAAGGAATGCTTCTTGGCAAAAGGCTATTTGAAAATTCTAGAACTTCTATGCAATAGCAAAAGGTTTATCCCATTATATTGAATGACTACTAAAAAATACATGTTTAATTCTCACTTCTGGTCTATTTTATTTTTCCCCTGCCATCCAATAAAAAAAATAAAACTCTTGGTAGGGTCACAAATGAATTGACTCATCAGAACTGACTTAAGAAGAAATTGTCTTATTCTTTTTAAAAATTTAAAAAAAAATCTATTTTTTTTTCAATTTGGTTCGATTCAAGCTAATAAACAATACGATTTAGCTTATTAGCTTAATTCAATTTAAAATCTTGTCTGTTAGATTTTTTTGTTGTATTTATTTCATAAAAAAAAAAATTATTGTATTGAATTCGTTCATTAAATAAGTGAATTTAACTATACATATAAACATTCTTCTAATCAAAAAGTTAAATTGTGTAATTTGTAAAAGGGAGATTGAGAATACAAATAATTTATTTTTCATATGTAATGATGGGGTATGAATATGAAATATGAATGCTAAGTGGTTGGATTTTGTTTCAGTACATCATGACACTGCTATGTTACATTTTAATGGTGGACTTTAAAAAGAAAGAAACAGTGTATTAAAATTTATTTAAATAACTACGGTCTGAAACATATACACTCAAAGAAACAATATCATTTTTAACAATCACGTACGAGAATGCCAACAAATATCATGATAGTACAAGTAAAATCTTGATCGTGGATAATTATGTTTTCTTATTCTTAATTTTATCATGTAGCCAAACCTAGATTCCAAGTAATTTTTTGTAGATAGGGCTCAGCACATGTTGGTGGATTGATAGGGGGCAATTATGAAGGAGGATGTCCTTCTAATATGGGCAGTTTCACAAAGGAATTTTGGTTTCACTGGTTGTTGGTGTAATGAAATAGTTTGATAACTCATATATGTAAGGATTGTTTTTAAGCTGGTTGTGGATTTAACACCAACTTTCTATGCAGCCCAGTTCTGTTTGGGTGTATTGAGCTTAAACAACATACTTTTTGTATAAGAGTCTGATAAAAAAACTCATTTACTAATTTTATTTTCAGTTTGATTCATAATCAGGTTCAACAAACAAATTTACTAATTGAATCTCAAACTAATTTTGAGTTGGTTTGATTCATTAAAAATCGTAGATCTTGATATGAGTTTTAAAATAATTATTAAAATAAATCATAAATATATAATACCATAACATTGTGTAAAACCTTTACATTTTTAGTTGATCTATTATTATTTATAGAAAAGGATTTGTGTTCTAAAAAAAACTAAATGAACATACTTCCAAGTTTATTGGTATTTAATCCAACAGTATAAAATAATTCCTCCTTGTATCTGAAGTTGTAATTTTTGCTTCTTCTTTCTTTTAATGACTTATCAAAGTATTCTTCCTTACTAAGCCAGTTATCTTCTGTACAGCCTAGGCAATTTATTTTTGTACAATCTTATTTTATCTTTGCAAAACAAAATTATTTTTCTTTTGGAGAATAATTTTTTGAATTGTTCCGTAAAATTCTAGAAATTAAGTCGAAATTAAATTATCCTTATACTTAAATTCAATGAGGATGACAAACTTATAACGTAGGAACAAGTAATTGTTGTTCAGAAGACTTGTGAGCCTACTTCAAAGGGATTCATGGGCCTCGGGTTCCCATATCCATTTCCAGAGTTTTTTACTGTATCCAATAAATTTGAATTTACACCCCAGTTATTGACTTAAAATAATTAAAATATTTTTTTTTAGTTTTCAAATAAGAGTCGAAAGTGCAGGTCAAAATGTATTCTAGATTTAATATTTTAGAATATATTTTTAGATTTAAATTTTTTAACACTTTTCTCAATTAGGCTTTTCTGGAATAATTTTTCTAGAATATGTTTTTTGATTTTTAGTTTTTGGGATTTTTTTCTGGAATACGTTCTCGGAATTTTGTTTTCAAAAATCCTTCTTTTGAAATATATTATTTGTTTTCCTGACATATATTATTTATTCTGGAATTTATTTTTAGAAAAAAATATATATTCCAATTATTTTTTAAAAACATATTTTTTAAATCCAGATTTCCAATTTTAAAATAATTGATAATTCTTAAAAATTAGTTGGATACAAGTTCAAAATTATTGGGTGAAAAAACAATTGACCCATTCTCTGACCCGGCCCGAACGAAGTAGGCTACACTGTACAATATTGCATATTTATAGCGGGAGTTACAAATGGTACTATAGTAATAATGAAATGATAAACTTATCAATTAAACTCCTAAACTTGTGAGAAATATTTGACATTTAATTTTTATTTTTTAGGATGCTATAGCTTTCTTTTATAAATTTTTAGTTAAAGTAATTTTTAATATGACTATCATATCACTCACAAAGCATGTCTGTCCTACTACTATTTGGTACTTGACTTTGATTTGAATTAAATAACAACTAAATTTAGAAACAACAAATAATTAGTCACTATATTGACTAAGTTAAGTTGTTGGTATCTGAAGTGATTTCTATTTTTAATAAAAATTTGTAAAATAGTTTCTATGTTGGTATCTAAATTAGTTATCAAGATTTTAACTACTAATATTTTATATTTTAAATTAGTCTTTAAAAGATTAATAGAGACTCCTTCCGAATATAAAGTAGTTCGTAGCTAAAATCTTGACTGCTGGTTAGATACCAATTTAGAAACTACTTTATAAATTTTTATTAATAATAAAAACTACTTTAGATGCCAATAATTATTTAGTTTATAAAATGGTCTTCAATTTAGTCAATGTAATAATTACTTATTTTGGTCTATAAAATGAGTTTCTATTTAATGATTTTCTTGTAATGTATGTTTTGGTGAATGGTGTTGCATGGTACTAATTTCAATCCACTTATTATATATATCTCACAAACTCCCAAAAATAGGGCATGTTATGAAAAGGTGGCTAGTTGTGTCTTCCTTTTCTTCACAGAAGACACAATCCTTTTACCTACATGGACCCCTTTGCTAACTAGAATATCTAAAGTGTATATTATGTTCTGAATTACTCTCCAAACAAGTAAAAGTTACAAGGGTGCTGCTTTTGTTTTCCATGACCTTTTAAAAAACTCCTCTTCTTCTTCTTGAGCACCCTCACTAATTAACTTATATGTAAATTTTACATAATACACATGCCCTTCCAGATCCATACATCCCCACATTCCTTATTTAGGGATTTTATAGCTATCATTGATTTTAAACTCCATTCTCAAGTACTACTCTTCCAACTCCCTAGTTGATTTAATGTGACCTCCTTGGAAATACTATATTATTTATAACATTTGTCCTTGAGGTTAACCTCTCCCAACCACTTGTCCTCCCATAATCTAGCCTTACACCTATTCCTATCTTTCATTTTATGTTCCTATCAAATCAACTTTCTCGTTGTGTCCTAATATCTCTCCATCATCCTAATTCATATATATCTCCTTCACTACCAAGCAATGATCTCCATGAACCATACTTAAATTCCAGTACTTCTTTGTATAATTCCCTTTCTTCTATTCCTAGTCTCCACCTTCATTTTCCAAGTAGGACAATATTAAAATTCTTTATATCATTCACTCATAAACTCACTTCTTTCTTTTGTTTACATATATTATCCCATTTTACTTATGTAATTTTTTTGCTTTCCTGTTCCCATCCCCATAAAAAGTCTCTCTAAATTTTCTTAATTTGTTTCACGACACTAACTAACATTTTAAACAATGAATTAAGTAAAACAAAGGTATCCTAGTCAGTATTGATTTAATCAGAGTTATTATAGAAATTTTGTTTTTTTTTTCCATTTTGCTAACCTTTTCTTTATTTTTCCTATCATGCTCTGCCAAAAAAGACTTCTCCTCTGATTAGCTATTACTTATATCCCCAAATAAGTAAATAGTATGTCCATGGTACTATAATTTAGGAACTTGAGATACCTTTCTATCTTACTTTTATTGATCCCTAAACCCCATGTTCTACTTTTGTAAAAATTAACCTTAAGTTCCGAAGCGATTTCAAAAAACCATAACATATCTTTCACTGCTAGGATATTATTTGCATTATCCTTACAAAAAATTAAAGTGTCATCTATAAATTGTAACATATTTGACCTCAACATTCTTTCCCACCTTTACTCCTTTTAATATGTCATCTAAAAAAAAAAAAAAGGAATGATGCTAACGAATCCCTTGACTCAAATTTTCTTAGAATTAATTTTTCGATTGAACTACCATTAACTATGATTGAAATAGATGTTGATTAGAGAGAACCACTAATCCATTCTATAATCAAAGCATGTTTTCAAGTGTGTGTTGAAAATGACATGATTTCGTAAGATGGAAATAAACATTTTGTAAATTCATCTATATTGCTATTATATTGCTATAGTTAAGAAAGAATTGATTGTAAGTAAAGTAATATACCAATAAATGACATGATTTTGTAAATTCATCTGTATTGTTATGGTTGAGAAAGAAATGATTGAAGGATCCAAACAAAGAAATAGTTTACAACTCAATTTTACTAAAATCCTCCAATTTATGAAAAAATAATTTAACCACCTTTATCTTCCAAATCTTACTATAAATATTATTATATATTTACTGACAACATAACTTTTTATTGTAAAAAAATATTAAAAATTTCATATCAATTAAAAATAAAATAAAATTATAATATAAATATTTTATTTTTAATATTAGGAGATGGGTTATATCAACTAAAAATATTATCATATTATAATATATATAAATGAAGATAAATTTCACATTATAAATTAATTTTGTAAAATTAAATTAAATTTAAAATTAATCATAAAAAATAATTTATATATATTCGTAGCACTAGAATCATCCTCTTAAGCTTCAACATGGGTTATTCACACACAACAGTAGACAACATGTGTGGTAGTTTATCCACAAAAAGCTAGCCCATGACCCTCCTAATAAATTATGGCAAATTCTTGATGCACCATATCAATTTCAACATGCACTCAATTTGCTATTAAAATAACAAAAATATTCATATAAAATAACAAAAATAATCTTAAACAAAAAAGGTTTGGATAAAAATTTATTTTCGGAATTGTTTTTTTAGAAATATTTTAAATTTGGATTTGAATACATTTTTGAATTCCAGAAATCTATATTCAAAATACTTTGTGTTCTGCATTTTTTTTTCAAAATATATTTTTTGACTTTGAATTATATTTATTGAATTTCAGATTTTCAAATCTAAAATAAGGATGATTTTTAAAATTTTTAAAAATGTAGGGTGCAGGTTAAAATTGATAAGATGATAGAAGAAGTTGCTATAAACCATCCACACACCCATTTACTGCACATTGTCTAAAGCATGCTTCTACTCAGATTTCCCTGCTCATACAAACCAAAAGAGTTTAACATACAATTTTGACATTATTAAACAAAATTATTTTAGAAACTGAACAACGAACACATATTTAAATATGTATTTTATTTGTGTGTGTTTGTGTCTATATATATAATAATAATAATAATAATAATAATAATAATAATAAATCTTTATTTATTTATTGTTAGCGATGAGAGTGGTTGGAGAAAATGCTATATATGCAATTGGAAAGAAAAGGTTTGGATTCGATTGGATCTAGGAATAGATGAATATTTAGTATATAGTAGCAGTAGGAGGACATTATCTCTTTTCAGAAGGAGTGTAGGTTTGGGACCACCATCTCAAGTTCTCCAACCATAGCTTTAGCTACCCATTCTTTTTCTTGCCTTAGAACAACAATTCGATTCAGAATTGCGATTTTTGAACAAGCACAACTTCAACTGTTTTTTTGTTCTAAGTGTTTTGGTCGTTTTAGTATATTTCGAGCAAAATTCATTTACTTTTATTTTTTATTTTCACTTAGGAAAAAGATTTTAAGAAATTCAAAAATCATTACAACCAAGTATGTACTAAGTTTTTCTTTATCTATTGCTTACTTTTCTTTTGGAAATAACTAAAATAGAAAATGTTAATTCGAAAAATTACCTTCTTCAATTATTTTTATTGTTGTCGTGCTAACGAGTATCTCAACTCATTGAATTGCAATTATAATATAATTATACTTATTTCAGAATATTCCCACACAAAAAAAATTAAAAACTGTTATTGTGCACTAAATAGATAGTCTCTGGACAAATTGAGTTAAAGTGTCTAACACAATGGAAACTCTTTCAATTCATTAGCCTCTTAAATATTCAATCTAACTAGAATCCTAAATATGGATATCCAATTTCTTTGACCATTATAATGGTAAGTGATAATTTAATTTACCTTAGGTATGTTAAAATTAAATTATAAACATGTTCAATTTTTTTGCCCAAATAAAAAAACCACGTGTATTTTGAAAATTTGACCTGGAAAATCTAGACTAAAAACGAATTCGAAAAAGTATTAAAGAACACAGAATCGTGTCTGTGAAACTTTGTATGGTTATAGAATAGACCAAAAAAAGTCAGTAAGAAATATTTTAGCCAAGAAACATAGGATAGATCCGAAAACAGAAATCTTAAAAACCAATAATTGATGAACACCTTTTATTTTTAAATCCCTGTAATTTTTCTCTATCTCTCTTTTTACCCTATCATATATTGATGATTTTTTAATATTTTTTTTCTCCTATTAGATATCATTTATGGGTCATTTAATATTCGAGTTGTTTTTCTCTTTCACTTTTCTAAAAAAAATCATTGTTCCTTGTCCTATTAAATCTTTCATATCTATGAAGATAAATAATTATATAAAAACTCCGAAAACAGAAATGTTAAAGACCAATTTCATTTGCTTTTAATTAATAGTCAGCAAAAAGAATTATTTCATGAGTGAAACGGTGACAGTAAATATGACAGCAACATATACCAGAGGTTGACAAGGATATGTCAAGTTATAAATAATAATAATTATAATAATAATAATAATATATTAAAAAGAGAAGAAAAATGAGATACCAATCTCATTCAATAAACTGAAAGGCATAATAAACCCATTTCAGTGATGAGCCATGGGAATTCAAAGTTTAAGCCAATGACATAAAAGAAGTCTCTTAAGAACCTTGACCAGAAGTAGTAAAAAAATCAAAGAAGGGTTGGTTAAGTGGGGAAGGATCATCTTCATTGATATCAGGAGAAGGCGCAGGGGGTGTATCACTGGAACTATCAGCAGAAACTGAAGCCAGAGAAGACACCTGGTATGTTGTTTTCCCTTCCAAAATACCAGTTGGGTGCAGAGGAAAGAGATCCAAGGTTTCTTGGTTACTGTAGCTGAAGTTACAATCCGAGATTCTCTGTTGCATGGCTTCGTATGCCAGCGGGCCATTGCTGATCATGTTTGACATGTCTGTGGGCACAAATATCTCAGATGGGCTTCTCCTAAAACCTACTGGTACAAACACCTTTGGATGTGGGGGATAAAAACCATTTTCACTCTGCGCCTGAGGTACACAATATGGAGGGCACAGGCCTGAAAACCAAAAACACCCTCAATTACCAAGGTTATATAAAATAAATTACTGACTAATCACAAAGAGATGTAACAGTTTGAATTTTGAAAAACTACTATATATGTGTGTGAAAAAACGCTTTTTGAAAAAAAAAAAGAAAAAACAGAAAGCAAAAGAAACAGCTGTCCTTCTATCATGATTTGGCTATACACATAAAAGTGGAGACAGTGACTTTTAAGATGATTTCAGTTGCTTCTTGAGAAATAAATACTATTAAAAAGAACCGCAGTATGTAGATCTCAGCTGATATGAGTTTTAACTTTAGAGAAATGTTCAGAGATATAACCTGGTTAGAAGAGGATTATCTTTAAAGAATACACATAACCTTCTACTCAAAAAGCTAAAAAGAAAACAAGTAATATTCTGAAATTTTTTAGTTTTGTTACTTTCTTTTACATAACACACATACACCAAGCACATTTGCATGAAGAGACGAATTGGTGACTTAACAATCAAACAGTATTTAATCAATTAAAAGGCAAAGGCAAGAGACGAGTGAAGATATAAAGATAAAAAAGGAATGTGTATAGTTTGCATGATTAAATGAATTAAGAAATGATGAAGAAGGAGAAAGGAAATGAACGAACCATTTGGGCAAATTGGCGGAGAAAAAAAGGGCTGGGGAGTATGAAGAAAGCGATTGAAGTAAGCGATGGTTTCTTGCTTCTGCTTCTGTCTCTGCCTAGCTTTGTGATTCTGAAACCAGTAGAAGACATTCTTTCCTTCGATGTGACCATACGCCCTAAGCCTAGCAGTTATCTGCTGTATCTCCTCAGCACTGGGAGTCTTTATTCCCTGCTTATACAGGTTCTCTAGCATGCTTATTTGCTCTTTTGTAGGGTTCCACCGTGAACTCGCTGCAACCCCGTTAGACCCTCCCATCTCCAACTCCTCATTTCCACTCTCCATCTTAGGTTCTTTCTCTCTTCACCAAATAATAATATGAATCAATGCTAATGGGGTTTGGATAGTATTATAGTAGGAGAGGTAATTAAAGGGTTGTTTTGATTTGATTATTAGTGCTACTACTCCACTACTTAAATTACTAGTACTCTACTACACCACTGGGTGCTCCTCTTATTCTCATGGCTTGTGAATCGCTCTTTTTATAGAGTAGGTAGGGAGAAACAAAATGGTTGAGAGTTGAGAGAGAGGATTAACATGCGTATTGTTTTTGGTGCAGAACATCTCTGAAAACATGGCGGTTAGCGGCACAGAGAGAGGCTTAGGTTTCGTCGTCTTCGTTCCAAGACGTGTAGAATTTTTACGAGAAGACAATAATTGCCCAAATGGCCCCCCTTCGTGCCATTGATTTTGGTGCATACATAGTAGATTTAACGACGCTGTTTAAGATTAACGTTGATTTCTACTACTACCTCTCTCTCTTTCCTAAGCCCATAATGTCTTGTATCTCGGGAATGACAGATAGATAGAGAGAAAGAGAGAGAAGAACGTAGGTTACGCCATTGAAGGAAAGGAAGGGCATAAAAGTCATTGATGGAAAAAGACAGCCGGTTGGGTTGTAAGGTGTAGGTGAAGGCTAGGCTTTGGGAATTGAAGTGAGAGCAGATAGGCTCAGAGGAGAGAGATGAATGAATGAATGAGGTTGAAACGTCTAGCTATCTAGGCTCACTCAGAACGAGTATGAAGGTGACTGTGAAACTGTGAACTTCCCATGTTTTAGTGGTCACAATATTACTACATCATCTTAATTATTACTAGTATTCTATTAAACCATTGTTTGCCACTGTGTGTTCTCATGGCTTTTTTTGTCTGCTATAGTGCCCCAATTGGACCACCCTTCTTCACGTTTCAATTCCTAACATGCCCCACCACTTGTGGTCCAATTTCATCTACATTCTCTTTTTTTTCTCCAAAGTGTCATGCAATTGGCATGATTATGCTTATGACCCCCCAAGACCAAAAAATTGTCATGCATAGGACTAACGTATGGGATAGCCGTTAAATATTAGTTTGCATTGAGTTGTCAAGAAAAACAGTTCTGGCGTGAAGAGTTTTTTGTCATTTTGCATGCACCAGCTAGGAGTAATAGTGGTTCATTAGCTGTTAATGTGTTTTATTTCACTGTAACAACGCATTCAACGTGATTACAGTGGGCACAGCATTGCTTTCCAGCAGCACAGTTTTTTTTCCCAAAAAATCGCATCAAATATAATTTGGATTACCACTTTATATGTGGGGAAATAGAACTAGTTTTGTAAAATTCAAAGTACTCGTACATCGTGGAGAATAACCGAAACTAGTGCAAAAAGAAACATCGAGTGGCTGAACCTTCTAACATGTCAACATGCATATGTAGCCTTTTCTCAACCTTTAGAAAAAGAAAGCGAAACAACCGCCGAATTCAAATTCGAAGTTATACACATGAAGAACCGAGCATAAATGAGACCATGCTAACACACTAACTTTTTCAAAAAAGGGTTCTTTTGTGTGTAGATTATTAGTAGAAGTTAGTTAGTCAGGCTTCTTTTACAATACACTCTCGTTTTTTGAGCATTGTTTTAATATTTTCTCTCTTCAGTTAAAATTTATGTGATTTTCGTAATCTGAAAATGTAATTAAGTTGAATGCACGTAAATTTTTCACTCGATAAAAAAAGTATACTGCATAGAGAAACGGAGTGTCAGAAGGTGGATTACATTATGTATTTATGCTGCATTTTTCTTTTACGAGTCTTGCGGAGCCAAAGAAATATCCACGTTTAGGAATCAATATATTACCCGTATGTCAAAATCAACAGAAAAGAGAGAACGGGTCTTGTCAAAGTTCTGGGATCCGTAGTATCTTTTTCTTTTATTGAAGTTGATGACGAAAAGTTAGATATGGAATATTTTAACATGCTACAGCTACACCATAGTATTTCTCATATTTTTGTTTAGACATGTTTCTACTATTTCCTTATGTTATTCTCAAATGATCTGTAGTCTAAACAATTAGACTACCATGGAATTGAATCGTTCTGTAATCTCAAAAGGCATGGGTGAGAAAAAAATAATCATAGTCTACCTTGGAAAAGGTAATTGGCCTAAGATTTGATTTTATATATTTGGCGGA
Source organism: Phaseolus lunatus (assembly GCA_013389735.1). Lineage (NCBI taxonomy): Eukaryota > Viridiplantae > Streptophyta > Magnoliopsida > Fabales > Fabaceae > Phaseolus > Phaseolus lunatus. The sequence goes on from CM023867.1 coordinate 5,565,459, forward strand.
ATGTTCTTTTTGCTAGATAAGTAGGCACCAAAAAGTTGAAAACCAAATCCTTAAAAGAAGGATATATATATATATATATATATATATATATATGAGAATAAAATAGAGCATGGATATTAGAAAGCAGAAAAAGCAAGGAGCAGAAACGTAGATGTAACCAGATAAAGGGTTTGAGCATTGAAAGAGAGCAATGGGTCGAAAAGGGTGGTGGTGGATGGTGGTGGTGGTGCATGTGAGAAGATGAAGATGCGTGCTGAGATAGATTACTGGAATTAAGGTGGCAGTGCGTTTGGCGCATGCAGATAAAGAAAGGATAACGCAAACACCAAGTTGATGGATATTGGTTGGACGTATGTGCCATAAATGTCTCTGCATGCTGCTGCTGCTGCTACTGCTGCTGCTGCATCCTACTAGCATATACGGTCAACGAAAATATATAGGGAGAAAAAGTGGAGTTGATGGGTAAGAGAGTGAGAGTGATCATGCTATTCAATTCTCAATTCAATTCCTGCATAATAAGTGGCTTTTGCGCTGACTATATTGTTGTTCTAGTACTACTATATGTGATCACTGCTCTGACTTCTCACTTTTCCACTATAATCATATATATTCACTTTTTTCTCTTCTTTTTTACACTGTTAGATTCCTGTAAATACTAGTAGTAGTAACACATATATTCAATACATTTTATTACTAAACTATTCAATTTTTTCCTATTTCATCAATCTGCTAAAAAGACATTTCGCTATGAACTTTGTAAAACAACATTACTAAAATATAGAACGAAGATGTAAAGTGATATGAAGCAGAAAAAGTGTTTGTGTGAATATTTGAAATGAAAGATATTAAGATATGATTGTGTGATGAGGAGAAGTAGATAGGTGGCGAGCGTGGCCTCGTGAAATGCGGAAGCAGAGGCGGGGGCGAAGGGAATTGAAGCACCAATCCCTTCGCCTCAGGTCCACGGAATTCGATGCAGATTGGTGAAACCATGCATCCTCACCTCTGAATATGCACCCATTCAACCCACACTACAATAACAATAATCATCACAATAATATCTACTCATTTTACTTTTTCTAAATAATTTATTGCACTTTTTATTTTCATAAACTTATCTTTTTAAAATATTTCCGTTAGTGTTTATTTTTCTTGTGATATATATTTTTTTAAGTTAAGGTTTGTCAATCATTAATTTTTATTTATTTATTCATTTATTTCAGTAATTACTTTTAACATTTTTTTTATTATTTCTATTTTATATATACAAATCAAACTTAGATCTTTGATATATATTTAGATATATTTAGAGCAACTGTATATCTTCATAAATGAAATATTTAAAGCAACTGTAATATATGGGTAGCAGTTATTTGAGAAATTTGAAACTATATAAAGATATTATTTTTAATAGGAAAGTTATCAATGCTATTGAAATTTGTTTGAATATGGGTGAATTATAAATTGTCTAATACAATTTTTTTTTATTGGTGCTTAAATTTGAGGCAAATTATTCCTACACCCAATCTTTTTGAATCTGTATCCTACATAGTTTTAAATTTCCAAAAATACCCTTATAGAAATGAAAATTCAGAATTAAAAATCATACATACCAGAAAAATATATCTGAAACAGATTATTGTATTCTGAAAATGAATATTCGGAATAGAATTCAAAATCAAAATCCCATTCTAAAAAAAAATCCACAATACAAAAAATATGTTCCCAAAAAAAAATCAAAAAACATATTTCAGAAAAAAACAATCCAAAAATATATTTTAGAAAATGAAGTCAAGAATGTATTTTTATATGTACCCTCATTTTTATTTAAGGGCATTTTCATCTATGTAGGAAGTAATTGCCTAAATTTAATTGCATGCTTAAAATCCTTTAATTGAACTTTTTCTTTACGCACCTTTACTAACGATATGAATGAAATATGGAGAGATTAGACTTTGATTTTAGAATACGGTTATTGACTTCTGTTCTTTTTGTGTTGTTGCAGAAATGGAAAAAAAATGGTTAAACATACTATAGTAGATATTATTTTTTTATCTAATATTGTTAAGCCAATATTTAGGTCATAAATTCATTCTTGTAATATTAAGGGTTTTTAATTAGCATGTGGTTGTATCTTGTTTTTTTGTTGAATTTTTTGGTTGGGTACCATGTAGTTATATGATGTGTTACCACCGTTTATACTGTGTGCGAGATTTTTTGTATAAGGATTGGAGTAGTCATAGTATTTTCATTTCATTTCATTATTTATTATTGAAAAAAAAATAACAATAGAAGTATATTTATGTTTCTAAAGTAGTCAACAAAATTTCAAATAAATTTTATCATTGAAATATTCTTTTATCAACATCACTAAAACATTTTAACCTTAATCTATCATTATCTTTGAACTCTTGAATTGAGTAGTGTCACTACTATAAAATTATTAAATAGAAATTAATTTTAAAACAAAAAATAATTAGTTATTTTATTGATAAAAGTAGATATTATTTTAGAGACTAAAAAAAATTGATATCTAAAGTAGTTTCTAAATTTATAAACTAATTTATAAATTAGTATCTAATTAGCTAGTAAGGTTTTAGTTACCAATATTTTTTATAGTTTATAAATTAGTGTCTAATGTAGTTAATACAGTGACTTGACTGATTATTTTTTTCTCTAAAATTATTATTTAATTATTTTCTTGTATATAAACTTGTTTTTATTAAATAAGAAAGCTTAATATAATTGTTGAATGGATACTTATTATTTTAAAATTGTAAAAGTTATATATAATATTTTTTTTCTCATATATTAAAGTCTTTATTTCATTTTTTATTGTTTTTTTACGCTTAAAAATAATTAAATTAAAAAGAAACATTTCAGAATGTTTCAAACTCTTATACAAAAGAATAATTCAATGAGCACCATTACTCCTCCTAATAAACTAATCCGAGTCATCCAAATTGATATATATTATATATCAACATGCATTAAATATAATGGATATAGATCAACAAATATTGATGGTTAGTATTTTGTAATTAAGGATTTGAGCTAAAAATTAATTATATTGTTGATAGTTTAAGTATGTAGTGGTATGGTTGGGTTTTTAATTAGACTTTCTTAATTAGTGTAAGTTGAAATTTTTCTATAAATAATTCTAGAGTGTTTTTCTAAAGTAAAGATTTTAGTATTTATTTAGTTAAGCTAAATTAATTTGAATAAAACCGAATGTTACTTGTAATGCAATGGGTATATATGAATTTTGAAATTGAAATTATATTTTATTAGTTATAAGAAGTTAAATTTTGATCTTGTTAAAGTAAGTTGTGACTATCAACATTATAACTTATCATTCACAATTATTTTTTTGAGTGACATTAATATTTTTTCCTACGTACATTGAGTCTTCCTTCCATTTTGATATAGGTTTTGGAGATTCTTGTAATAATAATTGTTATACTAAGTACTAAAAACTATCATACATGATATCTCGTGGACTATCTTTTCACTGAGTAGATTTTGATTTTGATTCTGATTCAAGTATTAATCTTTATGATATGTTCTCACTACGTGTCTTATGAGAGACATAAAAATAATGACAAGTCTAGTTATAAATTAGTCATTTCCTTGAAACCTTAAATTGAAGTTAGAATGTGATTAAGAGACATAAAGATGATGACAAGTATAATAGCAAATTGGTCATTTCCTTGAGACCTTAAATTGAAGTTAGAATGTGATTGATAAACAAATTTGGTGTATGATCAGATGTGAAATGGTTGTGTTTTGGAAACGGCTGTGATATAAAAGTTATATTTTTGTTTTTGCCACTTAATTAAATTACAAGTTTTATAATTATGATGATTATATTTTATACAATAAGATACGATGTTATAAGTTAAATAGTTTATAGAGAGTTTAGAAGTAGATGTTGTTATGAATATTTTAAATATTTGATTATGTAAAACCCATCTCTTTGGATATTTTGTAATGAACTAATATATATCTTCAACTTATTAATGATTATGTTTATTTTAATTGGGAAATACATGTTAGATATATTATATTAGATGTCAGAATTGGTGAAAAAAATATTTTATATTATATTACATCTTATATTGGTTCTTGTTGCAACTGATATTAAAATTCATTTTAAAAATATAAACATTAATTTTTATTATTTTATTTCTTGAAAAAGCATAAGCAATAATCATTAGTGTAAGAATGAAAAATAAAGATGTTATATTACATTGATTCTAAAGAAATTATCTCTAAAAGTAATGTGATGACATTTTTATAATTAACTAGCACACATACACATTTGTTCTTATAGGAACCAATGTTGTAAGTTCTGATTTCATATCACTAACGAAACATGTTTCTTCACTTTAACAACTTTTTTCTTCTTCACTTAATTGTGATTTATATCCAATGGAGTTTCTTCATTTTCCGTCGTCACTCTCCAAGAAACCCTTAGAAGAAAACCAACTCCCAAAACGAGTCAACCTTTATCATAATTTTATAAAAAAAAAATCCAAAAAGATTATTATTATAGTGTTTTTTTTAGTATAGAAAGTTTCCCACTGAGCGGCAAAGCAAATTGGACGGATTTAGAATTGCAAAAACAGTGTTGTTTTATGTAAGTTTGTTTATGTTTTTAGATTTTTTTTAACCTATTTTTCTGAATTTTGAGTACCTAATTAATAGTTAGGGAGTAAATAAAAATTGTTCTTTCTTTTCTTTTGTACTAATATTTTACTTATCTATCTTTAAAAATATATATTCCAAATTATAAAATTTAGAAGGTAATTTCTGGGTATAGAATCAGAGATATTTCTAAATTTGATAAAATTTTCAGATTTTATAATTTAAAATGTATTTTTTTAAAGGAAAAATAATATTTTAAATTGTTGAATCTGGCAAAAATATATTTTGAATTCTATAATTTGAAACATTTAAATAGATAAAAAATATATATATACTTCTAAATTGCAGAATTTAATATGTATTTTTTTAAAGATAAATTTTTTTTTTTTTTTTATCTACGAGGTACAGAAGAAGCTATGGAGGTGCAAAACGAAACTGTCCTTAACACATGGTATGGTATGCGTAAAGTTAAATTTGGGCCAATAATTTCATACGATATAACAATTACTTGGCGGGCTTCTTATTCACACCTTATTTTTTACTATTTTTATTTCATTTTGCTTTCACTTTTTAAGTTAAAATACTTTCAATAAAAAACATAGTTTTGTTATATACACAATATGAAAACGTGTTTCAACTCTGTTAGGAGTGTTCCTTCCATACACAATAGAATCGAGTTTTTGTTGTATAATATGAAACCGAAAATATGCTTTTGGTGTGAGTGGATGACACACTCCTAACCTATTTTATAAAAATCAAACCAAATTAACCAGTCACACTAATAAAAAACTAGATTAAAAAAATTGACAAACATTGTGGAGCGTGTAATATTTTAGCTATTACAATAAATATTGTATTAATGACAATTAATCCGTACACAGAAGTGTTTTTTATAATGCAGTTGCATATATTTAGTTAGGTGTTGTCAGTAAATGATAAAGATAATAGTATGATGGGAGGTAAAAGTAAAATAAGGATACCAAACAATTACGTTACGAGGGATAATGAATAAAAAAAAATATATGTTTCTTTAATGATAAGATAAAAATAAGCTTTTTAATAATAAATTGTTTAACAATTATTCTAGCATCATTAGATGTGAGCGTAAAAAAAATTCACTAACCATAATTAACTATTATTTCTATATTAAAAAAATTTAAAGATAATTTAGAATTTTTATTTGAAAATATTTTAATCAATAAATGAAAATCGTATGAGAATTTTAAAAAAAGTTTTCAGAAACACGCCATAAAACTAAATTTCCGTACTACACAATAAAGGAATAAAAAAAATTAATTAGCTGAAAAAGTAACATCAGAGTAAATCACTTAGAGCATAAGTTTGTTTGTTTAGGGAAGTTTCTCAAGATTTTTATTAAATTTGTATAGTTTTTTAATTGGGTCACCTCCATCTACATGTTAAGCAGCATAAAAACATTCTAAACTCTCAAAAACGGGATAATTTGAGTATTTTAGTTCATACAAACATTTTCAGAACACAAGGACCTGTTCTATATCTTATGCAGATGCTGCAGCATATGCCCCAAAGTAAAATAATCACAGTAGCAAGTCATTAACCAACCACTTGTAATGTTCTCAGTTTCACTTTGGCCAGCAATCATAACTCATTAACATTTAAAAGTCAATATTGAAGCGCCACCCTATAAATGAGCAAACTTCATATCATTGTGTAAATTGAAACGGGAAGAAGTACATTGATGAAAAAAAAAAGGGGGAGAAAAATAAACTAACAATTCCAATAAAAACATTCTGACACCATATAGTATCTAAGGGTCTTGGCAAAATCAAGAACAACCCATCACAATTGTTCTGCTTAATCAACTTCCTCAATTTTGGGTCCAGCAGCGCTTCCACTGCCAGAAGCAGGACCATCCTCATCCATGGCTCCACCAGCCTCACCACCAGCACCTTGGTACATCTTAGCGATGATGGGATTGCAAATGCTCTCCAACTCCTTCATCTTGTCCTCAAATTCATCAGCCTCACCAAGTTGGTTCCCATCGAGCCATTGAATAGCTTGATCAATCGCATCTTCAATTTTCTTCTTATCATCCGCAGGCAGCTTGGAAGCAATCTTCTCATCTTTAATTGTGTTCCTCATGTTATAGGCATAATTTTCCAACGAATTTTTGGCCTCCACTTTTTTCTTATGCTCCTCGTCCTCAGCCTTGTATTTCTCAGCTTCCTGCACCATCTTTTCAATTTCCTCTTTGGAAAGCCTACCCTTGTCGTTGGTAATTGTTATCTTGTTCTTCTGTCCAGTGGTCTTGTCCTCTGCAGACACGTTCAATATACCGTTGGCATCCATATCAAAGCAGACATTGATTTGGGGAACACCTCTGGGAGCAGGAGGAATTCCAGACAGCTCGAATTTTCCGAGCAAATTGTTATCGCGGGTCCTCGTACGTTCACCTTCATAGACCTGAATCAACACACCGGGCTGGTTGTCGGAGTAGGTTGAAAACACCTGCTCCTTCTTGGTGGGAATGGTTGTGTTTCTAGGAATCAACACAGTCATGACACCTCCTGCTGTCTCCAAACCAAGGGAGAGAGGGCTAACATCCAACAACAGAAGATCCTGCACTTTTTCATTACCCTCACCACTGAGAATAGCAGCCTGCACTGCAGCACCGTAGGCAACAGCTTCATCGGGGTTGATGCTCTTGCAAAGCTCCTTCCCATTGAAGAAGTCCTGCAATAGCTGTTGAACCTTGGGGATCCTAGTGGAACCACCGACAAGAACAACATCATGGACGCTGTTCTTATCCATCTTCGCATCCCGCAGACACTTCTCCACGGGCTCCATGCATTTCCTGAAGAGATCCATGTTCAGCTCTTCAAATCTGGCACGGGTGATGGTTGTGTAGAAGTCAATACCCTCATACAAGGAATCAATCTCAATGGTGGTTTGGGCGGTGGAAGAGAGAGTCCTCTTCGCCCTCTCACACGCAGTTCTCAACCTCCTCAATGCTCGCGCATTTCCACTGATATCCTTCTTGTTCTTCCTCTTGAATTCCTGGACAAAATGGTTCACCATTCTGTTATCAAAATCTTCACCTCCCAAGTGAGTATCACCAGCGGTGGCTTTCACCTCGAAAATTCCTTCCTCAATGGTGAGAAGGGACACATCGAAAGTCCCACCACCAAGGTCAAATATGAGAACGTTCTTCTCCCCAGAGGAAGTGGCCTTTTTGTCAAGCCCGTAAGCAATGGCAGCCGCAGTAGGTTCATTGATAATACGCATAACATTGAGCCCTGAAATAACCCCAGCGTCCTTGGTAGCTTGACGCTGTGAGTCATTGAAGTAAGCAGGGACAGTCACCACGGCATTCTTCACTGTGGATCCGAGAAAAGCCTCCGCAATCTCCTTCATCTTAATTAGAACCATGGAAGATATCTCTTCCGCAGAAAACTGCTTCTCCTCCCCCTTGTAATTCACCACAATCATAGGTTTGTCACCGGGACCAGAAATCACTTTGAACGGCCACAATTTAATGTCACTCTGTACAGCAGCATCAGTAAAACGCCTACCAATCAAACGCTTGGCATCTGCACGCGCCAAATCAAATCAATACAATCAGAAAAAGATTCGGAAAAAAAAAAAATTGTATAATAACTAAGGATGTTTTGCATGGGTAATTCAATCAAGTAATCGTTTAACCAATACTATCACGGGAACCCAAGACAGCTCAATTAAGTGCTTCAACTAGTCAGCCAATATCTAAACAGTTCAATTAAGTGTTTCAAACTAATCATGCAAAACCAAACCAGTTAAATTTAGTGATTAGCATCGGTATAACGCCTACAATCAAATGCTTAGCATGCATGCAACCACCAAAATCAATTAACAATCTAATTGCATATTCAAAGATCCTTTTGAACGGGATATTTTTATCAAATAAACTCTTATATTCACTAAAGGAATGTACAGCTTCACTTTTAAGAAGTGAATAAGCTAAATCGACCTTAAAAACCGAACTTCTCTATTTTATTTTTCTTAAATAAATAAAAACGAAAGAATCATGACAATATTACTGACTAACAGCAGTTATGTTACAAAGAATTAGAATTTGACCTAGATCGATGTAAATCACGAAAAGTTGACTAAGAAATCAACTAAAGTGACGAATACTGCGGACAATCAAGGTAATAGAGGATGGCTTGAGGGTGCTTACCGAAAACGGTGTTGGTTGGGTTCATAGCGACCTGGTTCTTCGCCGCATCGCCGATCAACCGTTCTGAGTCGGTGAAAGCGACGTAGGATGGGGTAGTTCTATTACCCTGATCGTTGGCTATGATTTCAACACGATCGTGTTGCCAAACGCCAACACAAGAGTAGGTGGTTCCCAGATCGATTCCGATCGCAGGACCCTCGCCTTTACCAGCCATATTCTTCTCACAACTGTCTTCCTAACGGAATCTGAACTCGAACTTTAGAGAAAGGAATCAAAACTGACGGCAATTTGAAATGAATTGAGGAGGAAGGAGGGAAGGGGTGTGTTTTAAAGCAGCAGTTCGAATTCTGGAAGGTTCCGTGAGTTGTGAACCGTTGGATCAGGAATTTTGGACGGTTGGATATTATGTTTCTTAATGGAATTAGAGTTGGGGAAAAAGCGAAGTATTGCGTGGGCTGTGTGGGGTATCTCCTACGTCCTCTAGGTGGTTCCAGAATTTTCCGATTTCGAATCCGCGGTGGCGTGGCACGCGTTCTATCCCACGCGCTTAAACTAGGATTCTTAACCGTTGACGATGAGCCGTCGCCTTTTTTTACTTATTGGATAGATTGTATTTGTCATTCTCCCGCCCTATTGGCCGAGACAATAACGTTTTCTCTACCTTTTAGATAACAGACCAATTGGATTGCCCTAAATCCACTCATTACTAATCATCTTGAAATTTTACCATTTTTTTCAATCCTCCTCTACTATGTTTTTTCCTTTAAAAGTATATTAAGATAATTCTTAATTTAATCTTTTCAAATATAAAAAATTAATATGTTAGAGAATATCTCAATTCATGGTAGAACCATAGAATGATTATGATTTTAAGAAACTTGAATTAAGCGAAAGATTTGTGTAAGTAAAGTGTACATCGATAGTAACAAGAATGTTAAAACATGTTATTTTCAAAGATTATTACGGAAAATAAAAAAATTATTCTATCTAAATTAAGTTTGAATATTAAAAAATAAATTAAATATATTTTTAAGAAAAATTGTGACTAAATAAAATAAAATATAATAATAATTAAATATAATTAATTTAATTAATTATTAAAAATAATTATTTAAGATAACCTTCTAATAGATAAGAAGTGATAAATGTAATCATGACTTTTTAAAAAAAATCAATTCTAGTGTACAGTCCAATCAAATGTAAGGAACCGATGTTAAATTCTTTATATATTAATTTTAATAAATTTATGAGTGTTTTATTAATTTTAAATTATAAACTTTTTTATTTTCTTTTTTATATATATTTAATTTAATATGATAATGTTTATTTATTTATATTTATGTAAAATAATTTATCTTCAGTCACGTCTTGTTTATTTAGTTATTCATATATTTATGTAAATTTAATTTATCTTCAATTATGTGTTAATTTATTTTATTCAATTTATGATTATCTTGTTTAATTTATCTATAGTTATGTATTGGTCTCGTATTTTTGTTATTTTATTTTTTATAATATGTTAGTCTAAATCTAATTATTTAAATTTTTGCTTTCATTCTAATTTTATTTTATATTTTTTTGAAATTTAATCTTTTTATAACTCAAATAAATATATAAAATAAAAATAAAGTAAACATAATTATTATCATTGTTTATTTAATAAGCTTGATAAAAGAAAGTTATCTATGTCTTTTATTATTGTTTTATATTTTTTTTTATTTATTTGAATGGTGTGTATAAATTATTGCTAAAGACAAATATGACGCATCTTAATATTTATTATGTCATGTGATTTTTGAAAGTTTTGAAGACTATGTCAATTGAAAAAAAGTAATAAAATTTGTTGTTTCAGGTTGAGACCATGCTAATGTATGAGTTTTTGTATTTGGAAAGTCACACTTTGATACCTTAGAGGATCTAAGGCAAAGACCATGGTAGGGTATAAGGAAGCATAAGTAGGTGAATATGTGTATAGTTCAAAATAACACCATTGACTAAAATATTCATATGTCAAACTTTGGACTATCCACTGATGTTTGCTCAACATCACAAATATTAAGTAGTGAGTATATATCTTTTTATGTACTAATAAATTATCAATATTTTTGAAAAAAAAAAACTTTAACTGTACTAATATTTTTAATGAGAAATACTCAACTATCTAATTACTTTTCCAAGTAACTTTTTATATTCATAGTGGAACATTAAAAGTGAATTATGGATCCATATCTCTGATAAAGTGAGATTAAGTCTTATGGTTGTAAGTCAAGTCATGAGTCTTCATTGTTTATATTGTATGTTAATTTATTATGATTGATATTTAAGGCTTACAAAAGTCTCACTATTTTTCGTGTTTTTTTGTCATACAAGTAGAAGCAAAATATACCTACTAAGGGTTGCTTAGAAAATTTTCAGGAGATATTCTTTAGAATGTTGACTGATAGAGAATTCAATTTTAATATCCTTATAATATATAAAATATTGTTCCGGTATCACTAATATAGTCTCATATCGCTTAAGAGTTGATACCAATAACAATTTATATACTCCTTCTTCCTTTAACTCATCGAGATGCTTTTTAAGGACAAAACCGTGACGGAGCACCAACCTCCAAAGTGAATAATATCTCAAATGCGATGATTGACTCTAACGATGTTATCTCTCAATCTTAAAGTCAAAACAATATATAAATAATTCTATAATTTAATATATAACTCAATTTCTTATTAAATAAAAAATATTTATACTAATAATTAGGGTATTACAATGACAATAAACAAATGGTCGTTTCCAAAGTCCTAAGCAGTGGATTAAAGATATTAATACATGACAATAAAAAAATCTTTGAGTTCTATAATAAATGTTATTTTAATGAGTTTTCCAAAATCCATACATGTAAACATTCCATGAGGATTTAAGATTTATTATAACTTTTATGTATAGATTATCATCCTTAACAACACTAAAATCCAATATTGTATTCAATTGATGATCAAGAATGTCCTTATTGATGGGAAAAATGCACGCGTAAGCAAACACACATAATCACGAATCAATACAAGAAAATAAACAACACAGGATTTAACGTGGTTCGGTCACCAACTGCAACCTACATCAACACAGGTAACTATTAGGTTTTATATTATGTTCTGTTGCTCCCCAATTACAAGTACAATGATCTCTTTAAATAGAGATAAATAGATATTATAAAGGGGACACAATGATTAAGCCCAATCACTAAAACATAGTGTCTACTCAGCCCAACCCAATTGATCCTGGCTTCATACCCAACAATCTCCCACTTGAAGTCAGGGAACAATGTTCACCTGTGCTTCAACTGTGTACATGTACTTCTATAATCTATCACCAGAACTCAATGTTCCACCACTAGTTGCCACCAGTCTTCTTAATCATTTTGAAGGCCACATCAGTCATGACTGAAACTGCCACTGACCCATTCTCTGTTCCTACCGGCTCTCACTTGCAAGAACTGCCAGATCCTGGAACAACCTGAGAACAAACACTCTCCATACTCAACAAGAAATTTTTTGAAGGTGTTTCAACAGCTGGAATACTGGTTCTCCTAACCCATTGTCTTCTAGGGACCTTAGCTGAAACATGACCCGTGCTCCCACTCGTGCTCCCACTGCTATAAGTACCTTTGACTGGTCTACCTGAACCTTTCCATGCTCGTTCATCCTGAATCTAACCTGTGGCTCTGGGTTTCTCTCTTGTAAAGTAAACCCTATTCTGCCCACAAGATTCTGTGAACCAGACTTTGTTTATCTTTTGGGCATTGATTCCTAAAATGCCCACCTCCTCGCAGTTCCAACATGTTACACTTGAGTCATCCCGAGTCTTTGATTGACTCCTTCTTTTGTTTTTGCTCCCACTATCTCTGATATCTTTCTTACCTCTAACGACATATAGCGATTCACTGGATAATTCCCCAAAACTCCTTCTTCGGACATCCTCGCCAAGAATGAGATCACGAATCTTCTCAAAAGTGAATCCATCGGGTCCCGCTGAACTGGTAACTACTGTAACCGTTTCGAACCAACTGTCAGGCAAAAACAATAATAATAGTAAAGCTTGAACTTCATTATCGAACTTAATGCCCACTGACATAAGTTTGGCTAAGATCGAATTCATTTTATTGATGTGCTCAGTAACTGGACTGTCATACTCCGTGCTGTAGCGAAAAACAGCCACATCCTGCGCCTAGCATCGCACCGTCACTGCTGCACTAGCAGAAAAATGCACGTGCCACCCTGCGTCTTCCGTCACTGCCATCGCACTATACCTCCGTGTCTTCTCGCTCACCGCAAGCACCTGCACCTATTCACCGTGAAAACGCGGCCCGCCGTCGCCCCTGCGAGACCCTAGCTTTGGGACGCCACTACAGCCCCTGTAAAACCCTAGCTTTGGGACACCGCTGCAGCCCTTGCAAAACCTTAGCTTTGGGACGCCGATGCAGCCGCTGCAAAAACCCTAGCTTTGGGACACCGCTGCAGCCCCTGCAAAAACCTTAGCTTTGGGATGTTGCTACCGCCTCTGTGAAACCTTAGCTTTGGGATACCACTACAGTCCCTGCGAAACCCTAGCTTTGGGATGTCGTTGCCGCCTCTGCGAAATCCTAACTTTGGAACGCTGCTGCAGTCCTGCAAAACCCTAGCCGCAATTTTCACGTCTCGTCGATTAATTTCTGCTGATCGGATCTCTAGTGTGTAAATGAACCAAGCTCTGATGCCACTTGATGGGAAAAATGCACGCGGAAGCAAACACACATAATCACGAATCAATGCAAGAAAATAAACGACATAGAATTTAACGTGGTTCGGTCACCAACACTTATATCATCACTGGGTTCAAATCTAGTCTTAACAACATGTATTTATCATTTTTTATATTATAACAACTTTAACATAATTTTTTTATAAAACAAATTTCAATATTATTCATATAAGTCATGTTTATTCTTCAAGTATAATGCATATACTTCATAAAAAATCTCAATTTCATCCCAATTTTATTCAGACAAACACAATTAACCATCAAAATATAATAATAACTTCAAATTATTTTTCTAATCTGAAATAAAACTAAAAAAAAATAAACCCATGGGTATCCACGAGTCTATGACTAGTTTAGATAATATACCAATTAGATTTCACAAAATTCTCTCATTACCAATCAACATGAATTTTACCATTTTTTTTTTCAATCCTCCTCTACTACGTTTTTTCCCTTTAAAAGTATATATTTAATTTAACATATAAGATAACTCTTAATTTAATATTTTCAAATATAATAAATTAATTTTAATTTAACCCTTTTAATAAAAAAACAATGTACTCTTATCTTATAGATTAAAATAGACAACTAAAAACCCAACAAGTTATCTATTCAAAATTCACTCATTATTTATCACTTTGTTTTACACACAAGATCCTTATATGTGGATTTTAATGATTCTTTTTTATTGTTTCAATCTTTGTAATTATTGTAACTATCAATAAATGGTTATCAGTATTGATTATTATCTTATTTGTTGTAGTGTTGTGATACTGTGTATTAATTGTAGAATCATATACTCTCAGGTTTTGACTATATATGTATATTGTAATCAATAAATTAAATATAATATTTTTTTTATCTTTTATTACTTTTTTTCTCACTGATGCTTAATATATTTTGAAGATCAGATTTCTAAAAGGAATTTATAAGTTAGTTTAATCAAAATCATTTTATGTTTTGTTATTTTATGTGTTTTCTACCTGTTTAGATCTTTTAAGAATAAATTGATCACAGTAAACCTTAATATTTATGTAATTTGAGAGAAAATGTCCACCTGATAAAGATAATTGATTATTTTATTATTTTTATTTGTTATGGATTTGGTGTGAAGTTGAGTTTAGATTAGATTAATTATGAAAAATTGTTTATTACAAAGTTAATCGGACTTTAAATAAATTGAGTAGTCCTTTTATGTAGGATTAAATAACTGAGATTGATGGATTGATCAATATTGGTTTTAAATTTTCTAGTTCAATTATAATTTGAGTTGATGGTACTGAGACTAGGGTTTTGAGTGAAATTGTACATTATAATAAAATAATGAAGCATGTTTGCGGAAAAAGAATTTGAATTTTGAATTTTAGTTGCATGTTAAAATTCATCCATAATTTACTATTATGATGTTTCCATTCAATAAAAAATAAGAGCAAGACAATTTTCCCATAAAAATTTGTCTCATAAGTAAAAATTAAAGTGTATTCTCTTTGATTTTGGGTAAAGTGAGACAAATATCTTTCGTAACAAAAATGTATCATTTTAAAAACTTATAAGATGAAATTAAAATGTTTTTATTAGATAAATATTATGTATATCTGCACATAATGTATAAAATATTTAATTAATAATGTGGAATATAATATATTTTAAGAATGATAATTATTAATTATTAAATGTAATTAATGATAAATTGTGTTTCATCACTTAATAATATGTTGTGTTTGTGAATGCAATAAAAACACATGATAACTTACCTATATAAATATGTTGCCTTTATTAAAAATAAGTCACCTAACTCGTTTCCCATAATAGTTAACAAAAGAAAAAGATTATATCTACATACCAAAACAGAAAACGCAATTTGTTTTGCTTTTTAATTCATCAAAATTTAAATAAAAAACGTGAAATTTTATTTTGAATCACCTTTTTTTTTCACAAAATCGTATATATTAAAATTGATTTATCTATTAATGTAATTTTCTTAAAACTATAGTTTTATGTTTTTGGATGAAAATCACTCCTTTTATATAATAAAATTTATCTAGTAGAATGATTATGAGAAAAGTTGCCATTTTCCATTAGCTGAAATTAAATATCTGCAAAATGACCATAGAACCCCTAATCTTGTGACGTGTCACTCAGTCGGTGGCTGAAAACGGAGAGGAAAATCTGGCTCTAGCGATCGTGTGCCTTGTCCTTGCCTCGCAGAAAATGGGGATAATTAGGAAAATATTCCATCATCTCTAATCCGTTATGAGAAGCTGAACCATCATCCTCTGTACAATCTCCTTCAAAAGCTTCTCATCCATGGCGAATACGCTCATTTCGTCTCCTTCGTTCCTCGGCACGCCGCTTCCCTCGCTCACTCGCCACCACCGCACCACCACCAGGCTTGTCACCACCAAGGTCCACGTCAGTCTCCACCAAATCCCTCCTATCCACTCCATCGATTTCGTCGGTATTGCCACCAGAGCTGAAGGCCTTCTTTACACGCTCGCGGACGCTGCGGTTGCAGCGGACCCGGCCGCTTCCACCACTGATGTTGCCGTGCAGAGGAACGGAGGCTGGTTCGGCTTCATCTCCGAAGCCATGGAGGCCGTTCTCAAGGTAAACTTCGTACTCCTGTAAGTTAGTTTTTAACTTCCTGTGTAAGGATTATTTGACATTTGTTAAGACTTAGCGAGTTGTGTGACGCTTCACGTGCGGAGCACGAGCCTCGATATTCATCGAACTTGTTTTCTCGAGATTGTGTGGCTTGCTTAGATGTTGTTAGGATACTCTTGGTCGTTGAGTTCTTACTAAGGAGAGAGATCGTTGATGTTGAACTAAGTGATGTTTGGCTAGACTTCTATGTAAGAAGAAAATAAGAAGGTAGTACGCTAAATATGAATTAAGCTTATTCTGTGTAAGTTAAAATTAGTTCATGCATTACTTAAAATTGACTTTTGGAGAAATGAGCTTCTTTAGATTAATCCATGCATAAGCTAATTAACTTACGGGAGAACTTTACCATGTTCTTCTCATGTGAATGTTCATTGAGAACTTTATTTATTTTACCAAGACTGAGGTTTACTAGACTCTTGTTTGGATAAAGTTCTCTTATAGAAGAAGAAACTTCTCTCACATGCTTAATCAACTTATACACCTCAGCTTTTCGAGAAATCAGATGAGAGAACTTCAATAGAAGTTAAGTGTAAAAGTTGACTTAGTTAAATAGGAAAACCTCGATTCATTTTACCTTTTTATATTCTTCCCCAATAAATTTGTAGAGAAGTTCATTCGAATAGAACCTAGAGAATAGAGAATGATGCTAATATTGTTAAATTCCTGGCAACTTGTGTTCCTGAGATGATATTTTGCAGGACATGTGTTCAATGCTCGCTTTTCAGCTTCATGCTGTAAAATATTATTTGTTTCATGGGAAGCTATACTTGGAATAGTAAATAGTTCTGTTTGTTTTTAATGTATTCTAATTTCTGCGAGACAGTTTACGAACTACACAATTCACTTGGCATGGCCCTTTGTTTGCAATTAATGTTATTTATAACAAAAGATAAGAGGAAAACAAACTACCTAACAAATAGGAAGCTCGCTTACTTCTTCTGTTATAATAATTTGATGGATTTAACATTTTATTATGAAATGTTCGCATGTTGTTATTCAGGTACTAATGTGTTTTTAATGGTTATTTGTTTTTTCTTTCTGATTTTTAGGTGTTGAAGGATGGTCTTTCTGCTGTGCATGTGCCTTATGCATATGGATTTGCTATCATATTACTCACTGTTATAGTTAAGGCTGCGACACTTCCCTTGACAAAGCAACAGGTTGGTACAAATTGAGCATTTTCTAGGGCCAAAGGAAGCATGATAAATTTGCAAATTTACTGCAGCCTTTAAATTATGTAAATCACTTTGTTTGAAACAGGTTTTTCCCATCACATTGAAGTGACCGGAATATTTTGTTCTTCAAAGCCTGACATACTCAATGAAAATATTTTGAAAAAGTCACAAACGATATATGAATTTGATCTCTCAATTAACATATGTTTTGCTTGACTACAAGAACTGTGGATTTTAATTAAATCTACAGGTTGAATCTACATTGGCTATGCAAAATCTTCAACCAAAAATTAAGGCTATTCAAGAAAGATATGCTGGCAATCAGGTGAGGGGTGTTGGCTATTAAGCATCCATTTTGATCTTGAGTAAGTATTGATTTCCTTTTATCTTATAACATTGTTCTTTCTAAACTATTCATTTTGTTGGCCTCTTTTTAAGGAAAGAATACAACTTGAGACATCAAGGCTATATCGGCAGGCTGGGGTTAACCCATTGGCAGGTACTTTTGCTCTTAATTTTGGTGCATCTTCCTCAACACTGTCTTTCTGAATAATAATACCTGGACTCATGAAGCTAATAAACATTGGTCCTGCGTAATAATTATGAAGCTAGTAGAGCTTCTATGATCATAATAAAACGGTTTTGCTTGTGTATGATGACCACAAATATATGGTTTTGAAGTAGGAGTGCTTATAGCAACAGTAATTATTTGATTTTATTTTGTTCATCCATATTGCCCCTGACCTTTGTTTTAATAATCAGCAAATAGCCATGTTATCTTAGTTGGATTTTGTACATATTTTATTCAGCTACTGACTTATATACTCAACTTCTACTGCAATGGCATCAATTTGTATAGGCTGTTTACCTACTTTGGCCACAATTCCAGTCTGGATTGGTCTCTACCAAGCATTATCAAATGTGGCCAATGAGGTAATTACTAATTAATGCTGTAAGCTTTTATTATTTGAGCAGAGATTTTGATGGACAAATTATTCACAGAAAATGTTTCTTTTGCTATTATGGAAAACCTTTAATTTGAAGGGACTATTAACTGAGGGTTTCTTTTGGATACCCTCTTTGGCTGGTCCTACTACCATTGCTGCTAGACAAAGTGGAGCTGGAATTTCTTGGCTTTTTCCATTTGTGGTAAGGAAGACATCTTTTTCTTTGTAGGTGAAATAATAAGTTGTAGTTGGCCTTTTTTCCCAATTCCTATGAGTTTGGCATATGATCTTTTAGCCAGAAGACTGTTTTCTCATTGTTATAGATGGATTGCTCACTTGTTGAAGTCGTGTATCAAGAGGAAATAAATAGCAACTTTGGAAAATGATTTTGTGCTCTTTTTTATCTTTATACAATCCTAACAAACATCTGTTATTCAGGATGGGCATCCACCTTTGGGTTGGCAAGATACTGCAGCATATCTTATTTTACCCATTCTTCTTGTTGTTTCTCAATTTGTTTCAATGGAAATCATGAAACCACCTGAGGTAAACACATCAGTTCTCGTCTGTTTCATTTATTTTGTTATAACAAGGCAGGCCTAAAAGATTTCTTTTGACAGACAGATCCTTCTCAAAAGAATCAACTTCTTGTTTTAAAGTTTCTTCCACTCATGATCGGCTACTTCTCACTATCTGTCCCATCAGGATTAACAATTTACTGGTTAGTTTTTTCAAAAACTATGTTGATACCGTCTTTTCCAATCTATATATTCTTATTTTTCATGATTTTGCCATAACTTCAGACATTGTTTGGTTTATTATTGGTTGCAAATATATTTATCTTCTACACTATCTAGGTATGTCCAATTTGGTAAGAAAACTTTAGTAATCGTATGTGTACTGCTCTTCTTCTTATTTCAGAAACAATTTCCTTGATATGCATGCAACAAAATAAAATAAAATACAGAGAACAAATGCATGAGAGCTTAAATTCTTTTTGGTGGAAATAATAGCATATTCGTCGAGTGAATACTTTCTCATGATTACAATTTTAGATTTGGGAGATGGTCTTGACAACTTCGCTTGTGTTCTAATGGGAATAAAAGAAAATTTCTTTGCTGATTGGTTTTGTGTTTCTTTTACTAGGTTCATAAACAATCTCCTGAGCACAGCTCAACAAGTATGGTTACGCAAATTGGGGGGTGCAAAGCCTGTTGTGACTGAAAATGCCAGTGGGATTATTACTGCAGGACGAGCTAAAAGATCAGATTCGCAACCAGCAAAAGGCGGTGAAAGGTTAGTGATTTCTGGTACATGATGCAGAGTTTCAACTCCTGTTGGATAACAAATTGGTGATCTACAGGTTTAAGCAGTTAAAAGAAGAGGAAAAGAAGAAAAAGTTAACCAAGGCACTGCCAGGGGAAGATGTTCAGCCACTGGCTTCTGTTTCTGCTTCTGATGATGGCTCGGATATAGAAAGTGACAACAAGGTATTTCATTTGTGGAGTTTATTAACATGATTTTGATATTGCGCAGGAATCTTTATAAATTCAATGTTATACAAAGAACAATGTCTAACTCTCCTTGATTTCCAATCTTTTCTAAGATGAAACATCTTGTTCATTTTCCTGCATGTGTGAAAAAATAACTCTCCTGCCGTAGATTGAAGTTTCAAATTTTCTTTACCTATTTCAATTTTGTATTGCACATGATCACTGTTTGGTCTTTCCGCGTACTGATTCTGTTGTATATATAAAGTGACAGTGATGTTAACTAAGGAAAGTAAAGTTAGTCATTTGATGGGCCTTCTACCCAACTTTCTAGCAGGAAGAGTGTAGCTAAGATTGTTGGAATAATTTGAATCGAGGAAGGATCAGATGGAGATGCAGTTCGGGGAGAGAGAGATGGAGTAACAAGTTGGACGGTTTGGGTGTGAATGGGGTGGAATCTACCTATGGAAGACTTGGGGATGAATGGAGAGAGAAGGGGGTCGGGGGGTAGAGTAAAGACAAGAATGAAAGCGGGGGAAAAAGATTTAAGTAAATGGTGGAAAGGTTGAGAGTGGGTATAAGGGCTGTTAACAGTTCTCTAGGCCATCTCTGGTAGCATTTATAGGATTTTCTAATTTTACCCTTTTAGTTGTAATTCTATTTTCAGAGGATAAACCATAAACTATTTAGCACTACATACTGTGGTGAGGCTCAAGTGTGGATTGAGAATGTAGAAGTTGAATAATAATATACAAGTATCAAAGAGTCGTATACCTCATGCCTTGAGCTTATGAGTTTAACATGCTGTTTAGACTGCATATATGGTTCTTAGCCCGTTGTTGAAGATCTTCCTAGGATTTTCAGCTCCCCTCACTTACCCAACACCATAACCCCAAAGCCTTGCTACACGTCACAATTGAGTGGAGATTATATACTAAATGAACTCAAATCTAATTTCTCAACTGCTGAAAATCAATAGCGTGGAAAGATATGTCTGCCGTTAAAATGAGAAGCTCGACCTTAAAATATAATTCCTGTAGCTCAGATTGAAAAGGAGATGTCTTGAAGTCTTGTTTTACTTTTATCAAAGTGGTAGGAAACTACAGGAGAGCGATCTAAAGCACTGCTCTTTTTAATTCCTCCCCTGCTCTCCTAGAACCACCTGACCAATCCCCTCCCTTTTTTTCCGTCCCAAACTGTTACGTGGGCTTGAGATTATACAGCTGTCCTTTTTTTTCAGAAGAAAATTACCATGACTTTGTTGTATTTGTTTTAAGATTGTTTAGAATGTTCATTATTAGATAAAATTCCCAATGCTAAGTTACCTTGTTACGGGAACAGGAAGTTGCAGAAGGAGCCTATGCTTCTAAAGTTGGTGAAGAGGTTCAAATTAATTCTAGGGACAGAAGAAGCAAGCGTTCGAAGCGGAAGCGTGCTGTATAAAGGACCGCCATATACGGTTGTTTGTAGTTATAGTGAGTTTTGTATATCTCAAGAGATTATACCATTTTTGGGTTGGCAATTGATTAAATATACGTAATTTATTCCAGCATAATATCTTTGTTTTGTTGTGTTAAATCTCTTTCAGCCAAGATTCCCCTCCCAGGAAACTAGGGAGCATAAAAACTTGCATTACAAAAATTTTAGGCTGCTGACTGTTAACAGCACAGTGGTCTTGTATATGGAAAAGATATTGTTAAATGGAATCTGAATTCATTGTTACAAAATAATATGAAGCGGAATATGGATCTGTAGAGCAAGAGTGGTCTTCGAAATCAGAACTGATATATTAAATCGGGGAAGGGATTTTGGTTAAGGCCTTGTGTGTCTGTGTACACTTCTTATTTGTCAACATGTACTGCTTAGGTAAGGAAGTGTTCAATAAACTTAACACAAAGCTGGTTACTTAATAAATCGATAATTGCTTTCCTTTATGCGAGGTGAATGCATTAGCTGTAGCTGATAAAGTACAAATTTTCAATTAATTACCATTTTGTACATACACAATGCTCCCAACAGTAGAGTTGCTAGTCTATACCAATCCATTGATCTCAAAAGCTATTGATGTCTCTACTGAACGCTGATGGTGAATCCGTGCTTCCAACCTCTATGGTTTAGATGGCGGGCGTTGATTCCCTACTGGGTTAGGCCCTGATGGACTCTTACGATTCTTTTCATTAACCTGTGATTTTGGTTGTTCAAATCAGAATTTTGTCATGCAAACTAAGTAAAATGATTAATATACTCATGCATTTACTAACCCACGAAGGAATGGCATGCCTAGTTTGCGACTCTGGTATAGCCTGTGGGGTTCTGAACTTGAAGTAGACTGGGTACAAAATATAAAATGACGTGAGATACCATTACTCATCAGTTTGTGATTGACTATATAGACGAACAATCGAACATACAGAAGAAAATAGTTTCAGAGCTATATGCAGAAGAAGGTGCAAATGCAATACCTGACTGCATAGCCTGAACACCAGGAGTGACGTGATTGAGTGCAGAAGCTGGGAGCAGAAGCCATGCAAAGAGAAGATGGATGAAGATTTGTCTTCTCATCAGTGGCATACTTCGAGTGAATAAGAGTGTGGCAGTCTTAATGAGCATGTCACAAGCATTTTACT
Organism: Phaseolus lunatus; assembly: GCA_013389735.1. Lineage (NCBI taxonomy): Eukaryota > Viridiplantae > Streptophyta > Magnoliopsida > Fabales > Fabaceae > Phaseolus > Phaseolus lunatus. The sequence goes on from CM023867.1 coordinate 5,587,998, forward strand.
GGTTTTATATGCTATATTTTTTGGTATTATATAATCATGACGAAACTTGAAATTTGATGTGAGAATGTTTGTAAAAAGATGCCCGGGAATCCTATGCCATTACGCACTGACTATAGAAGATCGAGAATCTGTTTTTATCCTCATTGTGGTTTGACTTCTTCTCCGTTATCATTTCTCTGTTATCATTGCTTCCATGATAATTTTACAAGTACTTGCTATTATTTATCTCTTGAGTGCTTCGCCGTTATGTCCGCATCCTTTCTAATAATTAAAAAAATTTCAGCAATATTGTAGCGTATCAAATCTATATATAACCCTCCAAACCCTCCAAAATTGGTAACTTCAAATAGACACGTTAACCCATATTAAATATTTACTCAAGATAATTACGTATCAACTAGAGTAACTACAAAATACTAACTTAAACATATTTACTAAATATTAAGTAAAAAACATTGAACAAAATTGGGAGGTTTAAATTTTACTGCGTTACGGATCAAAATTTTTATTTAACTTTTTTTATATCTAAAATATATGACCATTCACTAGTGTAAATAAGAAGTGTTATACTAGATGATGATGATGATGATAATGAGTATTTTGAACATAGTAAAAGTAACAAAAAAGCTACAAAATTTTGAATTTTTTTCTTTGTATTCCCCTATAAGTGAAAGTGGTATTATTTGATCTTAGTGTTTCACTACCCTGTATTTCTAACAGTACGTGTATTCTGCTTGCAAATATTCTTCCTTGTTCACTGAACTTAGCCTAAATTAGATTGAGTTTTGCTGATATAATGCTTTCTCATTCCGTTTGTAAGTTTATGTAAAGAAGTTGACTATTAGCGTGGTAGATAATCTGACTTATGAGAAACATGATGAAAATCTTTAGTTACAAAGTCAAGTGTTTTTATGATGATTGTTTGAATTGTAATTGAATCAAATGAATCACCGAAAGATAATGCTGCCAAAACAAATCCAGAGTTCAGCTTTTGGTTTTTCAATTACTTACTTCTGCTTTAACCTTTTAAATAAATTCTAAATTAACTTTAGTTTAAATTGAACATTAATATCTATTTTTTAGAACTTTTATTTCTATTTATTTAATATTTACAAGGCTCAAAATCATATTAATTATACATATATATATATATATATACATACATACATATATATATATATATACATACATATATATATATATATATATATTACTTTATGTGTCTTTTAACATTTAAATAGTTTATATATGCATCTGCTGTATGCGGTGGAGAGACAAAAGGCTAAAATAATAAATTCTACAGCTATTCAATAGAATTAAGAAGATTTATTAGATTTCTTGAGTCCTTAAAAGATAATACAAAGAAAGGGGGAATGTTCTTTTTTTTCTCTTTGAACAGAAGTGATGCATTTATTGAAGTAACGTTATTTTAATAAATTTGTTTGGAAAAGTGATACATTTATGGTTGTTTTTATGTAGAAATAAATTTAAACGTTGAATAAGTAAATTTCAACTACCTCAATTTTATTTAATGTTATTATTTCATGAATATTCATATGTTTAAGATTGAGCATTGTCCTCAATAAATGAGAAAGAAATAATTTTAAAAATGTATTTTCATTTCATAAAATAAAAAATATGAAATGAAAATTAACTAGTTTGTTAATGAATGTGAAATTACCTAATGCTAATCTCTTTAAATTCAGAGGAGATAATGGTATATAATCTTCGGTGGAATATTGGAGTAGAAATACGTAAGTTACTCATAATATAGCGATAAAAATGATTATGAATGAATAACCAACTACCATAATGAATGATGTCTCGACCATGAAATTCTAACTAGGTTCCTTTTCACATTTTATAAGTAATGCTCTTGGAAGGATTGATTGAAGTTTATTAAAAAAAACATTAATTATGGTGTGCCTCACTTTTAAATGAAGAGAGAAAACGAGGTCAAGCAAAATTGGTGGTTTCAATAGCTTTCAACTAATCATTTACGGTGTGATTTTTTTTAATATTGTTCACGGTTTATTCATTTTAAAAAGATATAATATTTTTTTTTCATGCTACAGATAGTCCTATAAGATGAATAATTATTTGAAAAACGACTGAGGTTGTAAGGAGAAAATCTTTATTCCGTATATTGATATACCTTCTTCTTTTAAAGCATAATTAATGGGGTGATTGATCATGTTTCTTGACCAAAATAATTGATCACGTTTCTTTACCAAATTCAAATCATGTATACAGTGTAATGTGGTGCTAGACGATCTAATATAAAAAAATATAATATACATAAGGTTAATTATCTTCAAGTTATTTTTCAACAAATTCAATTATAAATAAATTAAACATTGTGTTGTATATCCCAAATCTCTTGTAGATAAGAACATTTAATAGTATATAGATTTTTTTCATTAATAATAGAAACTATTCTATATACTAATAGTTTTGCAATCTATAAAATAATATTTAATTTAGTTAATATAAAAATTAATTATTTTTTATCTTTAAAATTAGTTTTAATTTAATGATTTTCTAATAGTGATATATATATATATATAATCCATTCAATTTCCAAACATGATCAAATTGACCAAATATGTAGTAGTCTAATTAATGAAATATGTGTTCATTAATCCATTAAGTATCCTACTTGTCTCCATGCGTCTACAAATAAAATTTTTAGTCTTTTACCTCTTGAGTTAAACAAAGAAGAGATTGTTCAAAATAATATAAACTAAACAAGAATTTCAATCAAAAAACAAAATTGAATCTTTAACATGCATTCAAAAACAATTTCAATAACAAAAATTAGAACTCAAATAGACCACATTGTCCAACCTGTTACAAATATTGAATAATAAAATTTTAATCGTACAAAACTTCAGAATTCATTGTAAAATTACAAGAGAGTAAACCTAAAAAACTTTAGCCTTCCATGCAAAGCAAAAACAAAAAAAATACGAAAAAGGAAATAAAATTAGGTTTAGAATATGTTTTGCGGCTCCCGAACCTCTCTTGTTTTTTCTCTGAAGTCTTTATTTATATGTTTCTTTTCTTCATGAATTTGAATTCATACTTTGTCTCTAACATTGTCTTTCAATGGATGGAGATTTGCTCTAAATCAAGTAAAAATTGTCGAGGATTATCTTAGTAAAAAATCTGAAAAATATCTTTGTAGAGGATTTGATTGAATTTGAAATTTATTTATTCATTTGAAATGTCATCATCAAGGCACAAAATCTTTGCAGACAATTAGAAGCAGGAAAAGTGAACAAATATACTTAAAATTCAAGTTTAGCCAATCATCTCAATTAAGATTTAATTAATTTCGATTAGTTAACTCTTAAAATAATACATTTATTCGTCTAAGAAAGCTCAGGTTAAACACTATAAGTGTGAATAAAAATATACTCATTAACGATTCTTGTTGTTGAATTGGAAATTATTCACAGTTAGACTAACTTATGGCTTGAATGTGATTCAACACTTATTTTATAAGTTTTTCAAAATCTTATTAATTGTATATTAGAAATCATTAAAATTCTTGTTCGATTATGACTAAGTTATTGATTTTAACATCACTCGTTTTTCAATTGTGTTAATAAATTGTCAAATATAGGTGTTTATTCTAAGAATAATTTTATGTAGTTTCACACATTATCACTTTGTGTTCTTTTGGAAATATCTTTAGAATTGGTATGGTTTGCTAGAGTTTAGATTTTGTTAATGTATATAGGTTTTCATGATGTTTTTTTGTTGTTTTTTGCTTTTTCTTTAATATATATGTTACTTTTTAAAAAACACATGATTATTGAGATTTTAAGTGTCAGCATTATGGTGTTTTCATATGGATATCCTTTATATAGCATTCCTTCTTAATAATTTGCTATGTAGCACATAATCGTCCATACACTAGTTTATGCCTTTAATATAGGTGGGAGCTAATTAATAATTATGGTTTGATAACGCTGAAACGGTGGTAGGGAAGTTGGTGTTATTTTCCAATCTTTTATTCTTCGTTTATAATGAATCGTAATTCATATGAGTCCATGATCATTACAATAAATTGTTGGGCCTTGTTATTTCGTCACTTTTACGTTAAAGGTGTTTCTTCCTGCACTCTTACATTTTTCTTCCTGCACCCATATATTTTTGAAAATACTAAAATTAACCTTGTCATTTTTATTTGAAAAGGACCCATTATGGTGTTTATAGATTTCTAGAAATTGGGTTCTCGGATATTTATGGATTAGTGGTACAGAATGCATTTTTTTTGACTTATGGATTGACGAATTCGAAATGCATTTTTTTGACTTATGGGTTAGTGAATCCAAAACATATTTTTTGACTTATGTATTGGTGGATCCGAAATGTATTTTTTGACTTATGGATTGGTGGATCCGAAATGTATTTTTTGACTTATGGATTGGTGGATCCGGAATGCATTTTTTTACTTATGATGTTTGGTTGTGATTTTCAATAATTTGTTGAAATTTCATAGTAAGATGTTAATTTGTATAAGTATAGACAATATCGAAGGATTTGTTAAACCTTACTATTAATCAATTTTAAGACTTATTAGAAAACATAAACATAAACATTTTTATCCAATCGCTAAAGCTTGGTCTTCATAGGTAGGTATGAGGTTATAATCGAATTTATAAATCAATTAGCTGCCAAAAGTTACTCATCCACATGATTGTAGAATATTGAAAAGGTGCAGAAGAAACATCTGAAGTATAATATTAAAGTGTATAGGTCATTGTTAACAACTTATGAAAACCATATGGGTCATTTGTATGATGTGTGTATGTCCGCAAACAACGATGATTATTTATATCTTTTATGTTTTTAGTTGTATTTTTGTTTTGTAATTTGATGAAGTTACACATTGTTTACATTATTATTTTAAAAGGGTAATGGAAATAGTTTTTACACAATCGTGAGTGAATTTGTTCTTTTGCATTTATAACAATCACAATGTATGTTTACATATTAATTTACGAATTCGATTACTATTTCATACTACATATGAAAACCAAACTTTGGTGATTGCATAAAAATGTTTATGTTTATTTTTTTCAATTAGTCTTAAAATTGATTAATAATGAAATTCAACAAATCCTTCGACATTGTTCATACTTCTACAAATTAACATCTTACCATGAAATTCCAACAAATTATTGAAAACCACAACCAAACATCAAAAGTCAAAAAATGAATTTTGAATCCACCAATCCATAAGTCAAAAAATACATTCCGGATTCAGTAATCCATAAGTTAAAAAAATACATTTCAGATCCATCAATCTATAAATATCGCGAAACCCACATTCTAGAAACCTATAAACCCCATAACGGTGCCTTTTCAAATAAAAATAACAAAGCTAGTTTTGATATTTTAAAGTATATAGGGGTGGAGGAAGAAACATCCGGCTATGAGAGCCCAAATAGTTTTATCTTAAGGCCCAAAGTAAATTATTTTTATTGTGGGCTATTTGTGATTACATTTGTACTGATCCGTTTATTTCATGAGGGGGGTTATGCAAAAATTGTAGTGGGTCAAATATTGAATTTTGAAATAGTGATGGACGTGGACTTATCAGCATGTAAACTCACACCATAATGTTGTGGTAATTACTTCCTTATCAAATTCTGCACCCCATTTTCATTGAAATGATAATAAAAACACCCCTTAAATAAAAAAGGGGTAGGAATAAAGATACATTCCGCACCTTCTTTTTTCTAGAATATGTCTGGATTTTTTTTTTCTCATACGCATTTTTTTATTTAAAAATTACTTTTTAAATAAAATTTTGATTTTTGAATTTTATTCTAGATTTTAATTTCTAAAATATAATAATATATTTCAGAATTGTTTTTTCATAATGTATTTTTTTCAATTTTTTCAAAAAAGTTAGGGTAAGAATAGTTTGCCTAATTTTAAAATGTTGGAACATTAATCAAGAATTGAAAAAATAGAAATAAGAGGCGTTTGGAGATCCTCTCATGTGCACAATAAACAAAAAAATAATAATGTTTAATAAATCCTTATCGTTTATTATTATTGTAATTAAATTTAGCCGTTAAAACAAAAAAATTAACTTAAATAATATAAAATATAAGTGTTTAGTTTACCGAGATAATAAGACGGAAGGTGAAATTTCACATGTTAAGCACACAAATTTAATCTATTTTATCATTTATTTTATTATGTGATTAATATTTAAAGATGTTTGTTTTGTGTTATTATATTTCTACAAAAGTCATAATTAAAAATTATATTCCTCAGTTTTACTACATTTAGTTATTTCTGTAAATACTGTTTAAATTTTAAAATACTATAAATAAAAATGAAATTTATAAGCATAATAGTAAATAACTTTTCATTTTTCTGGTAAGAATACCACTTTCTCGTTCGCTTCATCACAAGCATGAAAATTTCTTAAGATGGATAATATTATAATATAGGTTTCTTAAGAATAAAATATATCCAAAAATTATTTTTGATAATTTCCTATATATATGTGTGTATGAATATATACACTCACCTTCATTTGCACATAACCTTATTTTTGCCATATGCCAATTTTATCATGTATATTACAATACATAATATAAAATTTATACGTTAAACTTAACTTTTTTACACAATTATAAAAACATTTGCGCTTTAATCAAGGTTTTTTTTTTATTCATTCAGTTTTGACTGAAGACTATGGGAGTGTTGCTGGAAAGTTGGAGGCCCTCAGTTTTAGTTTCAACACCAGTTTGAATTTCCCACTCTCTCATCAATCTTATCCCTGCTTTCCAACCATCTTTGAAAAATAATTTGAGAAAATTAATTAAAATGAACAAGAATATTTTTATTTTTTTATAATTTTTTTTTATATTAGGTACCATTTTGCTATTTAATATCTCAGCTAAACTGACACCTCAAGTAACAACATTAATTTGTTATCACATGAAAAAATATTATTAAAAAAAGAAAAAATAAAAATATGAGAGAATTATATCAAAATCCATATGTTAACAAAAACTATAGATAGATAGATTATATATATTCATAAAGAATTCTAAGAATATACTAGATGAAAGCCTATTATATTAATAAAAAGATTTTTTATGAATAAATTATAAATTTACCAACTTATCAGCACACGTATTTCCTTAACGAAAAATATGAATAACTTTAAACTTGATTTCCCCATTGTAAGCAAGACAAGTATTCTATTGATTACGAATCATTCAAGAAATATTTGTCCTAGCAATAAATGCAACACAGATCAAGGCAGAGTCACATTCCAGCCAGACACTAGTAAGTCTCACATTTTAAGCTTATTATAAAACATATATAATTCCATAAAATTCAGTAACAAGAACGGTCTGAACTTCAAAAAAATAGAAAAAAAACTCTAATAAATTTAAAATGTTCCTAAGTGGAAAAAAATTACAAAAGAACATATATAATATAATAAAATTTGAGTGTGAATTAAAATATTTTAAATTTTTTAAAGAGGATATATATTCGAACTCGAGTTTATTCACATAATATTATAAGATTAATAATCACATTTTGTATATGAAATATTATAATATTTGTATTTTTTTTCTTGGTTAATGTGAAACTATATTAACTTAAAAGAAAATAATAAATATGTTTAGTCACTAGATTAAAAAATTGAAAGAATTTTAAAAAATGCAGTTGAAAATACAAAATAAATAAAAGTATAGATAGTGTAATTTTTATATTTAAAAGTAAGAAAAAGAAAAATGTTTTTCAGTAAAAAATTGTTAAAAATTGAATTAAATTTTGGGAGATTTTCTTTAATTTGTAGGAGAGAGAGGGAGGTAAATAAAATTTTCCACTTTCACTAGTACGGAGGAAAAATTTCAATAAAATATTCACGCAAAAACCAAACCCTCCCCACTTTCCTGGTATATCAATTTTGCCCCTTTTCCCCATTGTTCCAAATTCAAAATTCGAAACTTCAAACGCCACTCAAATGCAGAGGGAAAGGGTAATTCCGTCCCACAGAGTAAAAAATATAACTCTCTGCAACACACCCACCCACTCACTCTTCAGACCTTTCTCTAAACACTCTATAAATAACTTCTTCCACATGCTTTCATTTCATATTTACTTCTTAAATCATGGCTCCTTCATTGTTTCTATGCACATTCCTCATACTCGCTGTCATCACCCTTACCTCACCCACAGCTGCACTTATCCTAACCCTTGTTAACAACTGCAACTACACTGTGTGGCCAGCCATTCAACCCAACGCCGGCCACCCAGTCCTCGCCGGCGGTGGCTTCACCCTCCACACCCTCACCCACCTCTCCGTCCCCGTCCCCGACGTCCACTGGTCGGGCCGGGTCTGGGCCCGTACCGGCTGCACCTACTCCGGCACCGCCTTTACCTGCGCCAGCGGAGACTGCGGCGGCCGTCTCCAGTGCAACGGTGCTGGTGGCGCCGCCCCCGCCTCCTTGGCGCAAGTGGAGGCCCACCACGGCAACGGCGACTACGTCTCCTACAGTGTGAGTCTCGTGGACGGTTTTAACGTCCCCATGACCGTGACCCCGCACGAGGGCAAAGGCGTGTGCCCAGTGGTTGGTTGCCGCGCCGACTTGCTAGCCACGTGTCCCTCCGTGCTGCAGCACCGTGTCCCCGCCGTTCATGGACCCGTCGTTGCGTGCAAGAGTGGGTGCGAAGCTTTTCACACCGACGAGCTCTGCTGTAGGAACCACTTCAACAGCCCCCACACGTGCCGCGAGTCCGTGTACTCCACCTTCTTCAAGCACGCGTGCCCCAACACGTTCACCTACGCGCACGACAACCCCTCTCTCATGCACCAGTGTTCCTCCCCGCATGAACTTAAGGTTATCTTTTGCCACTGAAAGTGACCAAAGCCTTTGTTAAGGTTTGGGTCATTGTTTGGTGACTCGACTCTTGTCTCGTTAATAAGGAAAGTTGGCAAAATGAAATTAAGAAAAAAAAAAGATGCTTGTAATTTCTTCAGTGTAGTTGCAGTGTTCTGTTATTTATTATCTTAAAAAGTTGTAATTTATGTTGTGTGGTTATAAAGACTAGAGCTTGAGCTTTGTTTTTGTGGTTCAGTGCATCTTTAAACTTCTTCTTGCTATTGTTGTGGTAGATGCTACTAGGTTGATGATAGTGGTAAGTGTGATGATTGTACAATGTGAAAAGAAAGAGACTGATCCACATAATTGACTCATATCTCGAGGTTTTGATTCTTTCTAATGGGAGAAAACAAAAGGTACCTGGTATAACACGTGATTTTAGTCCTTTTTTTCTTTTACTTCTGACAAATCCAACTAGTTTTACCTTTACCAGGTTTTCGTTGTTATTTTCTGTGTTTTTGTTATTGTTTGCTAGAAACGAGTAGGTGATACACGTATGATTCGACGATAAGGAAAGGTGGGTAGAGTTTTGTTCTTTGGATAGAAGCTGGGGGCGTGTCAGCAACATGATTAATGCATGATTTATTAACTTAGTTTTGAACTGATAAATTTTGTTGAAATATGAATTTGAACTGATTTGAATTAATGGTTTTATTTATATTAAAAAGTGGTCATTTGAAAGGATTGGATTAAGTTACTTGGAAGTTTGGAGTGTACTTTCCGATAAGTTTGAATTGTTTAATCTAATGCAGTGTTTCGTAATTGGTGAAATTGTGTAGTGTCACCAAATTTGGACCTACTGAAGAATGATGTGTTTAGGAACTTTTTTTTGAATGTGCTTGCCAACTTTACCTAAAGCACAAATTCAATTCATTTAAAAAGTTGGGTTATAATTAATTTTTCTCACGATAAATATTTTCATAATATAATAGTGAAACTTGACTAGAAAGTTCAAACACGCGTCAGATTAGCTATCTACTACCTTTTCTAGATTTCAATATTGCATGAAGCTAGGCTAAAGAACAACTTAATACCATTTATAGAATTATATGATATTGTAAATCACTGATGCAATGAATATCACTCTTAAATCTTACATTATAATGAGATCATATAATTAATCATGTTAAATTCATGTTTATGTGATCATCTTAAATACATATTTTCTCATATTGCAACACCATTTCCATTCCCGATTGGAGGAAAAACTTCTTGTGACATATACTCTCATATTGTTTAATTTATATACTTTTTAAAGGGTTTATGATTCTTATTGATTTTCTCTTCACGTGATAAAGAAATTTGGGTTTTTTTACTATTTTTTTTTAATCTTTTGTTATGAATGTTGTTTTTCCTTCTTTAGCAATTTGCCTTCACTTTCTTTACAGCAATACTTAAATCTTTACTTTCTATAAATAAATGTTTTTTCTTTTCTTTAAAAGAATATCTTCATTCTTCTCTCTTCTTTCATAATTGATTCTTCACTCCTAAGAGTTTCTTTGTTAGTTTTATGATTCTCATACAAACTGATAAGTTACTATTATAGTTTAAAAAGTTTATAAACATACCGTGAATAAGTTTTTAAGCATAGTACTTATATCTACATATTAGAAAATCATTTTATTCGTGTTTTGACTCAACGAAAAGACTTAACCTATATGAATAAACACCGCTGAAGTGTTATATATATAATCTCTAATATTTATAATCTAGAACTTTGTGATGAAAAATTAATATAAAAAAATTTAAAAGGTCAAAAAAAAAAATGTTCTACTAAACATGTTATTAATTAAATTTGTCTCAGTACCATTTAAAATTAGAAAGGTATAATATATGCATGGAAAGACAAAGAGTTAGTTATTAGAAGGTGGGGTAAGGTTGATTATCATCAAAATATTGTAATTCCAGTAAGTCATTAATTCACTTATTCTAACCAGTTTTGGAAAATCTAATTCTCACATTACAAAAATGCTAAATTTAAATTGAAATGCGATGAAATGGATAACTTTCTGTATAAAATAGTTAAGGGTAGGGTATCCTGAAAAAAAATACCAGAAAAAGTAACATTTGGCAAATTTTTTTTTTAAATGGGGATGAATTTGTATGTATTCAAAACATAAACATGTATTATAGATTAATGTGTCTCAAAAACATAATAGGAATTTAAATTAAATAGTATGTAATCTCTCACACATGCTACATATGCGTAATATTTGATAGACTTATTTTTAATTGTATAAGTTCTTTTTAATCTTCAGTTTAAGTTTGATCTATACATTTTTGTACTTTGAGTTTTGAGTAAAACAACTAATAATGTTATTTAATCTAATACGAGTGATGAGTTTTATAACCAAAATTCAAATAATTCAATGATTTTTTTTAATTAATTAAATATAAATAATATTTAATTATTTTATTAATTAAATGAGTATTGGGTGTTCAATGATTAAAAAAGAGAGTATATTATTTTAACATAACTTTTAAAATAAAATAAAAAGTTGTTTTAAAATTATATAGTAGAAAAAATTTAAAAACCTATCACTCCATCCAATTCAATCCAACTAAAACTAAGTTAGATTAAGTTAAATCTAATAAAAAAAAAATGCACAAACTTGATCCAATTGACTGTCTACTTTAATAATAGGTCTCTTTGTTTAAATTATTTAAAAATGTTATTTCACAAAATAATAATATATTTTTTTAATATGTTCCAGTAAAATATAAAACAGATCTCTATTTTTTTAATAAACATTTTCAGCCATCACTTCTTTTTTGGCACAAACCCTTTTCAGCCTTTTTATATTGTTTAGAAGTTGTAGATTTTGCAACATAGCATTTTGCCTTGATGCACACTCCATTCTTTTGTTGAATTAGAATAACAAAAGTAGAGAATTTCTAAGATCAATAAAATAAAATGGTAATGTTTTGTTTCCCTCCTAGGTTTCCTTCAAGGTAAAATCAGAAATGTGTCTTTCCCAATTTTTTTCTTTTGAACAAAAAAGATTGTAACAGTTGAAAGAGACATTTGGGCCGGGTTGGGTTAAGCAAAGTATAGATGGGTGGTGGTGAGTTCTAATAATCGCAGGCAGTGCAATCCTGGAAAGACCTGAACCCCATTCATTCATATTCATTCATAGTTATAAATAATTTCAAATCAATCAAGAGGTGTCGGTTTTGAAAAGATTACACAATCTTTTTCTCTTCTCTTGCCTTCTCCTTCCATGGCATCTCAGGCTAGCCTTCTCCTTCAAAAGCAGCTCAAAGGTATATTTCTATCTCTTTCATGGTTTTCCATTTTTCTTTTGCGAACCTCCACGCAATAATAGGGTCCTGTTTGGCGTGGATTCTCAGCGATGTTCTGATTATTGCCTTTTCCCCGCAGATCTTTGCAAAAACCCCGTGGATGGCTTCTCTGCCGGTTTGGTCGACGAAATCAACATTTTTGAATGGAGTGTCACCATAATTGGACCGCCAGATACTCTATAGTAAGCAATCTCCTTTTGATTTTTGTAGTATGCCTTTGCTCTTGAGACTCTCCCATGCAATTGTTTCTAGATTTTCTATTCCAAGTTTGGATTTTTGGGTTCTGCTCTGTCTTTCCTTTGGGGTTTGGTTACTGGGCAGGGTTTTTTTTTTCTCTGCCCGAAGATGATTTTTTAATTGTTTATTTGATTGGCACTTGGATAGTTTTGTTGATTTAATGACTTCGTTTCTTGTTCCTTGCCTACTCTAATTGCGGAAATTCATTGTAGTTTTTTTTTTTTTAAATTTTTAATTGCTATTTACTACTGGGATTTGTCTTTTCATTTTACCTGCAAAATATTCTGCAAAATATTCTTTGATGTCATGGGTTTGCTTTCCCCTACTTAGTTTTGGAATTCTACTAACTTTTGTCCCGTTGTCAATTGGTTGAATTTATTACAGCGAGGGGGGATTTTTCAATGCTATTATGAGTTTTCCATCCAATTACCCAAATAGTCCACCTTCAGTGAAGTTCTCCTCAGAGATATGGCATCCCAATGGTGAGTTGATTATTTTAATTTTTTTTAAATATGTTATTTTTCCTCGATACAAACTACATGAAAGTCGTTCAATTTGCAGTATATCCTGATGGTCGGGTTTGCATATCGATTCTTCATCCTCCTGGTGAGGATCCAAATGGTTATGAGCTTGCAAGTGAACGTTGGACACCTGTTCATACAGTATGTGAAAATATAAATTACTTATCCTTTTTACATCAATGACTTGTTTTGGATATTGACGACTAAGAATCAACTCAGTGGTTAAAATTTGATACCGCTTAAAACTTAAAACATCAAAACTAAAATGTGTAAACACGTTCCACATTGGAAAAGCTGTGCTTATTGCTGGGAGTTTGCATATCAATTTTGTATTGCGTCATTGGCATTACAGCTAAATCTCTGTTTAAGTAGTTGTCATAAAATGGAGCTCTCCATACGTCTTTTCTCCCCTCTCTTCACCTTCCTTCCCCCATTTTGAAAAAAGAGAGGGAGATAATATTAATACCTTTAATCAATTGTCAAATAAAGTGCAACATGAAGATTCTGATAGGATAATTTTTCTAAGCTTTCATTCCATAAATGGAAAATCTAGATGCTAAAAGTTCCAAAATAACATTCTTAATGTTGGGGATCAGTGTAGTATTAAGATTAATGGAGGCACTTGGAGTATTGTGTTAGTAGGAAGGAAGAGTGGTAATAGAACATTATAGTCATAAGGACTTATTAATAGAAGGTTCTTGACTTCTTCCATAATGCAAAATCCCTTTGAAGTAACCTTTTTGGTTTGAAGCAAACAACTACCATGAAATATTTTAAGTAGAAGTTTGAGTTTTATGTGGGACCATTGAGAGGTATTGATCTAGTACAATACCTCATGGGCATTTTCTTAATGTGCCGAGGTAGGAAGTGAAGGAAAAAATAAAGTTGCATTTGGCAAGGGATTTCGTAGAAATGATGAACTACACCTGGATGATTGAGGGAGAAGAATCCAGAACTTACAAATTAAGGATCGAGTCCTGCATTTGGAAGTGGAAATACTAGCATAAATTTCCATCTTCTAGACCGATCTCACCTTGGTGGAGGAGCTTATTGAGGCTTTTCAACTTTTCTCTATTGCTAAGGTGAGAACAGTAGTTGGGTAAGCATTGGGTTGAATCATATGGGTGTTGAAATCGTATTAACAGTTTGAAAACCACAGTGAAGCCATGCACAAACTCTTGTGTTGGAGTTGCATCTTTCTTGTTTATCATTAGTCTCTGCTGAATATAGAGTAAAAGGATCACTAGTTGTTTGAGTATTCAAAGTTTGGGATTGCTTGAATAACTATGAAGTGAAAGACCAAGATTGAGTTAAGAGCTTTTCAGCTTAATGTATCAAACGAAATAACTAAATGTTTGTACATATGTCAAATATTAAATGTGTCAGAACTTATTAATAACTTTGTCAATTGTCAAATGTTCGAGTATTCAAAGTTTGGGATGGCTTGAAGAACTATGAAGTGAAAGACTAAGATTGAGTCAAGAGCTTTTCAGCTTAATATATCAAACGAAATAACTAAATGTTTGTAAAAATGTCAAATGTAGAATGTGTCTGAACTTATTAATAACTTTGTTGGATGTCCTTTCAAAATGGTATTGCATTTTGTTGACCACTAGCAAATTTATGTACTTGTCAGTGTCACTCGTGAAGTTTTAAGTTTTTTAAATCAAATGTATTAATATTTCAATTTCAATATGTTTGTTATCTTGCAGGTAGAGAGTATAGTGTTGAGTATCATATCAATGCTTTCCAGCCCTAATGATGAATCTCCTGCAAATGTTGAAGCAGCAGTAAGTTTGACCACCGTTTCTTATTTACTAGATTGTTTTACTGTCGTCTTTCCCCATGATATGGTACTTATTTTGTATCCTAGTAAAGAAAATGTTAGTATGAATTTCATTAGATGCCGCCGAAGCACAGTTAACTGGTATTATAGATTGTGTTTTATAGTTAGTTATTTCTATATTATTATGGACTGTAAACCGATTACCTTAGTTTACTTCTGATCCTGTATATGCTATAATTAGTTGAGTAGGTATTCATTGAAGCGTCAATTTTTGATAAATGTTCTCATAGATACTTGAGCTTGATTGCTAGTTGGTGTAAGTGGTGAGATACCGAGTTAGAATGTTGAATAGGATATAGTCCTCCAGTTATTAAGCAGAAATGACCTAAAGAAAGACTTTTCTTCTCTAAGTATGAACAACTTCCACAAGTTACTAAATAACAGCCACCAAGTCTTGTATCTGTCTACCTCAAGAAATAGGGTTAACAACCACATGACCAACTCTCCTAATTGGGCTTGCTATCTGTCTTCTAAGCACATTTTCAGATGGTCCGGGTGAGATTCTTCCATATTCTCTTCAATAGATGTGGTATTCTAACTAGCCCCCAGGGCATTATAGTAATGTCTATCTGTCCAAAGGCAACATTCTCATCTTTGTTACATTGAGTTTATTCTCTTGTTGACTTTCACCCAACATCGTAAAAGTTTACCTTAAGCTGAAGCAGTACTTTTTTAGTCACATATAACACAGGTTTTTCATCCATCTTCATCTCCATTGCTTCGTATAATTGACCCGAGATATTTAAACTATGTACCTTGTGGCAAGGGGTGATCTCCAATTTCCAGAAGTTACTAAATACCGTGGCCAAATGTTAAGATTGAATGTGTGGAAGTCATCCCTCTAATTGTTCTGATCTGAGAAAAATTCTGAACTGTTTTGTATGGTTGATGGACTAAGATATTTAAACTATGTAACTCATGACAAGGCATGGTCTCCATTTTCTTATTAAGTACAATGGCTAAATATGAAGGTTTAATAGGGTAGTTATCCCTCTGGTCCAAGCAAAATCCTTAATCTTGATGTTCAGACCTGTGAAGCACAGAAGCCAATAAAATCTGAGTGTTTCTCATAGTTTAGTATGCAATTGTTTTGTTTTCCACATTAATAATGAGTACCCGAGGTAAGTTGTTTTTGGTGGGATATCAAATTTCAATCATTTTCCATATTTGGTTTTTGTATTTACCCTGTTATGATGGTTTTCGTGATATCTTTTTTTTTTTTTTACTATAAAAGCTAGCATGTATTTCTGCACGATTCTTAGTCGTTTTTTGTTCTGGGAATTTCACATTACCATAGCCAGTTGAATTGCTTTGCGTGGGGCAACCAAATTCTTTATTTGTGGTGTTTTTTTCCTGTCATCCTTGATATATAGAGTGGATTTCTGTTGAGTTTGTTCTGATCTGTATGATATGGTATTGCAGAAGGAGTGGAGAGATAGGAGAGATGATTTCAAGAAAAAGGTGAGTCGATGTGTAAGGAAGTCACAAGAAATGTTGTGATTTGTCGGCGACCCTTCATGCTGGTTTTGTGAACTGGAGGACATATAATGTGTAATGGATTGGTTCACCTGTTACTGTTGCTGCGTATAAAAATGGCATTGGAACTTGTCCATATTCCTCCTTTCTTCAGTCCCATGTTCTGTGCATGGCCATTTGTCATAACTTGGAAAACAAACTGTATTCTAAGTGCTTTGGCCGGGCTTTTGACTTTATTGAAAATTTACTTTGTTCATTTGCAGAAGTTTATATTTGGATTTCAAATCTAAAAAGGGGTTTATATTTCAGTTTAGGTTCTGCTTCTCCCTATTGTGATTGTTGATTTTGCACTGGCCAGTACTTGGCTCTAAAGAAGTTCAGTTCTGATTGGTTGAATTTGGTTGATTGATAATACATGAATAGCGAAGAAAGTGCTCTTAATGGTGAAAATTCTCCCGATTTATTCTTGGCTAATCTCAAACTAGGAATACGTAATTTTATAACCTCACTATGATTCATCTATATATCGACCAAAAGAAAAGGTATGGTTTGTCAAGACAATTTATACCTACTTCCCGACTATAGTTTAAGGTTCTAGTGAGTACAAAATGGTAACTGTTTTTGTCGGTTGACTCTCCTGTCGGTTGACTCTACGGCAATCACGCGCCTCCTTTCTCATCTTGATATATGTTTTGTTTTCTCGAAGCAATCTGTCCTGCAAGATAGAAAGGGAGTGTCCGACAGGCCGTTTGCACTCCGACGCTCAAGTCAAAATTAGGGCAAGCACATCAAGTGTATTGAGTATTTGTGTTTAGGTTTAGAAACTGCGTACCTTTGTGAAGTGTTTTACTATCCTTTATATAGTTTAAGGTTTTTTCTGCGCCACTACCCATATTTAGGGTTTACAGGAATACCCTTGCGCCGCTATCACCCAGACTTAAGGTAATCTAGCACGTAAGGTTTCCTTAACTAGAGTGCAAACTCTAATAGGGTGACCACCTGGGTGCCTCCTCGTGCACCTAGTGTCTGGGGCCACCTGTTCTGGGAGTGTCTTCACTGTTTACGTGCCATGCATGTAGCTTCACTGGGAAATCCTAGTTCTGATGAGTACTCGACCCCTCAGGACTTTGCACCTAACTGTGCTTTCCTTGCCACACGCATAAGCTCTTCGTGATTCAGGTCTTTCTTTCCTTACCTCTGGACATGTTACTGATAACTGGTCTTCTTTTATGACCCACACCAGATGTTCTAGCTCTGTTGTTCAAAACATTCAAGACCGATGTCACCTCGTCACACCCTGTCGCCGAGGACTCATCAACCTGCGGAGTGACGAGGACACATCAGTCCACTCTAGTGATCGACACGCTGATGACTAATCATCCTGCTAGTTCATACTACCTGCGGGGTCCATCCCACGTGGCTTTGGGCTACGCTGTGGGACCCAACTGACGTGGCCCACCATTACTAGCTATTCTCGGTATCCGAGGACTAGTCGGTACACAAGCCCCCCAGTCTCAAGTTGTTAACTTGTTCAGCGAAGAGACTAAGTCATCGGCTCGGGCGACCTACGTGGCACTGAGCGAAAGGACATGAACAGTACGAAGAGACATCTCACCAACCCCTTCTTAATCTGCGGACATGTGTCTAGATCAACGGTTAGGGTGTTTTTAACGTTTGCGCTTCCTTGTCTACGTTAAACCCTTTCAAAATCCAGCGCCTCTACACTGTTTTATCACTTTTCACTTGAGCCTTCATACTTTCTAACCTCTCTTGCACGCTTCTGTCCTACTCCAACCTCTACGCTCGCGACCCTTCAACTTTGCTTACACAAAGGTATGACCTTTACTCTCCCTTTCTGCCTTCACTTTATGATTCTGCTTCTCTTCACATACCTTAACTGTGTTGGGTTTATTTACGATTTTTGCATTTAGGATTTCTGTTCTTCTTTTCTATGTTCTTTCTTCTTTTGAGTCTTTGTCCGCCATTGTTTTTGCCATCGCTTTTTCTAAGCCCTCTTTTCTTCTTCCTGCCTCTCATTTGTTTTAGATTCGAGATGGCCAGAACCAAAACCACCTCCAACCGTCCTCCAGCCGTAGCTGTTGACTACAAGGCCCTGTACTCCTGGGCTTCTGAGGAGCTCCTTGCTGAGACCTCTAAACTCACGACCTGTGAAGACCTGAGAAAACACAGGGACGATGAGAACGAGATCAAGGGGCGCGTCTTTGGCAGGGAGACTGACGCGTATATCTCAGTGCGACCCTGCACAAAGGGTGAACCCATATGCGTTGATCATCACTGCAATGACGGGGAACCCTTCTTCTTCTTCTTCTACGCCACCGTCTTCAAGCGAG
Source organism: Phaseolus lunatus (assembly GCA_013389735.1). Taxonomy (NCBI): domain Eukaryota; kingdom Viridiplantae; phylum Streptophyta; class Magnoliopsida; order Fabales; family Fabaceae; genus Phaseolus; species Phaseolus lunatus. The sequence goes on from CM023867.1 coordinate 5,606,665, forward strand.
TCAAAGTTCGTCTTCCCTTCACCGGGTTCGAGAGGGCTTTGCTCATAGAGCTGAACGTGGCGCCCGCCCAGCTGCACCCCAATAGCTGGGCCTTCTCCATTCTCTGCAACAACCTAGAGTTCACTCCCTCGGTAGATATATTCCTCTACTTCTTCGAGGTGAAGAGCCCTGGGAAAAGGCTTTGGGTAAGCCTTAATGGAGTGGTAGGGAGGGTTCTGTTTACCCTCTTCTCTCAATCGTACAAGGACTTCAAGGGGAAGTTCTTCCGAGTCTGCTGCAGTTCGTACGACTTCACCATGCTTGATGGGTTCTCATTGTATTGGGTGGAGAAGTTAAAGTTAAAGAAGCCCCGCAGACTCGAGGAGCTGACGCCCTTTGATCGCGATGTGTGCCAACTCCTCTCCAGCTAGGGTGTGGTGTTTGACACCACCCAGCTGATTAGGCACGAATATGATGTTGAAACTTTCAACGTCTATATTGGTACATTGCCTTTATCTCTCATCTGACAACACTTGTGTTTTATGCATGACTCTTCTCATCCTTTGCTTGTTATTCATTGCAGGTATGGTATTGGACTCTGAGAAGAAGAAGAGGCTGGCTGACCTGCTAAGTCGTCGCACAACAGATGGCTCAGGCCCTGCTGGCCCTTCTTCACCTGCTGTGGTTGCCCCAAGTCCAACTCTTGATAAATCAAAAAGGACAGTCGCAATGATGATCTCTGAAGACGAAGACACCTATTCTAGTCTCATTTTCAAGAGAAAGAGGGTGGAAGTTGCTGCAGAGACCTCTTCTGCAACAGAGGGGCAACTTCCTTCCTTTAGGGAGCACCCTCCCAGTGCTTCATCTCTCCCCGAGCCACTCTTGGCGCTCGAGGGTGAAGGGGAGAGTGCCCCTTCAACTAGCCAAGTACCTCCTGCTCCTGAACTGCCTCCTCTCCTCTAGCGGACTCTCACTCAAATGCTTGGCCAAGCTGTGATGGAGGCCATGGACAAGAACTCTCTAGGGGACTTCATCAGTCACAGTCTTGGGGAGTTCCTTGCCGCCTCCAACTTCCTCCTGGTCAAGGAAAATGCTGAGGTAGAGCTGCTAGAAAAGGTTGCAAATTTGGAGAGAGAGCTGGAGCAAAAGAAAGACTTGGACTTCCAACTTCAGCAAGCTGTCAAGCGCGAGACTGCCCTAAACCAGGAGCTGGGCAGTCTCCGCCAATCAGAGAAGGAGACCAAGAAGCTCCTCTTCTCCAAGGGGCAGGAGGCCCTCCAGGTTGAGGCCAAAATCCTCCCCCTCCGCAACAAGATCATCGAACTGAAAGAGCAGCTGAAGGGGGCTCAAACTAAGATGACCAAGTTGGAGGAAAGGGCTACAAGCCAAGAGGTTCAGCTGGACAGAGTTGAGGAGGAACTTGTCCAACAAACCGAGCTGCTTAAGAAGACCGAGGCTGAGCTCACTGAAGATGCCGCCGACACCTATGGGAGGGGTTTGGCGATGCCCTTGCTCAGTTTGCCTGCGTGCATCCCGAGATGGACCTCTCGCCATACTCTGTATCAAAACAGGTAATCGACGGACAAATAGTGCCTAGATAGGTCTTCTGAGCAACTGTATCTTATAGTTGAACATCTTGTAACTAACTTTCAATATATTTAACACATTTATATACTTGTTTGACTTTACGCATCAATTTACTTGTATTGGTATCTCTATTGTTGTCTAGCTGTTTTGTCATACTTGGTTGAGTTCCCTCCTCAGCATAGAATCGACCCATAGGTAGCACGCTTAACTCTACTAAGTCGTTATGAGCTCTGCTTTTCGCTAGGATAGGTGATCATACCATGGACAAGACTTCATAAGAACTTCTCTGACGAGAAGTACCTCACCTATCTCGTCATCGCCATATCTTTACCCCGTGAAGACTTCAAATCCGATCTGTATACACCTGACCCTTCCTTGCTCAAGGCAGAGGAGGGAGCTAACGAATTTCAACTGACCACCCATCGCCCTTAGGCGAGGGTGGACTTTACTGGTAGCCCTCTGTTCGAATTGGAAGTTCTCACTCGACAAGGAGGTGTTCTATACGAACCTACTTTCCAACTGTCGAGACCTCTAACCCCACACGAAAGGTTCGAGCGGGCCTCTGATCGCTCATAGGTGAAAGAGAATTTCACTGGTACGTCCTTGGTGTTCTCAATCGGAAGGGGAGGCGTTTTCTATGAACCTTTTTTTCGCTTTCAAGGCTTCTAACCCAATCTGACGAGTCCTTACTGACCTTACATCGCCCAAAAGCAAAGGAGGATTTCGCTGAATGAACCTTTCTGTTCAAGTTGGGAGTTCTCACTCGAAGGGGAGGTGTTCTCTACGAACCTACCTTCCCACTTACGAGATCTCTAACCTCAAATGACAGGTTCGAACTGACCTCACATCGCTCATAAGCGAAAGAGGATTTAACCGGTGAACCTTTCTGTTCAAGTTGGGAGTTCTCACTCGAAGGGGAGGTGTTCTCTACGAACCTACCTTCCCACTTACGAGACCTCTAACCCCAAATGACCCTTCCATGTATGGGCACCTTGTGTCCCTGATCAGCCCTCGGTGCTACCACCACCTCTCCCCCCTGTGATTCCCTAAAGTAATCATTCAGGAAGCCGCTTTTGACCAACTCATCTAGCTAATGGCCAAGGGCCAAGCAGTTTCGAATGGGATGGCCAAATGCTTGATGGAATTCACACCAGACGCTCTTGTCTGTCCTTGGAGACACCTTCAGCCTCTCTGCCATATTGGGAATGGCGATCAGCTCTTTGAGCTCCACCAGGAAGTTATGTTTGGGGGGCACATCCTCCTTAGCGCGTGCCTTAGCCTGGGGCTTCCTGGCCTCGTAGGGCTTCTGCTTTCCCTAGGCTCTCTTTTTTGTCGTCGCCTCATGTACTCGCAAGGGCTGAGGCCGACTAGGTACTCATTGTCGCGAGGAGGCTGCGCTTTCCCGCTTCTCATTGAGTTCTCCTTCAGCGGCAATGTGAGCAACAACACGACGCTTAATGTCACTGAAGGTCTTCGGACGACTTCTAATAAGGGACTCACTGAAAGGTCCTGGCAATATACCCTTTTTGAAGGCGTGCACCACCATATCTTCATCTTTGGTATGCAACCTCACTACCATCGCCCCAAATCTGTTAAGGTAATCTTTAAGGGACTCTCTCTGATATTGCCTCACGTCAAAAAGGTCACAGGGCACCGGTGGAGGGGCCCAGTTGACAATGTACTATTCTCTGAACAGCGTGGAGAACTGCGCGAAAGACGTGATATGTCCTTCAGGCAGGCTAACGAACCATTCCAGCGCTGTCCCTATCAACGTGGTCATGAAGAGCTTGCAATGCACCGCATCAGACCCTCCTGACAGCATCATCTGCGTGTGAAACGCTGTGAGATGCGCTTCAGGATCCTCTACCCCGTTGAACACGGTTTTAGGGCCCACGAAGGTGGCTAGGACCACCATGTCCATGATTGCTTGGGAGAAGGGCATGGGGAAAGCCCTTGGCGGCGTTGGTGGAGCCCGATCGTCCACCACGCGATCTCCTGCTTGCTGCAAATTACGCAGGTTCACGCGCAATTCTTCATTTGCCCCGTGTAATTCCTCATTCCTGGCCTGTGATGCGGCCATGTCCATCTGCATTCGCGCCTGATCTGCCCTTAACTCCGCCACCGTCTCCTGGAGGACGCGCATCATTTCTATGAGTTGTTGCATGGTAACGCTCTCACCCCCATTTGGTGGGACAGACCCTTGCCTGGTATTCCTCATCTCTGTGGTTTCTTCTCTTTCTCTCGTGTATGGGACCTTGTTTTACTTCGGTCCCATGGTAGGCGCCAAATGTTCTTGCCGGTTGACCCTCCTGTCGATTGACTCTATGGCAATCACGTGCCTCCTTCTTCACCTTGATATATGTTTTGTTCTCTCGAAGCAATCTGCCCTGTAAGATAGAAAGGAGGCGTCTTAGAGGCCGTTTGCACTCCAAAGCTCAAGTCAAAATTAGGGCAAGCACACCAAGTATATGAGTATTTGTGTTTAGGTTTAGAAACTGCATACCTTTGTGAAGTGTTTTACTACCCTTTATATAGTCTAGGGTTTCCTCTGCGCCGCTACCCATATTTAGGGTTTACAGGAATACCCTTGCGCCGCTATCACCCAGACTTAGGGTAATCTAACACGTAAAGTTTCCTTAACTGGAGTGCAAACTCTAACAGGGTGACCACCTGGGTGCCTCCTCGTGCACCTAGTGTCTGGGGCCACCTGTTCTGGGAGTGCCTTCACTGTTCACGTGCCATGCATGTAGCTTCACTGGGAAACTCTAGTTCTGATGAGTACTCGACCCCTCAGGACTTTGCACCTAATTGTGTTTTCCCTGCCACACGCATAAGCTCTTCGTGATTTAGGCCTCTCCTTACCTCTGGGCATGTTACTGATAACTGGTCTTCTTTCAGGACCCACACCAAATGTTCTAGCTCTGTTTTTCAAAACACCCAAGATCGATGTCACCTCGTCACACTCTATCGCCGAGGACTCATCAACCTGCAGAGTGACGAGAGCACATCAGTCCACTCTGGTGATCGACACGCTAATGACTAATCATCCTGCTAGTTCATACTACCTGCGGGGTCCATCCCACGTGGCTTTGGGCTACGCTGTGGGACCCAACTGACGTGGCCCACCATTACTAGCTGTTCTCGGTATCTGAGAACTGGTCGGTACAGTAACATTTCAATGGGAGACGGGGATTCAGTTCTACGTTTTGGAAACCCTAATCACCTGGTCAGTTAGCAAAACATCTGTGTTCGAAGGTCGTGTAGCATGGAGTTGTATGTGAAGCATATTCTTGTTACAGGAACTATGGTTTTTATAAACCAATCTAGTACACATGGTGGATATCTTTAGGTGCAATTGAAGTGAGTGTATAACATTAGTTTATATCTGAAATTAGTATCATGGGCTGACTTCTTTAAATTGCTCTTCAATGTTGACCATTACCTTTTATATATACTCCAAATTATGGACCCTAAATCATTAGCATTTTCTAGTAATTCAAGAATAATATTCTCAATCGGTATCAAACCACACAATAACAACACAGAAAAAAGTCATAAAACTATTGTTACTACTCGAGACTTTCCCTTCGAGCGATTTTTGCGAGCGATTTTTGAGAGCGGTTTTTGAAATCGGTTTTTGGGGTTTAGGTAGAGAATTAAACAAAAAGGGATGTTAAGAAAAACATTAATAAACCTTTGTAGTGCATTTGACAATGTTGCATATTAAATGTTATAAAATGTCTTACATATTGTCATATGATTCGCTGGATCAAATTAATTGGTGTAAATTTGAAGGATGAAATTGATGAAAATTCATGAACATATATGCAGACACGGTAAGAATAGAAAATGTCATTTGTACTTCCCTTCATTTTCTCTAATTTATTTCCATCGTTTCATCGCTTCTCCATCATTTGTAAAAAAAAAAATCTATTATTATGTTCAAAATCATATGAATAAAATTTCTTTGAGTTGAACCATTTACAGGGAAGAGTCTGCAAGTGAGAAAAAACCATTTATTGTATGGTTTAGTTGGTAGCAATTTTATTCTTTAGTGACCGTAAATACACATAAAACAAAATTAACGTAACAGGCATAATATTTCGCAGTTTCTTCGAAGTCTACATAAACAAAGGGAGAAGACTTATTCGGGTGGTTTCACATGGCTTCCCATTCTAACGACGTTGCCGTCAATATCTCTGACGTACCCAACCTTCTGCCCCCACTCCTTTCCCTCAGGCTCCCTCACAGCCACCGCTCCATTCTCCACCGCACGCTGATCCATTCAATCCAAAAATCAATCAAGACAAACACATATTATATTAATTTTATATAATGTATATGGATTAACAAATAATCATGTTACCTTATAAGCAGCATCAACGTCGTAGTAAACAAAACAAACCTCCATGGGTGGCCTTTCTCCACCAGATCCAGAGTTGTGGACAGCACCGGTCAGATTATCGGTCTCGTGCTGGTGAATCGGAGTGAAAGCGATAGTTGTGTTCCCCGTTTCCAACTCTCCCCATCTAAATTCAAATTAATTAAATAAACTCTGCCTCAAATTCGTAATTTAATTCTGCATACGAAGACAATCACAAATACTTAACCTGTGAGACTCGTCTAAGCGACGAACGTCATAGCCGAAGGCTTTGGCATAGAAAGCCACCGAGGCGGCTACGTCTTTCACGTAAACCACCACGTACCCAAAAACCGGTTTCTGATTCGTCGCCATTGTTACTATTTGATGTGTGATCGAACTCTGTTCAATTTCCCACCCTCGCACTCGTAGTTTTATTCTCCCAATCTCGTGACTCAATTTTCATGTACGTGGCAATTCATATGAGACCTGCACGTGGAGTTCATGCGCGTTGTCACGTTACACTGAAATTTATTGAAGAGCATAAAATTTGTAGATTGTAACTTAGCTGAGTTTTTAGTGGAATGGTGAGTCACTTAAACCAGTATAAATGGATTATGCTCTGTGGATAGCAAAAACTAGTTCACATATGACAAGAAAATTATAATTTTTTTATGATTGATTTGTGAGTGTGTGATGTGTTTTTGTAACATAATTATTATAAAAATATTAAATTTAATAATGATTTAAAATTTTGTGGATTGCTTTAGTGCAATAATAAATTACATCTATATATGCTATTATAAACATATAATAAGTAATTTTACACAATACAGAAATTTGCTTGTATATTTTGTATGAATAATATTTTAACTGAAATACCTGCTTAATTTAATGTATTATATATATATATATATATTTTAGATGTTTATATTAATGGCTAACGGGTATATTTCAAATTAATTAGAAATAAAAAACTATAAAATAATTAAAATTGTTAGCCACATTTTTTTTATTGTTTTAACTACATTTACAATGCGTGCTGTAAAAAAAACCTACATTTACTTGCAATTTAAAGACATTTCAGAGTTTCATTTAGTTTAACATCAAAATCAATTTCACACATAATAGTATCTGTTTTAACAGTAATTTGTATTAAATTATTTAAATACACATCAAATATTAAATCAAAGTATACCTATTATAATTAATTCGATCTGATAATTTCTTAAAGCAAATAAAACACTTAAATATATTAGAATTTAAATAATTTCACTCTAATATTTTTTTATTGCACTTAAAAAGTAATTATGCAAAATTAAACGATCATGTGATTCACGTCATCGATTATTGATTAATTTAAGTCAAACACAAAAGAGAATCTGCGTTTTGCCTGTCTGATGTCCAAAGATGAAGATCGTCGAATAACAGATGGACAGACAGTGACGTCTAATTGAACGCATCTCCGCCGTCCACGTAGCCGCCCAACGTCTGAGAATCATATTCAGTTGCGCTCCCTCTCCCAAACCAACGATCTTCCACTGCGATGAAAGCAACTCGGAAAGTTAATTAACGAAGGATCATCGGTGGGAATCGGCGACGGAAGAAGATCAAAAACCTTACACCTTCAAAATTCATCACATTACTTTCACTGTCTTCCTAATCTCCCAACCTACACATTTACACATTTCTTTCAGGTGAATCTTCATCACTTTCGGATCGAATTGACAATTATTCCTGCTTCTATTGCTTCTGTCATATCCTTTGCCTCGATTATTTCTAACGTCGTTATATATTCTCACATCGTGTTGTTTCTAATTTTAATTTCATACTGTAGTGTTTTTCAACTTCGCTAATTACAACGCTAGTCCGCATTATTTCAACTGAGGCTACTCGTTTTGTGCTTCATGTTTCACGTTTGATATTTTGATTTAAAAAGTTTTTCAGAGTTATTTTGGTGTATTGGATTTGGGGTAAGTTTCATTGCGGCTATGTAGATGTAGGCTTGCAGCTTGTAAAACAAATCGTGCAATAGTTTCGTGTTCTCTTTTACTATCCAGTAATGAGGATATTGGAACTGGAATGTTCTAGTGTGACAGATAGATTTCACTCTGAAGATATTTTATCTGATATTAAGCGAAAATGTCTTCAAAATGAAATCTATAGGCACTTATACAGTATATAAAGTTTTCTATAAATATTTATAAGTAAGGAAAGTAAGAAGGAAAATAAAAGAATTAATCTTCTCTGTAGAATATAAACTTATGCATTTAACTTAGGATGTAGAGGATCATATAGAGATAACTAAGATACGGAAGTTGGTTTTAGTTTATAGAGAAATTTAATGTGTTTATCTTTTTATTTTCTTCTTTTTCAAGTGTTTTAAAGGAGTTTATCCAAACAAAACGTAATTGTTGCATCTAAAACTGAAGATACTTTTATGTTCTGCTGTGTGCTAGGGAAACTGACATGCCTTCAGTTTACATGGGAGATAGGGTGGATAATTCTACCTCGAGCATGGGAACTAATTCTAAAGAAAGCAGTGTTATCACTGGGAAAAATACATACAAAAACCTTCTGGTTGCATCACGGCCTAAAGGCTTTGCACAGAGAAATTATGAACAACTTGTGTCATTAACCCATGGTGACTTTGGAAGCAGTGTTGTGGGTCGTGCCACTTTTTTTTTACTCAAAGTTGCTGCATTAGAGACCATGAGGAGGTTCTCCAAGAGTAAATGCCCGTCTGTATGGCGAGGCCTGCAGGGTCTACAAATCCTTGTCTATCCACCTTTCAAATGGATTCAGAGGTGGGCACCCTTCAGGGGTTTGGTGAAGAGCATGCAGGTTTGTGATTACTAATTTCTGAAGGGTTCATAAAAGTTATATTTGAATGTAATTTTAAATCAGTAGAATATGATAGTTCAGGAAAATCATTACTGTAAATGTGAATTAGCTTGGAACATCGTTTTTAAGTTTTAGAAATTGGTTCACATGATCTGTATTTGTATGATTCTAGGAGATCTTTGTTTGGGATTTGAGAATACATTTTATTAGTGGCTTCAATGTATCATGTTCATTTGGAAAGTTTCTCACAGATAATTTTTTTCCTCCTATTTTTGTTTTATATAAAAAAAGGGATTGGTATTGCCGCTATAGAGACTATGCATATGGATTTTCTAAGAGCTTCATGCTTTTAGTATTGTGTCATCGTTAGCAATTATAAGCTGTACTGTTTGATATTTCCCTAGACCACCGTTACTATTAAGATAAAGGAGGACCAAATTAAGGAATTTTCTCTTTCTGTTTGTTTTTCTTTTTTACCTCTTCTACTAATATCTCATGTTTAGCTATATTTATGAAACTGATAGCTACTAAATTTCTCTATTACCAGGTACTTTCAAGACCACTTTTAGTTCTTTCGATTGCAACAGTCTTTACTGATCAACCACAATGTAGTGATGGAACCTCAGATTGTGTTGCTGATCCTGATTCTGAAGTATCTGCCGAAGAATCTCCTGCACAGCCTATCTTGAATACAAGGTATATGATTAGAAGCTTCATGATGCGTAGTTAGCATCTGAGTTATCACTGACTTTTCTGTCCATAATGCCTAAGTAGAGAGTTATTTCTTGTAATGTAGAATTCTCTGACATTAATCTGCTTAAAAGATGATAAAGTTGCAGATATAAATTTAGCTTCACAAATAACGGATAAACAACAACTAAAGAAAGTGTTGGAGCCATCCTACATTGACTAGATTTCTAATGCCATTCAGAATAGTTTTGTTAATGGTAATAGAATAGTGACCAGTGGTCATCATTATATTTGCCAGGTTTCATTTAGGTTCCTGATTTTTTTGATTCATTGTAATCCATGCTTCTGAAAGTTATTTGTGGTGATGCGGAAACATTATTCTATAGTTCATAAAATGATTGTTTGTGTTACGTACTAGTGTAGTAGTATGTGAATACAATAACCCATCAATAAAACTGTTCAAAATGGAAGTTTTAATTATGATTCGACAACACTGTTACAACTTCTACAACTTACAAATTTTTTTAGCAGATTTCTGTTTCAAACTTGGTGCAGTTTGCAGGATTAATAGTCTAACTATGCCTTCATATTCTATGGGTCTGTTTGAGTAAATTTCTCCGTAAGAACGTCTAAAATAGAAAAATATGAAGGAAAAATGAAATTAGTTTTTTCCATTAACTAATATTAACATATGCGTTAATTTGTAGAAGTTTTCTCATGTTAGTTTCTCTAAAAGATGATTTTTAACTCGTACATAAGTTAATTTTAGCTTGTGGGGATATTTATTTCCTTTTTTCTTGTCGTTATTTTTTTCTAAAAGTGTTTATGGGAAAATTTATCCAAGTATTTCATTTGGAAAACCAAAGAGACGTTTACTTCGTATTAGTTCATGATTTTATTTTCCGTTCTGTTTTAATTTACAAATTTACCTTTTCAACACATTTCCTGTTTGCAAAGATTTATACAGAAACAGTAAAACCAGTTTTATTTATTTATTTTTCTGTTTCCTATTCTAATCTTGCAAATTTTCTCCTACCTAGAATTTTCAAAGATAACTTGAACATAAAAACCATGCAGTCTAATTTAGTTGTCGCTTTGCTTTGGACAACTCTGGCTAGACAAAATTTGTGCACACAACCACAAACTCATAAGACCTTACAAAATAAGAAATTAGTTTTTTCGTTGATATTTACATAAGATGTTTGGGGCTACTCCTTGGAACTTGGAAGTGTTTCCAAAAGTTTGTTGCATTAAAATTATGTGTGCGTATCTTGTATTACTCTTGTTTCAACATGAATGACTTGCTAAGTTCGCTGCACTGTGGTTCTACTAATATACAGGGGATGTGACTAGTATGAGAACTGTTTTTATGAGACTGAGGAGAGAAAATATTAACCTTACAACTATACATAGATGGTAACGGTTAAAGGTTACTTAAAGTCATATAGCCACTTAAAAATTTACAGTGACTTTTTATTTTAATCTTTACCGTTCCTTATAACATCTAATGAACAATATTTACCCCTCACTCATAAAATTATGCCTCTCATTTGTTGTTTCTCTGTGGCTTTTTATGTTCAAATAAAAAGTATTGGCTGAGAGGCCTCTGATATATTTCTCAGAAAGTAATGTAGGATATTGATGTTATTGAGCCAAACATGTGAAGGACTGTCCCCAAATCAGCTCTTTCAATGTTTCATTCGCCATACATATGAATCTCCTACACAGTTACTATGTTCTGTTACTAAGTCTTGAGGTGAATAAAATGCTTCTTATGCCCTGCGTGTTTTTCATGATAAATATGAAATTATTATTTGGAGCTTTCCATGTCTATAATTCTCCTGTGCAAGTTTCTTTAGTGTTACAAATATTTTTCTTTCCTTTTGCAGTCATTGTGAGATAGATCCTGAAGTTTTAGAATATGAAAACTGGTTGACTCTACTTAATCAAGAGCTGCAAAATCAAGGGATTTGTTTGCCGGAAAGGTATAGATGGTTTCTGTTATGTACATAAATACACCATTCCAATAAAAAACTCTTAAATATGATTCTCAGACAATTCTATTTCAAAACTAGGCTATTTGATGTTCCTACAATGACAGTTATTTTGAAATTTACCTTTTTTTTCAAAAAGAAAGTTGCACAAGAGATAAATAATTTATCAGCAATTCAACAATTGTGTTTTGTTTCTTTTCACTAAACTAAACATATATGAAATAATAGGAGTGCTAGCTGTACACTCTACTATTGATTAATATTTTTTGAAAACTGAAAAATAATGAGAGATTAAGATGTGAAATTCACAAAAGATTGTGATTAAAAACAGTGTGTTAGAGAGCATGTTCCTAGCATTCCTTTTTTTGAATAATCCTTAGTAATTGAATAACATTCAATATAATCGCTTTGGATATGCATGTGCACCAACTTCTTAATTTTATAGTTATTCAATAATTAACAGTATAGTAATAGATCCAGTCATTAACAATGATTGCTAAATTTAGGCCAATTGTTTATGTATTCTCATTCTGATATTGTATTGTTGTATTTTTTGGGTCAAGTTCTGAAGTCCTGGCCAGCGCAGCCTTATTAGATAGCAATAGCATATTTACTTGCATATTTCTTGGTTTCTCCTGTTGCAGCGGACCATGATTTAGTAGTGTTTATGCAGAATCAATGATGATGAGCTCCACAGATTTTATGCAGCTTCTAATAATGACTTTTCATGCTTCCTAACCTCAATCAAGAAGACAATACGGTGGCGGGAGAGTTACAGATTTCTTTCAGAAGAAGAGCTGGAAATGTGGTCAAATATGGTGTTCTGGCATGGATTTGATGTTTTGAACAGACCTTGCCTCATTGTAAGGCTTGGGATAGCTTGTCGCTCTTTGGCGTCTGAAGATAGACTTCAGTTTGCTCAGGCAGTTAGTATGTTTCTCTTTTCGAACATGTTGTATTTCTGTCCCTAGCCATTTCTTTTTTCATTTGCTCTATTAGTTTCATGCTTTAGGTTTATTTATCTTAAAATCAGTGGTTGTACTTCAGTATCACAGGTAGAATACGGAGTCTTGCACTTGGTAGATGCAGACAACCCTCAAATTGCAGTATTGGTGGACTGTGAAGGGTTATCTCCATTGAGAATTCCCATGAAAATGATGAGATCTTGTTCCTCCCTTCTGCAAGATTACTTTCCTAATCGACTTGGTTGTTTGTTTGTCATCCGACTGCCAGCAATTGTTCGTGTTATTGCCCAGACTTTTATTCAGGTAAACTTTCCTTTCCATTTATTTTTTAGGCTAAAATAGCGAAGAAAGTAGCAATAGGGAAGGTAGTCATGAAGTTGATGCTCATGTAGTGTATGCAGGCATCGCTTGTTCGATTAAATGCAATTTCATTTATCCTTAGAGCCTCTCAAATCTAGATATAGATTCTCAATTTCTTGTTTCTTAGAAAAAATACCGTTGTAAAATTTTTGCTTTATTTAAATGAACTAATTTATGACTTCGAATCTAGGTTTTAAAGCCAGCTACTAAGAAGAAGTTGAAATTAGGGGGAGAGATGTATCGGAAAGCACTTTTTGACAATTTTCCGACACCACCATCATATCTTGGAGGAAGATGCACTTGCATGAGATGTTCTAAAATTGGCAACTGGGGTATGCTGCAACCTCATTCAACTGGGACAAGCAGAATTGATAGGGAGCAGGATATCAGTGACAATGGGGGTTTGCCATCACCGCCATCTAATGAGTTAGATGACCGCCAAGTCAGTAATTCTGACCAGCTGTTGAGAAAGGCTGTCATAAGTTTTCTAGTATTTTGGGTTTTCATAGCTCTTGGTGCTGGAATTTACGATCCTGGTAGTCGTCATTTAGCCCCATAACCCAAGATTGGCCAAATTAGTTTTGTGTCACTAGTTGAATAAATTTTTAGAGGACACCTCTAGTTTGAATACATGTTTCTGAATTTGGAGCTGGCGTTATCCAAAGCTCCGAACAGTAAAGGTGAACTGTTTCAGATTCTTTAGACAATCTAGTTATGCCTTGAACAGCTATATTGTAAAATCCTTTTTTCTAGTTTTATAGACTTTGTTTGATGCTCTCGATTCAGTTAGTGGTGAATGCTGGTGGGGGATCTTGACAGCACTCACATCAAAATAAATTTAGACACAACTGTAAAAGCTTTTGAGAGATTTTTATATTTTTAGTAGAAAATATTGTGTAAATTCTATCTCTTTTTCTTGTTATCTATATATAACTAACTTTAAAAAAAAAGAAAAATAAAACTTTTCTTGAAAATATTTGATCAAAACATCTTATCAGAATAAAATATATGGTATGATAACACAAAATTATACGGTATTTAAAAAAATAACAATTTAAAAAAAAAATCAACCACTTTCTTTGTGTGTTCTTTTTAAAAATAACATTATTTTTCATCACATACATAATACATTAATAATAATGATATAAATATTAATAGAATATTACAGGATAGGATCAATATTTAAATTATTTTAAACAAAATTATCTCTTATTAAAAATATTCATAAAAAATGCAATGCTTTAAATGTCGATATTTTTTTTATTAGAATTAAAAAAAAATTATTTCATATTAAAAGGTTTAACATAAAAGATTGGGCTTTAGATTGGTAGCAGGGATTAAATAAAGAAAAAGGAAATAGAAGAAAAAAAAACAGCGGTATTGTTTAATTTATATAAATATAGAAAAATATAAGGGTTCCATAATTTCTATTCTATAAAATACTATTTTATAAATTTCAACCTACTCATTAGTTTCTTAAAAGAATACATTTTAAATAAAATTAATATAAAAGTAAAATTATAACTAATACCACTCTATTATTTTTCCAAAAAAAAAAATGTTTTCTAATTAATGTTACTATTAGCTGTTTATATTGGTGGTTACAATTGAGATGAAATCTCCAATTTAGAGACTCATCTTTCACGTCAATATTACGTTGATATCTAAGTATTGGTTTAAATGCATCTTCATTATACTCGTCACCACGAAAGCGTCATTATTATCATTTTTTTACCCAATAAATTCATTGACATTTTCTTTTTCAACACTAATCATTTATCGCATTATTTGCATAAATAGACTTATTTATTGTAGTGGATTACACTTAAACTCTTGAACATTCACATCTTGAAAATGAGTTATGGTGATGGTAATAACAAAAATATATTGAAATTCAACTATCCCATCAATAATTTTGAGAAAAAAATTTCTGATTTTCACTCCAATATCCAATATGAAAGATTGATTTTATTTCATAATATTAATTAATGCACTTTAAGTTTAACTGAATACTATAAAATTTATTTATAAATAAAGTTTGTATCCATTTATGTGTTATACAATATTTTAATATATAAACAATGTGAGATATCTAAAATTCTCTCACATCATAATTATCAATTTATGTGCGAAATTATATGTATAATACGATAACGGATGATTTAATAAGTTCAATAAACTCTTGTTAAAAAATTCTCTAGATGGTTAAGAAGTGAATTATAAATCTAATTCAATTTTATAAAATCGACTTATAAAGTAAAATTTGTATCTAATTATATAATATGAGATGTCTTGGTCTCTCATTAATCAGACATCTAATAGATAAGTACCATAATAATAATCAAATATAAAAATAATTGATTGATAGTGTAATTATTTAAAATTAATAATTATATAATCAAATTTATTTTATTTAAAATTGTTAATTATGTGACTTATTTATTATTTTATTTTTTAAAGTACATCCCTTGTATTTCTCTCACTTGTTTATAGAAAGGGTGCGAAATTAAATACAAATAAAGATGTCGTTGAAAATGATAGTCAATGTCCCGTTCCTTCAAGGAAACGTGTAGTTTTATTAAGCTCGGTCACTTAAATATAAATAAAATTGATTTATATTAGCTCAAAATTTTAATAAGTATTACCTAATTTTATTTATTTTAACTAAAAATATTTTTAAAACTATTCTTAGTTTAAAGTTGATATGATGAAAAAATAGTCATTAAAATTATAACCATTGAAGGATATTCAGAAAATGATATTATTTAATAAGAAAAAATTAGTTTATATATATATATATATATATATATATATATAATAAGCAATATTTACGTTTTTGTTTAATTATAATTAGAAATTTGTCTCAATAATTTGTGTAATGAATTTTTAAAATATTAATACGTATTATTTAAGTGAAATTACAATCGTAGTTGAATAATATCACAAATAATATCATATCTAAGCTTTTATTAACATGTTCTTTATAACAAATTAAAATTTTATTATAATATAATAATTCCAATGAGACCTACCCATTTTGATAACTAGCAGTCCTACTTTTAATGACTTTTTATCCTCATTTTAAGTTCAGATTTATTAAATTTAAAATCCGTGATATTTAAAGATACTTAGTTGATTAAAATAAACATTTTACTAAATAATTGGAAGAAAAACAAATTACCAAAGTTAATAAGATATGTATGAAAATAGTTAGTCAATAAATAATTTAAAAATAGAAAAACTCTAAACCAACCTGTTGTCAACATATCTACTAAAATAAAATAGATTTTTTTTATATGAAAGTCAGAATTTGAGTTGAAGGTCTGAATTCTCAACCTGATTTTTGGTAGCCGGAAAATATAGTTGAAAAAATGAACTTATAAATTTATCATAGTAACTAAAGTTCTTCAAATTACAAAGTAGATCTCTCTGTTATAATAATTTTTAATCAAATATAATAGTACAACTTTTTAAATAATATAAGTTATTTTTATTTGATAATTTATATTAATATTTTCAAAGGAATACTTTAAAAACATTCAATATTTCTGAAAACGTTTTTCTTAAAAAAAAATCAGATCAGAATTCCACTTGAGATGTTAGTTCTGGGAATTTTATTTTTTTTTAATAGAGGTTTATTTGAAGACGAAAAGAAAAGAAAAGAAAATCCAACAAAAAAAAGTTGGAAACAAAATTAAAATAAATAAATACATTAATTGTGTTACGCAATCTCATCTGCTACAGTACTGGGAAAACAGCTACTTATCCTATACGGTAAAAGTTACCTGCCAAGTCCAGAACACACTGTAACAAAACCTTATATATGCGTACACGCACTTCTGACAGACACCCACATCTCATTCAAGTTTCAAAAGGCCAACTTCAACACAATTATCAACCTCAACCGCTGCATGTACCCTTTACTTAATGTTTATGATTTGCTTTCGTACTCTACTTACACATACATATTTTTCAGTTTCACTTTCGCCATTTTTGTTTTTTTTTTATGTCTTCAATGTTTGGTATGATGCCACCCTTTTTGTTTTTGTGCCATCGCCGTTGCATAGGACCTTTCATCTTATGTTCTTTAACTTTCCGTGAGTTTGAAGGATCCCTAAATCATTTTTTCTATTAAATTATTGTTGGGTGTGGAATTAACTAATTTAAAAATCTAATTTTTAATTTACCGTTTGGTGGGAAATTTCGAACTCCTGGATCTTCTTTCTTCTATAAATTGTTGGCTGATCATGGAGCGTTTGGATCAGATCTGTGATTTGGGGTCTTAAATTTGTCTATTTTTTGCTCAAGTTTCAATCAGGTCCATTGTTAGCTCTCACTCTCTTTTTTTTTTTTTTCTTTCGGATGTTGTTGAAGTGTCTGTTGTTACTAATTACTAGATTTGGTTTTGAAAAACTTTGTAACTTAACAATTGTGTGTATAGAGTACTCACTGTGAAATTTTGACCGTTTGGAAATTGGTTCAGTATTTGAGTTGCAGAGGGTTTTTTGACAATGGCAACGAGTTCTTCCAATGGAGCAGCAAAGCAACCTCCCATGCCATCTCCCTTGCGTTTTTCCAAGTTTTTTCAGGTGAACTCTCTGTAGAATTCGCTACTCTGCCATTCTGTTTATGATTGTTGTTTGGATCATGTTATGCAATTTTCTTGTCAATTCACTTTTGTTACAAATTGATCTCTATTGATAAGGCCATTTGATCATGACATGTTATACTATAAAACCATTTATTTGCTTACCTGTGCTTGTCAGATTCCCCTTTTTGCTTTTATGAATGAATCTTTATTCGTGGTGATGCTGATTCCAATTGTAGTTTAGAATCAAGGAACATAAAATAATCATAATTTTTTAATTGGCTAGAATTTTATTTTAGAGTAATTCGGTACATTTAATGTCTGTTGGGAACATGAGTTCCTAAATTCAGATCTCTCTGAATGTCAACTTGTGCGCTGGTTTGATCTTGTAGCAGTTGGCATTTTAGTTTAAGTTTCAATGCTTACTCTTGCCTAATTTATTTATGATTGCATTCTTCTGTTTGTCAACTCCTGTTGCCAAATCAGTCAATTAAAATGTAGGCCTTTTCCACTTATAAACTACACTTTATGCATTCTATTGCACAACACAGTTCAGCTCATGTGGTATATGTTCCTAGAACATTGTATTACATCTCATTATCTAGAGAACACTGACAACCTGAACACTGCTCTTGACAGGATATCTTCTTTTACCTAATCGTTTTTTTCCCTTTCCTTGTGTGAACTCTTGGTTTTACAATGTTACTTTCATCTCTGACAACAGTCCAATATGAGAATTCTGGTTACTGGAGGAGCTGGATTTATTGGCTCTCACCTAGTTGACAGATTGATGGAAAATGAAAAAAATGAGGTTAGGATGGTTGATATCTTTCTGTTCACAGTTTTGAAGTTTATTAGTTATTCAACGAGTGCTATAAAACTTCGGAACAAGATGTGACAATATGTTTGTCTAATCAGGTTGTTGTTGCTGACAATTTCTTCACTGGATCTAAAGACAACCTTAAAAAATGGATTGGCCATCCAAGATTCGAGTTAATTCGCCATGGTATAGTTTTATTATTTTCTTCATTGCAATCCTCCAATTTCTGACTTTCCTTTCTTCCCACCTTGTAATGTGTGTTTGGCCTCTTAATTTTAGTCATCTAGATTGTGAAATATCTTCAAGACTGTGATAGATTATGCAAAGGAAGCTTGTTGGTTATTAATGAAGATATTAAATTAATAGATATATAAATTTTCAAGTAATACACCAAATCAGTACCTAAAATTATAAGCATCAGTCAGTTAATCCTTGATATTGTGAAAAAGAAACTTTAGCTCTCGACTATTTTAGTCTCTTAAATATGCATTATCAGTCAATTTGGTCCCTAACATAAATGAATCGATCAATTTAGTCCTTATCAGTCAAGTTAGTCGGGTATGGGGACCAAATTAAATGATGATGCATAACAAAGTCAGGTACTAAGTTGACTTCTGTGCTTTAAAGTCAGGGAGACAAATGACTATAGTTGTTAAATTCAGAGATCAAATTGACAGATTCTTAACATTAGGAACTAGAAGGACTAATATTTGCTAATTTTGAGGACTAAAATTTAGTTTTCATAATGTTAGGAAATAAAATGACTTGTGCTTGTAATTTTAAGGATTATTCCGATGGTTTTTTCTCAAATTTTCTAAATCAGACACAACATGTTGTTGAACACAACATGAATGATGATGCTATCATATGCAGAGTTTCTTCTCTGTTTCTAGATGTGATTTAATTAGACGTATATACTTTTCTTTTCCCTGAACAGATGTCACAGAGCAATTGTTGATTGAGGTTGATCAAATCTATCATCTTGCTTGTCCTGCTTCTCCAATTTTCTACAAATACAATCCTGTAAAGGTGGGCTTCTTAGAATCTACTTTTGTATTTCTGTCATTTACCACGCTCCTTGTCAGTTCTCTACACGAGCTACTTCTTGCACAGAAGTAGTTTGAAGTCCTCCCAGTGCACCCCTGTTTTCTATTGCAGATTTAACACGTGAATTTCATATATATTGTTATAATGTTTCAATTGTTAGTCTGCCTATTGATTCAACTGTGTTTATGACCTACGCATTGGTTGATTTCTCACTTATAGTGAATCTTGAGAAATAATCTTACAGTTGCAATAAAACTTTACAGACAATAAAGACAAATGTGATTGGAACATTGAACATGCTTGGGCTCGCTAAGCGAGTGGGAGCAAGGTTATCTCTTTTTCTAAAAGATAAATTTGATAAGCTAAATCATTACCAATTGTTGATTTTACAAAGTTTTTATTTTGATTGACAGGATTTTGCTTACATCTACTTCAGAAGTATATGGAGATCCTCTTGTGCATCCACAAACAGAAAGCTATTGGGGCAATGTTAACCCAATTGGTACATACATATCTCATTCTCTATCCAAACTGGATGTATACCCAATGGCATTGTAGTGGGGCCAATACTGATATAGCTGAGTTCATCATAATGTATACCTCAATGTTTAGTTTTCACACTTCAAAGTAGTTTTTCCATTTTGAACATGCATTTGTTAATGAACATGATCTGAAAGCTGCAAGTATATGATCTCTTTGAATTATACCTTGATAAGATCTACGGTATTCACATATTTTCAAACCTGTAGGAACATGGAATGCTCATTGATTATAATATATATGCCATATCTTTTGTTTTATGTGACTCGGTAAAATTTGATTAGGGGGTGTGGGTTAAGAAACATTTTTCCCTTAGTGTTGGGCTCATGATGTGAGATGCTCCTCAATTACTTGTTTAGAATATTGTAATAAGTGTTGTTAAAAATAATGATATGCTGAAACTTGAGAGGACATATCCTGAACATAAAAATTCGTGTGTACAGGAGTTCGGAGTTGTTATGATGAGGGCAAGCGTGTTGCTGAAACTTTGATGTTTGATTATCATAGGCAGCATGGAATAGGTAATTCCTTATCTATTTTCTTTTTCTTTTTCTCCTTGGTAATACCTTCTCATGAGGGAATGGACAATACAAGTGTTGCATTGCCGTTAAATATTGACTTAATGTGATTTTTCTTTCATATATTTTTCTCAGAAATACGCATTGCAAGAATCTTTAACACGTATGGACCGCGCATGAATATTGATGATGGGCGTGTGGTCAGCAACTTCATTGCTCAAGCAATTCGGTAATCCTTTAACTTCATAATGTTATAGGCAAGATGGATAAGCTGATAAATTAATTTCTATGACTACATTTGTCTCAACTCTCGAGAAACATTGATGCTCTTCCGTAATCAAGTATAACTCAACCTTTATAACGGTATGAATTATGTGCTTCTTGAGCCTGCTCTTTATTTGTTGCTTATCATGTACATTTTTGTGATATAGTGGTGAGCCCTTAACTGTCCAAGTTCCAGGAACTCAAACTCGCAGTTTCTGCTATGTCTCTGACATGGTATATTTGCTACATACTTCTCATATTTATATTATGATCTTGATTCAAGAACTAGGTGTGACTGACATACATTTGAAATCTATTAGGTTGATGGACTTATACGCCTGATGGAAGGGGAAAACACTGGTCCAATCAACATTGGGAACCCAGGTTGTATCACAATTGAGTCGTTTGAGCTCTGATTTTTCTGCCAAATGCTAATGTTTTGGTACTTTATTCCTCCAGGGGAATTTACAATGACTGAACTTGCCGAGAATGTGAAAGAGGTTAGTTGTAACTTGCATTACAAACCATTTAAATTCTTGGACAATCCCACACCCATCTTGTGTGTCAGTCTGGTCATATTATAACTGCAAGATTTAAACAACAGTTTGAACCAAGGAATTCTTTGATACTGAATTATGAACATGTTTTCATGAGAGGGATAATATATGTGCTTTGCAATATGCAATCAACAAAGTAATGTGGGCGAAAAAAAGCACTTTATGTTTACCCTGTGGATTAAAAATGGAATTTTGGTGAAAATTTTGATTTATGGCTATGGTTTTGCAGCTTATTAATCCAGCAGTGGAGATAAAGATGGTTGAGAACACTCCTGATGATCCTCGTCAGAGGAAACCAGACATAACAAAAGCAAAGGAATTGCTGGGATGGGAACCAAAGATCAAGTTGCGTGATGGCCTTCCTCTTATGGAAGAGGATTTCCGTCAGAGGCTTGGGGTTCCCTACAAAAACTAAGCTTCTTTTATTCCTACACTTCGTGTCATAATGAATATTTTCATAGAATCTGGGATGATTCTGTTACTGTTAAGATATTTTATACTGAAAGTTATGGAGAGGACGGTTAGAACTTGCAGCCATGAACACTTGAACTTGCTCTTCAATTAATACAATATGATGATGATTGCTTCTCCACCCAACTTCTCTCAAAAATGCCATTGTTGTGAGTTGAAATCTTTTTCAACTCAAAACTAGCTATTACAAGTTCTCTTTCAACTTTCTTTTTCTATTGTATGCTACTATAGGTGTGTCTTAATGTGTTCTTTCTACCAAAATACAAATTCAGATTGCTGTTGGGTGGGTTGAGCTTTGAATTTGAGGAGCTTTTGTATCTCCTCTGCAAATGAACTTATGTTCTGTTGTGAATGTCAGATAGGTTCTATTGAATGTGTTTCTTGTGAACTTAGATCCATTTTTTTAGCTTTTATAATTTTTTTTCTTGTTTTTCCCTGTTAGTATTATATGAATGTGTTTTTTTATTAGTAAATAATGAAAAAGGATTTTAGAAGTAATTAATAGTAAACGTAAATTTAATCCATTGGTTTAAAAAATTAACAACTTTAATTGGATTGATTATTTTTATGGGTAGAAGTTAATAATCAGTATCATTATTATTGATGAAAATATCAACTATTTTATTTATTATTTGTTTATAATGTTATTTAAATTTTAAATAAACATAAAATAAGATTACTAGTGTCTTATTAAAATATTTGATTTTGAACGTTTAAAAAACACTTCCCTAAATTGGACTTTCCAATTTTATTTAACTAAATCTCTTTTATAATAACAACTTTTTTTATAAAAGAATCGTTTTATATTTTGGTAAAATTATTTTTGAAGTAATTACCTTTTAAAGAATGGATTATGAATTACTTGTATTTAGATGATAGAGTATAATCATTTGAAATTAAAAATATAAATATGTTTATAAATAGACATAAATGTTTTTAGTTTGCAGTTTCTGTAAAATTAATGAATTTTAATTTTTGTTTCTGTATAAACGTTTTCTTTGTTTTTCATTCCTGTAAATTAGAAATCTATACTTTTAGTTTCTATCATTTTGATCTTAGTCTATATAAAATATTTTTCATTTAATTTTCATCTCTTTAAAAGTTCAAATAAAGAATACATGCCAAATTTTTAATAATATTTTAATCTCTAATACTTATTTTAAGATAAATAATAATCTTTATTTTATATATCTTAATTTGTTTAGGTATCATATAGATCACAACATTATTCAAAGTTTTTTAAAATGATTTTGTTCGATACAAAAAGAGTTAGCTAATGTCATATAATATAATATTTTATATAAATAATAATAGCTTTCAATTTTAAAAGAACTAAAAACACATAGTTTTTTAAGAAAGCTAAAATTAATAATTATTTATTTTATAACATCTAAAAATATATTATATACTGACAAAAAAATATTAAATATTAACTAATTTAAAAATAAAAAATAATTAATTATTATATTAATTAAGTTAAATATTATTTTATAAACTAAAAAATTATTAATATTTAAAATAGTTTTGTTTATTAATAAAAAAATTATAAAATAATTTCTAAATTTGTATTTAACATTAATCACCAATATTTTAACTCTAATTACTTTATATTTAAATTATTTTTTATTTAAATCAGTGACTAATTGAAAATTTAAAGTAGGTAGTAGTTCTAAATTCATTGAATTATTAGAGAAATATAAATTTTCTAGTGATAAAAGTAAGTGGAGAAATGAATTGTATAAGTTTAAGTTTTGGATTATTATTTTTGATAAATTATTTTGATTCAAATGCGTTGAAATTATATTGAACATTGTGGGGTTGAATAGGTAATTCTACTAAATGGTTTTTCTCTATTTCTCCATTCAATAAACATTTTAAGGAATGGTCATAATTAGATTACGCATAATATGAAATTTTAAATGATGTAGTGATTCTTTAATATTTAGCTGTTGATTTCATTATGAGATTGTAGATTCATTAACTTTATTGGATAGGAAAAATCACATTAAAACGAAGTGTAGATATCAAGTTATAACCTAAATAATATTGAAATATATGTTAATGAAAGAGGTATCAAATAATATAAAATAATATTTTTATTAAATATCAAGTTAATGAAAGTGGTGTCAAATAAGTTTGTTTCTTAAAACTATAATAAAAAGGATAAAAAAAAACAAATAATTTAAAGGATTAAACTAAAGTAATGGAGATCCCCAAGTTATTTATTTCAATTGAAGAAAATATTTATGGATAGAATCAGTTACTTTATAATTATTTTAATCTAAACCCAACCACAAACAAACAAATCTGGTGCTTTTGTCTTGTCCCGATCCACGTGAGCCCATGCAACTCTCCTGAAGAGACGTGGACTGGTAATCTGGTACTCGCAGCGCCAGCATATTCGCTCCGTCCCAAACAAGCTCAAGAACCATATCTTTCTTATTCTCCACTTTACCCCAACCCCAAGCTGTTTCATGCGTGGCTCACTCTAAGTGTGTGAATCACATCTCAATCACAATTTTATTTAACAAATTGCATTCACAGAATTTCCAATTTCCTTCCCCTTCTTTACTCACAACTCAATTTTCATATTCATCCACTCAAATTTTTTGTTCACTCTCTTCCACTTGCTTAACCTTCAATTCCGATCACATATTGGGTAATTAACTTGTAACTTCGTAGATTTTTTTTTTTTCTATGCATATTCTGTTCCATGTGATCTTTATTTCCCTCACTCCTTTCGTAGCCTTGGACCTATCATTTTACGTCCTTCAACATTCCCTGAGTTTTAAGGTTTCCTCCTTTTATATTATTGAATTGAATTTGTAAATGTTTTCGTTTTTCTTAGTTTAGCATTTGGTGCAAGAATCTCCCTATTTGGATCTATATATATAGTCTCGTTCATGATCACCGTGTGTTTGGATCAGAAGAGTGGGTAGGGTTTCGGATTGGGTTAGGTTGTTTGGTTTTTCTATGGAGCAAGCGATCAGGTTCATTACATGTTCTCTTTCCCCAATAGGTTATTTTATTTTATTTTATGGCACGAATATTTTGATAACTCGCTACAATTATTCGATCCTTGCTGAGAGGAAAACGTTTAACCTCTTTGAAATTGGTGCAGGACTTGAACTTCAAAGGTTTCTGCAATGGCAGCGAATTCTTCTAATGGAGATTCCTCTACATCACCGAAGCAGCCTCCCCTGCCATCTCCCTTGCGTTTCTCCAAATTCTATCAGGTGCACAGTTGGTTTTCTATTTTAGGGTTTTCTTGCCAAGTTGTTGTTCTTATCGTTACGTGGATCGTACAACTAAGATTTGTATTTAATTAGCTTGGTAGATTTATTTTTCGTATTCAATGGTATATTATTTTCACCATTTGTTAAATGTGATCAAAACAAATACAATGGATGAATTTTATTGAGTTTAAGTTTGTATTTTGGCACTTCAAATCAGTACGGTCTACTATTTTCATAGAATGCAGTCACTGAACCTTTAGAAAATCGAAGCATAGGAGCTTACTCTGCAAAATGGCTACAGCTCAGTTATTCTGGGGAGGATATACTGATCAATGAAACTGAGTTGTTTTTTTTTTTCATTTATCTATTCTCTTGTATACCTTTGGTTCAGAAGTAAGTGTGTATGCTAGCAGGCATGCATGCATCTTACAACTGTTGATTGAAATTTGTCGTGTGATTATAAACAAGGGTTTTGTTAGAAAGAATCCTTAGTTTACGAAACATATTTTCTGATGCCTTGTTTCACTAACATTACTTTCATTCTTGACAATAGTCTAACATGAGAATCTTGATCACGGGAGGAGCTGGATTCATTGGTTCTCACCTAGTTGATAGATTGATGGAATGTGAAAAAAATGAGGTTAGATAATTGGTTTATTCTGTTTTTTAACAGCTTTTTTTCCTTCTTCAACAATTATATTTTGTTGACATAACTTCTAATCAGGTCGTTGTTGTCGATAACTACTTCACTGGATCAAAGGATAATCTCAAGAAATGGATGGGACATCCCAGATTTGAGCTGATCCGTCATGGTATAATCTGTTTTTGTTCACTATTCAACTATCTTATATATTAACTTGTTGTGTTTGTTATAGACTGAAGGATGGTAAGTGATTTATATTAAAAGTTAGAAGGCTTCAAATGATCATTCTATCAACAAAAGCTCTACAGTTGTTACACAACAAATTTCAGTAGTTCTATTTTAGATTTCAGCTGTTTCATTAATCAACTTCAGTGTTGCTCAGTTTGCTCGCTGTACGCTATTCTCGAGCAACATTGTCAGTGATACCTCAGTTTAGTTTGTATATTATGTTTAGAATGTCTTAAAATCTGTCTGAAAATCGATAATGCTGATGCACATTATCATTATGATTCCTGTGTAGATATCACTGAACCTTTGATGATTGAAGTTGATCAGATCTACCATCTTGCATGCCCTGCGTCTCCTATTTTCTACAAATATAATCCTGTGAAGGTATAGTTTTGATTCTTATTTTTTCTGTATTTCGTTATCTTTTGGTTGGCATGCTAACATTTTTCGCAACTGCTGTTGGTTTTGCTTTTAACATTCGTTTCATAGTCATTGGCACATTATGTGGCTTTCTGCAATCTACAGTATATTTATACAGCCATTTATCTATCATTATTCATTTCCTGAAAGTTCTGTTTTTCTGCTTATCGTTGAGAAACTATCTAATATGTCAGGAGATAATAATTTTTGCAGACAATAAAGACAAATGTGATTGGCACACTGAACATGCTTGGGCTTGCAAAGCGAGTTGGAGCAAGGTTGGCAAATTTCTTTGGAATTCAATAATTTCAACTTCTATCACCTTTTTAATTTTATTTAATTTTTGTTTTGGTAAAGTCTTACTACTTATTTCATTGTCAGGATTCTACTTACATCAACATCGGAGGTATACGGGGATCCTCTTGAGCATCCCCAAAACGAAAGCTATTGGGGAAATGTGAACCCTATTGGTACATGTTTTTATCTGTGTCTCCATCTCTATCGTTTTGCTTCTTAAGTGAGATTGTATTTCTGCTAGTGATCATGGAAGATATCTGCACTGTATAAACCATGGAAACCTACTCTCTTATGACTTGAATTTATTTTTCATGACAAACAATAATTAGTTATGGACTTAAGAAGCTAAAAGCATTGAAATTTTAAAGTGTGTGTGGAGCGTTGCTTTTCCACATAATCAATAACTATTTGATGCAAAGTTGATCCTTTTGAGTCGATGAAATTCTTTTAGTACAATATTTTGGTAGATGTGGTCTAAGCACTGGATTCTCATTGCTAGATACTAAGCTAATGCACACAGAATTGAATAAAAAAAATATGACCTCTTTAGTAACATTGGGACTAATAAAAACCTTTTACGACGAACTGGAGAAAATTCAGCATTCACGTTCAACAACCCTTTCAATGTGGAAAACTAAGTAGAATGGATCCAACCTACAACTAAGTCCATTTATTCAGGACTTTATTAGTAATAAATAATAAACTGAATTTACTAAGAAACCTTATCCTTACATATCCTTCCCTAAACTTGATTATGGTTGGAGTTAGGAACCTTGCAAGCTCCCAGTATCTTCCTCAATTTCATGAATAGCTTGAGTGGTTAAGTCATTATGTCTTCCATTTCATTAAATGAACCACAATGTACCAGCTTCACCTTTCCATCATTGCCGAGGTTACTTAAGAAATGGAATCGATATGCTTACACCGCCCCTGGAATACAAGAATTTTTTAAAAGCTCGATAGTAGAGCTCTTGTCACAAAATAATAAACTGATTTGACTAACAAAAAACATCTTCCTAATATGTCTACAGGAGTTCGTAGTTGCTATGATGAAGGAAAACGTGTGGCTGAGACTTTGATGTTTGACTATCATAGGCAGCATGGCTTAGGTAATTTATGGTCTTCTTTCCTTCATAATTGCCTCTTCTTCTTTGTAAGGTATAGTTGGTAGAAAAGTTTTTCTTTGTAATTTAACCAACTTTTTGTATTCTCAACATAGAAATACGTGTTGCAAGAATCTTTAACACGTATGGGCCGCGCATGAATATTGACGATGGGCGTGTTGTCAGCAACTTCATCGCTCAAGCACTTCGGTAATTAAAACTTCTTTTATTGTTAGTGGTTTATATGCTGCAATGTTATTTCTACATTGGTTGTTTGATCTGTTAATCATGGCCCGCGTTGAGGTCTTCAATAGAATGTGTGATGCGAGCAACGGGGGGGCAGTCACTTCACTAGCATCAATTATTGATTTAATTATTTCAATACCTTGATTTTGTAGACTAACCGTGACTTCTTTTTCTGTTTTCCTATTTCTAATTTGATGCTTATCTCAATATCTTTGATGTGTTTTAGTGGTGAACCCTTGACGGTCCAGTCTCCAGGAACACAAACTCGCAGTTTCTGCTATGTCTCTGATCTGGTATATATCCCATAACGTATGCACATATCTCTTGCATTGAGTTTCTATTAGTATTTAATAAGCTAATTACGTTTTATTGTGATAGGTCGATGGCCTTATCCGTCTCATGGAAGGATCCAACACCGGGCCAATCAACCTTGGAAATCCAGGTTACATTTATAATGCAAGGCCTGTTTATGAGTATCTTAGCTGTTTCGAATTTTGAAAACATCTTTAATTTCTTTTCCCTTATTTATTTGCCTAACTCTCTCTGCTTTTTCAGGTGAATTTACAATGCTTGAACTTGCTGAGACAGTGAAGGAGGTTAGTTCAAAGCTTATTAGCGTTCACTTCTCAAGTTTTGTTCATACTTACGTTTTATGAGTGTTAGTGTGATTCAAAACTTGGTAACCGCGGGAGGGAGCTGTTTTATGGGGAAGGCTGCATGTTTTCACAATACAAGATTAGTGCATGGAATTATCGTAAAATAGTTTTTAATTTATGCTTTTGTGGTTGATTTGCAGCTAGTTAATCCAGATGTGGAGATAAAGATAGTTGACAACACTCCTGATGATCCCCGACAGAGAAAACCAGACATAACAAAAGCAAAGGAGTTACTTAACTGGGAACCAAAGTTTAAACTGCAAGATGGTCTTCCTCTTATGGAAGAGGATTTCCGTTTGAGGCTTGGAGTTGTCAAAAACAATTAACGTATTTTTCTCCTTTTAAAAGTCAGAATGGGTAGATAGATAATAAGTGGTATGGATTACTCGATTTCACAATTTTCCTTTCATAATTATGACAAGTGTCAAAGACCCTACTCTTGGTTTCATTTGACAGAAAACACTGCAGCAATAGTCTCTGCAGATTTTGCCGGTAGAATTATATTACTGAGATAAAATTTCTATTGAAAAAAAAATCCCTCTGTTTGTAGTTGTCTTGTTACATGTATTCGTGATATGATATTTAAGTACTCTTTCTTGCAAAAGCATTAGTTTTTATTTCTTTTTTGTGTGTACTAAAAAGGATTTTTGATCAAATAGGTATAATTTCATAGATTAATTATGGGAAAAAATTTTAAAAATAAATGAGATGTGCAGGTCGTATTTGGAAGAAGTTGTGTCAAGAATTAAAGTGGTGTTAAGATGTTTTGTAATTAGATTTTATTACCTTTCACAATTTAATAATTTTGATAATTTTTTAGAATTATACTATTTTGTTAATTGTCCTGTAAAATTGCACCTGTTAAAAAATCCTAATAATAAAGTTGTGATTGATACAAAGAAACTTGGTTTTTATATGTCAGTAGTTCCTAACTCTGACTTTTGGTGTCATTTAATATTTCATGCTTTTTTTGGTCAAAGGTTACTTTGGCACTGCTATTTAACATTTTATCTGGATTCGGTGATCATTGAACGTTTGACCTGCTTTTTTATTAATGGACCACAAATGAAAAGAGAAAGTTAGGTTATTAGTTTTTAGTCAGCATATAGGGGGAAAAACCTTTAGTTTGTTAAAACAAAATTTCAATATATCATGACTATACATTTCATGTACTTGTTTTCCTTTTTCACTAATTTCCAACCAGTTCCTTGCATTAAAAAAAAAGATAAATACTAAGAATATTATTTCATGAATAAGTATTTCTAATTTGAAATTTCATCAATGAAAAACAACATGAATCAAGAATTTGAAAGTGCATAACCTCGTAATGAATGCCGACACTCATTCAGAATTTAAAAGTAAAAATCCTTGTTACAAATGTTTTCTTATTTGCAAAAATAATACATATTTATTCTCAACTTAAAGACATGAACTAAAATATAAATTAGTAAAAAAAATTTTAAAAAAATTGAATTTTCATATTTAGTGAACTTTAATTAACTTCAAATTAACTATTAATAATTTGTTACATTCTCACTTTTCAGATCACCTCACTATTACTATTGTCTTTGCTATTTTATCAGTAGTTTCCATCTCCATCTCCGTTAGAAAATTGATTCTTTATTCGAACATAAAACTTGCATACTTTTTAATTTATACATTTACTACTTAAATTGAAAATTTTATTGTTAAATTATTGGAGGAATTAATAAAGTTGTTAAATTAAAGGAAACTGGCAGAGTTTTGCTTTCACCAATTGAATCGTGATCTATTTCAATCCAACAATTAAATTAAATATTAATTAAATTAAGGAAAGACAGTGTTGTTTTCGAGTCGTCCCATTCACCATGTCACCGTTGAGTTGACAATACACTAAAAGACACATAAAAGACCCATACATTTGAGTAAAAAATAACATCGAAAAACAGAATATGATATACTAATCTCCATTCCACGCCACCTCAGATTCTTTCGTTATCCAAAACACCGCGCCATGCCACCGCATCAATTCATTTATAATAATTAAAAAAACACAAAATAAACCCCTTTCACTTGTGCCTTCGTGTGACTCCATCTAACGGCCACGCTTCAATCATTTCATTTCTCTTTTCAGCCTTCGTTTCCCATTCCTTCATTCACCTTCTTTTGCACGTTACTTTCTACGCTCTTCGTTTCCAAAACAACCAACAAAGAGCTAAGCCAAGCGATTGCGTTCGTTTCTTGGGATAAATAACTCTCCCAAACCAAACTGCGCCTAATCAACCTCTCTCTCCGCTAGATTTAAATCTTAATTTAATTTCTATTTTCATTTCTCTTCCGTTTCGAACAATCTAGAGAAATGGCGAAGCCGCTTCTGGATCGGGATTAGGGCGCTAGGGTTTTGGTCGCTGCCTCCAATCCTGATTCGGATTCCGATCGGAAATGTCCGAACCTCATTCGACTCCCCGAACCTCCGCCTACCTCGAAGCGCTCTCTCAGGCGATCCACAAGAAGCTTCAGAAGGTTCGGTTTATTACAGTTTCTCTCTCCTTTCACTGTAGCGAAGTGGAGCGAACGAGTAATTTAATATTAGCTTTGTGTGTGTGATGATGAATGTGGTGCAGGCGTTGGCTAATTCGTCGCAGAGGCGCAATTTGTTGCAGGAGCTGTTTGCGGACATAGCTTTAGAAGTCGATGACCGAGCCAAAGGTATTAAAACAATACGTTATTTTTGATCTGTTGATTTCCATTGAAGGTTAACTAGCGTATATGTGGCTAGGAAAGTAGGATTATAATGTATTGTTAACATAATTAGGTATTCTGTCATTTTATGGTGCTCTTTGGTTGGAATTTATGCTTGATCGCCTGTGATTGGGAATTCACAACTACAATGTGAATATTTGAATTTAAATAATGTGTTGGGAACTTCTTCTTTTTTCCTTCTTAGAAGGGGGAGGATGTATGTGATATTTTATTTGTCAAACAAGAGTTACAGAGTGCATGTTTTCCAATTTTCAAATTAACAGATGTAATTCTCAACAAGGAAGAAGATGACATTTCTCCCGCAGAGGATATTAATGATGGTCCTTTATGCTTCTACGATGTGCTTGCTGATTATTTTGTGACTGTGTCTGAGAGCGGAAAACCTATCCTTGACTTAATTGTTCAACTTTGGAGCCAATCGTTTGCTTCACATATCTTTGCCCTCCTGTTTCACAAATGGGTATGTGAGTTTGTGTCTGCATTTGTCTTATTCCGTTCTTGATGACGCTTTTTCCTACATGTGTTGTATGATCTCTCATCACTGGTTTTAAATTTCAATATTCACATTAAAAAAAGAAATGAACTAGTTACTCCCTTACTCAAGTAGTTTTCCTAGTCTGGATTCTATTACTCTAGTTCTCACTTACTCACTCTATTATTTTGTTATTTCTTTATTGTTTTTCATATAATTCCTAATAGTTGCATTCTCGTTGACTAGTCAAGACCATTTTGCTAAAATTCGATCATGATAACAGTTTTATGGTAAAGGAAATGTTTAAAAATTCAAAAAGTCATAGAATAACATAACATATAAAAGTCAAATAAAAAAATTATATGTTCATTTATTGAACAATCATATACCATAATAATAATAATAACAATAACCTAGAACAATAGCAAAAAGCAACTTCGACGTTGAAAAAGGTTTGGAATTGGAAGAGAACTTTACCACTGTAAAGATTGAGAAAAATCTGAATGGTAAACATTAGTGATAATAAAGATATTTGAGCTGGCAATGATGTTTAAATATCTTAAAAATAGAAATCAGCAGCTGCTTGAGACTTGTGCGAAATAATTGTCGAAGCTGAATGATCATTAACAGGAAAAAAATAGTATCTGTTCTTGGGAGCCCATACTTTAGGCATTCAACTTGCGGACCTTTAGCATTCATAATTCATTGTTTGCAAGGCTAAAATGTCGGACCACTTTTTAATAAGAAAAAAGATTATATATTCCATGGTCAGTCATATTTTGAACCTGAATTTACCTGTTCAAAATCATATAAGCCTCTCTTTTGTAATCTCTGAAAGGAAAATTATTCTTTTTTATTTCGTGATCAAATATAGGGCCTGCTTGTATTTAGTTGAAAACTCTTATTAGCCCATGCTACTGTTCTGTATTTCATTGATACTACCAACCAGTTCTATCAGGTGCCTTTCTGACAAATTTTAACATTTATAATTTATGTATGTGAGATTCTGAAGCGTGCTCATTTTCTGTGAAACTGTTCACAGTGACTGCTATTTCTGTTTTCAGTTAGTTAAAGGAATATATAAACATTTGGTGTATATCCCGTTTGTCATTAATGTACTATGATTTCCTCTTGATTACTTAATATATGTCCCTGATTTCTAAAACCAATTTTTCCCTGTCAGACCCAAATTTCTTTTGTATAGTGAGCTATTTGATAAAAGCTGTTTATCAAACCTTAATGGATTCTGCAGCAGGTCTTAGATTTAATCTTTAGGAGTGCAATACAGTATGTAGCATAAATATTTAATTATTTATCCAATACAAGTGAAATTATTTTTGGCTTTATTTGTGTCTGCGTAGAGAATATGAATATAATTTGTTAGTTATTTTATAATTATGAAGGATAAAATTATAGATTGACAAACTAATTTATCATAGTACATTATTTCGATCTTTGTACAAACATATTTAACTTCTACTGCTAGAATTTTATAATCTCCATATTTCCTAACCAAACCCAAGTTCCTATAAAATTCTAATGAGTTTGATGAGTCACTGTGTATGCATCTTCTATATATTAGCTTCATGTAGTGTTGCACAATAACTTCGTAACTTTTTGCAGTTATTTGAATTTCATCTTGATAATCCAGAAGTGCTCCTGCGGTATTCATCTGCTCTGGTTCAAGGTGCCACAAATGTTTTCTGGTATGAATATAGGCCGTTATAAAAGCAAAATTTACTTAATTGGTTTTTGCATTTGGATTGACTGGTTGTTTGTACTAGTTACAATTGTATTGACTCTCTTTACTATTCCTGGACAAAATATATGAACTAACTTCCATGTTCTGTTCTCCCTCTAATTGGGAAGAAGAATATTTCTGAGTGCTCTTCATGATTTTCTCTTTTAAAAAAAATATTTTTTCACCTGATGTTGCCATGCCATTTCCATAGCTCCATTCAAGCCTATCCCCTCCATAAAAACAGAAAATAATGGAAAATATTAATTATTAAGATTGTGTCCATCGGCTGTGGTACAGTGGCATGTTACCATGCTCAAATTTAATCTGGGATCATACACTGCAATAATATTTTTCAAAACCATGTGCAGGATTGACATTCAAACAAATACAAGGCGTTTCCAGTCTTTATTCTGTGTAAGAGTCCAATCTAATGTTTGTTTGCGCTGATATGGATCATCTGACTAATGTTTTGTTTATTGCTTCCTTTTTCCAATTCAGTACCTTCTGCAAGATGTTGCATTAAACCACACTCGATTGAATAAAATTCCTTTCCAGGTCAGATTAACCCCATAAGTTATAGTTTTGTCTGTTGGAACCTTGAATTACTAAATTAATGTTTCTAGCAATTGACATTCTGAAAATTCTGTATTTTTCACCATATTATCAGGCTCAGCGTGATGTGTATCTCCTGCTCTCAAGGTTCATTCTATTTTACAATAAAGGTAAACAGACGTTTGGGGCAGTGGATTACTGGCTATGATTGACTATGTACTAGCCTGTTAAAATACAATATTAAATTTTTTTTGCAGCTGACAAAATAGATAGCTTCTTGAAACAATGTCCTGCTTTCCCCACTGCTTTCCTAATTGGTGGTCCAGCAGATATATTTGTTACTGAACTCACTGATCAGGTACGTTTGAATTACAATTTACCATTTCATGATTAAGAGCCTTATCCTCTATTTCACATGAAGAGCTGAAGATGTTACCCTTAATGTTGGTGTCGATTTTTTTTCTCGTCACTTATCAGCTTCAAAAGCTAAAGGTGGAACCAGTGCTGCTTCATTACCTTTCAGAAATTAGGATCCTTCAGGGTACTATATCAACCATACAGATGCAATATTTGGACAGGGACTATTAGTATCTCGTCCTGATTTAGCTATGCCGTTTTTTTATGTTGATGACACAGGTATGGAATTGAGAATGACTACTAGTACAAGATTAAAAACTTGTTTGTATAGCTTTACTTCTCCTGGTGGTCCAATGTATCCCACGAGAGCCGTTCGTCATGCAGCTTGGGAATCATTAGACTTACTTTTTCCGGTTAGTACTCGTACTTGAACCATTGCAAGGGCTTCGTTCTTTATACCCCCTAAATAATGCATGCGGATTAATTTTAGTTGTCGGAACGAGTTCACGGTAGCCAAAAGAAAGATAGTGACCCTAGTTAACTAAAGGATTTGACTTTTGATTAAAGTTTATAAGTCTTGTTGAACAGGTACATTATATGATTAATAAGAGGTTCAAAATTGTTTAAGCTGCCAATACATTAATAATACAGTTCTTTTATTAAATTATTTAGTGGATCAGACACTTTTTTTTTCCTCTTTGGTTATTTAACTGATTTCCTAATAATGGCAAATTACTTATGTTTATACCGTGTTACATACAGGTGGGACGTTATCCGCGGCATCTTATTAGTTTGTTCTTCAGGCTGCTTTATCCTTGGTATTGGCCCTCTTCCTGTTGGAACTTCGTCATTTCTTGTGTTAAGACCATTTTCTACTCCTTGCTCGGGTTTATATTTTCAACGTGGGATAGGATTGCCAAGCCAAAATCGCAATAAATTCCTGTCTGTACAGATTGTCAAGCCATCGTTTGCTTAGTTCTTTGACTTTTTTTCCTTCTTTTGTCATCATTAGTGAAGTTGTGTCCAACAAACTTGCTAATGTTTTGTATATTTTGTTATTGGCAAAGTTAAGAATTCGAAGTTATATAGCTTTAAGTTGAATGAGCAATCATTTCTGCTCCTGTATGGAACCGCAAAAATATATCAAATTTAAAATTATGAAATGAGACTAACAATTTTAGTGTATAAACCGAAATAATGTATTATTTTTGGAAAAAGTTATATTTTTCTTGATTAGATTGAAGCACGAATTTTTGAAGAAAGAAGGCCGAACAACTTTAACTAACACGTTTTTCATCTATATTAAACATTGACATTAGATCCTTTTTTTCTCCAAGTATAGGAAATACAATATTACGAAAGTATTGGGACTGCAGCAGATCTAGAGCGCAGAATTCGTTCATTTACTTGCATACAATAGAGATTAATTCATTCGCCAGTTACAAGTCAGCCATCAAAAACAACGTTAAAGCCGCGCACAAAGCTGGCCTCCCAATGAAATAATGTTCTTAGGCTATCCAGAAAAAACATTAATGGATAAATTAAAGGAATTAACACCGCCCTTTCCACAGCTAGGAATGGGTAGGGTACCAATGCCTATCAAGTTACAAAGAATTTCTGACTAGCGTCATTATAGCAAGCACTTGTATCAACTGTCCCTTTCAGTTCCAACCAGAAAAAAATGGCCGAGCACGTAATCAGCACTGACAGTTCTCACAGATTCAGTAAAAGTAAAGAACGATCACAGCCGATGTAAATTTCACAACAGACAAGAGCTGAGATTACCAACTCCTATAGCAAATCCCTAGAGGGGAGTGCTATCTTCATCTGTAGACTTGTACCACCAAGTGCAACCAGCTGATGAAGTCAAATAGGATAGATGATAGGTTCCATCTCACTATAATAAAGCCAAAATTACCAGACAGTCAGAAAAGATGTTCTAAACTATAACAAGTAGAACATCTAAAAATGACAAACCTCAACGGAGGCTACACTAAACAAATATAGAAAAGGCAGGGAATCTACCTTATTTGAAGATTCCACTGTATTGGTATGGTTTAACCAAAATAACAAAGCAACTGTGGGTCAAATCTGCAGCCTCCCATATTTTGTAGCAGCCAAATATTTCTGGGCATTGATAGACGAGATCATGGTTCCCACTTCCATAATACACTTGTTAAAACAAATTAATGCCAAGGAGAGGATGCATATTTCATACCCAAGGAAAATGAATAATAATAGGGAACAGAAGTCCATTCCCTTTCCCCTAATAAGTAGGGCCTAGCAAAATACATAGTGTTCCATCAACAAGCCCGTAATAACCATAGAAAATTAAAACATGGGCAATTCCTTCAGTTCAATTGCATTGCCTCTGCATGATACTTCTCCAGATCAGCATCCAGATCATCTGCAGATAATTTTTCGTCGCGTCTTCCTCCACCACGACCTCTTCCTCGACCCCTTTGCATGCCTTGCCCTCTTCCTCCTGGCTTTCTTAATGCCCCATTTCTTCCTTGTCCACTGAGTCAGATCAATAGCACATATGATCATCTTTAACAATAAAAAAAAGACAACCATCTTAACATAAACTAATTGGAAACATCAGAAAAAATATATCAGTTTTCTAGGGAGTTAAAATGAAATAAATTTTAAATCCTTGATATATACACATTGAAAACCAGTAAAATTTAGAAGAAGAAAAAAGCCAAATCAAAAAACAGAGAATACTAAAAGGTTCACAACTCCAAAAATGAAATCAAATAACAGATTATTAAGGAACAAAATCATAAGAAAGAGTATACCTTCGAGGAACTCCATTCAAATTTCCAATAGCTCTGTTTGCAGCAGGAACACCAGGTGTAGAAATGTTTGTTCCCGCAATCTCTATCTTCATTGGTTTGCCATCTAATTGAACATTGTTGTATCTCTTCATAGCAGCTACAGCATCAGCTCGTCGTGAAAATACTACTTCTGCTGTACCCTATGAAAAAGAGTTTTTCTAAACTACTGCAATACAGAACAAATTGAAGAGAAGGACCACATTATGCCAACAGGATAAGATACCTTCGATCTTCCACTCCTGTCGTAATGAACCCTGTGCCGTTTCATGTCACCAACTTCAGAAAACAATTCCTGGAGAGTACAAAATTGAATTTCAATCTTTGACTGTAAAACAATAAAAGTGCAAACATCTTTGTTTGTAAGAATATAAGATTGCAATTAAATATGTGCATTTTTTTTTCATGATAAAGCAGTCAGCTAGGCATATTTAGGTTTCTGGGCAGTATATAGGCAGATCATACCAAGGGCTGTTTCAAGAGTAGGGGTATTGCAAGGAGCGGTATGAAAGTTTATTACTTTTATGAGTTGTGTAAGGTTTATAACCACACTAAATAAAAGATTAAGACATTTAATTTATATTAATCTATTATATCAAAGAAATGTCAAAGAAGAAAAAATATATATATTTAGTCCTTCCTTCACTTTTCCTCCAAAATCCATTACACTTAGACTAGGTGCTAGAAATTATAAGCACCTCTTGGTGCATTAAGAATTCCTATATAATTAAAGTAAAACATGACATTAGCACCTTATCAGTAACGATAAAAAAAATTGAAAACCCAGACATCTTGATAAGTGATAATTAACTACCAAGGGGTGAAATAGAATGTTTAATAACTAGTTGTCACTCTCCGGGAGTATCTAGGAAATTAAACTTATTAATAGTTTATTTACAATGAAAATGTTATCCTTGAGCAGTTAATTTATATGGAACAGGAAAAGCAGTGCAAAAAATCAAATATTTTACATTTTTCAGATTCTATTGTTAATGACATTCTTTAAAATAAACCAATGCCTAAGAGAACTTTTCGCCTTGGAATACCTTAAAAAGCAGACACCAAAATCTTCCTTTTTATTTCCTTCAAAACCACTTGAACAATTAAAAACCCTATGCCCAATAGCACTTTTGGCCTTTACAACCTTATAGGCATGAAACCTTACCTTTATTAAGGAGTCAATTAAATTGCAGTATAGAATAGAGAAAAGGGATTTTAATTGAACAATGGCTTTGAAGGGGCGAAAAGGAAATAAGACTGATAGAGTTACAGAGTGTCATTATTTTTTAAATTTAAGTTCACGTGATATTGTCCCCAACATTACATAGATGCATGTAGTCAGGACTATAAGGAGTGTTTGGAAGTGTTTTGCTGGAACTTTCTAGTGGCCTATATGTAATAACTACTAGGCCTATATAACTAAGTATTAATACTTTTCAAATATTCTAAAATAGTATACGGTACCCAATAGTTTTATAATATTATCACAAAACATTAATAAAAAACAGCAAAAGAGTCCCCAACTATAGGACCTTTTAGGGTACAAAGTGACCCAATTGTAGTGCAGGCCAGCACAGCACCCACTCTCGGCCAAGAAAAAAAAACTATTCCCTTTCCCCCATCGGCCACCACCTACTCATACTCTACAGTCTTCTCCTTTCAGAAAAACAGATGATGCAAGAAAGAAAAGAAATCACGTGTTATATGGCAAGCAAATGTGAAAAGATTGAATAGGAGAGAGACTCCGACTAATAGGAGAAATCATACACAACCATGAATAATCTCCACATGACAAATATTTGAATGTTAATCACTTTTCTTGTAAATCGAAACACTATGAAGCAGAGATTACCAGAAACCATAAATACGTGGTGGTCACAAACAGCCTAATAATTTCGCGACTAACAGACATAAAAATTTACAAGTTGTCCCCCAAAAAAGAGCCTGAGAAGACGCTGATTAGAAAAAAATGATTTAGGAAAAACCAGCACCAAAGCCTCTCTAGGGAAATTGGCAAAATTAAGTGATCATTTTTCTAAAATAAGTTGAACAGTGCTAAGCACTTAATTTAGCCTTTTAGTCAAACACATCACAAAACACAATTATCAAAATAAATTCCAAAATGAGTAGCTACGGTATGAGGACCCAAGAGAGCAAAAGGAATAGGAAGCAAAAAAGAGTAGCTACTTATGACTTTTTTACATACAGCTAGAGTCATAATACCGAAGCTACTTGCGCAAACATACACTTCATAGTTCACATCTACCACCCGGTCCATCCTTACTTTCTTCATCCGTAAAAAAAGGAGTCGCTCAAAACTATGCAAACACTACGAACAATAGAGACCAAGGATTTCTAACAAACTGCCAGAGGAACGAAATTTTTACCTTAATATCATCATTGGAAACACCATAATCCAAGTTAGAAATGAAAAGTTTGGTCCCAGTTTCTATAGAAGACGCAAAACCACCTTGAGCAGGGTACCCCGACGCAGCCACGTACTGATCTGCGTATAAATTGTGCTTCCAAGTCGCCTCGGGCGCCTAAAACCAACGATCAATTAAATCCAACGCATAATTAGGGTTTGAACCATGAAATCGAAATTAAAAACAAAAGATGGATGAAATTAGAGGTACATACCTTGGCGGCGGCATAAGGAGCGGCGCGGTTGACGACACGGTTGGGGAAGCGGCGTGAAGGTCCGGGTCCGGGTCCGGGTCCGGATCCGGATGATCGGTTCTGACCACGGAATTTTCCGGATCCAGATTTTTTGTTGTTCTTGATGATGTCATCGAGAGTCAAATCCAGAGCTGCAGACATGTTTACAGAGTCAGGTTTAGGTTTTGGAACAGATCCCGTGAGGATGAGAGAAGCTTAGGGTTTAGTCGAGTGACAGAGAAAGAGAGAGAAAGAGAGAGGAGAAAAAGTTGTTGATCCCGGTGTATTCAGAGCAACTGTCTCTGATTGGGCCTTGCAGTTTTTCTTTATGGATCATGAATAATAATGGTTATAATAATATTTTTAATTAAAAAATAAAATAAATATGATTAAAACATTAATTTATTTAATTATTAAGTGAATATTTTTTACTCTTTACCATATCTCTGAATAATTCCAAAATCTATATCTTAAATTGTTGATTAATTAGGAATCAGTATTTGTAGGTTATATTCTAGAATTAAAGATTTATGTATATATGAGTACGATATAGAGGAGTACTTATTAACAGCATGATAAAAGATAAATAATATTTTTTTAAGTAAAATATAATTCTTATTATATTAGACATAAAATAAAATATACAAAATTTGTTCATATAGGACAATGACTAAATTATTATGATAAATTTATTTTAGTACTAGTGATAATATTTTCAATTTACTTTTGATCGATAATTAATATGCAAATATTTTTTAAATACTTGATCTTGGTATATTATACAAACTTTTAAATTTGGAATTTGAATAATTTTGTGTTAAGAAGATGAATAATTCGATTTGTCAGTTTCTTTTTTAAGGTATGGCTTTGTAAGACTTTTTTAAGTTTGAGTATGTAACAATTTTTTTAGTTGATTTTTTTTTTTTTCTAATGGTACACAGTTTAGCTCTTTTAATACTCCTTTGTAAATATTGAAACATAGTGTTTAGTGTGTTTTTATTAAAGAAATGAAGTACATTGTTTAATACTTATTTATAAAGATTCAAACGTTTTTACTGTCATTTATAAGTAATAATAATATTGAAACATAGTGTTTAGTGTTTTTTTTATTAAGGAAATGAAGACAA
This sequence comes from Phaseolus lunatus, assembly GCA_013389735.1. Lineage (NCBI taxonomy): Eukaryota > Viridiplantae > Streptophyta > Magnoliopsida > Fabales > Fabaceae > Phaseolus > Phaseolus lunatus. The sequence continues at coordinate 5,647,564 of CM023867.1, forward strand.
CGTTTAATAATCATTTATAAGCAATAAAGCATACTATTAATGTTTATTTCTAAAGATGAGATGCATTACTTTGTACTCTTATAAAACATGGAGTATATCTTATAAAACATGGAGCATAAGGTTTAGTGATAATTTATAAAGATTGAAAGACAATGTTTAATGTTTCTTTATAAAGATTAAAGCATAGTGGTTAATGCTTAATTTGAGATCTATTAAGTTATTTGATCAAGATCAATCTACAATGTTATAGAAAGTTAGATTGTAGTTAGTTTGAATTATGCAAGGTTGATTGAATGGTATTTACTTTTGGAAGGTTAGTGGCATTTCTCAAAGAGAATATAGGGTGGATGATGTTTAGTGGTTGTAGCATAATATGGGTGGGTGGTTAAGGGTAACACTTAGTTAAAAAAAAATTAAGGAGAAAATGAGGGAGGTGTAAAATGTAGAATTAACACAAGAAATGAAAAGTATTAGAACAAAATAGTTAATATCAGATAAAATTGAACTTGAAACGATGCCTTATCTTTGGTCAAAGTTAATAACATCTCTTTAGAACTTAAAATGTTTTATTTCTTAAGCATAGAATCACTTCGTAGGAATATAAAGAAAGGGATGTCTAGCTCTCTAAAATGTTTAGAATTCCCTCTATATAATAATAAAAATTAAATTATAAGAATTTTCAATTTATTTTTGCAACACGTATCATTTAATTTTAATAAATATTAATACAAAATTGTTTATAATAAAAAAAAATTGATGAAATGTATATGAGTATAATTTTTGTTCTTATATTTACTGTGAGTTCATTCTCTCCTTTACACTGCAACATCAACTCATTTTTCTCCTCATTTTTCAATTTTTCTGTTATATTAATAGTAAAACACAAACTCATTTTCTATCCATTTTTTACTTGTTTTGTTCCATTTCAAAATAAATAAATAATTCTTTAAAACATAAAACTCGCTTATAAATGAGTTAATTTGCAAAAGTTAGAATATTAACTTTTCAAAATATAATAAAGTTATATACAAACGAATTTTAGTTCATGAAATATTTTATTTTATTATAAATGCTTATGGAAAAAAAATTCCAAATGTTCAGTTACTAATTTAGATTATTACATGTCTTAAATGATCTGGTGAACGTGAACTATTAATCCAATACGCATAAAAATCATTTTTATAAGAATTAAAATCACAATATTACTAAAAAAAAATAGCTAAACAAGTGCCTAAATTATAATATACGTGTACATTAAAAGCTTTTTATAGTGGGTGAATAACTAATATAAAATGTTATTTTTAATTAATGTAAAATGTATATCATGTTTCATTATATAATTAAATTAAAAAATTCTAAAATTACATTTAAAATATATAATAGTAACATTGTTGTAGTAGTATGCTTTTGGGTAAAATATATTAACATAAGAACACTGCTATAACATATATAATTTAATATAAAAGCTAATAAGTATTATTATGAATTAACACAGTTTTTAAAGATTTCTGCTTTAAAAAATACAACAAATTATAATGAATTAGAATAAATGAAATATAATCTAATTCTTTTCTTGAAATATACTAGGTATATTTTTCATGACCTAAACATCATTTCTCGTTTATTAAAATAATTATAAATTAAAAAGCAAAATGTTGGTGTCAAAAAAATCAAGATAAAACATGAACAATGCTCAAAAAAGAAATAGTAAGAGCCTAGAAAGTATGCAACCCATGATTTTTTTGACTATAATGACTATAAACCTGTGCATTACTTTCTGGCTTAGATTGTACCTTACAGAAAAAGATATTGCATATCTATAAGATTTAAGCAATCTTCTATTTTCTAAGTGTTATGGATGCAAATTTTTAGGTTGAATATTCTTTAAAGTTTCCAAAGCATACACTGGTTTCATTTATACTTTAAATATAGATGAAATTAAATTAGTTTGAATAGATCAAATCAATCTGCAGAAATAATATGAGGTCCGAATACTCCATAGACAACTATTCAACTATTTCATTGTAAAACTTCTCAGAACCAAGTTGAAACGAATTGCTGTGAAGTTGATTTCAAACACTGGTATTGGATAAATTTAATCATTTCAATACACAAAGGATGTGCCCAATCTCATATCTTCAATTTAAACTAAAATCTAAAAACCTAAGAATTCAAATCTAGCAACAGAGCATTAGATCCACCAGATACAGTTAACAAACATAGGGGACCAAGAGCACAGATATAGAATAACATAATTTGTTCAAGAACTAGTGAACTTGGTAACAGCCTTGGTACCCTCAGAGACAGCATGTTTGGCCAATTCTCCGGGCAGCACAAGTCTGACCGCCGTCTGGATTTCCCTTGAAGTGATGGTGGGTTTCTTGTTGTAGCGGGCAAGTCTAGAAGATTCCTGGGCAAGCTTCTCGAAGATATCGTTGATGAAACTGTTCATGATGCCCATGGCCTTGCTGGAGATTCCAATGTCAGGGTGAACCTGCTTCAGAACCTTGAAGATGTAGATCTTGTATGTCTCCACATTCTTCTTGTTTCTCTTCTTCTTCTTATCACCTCCAGCTCCTCCCTCCTTCGGAAGCTTCTTTCCTGCCTTCGGCTTCTTCTCCGCCGGAGCCTTGTCTCCCACCGTCGACTTCTTCTCCTCTGCCGGCTTCTTCTCCGCTGGCTTCTTCTCTGCCTTTGGTGCCATAACTAGTGCAGAACTTGTGCTCTGTAGAAATTTAGGGTTTCGAATTGGGATTCCAAAAGCTTAGTTGAAAAGCAATTGAAGGTGTGAATGAAGTGAGTTTGCAGGGATTGTAAATATAGGGAAAGGTTTTGGGGTTCTGATTGGCTACTGGGCTTTGGCGCGGATTGATGAGCTGGCATTTGATGAGTCTATTGTTCAACGGCTGAGATGTTCTTTTGGCTTTTCAGTTTTCCTTCAGCGCCTAAATTTATTCTTGTCCCGCTACTACCTTTTATGATTGAAAAATGAAACTTCCTTATCATAAAACAAACATTGAGTAGATTTTGTTTTACGAAATTTCGTTCCTACGTAATAAAAAAAAAAAATATATATATATATATAACAAAGTTAACAACTATTCTTCTATCAATATTACATACTATTGAATTTTTTCCATTATAAAAAATTGTTTTAAGAAAAAATTTATCTAATTTTATCATTCTCCCATCTTTCAAATACTATATTTTTATGATGATAAAAGCAATTTATTTTCCTTTTAAATGTACATATTAAGAATAAGAATTACTAATTATGATTTTTAAAATAATATTAAATTATTTTATTTTTGAGAGAATTATTAATTTTTAATTTCATAGTCAACATTTTTCAAATTAAAGAAAGGATATGACGATGTTTTCGTTAAGGAGGAGGTTCTTAGTTTAACGAAAATTTGATTTAGTGATTAGAATGTAAAGTTCTTCCATAAACCAATCATAAAATAATGAAAGGAAAAATAAAATCATGCTTTATTTCTTACTAATGAATTATGATATACTATTCCGTCGAATTCATAAGAGTATGCTAATACGTTGATTTTACAAGAGGGAAATACGAGGTATTATAGGAATTTCTTTAATTTAGATATATGATGCAAATAAACCACGATTCAATTTTCTATCCTTATGAGAAATTGAGACTTACCTATCTTAATAGACTTACACAGGTTATTAAGATTGAGTGGAGTGGAGGAAGAAATGGAATCTCTCACCACTAAGGACTAATTGATGGATGATTGTAACCACATTTCATGATTTATTTGCATCCTAGTTTGAAAAGTTAGAATCAAACAGTTTTGTATTTTTTTATAAATTTTTACCACATAAAGTAAGATATTATAATGAATAGGTAAACAAAAGAAAATTTTATATAAATAATGTGATTTTATATCATTATTACGAAAACATGTAAGTTGAAAATCGTGTTATAAGGGTATGATTTCATTCTTCTGAAGTTGTTTTAAGGTTAGTTGAACTTTCTTCTGATTAAATAAATGTACTTAAATTGTTATCATCCCTCGTGATTTTGGTGAAAAAAATATATATATAAAAATTGTATTATGTGAATACGATTGTGATTAAGATTTAAAACTTGATTAATTTTTGGAAAAAAAAATCAAGTGAAGTTGTTATAGTCTATGATCACTTTAGTTTAATTTTTTTTAATTTGCATAAAATAATAAAGAATATGATCTGATAAAGGACAAGACACAACTAGGACTCAGATAAGGAAAATAACTCCAACACATAACAACAACATGAGAACAATAACTCACATGGAGTAATTCTAACTCATATTTTACACTATACTCACTATATTTTTATGTTTTTAATGACTTGAGCGTCGAAGTATCTTCTGTAGGTGGAACTCCCTCATTTCTTTATAGTCAATTTATGAAGCTTACAAGAATACGATCCGATGACCATCTCGGAGTTTAACTGACTTTAACTACATACTCTGACTGAGAGACATCTCTCTTGGCCAGAACATTGGCGCCACCGTAGGGCTAGATAAATTTTTTCTTACCTCCACAAGACAACACACACCACCAAACCATTTCCCCTAGAAACCACACTTTGTTTGCCAAAGGTACGTTCCGATCACAATTTCCACAATGGTGAGTAATTTTTGTTTGTCTTGCTTACTCTTTTAATACTCTCTAGTGTTAATTTTGTTATATTCAATTTATTACTCTTTTATGCAATAAAAATTATTTTTATAAAGCTATGTTAGTGTTTGATAATTGTCCCACCTTTTAAATTTTGTTTTATACTTTACTATTTTCATGATAGTGACTAAGGATTGGTTAAATTTTATGAGAAGGATAATCATAAATATTTGGAACGTTCAAATCACTCTGGTTAATAATAAAAATTATTTTCATGGATTCAGCTATGTTATTATAATGGATAGAAAGTTTATTAAATTAAAAAATATTGAATTTTAGGAACTACGTTATAAAAAATGCAAAGTATTTATGATTTTGAACATTTTCTCCTACCATGACCATTATGCTGGAGAGAACATGGAACGTGGCTAATCAATGTTTTTATTACAGTTAATTAAATATTTAAATTTGTGTTTATATATTCATTTGGTTGTGATACAAAATTATGTTTTTTTTTTTAGGTTTTAATTTATTTATAATTGATTCGAAATAGAATAAATTGAATGGACGTAACTTACCATTTTATGATATAAAGTTGTTAAGAACAGAGAATGCAATAAAAAAACCACACACCAGTCTTAATTGGGTAGGGTGCCGACCTCGCTTAGTCCAAATCAATGAAGACCATGTATAGGTCTTAACTTAACATGAAGAAAAAACAGCATATCAGTCTTAACTGGGTGAGGTGCCAACCTCGTTCGATCCAAAGCAATGAAGGTCATGTATAGGTCTTAACCTAACATGAAGAAAAAACCACAAACCAGTCTTAACTGGGTGGGGTGCCGACCTCATTCGGTCCAAAGCAATGAAGACCATGTACATGTCTTAACTTGACGTGAAGAAAACTCATCCACAAGTCTTAACTTGGTATGGTGCTGACCTTGTTCGATCCAGTTTAAATTTACATTGTAGGTAAAGGAAATGTTGACCTACCAGGTGAAGGAAACGTCGACCTCGCTCGATCTAGTTTGCGAAGGAAATGTCGATCTCACTCATTCTAGCTTATAAGTTTTAAATTGTATCTATAATAAGTAATGGAAATGTCAACCTGCTAGGTGAAGGAAATGCCGACCTTGCTCGATCCAGTTTGTGAAGAAAATGATGATCTCACTCGGTCCAATTTGTGAAGCAAATACCGACCTCGCTCGGTTCGGTTTGTGAAGCAAATGTCAATCTCACTTGTTATAGTTTGTACATTTTAAATCATATCTATTGCATGCAAAAGAAGTGTCGAGTCCAAGATCAATCCATTATCTAAAGTCAGTTGAAAGGTGGAATCAAACAATACCAACGAACTTATCAGCCTCATTGGCTTATGTCTAAGGCTATGGAGCTGTGAGGTCATGGGTCGAACCCAATAATAGGGTGAAAGCGGATCTGATACCGATTTTTGAATTTAATGGTTATGAACTTATTAGCCTCATTGGCTTATGCATGAGGCTAGAGGACTGTGAGGTCATGGGTCAAGCCCAATCATGTGATGAAATGATCTTAATGTCAATCTCTAAAATTAATGAAAAAGATCCCATTTATTTGTCATAAAGAGATGATGACATTAATTATGGAGATTGACTGTGTTATACGAGATTGTAATTAATTTGGGGATATAGCTCAAAACAAAACCAAATACAAGAAAAAAAAGGGGGAGAGCACTATCCTGTATAAGGAAAATAAGTTGACCTAAAACAATTACTCACAATGAGTAATTCCAACTCATATAGTCTACTATACTAATAAATTAACTTTAGTTAAGTTAATTCATTGAAAACTAAAAAACATGACCTATTTTTAAAAAATACTATCCTATATTAATTATAAAAATTATTTTTGTTCATTTGTTTTTTTTAATATATTCTTAAAGTTTGTATAAGGACTCTAAACACGGGAAAATCCCTCCATTTACACTATGTTTTGATAAGGTGGTGCATTGTTGATGGAGACCGAAGTGAGGGTGTATCCCTTTGCTTATGTGAATGTGGAGTGATATGGGGCGTGAAAGTGGAGTGATATGGGGCGTGAAAGTGGAGGGATGGGAGAAAGTGGTTCTTCTCACCTTTGGGGAGATTTATGAAGGATTAAGGATTGAAGACAAAGCCACGGGACATGATTACATTACATTTGTGTCCTTTAATTACTTTATCCCAACAATTTATCAGTTTATTTTCTAACTTTTAAAACATAACCAAATTTTAAAAATAAGAAGATAAATAAAATTAAATAATTTTCAATTCTAAAAAATAAAATTGTGAATATAAAATATAAATATTTTAGTGTTATGTTTTATTTACATATTTGATTAACAATCCTATGTGATATAAAATAATTAAAATTATTTAAACAAGAATTTTCCAAAATATATTAATTATATTACAAAATAAAAAATAAAAAATATACTTATGATAAAAAAATATAAAATATATTTATTTTATTATAAATATATTATATATTAATAAAATTAATTGTATTATGAAATTCAAACATTTTTTAAAATTTATAATATGAAAATTTATTTTTTTTACGCATAATCAATTATGTAGTATGTTACAAATAAGATATAATCGATTAGTATGTTATGAATGAGACATAAATGACTATTCACTAGTTTTAAAGGCATAATCAATTATGTAATATGTTATAAATGAGACATAATCGATTATTCACTGATTTTGATGGCGTAATCCATTATGTAGTATGTTATAAATGAGACATAATTGATTATCATATGTTGCATGTTTTTGGATTTGTGTTTTTGTTTTTTTTATGAAAATAGTTATATTTTTTAGTAGTATGTGTAAATAAGTGTAAATATTGAATTCATTACTATCATAAAAAAATTATTATACAATGAATAATATTATTTAAATTCAATAGAAAATTATTTTCTAATTATATTTTATAAAATTATGAATATTTAAATTATTTATTCCTATTTAACAATTTTAATTTTTTACATATATTGATAATTTTCCATCTAATTTTGTTTATAATTTGTAATATCGTACAAATATGAATATCAAAATATTATTTTTAATGCAAACTCAATTATTTTAAAATAATTTTGTATTTTTTTGACAAATTTACATAATTTGTATTTTTTTTCAAAAGTCAGTTCCTACATAATTTTGAAAATAATATTTTAATTACAAACAATTAAAATGCACAAATAAATAAATTGTTTTTTAAAGTTATTTTAAATATAATAGTAAATTTGTATATACTTAGATAGTATGGTTGGTATGATAACTTTCCATGTTTTGACAATGTTATGTAGCTCTTATTTTTTTAAAAAAGTTATTCAATGGTACCAAAAATTATTTACAAAAATACCTCATATTTCATTATTCAAATATTTTAAAAGATAAGTGTAAATTTATAATCTTACATTTTACATATTTAAAAAAATAAAATAAAATACATTCATAATCATCACATCACTTATATATCTGAATACTTTTTTCTTATCACTTATATATCTGAATACTTTTTTCTTAAAAAGTCACTTTAACATATTTCAATTAAAACATACTCACTTTTTTTACAAGTTTCACTCACATCCCCACACTTTCACTTTCCAATCCAAATACACTATTAACATTTCTATTTAGTATGCATATTAATATAATATTTGAAATAATACAATACGTAGTATTAGAATTTGGTTATAGCTTTCATATTAAAGGAAGGTCAAAGAAAAAAAAAGTAAAAAAATTACAAATTTTTAAAATTTGAAATTTAACGCATTTAATCCACTCGTGGTGAGTTAGACAAACTTATTGAGTTGGATTCCCACCAAATAGTTTTGGAGTTAGGTATCCCATTCTGACATCATAGAATGATTTATTGAAAATTAAACTCAAATTCTATAAAATTTAATTGAATTGTTTTCTACACTTGTACATATTTATATAGAATTTTCTCACATTAAATAATTAGTGAAACAATTGTTTTTTGAAATTTCTCACATTAAATATTTAAATAAATGAATAAATTTAGCAAAACTTTTAAATATGTGAAACAAAAACTATAACAAGTATAATGAGAGTTATATTTCTTTTATGCTTGACTTATACAAAGAAATAAACCCCTTCCCTCACCAATCTCCATGTAGACAATTAAATTAGACATTAATACTCATCCCAAAATATAAAGAATTTAATATTATATTTTAAAATCACAATGAGGAATTCTTAACATTTAATTTTAAAAAGAAAATAAACTACTTTTATCATTGTTAATATAAAATATTTTAAAGAGGGGATAAAATAACAATTTGATAATATATCTTTTATTTTGAAATATAAAATTGTTAAACGCGTAACAATGGTATAGTGGAAAGAATTCAATAATAGGGAATCTTGAATGAAAAATAGTTTTTTGATTTGTTATATTGTTTTATTATATAGGAATGAATTTTCTTAAAACAAATAATATTTACATTTACATAGATATACATTAAAAGGATAACTTTGATATGCACTCGTTTGTTTTGTGATATGGAAGTGTTTCCTTTCCTTTCAATATTAAAAGGTAGTAGCCGCCAGCAAGAATAAATTTAGGCGCCAAAGGAAAACTGAGAAGCGAATCTCAGCCGTTCATCAACAGGCTCATCAAAGCGCCAGCTCATCGATCCGCACTAAAGCCCAGTGGCCAATAAGAAGGCCAAAACTTTTTCTATATTAACAATCCTTGTACGCTATCATCATTCACAACTTCAATTGCTTTTCCTTTTAGTTTTTGGAATCCCAATCCGAAACCCTAACTTTCTAAATTCTGCACTAGATATGGCACCAAAGGCAGAGAAGAAGCCAGCGGAGAAGAAGCCCGCGGAGGAGAAGAAGTCCACGGTGGGAGACAAGGCTCCGGCGGAGAAGAAGCCTAAGGCAGGAAAGAAGCTTCCGAAGGAGGGAGGAGCTGGTGGTGATAAGAAGAAGAAGAGAAACAAGAAGAGTGTGGAGACATACAAGATCTACATCTTCAAGGTTCTGAAGCAGGTTCACCCTGACATTGGTATCTCCAGCAAGGCCATGGGCATCATGAACAGTTTCATCAACGACATCTTCGAGAAGCTTGCCCAAGAATCTTCTAGACTTGCCCGCTACAACAAGAAACCAACCATCACTTCACGAGAAATCCAAACTGCGGTCAGACTTGTGCTGCCCGGAGAATTGGCCAAACATGCCGTCTCGGAGGGTACCAAGGCTGTTACAAAGTTCACTAGTTCTTGAACAAATTGTCTTTTCTCCTGACCTGTGTTATTGGTCCCCTATGTTTGTTAACTGTACCTGGTGGATCTAATGTTCTGTTCTTAGATTTTAATAGTTAGGTTGTTAGTTCAAATTGAAGAAATGGGATTGTGACATCCTTTGTGCATTGAAATGATCAAATTAATCCTATAGGAGCCTTTGAAATCAACTCCTGTCTACATGTTCTACAATTTATTAGGTTTATTGAATGATGTCTCCAAAGAAATTGATTCTTATATTAATTCACACAGTTTAAAAAACTTTCGATTGATTCTTTATTTTACAAAAGGACTTCTGCCTTTTTTTTTTTATCTTAGATATTGGATCAGGGATTAAGTTTGTTAGCATCTAAAATATCTGATCTGTATAATTTCATAAACTAGTCTAGGAATTCATTCATTGTACCAGCGATATGTAAGAATTCAATCTTTGCACAAACAATTTGACTTTCCCAGAAGAGCCAAGACACATGTTTAGTTTAGTTTAGTTTGAAGGTGTGAAGTGCTATTTATCTGCATTAGAATTTGTAATTCAAAGAGATTTGGTCCTCTTGCTAGTCACTCAGAAAATAATCATTCCATTTTCTAACATCGGCCAATTCATGTAATGGTCAAAATATATTAAGAAACTTTTAAGTTACCTATTATAATGATTATTTGCTGAATAGCTTAACCGATTTTAAGTGCATATGAAAATAGAATGGGAAACTAAATGTGAGTTTAAAACTGTTACTGCCAGTGCACAGTCCTTATCATTTGGTTACCAGTAACATTTTACGGCAGAAAATAAAATCAAACAGGAGACGCACTGAGCCGCAAGTTATATAGTCTCAATGATCTTATATTAATATTGTTGTTACTAGTTTCCAAAACCACACACTTACATCTATCAAAAAATAAGATTAACTCGGGCGTATAAAATTGCAGTGTCCTAAGAAATTTGGGCATCATGTACAAGTCCTCAGAATATAACATTCTTTCTAATAATAATGGGACAACAGAACTAACAAATCTTAAAACCAGAATAACTCCGAAATATACAGCAATTCAAGTCGAGGAACACGAGAACAACCATTCAAATCATCAAAACAAATTGAGAAAATCTAAAACGCCCTTAAATAATAAACCTACATTGAATGACTAAACTTAAAAGCTTAGAGTATAGATAGACTTCAAGTATCAAAAGGAGAAAGTTAATATGCTGCAACCATGAACTGTGCAATGAATTGTTTGACAGACTTGGTCCCTAGCGTTTGTGTGCATAACTAACCCGAATGCGTCTGCCATCCAGTATCTGTGAAAGAATAAGGAACAAGATCCATACATAACAATGTGGGTTGACATAGAAGGAAACTTCTTTAGCCAACAAGTCCGCATATTTTCAAAGTTTGTGATATAAAAGAGTGAATTCATCTTAAACAATTAGGAGAAATGAAGACAATTAAGACCTGGCCATTCATTTCTTTGCGAGCTGTAGCAGCTGTAGTTTCAGAAACAAACCGCACCAATCCATAACCTCTTGATTTCCCAGTCACGTGATCACATATTACTCTAACTGCAAAAAGAAAAATAAAAGAATTCAGAGCAATTGCGGCATAGTTGCATGACCAAATTGGCAACAAAAATAAGAGAAAAATATCTTAGGTTTAACCTTCAATGATTTCACCATGCTGCTCAAAGGCATCTCTCAGAATCGGTTCATTGGTATCCCAGGAAAGCCCTTCGTCCCAAAACAAAACCAAAAAACTCCCAGTCAAAATTGAACATTTAGCTGAACTATCAGAACTCTAAAATGGAGCAATTAATATTAGGTTTTAAAAAATAAAGTAGAGATGAAAGAAGTTAGAGAAAACCTGCGACAAACAAGTTGGCTGATGAATGATGACGCACACACAGAAATCTAGATAAGGGGAAAAGAAGAGGGTTGCCTTTCGCTAATGCACTGGTTATTTGCATAACTGTGAACTTTCAATTGATATCTTAAACACATTAAAGTGTTTTTCGCAGACTTGGAAAGATACAACAAGCTGTTTTCACATACATTTCTACTAAGCCATTCTGTTCCTTACGAAATGAAATACTTTCTGCTATGACGACTAAGTGAAAAGGAGGACTACAAATTCGCTTCTTGGTCCTCTGTGTTACTTCTAATCTCAGCTGCAAGTATATTCCTGCAGCTAAAATAAACTCAATTAAAAATGTGTGTTCGTTTTGTTAATATCCATAAAAAAATTAGCAATTACATAGGGTTCCACTATTTACAAGACTTCAATATAATTAAGCAATCCAAGTAGACTAATTGGTCCATAAGAAAAATGTAGCAATTAAATCCTTTAACAGAAAAATGAATGAAAAGTAGTAATTTGAATGAATATTCCTACCTACTAAACATCGTTCTTAACCTGTTCATAGCATTCTGGTGTGTTTCGTATTGCATGGATCAACTTGATGGCAACAACACATTGATATAAACACCCATGCCAATTGTCATACCATAAGCAAATAGACATCCAAGATCACACAACAGAGTGAAATAACTTTCATTCTATAAGGAATAATTATCTTAAATGGTGAATAATGAATTGAGGGAAAGGAATCGCAGGTTTGCAACCAATGAAACCAACAATAGCATATCAGTAATTTGATGCAGAAAAAAAGAGAGTATACTATAGGGTTGTGAGCATTCTAACTGAAACAATTAGACTCGTTTATAATCCTTACAGATTGTGTTTGTTTGCTCCAACTTAAATACAGTAATGCTACCTTAGTAGTTTAGACATGTGTGTTTCCACAGACATACACAAAATTATAATAACAAAGAAAAGAAAAATAAAATTCAAAGAAAGACAGAAACATAGATGCAGTTAGTATTTTATCAAACACCAAAGCTTTAAAGGAAGTTTAATTAGCCAAGCATAATCAATCCAATGCAATTAATGATCAGAATCAAACAATTATTGAATAAGATTACCAATTCAAACTCAAATTCGCTTCCTCCCGCACTTGTCTGTAAGAACCCTGCAATTCCTTCTCCCTATATCCTCCTGCACATCCACTCACGATGGTGGGTCAAATTGGTCTTCTGCATCGATCTAAGAGGTTGATTTGAGAGAATAATGTTGAGGATTTACAGACATGGGATAAATGAACAAAACCCCTTTTTCTTCGAACAACAGAGGCGGCGATGGTAAGTGGAGAAACGCTATAATTCCACCGGTTAAGTTCAAGAGCTTCAACTGCTTCTGAATTTCACCTACCCCAATAACCCATCATACCACATTGGTCACTGGTTTTTACATTCCATAAAAATTTAACTTTATCTTCGTTTTTCACGTTTTGAAAACCCACTTCAAAAACGACAAAAACAAAGGAAAGATAAAATTTTATGGGAGTGTAAAAAGAAATATTCCACCATATTTTTCAATAAAAGTACGATATTTTAAAAATTGAATTATTCATTCAATCAGTCAAGAATGTAGTTTAAGATTTGGACCAATATTATTAAAGTAGTAATAATAAGAAAATAGATTTAAAAGTATGGAATATCGTAAATTCATAACACTAACGATTAAATAAAAAAATTTAAGTAAATTTTGAATAAAAATATTCATAAATATTTAGTGTAAATTTTAATAAAATACAACGATATTAATAATAAAAAAAATTACATATACAATAATAAAGAAAATGAGAAATTGTGAATAAGATTGATTCATTTTGATTTTCAAAAATTGTGAATAAGATTACTTCTTTCACTTCCCATCTTATACGTGCTTACTCTCCCACTTTTTCAACACCTGTTAATTCTTTCTTTCCAAAACTAACTTTCTCACATTTATTCTTATTTATCATCCTTTTCTTCATTTTCATTAAGTGACATTTTCTTCATATCTTAAACAAATAAGTATGGCAACAATGTAAAAAGATTGAGTTAATTACAAAAAGTAGTTTTTTTAGTATATAAAACATAAATAATGAACACTAATTTTTGGAATGTGGCAAAAATACTAACTACATCTTACACCTAATCTTTGTAGCCTAACTATTCCTTGCACCAAATGATTTGTGTCTGCACCAGATTCAGTTTTTAATTTTCAAACTTATCCTTCGTTTCATAAGTAAAATTTTGTCTTCCAAAAATGAAATTTCAAAATAAAATTGGAAAATCAAAATCTCCTTAAAAAACAGTTTTGGAATACAAAACCTACATACCCAAACAAATTTTCCAGAAAATGATTTATGGAATCCAGAAAAATGTTCAGGGAAAACAAATCTAGAAACCTATTTTTCTAACATGTATTTTAATTCGTACTCCCTCTTATCTAAAAGCATTTTTGTCATTTCAAGTAACATAAGGTATAAGGTGCGAACAATTCATGGTGCATAAAGTAATTGGCATCTTTGTAATGTTGAAATTCTATTTTAACTTTTTTTAATTATTATTATGATTGGTGTATGTATTAGAGCAACTATGGTTGGTTTATGGCCTATATCAAACGTTGGTTTGAAACAAGTCAAAGTGGAGAATCCATGATTAACTATTATCTGTTGTAGAAACAAAGGCTTTAGCTCCATAAAAGTTCATTGTTGATTCATATATGCCGTTAATAGCTTCATAAGAATTAATATAAGTACAATCTATCTGTGAGACTTTTCCAAAATATCCTTAAGTCTGATCATTTTATCCTTTACTCCATAATGTGAGTGATTTATAAAAGATTTATCATAACTTATATACATATGGTCAGTTTGTAAAAAGTGGATGGCGATTCAAAAAAATGAAGTTTTCTGAAATCTCGAAAACATGTTGCAGGTTTGGGTGAATAGATGTGGCGATCAATCTATATAAACAGATATATTTATCTTTTTTGGTTTATATTTCCCAGAATGATAAATCAAAACATGTCATACCTAATGCTCATTTTACTTTACCATAAAAAAGAAATGCATAAAATACAATGATACAGGCAAATTGAGGCACCAAAATTTAAATTTTGAAATCTTACACTCAACATCAGAAGTTTAACAAATTCAAATCTTCATTGCAATAAAATTTTATAGGAAGGTGGAATATAGGACCAACTAATACACCTTACAGCATTTACAGGTGTACAACAACCATTCGTCTATGAAGTCACAAAAGTAAAGGTGAAAAGAAGATTCAAGAGGATGAACAACCTCAAAAACTTAACACATCTCAATCTAGCCAACTTCAAAAACATTGACTTATATTTCACATTCCTGATTCGCTCATCAATGAGGTCCAAATACTTGAACAAATCTACACAACTATTTCAACTTTTATCATAAAGCTTGTCAAAAGGAAATGGAAAATATAGACACAAGTTCATTTCAAAAGATTCTATAGCATCAATTTAGTCATTTCAATACACAAAAGGATGTGCACAATCCTATTCCTTCAATTTAAAGATCCACTAACTACAACAAAAAAAAAAAACATAAGGGACCAAGGGCACAGATCAGCAATAAGATGTCTTGTTCAAGAACTAGTGAACTTTGTAACAGCCTTGGTACCCTCCGAGACGGCATGTTTGGCCAATTCTCCGGGCAGCACAAGTCTGACCGCAGTCTGGATTTCTCGTGAAGTGATGGTTGGTTTCTTGTTGTAGCGGGCAAGTCTAGAAGATTCTTGGGCAAGCTTCTCGAAGATGTCGTTGATGAAACTGTTCATGATGCCCATGGCCTTGCTGGAGATACCAATGTCAGGGTGAACCTGCTTCAGAACCTTGAAGATGTAGATCTTGTATGTCTCCACACTCTTCTTGTTTCTCTTCTTCTTCTTATCACCACCAGCTCCTCCTTCCTTCGGAAGTTTCTTTCCTGCCTTCGGCTTCTTCTCCGCCGGAGCCTTGTCTCCCACCGTTGACTTCTTCTCCTCCGCGGGCTTCTTCTCCGCTGGCTTCTTCTCTGCCTTTGGTGCCATATCTAGTGCAGAATTTGGTACTCTGTAGAAAATTAGGGTTTCGAATTGGGATTCCAAAAGTTAATTGAGAAGCAATTGAAGGTATGACTAAGGTGACCTTCCAGAGATTGTAAATATAGGGAAAGGTTTTGGGATTCTGATTGGCTACTGGGCTTTGGCGCGGATTGATGAGTTGGCGTTTTGATGAGCCCATTGATCAACGGCTGATATGTGTTCTTTTCGCTTCTCGGGTTTTAGACACCTAAATTTTAAGCCTGAAAGGAACACAGCATTGAAACAGAAACTTCAGTGTCAGAAAATGGAGTAACGTTTCTCTTTTTCCTTTCATCGATGTAAATATTATTTGTTTTAAGAAAATTCATTCCTATTTTATGAAATAATATAACAAATCCAAGAACTAATTTTCTTTCAATATTATTACCTATTTCTTAATTGTTTTCCTTACAAAAATATATATTATCTAATATTTTAAATATTTTTATTTCAAAACAAAAATATATATTATCTAATATTTCCTTCACCCATCTTAAAAACATTATATTTTGATGATGATAGAAGTAAATTACTTTTTTAAAAGTAAATATTAAGATTTTGGAAAAAGTTATTTTTTTTTTTTTAATTTTGATTGCTAACATTTTTTTTTTTAAATTGAAGATTGAATATGAAAATATTTTCATTTGTTTTGTTTAACCAAATACAGATTTTTTTTTCCACATGCAACATAATATGATAAAAGGGAAAATAACATTTATGGTTTAATTTTTACTCAATTAATTTTTTTATATAAATTTATATATTTTAATTAATTAAAAATCTATCATTTTTAATTAATTTTTATTGAAAATTTTGTCTGATTGAATTTATTTTTTAATTAGGTCTACGTTGTAGTTGTTTTACGTTATTTTATAATTAATTTGATTTTTATTTTTGTATTTAATTTATAAAATAAAATTATTTTATAAATATGATTAAGGTTTTAATTTTCTTTTACTTTTAAATTTTGTAATATTTTATTTTAAAATCAAACGGTCATGACATTTAATAACAAATATTCAATTAAAAGTATAATTTTTTTTAACATTAAAATAAATCTTTTATAAACTTAATTAAAATTATTTAGATTTATGATAACTTAAAATTTAATTAAATTTGTAAATTTTATAAAAAAAAACACAAGGGTGTGAATGAAGTGAGTTTGTAGGGATTGTAAATATAGGGAAAGGTTTTGGGGTTCTGTTTGGCTACTGGGCTTAGGCACGGATTGATGAGCTGGCGTTTTGATCAGTCCGTTGATTAACGGCTGAGATGCTCTCTTCACTTCTCCGTTCTCTTTAGACACCTAAATTTTAAGATTGAAAGGAACATAACTTAAAAAGAAAAACTTCAGTGTCAGAAAACAAAGGAGAATATATCAATGTTTTCCTTTTTACTTTCATGGATGTAAATATTAAGAAAATTAATTTCTATTTTATAAAATAATATAACAAATCCAAGAACTAATTTTCTTTCAATATTACCTATTCCTTAATTGTTTTCATTACAAAATTGTTATGAGTTTAACAATTTTTATCTCAATTGTTATGTTTTCATTACTGTTTAAAAGTGATTGAAAATTTGGTTTAAGAACGTGGTAAAAAAATCTAAAACTTCTATAAGTAATTTTTTTATTGAAGTATGTTAACGATATCTTTTATCACCATATCTAATAAAATGGATCAGATTAATGGTTTAGATAAATTGACTAACTAAATTTCAAAAATATATAAAATTTACATATTGTAAGCAATATTAGACTATAGATGATAATTTCCAATAGTAAATAATACAAATATAATTAAAATGTCAAATACATGTAAATAAAAATCGTAAAGAAACTAAGCATTTAAATTATTTGAAAGATTTAAGATTCAAAAGGAGAATGTAACACCATTTTGTATTTTTTTAAAATAAACAAAAGGGACAACCAGCAACAACTTCACATGATCTCATCCATGTGACATGTTAAGTCAGTTGAGTTTTTTTTCATAAACGACAAAACTTCAACTTTTTTATCCCAACCAACTTAAATTTGTGGTCAGCCGAAATGGCTCAAGAGTCCACCCTTTGCATACACTTGAATTTTACCTTTCGTGTTTTGAGATAAACTTCTTATTCATCACTTCATTCTTTCATTATAGTCAAAATGTTTCGATAGTTCTTAACACTCTTCTTTCATGAGAGGTTTCCTCCCTTGAGGGTAATCCTTCTAAAGCTTCCATCCCTGCACTGCACTCTCTCTATATAGTTATGATAATAATTCATTTTGAGAAATTAAAGTAAACCCTACTCAAGCCGCAGTTGATTTGGCTTTCCCTACTTCTAAGTTTGTTGAGGAGATAGAGATAACAAAGTCACAGGAAAATGATAAAAAAAACTACCTCTTTTTGACTTTCGCCCAAGGATTATTCCTATGTAAAGGAGAGTCTCTTCAAAAAAACCAAGAGCCACAACATAGTTTATTGTTTTGAATTTGTTGGATTCTTTCAGGTTCAGAATTTGTGGCTTACTATGACTGATATGAGCATTTCTATAAGTGATCTACTCGTCCATACTAGCCTTTTCTGAATATCAGATTTTAACATCTTCCATACACAAACTTGATACAAATTCCTGTAACTAAGGTTGAAAATATCCTGTTTTCGACATTTATAAGCTTAAATAACAAACAATAATAACTCTTAATCAGGCTACATATATATCATACTTACATTTCAAAATCCAGTAACAATTCTATCAGCAACAGCTTCCCATAATGAACCACAAAAAGCAAATTTTGCAATAGGTTGCACCGGTGAGGTCCAAATACTTAAAAGACAAAACAATCATTTGAATTTTGTCAAAAAACTTGTCAGAGCAAAGTTAACAGATAACAATGGTTATTAGATAGCAGTAGACAAAAGTTGATTTCGAACACTTCTATTGGTCAAATCAATCTCAATACACAAAGGATGTGCACAATCTGATATATTCAATTTGAACTAAAAACTACAAACCTAAGAATTTAAATCTAGAAACAGAATATTAGATCCACTAGCTACAACTACCAAACATAGGAAGACCAAGTTCATAGATCAAACAAGCTACTTTGTTCAAGAACTAGTGAACTTAGTAACAGCCTTGGTACCCTCAGACACAGCATGTTTGGCCAATTCTCCGGGCAGCACAAGTCTGACCGCAGTCTGGATTTCCCTTGAGGTGATGGTGGGTTTCTTGTTGTAGCGGGCAAGTCTAGAAGATTCCTGGGCAAGCTTCTCGAAGATGTCGTTGATGAAACTGTTCATGATGCCCATGGCCTTGCTGGAGATACCAATATCAGGGTGAACCTGCTTCAGAACTTTGAATATGTAGATCTTGTACGTCTCCACATTCTTCTTGTTTCTCTTCTTCTTCTTATCACCACCAGCTCCTCCCTCCTTCGGAAGCTTCTTTCCTGCCTTTGGCTTCTTCTCCGCCGGAACCTTGTCTCCAACCGTCGACTTCTTCTCCTCCGCCGGCTTCTTCTCCGCTGGCTTCTTCTCTGCCTTCGGTGCCATATCTAGTGCAGAATTTGATGCTCTGAAGAAAAATAGGGTTTAGAATTGGGATTCCAAAAGCTTAATGGGAAAACAATTGAAGGTGTGAATGAAGATAGTGAGCAAGGATTGTAAATATAGGGAAAGGTTTTGAGGTTCTGATTGGCTACTGGGCATTGGCGCGGATTGATGACCTGGCGTTTTGATGAGTCTGTTGTTCAACGGCTGAGATGCTCTTTCTTCTTTTCCCGCAAAATTAGATTGTTCTCTTCTTTTCCTTTATCAGTTTTTCCTTGGGCGCCAAAATTTAGTCTTGCGCGGCTATTAATGAGCGCATATAAAATTTATCCTTATAAATATTCGTTTTAAGAAAAGGCATTCATGTCTCATAAAAAATCTGACAAATTCAGGAACTAATTTTGGAATAATTTTAATTTTTAATCTTTAATTTTATAATCAGCATCTCTTTAAATTGCAAAGAGAATATGATGGTATCGTCACAACGAAAAGTTTTTATTTTTTAGAAGTATAGAGAAAATTTGGTTAGATGACACGAATACGAGGTACTTTCCTACACAAACCATAATATAGAAACAAAAGAAGAAATAAAAATGATGGTTTATTTCTTAATGGTGAAGTTTGGTCTATTAATTTATCAATTTTACAAGAGGGAGTCATGAGGAATTATAATTTTATAAAAAAAAATATATCTATTGCAACTAAATTATTCAAAGGATTAAAGATTAAAGACGAATATATTACATAATCTGTATTCAAGTTTTAAAATATAAAAACGGGTCAACCATTCAACTCAAAATAATTTAACTAAGAGATTAAGTGAATCAGGTCTATTTTGGTTTATAATCGGCAATGCTCTATTTTTTTCAACCCAATTCTACTTGAACTTGTGATGAGTTGGGTTTACTCCTAGGTTTCAACTCATTTTGGCAATCTTGTATAAACTTATATTTTTTTCTTATTTGATTTGCTTTGCTTTGCTACTATCGTTTTTATGCATGGACATCTTTTTTTGAATTGTGAAATTTAAGTATTTTGAGGTATATTTTTTATTTGCAATTTTTTCTTTAATTTTTGGTCAAAATGTTTAAGAGTCTTTATGGAAAAACACCCTTTTTATGGGAGATTTTTCTGAGGCTGATTTTTCCATGTTTCAATAATTTTACATAATTTTTTTTTACTTAATTACTTCTTTCATATTATTGGAAACAATGCTTTAATTATAAATAATTAAAATTTACAAATATATTAATTATATATATTTTTAAATATAAAAGTAAATTTGTAATGTTATTTTTTATCAATTAAAAAACTTAAAATTTCAATCACATTTCTCACATCACTCATAAAACTTTCATATTTCATTTCACTTTTCACTTTATATACCTTAATTCAACAATATCATTATTTTCACACTTTCCTCTTAAATCATTACAGATTTGCTACGGTGAATTCTTCATGCACCTCTATATTTTTTTTGGTAATTCTAACAATATTCTTACGAGTACAATGAAGAGTATTGTGTTTTCTTCTTTTATTTTCAAGTGATGGTGGTTGGTGGTGAACATGAATAATTAAGATAAAAGTGGTGATTTAGATGGTTGTGTTTTTGTCCACTTTTTTTCTTTTTTAAGACACAAAACCTAGAAAAAAAAATTAAGGATGTGCAAAATTGGAGTTCAAAGTTAAAAATAAATAAATTATCTTCGCACTAAAAACATCAAATATAACCAATATTCTTGTCAACCATCTCTCAATATTCACTCAAATAATGAAATTATTCTATAAAATACTGTAACTGTAAAAGAATATAAGTGTTGCGGTTAAAATAGAAATATGAAAGTACGACAACTTAGCTTATTTAAAATAGTGAGTTTATGCTTTATTTAAAATAATTAAAATAAATCTTTCCCAGTTAATACGAGAGGATGGAAAATAATGAATGGAGGTGGAAGAAAAGTTTGTCTTTTATTCTTTCACTTTGGTTATGGTCCTTCTTATTGCAAAACTCTATGCCCAAGATAGAAAGAAAAAGACTAAACCTAACAAAATCTGGTTCAGTCTCATTATTTTTTGTTGATTTTTACCAGATACATTATAATCCATATATCGAAGTCTCGATATCCATTAAAAGTGGAGAAGAAAGTTAATTCCCAACTTTTATTTATTTTTAAGCGTTTCAAACTTTTATTTTGGTAGAATAATCCACATACACAGTACATATATCGCATATCTCGCGAATTAATCACATTATTCTGGGAACCTTAATTTCTAAGTTGCAGAACAGATCAAACTCCAAAAAAAAACATGGCAAAAAACAGTTTAAAAAGAACAAGGGAGAAAACTAGAGTGAGAATAACTACCACTGCAAAAGGGTGTGCAATAGGACATACACACATACAAAATACTTAATTATATAATCTATATTAAGCAACCATAACTTAATCATAACTTAGTACAAGTTCTTTCACGGAGCATACATAGATGAAATCAACATTTTGGAAAACCAAAACCTCATAATTTCTTGGGAAAATAGAAGGTTAGAGGAGGAGCAAGGAGCATCCTTCACATCCTGTTCCTAAAGGGTGTCATGCCAAAGGATCTTCAGTTGCCCAAATGATCAAACAAGTCCAAAGACTTGCAATTGTCATTGGTTGATCACGAATTCAACTCCGTGTCATCTTCCTCGTCTTCACCGTCGTTGATCTCACTCTTGTTACATGCCTCAGTTCCTATCCGAATCAGCATCTTGAAGTTGCAGAACACCCTTTGGAAATTTGGATTTTGAAGTGATGATTGGTGAAAGAGAAGAAGGGAAGGAGAGTTTAATAAAGTATAAAGGTTTGGGTATGGAGAGGGTGGGTGGGGGCATAGGCAGAGGATCTTCTAAGCATATGCTTGGAGCATTAACTTGCTGCCCCATTCTTTTTCACATATGCTTTTGGCATCTTTTCTATCACTAATTAATTACTATACTTCTATTGTTGGATCTGGATGCATGTAATGTACCTAAAGATTGCAGGTAATTGCTTTCTATTTTCTCTTAAAAAATTAGAATGGTCATTGTCTTGGATTTCACTCCATGATTTCTTTTTCCATGTGCTTTAAGATGTAGTTACTTGATTGCTGAATTTGCTTCTTAATTTGTATCTTCAAAAACATAAACATGACAACATGAAAAAGACCAAAAGTGGGTCCTCTCATTTTTCTTTCTAAATAGGAAGGGTATGAAGTCAGGGGTAGGCAATTGATTGGTGTTCAATGACACAGGGTACACACTAGCTGGTTGCATTTAGCCATATTAATGGACAAGTTAATTGATTGTAAAAAAAAAAAAACTAACTTTAAAATTGTATTTGAACAGAATTTAGACACTACTGCTAGGCTAGACAATTTATTCTTCTTCTCTTTTTATTTTTTACTCAACTCTCATTCAATGACTATCTATAATTATTCGATGATTGACTACTTAATGTTTAAGTGTGATTAATATATTGATAAAAACTTACTATTATTATCTAATCATATTTGTTTATTTATAGAGTTTACAATAAACTCTCTTATTAATAAACATGTATTATAATTTAAATAGAATTACTTAATTTATCACATATTTTCTTAATTTATTTTAATTCTCATGATTCGAAGGGATATGATTATTCAAATCCCGACCAATGTAAAAATATATAACTATTGATAAGATAAAAACTTTATTTTCAACTTTCACATAGAATAACATTTAAAAGAAAAAACCTTTAATTAATCCCTTGATTGGACAAGTTTTTAAGTTATTAAGCATATGAAAGTGTAGTTTAAAAACACTGAGAAACACACTTTTTAAGTCAATTATGGAGAATATATATTGATTCGCATCTGGAAAGCAGAAATAAAGCTCAACCAATAGTCCACATTGCTTTTGATTTTGATTTGGGTTTATCGACTAATAAACATTATTTATTCACCAATTGCACTGGAATATCTTTTGCTGGTAATAGGCGAGTACACTTTAAACATCTCATGTTTTATAATACACATTTATTTTATTTTTCAATCTCAAATTTATCAAGGTAGCATAAGATCAAATTATCATATTTTTTAGCTATTGTCTCCCTCTAAATTTAATATTTTTGTTAGAGTTTTATCTATAAAAAATTAAAAATGAATTAAATTAAAAATGTAGGACCTAATTATTTGTTTAAGACAGAAAATGGTATAACTTAGATGAAATATTGATATTTTATTATTTATGTATAAAAATTATAAATAAAATAGTTAATTATTTAAATTTAAGTTTAGAAAAAATCACTATTTTTCAAAATATTTCTTCCACATTCTCTCTATATTTCTAAAATACGTGTTCATCCCTTATTGACCAAAGTCTCCCTTAAAATTCTAGTAAAAAATAGATTAAATATGTTTGATTAAAATTATTTTGGAATAAGTTTTTTTTTTATACTTTTTTTCTAGAGTTAGGTTTGAGAAAGTGAGTATGGTTGCATGTGGGTCTTACAGGTAAAGATGAATCTTTATTAGTTTAATAAGAGATTTTTGTATACATGTTTAATATTTTTGTAAGTAGAATTGTAAGCTTAAACTTAACTTGAGAGTGGTCACAATGATTGATTTTAATTGATTTTATGCAAAGATTGTGTATTGTTTGAACATATTTCGAATGCATGAGTTTAAGAATAAATTGTTTGATTTAAATGAATAAAATCATTGTGTGTTTATCAATTTTATGTTATAATTTTGCATCTGAAATAATTTGGTTCAAGTTGTGGTTATTTTAAGGTAAAATATTCAATGTTGGACATAAAAATGGAGTGGAAACTTAACTTGAACCAATTAGGATACTTTATTTCGTAAAATTTTTGAATTACGCATAGTCTCTAGGTAATTCAACCCTCTTATGTTTTTAATCAAACAAAAATTATCTATTTATGTTATAATTAATCACACTAATTTTTCTAATTTTATTTAAAGTTACAATACTAGTTACAATTTAAATAAAAATTATAAAACTTAAATATGTTTTATTAAAACCACAAACTGAGTGTTTTTTTTATTATTAAAATTAATAAAAAGTTAATACCAATTTAAAACTTGTAAAAGTATGTAAAAGAGACAAGTACCAATTTTAATATTAAAAAAGATGTAAGTGTTACATAATAAATTAAAAAAACTCACAAATTTGTAAAAAGTATAATTTTATAATTTTTTTACTATTTGTTAATTCAGAAAACATTAATATAATAGTAATATACCTTGACTTTAGTTTCTTTATTACTGTTTTTTTGTTACTAATTCATTTCTGTTTAAGAAATTAGTTTGTGAAGCATAGTTTAAAAAAAGGTAAATATAGATTAACAAAAAAAACAACACACCCAAAACGAATAAATATGTATATGTTATTATGAATTTTGCAGTACTTATTACTTTCTATTTTTGAGTATAATTTTAATTTATCATGTATAAAATTATTGTAAAAAATAATATGTCTAATAAGTATTTTTATTAGCACTCATAAAAAAAATAGTATATTATATTTTGTAGGCATGATATTTAATAAAAAGGTTTAATTAGCCATTCAGTTATAAACTTTACATTTTAGTTCATAACTTTAAAAGTTATATAATTTTGTCTTTATAAATACTAATTTAATTATTCATCAATATCTATTATCTAATATTTGTAAACGCTAAAATTAATTACAAATAATGTGTATAACGAGGAAACTAAAAGTAAAAAGTTGTTAATAAATATGGATTAAATAAGTAGTTTTACCTTAATAATAACAAGTATATAAAATTTTGATTACATTAATTATTTTTATTATTATTATTAAAAAAATTGTAAACATACAAACGCAGTAACGTGTTTTCACTAGATATAAACAATTTCTTAGTATTCCTATTTCATTATTAGAATATTCTCATAGTTCAAATAATATACGTTACATAAATTTATTTGATATAATTAAGTTAAATTATTGGCGGAGTTCATGAACAATATATTGCATCTACTTTTGCATAAAATAGCTGTCTATTAAAAATAGCTGTAGTGTATTTTGGGAGATTGATTTTAATTGGTGTTTACATTTTTTTATCATTATCATTATTAATTTGTTTTAATTTTACCTATTTCACTGATAAATCAAATACATTACAAAAATTGATAAAAGAAGTTTGTAAACTTTGGTGAATCTATCATCATATGTAAACAAATTACAATAGTTGAATGTTAAAATATAATGGTTGAAGAGGAAGTTTGCAAACACCATATCTTCTCCAACTCTTCTATTTTCATTTTCATTTTTTAATAAAATAAAATGAAATGAGACAAAATTAAGCACCGGTGTTTTCTCTCTAAAATTTCCGTCTTTCTTCACTTACGAGTTTTGGACGAGATCCCTCTCTCTTCCATTATCGATCTCACCATTTTTCACACTCAACACCATTTTCCACACTCTTCAGACCTGTTCTTCCTTTCATTCCAAACAAAATTACAACTTGAGAGTTGATGGCTGCTCCACCTCCAAGGGCTCGTGCCGATTATGATTATCTCATAAAGCTTCTCTTGATTGGTGACAGCGGTAAACTCTTCTTCTTCTTTTTCAAATTAATTTGTAGGCAAAACAAATGTTGTAAAAGCAAACACAAGGGGAATATGCGATTTCTTTCTAATCATAAATTATGGTTCTTTCACTAGGGGTTCCCTTTTTGTCATTCCACCATTTTTTTGGTATTTTTTTTTTCTATATATTGAATCGTTTAGTTTGGAGTTCTGCAAATGCGTATCTATATTTTACAAATGGGATTGGCGTTAAACCGTGGCAAAAATTGTTCTTTTCATGATCTGGTTCGAGTCAGCATTTGAATTTATTGTTTGTGCTATTGTGCTGCAAATTTTGTGTTGACTTGGGTGGTTATCTTTTGAAATTAGCCTTCCCTTTGATCCATTAATAATTTGTTTAATTCTCAAAATATCGGTTCGCCAAAATAAGCCTTCAATGGTCTAATTGCATCTGCAAGATGTTCTTGTGTTCATGATACCTTTAATTTCCTTTCTCCCAACAAAAGCTAGAGTGATCAGTGTATTTTGATACTGTGAAGGATTTCTATCATCCAATCACAAACTAACTTGTATGACGAGAATGACTATGTGTAATTAGAATAATTGAATACCTCAACATGATTTTTCATACGGTTATAGTATAATGTTTCTTACACTAGTGGTGCTTATAAATTAATCTCCAAAATTATGGCATTTGTTGATGTTTCACAAAGGATTGGAAGTATTTTAGTTGGCATCTTAGTTATCACAATGGAATGATTGTGTAGCTTTTTGTTTGAAACTATATGCAAGCTAACATCTCATGTTTTTTATTTTATTTTTGGAGGTGTTGGAAAAAGTTGTCTCCTTCTGCGTTTTTCTGATGGTTCTTTCACTACTAGTTTCATCACAACTATAGGGTATGTTTTTTACAGCTTAGGAGTAAAACTATAGAATTTTGTTTGCCAGAAGCTTCTCTCTCTAACACCAATAGGCCCACCTTCCTAATGTAGCATTGATTTTAAGATAAGAACCATTGAGCTTGATGGCAAACGGATCAAGCTCCAAATTTGGGACACTGCAGGGCAGGAGAGGTTTCGGACAATTACAACTGGTAAGATTTATGATTTTTACAGGTATTGTTATATTGATTTTAGTATCATTGTATGTGACACTTGGAAATTCGTTTCATAGCAGTTGACATATGATTTGTGGCTCTTCCTGATGTAGGATTTAAAGGTGGTGAAAAAATGGAAAATAGGAGATATAGTATAGAAAAAAAGTCTGGAAAAGAAAGGGAAGTAATCAGTGAAAACATCATAGTTCTTATTGAGTGTGAAATATGATATGTTAGACCATAAAGGCAGCTTATTGTTCTAGTTTGGAGATGATACTTCCAAATCCCAAGGATATGACAAAAATTGGATCCCAGGATATGTATTATTTTTAACCTTAAAATGGTCTCTTGCTATATCTTTTTTATCTCCATTGTTTCTGCTGCATAACTTTTTGTTGGTGAGAAAGTGTCTTGAAGGATAATATAACTTCCATTTAGATTTTTTACTCAAGTTAATTATTAAATGTTAAAGATACAAGAGGCTAGAGCCAACAAGAGTTTATTCAATTTACATGAGATGAATATTACAGAGATTCATTTAGGATATGTGAGTTAGGTTTTGGAGGGGAGTGTAAGGATTGACAAATGTTTTATTTTAAATTAAGATAATAAACAAAAAACTAACGCTTTAAGTTCATGCTAATCTATTACTTTGTTTCTTTTATTTAAAAATAAATAAATTATAGAGTATTGACTAAAAATGAAAAATCTGCCCTCCCTTCCAAAAAACAACTTATAAACTTCCCCTTAGTATTTATTTGTCTACTACCAAGAGTTAAACTTCAGAAAAACCGTCCATTACTGTTGTTTCATTCATGCTACCTTAAATTTTTTGTATTTTTCATTTTTTTTACTATTTTATATATAAAAAACGTACAAGTGGGAGTATTTATCATTTAAGTTTTTGGTATTACTATCTTTTTGTATTTTGTTTTCGCAGCTTACTATCGAGGTGCAATGGGCATATTATTAGTCTACGATGTTACAGATGAAGCATCATTTAGCAGTAAAGTTCTCAACTGTTACTTACGTTCGAAATTTGCAAATCTATGAATAACTCTTCAAACTTTAAATGCTTTTGCATTTGGAATATTCATTCTGCTTCTACATATTTTAGATATCAGGAATTGGATTCGCAATATTGAGCAACATGCTTCAGACAATGTTAACAAAATACTGGTGGGGAACAAAGCTGATATGGATGAAAGCAAAAGAGTAAGATAACCTTGTTGGTCATGTTTGATGAAACCTCTTCATTTCTCTTTCCTTGTACCTTCTACAACTTGAATGAGCAAAGTAAAGATACTTCGAACACCAATTTGATTTGAACAAGAAGGTTGTAGAACTAGGAGCAAAAGGGCTTGGAAAAATAACCAATACTGTTATCAAATGTTCTTCCATCATTGTTATGCAAGTTACAACTTATGATTAAATTTCATCATTGATGGTGTTAGAGAACCTTGTTACTGCAAGTGATTTTTCAACTGTTTAGAAAGGGGTTGAGTTTTGATTTGAGATGCCATATGTGCATGCATGTCAGACTTGAAACGTTTGTGATCGTAATATACCTTCCCGTTTCTTTTAAGGTTGTGCCTACATCCAAGGGCCAAGCACTGGCCGATGAGTATGGAATCAAATTCTTTGAAACTGTAAGTGGTGTGTACCAGAAAATGTGGAAACCCCTAAACTTCTTTGTTATTATGCTCATGAAAAATACCATTGCAGAGTGCAAAGACAAATCTAAATGTTGAGGAAGTTTTCTTCTCAATAGCAAGAGATATAAAACAAAGGTTGGCTGACACGGACTCCAAGGCAGAGGTATTTGAACTTCCTCTCTCAGTACTTTAATGTCTTAATAGTTCCCTCTTCCTCTCTCAAGTTGATATTTTCATTGCAGCCATCAACAATCAAAATCAACCAAGACCAATCAGGTGGAGTCGGGGAAGCTGCACAAAAATCTGCTTGCTGTGGTTGACGACAAATGTTACAAATTGGAGGCAACATTACTCTCCAAGAACATGGGGGAAAAATTACATGTATAATGATCATGATGCTGACTTGCACTCAACCTTGTCATTCTTCATAAATTTGTGTGTGATAAGTAGTGTCTGAACCTTTTATAACAAGTAATCCAAGACTCCATGCATTGTGGAGATTGCATGTCTAACTCTACCTCCAGCTTTCTATGGTGGGGGTCGTGAGATTCATTCAATATTGATTTTTTCCCAATGTATAGATGCAAAGCAAACGACTTCTGCTGGGCTGGAACACATTTTAAAAATTTGTTCTGTCATTATGCACTACAGTGAAATATAAATACAACCTTCATATTAACTACTTAAGGCAAAGTTGTTATTAAAAATATATGAGCCTGGTTGTTTTCAGTGAAAATATAAAGTAAATATTTTACAAAAGTAAAATACGATCGGAAGATTTCTTTTTCTAATATCCGAACTACCTGAGGAATAATTCTGTGTCAAGTACAAGATAAAATCTTAATAACGTCTGCCAAAGATATTACCTAATGGAAGACATAAATAGTAAACAAAATATGAAAAAGATAAACATATTAACTAATTTCGGAGACTGAGTTTATATATATATAAAATATTGAGTTACATAATTAGGTAGTTAATAGTTTTCTGTAAATACCATGGAATACTTACTGATGTATTGAATTGATCCTTTTAAAATTCCCCTTTTATATAAAAAAAATTATAAATTTTAAAAGACAATGAATCTTATGTGGACAAAAAATAAATTAAGAGGATTTTTTGAATTCTAATGAATCTTTGTCGTAAGAATTTAAAATATTTTGAAAGCAAAGCATGAAATTATAAGATTTGAAGGAGTTTTATAAAGTTTTAGAAAACATTCAAAATCAAAATTACAAGAGCCAATAAAAATAAAAATAATGGTAAGATATGGATGAAAATATAAGCCCAATACAAAATTTTCAATGTCTTGATAACTAATTATTAGTATTTTTTTTTTAGTTTATATGATTGGATTTAAAGAATAAGTTTACTATTATGGTTACTGTTATTTGGTAATATCGAAGATGAAGATTTTTATGTTGGTTCAATTAAAAAATTCATCAAAAGTAACATCATTCAAGTATTGAACATGAATATTTATATGGCCTTCTTGATAGAAAATAGCATAAAAACAGATAAAGAAAGAGAATATGATAATAGTAAAAAAAAGATATAAAATTAAAAAAGCCTAAATTATTTAAACGAAAATGTTTTAAAGATAAATTATTGATTCATCTTACTAAGAGTCAGATATATGGGAATCGTTCTTTAAAAAAGTATATTCATCTTTTTATAAGCAGTAAAACATTTAAATTAAACATGACTGAATTTCATTATCTCTTCAAAAAAATCTTTAATCATCATAATGGAATAATACAAAAAAAAAAAAATCATTCAAAAGTAAATACAAAAGACTTTTCACATCCAGAAGATATAATATAATATAGGATTAACCTATATAGCATAACTCATGGTTGGGTGATGCATCATATGAAATAAAACTATACTTTTGCATAGATAGCTTCTATGACATTTAATTATATTTTATTTTGGTGTGCTTGGGAGTGATTGGGATGAATTCGTAAATTTTGAAAATTAATTTGTTATGTTTTTTAAAATAAATTGGAGTTGTGTTTTTTAATAATTTCAACCTAGTTTAGTGTTAATTTTTTCTCTCTCTAAAAGATATATATTTTTTCCAACAATTATTTATTACTAATAAAAAAAATTATTTAATAAATAATATTATGTCATGTATAACATTACTTTGTATTATAACGAAGTATTTTATTTCAAAATTTGTAGTTATAAACTAAACACTAATTAAACTTTATATTATTTTATAATTTAACTATATATAATTTTAGATTGATATGTTGTAGTTGACTCAACTTTGTTCAACTCATTTCAGGTTTTATTCGCAGCCAGGATTAAATTTAAATAAACGGATTGATAAATAAATTAGTTTGGATAACAGCAAAGATGGAATAGTAGGTCTCACATAGTTCCTTACTCATTTCTAAGCCTAAGTGTCTAATTGAAATGCATTACAAAATTATTAATAAAGACAATTTCATTGTAATTTACAATTTCTAGTAACTTTTAATGATTTCTTTACACTTTTTCTTCCACTTAACAGTGAATTTTTTAGGTAAAATTCTACTTTTAATTTATTTTTTACGTTCAATTTGCTCTTTAATTTAAAAAAATCAATTCAGTCTTTTAAATAAATGATATGAAATAATTCTAATAGAGGTGATTAAATTGATGACATGAATGCGAATAAATTCATAACGTAGACCGAAACTACACTAAAAATAAATAAACTTACATTCCATTAAACACATTTTATTTAATTCATGAATGATTTATAGGAGATATTAAGGAGAAATAATTTTTTACTCAAATATGTTTGAATGTGAAGAAATGTAAGATTTCAAAAGATTGTAAACTGATATATTTAACTATGTAATGATGAAATAACATCTTTTTAAATGTTTTATTTATTTGTTGCAACTACAAAATGAATTTGGTAAAGTAAGAAACGAAAAGAAGTGATAAAAACTAGTAAAAAAAAGTGAACAAGGGCTTGGATCCAAAATACTGGAATCACATGAACAAATGTGAAACGGGTGTCCTTAAATTGAGGTTGAGATGATTCTCGTAGGGTGTCAAGTTCAAGTCGAAGCAGAAACGAAGGTTAGATTTTGGCAGATCTTGGTGATGAATTGGCAATGCATGATTTGAGGAAACTCTATGCTTTCTCATATGTCCTCCCAAAGCTTGTCCAATACCAAATACAAGTCCACAAATTGAGCATTGGTGCAATTTTGGTGTGACCACCGAACACGAAAGGTTTGAAGCCATGCGTTTTAGCTTCTTGTGGCTAGCTCTGTGGCCTCCAAGGGCTTGAAAGGAAAGAAATTGCTTGTTACAAGTCTTGCACTTAAACTCACCACTCTTCACCACCCTCTCTCTTGATGCCCCTTCACCTAACTTCAAACACTTACTCATGCTTTCGTACGAATCACAACAACGTTGTTAAATGGGAAAATATGTTGGACTTTGATGCCATTGCACAGTGTATATATATATTGTGATGAAGTGAATGGACAATGGTGGAGTGTTAATCGTGAGTATGGGTCGAAACACGAGGTGACACAAGTTTTTGTGGTGGATCAATGGCTATGAATAGATTGCGTGACCACGTATTCATGCACTTTATTTTGTTTTGTATTGTTTAAGACTCCAACTGAAACTCCTAGTCAAAGACAGGGAAAGTTATGAATCAGATGAATACAAAAAAATTATATTCCCACAGTTTTACTATTGCATCATTCCCAATAAATAAAGTTATACTATTCCCATATTCAATCTAATATTATTTGATTTATTGAATAATTAATCTAATGTAAAATTATTTTTTTCAGAATCTATATAAAATTGTATATGACTCTTGATGATGTGATAGATTTAGAAATAAATATATAACCAAGAGTATATTTATAATTAAATGATATAAAAAAATATTAAAATAAGTTATTGAAGATCTCGACTAAAAATTAAGACATTTTATAATATGTAAGTGAGTATTTTATAATATATAAATGAGTGTAAACTTCATTTTATAAATCGATTTTATGAGGTTGAGTTATACTTAAAGTTCAGTTTTTAATATAAATATAAGTATTGATGGTTGTAAAATGAAAGTAGAAAAAAATCATTATTAACCTATCAAAGCCCTCTCTAAAATATGGTCTTAAGATTATAATTCCAAAAAAAAAAACAGTAAAATAAATATTAGATTGAATATGTTATTTTACAGAGATGTTATTTCATAAGAGGACAAATATAAAAGGGTGGAGATCAAAGAATGTAGTGATTTAGGAAAGAGAAGATACAAAGTTATTAAGAGAAAACAACGAAAATGAAGTTAATTTTTTTTTTTATGTAAAGTATGGTTAATTTTCTCCTTTTGTTTCTACAATATTGAAAAAATGGGGTCCTCATAAAACTATAGGGAGACTAAATTACTATTGCAATGAAAAAAATGAAAAATAAAAATGGAAGAAAAGGATATAGAATAAATTATTACTGTGGAAAAAGAGATATGAAGTCTGTATCAACCAGTTCTCGGACACCGAGAACAGTTAGTAATGGTGAGCCACGTCAGCTGGGTTCCACAGCATGGGCCAGAGCCACGTGGGCTGGGTCCTACAGGTAGTATGGACTAGTAGGCTGATTACTCATTAGCGCGTCGATCACTAGAGTGGAACGATGCGTCCTCGTCACGCGACGGGGTGATGAGGCCTCGGCAACTGAGTGCGACGAGATGACATTGGTCTTGGATATCCATAATGGAAAAGAACATTTACCTATTTATATAATAGATCGTATGATAGGCCATAAATTAGGAGACAGAACTAAAACATCTACAATGAGTCTTGAGAGAACGTTTTAGACCAATTATCAGTAAAATGCCTAGAGGAAGGGAGAGACCTAAGTCACAAAGCATCCAAGCGTGTGACAAGGAAAGCACAGTTAAGTGCAGCGTCTTGAAGGATTGAGTGCCCATCAGGATTAGGGTTTCCAAGTGAGGCTGCATGCATGACACGTGAACAGTGAAGGAACTCCCAGGACAGGTGGCCCCGGAGACTAGGTGCACGAGGGGTACCCAGGTGGCCATCCTGTTAGAAGTTGCACTTCAGTTAAGGGAAGCCTTACGCGCTAGATTGCCCTAAATTGGGTGATAGCGGCACAAGGGCATTCCTGTAAACCCTAGATATGGGTAGCAGCGCAGGGGAAACCCTAGACTATATAAAGGGTAGTAAAACACTTCACAAAGATACGCAGTTTCTAAACCTAAACTGAGATACTCAATACACTTGGTGTGCTTGCCCAGGATTGACTTGAGCGTTGGAGTGCAAACGACCTCTAGGGCGCCCCTTTCTATCTTGTAGGTGCAGATTGTTTTGATACAGCAAAGCATAACTCAAGGCGAGGGAAGGAGGCGTGTGATCGTCGTAGAGTCAACCGATAGGAGAGTCAACCGGCAAGAACAAAGTCTTTTCTAAAAAATAAATAAATAAAGCAATTTATAATTCCAAAGCTAATATATATGTATTAACTGATTTTCTTATAAACAGAAAATAGTTTTTTAAAATTAATAGAGAGGAGAAATAACGGAAAAGGAACAAGAAACATAAAAAAGGAGTAAGAGAGAAATAATGAAAAAAAAGTCACCTAAACTGGAAATAAAGAAGAGAGTTTACGGTTATTTTATACAAATTTGAAAAGAAGTGTTGGTTTGGATGGAGTAGCTTGATGAAATTGTTTTAGGAGAGTTACTCCAACGCCTTTGGATGGAGGGTAAAAAGTGTGAGTAGTTTGCAAGAAAGTTAGCGTTTAGAGAAAATGGGGATAAAGTGAAGAGGTTTGTGAATGGAGAAAGAACTCAAAGTGAATTTTTAAGTCTTTTAAGCTATGAGATTCAAACACTTATCTTAAATGGTGTGTTTATGTCGGATACACGTATCGGACACGACACTCGTAAAACATTTATAGGACACTTATTGTTCTCTTAAATGGTGTGTTTATGTCGGATACACGTATCGGACACGACACTCGTAAAACATTTATAGGACACTTATTGGTGAAGTGTACAATTTAAAAAATATTTGTTGAATCTCTGATAATTTTAATACGGTTCTAACACAATTTTAAAAAGGAGAAATACATTAATTTTCTAAAAACTCAAATTTATTGTATAAATTTTTAGTATGTTTATAAAAATAAGGAACACATCCTTTTGAACCAATCATGAAAAATATCTGTTTGTTCTAAAAAACAAATTGAAACATACTTATACATATAAATTTTTATTGTCAATTTATATAATTCATAATTATATAATATATAGATTCGTGTCCCCGTGTCCTACATTTTAGAGATTATACGTATCTTTGTGTCTGTGTCGTATTAGTGTTCGTGTCAGTGTTTGTGCTACATAGCTTTTAAGTCTGATTCAATTTTACATAATCAGTTTACAAGATAAAATTTGTAATTTTTTATATACTATGAAATGTCTTTTATTTTTATTCAATTTTATTTTTGTTCAATGTAAAATTTTTAACAGAAACTCATATTATACACATGTTTTTATATTGTTCATTCTACATTTTCAACCATTTCTTCCAATGAAGATAATATTGGTCAGTTTTATATTTGTTTGTTTCTGATTCTCAATGGTCTTGCTCCATGGTGGAAGGTTGTTTGAGTGAAAACTTAGAGGAGTTCGTTGGTACATTGTTTGGTTTCGTGATTAATCAGTTTAAATATTTGAAAATGTTAGAAAAAAATAGTGTTTATGTATTTTTCAGTAACCGAATAGTTTTAAAATAATTTTTGTTTTGTTTTAAAGTAGTGACTTTAAGTTAGTAAGTTTAAGTGTCTTTTTCAATATAAGAAGTGTCGTATTTATAGAAATATTTTTCTAAGTGAATCATTAAATAATTTTAAATACTCAAAAATAAAATCAAGAGACTAGGAGTGTGGCGTGTCAGAAAAACTAGTTTCAATTCAAAATCTAAAAGTTTAATTATTTTTGAATTTCTGAAATTTCGGTAGCAAAATGTCATCTCCATTGATCTTGTTAAACCTATTAAACCATTAATCTTTTCAAACCTAGAGGTTGCCCTATTATCAACAAATTCTGTCTGTCCAAAGGTAACTTAATCTTAGATAACATTTAAACCTTAAATTTCTCTTTACACTTGACTTGCTACACAATTTTCAAATACTTTTATAGCAAACAATCGTCTTCAAAATATATTTGAAAAGAATGTATTGTTTTAGAATAACTATTATGTAATGGGTTATAGAAATTGCTATACCGAATGTCTCCATCCATGTAATTTGGATAGTATCACATTTTATACTATCCTACAAAATCCGAGTTACAAAACTTGCATCCGTGAAGATATACTGAAATTTGTTTACATATTGATTGGTGTAGAAACAATACACAATCAAGAAAAACAAAATGTAAATTATGAGCAAAATTCATTAAAAAAAAAAACTCGAATAACACAAAGATATTGTGAACTAATATAAAAAAAAATTGTATTAATAGTTTATAAAAAAAATTAAATATGAAAGTGCGCAATATAAGTTTCTATACGAAATTTTACTTAAATACTCAATCGAAAAATTTCCTTTATATAGTATATTACAAAATTTATATTTCAAAATGAATGAATGTATTTTTGAATTAATTAATTTGAAAGGAGTTATTTACTTTCTTAAATGATTTTTATGAAATTTGTTGAACATATTCTTTAGTAAGAGTGGTAAAGTGGACATGTAGCCA
Organism: Phaseolus lunatus; assembly: GCA_013389735.1. Lineage (NCBI taxonomy): Eukaryota > Viridiplantae > Streptophyta > Magnoliopsida > Fabales > Fabaceae > Phaseolus > Phaseolus lunatus. Next base: position 5,684,081 of record CM023867.1, read on the forward strand.
TGTTGGTCTTTAGTCTCTTAACATGCCAAAATTTGGTGAATAATATTGATGTTTTCAACCCGTTTTAGTGTGTTCTTTCTAACATATAGACTAAATGAAAGGTTGGTCAAAATGTTTTTAAATTAAAAAATAAAATAAAAATTGTTCAAAATATTAATTTTTTTGTATATTTATTTCAAACTATATGTCAAAGTATAGTATTGTAAGTTAAATTACTGACATTTATTAATTATGTTCCAACTTTTAATTATAATGGAGTAATTTAATATGCAATCATAATAATTATTTTAATTTATCCAATTAGATATATTAAATAATTAATTAAAAATTTAGAAAATATTTATATAATTAAATATGTTTTTAATATATATAAACAAATTTTTTTTTTTTAAAAGTTGAAAGGGTGGGTCAAAATTTTCGACCCATTTGCTACGCCGAGTCAACGGTAGGGCAAAAACAGGTCGGCCACTATGCCACACCTATTCTTTAGCAAGGTTAATTCGGTCATTCAAGTGTCATGCGAGAGGTGTATAAATAAAATACGAAGGTGTGAAATACAAACACTTAGACTAGGTCACTACATCCTTGCAGATAGCCCACGCATTGCAATCCATTCATCATCCAATAGACTTTTACTTTATGTACCCCATTTTTGAACCTGACTTCTCCATAATTGGGTGAAATGATCGAATTGCTCTGAGTTCTGAATATATTGGTATGAAAATTCTGTCCTGAAAAACTTGTTTCAAAATATATTTCATGTGTTTTAAAAATTTTATTTTAAAATTTTTGTTCTAGAAAACGTATTCCAAAATATATTTCATAAATTCTGAAAAGTGTATTAGAAAAAAACTTTCATAACACGAAATCTGGAAATCACTTTCAAAAGAAGAGAAAATAGTTATTTTAAAAATTATAGAGATACAGGTTCAAATAGAGATGTTGCAGAAAGCAATTGCCCAACGAATAAGGTCATTGCGAATTTCAGCTCACATGGTGCTTGAAGGGCCTATTTTCGACCCACTTCAAAATATTAAATTTAAACAAAAAATATTTTGTGTAAATATTTAAAAAATAATAATTTCTGTACTTCCTTACGTAAGTCAGGTTAATAATAATTTCTCTTCTTTCTTTTGACAGTATTTTAATTGATTTTTATTAATATTTTTTAATTACATAATTTGTTTCAAACGTTACATTATTCAATAATCAATTTAACCAAAATAATCTCGTGATAACATTTACAATTATTTTTTAGTCATATTATATGAACTATTTATCAATAAAATATTGTTTCGCGACCTCAGATTGTTTAAAACTGGAGTGAATTACATTTTTAAACAACTATTTATTGGGAGTTGCTTGACATCGGTTTTCAATAAAGGAAAGATAATATAAATGTTAAAAAAGTAAAATATTTGTGTTTCAGCAATTTGTTTACTATTTATTTAAGTGAAAATTAATTTAGATGTTTAAAATTAGTACTAAGTTTTTTTGTATGAAGAACATTGAAGATGTGTTTATTCTACTATTAAAGTTGTTCTCGTTCGAGTAACGGGGTTCAGAGAATGACTGTATTGTCCTTTAGTCAGTCGACCATCCGTTCTTTCCTTTCCTTGGTCTAGAAGGTATATTCTTCCTTCGTTCCTCGCTCTTGGTCTTTTGGTCTTGGATGGTACTTGCAAAAAACACTCCGGTGTTTAAGTTAGCAAATTGTTCGATACTTGGTTGTCAGCGTACTGTAGATAATGATATACTTGATTCTTAGAATCTGCGCTATTTATATTACCTCAGCGGACCTCCATTATTGGACTGGATTAGGGAATTGGGCCGCGCTTAGAGAGCTTAGTTTAATTCTTAATTAGTGATTAACTTTACTTACTACGCATAATTGGTTGGGTGTCAGTCGGATTACATATAAGATCTCATCGTTCGGTCTACTAGTGTGAACTACAATATTTTGTAAGTTTGTCGTAATTGTAACGAGCCTCGGTCGGCCACTCATGGAATCGAGATTCTCTCAAGAACCGTTTGGCCCATACCAGTGTAAAATCCATTGATGTATGCATCTTATAAAGGCTTTGGTTAAAAACTAAAGGTTTGACACCTTTAGATAATTTGGTCAAATAAAATGTGGGTTATGAGAGCGGTAACTCTAACTTCATACGATCCTAAACACGAGAAAATACTAAATGATTATTGCGGCTAAATTGATTAATTTCCTTTTTTTCAAGAAATATTGTGGTGGTAGGCAATAATCAACATAAAATAGAACATTTTTTTTCTATAACTTTATAAATTACAGAATGCATATTTCAACTTTTCTAGTATTCCATATATCAGGAAAATAATTTTTCCTATAAAAAAAAAACTTAATAAGAAAAATGATTGAATTTTAGGAATAGTTAAAGGAGAGAGATAAATTCTTTAAACATCATTATAAATCAGAAAACCCTTTGAAATAAAAGAATTATCATTCAAGGGAAGTCCCTATTGGATTGCTCCTAAGGTTGTAATATTCTCTGTTAGTCAATTACATCTTGGTTTAGTAATTTGATAGTTTTTAGATTCTGAGTTTTCAGGCCATAAAAAGTTATGATTGCAACCTTGTTGATATATCGAACCTTGGATGCACAGTTTAGAAAATTGTTATAACTAATGTTGTGTTTCGAGATTTCCATTTAGACTGAACAAATAGTTCCTCTTTCCAAAGCAACAATAAGATAAGGAAGATGTAAGTGGATTCACATTTAGTTGAACTTGTCCAAGTTAGGAAAATGCACTAATGTTGTGTTTGTTTGGGTTATTTACTATTTGTCCTGATTTGGAGGCTGAGAAAAGTGTCATTGTACCGGTTTTGTTAGTTTTATTCTTGGCAAAGGGCACACTACAAAATATGTTGCTTAGGTTGTTCTATTTTTTTTTTGTGGCAAATTTGCATAATGTATAGAAACTTGGTCACATGACACTCGTTCAAATATACATTGTTTGAAGTCTTCACAAATATTTATTAACACTCAATTTGTATTATATTACGTTATTTTAATATTGCAAAGTGAGAAAAAATTAAAAAACATTTTAAATAAAGATCGTGTGAATGTTGCAACTGTGAATACATTAATTCGAATAGAACAATAGATTAAACTTATAAATGTTATACGGTTATACTTTATTAAACAACCTATAATAGATTAAGCTTAAGTACTTGATTGATTGGGGTTAATCTCGATTATCTAGCACATCATAATCAATTAGGATTTTGAATGTAATTGATTAGGATTTTCAATTAGTTAATTATCCATTGTGATTATGAGTTTTTAATTAATCAATTATCAACACACTATTATAGTTACGATTTTTTTTTATGTAAATATTGATTGTTAAAATTAATCTGTCCAATACTTCTTTTAATTAAAATTTTATTTCACAAATATATAAATATTACAAATATTTTTATATAAACTTTTATATTTATTTTAAAACAAAAACTTATCTAATTTTAGACAAAATATTTTCATAATAATTAAATTATATAATTAAATTGTAAATAATCATATTTCACTCATATCAATCAAATGCTACAAACTTTCATCTCATTTTCACTCACTCTCCTTCCATTCAAAAAACCAAACAAAGGCTAAACATAGTTAGTAACTATGAAAAACTCTAAACCTTTTGTTAATATATTCGAACTCAGTTTTCTTCTTCTTATTATTTTGTGTAGTTTTTTCATATAAAAACAAATGATATTTGCTGCAATAATTTTATGCCTTGACTTGATCAACAGTGTTTGTAATGCATCACTGTTGTAAATAATAAGGAGATCGTTTAAAAAATATTGAAGAAAAGACAAATAAGTTTAGAAGGAAAAAAGTGTCACACACGCGTGCTTTAAAGGGCAAAGCTGAAGTATGGCATACTCACATTTCACAGTAATCGAAGTCAAAGGATTAACAGTGAAAAAGGCTGCTACAAATGGCAATCACACTTTATTCTTTTTACTTTTAAAATGGCTGTGAATGTTTTTAAAGGTAGTTTCTTTTTTCAACACATTATCATGCTACGTAAAAATATTATTTAAACTTTAATATGGCCATTGGTATAAATATTTTGGCACTTGAATTTTTTTAATAAAAAATAAATTTGATTTTCAGTTTCTACATATTATAACTAAAGATACTATTTTACCGTTATACCATAAATCTATAAGTTAGTCTAAGTCTTGGAAAGTTAATCAATGTATATAAAAAAAACTCAAACTGATTTGTCTTCAGGTTTTAGGTTAAAAATATCTTATTTTCTCATGTAAATTTAGAATTTGAATGAGATCTGATAATTATTAAATCTCTCCCTGTATCTCATCGAAAGATCATAGCGAATCAATGGATGCTTTCAAAGTAAAAGTGAGGTGGGACAAAGCATATCATCTTAAATAACTCGTTAGAAACTATTGTGTACAGTTTTTGACACAAGGGTATAAAAACAGTGTAGTTTCTTTTTGTTCTTTATTTGTCTTGAAAACCAAATAGACAAAGGATTCTCTCTTCTCTGTTAATCAAACTAAAGAAAGATTTTCATCTCAGTCTGATAAGTCCCTACCACATGCTGAACAAGGCAAACTCTTCTTTCCTGACTTTTACAGTAAAACATTTTTAAAATATCAATGATATGTTGACATTTCTATAAATTTTATCATTTCATTTTTTAAAAAGAATGAGCTGGTGAGATGTTTAAGTTCAATGAAGGTATGAGAAAAAGTAAAAGAAGAAAAAAAGGCAATTACTTACCAAGAAAAGACAATTGTCACCGCCAACAGGACCCCATGTAACGCCAGGAATGAAACCATGGCTAGTCCTTACATGTACTCACTTTAGGCCAAAATCTAAACATCAAATCGGACAAGGCCTACAAAACTAGTATTTCTTCCCATACCCAACCCTCCCTCTACGTATCTGCACACACTGCTGTGTGACTTGCAAATTGCCAAGCTCTAGACCACTATACTGCCCCCTACTGGCTGGTCCTATCGGCTTCCATATTTATACATTCTGCCAAACTGCTCCTTCTAACCTCACATCTCTAAATTTTTGTTCTCTTCTCCACTATCAACTAATAGCCTACAAACCTCCATTGACAAGGTTTTCCTTACGCTTTATATTCATTCAAAGTATCAATTATTGTTGTGCGTCAAATCTTTTGCTCCCGTGTTGACCTCCGGTAGTAATATGCATGGAAGTACCCTCTTCTTTCTTAGTTGGTAGTGTCTTAGATTTTCTTGGTATGCACTTTGCCCGCACCACTTCTCCTTCATGCTCCACTATTTGTAACCGGGAACCGCTGCAAGGACCAAAGAGACCACAGACAAAACAACATTATTGATAAAACAAATTGTCAATGTCATTATCATAAAGAAAACTTTTAATCATGTCATCTAGCAACATGTTGCCCCATCAGTAGAATTTTTTAATTGCTATAAATAAAAAATTGTGTTCTTTAATAACATACCTAATGATAGTATAAACAGTAGTCAGCAATCAATAACAGAGCATATAATTTCTGAATGTATCGACGTACTCATTGCCCCAAGAGAATTCCTATTTTTACCTCGACGCACCCAGAAGATGCTTATTTCGTACTACTAGTATAGTTATAGGTGACAAACTGGAAAATTAATGAATGAAAAACTAATGATCAACTCTCTGGATAATTTAAATTAGGCCCCACATGCAGAAACTGACAAATACTAAATGGGTTCAAAACACAATAACGAGTATGACTAATTGCATCATTAACTAAGAGTTAAGAGGTATATAATTAATTCACTGCATACTGTGTACGAGATGGAACAGGAGAGACACGCCACTCTCAAGCATCAACATCTTATGTCACTGTACACAACCAATTAAACTAGCTACTCATTTGTGTAAATTGCACATTTTTCGCAAATAAATGTTAAATCATATGAAACTTGGAGCAATATGTTGAAAAGGTTTAAACATGACTACACAGGCTTTCATTTTCAGCTAGAAATAAGTAGATGGGGGAGCCGAGGCTACATGATGAAGAAGTAGAATGGACAACATCCGGAGACAGAGGAAGTTAAAACCCTACCATGTTCTGACAATAATACATGCGATCTACAAAAACTTGAAATCGTAAGATATATGTAGTTTTGTTCAGAATTTCTTAAATAACTAATAACTAATAATGGAATATACTTACTAAGTATTAAGATTACGTGACGCGTGCCCACTCAATCTTAATGCTTAACTAGTAAAATTTTAAAGAAAACTGGTGACATAGAATAACACTGTAAACGGAAATTATAGTATTATAATGAAAAAGATGTTAGATGTGTACTTATGATGACAAACAAGAGATTGCTTCTTGATCCCTTTATAAAAATATAGATTATTAAAAAACTATATTTATGGTGATGTTTACATAGGGAGAAAAGAAAACAAATAACTATAGATAATGAAGTTTTTATTAAGAGAAACGAAAAAGGTTAAAAAAAAAGTTAACTTTTAGAAGAAAAATAAATAGCTTTTTTTCCACTTTTTTCAATTTAAACTTTAACTTTTTTCTTCTCTATTCTCCTTTTATCATGAGAGATAGAGTGTATGAATGGAAGAAACACGACAAAAGAGAAATCTTTAAAGATAAAAAAATGATGTAATAAAAAATAAACAAAGATAGAATAAAATAAATGGTAACATGTGACAAAAGTTAGGTTCCTATTATAATAATGTGACGAACAGAATTGTATGATAAAATGTTTTACGTTTTCAACTCGAATAACATTTTTCTTTTATACGTCTTCAATCTCAAGATGCTTTCTACGTCCTAGGAGCATTTACACATGCTTAACCACAACTTTTTATTTAACCTATGGAGCAGAAACTGTATGAATGTCAATGCCCACATTCTCCAAGGTTGCTAATTACAAGGTACACGGAATTTACAAAAGTCGCCTTAAAACAATGGTTGTGCAATAAAAATATAGGATTCGGTAAATAAAAAAATAAAACATGTACCCTAAACCCTAAATAATAAATAATTTAATGCATTCTTCTAATAGAAATTATTAAGTATTTCATCAACGATAACTTTCCATTAATGAATATAGCAGGAAATGGTGCATAGTTATGGCAGCAGCAAAAACTTTGTTTGTCTAGTTCAGTCAACTTGTTTACTAAAAGGGATTTGATCATTTGAAAGCAAAAAAAGTGACATACCTATCTGCATTGTAAGAAGAAGACCTCTTCAAAGCAAGGGTTTCCACTTTCTTGGTTTCGATCAAGCTCCCACTAAAATATTCTTTATCTTCCAACCTTAGCCTGCTCAAATCCGGAATTTCCATCGATATCCCTGAATCTTTTCCAACTTGATTCCCTGCTACACGGGGCATCCTGGACTTGTAGTGCCCAACCAACGAGAACCCTTGATCTTTCGCTGCGTTAGCCCCACACTCCTTAAAAGACACAGCACCGCACGATAACAACTGCAACAAAACCGACGACGCTCTCATCCTCCCACTAGGACAGCTGTCCACCGTCAGATTCCCCTTCTCCGATTCCGAAGACCGCAAGCCGAGCCGTCCATCTGCTTTCATCAGCGTCTCCAGCGTCTCGGGGCTCGAATCCGACGGTGGAGGCGAGATCTCATCCCTGCTCAGCTCCGTAGTATGATTAATGTTATTATCACAAGTCACGTGCGGCACCCTCTCCCCATCCATTCCCGCGTCAATTCCATCATTCTTCTCTTGAATATCTTCCGCCTCTTCCTCCCTCGCCGCCCTTCTTCGCCTCCGCTTCTCCTCCGTCTGAGTGGCCGCGTCGGCGCCGATTCTCCCAGCCGAGTCACCGAACGATTCGGATTTATAAACACGGTACTCGTTCAAATCGATAGAACTCCACGACTGGTTCCGCCGCCTCGTGATCACCACAGGCGAACCGGACTCCTCCTCTGATTTGTTAGCCCTCGCACCGCCGGCGACAGTGTGCTCAACAATCTCCGAACCTTTGAGAATGTAGTCCTGCCCCTGCGTCGGGTAGATGAAATCGTTCTCCGACAAATCGTGCCAAACGAAGCCGTTTTTGTAGCTCCTGAATCACCACCACACACACCACCTTTAATTAGTTAAAACAAGAATGAAAAGAAATTTGAATAAGTTTAAACAAAAGTATAAAAGTACCGTTTGGAGGACCAAGAGTACATGGTGGGCATGGATTTTCCTCGGAGAACGTTCAAGCGGTTGATTACGTCTTTGAGGTAAAGTCCTTGAGGTGAAGAGAGAGGAACCTCCATGAAATGAGGGTGTTCGAGTTGGCCATTTCGGGAGAGGTAGTAAACGACGGAGACCTTTCTGGCCGTTTTGGGCTTGGGCTCGGCCCAAACCTTGGTTCTCTCTGGACTGGTTTCTCTGTCAGTCCATTTCTTCGGGACTTGAAGCTCCGTCGTTATCCTTCCCCTGGAACTCGAAGTCACCGACATTTCTCTTCGCTGCAAAAGCTCGATGGAAGGCGAGTAGTTGCAGAGTTCGTGAACAGCGAGCAATGCGAACGAAAGCGAAAGAGTGCAGAGAGTGGGAGGGAAAAAAAAGACAAAAAGAAGTAGAGTTAGAATTTTATTTTTGAAGAGGAAGGGAATTGTGTGAGTTTTTAAGAAGGTGTTTGGCGTGTGATGTGGGAGGGAGAGAGAGAATTCAAAATGTGGATGCGAAAGACAACAGCTACCAAACAAGGAATGGCTGTTTGGGATTCAGTACTGCCAGACCTGTGACGGTGACAGTAGAATTCTCTTTAGTTTATTGCTCGAACGCGAAGAAAAAAGCAGAACGCCGTCGTAACGGCTTTGTTTGTTCCTTCCCTCTTTTTTACTGTCACCAACTCCAAATTAATCGCGTTTCAACCCTTCATAAACTCCTCTCCCTGTTACGTACCAAACAATTTCGTTCTATCCTATTTGTCGTTTTACCAAACCCTCAGCCAAGTAAATATACGGAATATCTATTTCACAGCAGGTAATAGAAGCCAAAAGATACGAAAATTCAGACGATTCAACTTTTACCTGAAAATTCAAAATTCCAACTTCTTCAACTCTTGGCATTCAATGTTTGAGTTGAATGATGTTTGTACTACACCTCCATTATTGTGATCATTATTCCACACTTTATCTTGCATGCAGGTTTATTAAAAAATTCAACCTTCTGTGGTCCCAGGGTTTTTATAAAAAGGATAGGCAAAAGTCTACGTTTATTTACCTTTTCTTCTTATGATTTTCTATGAATTTTCAACAACTTTTCCTTTGAAAAATTCAAATGTTTCTGAGGCAGGTTGACCGGTGAGACACGTAAACGATCTTCACCTAACTTTGACTACATGGAGTTATGATGTCGCGGTTCTCTCACGGCATCATTCAAGTTTAATTAAACCTAGAAAATTTAGAGCCTAATTTACATAGAGTGGGTCCCATTCCAGGTGGCGTTTATTTATGGGACGGACGCGATCGTTGACCATGCCCCATATATATTCCCAATGCTCCTGAAAAGAAGATATTCATCTATCCCACATTGGAGAATTGAAATTTGTGATTTAAGTAAGTTGTTTATGAGAGCAATGGTCTGGAAGAAAATTCGAAGACCCCACAGAAGCATGCATGGCGGATGATGAGAGGGTGGTGGTGGTGGTAGAAATGAGCTATGTTGTGTCGTTGATTTGGGAGGAGGACAGGACTATGAAGTTTATGAACAAAATAATAGTGTGAATAAATGGGAAATGGTCGGTTGGTCCAATTTATCGGCACAAGCGTCCAATGGTGTGAACAAAGTCATTGAAGAGCACATGCATTTGCCAATAACCCAGTATTGGCCCCATTCTCACATTCCATCCTCTCTCAACAAGCCTTATGTTCCCACCTCTTCATCTTTTTACACTGCCACAATTTCTCTTAAACTAATATTAATCACTATTCTTCTTACTTATTCAAAAAAAATGCAAAAAAATTATCTGACACTTAAGTCAGACACTCAATTCAGTAACAACATAATTTTATATAACAATAAAATAAAATAAATAAATCTACTTTCTAAAAGAATTAAGATATTTATAAATTTTAAATAGATGTTCAATAAAATGACTATGTTGTCGTAATCTTTTAGATGATATTTTTTTTTTTATTTTTAAGTGTGTCCTATTACTATTATTTGGTACTTAAGACTAATTATAATCGTAAATATTTATTGTTAAATTATAAGGTGAATTGTCACGACTGCTTTAATAATCTTTTTGTTATATTTTATAAATCTCTGTTATTTAGGTATTATATGTAATTGTTTTAAATAATAATATTAACTATCTCAAATTTAAAATATTCAGTGACCAAGAATAAATGTAGTCTCAACCGAGTGTGTTAACTATTTTTTCTTATGATTTTTTTAGCATATATATTATCCATTCTGTATGTTTCTGATATATCTGGCATTATTTCTGACTCTTTTCCCTAATAAACGTTTTCCTTTATTTATATGCTATTTTTTGCCATTCCCATGATTCTTTCTTAATACAAATAAAAATCCTTTAAAACGAGATTAACACCAAATTCTTCAACATGCCGCATGAGGTTCGGTCCATGACCCTATAATAAACTTAAGTGCATCTGATCAGAATTACAATGAGATGACAGATATGGTAGGAAGGATTTAGTGAGATATATGAGAGAGGGAGAGAGAAGATGGATCGAGATCACGTGAATTCCACATGCAATGGTAATGATTTGGGTGGAGAGAGGAGAATGAGTGTGATGGAAATAGAAAGGAGGTGAGAGATTTGTTTAAGAAAAAAGGAGAATGGGGTGAGGATGAGAATGACTGTTCGAGGGTTGTGAGATAGTGAAGTGATAGATGGCGTACGTGTTGTTTGATTTTCTCATGGCGACCTATATATTAGTTGGGAACAAGCATTGGTGTAAGGATTTGATATTTGCAATCACTTGGAAAAGGATAAGACTAATGTAGATGTCGGGATTTTATTACTATATAAAAAGATGAATAAAAAATACGTCAAGTAACTTTCCCTGTAGTTTAAATAAATAACAAAAGAAGCTCCCAGAAAGAATCATAATATATGTGATGTGGTATGAGATCTACCAAAGAAAAGGCTCATGTGATAAGAGAGAGCAAAACTTTTCTTAATATTCAATATGGGCTATTATATAATTTAATATTGGATTCGAATTTCAATGTTTTTTTCCCCTCAGAATCACACGCGAATGTAATCCACTTCTTAACTTATCATGCACCTCATTGTGAAAAATTAATTTTAATATTTTTAAAAATTGTAAAAATGAAGAAAAAATACATCACACTCTTTACTATACTCAGTAGGGTATTGCTGGAATTAAGAAAAATGGAGGTGCAGGGGGAAGATGTGGAGGTGCATAGAGAATTTGCCAAATATAATTGGATCAAAACTTCCTCAAATTTTGGGCTATGCTTAGAGCAAACTAGGGTATTTCTTCCTGCACCCGTCAAAAAGTTCCCATCCATTCTATAAATTAGGTGAAATGATTAAAATGCCCCATCAGAATCTGTCATTATTTTGGATTTTTTTTTCAAAATATACTCTGAAAAGTTTCTTTTGGAAAACACATTTAAAAAATTTTGTTTCATAAAATGTTTTCATGAATATATTTTATGAATTTCACAAAATATGTTCTGAAAACATTCACGAAAAAACAATGTAAAAGTTATTTTTAAAAGATATAAAACAGTTTTTTCTGAAATTGATAGGATGCTGAGAGAAATTTTGTTGGGGGTGGAGGAAGAAACACCCAACAATCTATGTCTAGTGGCCCATGTTCTCGATCAGGTATGTGGGATAATACTTCATCTTTTAAACAAATAAATGGTTTTTTTGAACCAGTCAATTCAAATATTTATTATATATTTTGGGTTAAACATGTCCCATTCCATAAAATAGCATTTTTTTTTTGTTTCTATAATTTTTAACGACTTTCACTCCTTAGATTCTTATCATTAGTAATATAGCCCTTTTGTTGTCGTGAATTTTTTTATGAGTATTTCTAATTGTTATAAAATTGTGCGCTTTCATTTTAATCCCATATTTATTTATTAATTTTTTAATTTTAGAACTAAAATAAGAAAAGCATGGTTTTTTAGAACCATAAAAGCTTAAAAGACTAATTTGATGATGGGTATTATATTGCTAACGGAAAAAAATGTTGGGGGCGGACATTGCTAAAATTATATCAATATTAAAAATTAAATTAATGATAAGACTGGAAAAATAATACTAAAACTATATTTAAAAATCTAAAACTAAATTTTGTTAACAAAAATAAAAGTCACATATTCATCAAATTTTTAAATATTTAAGTCTTATTTTAATTTTATCTTGTTTATGTAAAAATATGGAGGATAGAAAATGAAAGGTTCATAAATATGTCTTTTCCTTAATTTTGTTTCTTTTCCGAGTTTGGGGAAGGTGGATGATAAATTTTAGACTTTACTAACTACATGTTATTCAAATATTGTTTTACTCCTTTTCTTAGTTAGGATTTCCATGGATACAATTCTTAAAAAAAAAAAAAAAACAGTGAAAAAATAGTTATTGATTAAATTTAATTTATGCATAAGTTAAAAATAAAAATGTTCTCGTTCGGGGTGAGAGGGACCCAAAGAACGATTGCAAAGCCCTCCTTTGGTCGATCGGTTATTTACTCCTTCCTTTTCTTGATTAAGTGTCTTCCTCCTTCGGTCCTTGCTTCCAGTCACTCGGTCTCGGATGGTACACCCGCAAAAGGCACTCCGATGCTTATGTCAGCAAAGTGTTTGACACTCGGTTGTCGGAACATTGTAGATAATGACGTACCTGATTCTTGGAGTTTGTGTTATTTATATTACCTTGATGAACTTTTTTTATTGGGCTAGATTAGAGGTTTAGACCGTGCTTAGAATTCTGCTAAGTGACCCTTAATTAGTGATTAACTTTATTGATTATACGTAGCTGACGATGCATCGGTTAGTCAACACGGAACATTCGGTCTTTCAATGATGACCGCGATGTTGGGAGACAAGTGGTGAAAAAAGAATTTCGATTGTCGAACATGGAACCATTTGACGACCATCGGTAAAAAAAATAAAAATAGAAAAATTTGATTAGAGAGCTTCATAAACTAATTTAATTTATGAAAGAAAACAACTTTAATTTTTTCTTCTATTTTCCGCTTTTAAAATTTTTAAGAAAAAAAAGTCCATCCAAACGTCCTTAATATAAGAGAATTATGATATATTATCCAAATTTTTTACACTCTCAACTTAGTTAAATACAAATTTCTATTTATTTTTGTTTTGTCTATTTTATTAGAGTTTGTCCCTTCTGAAAAGAAACAATGAAGGATGAATATAAAGTTACATAACGATATATATCTCATATTATGAGTAATTATTATTAGTAGTTTCCTTCTTGAATTATCCTTCTAACTATGAAAAGTTAAAAATAAAAGTAAAAGAAAAAAGTTATATGTAAAAATTATGATATAGAAAAATTAGTATTTAAAGTAAAAAAAAGGAATTATAAATTTGGACGTTACTAGATATGGAAGTGGAAGCATTGTTATGTCGTTGTTAAGGGCTCTGGTGGGCTTATAAAGAATAATGATATGAATGACTTTTTGTTGCTTTAAAAATCTAACAAAATGTAATCTGCTTTTGCATTTGTGGAAGTGCTTCATTACCGCACCAGTCCCCACCTCCTATAGTTCCAACCAAATTTTCCTTATGTCACAAATCACCAATATTTTTACTTAACCAATTTTTCTCAGGTATCAATAGTGCACTGCAAATTGGGCTCATAGAAGTTAACAATAATCAGCTTCTCTATTCTTCTCATCCGAGAGACAACTAATATCAGTCTTCAACGTTTCATCAATGGCTTTTGCTTCTTGCAGTGTGTAATTTGGGACCTGCAATATACAATTTTTTTAAATGTTCAAAATACTTTTCGAATTTTGATTTGAAACATAGTAGTGAGAAGTTTGATTTCGAAAATTGGATTCTAGAAGGACTTTTCAGAATAAACAATCCAAAAACATTTGTGTGTATTTTGTTTTTCATAAATGAAAATCAATAAGAGATTTTGAAATGGAAAATGTATCCGAGGAAGTAAATTCAAAAGACTTTTTTTAAAAAATTATGATGATATTTTTGTCTTTTTATATCTGTGATATATTTTATGTTGCAAAATAATACAGGGCAAGATGCAAAAGCCTTCTTCAAACATCATGTTGGCAATCCCATACCGATTAGAAATGAAGACATTTCATTGTATATAAGTGAATGCAAACCTCATTTTATAAGTTGGTTTCATGAAGTTGAGTTATACTTAAATTTTAATTGTTTGTTGGCTTTATCAGGTCACCCGTTATTGGACTGTTATCGGATCATCCATAATATATTGTCCCACACACGAACACATCAACTATGGATGAAAACATTTCATTGTATATAAGTGAATGTATACCTCAACTTACAAGTTGATTTTATGTATTTTTACACACAAATACTTCATTTAATTATTATGACACTACATACATCATCAATAAACTTATCAATCATGTTTTATTTGGTTGTGGTGAAAGTTGGCATATATTGTAGTATATTTTTAAAATATGAATTGATTCCCCTTTAAACTATTAAGATTTGATTTGTTTTTGGGTGATTAATTTAGGTACCTACCTCATATGTGCATGATAAGTTGCGTGTGCTACCCACGAATTAAGAATAATATCTTATATGTTTATGCGTTTGTGGTTTCTATTGGTTTTTAGGTTTGTATAGGGACTTTGTTGCATACAGTTTTGTTTTGAATACAGCTTCGTTAGTATTTTTTTCTGTTTTATACTACTATCTATTCATAAGGGTGGTTTGTAGTCTTTCTTTCCTGTGTTAAAAGATAAGAATAGCACATGAAGTTTTTTTTGGTGCCTCCTCCTTACATCTATTACATCTATGTACATATCTCTGTCTCGTTCTTGTGAACTGACACTAGTGCAAAATAAAGAAAAAAATACTTTTTATTTAGTATGATTTTGTGCTCACACTCATTTGTAAAAAATGCGTTGGCATTTTTGAAATTAATTTGATTTACAAATGCGACTATTTGTATAGCCGCATTTGTAAATTATTTTTTATCCTAAATTTTGAAGCGCGCCATACACTTTCAATTTTTTTTCTCCTTTTCGTTTCTGCCACACTTTTTCATATTTTTTTTCTCCTCTTTGTTTCGCGTTTACACTGTTCTTGCTCGCGTTTTTGCTTCATGTTCATCTCTTTTGCAGCTTCATTCATTTTGTTTTGGGGCCTTTGTAAGTTTCTTCGAGCTCTCTTTCCGTATAAGCTTGGTGATTTAGCTTGTCCTGTCCCGCTTTTGATAGGCCAGTGGCAAGTCAAGCCAAAACGGGCGGGACTGACCAATTTTGTCATCCCTAAATCCCATATTGACTAAAGATAAAATCAATTTATAATATATAAGATTCTCACTTTACAAGTCGGTTTTATGATAACGAGTTAGACTTAAATCATATTCTTAATTCTTAATATGAGATTAGAGTGAGTTGAAAAAACTAGCATTTAACATAGATATGTACATATTCTTTTTTACTTTTAATATGCAAAGAATTAACACTTTTGAATTTTTCTTCTCATAAATGTGAGGAGTTCTTGCTCATGTTGATCTACGAGAGAATTCCAACAGTACCTTCACTTCCCTTTATGCTTCCTTGTGCACTATCAATATTTTCCCTTGACTATTACGAGTCACTATTTTCATTTTGTGTAGTTTGAATACGAATGCAAAATATTGTTTATATTTTCTCAAAGTGGGTGGAGTGACTTTTACTTTTTTTAATTTATTTTTTATCGATGATGAATTAATTGAATTAAAATGAATATTCAAATAATGTTCCAATCCATATACAAAAAGATAGGTTAGAAGCTTCAAAGCAAAACAAAAAACATATTTGATATTTAACAAAAACTACCAGCATAACAATAAAATTGAGCTTGTAAAAATCACTGTGTTCCCTAAACTCCATATGAGTGAATTTTCTATATCAAAGAAACCTATTAGCTTCTTCAAAACAAAAATCTACTATGCTGTCCACCAGTTCAAAAAAGCTACAAACACAAGATAAGATGGACTTCCAAAAAAATAGATGCTTCATTAAGAGATTAATAAACCACTTGAATTATTATGAGCACTAAAAAAGTTGCATTACTATAAATGATAGAAAAACGTAAATCAGATTCTTGTATGAGTTGTTGTTGCATGCATTCTAATACTGGAAATTTTTTATAAATATATATGCAACTTGAAATGAAGAAAAGTAGCAATCACATTGCATAATAATATTGATGATAATGACAATAGAGAAGTTATGAATTAAAATTGGATTAATGCATCTCACATTAATACAAAACGTGAAAATAAAGTAAAAATAATGCTAAGTGAATGAATTCTTACAATTTGTTTGACAAAATAAACAAACCTATTATATAATTGTTCATATATTCATTGTTTGAATCATAGATAATATGAATTTTAGAAGATACGTAACCCCTTGTTCATCTTCATAATTATCAAAAGTATGAAATATATACGTAACATAAAAAAATATTAAAAGTTTGATAAAGACTAGTCTTAATACCAGCTACAAATTATTGGGGTCTCCACTTTTAAATAAAAATCATATGATTTATAGTTATGAATATTTCATAAATTTATATAAATCGTATTGGTCAATGTCTTAGAATAAAATAGACCATTTTATAGAGTCATAATTCTTTTTGTTTATGTTATTTTTATGGTAAAAACTTACAATCTTACTAAATGTTTCTATTTATCAATATACTCTGACCAGAATAATTTTGTATAATAGTTCAACTAATACTTTAGGCACAACTGAAAGTGAGATAAGATTGAACAACTTTTGATAAACGAACCAATATCTGTCAAGTGGTACAATGAGGACCCCATATTTGTAATGAATTAATTTTGTAAGTTACGAATAACTAAGGCAATGTAAGTAGTTCTTATTATTTGTAATAGTTGGGCTCAGGATTAAAGTTTATTGTAGTTTTGTTCTTATTATTTGTAATAGTTGGGGTCAGGATTGAAGTTTATTGTAGTTTTTTTTATTAGTAAGAAAATAATAAATAAATATGAATCATTTTAGGGGTGATCTAACCTTAATACAACACTATTCCAATTGAGAGAGAATTCTCAAAACTCGCCTAAAAAACTGTTACAACTAAAATAACAAACAACTAAATAAATCACCTCAAAACCACCTACTCACAACTATCAGATGTTCTTGATAACAAACAAACAAGTCCATGAATCCATACACCATTCAGAAAAAGAAAAACAAGCAAAATCACAATTGGAAGTTAACCAAGACCATACTTTAAGTTGAACAAAGGAAAAAATCTCAGAATAATCAATCACTTGTAGTATATAGTAAGTATATTTTAACATCCTAAAAATAAAATTAATTGAGAATTGTACTTAGTATTAGATTAATAAATAAATAAAAAACATAAAAATTATATTAAAATGAATTCATAAGTGTGAGAGCTCAATCTACCTTATGAATATTATGAATATATTAATTAACATAAATATTTATTAATATTTATCACATTCAACATTTATTTTTATGTAATGATAAATGATTGTTGTTACTTAAAATATCAATTTTATTGAGATGTGAAATATTAAAGTGATATTTATTATAAGAGTTTTTTTTTTAATAAAATCATGATATATTAAATATTAACTTCAAAATCGACTAAATTTTTTTTAGATATTCTTTAAATTTTGATTGAAGATTCATAATATAATGAAATAGTAAATAGTGACACCTACCAACATTTAAAACATCATAGAGCAATCTTATTCAACAGATAAGACTTCTTTAACGCAAACAGAAATATTTATAAAATACTTTCTTTTATAAATCCGAATCAGCTCAATAAAAAATATTAAAAAAAAAAACACTTGCTTTAGTCGTTGAAAGTATTTATGATAATTTTTTATTTTGCAGTGGCACATAATTTGTCTAAAACAACATAAACATTAGTCAGATAATTTTTATTTTATATGTTTTTAAGTTATATATTTATGATAATTTTTAATATTCGTTAGCGGAGTATTAAATAATTTTATATTATTCTAGTGATAATCACTTTAATTTAATAATAAATTATGAATAAATTCAACCAATATAATATAATAACTTTCATTTACACTTGTCATAAAAAAAAAAGGAAGTCAAAAGTTAGCATTTGAGGAAGAAAATTATAAAGGATTGAGATAGCAGAGTGACGTGACAGATTAATTGCAGACTAGTCTTACTTCGTCATCTTACTTATCTTATTTACGTTTTAAATGTATTTTTATTTTTATTTTTATTTTTATAAAAAATTTCATGTTAGTCCTTCAATAGTTTACTACAGGGATTAAAAATACACAATTTACAAAGATTAAAAACAAAATATGAAATAAATAAATAAATCAATATATTTAAGTTTGAAAAGAAAATACGTATATATTTATCGATTTAATTGAAAAGGAACACTTGGCCTTGAGATAGAGAGAGAAGAGGATACAATGAAGTGGTGTGCGTGTACCCACAAATTGGTGGTATCCACCTCACTAGCCAATCTTTTTTCTTTCTATTCTTTCACTATATTTCTCCACTATAAGAAACAAACTCCTCTACTCTAAAGTAAGGTCATGTTACAATTTGTGCAATTAATCAAATGGAATTTAGTTAAAATTTGGAGAAAATAGGTTGTGCTAGATATGGTGGTGTAAATTTGTTGATTTTTACTATACCTACTAAAAAACTCGCATACTACTTAAAAAAATATCATTTTTTTTATCAACAATAGAAAGAGTAATTAAATATAAAATATTTTAGAAATAGTTAAACTCTATTATAATTTATACAGGTTATTATTTTTGCATAATTTCAACAAAACAGAAAAAGAAAAGTATTTTCTTCCAAGCTACAATTAACATATTCTTTCTCAACTAAACAGACTATATTTATTATTTTCTAGATAGATAGATAACCTATGATCTATAATAAACTTAGTAGCCAAAATATAAAATTTTTTATATAAGAAAATGTTCCTAAAAACTATTTATAGTAATAATATATGCTTGAATAATAATCAATGATAGAAATAATAATATAAACACTATCATCAATCACTAGTACAAAATCACTCATTTACGACGGTTAAAAAGGCCATATAAAGACGGTTCTAGAACCGTTGTTATTACGGGTGTTGTTATAAATCAACCATTTATAACGACGGTTCTAGAACCGTCGTTATAAATACACGTAAACGTAGAAAATGAAAAAATAAAAATAAAAAACACACTTACAAAGACGGTTCCCCACTGGAACCGTCGTTATAAGTGCCTTTAGAAAGGCTTTTAAAGACGGTTCCAGTGGGGAACCGTCGTTGTAAGTGTGTTTTTAAAAAAAAAAAAAAAATTTAAAATTTGTCTCAAATCCCTGTATAAAATTTCAAATTTCCAGCATCAAGAGCATATCAAATTTCCAGATTTTTCTTATAAGTGCAAGTATGAGATCTAAAAGCTAAAAATATCCTATAATATACCCAAAAATACAAAAAAAAAAAAAAATGATAGTAAATGATGGATTTTGGGGATTTTTGTTCGGCCAATTTCCTTCGGAGAGTTGGCCATGGGCTCCGTTACCTCATTTTGGACAACTTTCATTATTTACGCATCTCCATCCGACTTCTTTATCAAAAGTTATGGCCATTTGAAGTTTTTCATGTTAATTTTTTGCATATAACCCTAAACTAAAACCTAAATCTCTCTTCTCTTCTCCTCAATATCATCAACACAACACATACATTCAAATATATTTCATTCTCTAAACCCTAAAAATACTAACCTTTTGGTTGAGTTGAGCCAAGTTCCTGGAGTGGCCGCGTGTGGTGGAGAGAAAGTGTTGAAGAGGGGTTGGCGCGGTGCAGAAGGTGTTGCAGTGTTGCGGTGGTGAAGAGGGTTGGCGTGCTGCGGAGGAGAGAAGCCGCTTGACTGGGGCTGGAGGCACGGAGCTAAGAATGGGAGAAGAATGAGAGAAGAATGTGAGAAGAATGGGAGAAGAGAAAGAATGGTGGAGGAGGAGGGTTTTGACAAAATCATAGGCACGAATGGAAGGAGTGTGGTTTATGTAGCGGGATTTTTAAAATTTGAAGGAAACAAAGACGGTTAAAAAAGGAACCGTCTTTATATGTCACTCTGAATAACTTATAAAGACGGTTCCTTTTTAAACCGTCTTTATAAGTCACTCTGAATGACTTATAAAGACGGTTCTTTAAGAAACCGTCGTTATATGTGTCTCTTAATTACAAAATTGTCACTGCGCAGTTTATAACAATGGTTATTTTTAAACCGTCTTTGTATGGTGTTGTTAATGAATGTTTTTTGATTTTAGACACATATATATCAAAATAAATAAACTAATAGTTAGAAATGTAGGACCTCTCCTACATCATAATTAGCATATTACAAAACATACTTCAATTTAACTTTTATATTTTGTAATTTAATTATAAAATCTTAACTTTTATATTTTGTAATTTAATTATAAAATCAACATACGATGTTCAACTACAGCTGGAATACTAGTAGATTTCAATAAATAGTTTTTTATTTAAGCTTTTTCTCTACTTTCACAAATTTGAGAAGTGTGTGATGACGTGTAAATTTAAAAGATTAATATATAACACCTTCTTTTAACATGAAAAAAAAAAACAAACAAAAACTATAAGGCCTTATTCGTAGTGGTTTGTGGATTTTTTATTTTGGTTGAAATGATTTTTTATGCAATTTCGAAACACTTTTATATTTATTTCTAAAACTAAGAAAAGTATTAGTAAATTTGTTGTTTAGTTTTAATAAAAATCATTCTATTATTTTTGGTAATGATTATTCTTATAGTTTTGGTATAATGATTCTTACAAATGATGCCATATTCCACTCTTCCTATCTACTTATCATGAAGTTCATGGATAGCACTCATCGACTAGAAATGTGTAGAATCACACGGAAAATCAGTGTCCAATTAGAACCATTTGAGTGTCCTTAATTTAATCCAATGTTAACCTCCACTTAATTTCCGAATGCGACCAATTTCGGATCTTTCTAGAAAATTATCTACTCCGAATCATGTTTGGACTAATCACATTATAAGCTCAAAAGTACACCATATCGTGAGTTTGTCTTAATGTTGTAAATTGGTGCCAATGATCAAGTAACACTTTTATATGATTTAGAAATTCAGGTAAAGTTTTACCCAGATAAGCAATTATCGACAATTTTGAGGGATGACTAAAATAAATTAAATGTTTTCCTTTTCTTGATGTAGAAATTTCATGTTATTTACATATAAAAAAATTATTAAATAAAGATTAATTTTAGAAGAAACAAATAATTAATCATTATATTAAGTAAATTAAATATTATTAAAAAATTATTAGTATTTATATTAGTTTTTATTATTAATAAATAATTTTTAAATTGATATCTAGCTACCAAGTAATTAGATTTTAAAATTGATAGTTAAAATTTTACTAGATAATTAGGTATTAATTTACAAACTATTTATTAATAATAAAGAATACTTCAACATTAATAATTTTTTTTAATTTCTCAAAAAATATCTTTAATAATTAAATATTGATAATTAATTAGATATCAATCTATAAACTATTTATCAATAAAAACTTTTAAATACCAATAATTTTTTAGTTTCTAAAATAATATTTAATTTAATCAATATAATAAATAGTAATTTTTTTTTAATGTTATAGTGACTATTTGACTTTAATTTATGAAATTAGTTTCTATTTAATAATTTTTTTTCAAATTTGAAAGTAATATACTCTTTCCTCTTTTGTTTTCTTTTTCCAATCTTTATTTCTTATATTTCCTTCCCTAAGATGGCAAGGCACAAAGGCACATGTTGAGGCGAATCTAACATCTTTTAATGCACTCCATAGCATTCTAAGGGCTTTGATTTCCTTCATTTTATTTATTCATGTTGAGACTTGTTTATTTTCCCCAAATGGAATATGGAACAACCTAAAGTGGACCGACACTGCTGGAGCCGAAATCCTAAATAATGTTGGCTGCAACCCAACATTTGGTATTTATTTAGTACATTACCAGTCACAATTTTTCTTCTGAATTATCAACAATAGCTTCTTAGATTTTCACTTTGTACCATGAGAGTAAAGATTGCCCATAAAACATTTCAATGATTTTCTTCCTATTCTCCACTTGTAAAGTTTGATTTGTCAAATTCCTCTTTCTCTCTTATCGCCAAACCTGGGCCTCCTCTTTTCTAAAGTCAAGGAACGCATCCATTCATCAATTTGTATAAGAAAAGATCAAGTTGCTTCCTAAAGTCATTTACCTCCACCCGTTCATGCATCAGAGTTGTGCTAAAATTCTAAACCCCACTAATTATTTTTGTCCATTCAATAGTCACAAACCCAACTCATGATGATAAAACGTTTAAAAAACTTAGCCAATTGCCAATTTTATTGCAACTTGTTGCAACACTAAATCTCCAAAACTAATATGAGCCAAAAGAGTAAATTTGCTTCATCAAATTTTCGATTATATTACTTATAATTAAACAAAGTAAACTAATTAATAAAATAAAATAAAATAAAATATGAAGAACTTATGCCCGAAGATATGATCTATTCTTATTAGCACCAGCTAGAAAACTCACATATATGGATATTCTTTTAGCAAAGTAGTACAAGAAAAATATTAAACAAATATCATAGTTAATTAGATATTAATTTATAAAGTCTTTATTAATAATAGAAACTAATTTAGAAACTAGTAATTTTTTTAGTTTCTAAAATAAAATCTAATTTAATTAATATATTAATTATTTATTTTTAATCTTTAAAATTAATTTTTATTTAATATTTTTCTAGTAATAAAAATATAATTTAACTTATTATAATTAATAAAATGAGTAAAATTTAAAAAATTATTAAAAATAATAAATCGGATCAAAGTATTATGATTTTGAGTTGAAATCTGATTAGATTTTGAAATAACTAAGTGTAATATCAAATTTTTTTCATCTACCACTTCTAAAAAAAAAGTTATTTATTTTCTTAATATTTTAAAATTTTACATATTTCGTTAATTTCTTTGCATAGGTATGGTAAAAGAGTAATGATTGGTGCAAATAAAGAGTAATTGTGAAAGTTAAAATGAAAGATGGATGTAGTCCCTTTATTATTATATTCCTTGTCATAGGTGACGTCACCATCCCGAGAAAGTTAATGATGAATGAGCATGAGTGCACCACATGAAGGCGTGGATATGCAGACTTGCTTATTATAAAAATGAACTCAGAATATGAATAGTGGGAAAACCACATATAAATAGTGGTAGTACCCTCATAGAATCCGTAAGCTTATCAAGTGAAGAACAAAAGTTGAAATAATAGAAGAAGGTGGTGTAGGAGAAAATGGTTGAAGAAGAAATCCGAAGGGGTCCCTGGACAGAACAGGAGGACTTCAAACTGGTGTATTTTGTTAACATGTTTGGAGATCGTAGATGGGACTTTATAGCAAAGGTATCAGGTTTGAAGGTGGAGGGAGACAGTGAATAGGTATGAATATTTCATTCTAAGCACCCTTTAACCACGTCACTTTGTTGTAGGTTTGAATAGAACAGGTAAGAGTTGCAGGTTACGGTGGGTTAATTACCTCCACCCTGATCTCAAACGAGGGAAGCTGACATCCCAAGAAGAACGCCTCGTGACGGAGCTTCATTCCAAATGGGGAAATAGGTTTGAGAACCATGCAGAAATTAAACTATAAGCTACCTGCTTATGACTCCAAATTTTTATCTCTTTCAATCTTTTCTTACTCTATTTATGTCTTTCGTATTATGTCAATTCACTCTTCACCTTATATTTTGTTAATTAGTTACTTGAACTGTGTTGCTCACTTTGATGCTCCCTTGCAGATGGTCAAGAATTGCTCGGAAGCTACCAGGGCGCACTGACAACGAGATCAAGAATTACTGGAGGACCCACATGAGGAAAAAGAAGGCTCTAGAGAAAAAACGAGCATCATCATCATCTTCATCATCATCTTCACCTGTGTCTTCTAGTTCTCTATCTTCACTGTTCTCCAGCAATCATGCAGTGGATTCAGATGCTTCCAAAGAGGTTGGAGAGGAGAGCTTTTACGACACAGGTGGATGTGATGACATAATGGGGTTGATCGGTGCTGGAGAAGAGGAAGGTGGTGAAAAGGGGTACTCTTTGGATGATATATGGGAAGATATTGTTATGTCTGAAGAGAAGGACATGTATAATATTCTGCAACCTGTGTATGAAGGGCACAGTGAAGAGGGATGCAACTTCTCTTGTCCACCTCCAATGATTTATTCTCCATCATCATGGGAGTTCAATTCTTCTCATCCCTTATGGGTGATGGATGAAGAAGAAAGTAGCATGATGTTGTTTCCTACATTAAGTGACCAATTCTATTCCTGCTATGAACAAGGGAATGCATTTCTAACTGGCTAACTAGGGTTCATGATATTTTTTTAATCAATATATTGTTGTAGTTGTCTGTGCCATCTGTCAGAATAAGAAAGCTTAACATGTACAGCACAGTATCTTTGAGCTTTGGGCATGGTTCTCCATAGTGTGACACAGCTGTGATCAATATGTCAGTGTTTGTGTTTCTGCTTTAAACCAACATCCAATAGAGAAAGATGTATGTTCTGAATGTAAAATATACATGAGCACTTGTTTAAATTAACTTTCAATATCCGATGTGGAACCTATCCATTACAGCACTTTCTTTTTCATTTGAAACATATTAAATTGATATTAGCCACCACTACTAATGGCTGAATAATTTATATACACCTTTCCAACCACAAGAAGGTATCAGATGCACTAGGCACATTTTAGTCAACGTGGCACATTAATGAACTTATGGTTCAGGTTTATTACCAGGAAATCATTTATGAAAAATGTTATTTCAACTGTACATGAAAAAGAAAAAAAAGACACAACCGAGATTTGGAAATTGTAATTTTAAAATTGTTCTACTTCAAATTTATTTATTTTTCTTTGAGTTTGAGGGTGTCACCATATTAACACTCAAATAATTTTTTTTAACAGTTTTTTTTAAGTGTAAGCATAAGCTAGAAATAGGAAATGTAAGTGCGAAAGAGATTTTCGTAAATAAATTACTCATACTTTTTCAAAAGTAAGTTTAAAATTTACTAATATTATTTTGTTGAAGATGAATTAAAAGATAAAAATATTTTATAAAATATAAACTAATCTTTATAAATTAATTTTGTAAGATTAAATTATATATAAAGTTATTTTTCAAAAATTATAAAAATTATTAGGCAAAATGACCACATTATACCTTTTTTATTTCAACTTATTTTTTTATATATTTTATTATTTTACACGTGACACATATTTCTTACAATTTTTTTTTTCTAATATATTCTTCTTCGTGTATAAGGACTCGGTAGGAAAAAAACAGATAATAGTACATGAATACTAAATTCAAAAAAGAAATAAAACAAATTTTGTTAATATAATATTAAAATCAAAATTAGGTGACTTCATCCATTTCAAAATTGAGTTAATATAAAAATAAAATAAAATAGACTATTTTGGGTACAGGCGTGACAATTTTTAATGGTACGGGTAAATTTTATATTTAAACCTGAAATTTAAAACATGAGGTCTTAAATTTTAAAATATAAATAAAATTTACACAAATTTTTTGAAGTACAATTTACTAGAAATAGTTATTAAAAACTGTACGGTATTTTTTTTTATGGCAGGAATTTTAAGAATAGTATAAAATATTTATTTTAAGAATAGTATAAAATATTAATATTATAAATTATAGATTATATTGAAGCTTAACTGTATGAATTGTTTATAACCAATACGTAATTTTTTTAAAATTATCTAGTCCTGACTTAAATATTCTGATTTGGTTTAACAAGAAAATTAGATTAATGAAGGTGCACGCTAAGCTGAATTGGACACCACTTATATATAGATATTTTCTTAACATTGACCTAACAGTAACATTTTTTTAATTAACTTTGCAAATAGGAGCACTTACGTATCATGTATTCATAAAAAAATTACTAATACGAATCAAACCTAAATTATGTAAAAGAGTGCTTCAATTATTTATAATAAAATTTGATTCATTGGACCACTTGAAATATAAATTATGTTGTTTGAAGTTAACCTCACTTAAATTAAAGCATTCCAAATTGAGAAGAAGTAGATTATTTTAGTAGTACAAATAATTTCTAAGAAAAAATTTTATAAAAAAAGTTAAGATTTCTTCTTACAAACAATTCTTGTAAGGAGAGAGTCTTTTTCACTTGCTATTGCTATGTATTTTTATTTTCACCCTTAATTTTATTGTTCTTTCAGTCATTTAGATAGATATATCTATAATTATAATATGACGCTCAAATCAATTTTAAAATAAGAAGTGCCGATGTTTCTAAACTAGAGTTTGATTCCTTTATTCTTGAAGAGTATTTTTTATTTATAAGTATGATTTTGGATCTTTAGAATATTATGTAAAAAACTGTCCACCTAAGTTCAATTACATATTAATCATAATTTAGGTATAATTATCACATAATAATAATTTAATAATAATACTTATTTAATTTAAAATATAAGGCATAACTTAAAGGTAAGTTGTCAGAATTTAGGTATAATTATCACATAATAATTATTTAATAATAATACTTATTTAATTTAAATTTAAAATATAAAACATAACTTAAAGGTAAGTTGTCAGGTGGTTACATATACACGAGTATTTGATTAGCCTTTCTGGAAATACAAATACAAGATTAATTCTTATAAAAACTATGTTAATGCTCTAACTTTGAATTTGTACAAGACAAAAGCATATTTTATTCAATAAAATATTTAATTTAAAAATAAAATTTTATCTTGACTTTAATAGGTGATTATGTGAGAATAAGTTAAGTTTAATATCATTACCTTAATATATTATTAAATTATAATTACTTATATTCTTAAATTAACTTTTTTCTCTAGTTGATAGTTAATAGATATTTGTAAAAAAATAAATAGATAAAATCAGGCAAACATCTATTTAGTATATATTATATATATGAGAAAAAAATATAAATGTGATTCAAAATAAAACTGAACCGTGCGATTGGTTGGTGCGAGAGTTTATTATACCCATCTCCGGCGAACCAGGGAAGGAGACGAGGGAAACGAGAAGTCGAGAGACGGAGAATGTCTCGTATCTCCACATTCTATCTTCTCGCTTACAACTCCTTTCAGACCGTTGGATGGTACACATTATAATTCTTCCTCTCATCTCTTTCTCTAATTTCTCTTCTAACTCTCTAATTTCTCACTCGCAGGACGCTTTCCTTAATTAAGATTTTGTACAATCTTCTCGTCACTGCCTCCATCAACGGAACCTATGCTTCCGCCGGCAACTTAATATGTCAGTTCATTCCCAAAATACCCTTCTCGCAATTCTATTATTCAATACACTGTGAACAAAACAAACACAGCTTATTTTGTTTTAACTTTTTTCAGTTTAATTACTCATTTGTGATTTATACTTGCAATGTTTGCATTTTAATCTGTGTAGATAGAAATTATTCGTTTCAATTCCTACCCCTACATTTTTTAATCGAGGTAGTGCTCAAATTTAGTCATCAAAATTTTATGTTGCTAAAAAAACTCATAAGTCACTCGAATGTTTTAATATTGCATTTAGTTCTCTAAAATTAATCTAATTTTGTCATTCGGTCACTCCTCTGGAGATAATAAGCGATTATAATAATAGTAATATATGTTTAGAGATACAAATATGTTAATTTTAGAATTTATTTGAATTTTTAAATTCTAACAGAGTAAATTACACTTGTTTTTTTTTTTTTTTTTCAATTTAGTCCGATATCTTTCTTTTTTGCTGAAATTTTTTTAATTATTTTGACAACATTGTATTATATTATTATTGATATCCTTATAAATTATGGTAGCCCCTTTTTAAGTTTGGAAAATATTATGTAAAATAAAAACAATAATAAGGAAAGCTAGTGTAATTTGCTCAGATTAATATGAAACTGAGACACAGTTTCAGAGATTAAATTGAACATTTATTTTCTTAAAATATCTTTCAATCACTTTTAACTATTTTAGTCTTTATATTTTTTAATTTGTTTCAGTACTTACTTTGGGACGAGAATAGATTAAGAAGTGTAGCGGTAAAGAGTAGAACTGTAAATTGTAAGAAGAGTAGAGATTTGTTTAATTAAACCTAATATTTGCTCTGTCTTGGTACTTGATGCAAGGTTTTCTGCAATGTGCTGCATTTTTGGAAGTTATACACGGAGCCATTGGTGCGTTTTCTACTTGAATGAAATTGAATTGCTTTGTTAGTAGAACACAATTTTAGTTTAAATTTTAAGAAGCAATTTTAACGAGTCAATTTCAGGTATTGTGCCCAGCGGAGTTTTGCTTCCTCTTATGCAATGGGGTGGAAGGACCCATTTTGTGCTTGCCATTGTTCGGAAACTTGATGAGGTTTTATGGCTCAATTTCAGTTCTCTTGTCTTTTTGTTTTGCTAAAAATCAGTATACCACTGAAATAGAAAATGTTATCCCAATTTATTAATGTTTTACCTTTTTTGGCTAAATGCTTTTTTAATTTTTTTCTATTCTTTCACAAGTGCGACATGTGTTGGCAAGGCTCATTTTGAATAATATAGTTCCATTTCTTTCCACTTTCGTTTTCAGATGCTCTTGTTCATGGAATGAACAGACATTTAGTTTTTGAAATTATTTACAGCGAACATTTTAGCCTACATCTTGATGTAAAATGATAATGAAATGCATGTTTAGTCCTGAGGACAAATCTGAAAGTTTACTCGTATGCAATGGTTGACAATCAGACACAGATGCTAACTTTGGCTATTGGTTGCATGGTTTCTGTAGCTCCAGGAATTACCTTCAGTTTTTATCACTTTTCTTGCATGGAGCATGGGTGAGGTAATTTGTTTATTTATTTTTTGGATGTAGTTCATTGAATTTTCTAGCATTACCTTCTGGTTTAAACTTTAAAACAGTTGTTACATAACCATTTAAAGCAACAATGTTGATAATGTCTGATGTGTTCAGCAATAATAGGAATGACTTCATAACACATGAAAAGTTCACTTTTTACAAATTTTAGCATATTATAGATTTGAGTTCACCTTTAATGTTCCCAAACTTCTTTTAACCGCGAGTTTATGTCATCCCTAGTGTAACATAGATTTCCTATTATGTTTTTCTTTTTAAGAGAATATCAGGTGACTTTTTCATGGTGTGTATGTATTGTGAACTGTAGCCTGATATTTCCTTCTACGGCACTAATGGTTTGTTAAGTCTGATCCATGGAAATTATCTTATAAAAGAAATATATCATGATCGTTTTCCAAGTTAGAAAGATGACTGGGACCGCAATCTTTGGCGATGCAGGTCATTAGGTATTCACATTATGCTTTCAGTTGTTTGGGGAATTGTCCTTCTTGGATGACCTATCTCAGGTATTTTTCTATCTTATGCCACACACTTAACTTGAACAAGGTTAATATCTTCGATTATTTTTATAGAATACTCTTTTCAAAGTATATGCTTGTTGCTTTATCCTCTAATTAGGTACACTGCGTTTATTGTGCTGTATCCTTTGGGAGTGGGTCCTGGTGAAAGTGAGTTCATAAATTAATATCTCCCTTCTATATTGGAAATCTGTTTTTGAATGAATTTTAAGGATTTTTTTATGCAATTAACAAGTTAATTATCGAAATGAATAAAATTTTAAAAAAATATTGAAATGAATAAGTTGTGCCAAGTAGACATATTCTAATTGAAATCTAATTATACTCGGGCCATCATGATATGACTTGAGTTCACGTGCACTTTACCACTTTGGCATAACTTCAAACATTGGTATGACTTAGCCATTTCAATACTTTTTTAAAATATTACCCATTTCGGTAATTAAATTGCACCTAATTGTTAAAAGATACGAATTTTAAATTGACTTTACTGTAGGTTTGACTTCTTACCTATTCCTTTCTAAATCAAATGTCATCATCCCCTTCATAAAGTAACTGATATGTATTATATTGCAGTATGGACTATGTACCAGGCGCTTCCAATTATAAAGAAGAAGAATCTCTATGCAGATTCCTTTTCAGGCCTCCCATTTAGTTATTATGAGTTCCTTAAGGTAGTAAGTCCTTAAACGTAACAAATAATCCATAGCCTCAAAAGGATCTCCCATTGATTACCGGACTTTCTACTAGAGAAGAGACAAAAAAATGCTTGAAATGAAAACTATCGTGTCAATGCATTTTGGATAAAAAACTTGTGGTTTGAACAAACATTTTCATAAACACATCCAGAAGATAAAAATAATAATAAAATGAATCAAATTTCTTTATAAACTAAGATTAGGTTATGTATAAACTAATTTGTTAAAACTCTTTCCATGTAGTCTTTTTAAATTTTTATTTTTAATTTCTGCATTAATTAATTTTAACTTGTGGAAGAACTCATAAGTTTTTCCTATTTTTTTCATAAAAATGCTTATGGAGAAATTTATTCTAGCATACTCTTGTTAAGTATTTATTGAAGAAGGGCTTACCATGTAAAACCTATGCATAAGTTGATTTTATGATAAAAAAAGAAATAAGATTACACTGTTTGCATGTAAGCTGTAAGCTGATTAATAACTAAAGGCAACTTATAAACATGCCATAAGTTATTTTCATAATTTTTAACAAACAATTATTCATGTGGTGATGCAAAAAGATAAGTCCAAATAAACTGTACATACGCTCCTCCAAGACCACCCAAGTGTTGAGAACTGACTGAAACTGGTTTTTGCTGCATATCAAATGTCTTTGTGTCCCTTTCAATTCAATTTTGTATAATTGTAGCTTATGTACACGTCCACGAATAGTTTATTCTTTTAATTTATGCTCCATTTCTCTCATTCAGGTTGTACTTGTAGCTTATCCATTCCTTTGGTTCAAACTTTACCTGCACATGTTCAAGCAACGACGTGCAAAACTTTATAAACGCCATGACAAGAAAACGGCTTGAGGAGCTTTACAAAACTTTATAAACACCGTTCTTCATGGTTAGTCATATTATTGGATTGATGATTAAACTTCTGAACTTGTGTTTTAGTTCCGTACACTATGTATTTTGTTAAAATTAATAGCATTCTGTGTGGCACTTGAGACACTCATTCTGAAATTTATTTATTTCCTTTTCAATTTTCTCCATGACTGGATTCTAGTGTCAAATAATGGATTAGTTCCCTGCAGTAATGATTATGGTAGGAATTGGAAGAGAGACCATGATTTGTAATATTTTGCCTTCAGTATTGTGTACAGATTTCTACCCGTGAATTAATATTGATATATACAACTAGTGTCGATTAACAATGATAGTTTGTTGATAAAATGAATTAGTTCATTCTTATTCTGAAATATTGCATTTCGAGTTTATGGTCTTCTGGATAGTAAGCATTATATGTAAATATTGTCTCCTCTAAGAATCATTTATGAGGAGAAAGAGGATGTAAAGTTTGCTTAAAATTTAGAAGTTTAAATATGACAACTACTTGGTAAATTATCTCATAGATCAGGACAAATATGCAACCAAAAGCAAAACAAGGAAATTGAAACCACAAAGAGAACCCTCATGAAAAGCAAAGAAATGTAATTTAGGTCCTAATAATCTGCGACGGGTAGCTGTTCATAAGAGTTTGGAGTGATGAAGAAAGTGCTGTACACAACAGCAGCAATAGCAGAGCCAATTAATGGACCAACCCAGTAGACCCAATGGTTGGCCCATATCCCACTAACAACAGCGGGCCCAAAGGAAACTGCTGGGTTCATGGATGCACCATCAAAGGCACCACCAGCTAAGATGTTTGCACCCACAATAAAACCAATTGCCATTGGAGCAATTATACCAAGTTGACCCTTCTTTGGGTCCACTGCAGTGGCGTACACTGTGTAAACCAAACCAAAAGTCATCACAATCTCAAAAACTAGTGCATTTGCAGCTCCCACCCCAGGAGATAATGAGAATGCAGATGTCTCCTGCAACGGACACACAAAAAAAGGAAAAATAATCACTAAAATTAATATAATTCAACATTGTATTGCACACTATTTTGTGACTTCTTATCTGGGATTATGTTTTGGGAGACCACTTTATCATTAAACTATAATATTAATAATGAATTTAATACTAAATCAAAAACTAATTTTCATTTTACATCATCAAAAACTTCAAAAAGAAATTTCAAAAACTAAATTAACTATATTTTACATCATCATGGTAAATTAACCTAAAACAATTTAAGTAAAGTGTCTTACCAATCCACCAGTGGCAACTTTAAGCAGGAAGCAAGCCACTACAGAGCCAAGCAACTGAGCAATCCAGTACAAAAGGCCTCTGAGGAGGGTTATGTGGCCACCAATAAAGGCACCAAATGTGACAGCAGGGTTAACATGCCCACCTGAGATGTTAGCACCAACTGAGACAGCAACAAAAAGAGCAAATGCATGAGACAGTGCTGCTGCCACCATCCCATCTGCTGTTGCTGGACTATTGTTTGTCAGTTTGTCTGCCAAAAACACACCCCAATAGTTCATAATATACTTACTGCATGCTTCATACTGTCAGTGAAAATCAGACTCTAAGAAGAGTTGTGTGCTCAAATATGAATAAGGACTTACTAAATGCCATTCCAGAGCCTTCCCCTGCAAAGACAAATATTAGCATCGAGATGAACTCAGCAAGAGCAGCCTGCAATGCATCGGCTTGGCCAAACTCTGAAGGATTTCCAATGGTAATTCTAGAATTCGCCATCTTTGTTTTCTTTGCTCAAAGATTTCAACTATAAGCTTTTTTGCTGATAAGTTATGTTATCAAAGCTTCTTCCTCTAGCTGTTGCTCAAATGCTTGTTATATATACTAATGACCTGATGCTGCATTTCATCTTGTTTAACTTGTAGCACAAACACTTGGGTAAATGAAAAAGAGAAACTTTTGGTAAGGCAAAATTATACAATTCTTTTTCTTTTTTTTCACCTACTTTTTTTCTCTTCCATTTCTCTCTCCTGTTTATAAAATAAAAAGTTATATATTCTATAATAATATTTATAGAGCAGTTTAATTATAAGATATCTTCAGTATATCAATTAATTCGAAAACACTTTAAATATAGTTAATTCATCTCATAATGATTAATTCATCTCATATTTCATATAACCAGAGAATTTATGCATGAAGAAAAAGTGGTCGGGGCCTCCGTTTTGTTCCGGTGAAGCCACGTGTACGGTTTGATGTGATGTGATGTGATGTGATGAGGGTGCATCACCGACTGTGACCAATGGGTGATGATGGGTCCCCAATTAGCATTAGATTAGGACCAACCAATTTAGGTTGTGATCTGGCCGGATCTTAAAAAAGAAAAAATTGAATGTCAAAATCGTTTTATAAGTGTAGAAAAGTTCAAAGGTGTGAAATATATAAAATATATTAAAATTTAAAATATATATTTTTATTTTTTTATAAATGTATAAATTTATATAGAGGAAAAAAAATTGGGAAATCAAGACCTTTCATACAACATCAAGCTCCGCCACTGTGCATGGGGGTAATGTGGATGGATTTCATAACTTAAATATGATTTATAAACACATTTTTTAAAATTCCTTTTATCTTATTTGCATTTTTTTTTTTATATCTTTATATCTTAATCGCTGCCTTAATAATCTTTTATTTGCAAATTTCCTAACTTGCTTAATGGAACAGATTTGAGAATAGTTATAATAATGTGATTTTTTTTCGAAGTCTACCTCCATAGACTAGTCCTAGAGTGGCCCGCGAAATGAATGGCTTGGCTCCTATTGGACGGTTTCATTAATAAACATTTTGACCTTAAAGTTGTCATGTATATTGATGTAGTTACCAGACAGTTGAGGAAGGAAAAAAAAAGTGAAAAATAGCAAAAAAAAGTTGTCATGTTGTGTTATTTAACGATTCTAAGCTTGTTGTGGCATACAAAAGCTAGAATCAATTGTAGGAGCTAACTGAAAATTTTGTGACGGAATTTGATTGGAAGCTTTGGAGAAGATGGGGTTTGGTGGGTTCAATTTGAATCCCTCATCCAAAACAAAACTCTCACTGCCAGAAGTAGAAGCAAGGGTGTCAAAGAACAAGTTGCTGATTCGAATCCTTTACCTCTACGATAATGAAAAGGTAGTTATGGTGAAATTTCCAATGCAGGTAGGGCACGGGTTCACTTTTTATGTTGCACTTAAGTCATTCCGTTGTAACTTACAACATTAAAGTTGTATTCCACGGTGACGCATTTGTCATCCTAATTCAACTGGTGTTCATGACAACTATTTCTTTACATTAGAATTTTGAACTAAGATGATGACATGACTTATGTTTCTGTGAAGTCGAACTTAATATTATCAATTTTTTATGATTGAGATCGTGTTCTATGATAGTAAATATTTTTATTTTCTATCCATTATGTTAAAATGCTTATTTTAAATGTTATGGAGATGCATGAAGAAAAAGCTAAATTGTGGGATGCTAATGATAAAACAACCACATAATTTCTAATAGAGCCCATAGCATTAAACTTTTATCCCTATATGAATAACTATATGTTAATATATGTTAATGAATAATTTTGAAAGGTGAAAATAAGTGTTATCATTATTTTGAACCAACAACATTATCATCACACAATTATTCTAAAATAAATTAGATCAATTTTTTCTGTTGTATGTTAGAAAATGATTTTCAGAAAATAAATAATTTTGTTTTGTTCCTTTAGAAGTCCTAAAGGAAAAGGAAAAAAAAAACTTAAAAAAATAAAGACACAACAACACTCTTCACCATATTCATGGTATTGTTAAAATTACAAAAAAAGTTAAAAAAAAGTATAAAGGGCAAGGGGAGGAGGTATGTAAGTTTAGTGAGAATTTGCCTTCTAATTATATTATGCACTCATGCTGGTTTGTGTCCAGATTCCTTGTAATCTTATTTTTTTTCTATCTCCATATAGAGTATGCATCAGTTTTGGGCATTATTTAATTTTCCAAATGATTGCTACTCGATTAGTCTTTAAAATATGGCGGCAATTCTACTGCACTGCATAGCCTACGAAGGTTTTTCACTCTGAAAAGATCGGCTTAGTGTGGAACTAAGATAACTAGCCCCACTCTCAAGATACTAAGTCAATACCGACTAGTAACAACCATATTAGCAAGGCACAGAACGCTATTAAAGACATCTATTTCCAGCAAGATTAGGGACGATACATAACAGGGAATACTACAAACAAGTATTATAATGAAGGAAATAACCTGAATTAGAAATTAATAACTATGTGGGTTTTCTTCAACCAGATTTAGGTACACAATCAAAACTGAATTAAAAACATGGGATACAGACTGAGAGAGATTATCCAGAGCATCTCTCTTGTGTTATTACAATCCATAAAATCAAGACAAGCAAAGTAATCTTGACAAATCCAACACAGTGCCAAACCAGTGCAGATCTCACGATTTAGAAGTCATCTGAAATACGTAAGAACACCACAATGTCCTATTATTAGAATTCATGCATTTAGAAGCATGCCTAATAACATAACAGATAGAGCATAAAACAATCAGGTATAGTGATAAAATACGTTGTAGAATCGATGACAATGATGACTTCGCTAATAATTCCTCAATTAAAGCCAAATAATCATCGCTTGAGGTTCATTTGTAATAAACCAAAGTGGTCAAGTGTAAAAAAATATGTTCCATCAACTCTGGAAAATTATTTTCCTGTCCAGCATAGGTTCGAGAGAAAAACAAGCACATTCATTGTCACAGTTTATCTACACACAAAAAGGCAATTGAAAATTCAGCCCAATATGACCATTTACCAAGATGCTAACATAGCTCTGATCCGGCCAAAAGTTGGGTCAACAACAAACTAGATTGACACACATCTGGCTCAGAAAGGAAATGACCCTTCTATAAGAAGATGCAATGCAGAAACTAGTACGATAATTCAAGTAATTCTGCATGATGAACTTCGAAAATTACATTATCAACCTTTATTAGAATTAGAAACACAATACTAAATGAGAAAATTGCTCACACATCGATCATTTCCAAATATCTATATAAACAAGTCAAAGACACCAAAGAAAGCATGAAACAAAACAAAACTGCATTTAAAAATCTTTTAATTGGTTGGGCCCATTCACGTTCTGTTTTTACATCTTTGCTTCAAAGTGTACAAAAACTAAGTAGGTAGTGCTTAGAGTTTTGTTATTATGAAAAAGGGATAAACTCTTCCTGAGAACGAAATAGAGATATACAACACATTTATATTCCCTGTTTATTTGAACCAGTTACCTGGTCGGTTCACCAGACCAATCGGCCAGTCCAGTTTTCAAAACAGGTTTTTTTTATACTCATATAGGTTCTCCAATCCATTCCATTTCAAAAATTGTAAATCAGAATTAAAAAAATCCAAATATCCAAGTTCAAATCCTAAAATCCAAGTTCAAATCCAAATCCAAATGTCTAGGTCTGCCATTGTCTACGTACAGCACTCACATTTCCAGCACACCTAGCCAACCCAAGCAAGGTGTACAGAGATTCTGCCAGGTTTAGATTAAAGCAAGACTTATAAGAGGCCGGTGTTCTACTTTCTACTGTGACGAGAAATATACTATTAGGCATAAATGTAGAGCTTTAGTGTATATTCTTATAGTTCTTGCTTCTGATGCAGTGATTTTGAATAACTTTTTGCTTGTAGGAGTTGGAGGACATTGGGCCAGATTTGGCACAGCAACAAACTATTGCAGATAACATTGTGTTTCAAAGAAGCTAAATGGGAAGATGAGATTGAGGACAGCATTGGAACTACTTATCCTGATCTCAACATTGAGAACAAGGTTGAAGTGGAAGGGAGGGATATTTATATGTACATCGACCAAGACCAGGATGCTACAATAGCTGATCAGGTCAATAATCAGGAACAAACCGAGAAAGAAGTTTCAATGCTAAGAGTATAGCAAGCCTGGAAGTTAGCAAACCGACTACATTTACACAGTAGTAAGAGATATAATTGCTGGTCACCAATTCTACTAGAACTTAGGATATATAACGAAGATAGAATTCTGTTAGGAAGTCGAGTGTAAACAGTACAAATAGGATGAATTGAGACCAAATCGATTATTAGAATAAATCTGTGAATTTCCATATCTCTCATCTTTCTCTATTCGCCACTTTGAATTGCTAACACGGTACAAAATGACGTATCACTTATACGTACAGCAAAATATCAAAGAGGAATCGTCATTTTCCAATAGACAAAATTCATAAACTACACAAGACAAATAAACAACCTCAACCGCTTAAATTTTCAACAATCGGAAATAGTAGAAACACACTCGTACCAAATATTAAAGAACAGAAACACAAACGAAAAAGCCTCGCAGATAGGGTTACCTTTTGTGCGCCTGAACGAACTTCGAATTCTTAGCGTCTTCCTCTGCCAAGAAAACGGTTTAGTGAATTACTGAATTACGATTTGATTATAGAGAAAACACAGTTAAATTCATCAGAAAGAGAGAGTGATTGATGTGGTGATTTACCGGTAAGGCCGAGGGAAAACTTGGTGATTACGACTCCGGTGACTGCGAATCCAACGAGGAAAGGCCAGTTCCGCTTCCATTCGCGCTTGAAGAAAACGGGCCATGGATCGAACTTTCGCATTTTGCCTCTTTTTATCAACGCTGCTGTTAATGCAATACTATTTTCTCAAGCTTGTTTCTGCTGCTTTGTTATTGTAGTCGCTGCTACCGAATCGGAGATCAAAAGGGTTCCCTGGTTATACCTTATTGTGAATCCACGTGGATATAATCCAAATTTAATTGGGCTTCAAAAAAGGCCCAGAGAGAGAATGCATGTTCGTTGGGCTGCACTGGCTTTTGAGGTCCAAACAAGAAGGCAATTCTATTTCTACAGTACTTTGACGGTGGTCTTGTTTTAATAAAGGATAAAAACTTACAAACTATAATACATGTATTATTCTCCAATTGAATTTAGGTTTATCTATTTAATAAAGAATTAATTAAATTTCAACTTCTACATACTTCCTATTAAATTTTTTTTTGTTTATCAAACATTAAAATTTTATATATTTTTAAATTAAGTTTCTCTCATTTAATTTGTTTATTTATTTTGATATGGTAAAAAATGTGAGATTTTATAATTAATACATTTTGATATTTTCGCTTATATAAAATGATTAGTAAGTTTTATTTTATTTTATTGAAAATATGTTGGATAACGACTTCATTATATTCTTCGATGACTTCCACTTCATTACTTGTAATGATTATATTTTTCGATGACTTTCACATCATTATTTACTTACAATATTATCAAAACTTATTTTTCTCAATAATTTTGACTCATCACTTTTGTGTAAGTAACTATATTAATATCTTATTATCAATATATTTTCAATAAATACAATAAAAATCATTTGTCATTTTATATTAATAATATCATTTATATTAATCATATAACCTCATGTTTTTTAACATGTGGAAATAAGATGATAAAAATCATGTTACTCAGTTAAAAGAAAAATTAAATAACATAAACTAAATTGTAAAATATAAGTCATTTTAGTATTTAATGAAAAAGAAAATTAACAGCTCAAATAAAAATGATGAGACTTAAAACTTAATTAAATCATTAATAAAATATAAATTATGAAATTTCAAATTTAACTGAATAACAACACCTACAATATACTACATCATGAGTTTTTGTCCTTTAACAAACGAATTTATGTTCAAACGTCATTCTAACCAACAAAACATTGTTTGGAGCTATATTTTTGAAGTTTTAAAAA
Source organism: Phaseolus lunatus (assembly GCA_013389735.1). Lineage (NCBI taxonomy): Eukaryota > Viridiplantae > Streptophyta > Magnoliopsida > Fabales > Fabaceae > Phaseolus > Phaseolus lunatus. The sequence goes on from CM023867.1 coordinate 5,723,282, forward strand.
TCAAAACTAAAACTTTAAAAAACATACATGAACATGAAATGCCTTACCATATAAGATCAACTTGAACTTTCCCATTTACTCTTGTAACTTGTATACATATGACCATAAACTATAACATATTTTATTTATTTAACTTTTTTTCGCCAACAACAAACCAACTTACTTATAAAATATTGCTGCTATTATATATAATAATAAAGCATGGTTTGGACGACATATATTTTTTTTTTTTAAATTATGAGTCACAAGTTAATTTACATAAGAGATCGAATTTTACCTTCACACCTTTGAGTCTTTCTCTTTATATTTTATCCATTTCACTTATCTCTATCTTTATTCAATTTAGAATTCTCAACTCTACACAATTTACTTATAATATTTCTTTTAAACATGACTCTTCCATAAATTATAAACTAATTTTTAAAATCAAATTGTTTTAACCTCTAATTTCTTTTAAGCCACTTGGTTTCTTGAGCGTATCATTTAAGCTAATGTAAAATTATAATTATTTCTGTTTTTTATGCAAGTAAAAACTTTATGGTAAACCTGCTAAGACAAAGAAGCTACAACATGACCATGTCAAATAACTCAAGAATGAAATAACAACAACCAAACAAAAACAAAGCTTATTATTATTATTTATTTATTTATTTATTATTATTATTATTATCCTTATTATTGTGACTTATACAACTACCTACCATTCAAATATACAACCAACAAGAAACTTTATTCTCCATCTTTTACTGTGTCAGCCAGCGGTCACTATCCTTTTCTCTTTTTTCATTGATTTAAAATGGCAATCTCATTCTGAAGCACTTATAAAATTACCAAGTCGGAAATTCTTCAGGAGAGTTGACTTTGTGTTAAAATCTGTATATATCTTTCCTCTGAATTGAATTTGTTTTGTCATTCTCACCCAAACCGAAGCCATAAGGATTACAAGTACTGTTCCTACCCCACACAATGTCCCTTTTCATGAATGAGTTAATTCTCATGAAGCTATTCTCCATCATGAATTCAACAAGAGCATGAACATGGCTTCACCTCATTTCTTCCTCCTTCAGCTCCTACTTGTATTTTGCTTTGTCTCTTTAGCTTTTGGAGCCACTCTGCTAGAAGATGAAGGTATGTAAAGATAACCAAAGCAGTTTTTTTTTTTTAAATATTATTTTCGTCTCTATACTATGATAAGATGATTCCAATATCCATGTACTTATAATATAATAATATTGAAATATTTTATATGTGAAATTAGTTTAATTTGAAACTCTAATTCATCAACAAAATTAACAATAATTTCACATAATTTATTTCAATTGTTTTTATACAAGTATATGATATGAATGATATAAAATTTGAACCAGAAAAAAAACTAATTTCATATTATAATACGGAGTCAAAAACATATTTCACTATTTTTTAATCAACTTTTCCACCAAGATTCATAAGAAAAATAAGAAAATTCACAAAATAAAATGAATAAAAAAACTTTGTTTCCATAAAATAAAATAATTTATGCTTATCAGTTTTCGAAAAGGTTAAACCAGGGACATAACTAAAAGTTTTGAAACGTATAAATTACTCTTTAAAGTTTGAAAATATTTAAGTACGAAATGTTTGAACAGAGGAACTAAAAAGTTTTTATTTTTTTTTATAATTACATTAACTAAAAAGACTAATTTTAAATTATAAATCATAATCCAACTTAATTTAAGTTTAAGAAACAAAAGTATACTTATCCAAATTAAGCTTTTTGGCAAATGAGTATGCATTTTGTTCTACCCACAAACATTATTGAGTTGTTTAATAATCAAATTCTGCATATAGTGCAAGCTCTGAAAGACATAGGTGATACACTTGGGAAGAAGGATTGGGACTTCAGTGTTGATCCATGCAGTGGAGAACACAATTGGACATCACATACTAAAGTGAGAGGAACAGAAAATAATGTTATCTGTGATTGCTCCTTTGAGAATGACACAATCTGCCATGTTACTAACATGTACTTGTCTCACTCCCTTTATTTCTTCAAAGTTTCCATATATTGTTCTCACTACCAAAGTCATTAGATGCGTCTTTCGATTTCAATTACAAAATTAAGTTCAGATTAAATAAAATTCATTATAATTTTTAGCAAATGCTAACTTTATCTATTAAAGAGATGAAAGTTGACTAAGTGTTTCAACTAAAATCAAAACTCATCCTAAACACTTAGTTAAGACTCAAAAATTCAATATTTTAGATAAAGAGTGTATTTTTCACTAATACATAAAACATATACAAAATATTTAATTTCTCATGGAGCTAGAATGATGGAAAAAATTTAACATTTCTTGAAAAAAATGTCTATTTACTTTGTATTTTTCTATTTATATTTAAATTTTTACATAAAATGAATTGTGTACATTTGGTTCATAGTTTTAACATTTTCTTGAATTAACTTCAAATTAAACACATTTAATTGGCTAAATGAGGATGCAGACTTTTAAAAGTACAAAATCTCAGAGGCACTCTCCCAGTGGCAATGGTTAGATTACCGTATCTTCAAGAAATGTATCATATTCTTTAACTTTTGCTCAATTCAATTCAACAATGTGTTTGTAATTTTCAATTTTGCATGACACTGTCTCTCTGTTACAGTGACCTTAGTCGCAATTACCTGAATGGGACAATTCCTTTGGAGTGGGGCTCATTGAATCTTGTCCACATGTACACTTTCTTTAGTTTCTCTGTCAATTTTCTCTTCACCAATATATAAATACATGCACGACCATTGCTACTACTCCCTCTGTTTCATAAAAACTGCAGTTTAAGGTTATTTCTTATTCCCTCAGTTTCACAAATATTATGATTTAAGGTTGTTTCACACAGTTTAAGGATTATAATAAATATCTCATTTTTTGAAACATTTTTACTAAAAATGGTCATGCTACCTATTTCAGTAAATATATTATTACTGTGATTGAAACCCTATGAGTAATTAATTTTGAGGACGAGTTAAGAAAAAAAAATTAAGAGTTTAATTTTTAGAATGATTTACACTTTCTTTGAAAGCTAAAATTAGTGTGGAACTAGAGGGCTATCTCTACGTGTTGCATCAACTAGTGATAACATCTCATTGTATATAAGTGACCGAAACCTGTAAGTTTTATAAAACTTAAAGTCCACTTTTTAATATGGTATCAGAATCATTTAAAACCTATTCTAACGAGAGTTTGTCGATCTTATCGGATCACCCGTTATTGGACCATCTATAAAACATTACATAATATAAGAGTGAGTATAAATCTCACCTTATAATCCGATTTTATAAGTTTGACTTACACTTAAAGTCAACTTCTTAATACCACGACTTTTAAATTATAGAAAAATTGCAAGAGGTCATAAAAACCAAAAAAAACCTTGTAGTTGCTGTCACATTTGCTATTGGTGATCATTTAACAAATAAATACTAACGACACTCGTTGTAATACATTCTTTTGTTCGTTGTGATGTACTAATTTCTTGAAACAAGAAGCTAATGCATGCCAAGATGTTTCATATTTATGATAGTTCTCTGAGTGCTAATCGACTAACGGGTTCAATTCCCCCAGAGCTAGCAAACATCTCCACTCTCCAAAGTTTGTGAGTTTCTTTTTCTGGTTACCATGCATTGTTTTTAAGCATTTATCACCTCATCTGGATTTAACTTTCGCTTTATGTGAATAGGACCCTTGAATTCAACCAACTCTCTGGAAATCTTCCTAGTGAGCTTGGGAATCTTCCAAATATTCAAAGATTGTATGACGTTTATTTTGCTTTCTTTTTTTCCATTCAACTTTAGTATTTTGTTTGGGTTGTTCTCTTTCCTTTTTATTCTAAAATATCAAATGTCACATTGAATAGCAGTTTAGATTAATTAGAAGACCTTGGTTTCTCTTGACAATTTATTGTTGTTTTTAATACGTTTAGGCTACTCACCTCCAACAATTTTACTGGAGAGTTGCCTGCAACATTTGCTAGACTCATTACCTTGCAGGAAGTGTAAGCTTCCCAATTTCTTACTTTTAATGCACTGATTAGTGACTGTTAAATTAGTATATATTGTTATTTTAAGTTCCATCTTTAGCTAAAGTCTTTTTTTTGTTTCTTGTCATCACATTATGCAGTCGACTAGGGGACAACAAGTTCTCTGGAAGGATACCTGATTTTATTCAAAGCTGGACAAGTCTCCAGAAACTGTAAGAATCTATTTTTTGTTCGGTTACAGTGGTACCAATGTTAACCGTTCATGATTGTTGAGGAATACAAACTCTTGATCTCAAAGAAATTTTCTTTTGTTATGACAGAGTGATTCAAGGAACTGGATTAAGTGGGCCAATTCCTTCTGGAATTTCACTACTTGAAAGTTTAACAGACTTGTATGTCTGGTATCTTATGTAGTAAGCGAGGTTTTAAATTTACTTTCATATTAGTTGTGTTTATCTGTGCTTAACATGTGATGTGCAGGAGAATTAGTGACATAGACGGATCAGACTATTTTCCTTTTCCCCAACTTAACAATCTGTCAAATTTGGAAATTTTGTGAGTTGATTGCATCAATCAATACTTTGTGCACATTGTGGGACAATGACTCAGTAAGGCAATGTTTTCAGAAGAAGGAAATTACAATACTGATTTCCTTTTACTGTCCATCTTACTGTTTCGCAGAATTCTGAGGAGTTGCAATATTAATGGAACCCTACCTGAATATCTTGGGACTATGTCTAGTTTACAAACCTTGTAACTTCTGTTCTCTCCCAATATGCTTAAGTGCAACTAATTATACCGATGCTTAATATGCTCAAGTACAATGTTCTTGTATTACTTTTAAATTTCAATAGTATTTTTCTTTTGTACCAATATTTCAAAAAACATAACTACAATTTTCCTTGAGTTTGTAGAATGTTTTCTAAGCTAATTTCCTTCAGCTTAATCTGGTTGCAATTTTTTTCAGAGACCTCAGCTTTAACAAATTAAGTGGACAAATTCCAAGCAGCTTTGAGTATGGCCTAAGAAAGACAGAATATATGTAAGAAGTTTGTTAATTTTTTATCTCTTCCTCTAAACTGGGCTGGCATTTTCTGGCAACCAGTTACTGCTGTTCACTTTCATTTAGGAGAAATAGTATGTTTCAATATTACTAGAATTTTCACCATGATTCTTGGACTTGAATAATCACAAATTTTATACATGGTAATTTCTTTATATTCTTTAATTGTAGATATTTAACTGGAAACATCCTCACGGGACCTGTACCTGCATGGGCAGAGAAAGATAAAAATGTGTAAGTTTTATTCCAGTGGTTTTTATTTTTATCTTATGATTCCTTAAATTGAACAGTTAATGAGTTCTAAGGGGAAAGAGACTTTATAAGCATATCATTTGTTGTCTTTTATTCCCTTGAAAAATTTGTCTTTCGTCTTTTATCTTCCCTTCTCTTTTCTATGTGAAAAATCTAGTCTTGGTTGTATGATTTCTGTTTGTATCAGTACTTGACCATCACCTATGTATGATTAAAACATAAAATTTGATTAGACTTTTGATATAAAAATTGTAATTCCCTAAATATTTGTTGCAGTTATTTTATATCTCAAAGAATGTTGTGTTCAGTTGCTTATTAGATTAATCTAACTATCTAAGTAACTTGATTTACCTGTGACCTCTCCTAATGTCATTTTATTTTGCATGAATACTATAAATGAACCTAATACCACGTGCTTAAAGAAACCTAGAACCTTTACTCAAACCAACATTTATAGACACCATTCTTTTCACCTTGATGATGATAACTTGATAAACAATACTTCTTTCAGAACTTACTACAGGAATGTGCATAACGTGTTTTTTGAACAAAAACTTTAGTATTTTGGGGGCATTTGGAAGAACTTAAGGGGAACTTACGGCTCCTTCTGGATTATTTCAATAATCTTGGAGAACCTTATAATACACACTCCTTTTAGTTTATTCCATCATGTTTCATGCTCAAAATTATGTCATGACCCTTAATGTGTTAAGAGCTTATCAGACAAGTGCTTGATTAAATTGTTTACCTGAAGGCACCTTTGAGTTACTATATTAATTGTAATCGATTTCTTTCTAGTTATCAGTCTCACGAAGTCTATCTGTTTTGCATGTTGTTTGATTTTCTGAATCAAATTTTATAATCTGAACCAGAGATCTTTCGTACAATAACTTTAGCATGGAAAACTCAGGGCAGCAGCCATGTCAACGTGGAAATGTGTAAGAATCCTTGCATATGAGAACATTTTTTTGCAACTTAAAGAGCCTATCTGAGTCATAACCTTCTGTTGTATCCCATAGGAACTTGTTTGCAAGCTCCTCGATGGACAATATAGCTCGTAAGTTTGATATATCTTTTGACATTTCCCTTTCATATGGTCATTTTAATTTTATAGGATGGGATCATGCTGAATAGCTTTGTCACTTTGGTCATTCTTTCAGAGAATCCATTTCATGTTTAAAAAGTGTTGCTTGTCCTAAAAGTAAGTTTTACTTTTCTTTTTTTATAACAAATTTTTATGCACAGTTAAATTGTCACTAACCTTTACTTGTTTACCATGTTTGAATGCTTTTAACTCTTTAACAAGTGTACCAAATCGAACAAGTAATAATATTGAAAAGTCCAAGTATCGTTTGCAAGAGATTTCATTATTGTTTATTTCCTTACAAAATGTAAGAAATAAGTAGTAATCACTTCCATAGCCAAAAAATGTTTTAACAATGATTTTTAACACCAATTGAAAAGACTTTATAGCATAAATACAAATAAAGAAGTCCAATACATATGATATAACGAGTTACTGTAACACTTATCAAATACCATACTAAAAAAGCTTATAGTGAAGTTACAAAATTGGTATTAACTGGGTTTCCCAAAATTCCATGCTGTGAAAACTATAAACTAATCATTTGCATTATGAACCACATAACATGTCACAATAGTACAAATACAACTTTGGAATTATGATGATCTATAATAACAATTGACTCGTCTTCTTCTGATCTGTCTTGCTTTTGGGGATAGTGCAAATTTATCATATATGTTTAATACCTTTTACTCACTAATATGCTTGTCCCAGAATCATACTCTCTTCGTATAAATTGTGGTGGAAAGCAAGTAACAGTCAATGGAAATGAAACCTATGATGACGACACAGATAATGCAGGACCAGCAAGATTCCACTTAAGTGGAAAAAACTGGGGATTTAGCAGCACTGGTCACTTCATGGATAATGACCGTGCAGAATATTATATTTGGCTAAATCAATCTAAGCTTTTCATGGCTGATGCTGAATTATACATGGATGCACGTGTTTCTCCCATTTCTCTTACTTATTATGGATTTTGCCTGGGAAATGGAAACTACACGGTGAATCTACGCTTTGCAGAGGTCATGTTTACTGAAGATCAAACATATAACAGCCTAGGAAGACGCATATTTGATGTCTACATTCAGGTAAATTATCTCAAACTTTTGTAGTTTTATTTTGTCTGTCGTGAGTATTTCATTTCATAAAATTGAAAAGCCCTTCAGTCAAAGTTGCCATGTTCAAATTCCATATCTTCAAATTTTAAAAAGAAATCTGATTAGAGATAGATATGTCTTTTTATACTCCATGTGGAACATCAGAATACCCAAAATATCACATATCAACTGGAGAAGTTTCCCCACCTTGGTACCTCATTTCATTCATGAATTTGATTACTACAAATAGTTAAAGAAATGTGGATATTGCATACTTAAAATTGTAGCCACTATGAGGCATTAAGGTTGGTTTCCTTTTCATGAAGGGAAATATGGTGCTGAAGAATTTTAACATTGCAGAAGAAGCAGGAGGAGTTAATAAAGGAATCAAAAAATCATTTACCATTGTGATTAATAGTAACACATTGGAAATCCGCCTATATTGGGCTGGGAAAGGGACAATTGGTATTCCATTTAAATCAGTATATGGTCCTCTCATATCAGCTATTTCTGTAAATCCCAGTGAGTTGTACTTCTCATTCATTACTTAATATTCATGTAGCACCTGGATGTTACCATGCAATATAAGCTCTTGTATAATAATTTTTTCTATTATAATCAAGCAGACTTCATCCCTCCCTCAGAAAATGGAAGTAGAATGACTGCAGGTGCAGTGGTTGCAATTGTGGTTAGTGTAGTAGTTTCTCTAGTCCTGGTATTTGGTATACTTAAGTGGAGAGGCTGTCTAGGACAGAAAAGTTCTTTAGCAAAAGGTAATTGCAAATAACTTACTCTAACTTACTCTATGATGATGATAAGCTTTCGGCTTCAACTTAAGGACTTTCAATGTACACAACTGAACTCTTGCATGCAACATAAAATTTTTGCACCTAAATTCAGGCATGCAGTTAACCCTCAAAGCTAGTTACGAAAAATGAATCAGCATATGGACTGTTTAATAAAGAGTATATAACCTTGCTATTATGAAAACTTTTAATAAAGTTCTTTGAAAACAAACTTCACATTTTATTATTAACACTCTTTTGTAACTCAAGACACTTGATTGTAACCCTCACACTCGTTTACTCTATGCTTCACTTCTATTGGTCTTTTATTCTTGCTTCTTCACTCTTTAAACATAATGGTGATAACTTCACAAGTAACAAAGTGAATTCATTGACAAGGGAACTAAGCTTGGATATATACATAGAACTAAAGAGATGTTACTAATTAATGACTCTATATTCATTAGTGTCCATCATTCTGTTTATGAACCACTGGTGATTTGTTTGTGGACGATTGATCCAGTTTGCCAATGGTTACAAAAGTATTAATCATATGGAATTTTCTCGACCACATGAAATCTACAGTCTTTCTTTGTTTAATTGACAGAGCTAAAGGGCTTAAAACTGCAAATGGGTATATTTACCTTACGACAAATCAAAGTAGCAACAAACAACTTCAACAAAGCCAACAAAATTGGAGAAGGAGGGTTTGGTCCTGTGTACAAGGTAATTTGGACTGTATGGCATATCCCCCCAATTATTATGCATCTATTTTAATTGAAGATATTACTTTTTGATATTGCATTGCTTCATATGCAGGGAACTTTATCAGATGGTACAATAATAGCAGTCAAGCAGCTTTCTTCCAAATCAAGTCAGGGGAATCGTGAGTTTATAAATGAGCTTGGCATGATTTCAGCTTTGCAACATCCTTGTCTTGTTAAACTTTATGGATGTTGTGTCGAGGGAGATCAATTATTGTTGGTCTATGAATATATGGAAAACAATAGCCTTGCTCGTGCTTTGTTTGGTAATTTTTTCTTAGGAGGCTGATTTCAGTTGCCCCTTCTATGATATTTCCCATCTTCTAACTTGTATGCATATGGATTTTTTGTGTAATTTAATTGTATTCACTAATGAAGGTGCAGAAGAACACCAAATAAAATTGGATTGGCCTACAAGGAAAAAAATCTGTGTTGGTATTGCCAAAGGTTTGGCATACCTCCATGAAGAATCGAAATTGAAAATTGTTCATAGGGACATCAAGAGCACTAATGTGTTACTTGATAAAGATCTCAAACCAAAGATATCTGACTTTGGTTTAGCCAAGCTCGATGAAGAGGACAATACCCACATAAGCACTCGAATTGCTGGAACTTAGTGAGTTTCTATATTTTGATTTTGCTAAACAGATTTTATGAAGCAATGTTTTTTATGCATGATATGATTAGACTATGAAGCAATAAAACAGAGAGGTTACCAAATTGCATACCATGTTGAATTGGATTTAGCCAAGTAGTTAGGCATTAAAAAGAAATTGAGAATGAAAAAGATTGAGCAATTAACACTTTATGCAGCTAATAATTTTTTGTGTGTGCAGTGGATACATGGCTCCCGAGTATGCCATGCATGGCTATTTGACTGACAAAGCAGATGTTTATAGTTTTGGAATTGTTGCCTTGGAAATTATAAGTGGGAGGAGCAATATGATTCAACGACATAAAGAGACACCATTCCATCTTCTTGATTGGGTAAGTACTTTCATAAAGTGTTCAACAAAATGTTATTTTCCTTTAAGAACCACAATTTTCATAGTTGTCATATAATATCAAATTTGACAGTAGAATCTTACCTGTGACAACTTATTTTATTTGGACTAGAATCATACTAGAATCCAGCATAGATTATAAAGATTATATAATTTTGTTGACCATTGTTTACCAGGCACATATGCTAAAAGAGAGTGATAATCTAATGGAGTTAGTTGATAGTAGATTGGGTTTGGACTTCAACAAAAAGGAAGTTACCACAATGATCAATGTGGCTCTTTCATGCACCAATGTCACTGCCTCCCTTAGGCCTACAATGTCCTTAGTTGTAAGCATGCTTGAAGGTAGATCTATTGTCCAGGAGTTCATTTCAGAGTCAAGTGAGGCATTGGATGGGAAGAAGTTGGAAGCAATACTACACCATTACCAAGAGATAGAAGAAAACAATTTAAGTGAGACCAACAATCAGAGTCTATCAGTGGATGACACATTGGCCACTTCTTCTATATCTGTAACTGATCTATATCCTGTAGACATGAATTCTTCATACTGGGAGAAAAGGGGTTGGTGAGAAACCTTGAAAACAGATGTTGCTTTGGACTTGAATTACTTTGTCATGAGTTTGTGTGTACTTCATTTCTTTCTTCTATAGATCCTTTTGTAACTACTGATTCATGCTTAGTGGTCTTATTTAGATGAGTTTAATTGTCATACCTAGATAATTTTTTTTTTTTCATTTTCTCTATCTCATATTTTGTTGATATAAATTTAAAACCAACTTATACACATAAGGTAATCCATTTCAAAATTTTCATGAATCATAGTTGAATTCTAACAAATTCCTTGGGTTATTATTAGACCCAATTTTTTGAAAACCAACCTCACTTGATTTACAGAAGATAACGTGAAAACTCTCTCAAAATATATTTTTTTGTAAGTTGATTAGCCAACAATTGTCAAATAAATTGCAAGAGATGAGAAAATAAAAAAATAAAAAAAAAATTATGAAAGTTTGTGATTGATATGATTGAAATTATAATTAAAGAGATAAAAATGTAAAATAATTATAAAAAATTATAATTAATATATTTGTGAATTTTATTTGTTTGTAATTAAAATATTAATTTAAAAAAAATACTAACTATGCATAATTGTCTAAATATGGAAAATGAGAAAAAAAATTATTTTTTTAAATAAATAAAAATAAAATTTGAATTACATAATTGTAAAAAATGTGGGCCGAAATTTGGAAATGCAATAAAACATTATTTATTAGTGTATTTATTATAAATTTTGAATTAAAAAATAAATTATTTATTTAAAAATAAGATTTAAAAAAATAATGACAATTTTTTAAAAATAAAATAAATTTCATAATTTATAAAAAAAAATTTAAATAAGTGATGAGAAAAAATGTAAAATATTATTTATAAAATTAAAGGAGCAATAATAATGTAAAATTGATATCATTCAACCATCTTTCTCATCCTTTCATCATCAAAGTAATTTTCTGATTATTTTCACACTCGCATTTCGATTTAATTCATTGGATACAAGTATGAATAATTCACGCATTTCTTTCTTCTTCCGTGTATAGAACTTAGGTAAAAATAAACACAACATAAAAGTGTTGGATGGGATCATGAAATTACATGAGAAGGTAATACATGAAGATGCAATAAATATATATATATATATATATATATATATATTAATAATATTTTTTTTATATGATGATAAATAATTATTGTTATTTGAAGTATTAATTTAACTAAAATGGTTAAATGTAAAATTACAATGATACTTATGAAAGTTTTTATATAAAAAAATTAATAAATAACAAAAGCATGATATAACAATAGTCTCTGGGAAAAACAAATACATAAGTAGGGTTTGTATAAAACTCCATAAGTTTCATGGATCCTGTCACATCACATTGATGAATATTGAACTATGAATTTGACCTACTTTACATTCTCTTGATAAATTGGATTACCAGTACGGCAGGTAATAACGTATACTTTTTTTTAATTAAACACTGCAATGGAAGTTTCTTTTGTTGAATAGAGAATAATTCAGGAGAAGCGTATGTTCTTTGATTGCCACGTCTTTATCCATGTCTTAGATGCAAGTACAATACAACTTAAAGAGTTTCAGACCGCAACTGCAAATTTGATTCAGTATTTATTGTGATGCACTATAAGAATCACGTTTTCAACCATGGATTTTTGTTTTTGAGTCTGCGAGTATGTATAACTTTAATTAAGCGCTAATTTTGCGTCCACTGGTGCAGAATGCCATAATATATAGATAGAAGTAGCAGAAAATTAGTGTTGAAAGGGTCATTGAGTAATGACTTCAATGGTAACAAAATATCAAAGACTGCAGAAGATTTTATAGATTAAACCTGCATAGACTAAAGTTAATTAATAGTTGTCAATGTGGAAGAAAAGAACATTCTATTTTGGGTCTTCAGCAAAGACTGCAGAAGATTTTATAGATTAAACCTGCATAGACTAAAGTTAATTAATAGTTGTCAATGTGGAAGAAAAGAACATTCTATTTTGGGTCTTCAGCACTGCCGTTTGTGGACTGCTGCAATTAGAAGCTAAGTTAGGGTTAAGATTATGAAATTATGGTTTATGTAAGTTTAAGTTTAACTCCATCTTATAAAATCAATTTATAAAGTGAAGTTTATCTATTTATATATTATGAAATGTCTTTATTTTTAATTGATGTAAAATTTTTAATAATTATTTATACTGAAATGTCAACTCATATGTAAAATTATTTATTATGGATGGTCTGATATCATGTGACCTAATAAATCTAATAAACTTCCGTTAGAATAAACTCTAAATAACTCTAATACTATATTAAAATATAAACTGATGTTTATATTCACTTATATACTATGAAATATCCTTATCTTTAGAATTGATATTGTATACTGTGAAATGTCCTATCTTTAAAATCGATATTAAACTTTTATGTGAAAATTGTAGATGCCTTGTCCTGGTTACATATTAACACAATTATAACTTCAACGTGACACACTGCTCAATGATCAAATGAGTTTCATGTCTTTCATTTGATTAGATATAATTCTGCATATATATTGAGATCATTTACATTTTCAACATAGAGAATCTTAATGATATATTTCAACTTATAAACATGATTTAATAAAAGTCAAGGATGAGTTAAGAGTATACTTTTCTTGGCTTAATAAAAATCAACTATTTATATGCAGAAGGAAGCTACATTCATGTCCACAAATTTTAAACTTTCTTTATTTTATATATAATTTTTGTACATGTAAGATAAAATAAATTAAAATTTATGATAAAAAATGTTTCTTTTTTTGTTATCAAAGTTCACCTAATTCATGTAATTAATTCCGCAACTCTTTTACATTATATATATATATATATATATATATATATATATATATATTATTTTAAAGTTTACAATATAAAAAAAGTAAGAGTGTATTTAGTAAGACCATAACTACTAATTTATCTGACTAACGTATAAGCTAGTTTCCTAAGACTAGTGTTTGAAAATAGTATATCAAATTTATGAGTTTGTAACTCATAAGTTATAAGCTATTTCAATATATAAGTAGTAACTTGCAGATTGTTTAATTTTCTTCCATTACTAATATTTTAATATAATTTCTTATTATCTTTAATTTGATTATTATTATCTATTTTAATTTTATAGACACAATTAATTATTGCTTAATTATTGTATTGATTTTAGTATTTACTATGTTACTTTTTAATTTTTTATGCAGACCAAATTAAAAAAAAAATTAACATTACAAATTGAAGTTACAAATGTTTAATTAGAAGATGTTATGTATAAATTACAGATAATAAATATTGTAAAAAGAAATTCAATGTAACAATATTTTAAATTTATAAAATAAAATATTGAAAATTTTGAAAAATAAATAAAAATTAAACATGATTAACACTACTCGTTTATATAATAACATCATTTTGTATCCTTTTACATTTATCAGCAGCTAGTTTGTCAAGTAATTTATCAAATATTTATAATCAAATCTATTAGTTTATTAATTAGCTCTAAACTTATTATAGTTACCAACTACCTTATCAAGCATTTTGTTACTCTAATATCAAAAGACACAACTAATAATACCAAACCCATGTATAATGAAGTAATAACTTATTTGTTATGCATATAACTTATTTTAATTCAATCTATAATTTTAAATAAAATAATTTACGTTTAAAAATTTGAAATAAAAAAGCACATTACATTTACACGTATTAACATGGTAGTTGATCTTATTTATATTCTTAGTTTGCTAAATCTAAAATCCTTTATTTCTAGCACTAGATTTGAGTTTTATATATATAATTAAAATATAAAATAGAAATATACTTTATATATATATATCCATTTTAGTTTTCTAAAAATGCATGTAAATCACTACAATTTTTTTTTATGAGATTATAAAGGTATTATCAACTTGTCACTTAATTATTAGTACAAAAGGAAAATTATACCATTATTTATATATAAAAAAAACACCAAAGTAAACTTATCTTTTAATAATAAATGTCACTAATTTTTTAAAAATTTGTTGTAATTTTGTGTGTGACTTTGCATGTGTCTTCTGGACAATTTTTGACTTATGTGAAGATTGAGTGATGGAGTGTTTTACTTGGTGACTCAGTTTCCACAATGTGTCTTCTTCACCTTGGCCTCTCCCACATGACTTTAACCTAATTCTCATGTTCCCTTCCACAAACAGACAATCTCATTGATTTCTTAGCCACACCCTGCACTCTTTACTTTCTTCCCAATTAAACCTAAAATCTAAAATCAAATTAGACAATATTCCATACCCAACTTCAATTTTTTCCCATAATCTTAGTAAAGAGAAAGATAATCCAATTAATAATAAGATATGATTATCATACACTTAAAAGAAATATGATACAACTTCGTTAACACATATAACTAAAATAAAATATATAAATATATATAAATTTCAGTATATAAATTGATTTTATGAATTAATAAATTTATCTATTAAAATTCATCTTAAATATATTTATCAAATCTCTTATTTTATTGATAGACATTTAATCTCATCTTACAATTTGTCTCTAATATTAAAGGTTTAATTACCTTTTTCGTTCCTATATTTGGGGTCAATAGTCAATTTAGTATAGTAGTTTTTAAAAAAATCAATTTGGTCCCTATATTTTTTAAAATGTATTCAAATTGGTCCTTTCCGTTAAAATGTATTCAATTTGGTCCTTATATTTTTTAAAATGTATTCAATTTGGTCCCTATAATAGTAACAATAATATTAATAATAATAATAGTAACAATAGTAATAATAATAATAAATAATAATAATAACAATAATAATAATAATAACTCTCAATTCTACCTCTTTTTTCACATAAACACTCTCTCTCTTCCACATAAACACTAGCACTTTTTCTTCTACATAAACCTTCTCTCTCTGCCACATCAGCAACTGCTAACGGAAAGGACCAATTTGAATACATTTTAAAAAATATAGGGACCAAATTGATTTTTTTAAAAACCACTATACTAAATTGACTATTGACCTTAAATATAGGGACGAAAAAGGTGGGTGAAAGATTGCGAAATCAGTGATGGTTGAGTTTCTTAGAAGCTTCGACTTTTCGTCCCAATTTAGGAGACAAAAATCAAAAAAGACAAATAAAAAAATCCTAACCCCCAATTACAATTCAAAAAACCCTAGTCCCCAATTGTTTTTTCACTAACTTAATCTCTCAATCCATATCACTTGACGCTTCATACCTTACAAAACACCTAATCTCACTTCTCTCTGCCACATAAGCAACACTTGATGTCGTAAGGTGTGACTTAATAGAAATGGTCAATCAATTTAGACACATTTTAAAAAACATAAGGACCAAATTGATTTTTTTTAAAACCACTATACCAAATTGAATATTGACCTTAAATGTATGAACAAATAAGGTAATTATACCTAATAATAATTATTTTGTTATTTTTATACTAATAAAAATTAAAGCAATTCTAATTAAAATATAAAGGACTAAGGACATGTTAATATTTTGTTTCACATATTAAAGAAAATCTTCATAATGACTTTTTAATTTTCAGATTTATATAATTAATTCATGATGATTTTTTTTTTAATACTTTATATACATTTTTTCATGAATTTATAAAAAAGAATATATCTATATTAATTAATATTCTTGTGTAAAGGAACTGAGAAAATTTCCTACTTCTGAACAATTAACTTCTTTGTTTCAGTCGGATTTCACTCCTTACTCTATTAACTCATTCATTTCTATTGGATTTCGGACTACGGTTCTTTCATTCATTCCTTACTCTATTATCTCATTTATTTCGATCAGACTTTACTTCCTTCCTTTGCTCATTACTTTTTACCTTCGACTCTTAGTTAGGAGGTCACTTGCAAAATATGCTCCAACCCTCAAATAAGTACTTGGTGTAATAATTATATAATAATGACATACCTTTGCTTTAATTGTTGTGCTTATTTATATAGTTATGATGGACACTATTACCGTTGGACCATGTGAATCGTGATTAAGATTGTATTACCTAATTTTTCGAATGATTTAACTTTGTTAATCATCCTTTAAACTTAATGCATTTAAACATGTCAGTCGGTTGATATCGAGACACTACAAAACCATCCAACTCCGACCAGTACAATAATAATTTAAAAATATAATAATTCTAAAACTACGCTAAATTATTTTATCAGTCTTTTTGAGTAAATTTTTACGTAAACAAAAAATGAAAATAAGAAAAATAAAGAAAATATCTCTACAAAATAAAATAAAATACCTAAAAAAAATAATTTTAAATAAGCTAATATTATATAAAGAATTCTATAAAATAAATCATGCATATAGATAAATATAAATTTATCAAAATACTCGGTTGAATTTGATTTTAACAGTCAAAAATTCAAAATGAATTAGTTTATAGTCTGGACTCTAACCTAACAAATCATATTAACTATTTAAATATAAAAAATAAAACACAAATATAAATTTTTAAAAAATAAAACATGTATCTTTTAAATTTAAGTTACATTTAATTGAGTATCAACATAAACTAAGATATAAGTTGTATAATAATACCTAATATAAAAATTTTAGAAAAAAAAATTAATTATATGATCATATAATTCTAAGACATACACATAAATTAATATTCTTTCAATTTTGAAAAAGTGTATAACTAGTTTTATTTATTTATTTATTTTTAGAAACCGACTAGACTATTCAATCTAATCGAATCTTATTTATGAGTTGTTCAGGTTAACCATTAAATCAAACAGATTTTAATGGTTAAAGATAAATGCGAGAAAATTAAACAAGAGAGATAAAAAAACACGTACATAAAATGAAATATTCTTTATTATGTTTTAATGTGATCATTTATAACCTTTAAAAGGGAAATAATAAGTTATAAAAAGAAGACTATTAAAAAATATAAATTAAAAATATATAAATATTTTATCTAAAAATAAAAAAAATATTCCTAAAATAAATATTATAAAAAAATGTATGCTTGCATGAAAAATAAAAAAAAAACTTTGTCATCACAGTAAATACTATAGAAAATAATAAAAAAATAATATCAATACTAAAGTACTCTATATTAATCCTTAAAATTGGTAAAATGGTGAGTACATGGAGATTTTAATATAATCTTGTAATTTATTGAAACAAACTCCTGAAAAGTAACATTCAACTCCCACCTTCATTTTTATTTTAAGTAGGTCCTTATTTGTGTTATCATTAAGAATTCATTATTTAGTATTTATATATTATCATTAAATACAATGTACACAGGGAGTTACTTGAAAAGAAAGACCAGTGAAAGACACGAAGTTTTTTCATGATTTTTTTTAACATTCAAATAATAACTTCAAAAAAATCTATATATACGTCCAAAGATTAACAAGATCACCCATCCTTAAATTTATAAAATAAAAATAATTAATCTAATTTAAAAAAAAAAATAAGACAAGAAAAATGGCTATGTCCCTATTACGTCAACCATGTCTTTGCTGAAAAAAAAAAAAACGTCAACCATGTGACTCATATAATTCATCAAACACAAGTTTCAATTTTAGAAAACTACGTAAACTTTATATATTTTTTTATCAACAATAAATAAATTAAATAAATTTTTTTTTTAAAGATATTCAAACCTTTATAAAAAAACCTACATAAAAAAATAGAAAAAAATATTTGAAGAACTATAACTTATTTAAAATTAATTAAAGCCACTTTGAGACCCTCCAACAATACAATAATTATAAGTTATCTGTAACTATTCTTTGGATATTTTTTTTTTCAAAACCACAGATTACAAATATTCAAATTTAATTAAATATATTTTTAAAACTCAACTATTATCCTAACATAGAACACCAAAACTGCACTATACAACACCAAAACTTAAATTTTATATGTTTAGTAGAATTGCATAAGGTCAGCCTCTGAAGATGCACAACTAGACAAACCAAACATTGCTTGCAAGTATAATAATCTCACCCTAAATTCCTAAGTGCATGTTTTATGGTACCAAATAAATCGTATTAAGGATATATGATTACTTTTTTATAAAATCCATCTTAAACAGCATATATCATTACATAAAAAATATTATAAAAAAATAAACAAACATAGAAACTAGATTAAATCTATGCAAAGAAAAATAAAAATAAAAATAGCCTAAGCAAAATTATATTAAGAGTTTAAACCAAAGATAGAACAAAACAAAGTCAAACATTTTTTCCCCCCTTAAACTAACTTCCATAAAGACCACAAAAAAACCATTAGATTCTAACAATCCAATTATGTTAACCCCCATTATACTGCTCTGTAAATTATGTTTAACAATAATAAAAAGAATCGACATTGAATGATAAAAAAGCATTGCATGGGGGACTTAGTTTAATTTAGTTAACTTAAAAACAGTTTTATCCTTTTGTTAATATTATGGTTTTGTGAAACAAAATTCTGACAATAAAATAAGAATGTTGATTATTATAGTAATGCCGCCAAAGAGCATAGGAAAGTTTTAATTGGTACATTGGCTTGTTGCAAACTAACTACATAACTAAGATATCCACTAGGGTCATATTAGTCAGAATAATGTTTAAAAATTGGATAAGATCCCAGCTAAAGTCTTGTACTAAAAATAAATTGTCATCTAACTATGATTTATTGATAATAATAATAATAATAATAATAATAATAATAATAATAA
Source organism: Phaseolus lunatus (assembly GCA_013389735.1). Lineage (NCBI taxonomy): Eukaryota > Viridiplantae > Streptophyta > Magnoliopsida > Fabales > Fabaceae > Phaseolus > Phaseolus lunatus. The sequence continues at coordinate 5,742,676 of CM023867.1, forward strand.
TAATATATAGTGTGTGTGGTGAAATGATTAATGTAGCTTTCACTTTTTCACCGGTAGAACACTGCAACACTCAAGTAAAAAATGATAATTTGGGTATAAAAAAGATTTAAGATATTAAATGTATCGTGTAATTTTAAATTAATCTAGAATAAAACTCTTAAATAACAAAACAAATATTGTCCACAATATAATTTAAATAATCATTCGGAAATCTCACATTAGATAATTACCCTAATTAGCTCTTGTGTAAAATTAAGACTAGAGGGCGTTCTTGGTATTAAGGAAAATTTTCATACTTAAATAGAATATTTGTTTTCAAAATTATGATTTTTAAGAATAGCTAAATTCCATTTGGCTGGTAAAAAATATTATTGGAAAAACTAATATAAGTTTTCCAAAAATTAAATTATATTATTTTTACTATGATATTAATTTATTATAACATTAAATGATTCAATAAGAGGAATATAATTTTTTTTAAATAGTTTTTTCTTTTCAAATTGGGAAAGTTAAAATTCCAGCTCTTATATTTTAATAAAGGCTTAGGTTAAAATACAGGATAACTGGAGACAACAAAACCTACAGTTAAATGATTAATTGTGTTTTTTTGTTATTTAAGTTTTTTCTATATTAATTCAAAATTATTTTAATTTACCTATATATGTTATGGATGAAAAAAATTTGATGTTTCAATTTTAAGGTCTTGAAGGATTTATACATGGAAAGTTTAACTGAATTAAATAAATTATCACGAAGACATAAATATTAGAAGTGGCACAATTCCTGAAAGAATGGGAGGATTTCAGGGATTCTGAAATCATATATATCACAAAAAATGGGAACTCCAATTTGTTCTCTGAGGAAGATTTTGGCATTCAATGACAGGGACTTGGTCCACACCATTTTTGTGATTAAACCTTGACTTTCCACTACCCTTTAGTCCTATAAATCTCACAAATGTGGAAATATCTTCTCTATAAAATAAAAGGGGACACTTACAAATTTACTTAATTTTCCACACCAATATTTGGTTTTCCAAATTTCTCTCCCTTTCTGCTCTCAAATAGTAGCAGCAAATATGGAAGACCTGGATTCGCTCATCATCTACCCTGAGGTTTGTCATTGCATAATCATATCATATCATTCATATATATTTGTGTGTGTGTGTCTAATATATATGTGTGTGTATATATATATATATATGTATATATATATATATGTATGTATATATATGTATGTATGTATGTATGTATATATATATGTATGTATGTATATATATGTATGTATGTATGTATATATATATGTATGTATGTATGTATGTATGTGTGAATGCTTCTGTCAGTCTATGCTGTTCTTTTCTTCTGCTGCATCCTTGACTAAAGTTTCTGTCTTTGAAGACCCTTTTTCCATTAAATGACATTTGCATTCATGTATTCTTTCATTTGTTACTCACTACTTATGTGGATCAAGTTTCTCCATTCAACTAATTCATTGCCTTCTTCTCCATTCATTTTTCATTGTTTATTGATTCTTTTATAATGAACTGTGGGTGGAAGGACAAAGGTGAAGTCTTTGAAAGATTACAAAAGAAAATGTACTCTTTTTTTTATCTTGGTAAATGGCCATTGTTTGTGTATCCTATGAATTGGAGGAAAACTTTTACTGGGAAAGAATTCATTTTTATTAAGTACTTTATCTAAGTTTTGTCAGTAACTAATACACTGGCTTTAATGTTTTTCAGGTCTAAGGTTGTAAAATTTTCCATGGTAGAAAACTACTTTCTTGAATCTAGGATGTTTTATTCTGGATGCGTCTCCATTCCCTTGTTTTTTTCTTTCTTGGTTTTACATTCTGCAAGGATATGGTGCATTAATTGCCAGGATCCTTGGTTATTTTTCTGCGACATGTTTCAGAATTTAATCCTTGACCCCTTTCTGCTAACTTGTCCTTCTTCACATTAAATCTTGGACAATTATTGTCAATAATTGTCAATTATTGATACTTGCTTTATTTATAAAAAAATTAATGTGTTTCCTTGTTTATAGTTTTATAATTAGTCCCTTAATTTATTCTTTCCATAATATAACAAATACCCTTATTGTTGCTGTTTCTATAAATAGCATGTCTTCCATTTATTTGGGCACAGGAAAATAGATAAATCAGAGTCTAATTTTTGCCTAGGGTTGGTTGAGATTACGTGGATCTTACTTTGAAACAGTGTTTGAACCTGATGCATGCATTATGTGATCTACATAGACCTAACTCACAATAGTCTTTGATAATTTAAGGCAAAAAGCATAAATCAAGACCAGATCGCTTTCTCTTTTTTCATTTATCAAAAGAGTTTATATATTCACAAGATTGAGAAAAATAACTTTTTTTTGAAATAAACAATTTAAAAATTATATTTTCTCATCACAATTGTAAATTAGTGTTTCACTATGTGCAATCGTCAAAAATAATATTTTTCTTAAAAGAAATTGTTGAGGCTGCTTTATTCAGCTAAACTTTATTCCCTAACTAGTACCAGTAATTAAGGCAACAGTGACCTCTTTAGACCTTAGAAATGGCTATTTGACTAACATATGAACACTTTTTTTTTCTTGATTGATTTTTCAGGGAGAACACGAGTTGAGGCAAAAGCTTATGGACGCCAGACTTGAACTTGAAACCACAAAACATCTCAAGACAGAATTGTTCAATCTGTTGAAAATGGCTTACCAAGAGAGGGATGAAGCAAGGTCTCATCTAGTTAAACTAAAGAGCCAGTTAATTTCCTCTAGTTCAAACAATTTGCAAAACGTGTTTGATATCCAAAATCGTTTCACCTTCCCTTCTGCTATTAGAGCATGCTCAAGCATAACAAAATCTGATAATAGTCCCTCACACGGTTCCCCACAAATGGAATTCTTATTTGACTCTTCTACTGAATTTTCAAACATCAATGCAGTTAACACCATGGACAAAATGAATAATCTCAATCAGAATTTGATTCAAGACTTCAACTTCTCAGCACCTAGTGTTTCGATGATTCCTTCTGTAAAGCCAATGTGTGATCCTGCTGCTGCAGTTATAGATCGTCTTGCCTATGAAAGAGGTTTGCCTCAAATGGGTCATCTCCTTCAGGCTGTGAAAGATGCTGGTCCGTTGCTTAATACTCTGCTCTTAGCAGGGCAACTTCCTACATGGGTAAACCCCCCTCCTATTGAAGAGATCAAAGTGCCACCGGTAGCCATAAAAAAATGTGATGTCAGTAGCATCATTAAGCCTAACACTTTTGGAGAAATTGGAAATTCACTTCTAAAACCCAGGATTCCAACCTTACCTTATTCTTCAAATGCTCTCTCCACGTGTTCTGCTTCCATGCTCAACTTAGCTGCTCAAACCACTGCTTCATGGAACAATACATGGCAGTTGAATTCAACTTCTGCTGTCACTTCCAAGACCCGTCAATGAGCGGCAAAGGCTTCAAATTTTTCATCCCTTAGTTCCTTTTTTTTTTTCCAAATATGTAAATGGCACAATCAGCTTGAGTGAATCGACACTGCTAGCCTTTTTTGTTTTAATGAAAATGTTGTGAGCTCTCCATTTGAAAAGTGTAGGAAATTTTGGATTTTCATATTATTAAATGTATGTTGTGATCTGATACTTTTTTTCTGCCTATAACCATCAAATAGTTTTCTTTATCCAATTCAACTAGAATGTTAAATTTCTTCATTCTCTCCTTATGTTAAATATGTCAACTTTTGTAACAATCACTTCAAAAATAATGTTTGAGATTAGTTGATATGATAAAAGGCTTTTACCCAATTCAAGAAAATTAAACTTGTTTAGATTTAATTTGCTCAAGAAATTTTAAATTTACCAATTTCTTGAACCTTTGGTAGTATCTAAGACAAGAGCTGTCAGCAATCACAACGGAGAATCCTTAGTGTGATCTCCAACTATACACTACTTCGGTTTGAACGTTCTGTGTCCCTATGTTGGCATAGTTTTCCAACTTAGTTTACTGCTATTTTTAGCAAACTCTAAACTTGATTTTCATTAAAATGTCTTCTGATTCTGCTGAACTCAATAACCATACGCAATGGAAGCTCGAAGAGGTTTTTTCAATTATTATAGTATGCGTTATCTTTTTTACACTGAGTAATTGCTTCGGCATATTCAACCGTCTGTTGTGTGGAATTTACCGAGGCAGAAACCAGGTTCCAAGGCGACTTCTAGATGAGACGGTTCTCAACGATGATCCTTCCATGCAGGTTCAAAGCCAGGGATTGGAGTTCTGTGTGGTGCAGTCTCTTCCAACGATTGAGTTCAAGAGAAACGAGGGAGAACAAGAGAAGGTAAGTAATGTGGAATGTGCCATTTGTCTCGGAGAGTTTGAGGAAGGGGAGTGGCTGAAACATCTTCCACACTGCAGCCACAGGTTCCATGTTTCATGCATTGACACGTGGTTTCAGTCTCATTCAAATTGTCCTCTTTGTAGAGCATCTGTGCATCATGACGTGCTACACTGTTCCGTAGCTGCTTCTCACACAACATTGCTACAGCCTTTGAGGAGGGAAGACTTTGAAAGGGAAAATCTACCCAGCACACAACACTTCCTTCCCTCTTGATTTCAAATCCCACCAACTATTTTTTTTTTTTTTGTCTATCTTTGCTTTCAGTTTCCATTTTTTGTGAGGTGAACCTTGGAGACTTTGAGGAAGAGGAGAATGAATGATACCATGATTCCTGGTAAATAGAACTTGGAGGGAAAGCTTGTATTTCAGACACCTCCATTTGGATGGTTCTACGAGTGTCATAGAGATTAGTAAGATTATACAAGTATGCTTAAGAAATTGAAATTCGTAGATCCATGATCAACAAAAGTGTTGAAATTTGTAGAGTAAGCATCAGTTAAAACTTACATGTAAAATTTGGTTTCATACTTTAAACTCCGCATTTGAAGTTATTTCTTCAAATTTTCCAATATCTCACATCAACCTTTAATACAGAAAATCAAACATGACTCGTTTTGATTATAAAATAATATCCAAAACACCTATAATATTAGGGCTCTTTTATCATGATTATCCAGCCGCTTAAATCTAAACTCACAAAAGTAGTATTTAACTTTTTATTTAAATTTTATATTCACCTTCTCTTTCGTTTAATTAAAACAGATTAAAGGAATTTGGCCTATAATTCATTCACAAGTTTACCACCTAAGAACTCAAACATCACTATTGCTGAATTCAATTAGCATAAAATTAAGTATAAGCTAATATCCTTTGTAGGTTGGCTACAGTTATTGCGCAAATTCTTTCATATATGTCACACCGGATTCTGCACTCTACATTTCGTTTCTGCCATAGCAGTTCCACCGGCTTCAGTACACTCATTAACCTCATTCAATGAGTCGCCTAATCACTAAAAAATATAAAACTTTAACATGCTCATTTCAATCATCAATTTAAGAGTCAAAATTGAAACACGATGTCTGCTTAGATTCTGCTGAACCAAAAGATACAAAATAATAAAACCCAAAATATAGAACCTATTCTTTTTTGAAAAGTTACCGTCAAGAATCACCATAGAACTGCCTAACATTTAATAAAAACCCAGGTACTATATTAGATAATGCCGATCTTGTTTGCCACATCCAATGCATCGTAATCAGGGGTCAACCTGACATAAGCCTTCTTGGTACCATCAGGCCTGCAACAGAATTGAAATTCAGAAATTGCAGCAGAAATTCCTTAAATATTGAACTAAAGCTAAAAACATTTACACAAGTTCACTTTAAATCGGCATCTCAAACCATTCCAAATAATACACAATCCTACATTCTCAAATAGAAACAAAGAATTTCCTATTTACTAACAATACAAATTGAAAAAGTACAGATATTCATGCCCAAGAATTGTTTCCACATTCCACAAATGACATTATTAATCCTATAATCAGTTCTCCACATTATTAACTCATTACTGTTAACACCGCACCAAATCGGAAGCAATGCTCACACCTGTAATTAAAGGCAGAAAAGAAGCCTACAAACAGGACTGAAAATTATACTAGACATAATGCATGAACATAAGTGTTTTCAAAAGGGTAGTACACCAACCCAGCATGCTATGCCACTAAATGAATAGGAAATTCACTACACTACCAAATCCATTAGCAATAGCAAGTTATCAAACTATTACTATCAAAACCAATTAATCATTGCATAAATGCTTACCTGATCAAGGTGTTAACTTTCTTGGCCTGGATGTCATACATTTTCTTTACTGCATCCTTGATCTTCTTCTTGTCTGCACGAAGGTCAACAATGAAAACCAAAGTGTTGTTGTCCTCAATCTTCTTCATAGCAGACTCAGTGGTAAGAGGGTACTTCAGGATCTGATAATGGTCAAGCTTGTTCCTAGGTGGCGCACTAATGCGAGGGTACTTAGGACTCCTGTCCTTCTTCAATGTCTTCGGCCTGTGGAAAGTCACAGAATTTCGGATCTTCTTCCCCTTCTTCTTAAAGGTAGGACCAGACTTAACTGCCTTAGCAGTTTTCAAGGCCTGTGCCTTTGGATCACCCTTCTTAGAACTATCAACTACATACACACAACAAAAGGAAAACCAACTTAAATTTCGTTCCCCTAATCGTTAAAATGAAAATTGAAAAAAGCGGAGTGAGGAACACGAACATACCTTTAGACGGAGCCATTGAAAAAACTCTACCTGTCAAATATTCCTAATTCCTGAAATTTAAAAACCAGAAATCGTAAACAGCATGAAATTAAGCAAATTAGCAAAGAGTAACGATGCACAGTCACAAACCTGCGCAGAGGAAGAAACCGGCTCTAGGGTTTACGCTTTGGTTTATGGAGTTTATATACGAAATGTAACGAAACGACCAAAATATCCTTATCCATGTGTGAAAATGGACCATGTTTGGACAGGCCCATTTATAGTGTTATTGGGCCTAGTTTTTAAAATCCGTTAGGAGGTGTTGACTGGCCCATTTTCAGTCAAGAGTGAAAATGCGAGTACCGTTGCTGTCTTCCGAGAATGGTGAATGCTGACGTGGCGGACCAATTCCTTTTCCTCGCATGAAACAACAGAAGAGAAGAGTGCGGCAGAGCAACCCGAGCTCTGAGTCAGAGGCGAGCTAACTCCAATCCGACGTCGTTTTTGGTCGTGTTCTATGTCAGTGCGGCGCTTGTGTTTCGGACATGGCGGAAATAACCTCTGCTTCTGTTTCTTCTTCCGCGGGTGATTCGAATTGGAGAGAGAACAAGTTGGTGAAAGTCACATTTGCGGTCTCCGGAATCATGGTCACCCTCGTTACCTATGGCGTCTTGCAGGTCTATAACTCAAACTTTTCGTTTCTTTTGATCTTGGTAGAACCCCAGGATCTTCTTCTCTTGCTTAAAACTAATTCCAATTACATATTTGTGGGTTTTGTAATTGTTTCCCTCTTGAGTTTGAAATCATTCCTTGCTCTTGATTTCTTAATCTTAAATATCACTTCTTGCTTATTTATCTATTTTTGAATGGGTGCTTATGGATTAACTAAACTAGCATCTATTATAGGGATGTGAGCTAAAGCTAACGTGGACCTTCTTGTCTTGTAGAGTTGGATAATGTCAAAACCCTCTCTGATAATCCTACTATTGTCCTGTGACTGTGAGTTATGTTATATATATGTGAGTGTGTTTGTTTCTTTCAGGAAAAGATCATGAGAGTCCCTTATGGGGTGAACAAGGACTACTTCAAATATTCTCTTTTTCTTGTTTTCTGCAACCGCATCACGACGTCTGCTGTTTCGGCTGGGGCTCTACTGGTAAGTGAGTGCTTTTTATGTGGGGAAGTACTATGGTTACCGAACATTTGATGCGTGTTTCGATTAAGGCTGGCAAACTTTTGGAGCAGTTTTCACTTTTCAAACTAAGTTTGCAAAAGGAACCTCGGTTTTGCTTTATGGAAACTTGGTTTCAGAAAATTTATACTTATATTTTAACATTAATCAAACAGGTTAAGAAATTTGAGTTTTATCTCCAAACTGAGTTTGGAGCATCCCAAACGAGAATTTAAATATGCTTTGTGTTTGACATTGCAGCCTGCCTTTCTTGTGACTGCATTTGCTTAGCCAGAATTTTCCTTGAATTTATGGTTTTCAATCTTTCTCATAGGCAAGTAACAAAGTTTTGGATCCTGTTGCCCCCATTTATAAGTACTGCCTTGTGTCAGTATCGAACATACTTACCACGAGTTGTCAGTATGAGGTAAGCTGTTAATAAATTGTATGTTCATTATAAGTTGTTATTACATAGTTACTGTTGGCTGTCCGTTAATGCCCTTTTTTGTATCGTGTTTCTTATTCCAGGCCCTCAAATATGTTAGTTTCCCTGTTCAGACTCTTGCAAAGTGTGCTAAAATGATACCAGTTATGGTAAGGGAAAAATTAATACCGTATTCAATTATATAATTTTTTTATATTTATGATTACTGCTGATTGCAAGCTTCATTGATACTGTTGATGAAGAATAGTAATAATTACATTGTATAATGTGTTGTTCCTTAACTCTTAATCTTTCATGCACTCTTTATCTCTCATCTTCTCACAATCATTTGTGATTGCCAGTAGCAATTTCATTTTTTAGCCTAACAAGTGCATGAAGAGGAAAATATGTAACTTAGAGGTAGAATCTGATCCTCAGTCTTAAAATTTTGTTGAACATTCTTTTCAAATTGGTCAAAGTATTAGCCTGGTTGTCTCTCTCTCTCTCTCTCTCAAGAAAAACACTAATACTTTTTCCCCTACAAATTTTATTCTACCTAGGGTAGGCACATTTCGAATTTCTTTTTTATTCTTTCAAAATGTCGAACCTTCAAATACTTGTTTCCTCTCTAAGAGAAGGCGAGAGAAGGAAGGAAGTTTGGTACTTTTGGTAGTTGCTAATAAATTTACCATGACCAGCAAAACAGTATATCCTCTATACTTTGCTTTTTTGAAAATGATTAAGTAGGTGATTTTAAAGTTGCTGCAGTATATCCTCAAAATGGAGTGGTGAATGTGGTGTGAAGTTATAAATATGTCATTTTTTTATGCATGACAAGATGATTTTTAGGTAGATTTTATAATATTTTAGTTGACTATTTTGGTTAAGATGAGGCTTTTTCTCTTCTTTTTTTATATTTTGAGTTAGATAAGTCATAATGGTTAAGTAGATGAAGGCTTAATACTAAATATAGTTTTGGAAAGTTCTGAAGGATTTTCTTTAACAAGTTGATTATCATTTCTGCATGTAAAAGCGCATCCTATGTATGAAAAGAGATGCAACTTCTATTTTCCATTTTAATATTATTCTAAGGACTGATTTTGTGTTCTATTAAAGTGAATGTACATTTTATACTTATTGGGTTGTAGGTAGTCTAATATATTGTCCTCCCCTGCTAGCCATTATTTTTATTTTCTTCCCTCATGCATGTGTTCTAGACTCAACCAAACCAATCGTGTTCATTTTTCGATGACAAATCTTATGTACAATCTCTATGCCTACGGTTTATTCATTCCATGTTATGAAACTTGATTCTTGCCTTTGTGTATTATTTAGGTCTGGGGCACGGTCATAATGCAGAAGAAATATCGAGGAACTGACTATTTGCTGGCCTTTATAGTAACCCTTGGCTGCTCAGTGTTCATCCTATATCCTGTAATCATCTTTTGAGCCTAGTTTTTGGTGTCTTTTTCATCATTCTCTTTGTATGCTATTCTTTACTATTTAGAACCAACAATGAATATCCATACATTTAATCTTGCTTTTAAGATGGCTACATGCAATACTTTATTCCGAAGTTCAGGAAGATCTAACTAACCCTGAATTTTTTTTCATACTCTTCTACATTTAACATACTAAAGCAAAATAAAGCATGGGACAGACTTGCTGAGTCCCATGTGACAATTACAAATCCGCATATTCCTATGATGCATAGATACCTAACTTGGGATCCAAAATTCCACACAAACAACAGTACACATTTAAATAGGCGCAGTTAACTGCAGTCTTGCTATTGTCATTTTGACTTGAAATTCTGACCTGTATATATTCTTGTGAGTTATATCCACTGATTGGATAATTTCTGTATCAAATGTTGTATTTATCTTCCATTGAATAAGCATTGTCACTGATATTACTTTCCTACTCTGGATTCATCATGCTGCTGAAGATACAAAATAAACATTCTTGATAACCTGGAACCATTCTGTGATGAGCTGATGTAATTCTTTTGTGTTGTTATGTAGGCAGGGACCGACATAAGTCCATACGGTAGAGGAAGGGAAAATACTGTCTGGGGAGTTTTGCTAATGATTGGTTATCTTGGGTATCACTACAAAACTTAATCCCACTTTCTATGATAAGTGATTTTAGGTGTTGTCCCAAAAAAAATTCAGTACCACCTTCACCCATTCTGACATGCAAGGTTTTAATCTTTCAGATTATTCTCATGTTAGGGATAAATCAACTTGCCTACCTAACTTTTCAGTACTTTCCTGCATATAATTTTTCTTTCCCCACTTTCAATGTCAACAGATTTTCATGAACAGCCATATTATTTCAATTGCATTTTTTTTTTTGTTCATTTGTACGGCAATGGTTATTTGAAGCCACATTTTCTACGGTTAAAATCTCATGTTGTAACATTATAGTGCATTTTTGTAAATTCTTAATTGTTCAGCTGAGGCCAGCATTACTAACTTTATGCTCCTCCAACCAATATGTTTTAAGTGTTTAATTTGTCATACAAATTAATTCATGTGCTAGTCTTCCTTCAATTCACATACTCTTTTTTTTGTCTGGTCTAATAGGTGTGATGGTTTTACAAGCACCTTCCAAGATAAGATGTTTAAAGGCTATAACATGGAGATACATAACCAGATATTCTATACTACTTTGTGTTCTTGTGTTCTTAGCCTGACAGGTGGGTCACAGACGGTGAAATTTCATTCTGAACTTTATATTTGTCTGATATATACAGACTGTGATTTTATTTTTCTGCAATGAGAATTTTCTTGAACTATATGTCTCCATTTTTATTCTCTCAGTATTTGTTTCTTTTTCTGCTTCATGGTTGGATTTGACATCTAATATTTTTGTTTAGGCCTTATCATACAAGGACAATTATTACCAGCAGTAGAGTTTGTGTATCTTCATAAGGATTGTTTCCTTGACATTGCTTTGCTTTCAACAGTAAGAAAACTTTCCCTTCTGTTTTAAATTTTACAATACACTGTTGGTAATTTGCTCTCCTTTTCTGACTTGTGAAATCTTTTGTGTTTTTACCCCGTTCCATAAAAGAAATATAAAAATCTTCCTTCTCCATCTCCCATTTCACTAAAGAAGTTTGTTATAAAATCAACTTCCACAGGTTGCAACAGCTAGTCAATTTTTTATTTCCTACACAATTCGCACATTTGGTGCCCTAACATTTGCTACTATAATGACAACTAGACAGGTAACTATTGCCGAGAAAAGTCAAATTTTACTTTATCCTTTCTATTATTTATTTTCTCAGTGTTTGTCATACTTTATTCTAATTGTTGCAGTTGGTAAGCATCATGCTATCATGTGTGTGGTTTTCTCATCCTCTTAGCTGGGAACAATGGATTGGAGCTGTAAGACTTACTTTTTTTTGTGCCACACTCTTTCTTTCTCAACCATTACATTACAGCTGGTCCCCACTTACACTTATTTCGGACCACCATGATATAGCTCACACACTAAATGTATATGCTTGATGAATTTATGAGAAACCCATTAACACCAGTAAATTTGTCAGGTAATTGTCTTTGGTGCAATTTATTCAAAAAGCTTCTTTAGGAAAGCACCGGAAAAGACAACAACCTCTTCTGTAGAAAATGTACAAAATGGAAATTCAAATAATTTGAAGGAGAACCCATGATAGAGACTGATTCCTTTGCTTACATGGCATGGTACTACCTGTACTAGTGTGAGGGCAGCTTCAGTTTTGAATTCAGAGCTGCGCATTCAATATTTCAAGTCGTGGCTAATGCATTATATGATGGTGGTTTGACATGGAGACCACATAATTTGGTGTCCCAATCATAACAATGGAGAAGTTGATTGGAGCTTAGCCCCTCATTTTTTGATAGGGGAGATCAATAATACTGATCAAAGCCAAAAGAATGTTTATAAATTGAAACATTTTCAATGTGTTTGCCTGAGCAAGTTTGTTTATTGGTTAGTTTTGGGGTGTATGTTTTGTTAAGACAGAAGATTTGTGGTAATTTATTGTCAGGACCATAGTAAGAGATTTGTCCTTTTGACTTTAACCAGGGAGGGACGATTTTGGTTGACACAAATAGCTAATTCAGATATATTTTTATTATGAGCATTATCATAATTGACACATTATTGCCAATGTAAACCCTAAGCACATTTGCTAGTCTATGGACTCTGATAGCAGATTCTAATTGAAAACTTGAAACAAAATGTTATTAATATAATTAAAAGATATTACTCTAGTGCTGATTGAGTCAGGTTTCTGAAGCAATTTGTTAGGCTTTTGTTATAGCTACACTAGGAGTTCTTCAACAACGAGAGAATAAGCTACAGTAAACTAGGGTAACAAAAATTTTCATGTCATTCATGTTGTAGACAGTACTAAAATAGGAAATGTATGGGCTGTAAGTGGGCCTCACAAAAAAACGTAGAAAACACAACCAGTAAAACATAAACGGCAACTTCTTCCTGCACCTCTACATTCTTCTTCCTGCACCCCTACATTATTGGAAAAGACGGTTTTGCCTTCTTTAAAAAATGACTTCCAGATTGCTCTTTCCAAAATATTTCTGGAACATCATTTCCAGAACGTGTTTTAATGTATTCTGGATTCATCAATCCGGAAAGTGTTTTGGAAAAGCTAATCCAGAATGCTTTTTTGTTTTCCGGATTTCCTATTCTGGAAATGTTTTTTTGGCTTACGGAACCATTAATCTGGAAACAACCAAAACTGTGTAAAGGACAATTTTGGTATTTTCTAAGAATGTAGGGGTGCAAGAAGAAAAATGTAGAGGTGCAGGAAGAAGTTGCCAACATAAACCCGTGCAATCCCAACCACACTGTAAAGGACTGCTTCTTTCTGCACCTTCATACTTTCTTGTTCCACCCCCATAAGTTTTTGTATTCCAAAAATATCCTTCTTTAATATTTCGGATTATGTAATTTGGAAGTCTTTTGTAATTAGCTTTTGGTTTATGTAATTTGAAAGCCTTTTGTGATTAACTTCCGGATTACATAATCCAGAAGTCTTTTCTGTACATGAAATTAACTTCCAGATTATGTAATTCATAAGTCTTTCTTTTCAGATGCTTGATTAGCTTTTGGATTACATAATCTGTAAGTCTTTTCTGGATTAAGATTAGCTTCTGGATTATGTAATCCGGAAGTCTTTTTTCAAATGTGTGATTAGCTTCCAGATTACATAATCCATAAGCTTATCTCAAATCCAAAAAAAACTTATGGATTTCATAAATCTAAAGATCACTTCCAGATTCAAAAACATCTTCTGGATTATGTATGGGGGTGGCACAAAAGGATAAAAAAGTATTTTTACATTTGGTATGAGGGTGGCACAAGAAGGTATAGAGGTGCAGGAAGAAGCAATCCTGTAAAGTCTCCCATTCATTTGGGCTGATTAATTTGTCGTTTTGGCCTATTTGGTTTGTTGGGCTATGGTGTAACACAATTTGTCATTGACTCCTAACTTGTGTGCATGAACAAAATCGTGTTTAAGCTTATTTGGTTTGTTGGGCTATGGTGTAACACAATTTGTCAATGAATCCTAACTTGTGTGCATGAACAAAATCGTGTTGAGTGGAGACAACTTAAGTTTTAAAATATTAAATTATACAAATACATAAGAATGTTGCTTGAACTGAAAACTTACGTAACTTGAGCAAGGACACCTTTGTTTGAGTGATATGATAAATCATTGATAGGCCATCTCAACACATAGATGATACTTCATGAGAAGAGAGAATAAAACCTCCCTCTCCCGAGACAATCATGTGTTTAAACTCTCAATCTTTCAAAAGAGAGAATTAATATTAAGTCTCTATTGTTCAAATGTTATTTCATTGCTCGAGTGACATAATTTAGTACAACAAATTAATGAGTTCCAGAATTCACTACCAAACCATTTCTTATCATCTCATAAGTAACAACAAGTTGAGCGATTAAAATTTTGAAGAAAAAATAATTGATGTTTCTCTCTCATAAAACTGTCAAGTTATAACTTGAGTAAAGAGTTTTAATGCTTTAGCAACCAAATAAATTCTTAAAAAATAATATTACATAACCACAATAAATACTACTACTTGTTAATTTCTAATTAAGTATGTTTCAACAACTAAACAACACTTAAATAATATGTGCAAAACAATTAAAACATGTAAATTTCAGAACTCTTTTTCAACTCATTCAACTATTCATACATTCGACATGTTCTAAACATCAATTCTCACATTTTCTTTACAATCATAACCACAATTTAGTTTACAAATCAAAATATAATTATACAACACCTAAATCATACTAGCAACACTTCAATACATTAAATGCAATTCCCATTTCAACTTTGGCATTCCATGACTCATATATAAATAAACATTCCAATTATCCATGAATTAGTTTAAAATAATTTTATAGTCTCACTTCTACTCCTCTTGCACATTGCATTCCAAACAACAATACGGGAGGAAAGACAACAAATATCTCAAAATTTTTATAAGATTTAGATTACATTACTTAATTAATCAGAACACTAGTGACAAACTATACCAAATAATAGAATAACATTCTTAGTTTATTAAATCATTGACACAGCAGAAATTAATTTCTAACAAAGAAAAAATTATTAAAAAAATAACTTAAAAAAACTAAAAAGGTTGATTTTTTTAAAATAATTTGTTTGTATAAATAAATAATTAAATAATAATAATTTTAATTCTTATTCTTATTCTTAAACACTAAAAGAAACGCACGTGATTTTACACATGTCTATTCACATTTTTATTACATTAAAATATATACAATTTTATAATTTTATTACTTTTATGAATAAATAATTAAAATAATAATATAATTTAATGCATACATATATATAATTTTGTAAAAATAATATTAACAAATATATAGTCCTTATTTTCTAAATTATTTAATTATTTGAAAATAAATAAATTATTTAATTATTAGTTTTATTAAATAAATAAATTATTATTTTTTAAATAGAATTGTCTAATGAGATTAAAGAAAGTTATCAGACAGCATAACTATTACTTAAAATTTTAACATTTATTTTTTAAGACCATCTTTTGTAAATCACTAAAAATGAAAAATGGATTAACCTGCAATTATTTTTCCAGGTGGAGAGGATGGTGGAACAACATAGTGAGATATAAAAAGAATTAAAGTTGGTTCAATAATAACAATGATTTGTGGAACTATGATTACTTACTTGATATATTTGATTTCTCTAGAAAATACATAAAGCTAAAACCATTTTCCACCACAAGACTTTCAAGTGGGTTGCCATGTGTAACATTTTTAGCTTTGGTAATTTTGCATTCTCCCCCCTAATAATCATATATGAGATTTTTTTTTAAAATGCATTGTACCTTTTCCAATTCGCAATAATAGACATAAATGTTAAAGATTAACTAGAAAAACTATTTTTACAATAATATAAACTCTAAATCTAACTCAATATTTCAATATTTCATATTTATAAGGTAAGATTTACAATAATTTATATATTAATAAATAACATTATTTTTAAGTCGATATATGATATTTAATTATAATCAAATTTTATTTCAATTATAATTTTTTATTTAAAAGTAAATTTTGCTAAATAGTTATATTTTAATAAAAGCTACATGTATATTTTATGAAAAATAATAATCTTTGAAAAACTACTAGGTGTGATAATACTTTCCTTCGAAAAAGTTAACGGGCTATATATAATTAGAGTTAGATTCGAGAAAACTAATTAACTTGAACGCCACTATATCAATTAATTCACGTGTTTAGTTGTGATTTTTTCAATAAAAACTTCATCATTTTATTTGCTGTAGTTCACAGTCAAACCCTTTTAAATAATATTTTTAATAATTCAATAAAGATATCTTATTAGTGTAAAATATTTATTACTATCAACTAATTAAAATTATTTTTGTATGACTTTAAATGATATTATTATGAAACATAAAAATGTATCATATATCCGATAGTTTTCTATTGATAGCATTATAATTATTTTATGATGATATACATGTATTATTTATCAAAAAATATATGTAACATTTATCTTTATAGTATATATCAATATTAGAAAATCTTTAAATAAAAATATAAAATAATTAATTATTATATTAACTAAAATAGATATTATTTTAAATATTAAAAAAATTATTAATATATAAAATATTTTTTATTATTAATAAAATTTAAAAATTATTTTTTAAATTAATATTTAATTAGATAATATAGTAGAAACTAGTTTATAATTTTTATTAATAATAGAAATAACTTTAGATTATAATAATTATTTTAGTTAAAATTTTGGTAAAGTAGTTAATAAATTTATTAATAATAAATACTATTTTATATACCAATAATTTTTTTTAACTTCTAAAATATTATCTAAATTAATCAATAGAATAATCAATTAACTATTTAATAAATTTTTTAAGTGTAAATTTAAGAACTCTACATCAAATTTCTCTCCGATACTAAAGTTGTTAAATTTAATTTTGTAAGTTTCAGAAATGGACTCATATATTAATTAATATTCACAATATTTTTTCTCATTCAAACTATATTTTTCAAAATAATGTGGGTCATATGTTCTAAGGGTAAATATTTTTAAGCAATATTATTTATCATTAATCAACCTTTATAATTACTTTAATTGAAGATGATTTTGTTATTCTAATTGATATTCTTATCTTCAACTAAAATAATAATAAATAATAATAATAATAATAATAATAATAATAATAATAATAATAGAAATCAACCTTTACAATTACTGTCATTGAGTATAAATTTAGTTATTATAATTGATAGTGTTATCTTAAACTAAAAAAAAATTAGTAATATATTATTTTTTGTTTGAATAAAATTTGTGGATTAAAACAGTAGGTATGAAAATGTTTTACTCCTTGAATAAATTAATGTGACTCAAATCAAATAGGTAGGTGTTTAATTAGTCTTTAAAACGGAAGGTCTCAGAAGAATTAAAATATAAAATTACCCATTTTAATATAAGTGGTAATATTATCAATAAATATTTTATTTATTTATAATAAGTTGTATTAAAACACTTGCCAACCCGTAACAGCAAAAAGAAATAGTAATATTTAGTGGATAAAGTTTAGAGAAACTTTACTTTTAATTTAAGTTCAAATTTATTATTTATTTTATTTAGTACTAGAATTTTTCTATCAATATTTTTCTCGAACTTTGTTATTGTTTCAACTGGTGTTTTATTTCAATGTTTGCCCAACAATTTCTGTACCTCTCAAGTCTCAACTTAATAAATGTTTCTTAAATGATGATCACATTTTACAATAAAGATACTTTTTCTTTTCCATTTTTTGCTACACTATAAATAAAAAATATTATTATGTAATTTATGTAAGTTTGTTAAAAAACATGTTATTTATATTTTTAATGAGATATTTATAACTAAAATTAGGTATTATATTTTATTAAAGAACTAATTTTTGCACATTTTATATTGCACGAGATCCATTAAATTTTAATATAATTGGAACCATTTTTTTTCTCAATCAAATAAATTTAGTTTTAACCGCACATAAGTATTTAAAAAATCTAAACAATTTTTTTCTGTTTTAAGTTTTCTTTAGTTATTATGTTAATCCAATTTTATCAAATGGTTTTTTCAATTTGAGAGAGCAGTTAAAATTAAATTTTAACAAATAGTTTTTATATAATATGAATCATGAATCATCCAGAAAAAATATGAATTTTCTATGGGTCTAACTGATTATTATGTTTTTTATATGATTTATCCAATTGTATTAATTTTTTAAAAATTTTAATATTTATATCTTATGACTTTTTTTATTTTAAACTAATTCAAATATATTTTTATCACAACTTTACCATATACCTACCAATATAATTTTTTTTGGGTGTGAACCACTCAATTAGAATCCAAAGATAATATTTTGAAGTATTGTTATCCATTTAACAATCTTTCACAACAAATATTTTTCCATTCATATATATCTAATATCAAAATTTTAATTATATATTTTAAAAATATTATGTTAATTATATCACACAATCTTAGTGAATCAATATTAACATCAAACATTAAAACAACATCGGAATTAATAAAAGTTGGAAGATAAAATTAGTTACAGTAAATCTTTGATGAATATTATGAATATGTTAGTTTTCAAAATTGATGATTGATAAAAGATAAAAGATAACAATAACAAGCTAGATTGCTATAAATACACATCACATGATGTGGGACTGAAAAACTGTGTGACCATTGCTTAATTTACTCTTGTTCCTTTTGGTGCCAAATCTTTGTTTTTTTCTCTTCCTTCCTCTGTTCTGTTGTGATGGAGATTGATCTTTCTCCTCAGTTAGCCAAGAAGGTGTACGAGGGCAATGGTGGATCTTACTATGCATGGTCCCCTTCTGAGCTTCCCATGTTGCGTGAAGGAAACATCGCTGCTGCCAAACTAGCTCTTCAGAAGAATGGTTTTGCCCTTCCTCATTACTCTGATTCCTCCAAGGTTGCATACGTTCTACAAGGTCAATTTCCATTACCTTCTCTCTTTTTTTTTCATATCTGTTTTCATTCCTTCACTTCCCTTATTGTGATGTGCTTAATTCACCCAATGATCTTTTGAAATCACAAAAAGGTCTTTTTAAAGATCCTTTCTTTTTCAATGATGATATCGGACCATTTTTTTCTGCATATACCACCTTGTTAATATTCATTATGTTTCGTCGGAAGATCCATCAATCATTTTGTCATTTTCCTGTAACATTTTTTTAAAGAATATTTTAGTTTTAAATTTGTTTTTCATTTTGAGGGTCATGTGAATTTAATTTCCTCGGACACTGATTAAGAATCAACTAGATTCGGTTTTGGTCGCAGTGTTGTCTCGCTACACCGTATTAACAATATTGTAACACAGTAATTATTGAGATTCTTAAGAGCATGTTTGGTAACCCTTTTGAAATGCTGCAAAAACGAACCTTCACACTTTTGGAGAAGACAAGAATTATGACATTTAAGAAAAAGTTCTGAAATTGTAGCTATTTTTGTTTTTGTTTCATGCTACAGTTAAAGAACATTATTTTATAGACGCCTTTGTTTCCTGTTTAACTTATTATCAATATCAAGGTTTTAAACTGAGATGCAGTTTTTTCAGAATTTTTTACATGGTTACACAAAAATTACTAATAAATAATACTATTATACAGTTATAATTTAGTTGGAGGATGCTGGGCCTGCTATGATTTATGATATCTATAATATTCGGTTTTTTTTTTTTTTGCCATGTTAAAGTTGTTAATTTATTATTTTTTTTAAAAGTTATTGATCATTTTTCAAAATCTTGGACAATTTTCTAATTTTATATTTCCTACAACAAATAATGTACTACTTGTCAACGGTAGATAGGTGAGTGAGATGATACTCTGAAGATAAAATTTTATGATTAGCTTTTAATCAAGTAGGGTGTTCTTAAGATTAGTAAAAAATGATTGAGTGAAAGGCTCCAATTTGTTCTAGTGATTCAGTTTTCTGATTATTGGTTGATTTTTAAATGTGAACTTGTGGAAACAGGAAGTGGAGTTGCTGGAGTTGTGCTCCCTGAAGCAGAAGAGAAGGTTGTTGCAATTAAGAAGGGTGATGCTTTGGCGCTCCCTTTTGGTGTGGTGACATGGTGGTATAACAAGGAGGATACTGAGTTGGTAGTTCTGTTCTTGGGTGACACTTCAAAAGCCCACAAGACTGGTGAATTCACTGATTTTTTTCTGACTGGTGCTAATGGAATCTTCACTGGATTTTCAACTGAGTTTGTGGGCAGGGCTTGGGACTTGGAAGAAAAGGATGTGAAAACCCTTATTGGGAATCAATCGGGTAAGGGTATTGTGAAGCTTGAAGGAAATATCAACCTTCCTGAGCCCAGAGAGGAACATAGGAAGGGCATGGCATTGAACTGTGAAGAGGCTCCATTGGATGTTGACATCAAGAATGGAGGAAGGGTTGTGGTGTTGAACACCAAGAACCTTCCCTTGGTAGGTGAGGTTGGTCTAGGAGCAGACCTTGTGAGGTTGGATGGAAAAGCCATGTGTTCTCCAGGATTCTCTTGTGATTCTGCTTATCAGGTTACATACATTGTGAGGGGAAGTGGTCGTGCTCAGGTTGTTGGTGTGGATGGTCGTAGGGTTTTGGAGACAACTGTGAAAGCTGGAAATTTGTTCATTGTGCCAAGGTTTTTTGTTGTGTCCAAGATTGCTGACCCTGATGGCCTGGAGTGGTTCTCCATCATCACTACCCCCAAGTGAGTTTTCTTTTCTATTCATTGTTGTTTGTCATCAACATCTGATAAAAAAACTCTAATCTTCTGTCCACTGCATAAATAGGTTTTAAATATTTTTGTCCACACCAGTCACCAATTTTTGAGTCAATATGTCAGTGTTAGGCAAGTCACTCTTGACTTGGGAACCTTCCTCTATCTTATTCTTAACTGTTGTTGAGCAGGATTAACAATTAATTACCATTGACATTGTTGATTCTTTTCTAGAGAAAAGAAATTCCTTCCTCTCATGTTTTTGGTATTGATTTTTCAGCCAATATTGGATGTCCATTTTGGTTACATAAGCTGATCCTTAATGCAACCTTGCCTGAATTACTAAATTAAAACTCTATTTTCAATTGGAAAACAACACTAACACAGTTGAGCACAATAGTCCAAGTTTTGTGTCCATTTTTTTGTAGATATAGCTGGTGGTATCTGGGTAGTTAGCTAATTGCAGTGAACTAGTGATCGTGCTTAACTTGCCAATCATGAGTCCAAATAAACTCTTGCTTTTAAGTAAAAGTTGTGTCTAAAAAAAGTTACTTATTTGTTCATATCTCTTTGCTTGTGGCTAGTTTTGAACCTATAATGCATATTAACTCAAAAAATGGCTATGATTGTTGTTTTGACAGTCCTGTATTTACTCACCTGGCTGGAAGTATTGGGGCATGGAAGGCTCTTTCACCAACGGTTCTGCAGGCTTCTTTCAATGTGGATGCAGAGCTTGAGCAACTCTTTCGTTCAAAGAGGAATGCAGATGCCATTTTCTTCCCTCCTCCAAATTGAAGTAGCACAAAACTAGCAGTATATTATATTTACATGGTTGAAACTGTTTGAATTATTTTGAGCTTTTTATTGGCTACTTTATTTAGTATATACATCTTTTTCTCGGTTTGCAAGATATCTTTATTGAATTATGCAAGAGTTATCTTATTGTTTTAAGAATGTTCGGTGAATCCATCCAAATATGAGGGTATACGAAGAAGAAAAAGATGATAATAGTGTTTTCAATATATAAGGGCCTTTACATATTATTACTCTTTAGAAAAGAGAAAAATATCTCAGTATTTGAATGTCATTAGAGTTTAAAAATATTTTTTTGCTTAGACTAAAAATACATTTTTAAATAAGACTTTTTAATTAATTTCAAATATTTTGTAAAAATAGTTTGGCCTACACAGAAAAATAATTAAAATAACAATATAACATTAAAAATGACAATAAGTATTTTTTAATAAAATATTAGGGATAAATTAAATAATAACATCATTTTAATAACTTAAAAGAAAATATTACACATATCTTCTCCCGTATTATTTTAAATGACATTATTTACATTTTTTAGTTTTAAAATAGATATTTATTATTATGTTTATAATAAAATAATATTTACTTTATTTAAAACTCTTAAGTACACATTAATTATGTTTTTAGTAATTTTGATTTTATTTTGAAACTTTAATTTTCAATTTTCATAATATTTTATTTAAGTTTTAATTAATAAAGTATTTTAAATGAAATAATATAATGAAGTATTATTTTATTAAAAATATTAGAAAAATGAATATTATTTATAATTTTTTTGAGTATATATTGTAAAACTAGATAATATGTTAAGTTGATAAACTTATTTAAATGAGTCTATAAAATAGTAAAATAAGGAATAACTTGTAATTACTAAAATAATTACCAAAAACATTGATAATGATATTTTTTTTTCTAATATATGTTTTTGACAAAATTAATTTCTCTTACATCTTTAATATTTTAGCTGAATAAGAAAAATTCTAAATATTTATAATATATTAATGAGGACATTGACATTAAAACTATTCACATAAATGAAAACAATATTTTTTTAATATCTTGCTCATGATAAATATTATCAAGAATAAGAATAAGTATTTGATTTTTATTCATAGAAATATAAATGAAATAAATAATTAAATCATATTTGTTTTTAGAACTTATTCCAGACTGAATATCAACTTATCGAATCACTCTTGTCTTTGTTTTTTCTGATGTTCGAATATTCACTATCGACTTATTTCTACCATTAATTCGTCCGATAACTGAATGAGTGAGATACTTGCAAAAATATTTCGAAATTTAAGTCAGTAAAAATTATTAAAAAAATTTAATTTAAAGTCAAAAATAACATTACTTTTTACCTTGATACCTTGAGAGATTCCTATAGTTATACTGTTCTATTGGATCTTGCATGGATAAAAGAATTATCTAGATCCAATGGCCGCTTAACCACGTTTTACCATCTCTAATAAAGATTAGCATTCCTACCTGTTTGCTACGATGTGGATATTATTCACCGTTCGGTTATCCGGCCATTCGGATATCTGCCGGTTTTGTTACGTAATGTTCTTCAACCTTCACACTTTACTGAATCTATTCGCCGACCTTAAATATAACAATATTACCTATAGTTTACTTCCTTTTAAGAAAAACCAATACAACATATATTTCTCATCATTTTCGCTGAGTTATATTTTTATTTTTGTCGCGTATATAGAATTTGAATATTTTTCTAAAAGAAATTACCAATACAAAAAAACTTATATAGCAATTTAAATAATTATTATAAATCTAAGATAAAATTCAAGTATAAAAACATATTTACATATAACGATTTTTATTTATATTATGAAATAAATTTGAAAATATTTATTTATTATAAATTTTGAATAAATGTACTTTTGTCACATTTCACACGAGACTTTGGCTTACAGAAGAGAATAGAAG
Source organism: Phaseolus lunatus (assembly GCA_013389735.1). Classification (NCBI taxonomy): domain Eukaryota; kingdom Viridiplantae; phylum Streptophyta; class Magnoliopsida; order Fabales; family Fabaceae; genus Phaseolus; species Phaseolus lunatus. The sequence goes on from CM023867.1 coordinate 5,766,074, forward strand.
CATGGCGTAGAGAAAATGGCACCCTTAAAATCGCTGGAGAAAGAGTATCCTCTCATTGACTCCAATTTTCAAAGCTTCTGTGCTTCACACGCCATTTTCTCTGGTTCTCTTCTCTTCCCCTATTTTTTTTCTTTCCAATTTCATTCTTCACTTTTTTCAGAACTTGCTTACGAAATTCCACTATCTTTCTCAGTTCAAGATTTCCTTCTGCACGATATTGATGCGTTAATTGCCTTGGCGGATAATCACTGTGCTTCACACACACTTAAGCAGGTAAGAGTTACCTAATTTTTGTTTTTTTTTAATTATTTTATTTTTATACTCTGCTAATTCTGTTATTAGGTTAATCAATAATAATTTTGAGCATGTATTATTCAGGGAATCGACCAGCTTCTCTCAATAGTAGATACTCGTCATCCACCGTTGCTAAATGGTTTGCAGCTCTTGGAAGACGCTCAGCGGAATAAACATGTTTTGTCCACTGGCTGTGAACGGTACTTTCAGCTTAACGTATAGTGTTGATGTTATGTTAGCATTTTGCATTGTTAATTTAATATCTGTGTTTGCACGCCATTTTCATGCTCACATTTTTTCTTTGGGGTTGAAAACTTTTGTGGATTATAACGTTGAATTCTTAATAGATGTTTAGATTTGGTTTAGTAAGGCGTGACTGTCTATTAAAAGTAGCACTACTTATTACTTAGTGCTTGAGTCCATGTAACTCAGGATTGATGCATTGCTCGGAGGTGGATTACGTGAAGGACAATTAACTGAACTTGTTGGGTCATCCTCATCTGGAAAGACACAGGTAATAACCCACTCCATAAAAAATCATAGCTTGAGTAGGAGTGTTAACAGGGTGGCGCAGGGATGGACACTATTCCCCTGCGCATCTCTGATGGGAATTCCCATTTCTAATCTCCATCGAGATGTCTACCCATAGATTTTTACTGGTATTTAAGAACTTAAAATGATTTTTAAGAAGTCACAAAAGAATATAAATGCCTAAATTTTTCTCTGTCACAATGTGGCCTTATATTAAAATTTCAAAGAATATCACAAATTGCAGGCTTACTTCAATTTTGTCCTGTAATAATTAATGCGCATAAACAATTTGAAGGGAATAATTTCTTTTTTGACATCTATTATCATTGTAAATTCATTTGTTGGAAAAGTCACTATAAAAGATAAAAAAAATATAATATAAAAATGTTAAATAAAAATATATTTATTGAGTTCTCTGCTGTTAACTATTTTGATCTCTACTCCTTCCCTGTTTATCAAACGGGGGTACCTGTCATCCCCATTGCAGGAAATCCCTATGGAGTTTGCAGAAATGGAGATTTCATCCATGGTTCATCCTGGGTGTATTAAGAATAAAATTATAGAAGTAAAATGGTTTACTTTGGTCCTGTAGATGATCTTTCTGCTGCCCCAGGTTCTCGGCTACACAGCACACACATATATCCTTCTGAATAATGACTTGTACATGATGCAATTGCTAATGTGTCATCTCTTATTTGGTTGATATTATAAATCTTTATCTCCTGTTCTTTTGTTTATTATGTTGAATTAAAATATAACTTACCTTTTTCTTTTATTCATTTATTTTAGGCATGCCTATTGATTGCTTCAACTGTTGCAAAACATAAGAGTTCAGTTATATACTTAGATACAGGCAACTCATTTTCACCTCACCGTATTGCACGTTTTGTTGGCCAGTCTTCTGGTTATGGTTCTGACAATCAGGTTATTTTGACTTGAGACTTTTGACCCATTCATTAATTTAATGGTCTTAAAACTGTTTTTAAATGATTTGTCTTGTAGGCTGCACATAAGCTCAAAAAAGTCTTGGACAGGATAATTTGCTACTCAGTGTTTGACATCTATCAGATGTTTGATGTGCTGCATCAACTGAAGACTAACTTAAGATCTGAGGTTCTCATTGACTGGAATATTTGTAGCTGATGCAACTTACTCGATTTTGTATTTCTTTCTAAAAAAATAAACAACTACTTTATACTGGCCCAGATTGTGAAATCAAATCAGCATGTTCGATTGCTTATTGTTGATTCAATCTCTTCACTGGTTACCCCCATCCTTGGGGGCAGTGGTCCTCAGGGTATAGTATACTTTTTACACAATATTCTTGGCTATGTTTACCTTAGATGATGACACTGCTAACCATTTTAGTTTAATGAGTTGTGCAAGTTGCTATCTATTTCATTCTTTAGGAACTCCCATCCGGATTCTATCCCTTTTATCCAATTTACCTGCTTTATTTATACTTTCTTAGCAACATGGCCTTTTAAACTACCCCGGGTTAAGAGAATAAGAGTGCTTGCTACTATACATTTAAAGAAGGATGTAGAGGAGTATGGCGTGCATCTTGTGTAATTTTGAACAATTAATTTTAAAGAGCTGGCTTCTTGTTTTATTAATACTTTTCCAACCATACTTCTCGAATTATCTAAGAACTATTATATCGAGTCAAGTCACTTCGTTCTGATTTCAAAGTTTAACCACTAAGTCACTATTTTGTTCTTCTCAGAAACATCAAAGAGCAAAAGATTAGATATCTCCTAGGAAAGTGTATATATTTTTCATAGAGGTATATAAATTGACTGGACTCTTGAAATGAAGAGTCCGGTTATATGGATCATAAGCCTTTCTGCAAATTGATTAGAGGTCAAGTTATTTTTCATGTCTTTCTACAATTTATTTTTTTTCTTATCTTCTTTTATGTTGCTGTTGTTGCTTTCACAACATGATTAAATATTAATCAAGCTTTTCAATTCCTTTCCCTTCCTAGGTTACGAGAGTCTTAATTTCCATTATAAGAGGTTGGACAGAATACAGATACTGACTGGTGCATAAACTAACTGTTACATGTAATGGGTGATTTCAGGACATGCTTTAATGATATCTGCTGGGTTTTTACTGAAGAAGTTAGGTCATGAGCATAATATTGCTGTATTGGTAAGTTTTGGTTTCCTTTTTCTTATAATTGTTGGTAAAGCCTACTATTTAAAAGGATTATTTTGGGGTGATCTATATGATATATACAACCAGTAATACAGTTGTCAGAATGGGCCAGTCCATCTTGATTCACCTTATAACTAGGTTGTCATGGCCTGACTTACTTAGCAATATAATCTGAAAAATATTGGCCTGGTTTTGCCCACCACGGTTTGGTGGATTAAACATGTCAGTCCATCTAAATTTTGACCTAGTTATTTTAAAAATAAAAAATTTTATTTTTTTATATATTTAACAAAACTTAATACGTAAAAATTGGTACTCCATAATTAAGAATTAAAGGTTGCATATGATACATAATGAATAATGAATTAAAGAACTAAAAATGTCACGCAAACTCATTTCTCAATCCTCATAAACTTCAAGTTTTCTAGATTTTAACATTACTTTTGTCTATCAATTCCAAGTTTTCACATAATACATAGTGAATTAAAGAATTGAATTTTTAATTTATCATTATCATTGCAATTAGCTGATTTGTTTTTGCAAGGTTGTAAGTGGGCTTGATCCAAATTTTTGACCCATTGATTGCCCGCCTGAATCCATCATGGTCTGGATTGACTTGTGGGTTTGGACCCGTGTTGACAGCTCTAGCAATCGCTAAAACTTTTCCCACTAGGTGGGATCACCAACATGGATTAAACAATGTCATAATATTCTGTCCTAAATCATGTTTGTAGACAAATTTTCTGCTTTTAAATTCTTCTTGATTTGTTTCTCTTTCTTCTATAGTTTGCGTTGATTTCCCTCTGTAGGTCTAGGATATAGCTGCTGGACTATTCTCCATCTGGTCTACTCCATATTGGAACTATTATAAATTTTCTTCACACACACCTAAACCTCTTAAAACAATACTTTACCATTTGTTCTAGAATAGAGGCTACTCAACTTTACCCTACTGCCCTCATTCATTCTTATTCCTATCTTACCTAGTGGAATCCTATCTTGCCTAGTATGTCCACTCCTCTAATTTAAGATCTCATCTTTGCTACATTGAGTTTATTCTGCTTTTTAAAAACTGAACAGAGCATGAAGGATGTAGAAACCACACTTACAAGTAAAATAAAAAATATGTAGAAACATTAAATGGCAGCTGAAAAATCTCAATTGCCAACACTGCTGTTTACGTTTTAGTTTTTTTTATCAGCAGCTATTAACGTTATTTAGTTTCATACAACCTCAGAGTCACAGGTATAGTATAGTAGATATGAGCTAAAATTTTCCTCTAAGTTTGAGCAGTACTTTTTTCATAACAAATAAAACTTGGGACTTCTCTATTTCATCCATTTTGTTTGAATCCTGTGGGTTACTTCCCCTCTATTTCTCAGTGATCCTATATGATGGTCATGGTCCCTATATAGTGTATGTTCTCCAGGTTTTACCACCATGTTAAGGTTGTTACACCTCTTACTGGATTTGCATTCTATATACTGTCTTCTGTTTATGAAAAAGCCGTGCTTTTCCAAAGCTCATCTCCAACATCCCATTTATTTTTTCCCTCGAGTCTCCAATCAAAACAATATCATCTGCAAAAAGCATATATTGTGGTACCTTATAAGAATGAACAAGACTGTGGTAAAGAAATATGAGCTCAAAATCGACCCTTGGTGTAGTCCTATTCTTTTTTCTCCTATTTATTTTCTTATATATACATGTTCAGTAATTACTACTGTTATGTGTGTTAAACAATGTAATAAGGAGGATAAATCTTTACAGCGAGAGACACAGAACCTTTGAAATGGCCAGATAACGTTGACTCGTGACTGGGCTCATTCTATATTTAGAATATTTCAAACATAATTTCTGTGATTTTCATTAATGAGGAATGGAGCCTATATATCTCCAAATAACACTTCTAATGGAACGAATTTTGAAGGTAACGAATCATGTGGTGGGTGGGGAAGATGGTGTTTCCAAACCAGCTCTTGGAGAGAGTTGGAAGAGTGTCCCGCATGTACGGCTTTTGTTTTCCCAAGATTGTGGAAGCAATGTCTGCAATATTTCAATGCTAAAACATCCATCTATGGTATGCCATTTGATCAGAAAATGTCTTTATGGTGTCGTATGCGTTAGTTAATGTCTTGTTAATGTGCTGTGTTATTTATGGGTATGCTACTTTTCATTCATTGGGATTGCATTCTACTTTGGCACCATTTTCCCGTGGGAATTTGATTCCTCCACACCTCTATCATTGATGGGGCAATTTGTTATTATTATTTGGGGTTGAACCACTGGAAAATTAACCAGTCTGAATTTGTTGTTCTGTTTCAGGCTTCTGGTAGAGCTGCAAGTTCTACTATGTTTTTATGACTGTTATTACGGTTGATTCAAAATTAGATATGCTTCATTATAATTCTGATCCCACCGTGATATTCCAAGCTAAACTACTGCAAACATTTTGATTAGAATCAATTCTGATAAATTGAAATATATCAAACATTAAGTATGGTATTGACATTATCTTGAAGAATTGATGTCTGTAGTCCTTGCCATTTTAGTTGTCGTAGCCATTGGTTTTAACATTTAACACTGTAGTTTGTAAACATTGGTTTGAAAGCACAACATGCTCAAAAGTCAATTCATTACATGAAATTCAAGCATGTTTGCAGTGATTGTAAGTTTAAAACAAGAAATCCAGTGTATATAAGAGAGGCTGAAAGGAGGCTAATAAGCAAGATATGCAGTGAGCTGCAGCAGAGTCTCAACTCCATCAGTGTTATGTTGCTGACCGCTAACCGGAAAAGTCTTTATGATGGCATACCCCTCTGCGTTCAGATACTTTCCGGTTCCTCCAATGATGGCAATGTGGGACTCAGAGACCTGCGTTCGATGGACACCAAAGAAGCTGAGACTGTCCACGTAACCATTCTCTTCAAACTTAGCAGTGAAAGCCATTGACTGGCTTGTTCCATCCACAGAGCTGGCTATATAAAAGCCTTGTGCTTTCCCCACCAAACCCGAACCCAACTCGTGTCCTTCCGTCAGTTCATCGTCAAACACAATCATTGTTCCAAACATTACCTTTTGCAGAGTCATTCCTTCTGGGAGCTGATTCGTGTTGGTCACCGGGAAACCAATCCCACCGTTCACAAGGTTGTTGCCATTGTTGTTGAAGACGTTCCCTGTGGTACCGCCCAGTCCGGTGAGGAAGGGAAGGTTGTTGTTGTTAAGAATTCCGCCATTGTTGTTGTTCTGGGGAAGGCCGCCATTGAAAGGAAGGTTTGCGCCGTTTGGCTTAGCGAAAGCCACTTGAGCGTTGAGAGCAGGATTGGTAACAACGCCCGTTACGGCCCTAGCTGAGGGGTTGGAGCCTCCCAGAATGTCGTGCATGAAAAATGAGAGTGTGTGGTGTTGGTCGACGCCGTTTATTGGTGCCGCAACGGGGGATGCAGGTACAACTGGAGGGAGAATGGATGAAACGGGGGATTGGGCAGTGTTAGTTTGTTGTGGTGTTTCTTCTTCTTCATCCAGGATTCGGGTTGAAGTAGTGGAAGTGACTGCAAGGAATGTAAGTGCTACCAAAAGCATTGCATTGAGGGGCATTGTCATGCTCATGCTCATGCTCATGGAAAGAGATTTAAAACTTGCTTAGTATTTGATGAAATGCAATTAGAGTTATGAGGAGAGAGATGCATAAATAGGTAAATTAGAGAAGCAAGTTCAAATTATGTGTGTGTGACGTACGTGCGTGATGGAGTTGATGGGTGCGGAGTAGTTGATGGGAGGAGCTAGTTCAAACTAAACATGAACGATTTATAAATGAATAAAACATTAAAGGATATTTCTCATAAGAAATTTAACGCAACGAATTGCTAAAACATTATGAAAGAAAAAAAGGATAAAGATGGTTTCCCACGAATCGAAAGGAGAAGTGAGTCATCCTAAGAATAATTTTGATATCCTCTTGGATAAAGCATTTGGTTAAGAACCGAACCGTCATGTAATTGGCTGTAAAACATGAGAGTTCATTTCTACATCGTGGAATTTATAAGAGTTTAGCATGGTTCTTTCATTGTTCCTATTAATGGGCATTAGAGTGTTGTGTTGTGTTTCTCAACCATAATATTAAGACTTGGCTCCAACTTGTTTAATTTTATAATCAAATCTCATCCTCACTAAATTGTTGCAATTTTATTTTCCTTGTAAAACTCATTTTTGTACTTTATTTCTTTACTTTGATTGATTAAATTAAATACCAAGAAATTTATTATTGATCGTTAAGGTTAATTTTCATTTCTTGTTATTAATCTTACATTGGCGTATTATTATTGTTTCACTTGGTATTATTGTTATTTCTTTAATAAATATTTACTTTATCCCGATTCTAAAATAATTTGAGTTCATTCCTTAAGAATTTATCTTCGTCTAAACTATCAATGTAACTTATCTTTATTTCATATTTTTCTTCTTTTTTTAATCAACACATATTATTGGCTAATATATTAGTTTTTTCAGTGAAAAATTAAAATCTATGCATTTTTCCTTTTCACTCTTATCATCAAGTTCACTATGCATCTCTTTTTGTTTATACTTATCTAAGTATAACATTTTAGTATTCATATTAAAACTTAGATACTTTCATTCAGCAATAAATTTATTTAATCAATCCTATTAGTAGCATTTTACTATTACTTTTGTTGTTATTACGGCTTGCATTACCATAAGTACCATTAATTATTATATTTTGTATCTTAATTAATAAATTAATTGCGTTAATTACGGTTTCTTATCTTCTTTTATTGTTTGAGTTATTAAAGTAGTCTAATTTGAAGTTAGTTTTCATGCCTCACGTTTCAGTTTCTTCCTGCACCTCCATATCTTCTTTTGCCACCCCCATACACAACATGAGAATACATTTTTATCTTTCTTGTGTCACTCCCATAAAGTAGCTTCCGGATTATGTAATCCGAAAATGCATTTGGAAAAAGACTTCCGGATTACATAATCCAGAAATTAAAAAAAACTTCTAAATTATGTAATCCGGAAAGTAATCATATATCTGAAAAAAAGGCTTTCGAATTATGTAATATGGAAGCTAATTACAAATTTAAAAAATGACTTCTGGATTACGTAATTCAGAATAATACTGAGAGGCATTTTTGGAAATACAAAAATTTATGGAGGTGGAAGAAGAAGGTATGGAGGTGCAGGAAGAAACAGTCCACGTTTCATCATCTTTTGTTTGTTTGCTTTTTGTTTGTTTGCCTTAGTTTGATGGGCCATTTTCCAAACCATTCTCAAATCAAATCTCATCATTTCAATTTGCTACTCAGTCCAGGGAATTTCTTTTTTTCACCTCAAATAAATATGAAAATTTTCATTTTATCATTTTGGTTTAAAGTTTTTTCAGATTCATTTTGGTTTAAAAGAAATTTAAAAGTGTCTTTTAGATTAAAGAATTTAAAAATAATTTTTTTTTATAAAAAAGTTTTAAACTTTTTGGAATAATTAATTCAATTTTTTTTTATAAAAAAATTTTAGATTGTATAATTTAAAATTTAATTTTAACTTTTGAATTGTACAGGATTTAGAATTTAGAAGTTATTTTTTTTATAAAAAGAATTTTTAAATTATGGCATTTGAGAGTCACGGATTGTATAATTTAGAAGTCATTATTAAATTTATAAGAACTTCTCTTTTAAATAAAAAATATAAAAGATAAAAAGAATAAAATAAAATAAAAATACAATCAGAATACAACAGACAAAAAAAATACCAATATAATTATTTAGAAAAGAATAAGAGAAACTAAAGATATTTTTGTCTTTTACACACCTATATATAGGAGGAGTAAGAACAAATTAGATGCTGTGAATATTTCATAGAAAAATGTTTATATTTCCCTTTCAGCCTAACTAGAAGAGAGTAAGTCAAACTCCTTCCTTTTCATTTTTCCTTGATAATCACATAGGAAAGAAAAAGCATATTTATATTGGTGTAAACCTTGCATCAACTACATTTTATTTCTCTCACAAAGGGGCTAATTTATAAAAGGACAAGTTTGTTGTTAAATTTACTAAAATGGAATTTTCTTTTTTATAGAAACAGATATTTAGATTGGGACTTGAAATTAGAAAAAAATCTTGTTTCTAAACACGACACGACTTTCATTTTAGACTTCAAAGCACACTTTGATTTTTTTAATTACTTATAGGAAAATCATGCATAAAAACACAACTTTAATATTTTTTATATAAAATTATATCTAAAAGCACGAGTTTCACATGTTAATTTTTTTAAAGTCGTGATCAAAATCATAATTTGTGTTATTTTTTTAAAAAAAAAAATAGTTGTGAAACATGTTTTTTGTTTTTATTTTATTTTGTTTATAAATTAGTTTTTGTATCCGTTGGTACTGGACCAATCGTGTCAAAACATACTTTAAAGCACTTAATAAATGGTAGCAACAATAATTATGAGAATTCTTTATGAACTACAATTATAACCACTAAATGTGGGTAAACATCTATGAGAAATCATCTAAGAACTGATCAACTTAAAGATATTGAAGATATTTTTCAAATATCAAATATATAGATATATCAATATATCTCTCTATAAATCAGAAATCATGATATACCTCAGTTAACATCTGATATTGACCCATCACAACAAGGGCTCAAGAATGAACATTATAAATAAACCCTTGACAGGTGTAAGATATGTTTTAATTAGTTATATACTTTTTACACATAATACTTACTTGAGCGCGTCGAAGTACCTTTTTCAGATCTACCTAGACCAAATACCAACAACAAAAGAAGAAGATTTGAAGAAAGAAGTAAGGAGGTTATTGACATGTTAGCAATTGTACAACGGTACTATCTAGACCCATTTTATTTTATTTTTTTATAAATTAGTTTTTAATTAATGTTTGTTTTGTTTTTAACTTAATATTCTTGGATTGGTTATTAATCCACTGAAACTCAGACGTTATGTTTTGAAGCTGGAAAATATTATTACATGTATGACTTAGTTTTAGGGTTTAGGGTTTAGTATTAAAAGTTAGCTAATATTTTTCTTAAAAAAAAGAGCTCTTCGTTCAATGCAAATCATCATGCACAATTTCAAAGTTTTAGACACCATTTTTATTAAAAAAAAATATTAAAAATGCAAAAAAAGGTTTCTAAAAATAATTAAATAAAAAATAAACAGTATAATAAAGTATTCACAACTTCAAAATACAATATTAATCCAAATTAAAATTATAAAAAAAATATTTTCATTTAAAATCTTGCATTTAAATATGATTTATTTACTTTTATTTTTTTATAGTTTATTGTTAGAGATTTCATTGAATAAAAATAAAAACATTTTATAATATATAAATAAATTCAAATCTTATTAACTAATTTCTAAATCTTTACTTAAGTTTAAAATATATTTATTAATATAATACTATAATTATTTAAAATTTATCTTAATAATAATTTATTAGATTTATTAAATTATTTATTATCAAATCAATATTAAACAACTTATAAACATATAATTTTAAACACACAACTAAGAGGAAATCGACGTGAAAAAAAAGAGAATTGTCCTTTTAGACAAATTTGTTGTTAAAAGTCACCCTCGAAGGAGACAATTTTCCAGTCCCGTTAATTCAAAGGCTCACGGCTACAAGAATCCAAATTTTCAACATTTCACTTGGATCAAGTTAACATAGTCTCAGTCTCACCAACTAAAACTTTAATTCACCGTATCAAATCTTTCAATGGACTACCTTTGCATCATTCTCAGAAGAACAATTATTGGAATAAACTTTATTTTTGTCATGTCATCAAATCCACCACTATATGCTTCTAACCATTGTTTCTAGTTATTGGTTTTGAGAAAATTTTACACTCAAACATTGGCCAGTGGGAAGGGTTTCACCAAAAGTCAAACATTTAGAATATACTCTTATAAGATACTTCCATCAAGTTCTATTTCACTTTAGATGGGTTTTCCTATGTCACAAAATCTGTATTCTCAAGTATGGTTGTTGGTATTAAAAAAATACTTTTATTCTAAAACTTATTGTCATAAATAATATCTCTACTTCTTAATTTTAAGATTTTCATCACATTATGTTAATAGTAAGAGTTTCTTATAAGAACTGAATTCTAAATTTAAAATTCTGATTAATGTTTTTACTTTGAAAATTTTCCTACGACTTTCTTTACAAATTCATCTTTGTTTGAAAATGGAAAAATGATGTGGTGGATAAATGGTAGGCTTATGTGATTATGACAAAAACTTTTATGAGGTTTTACCCTGCAGGGGACTCAATGCATTGATTCACGCTTACTTTGTTCTTTAAGGGAATTCATGGCACTTTGACATAGTCACTACTTGACTTCACTGATAAAAAAATTCCTAACCTAATCAAAGGCATCCTAAATTTCACTTAACTAATGTGAGTTTTTTTTTTTTTTAATTAAAATTATGTTAGGTGGTATGGCTTTTATCTTCATAATGATATTTTGATACGATTTCACTTTTATACGACAAAAACATGTCACCTTAACACAACTACGTTGACACGTAGTAATTTTTTCAAAATCAACTTCATTCAAGTAATAAATGAAAAAGTTGCCCCTTTTTTTAAAAAAAATGAGCGCCAAAGCTGTGAAAAGATTATTACATATATGACTTGGTTTTGACGATATTGACCACAAGGATTTAAAAAGTGCTTGTTAACATCTAAGGATGAAAAAGTCAGTTGAAAATCCAGTGAAGATTCCATCAGCACCAATCAGAAAAAAATCAGTGAATTCATGTAATTTTTTTTATATATCCACCTCCTAAAATAGTAGGGGAGATTTTCAAACCACTTAAATAACGGGATTTCAAAACTATCGGAAAGGAATTATTTTTCAAGAATTCATAAAAATCGTCGATAATTAATTAGCAACGTTAAATTTATTGAAAGAAACAAACTGCAGGTAAAACACTTAACAGAGGTTAAAACTATCAGAAACACTAAATATAATCCCGTTAAAAATAATTTTTTTTAATGATATATTATTAAATTTCAATAAAAAAAAAATACAATATACTTTAAAATATAAATTAAAAGATACACTTTTTTTTAGTGTTATTATTCCACGTATCTGATAACCTAAGTTCCTAAGTTGACAATAATTTGCGTATATTTATAAAATGGCAACAAGTTTTGTCCTTTTAATATTGTGTTGTGTGAAGCAAAATTCTGATATTAAAATGTTAATAGTATTAATTTAGATATTTATGGATTGGATTTCTTTGTATTTTTTTCAACCCTTATCATCAACACCCCATTTCCAATTGACACGCCACTCAAAATTTTTCGATGCATGTATAAAAAGCCAGTGATAGTAACCATGAAAGCCATCTTCAATTGATAAACATCTTAGTTAAACAAAAACGAAGATGATTTCTGAGTCCCTTTTGTCAGTTCTGATTTTCTTCCTCTGTGCTTACCTTTTCAAACTGTTGTTTGAGAGAAGAAGAAAGCCCATGGCCCACTTTAAGCCCCCTCCAAGCCCACCAGCAATACCCATAATAGGGCACCTCCATCTGCTTAAACCCCTCATCCATCAATCGTTCCGAGAACTTTGTCTCCGATATGGGCCTCTTCTATACCTTCGAATAGGTTCTGTGAAGTTCATAGTTACAAGCACCCCTTCACTTGCCAAAGAATTTCTCAAGAACAATGAGCTCACATACTCTTCTCGCAAAATGAACATGGTCATTGACATGGTTACCTACCACAACGCTACGTTCGCGTTTGCCCCGTACGGCACTTACTGGAAGTTCATGAAAAAGGTCAGCACCACTGAGCTCTTGGGAAGCAAAAGCCTTACGCAGTTCCTACCTATTCGGACAAGGTTAGTTCACGAATTCGTTCAAACCCTGTTCCACAAATCGAAGGCCAAAGAAAGCGTTAACCTCACTGACTCACTCTTGAGGCTCTCCAACAACGTGATATCGCAGATGATGCTGAGCATCAGGAGCTCGGGATCAGACAGCCAGGCAGAGCAGGCACGTAAGTTGGTTCGTGAAGTGACGCAGATTTTCGGGGAGTTTAACGTTTCGGATTTCGTAGGTTTCTGCAAGAACTTGGACTTGCAGGGTTTCAAGAAGAGGGCATTGGATATTCATAAGAGGTACGATTCTCTGTTAGAGAAGATCATCTGTGATCGTGAAGAACTAAGAAGGGAATCGAAGGTTGAGGGTTGTGAAGATGGAGAAGAGAAAGTGAAGGATTTTCTTGATATTTTGCTGGATATTGTTGAGCAGAAAGAATTCGAGGTTGAGTTAACTCGGAACCATGTCAAATCATTGATCTTGGTACGTATAGCCTCTCACGCATGCTTTATATATAGATTGCCGTTTATTATGATGCATGAAGTAATATAACAAAGAACCTTAACATCTAATGAGTATTAAGGTTTAAAGTATTAAAATATACATCTATGATAACTTTGAAACCCTTTTTTAATCAAATCCATTGATAATAACATCTCTTAATATACAATATATATTAAATATAAATTTCATTTTATTAGTTGACATAATAATAAGAATATCTCATAATATATAAATAAATATAAATTTTATTTTATTAATTGATTTTATAAAGTTAAATTAAATTTAAAATTTATTTTTCTTAATATGAGATCAAAATTATTTAAATTATATCAATAAAAATTTATTAATTTATTAAATTTATTATATTGTTATTGGATTACCCAAAAAATTATAATGTGAAGACAAATCTATTTTTATAAACCCATCTTATAAACTGATATTATAACTATTTTTTAATAGTAAAAAATAAGTCACATTTGAAATGTAAAAGTTAAAAGTAAGCAGATTTTGAAATCTCAAAACTCGTTCATAAATAAAAGTAAGAAGCATTTGAAATGTCAAAAAATCAAACCTATTTATTATATCATAACCACACTCATTAATAAACATTTAGTTTAGGAAAAATATTTATAATTTTTCATCTATATTATATTTCTCTTCAATATAATTAGTGGCTTTATATTAACTATTCTTAATGATTTATAGATATGTGATTGATAAAAGTAGCTTGAAAATATTAAAAAGAAATATTTTTAAAAAAAAAGCTAGTATATAATGTTGAAGACAGGCGTCTAATCATAAATTGTTAAAAAATGAAGCTTTTTTATTATCATAACTTCGAAAGTCAATAGACAATTGAAGACTACGATGTGAACAAATAAAATTGAACTTTTAAATTACTAATTATTATGATTGTTTTCAGGATTATTTTACAGCAGCTACAGATACAACTGCAGTATCAGTGGAATGGGCAATAGCAGAACTGTTCAACAATCCAAAAGTTCTGAAGAAAGCTCAAGAGGAGGTGGACAAAGTGACAGGAAACAAGAGATTACTCTGTGAAGCAGACAGTTCAGAGCTTCCTTATATCCATGCCATCATAAAAGAAACAATGAGGCTTCACCCGCCAATACCAATGATTATGAGGAAGGGAATCAAAGAGTGTGTGGTTAATGGAAACATGATTCCAAAGGGTTCAATAGTTTGCGTAAACATTTGGGCCATGGGGAGAGATCCAAGTATCTGGAAGAACCCTTTAGAGTTTAGACCAGAAAGGTTTGTAGAAGGTGAAGGAAAAGATGTAGACATGAAAGGGCATCACTTTGAGTTGTTGCCATTTGGGAGTGGAAGAAGAGGGTGTCCTGGCATGCCATTGGCCATGCGTGAATTGCCTACAATCATTGGAACACTCGTACAGTGTTTTGAGTGGAAGATGTTTGGTTCTGCAGGTGAAATCTTGGAGCATGGTGCAAGTATGATCAATATGGATGAACGACCAGGGTTGACTGCTCCAAGGGCCAATGATCTTATATGCATTCCTGTTGCACGATTAAATCCTACTCTTTTTCATCAACTCTAAGTTTATTGTCCAAGGAATTGGTGATACCCCACTGTTATATATTACATTACATGCATGCATTAGAGTTAGTATTTTATGTTTGATATTTGGATTTTGCATACTAAGTGTTGAAATTTTTCTTTAATTTGTACTTTATATTTGATATTGGGATTTTGCATGGAAGTGCTGTAATTTTCTTTAATTTGTATTTTATGTTTGATATTGGGATTTTGCATCGAAGTGTTGTAATTTTTCTTTTATTTTATCAAAATGGGTAATTTTAAAAATAATCAATATAAAAAGTTATTTTATTGACACAATTTAATTGTGTTGGAATAAAACTAGTTACTGTTCTCGAATAGGGTTGAGACAAGAGAACTATTAAAACTCTTTTTCGGTTGGTTGAAACTTCTTCCTTTCTCTAAAAACAGACACTTCGTTCTTCTTTCACTGTTCTACCTCTCGTCCTCGCAATTTCCGGTCTCGGATAATACCGGCAAAAGGCACTCCAATGCTCAAGTGAATATTTATATGATGACGTACCTGATTCTGGAAATCTATATCATGAACCCGTCCTTATTGGACCAGACTAGAGAGTTGGATCATGTTTAAAAGTGTATTACCTAACTCTTGATTACTGATTAACCTCGCTAATCCTGTTTAAGGATAACCTCAATTATAATCTTGATCGGTGCCTCGACCAAATCTCAAGGTATGATATCGGTCGTACATACCCATGGTGTTGGTCATATACGGATCCCAGCGGTACAATTACTATACAATTTTAATATTAATAGAAAGTAATTTTAGTGTTATTAAAAAAAGTCTTGTAACACACTATTTTAATTAGTTTAATAAATTTTCTTTTTAGATTTATAATGAAGTCATGCAGTATTGTATATTTGGTGCACTCTTTTGATGTATTTCTTTTAAGTAGAAAGTGAAGATCGTGTAGGACACGACTTTGATATACTTTTTTTAATATATTTAATATAGAAAGGGAAGTCATCCAACACAATTTTAATGTTCTTTTAAGATAAAGTAGTGAGCAATCTCGATAATTTTAGTGTTGTTTTATCATAAATCAGAAGAACGAAGCAGTGTTTGTGATGGGGGCAAGCATGGAATATGTAATATTTTCTATAATAAAAACAAAAATGAATGTAAAATCATTCGTTATATTCTTGCAGAAGTTTATACTTTGGCTTTAACTGTTAAATTCACAGCAAGCTTACGTACAATACTTGTTTCCGTGTAGTTCTTAAATTTTGACGTCTAAAACAGCTCAAATTTGAAAAAGAAAAGTTTTAGTTGGTGTGTTTGTTGAAGTTTTTATTATGATGAGACATATAACAAACTGAAAAACTTGTCGCGTGAAAAAATGTGGAAGAGGGCAGCTACCAAAATCTAGTTAATCAATATCAAATGTTACAATGAAGTAAAAGTGGTTTTACTCTTAAATTAAAAATTAAATTGATTACAGCGAAAATTTGTTAAAGTTCTTTAAAAATTAATCCTTCAATAAAACTAAACTAAATTAAAGATATTGAAGATTTAGTAATCTTATTCAACTGAAACTCAACACTAAAACTATCAATTTGTTCTATGTTTATGTTTTATTGGAATGCTTATCTTCTCTCTTGAATCATGTATTTAAGAAATTATTTAAAGCAATGCGAACTAATAAAGAAATCAAAGTTTAAGATAAAGAAGACTCTCAATCATGCGTTTAAGTAAAACTCTCAGAAAAATCAGTTTTCCAAGAGATTGGAATATTAAAACAATTGCTATAGAGAATTAAAAAAAAATTATTGATCAAAACCTCATAACTAACTCAATGGAGAATTATAAAAGAATCAACAACCAAAAAGGTTCAGCTTCATGTAAAGGCAAAACAAAAAAATTATAAAGAAGAAAAAGAAACTAAGAAAACCATATGAAGCTTTCCTTTCCCCTTGAGACTTGTGTCTTTTTATAAGTTTTTCTACTCCAAAGATCTTGGGAAAATATTATGGTTTATATTTTGTTAACGTTTTCCAACTTCCCTTTTCATAATATTTTGCAGAAGATTTGCTCCTTGTTTCAACTTGACTTTTGCATATTTAACTAATTCCAAAGTAGACACTTCCTTCATACCATTTACTTTAAAAAAACACAAAATTAAAAAAAAATAATAGTTAAGGTCCAAATAAAACTAATTATATAAATATTAATTAAAACAATAGATTTATTTATTATTATAGTTCAATAACCTATGATTAATGCTATTGGATGTGAAGAAATATACGCTCATCAATTGGTTAATTTAAATTAAATTGGTGTCATAAGCTATCACAATTTAGGAATGTCAAATTAATATATATATATATATATATATATATATATATATATATATATATATATATATTACATTTGATAAAGTGAAAGAGGGTGATGTTTCTTTATAAAGGTAAGTATAAAAAAAAAAAAAAAGGATGAAAATACAGGAATTGCAAAATCTTACCCAACCCTATCTATTGTCATCTTTTAATGGGAGGTAAGGTACTATAATGTAAATAAGGTCCAAGAGAGTAATATTTTTTATATCACTTCTTAAAATACTTTTACTCAAATTATTTCACTCTTTCAATAAATTAATTATTTGATAGAGTAATTAATTTTAAGATAAATTAAAAAAAATTAAAATGATCGAAACTATATATAGCCATTATTAACTGCAGAAAAAAGTATTAATTAAATTTAAACAAGTTCAGGTAAATTTATGTATACATATTTGTAAAGAATTTGTAGTCCCATGACTCAACCCATTTTTCACACCTCACCAAAATGAATGATAAATAAATAATATATAATGAATGAAAATATATAAAAAAAAATGTATTCTTTTATATTTTAGGTTGGTCTCGATGGTAAAACCTCAAACTGTCAGATTTTGTTTTGATTTAGAGGAAAATGAATTTTAAAACAATCAATTTTATAAGTTTGAATTTCCAAACTTAGAAGAAAATGAGTTTTGAACCAATCAATTTCATAAATTTGAATTTCCGAACTAAATCAATATGTTATTACATATGATTGAGACAATAACATTTTTTATCACAATAACTTCTCCTTTAACTCTGATTTTTCATTTTTTTTATCTTCGTTTACGAGTAAAAAATACACTTATCGAAAACTAAAAAAAAAAATATTTAACATTCAAATAAATATTCAGTATACAGATATAATAAATATTAATATTAATAATGTATCTTCGTTTTTATTGGACATATTTATAGGATTATGCTAAACTATTGGAGTATTAGATCTAGATTAAGATATATTTCACAAATAGCAATTACATTACCTAATTTTTTCTATAATTTAACTTATATTAATTTATCTTTATCTTAATCGTATAACTATAAACCCTAAACCATTCGGCCATAAGGTAGAGAGAATTTGATGAAAAATAAGTTCCTTCAATTTAGACTACCCAATTGTATAATATGCAAACATGTAAAAATCTAATTTTTAAAAACAATAAAATGGTTAAAGGTGTAAATAATATTTGACTATAAATTTTTTTATATAAATTAACTAATAGTAAAGATTGCAATAAAAATATACAATTATATAAGATTATACAGACATAACATAATAGTTGGTGACATTGTTATTATAAAGTAAGTTCGAGAAGAAATGGTAAGTGCAATGTTATTCTTGTTGGTTTGATTGTCCATTTCTTCAGTGTGACTCTCCTTTCTGCTTGAATGATCTGTGGGAGAGGCAAAGGGATTAATCCAAATCCATTGCTCCATTATGCTAACAATGGATACCAATTCCATACCCATAAACCTCGATCTCATGAAAGACCAACTCCAAAATTTCGCAGGCGCATTCCCTTCGTCACCGAAGTCAAAACAGTGGAAGACCCAGAAGAAGCCTTGTCTCTCTTTCACCGTTACAAGGAACAGGGTTTCCGCCATTATTACCCTTCCTATGCCGCATTGCTCTATAAACTAGCTCGTTCTAGAATGTTCCAAGCCGTCGAAACCATTCTCGCTCACATGAAAGACACCGATATGCAATGCAAAGAAAGCGTCTTCATTGCTCTCTTTCAATATTACGGTCCCCAAAAGGCCGTTGAACTCTTCGACAGAATGCCGCAGTTCAACTGTGTCCGCACGATACAGTCCCTCAACGCTCTTCTCAATGTTCTTGTAGACAATGATAGGTTCGATGAGGCTAATGATGTTTTTGGTCGATCCTATGAAATTGGTTTTCGTCCAAACACTGTCACTTACAATATAATGATCAAGGGGTGGTTGGGAAAGGGCGAGTGGGGGAAAGCATGTGAGGTGTTTGATGAAATGCTTCAGAAGAGAGTGGAACCGAGTGTAGTCACTTACAATAGTCTCATTGGGTTTTTGTGTAGGGAAGGTGATTTGGATAAAGCAATGGCCTTGCTTGAGGACATGGGTCAGAAAGGTAGACTCGCAAATGAAGTAACTTATGCTCTTTTGATGGAGGGTTTGTGTTCCGTGGAGAAGTATGATGAAGCTAAGAAGCTAATGTTTGATATGGCGTATCGTGGCTGCAAACCCCAGCCGGTGAATTTTGGTGTACTGATGAATGATCTTGGGAAGAGAGGAAAGGTTGAAGAGGTCAAGTCTTTGCTCCATGAGATGAAGAAAAGGCGGCTTAAGCCTGATGTTGTAACTTTCAACATATTGATTAATTATCTTTGCAAGGAAGGCAAGGCAGTGGAAGCTTACAAAGTTTTATTTGAGATGAAGATTGGGGGATGTGAGCCTAATGCAGCTACATACAGGATGGTGGTTGATGGTTTGTGCCGGATAGGGGATTTTGAGACAGGTCTGAGTGTTTTGAATGCAATGTTAACAGGTAGGCATTGGCCACGTTCAGAAACATTCAATTGTCTGGTTGTTGGCCTTTTGAAATCTGGGAATATTGATGGTGCATGCTTTGTCTTGGAAGAGATGGAGAAGAGAAAGGTAGAATTTGATTTGGGGAGCTGGGAAACCATAATAAAGTTTGCCTGCAGTGAGGATGAGGGTGTCAGTGAGCTTATGACTGTACTTACATCTCCGTAAATCTAATATAATGCATTCTGTATGGGCGAATTGTGCATATCTTTGCAATTTTTTTCCATGATATCATTTGAATTCCCTATGCCCATTAGTGTCTTTGCCATATAAAGTTAGAGTCATTGGTGCCAGGAAAGCCAGCATCTTATATGACATGTGCTCATTCCCTCCCTTGATTCTTATTATGCGTTACTCTTGTTACTTGATATTTTGAGGACCTAGGCCTGTGAGGCTTCATAAACATAGTGCAGATATTTGGGCTTATTTTTGGGATGATTGGAGCATTGAGATGAAAACTTGGTCCGGAACAAATTTCTTAGTAATGGTGTCGGCACAAAACGGAACTGTGGACATATTTCTCTCGGTTATTTCTTTGTTCCACTGCTTCTGTCTCATTTATCTTCTCCAATGTCTCATTGTCACTGATGTCCCAGGTTTATTTCCATCTTTATTAAGTTTTTTTAAATAATTGATCTAGAGAAGTAATTTCGTCTAGAAAAATTGTGCCTCAAAATATTTAAAGATGAAATCTATAATCTCTCTTTAAAACATTGTTTGGATTGGGAGTTGTTTGGATTGGGAGGGGATGTGTGGAGAATTGAGGTAGTGGATGTGTGAGGATGTGAAAGGAAAGTGTGAAGAAAGTGAGGGTGTTTAGATTGAAGTATATGAGGATGGATCTGTGAAAAAAGTTTATGGGAGTTTGTGAGTGATGTAATAGTTGTGAAAAAATTTTAATTGTTTTTAAAGGTGTAAAAGATTACTTTACAGATTTATCCTTGTCTATTAAAAAAATAATAATAAAATGAATTACTTTTATTTAAAAATGAACATATTTCGTAAATTTAAAAATTATAATTAAAAAATATATATATGTTAAATGGAAATATGTATAATTTAAAAATTATAAGTAGAAAAAAATATGTATTCAACAAATTAAATAAAAACAGAACTTTAAGTAATTTCTTTAAAATATTAAACATGTGTTATAAAATTGAAAAATAAATCAGATCTTCTATAAATAAAAAAAATATTATTTTCTAATATTAAAAACTTTGTAGTAATGAAAAATAAAAAAAATACTACAATAACAAAAATATAACATATAAAGTAATTAACAATAGAAAAAAATTTCATAAAAAATTATAATCAAATAAATTATAACTTTTAAACATGATAACTATGCATAGAAATATATTAATATAAATACAACAACAAATTAAATAAGAACAGAACTTCAAATAATTTCTTTAAATTTTACTTTCTTTCCATTTTAATAACAACCATAAATCCCAATTAACTATATAAATGGAAGATTTTTTTACATTGATTTATCATTATTTACATAATTTATATTTTATAAAATAATAAACAAATTTTAAAATGTTTTAAAATTTATGATGATTTGTTTCTTATTTTAAATATTATATTTATATATATTTTTTAAACATTATACAATAAATTTTTTTAAATACCAATACATTCAAATGAAGTGCGATTATGTGAAACATTAGAATAAACGAGGGTAAATTTGGAAATAAGGGATGCTGACATAGTTTTTCCTCTATATCTCTTCATTTTGAGGGAAGAAGATATTTATTGTTCACATGTATAACCTCTCCTTCTATTTTCCACAAAACCCTAAATCCAAATAGTTGATATATCCTCAGTTATTTGTCAGTACATTCACAGACATAGAGGGGTAAAAGAAAAAAAATTGCATTATGTCTATCAAAGAGGGAAATCTTCCATCTTTAATGCATTTGCTTCCGTTTGTTTGTAATCATAGATAAATTACTATTTTTATTTGTAATTCTAACACGCATAAAACTCAAATACAGTTTTATGGATGCTTTTAATTCTATTATATAATCAGTTAGAGGTTTACACCTTTATTATGAAATGAAGACTTAAATTTTTCGTAGTGTTTCAGGGATTCATTGCTTCAAATTTCCTATGAGAAAGATTCTTTAAATGTTTTATTTGTAATTCACAGAGTCTAGTTTTAACTACTACATTGAGAATTTCAATGAGATCATGAGCTAGCAGCTCTCATCAACTACTCCGCACACATCAACTCCATCACATAAATATAATTATGGTGTTTGAACTTGCTTCTCTAAATTGCCTATTTATACTTGTCTCTCCTCATAGCTCTAATTATCATAGTATCAAATTAACCATTTTTTAAAATCTCTTTCCATGAGTATGAGCATGACAATGCCCCTCCGTGCAATGCTTTTGGTAGCACTTACATTCCTTGCAGTCACTTCCACTACTTCAACTCGAATCCTGGATGAAGAAGAAGAAACACCACAACAAACTAACATTGCCCAATCCCCCGTTTCATCCATTCTTCCTCCAATTGTACCTGCATCCCCTGTTGCCACACCAATAAACGGCGTTGACCAACACCACACACTCTCATTTTTCATGCACGACATTCTGGGAGGCTCCAACCCCTCTGCTCGAGCCGTAACGGGCGTTGTTACCAATCCTGCTCTCAATGCTCAAGTGGCATTCGCTAAGCCAAACGGCGCAAATCTTCCTTTCAACGGCGGCCTTCCCCAGAACAACAACAATGGCGGAATTCTTAACAACAACAACCTTCCCTTCCTCACCGGACTTGGCGGTACCACAGGGAACGTCTTCAACAACAATGGCAACAACCTTGTGAACGGTGGGATTGGTTTCCCGGTGACCAACACGAATCAGCTCCCAGAAGGAATGACTCTGCAAAAGGTAATGTTTGGAACAATGATTGTGTTTGACGATGAACTGACGGAAGGACACGAGTTGGGTTCGGGTTTGGTGGGGAAAGCACAAGGCTTTTATATAGCCAGCTCTGTGGATGGAACAAGCCAGTCAATGGCTTTCACTGCTAAGTTTGAAGAGAATGGTTACGTGGACAGTCTCAGCTTCTTTGGTGTCCATCGAACGCAGGTCTCTGAGTCCCACATTGCCATCATTGGAGGAACCGGAAAGTATCTGAACGCAGAGGGCTATGCCATCATAAAGACTTTTCCGGTTAGCGGTCAGCAGCATAATACTGATGGAGTTGAGACTCTGCTGCAGCTCACTGCATATCTTGCTTATTAGCCTCCTCTCACTCATTCTTCTGTTGAACTTACAATCATTGCAACCTTGTCTGTATTTCCTGTTATGAATTTACTTTGTGAGAGTATATTGTGCTTTTCAAATCAATGTTGACAAATTACAATGTTAAATGGTATTTTCCCTTGACAAATTCTATTATTCTCTATTGTAATACTTTCTTCTTTTGTCCATCACATTACTCGTCTCAAAATCAAGATTTCTTCTTGCATTTCAGAACTATATGCAGAACACTACAATCATTATCCAACAGTTCAATTTTTTAATGTTATATTTTATTATTTAATGTATAACCATTCCTATTTTTCATGGTTAGGAAGAGTGACCATAGAGAATCCGTACACCATGCTTCTATTTTCCCTTTTCTTCTTAGTTCTCTTTCTATTGCATATTTTTTTTGGCAAGGTCTGTTAACTTTTATCTCTTTTTTGTACACTATCATCATGTATATGTGGTGTCGGATCTCTCTTCGACTAATGTTTTTGTCACCGTAACTTTTATGACGAGGAAAAAGGTAAAAAAGGAACAGATGCATGCCATAAACTGAATGGTGCAAGAAAGAAAGAAAGAAAAATTTCACAAATGGTGTTGTAAAAATTATGAGTAAAATTTAACACTTTTTAATAACTGTTCATTGTAAGAAGTTAGAAAAGAAGAATTAGTCTAAAGTGTTCAATTGAAACTGAGGTTATGCCGTCAATGCAGTTCTGTCATTTTGAGAATTTACTGGTAGGCTTCGCCTTTTTATCCTCTCTGGCACCATTTCTACTCTCTCCACTGCCCCAGCAAGAAAAATCCTATCAACTGAAACCATTGCAATTACAACGGTCTAGAAAACATGTTTTTAACACACAAAAAAGTCAAAGCAGAGATTAAAAGCCAAAAATGTTTCTCATATACTGCACATCTGGAATCGCATTTAGTCAACGCAAAAAGCATCAAAATTCCCTGCATTGAACTTGCTGGATATAGAGCTTAAAATACTTGTTTTGAATGATTTTAAAAGGTAGAATTAAGTATGCAACTATTTGAGAACACTTGACAGTTTGGATATCCAACTATTTGATATTATATTTCCATTCATATAGAAAAAAAGTTTTGCTTCTTTAACTACAAAGAATATGTAATCTTCCTTGCTAATTGCTATAATATACTATCTAGGTTATGTAAAGAGTAATTTGAAGAAGTGTTTCCAACCCATTTGAGGTATGCTGTTGAGGTGAAAGCAGTGTTTCAATTTTGGCATACCCTTTTGCATTATCATATTTTCCAGTTCCTCCAACTACAGCAATATGAGACTCCTTTGTAGCTGTCCTGTGCACACCAAAGAAACTAACAGCATCCTCCTCATCATCACCTTCATGACCAAACACAACCGTAAATGCCATGGTTCGGCTACTTCCATCCAATGAGCTAGTCAAATGAAATCCCTGTGCTTTACCAATAACCTCTGACCCAAACTCATGCCCTTGCGTAATTTCGTCGTCAATAACCGTTATTCTTCCGAACAAAAACATGTCTAGTGATGTTCCTAGTGGATTCCTATCGATAACAACCTTGTTTTTGTCAATGTTTTTTATGACCATGGTGCTTGAGTGTGTAGGATTAGTGGCAGTGCTAGTATCAACTAATGGTATGGCGCCTTTAAAGGGGAAGAGCCTATTGTTGGGTTTTGAGAAAGGAAGTTTAGCGGTTTGAGTGTCTACGATGGTACCAGCAACGATTCTTTCTGAAGGAGCTGATCCACCAATGATGTCATGCATGAAGAAAGTTATTGCAGGGGCTGGAGCCTCCCCCTCAGTGACCATATCTGTTTTGGCACACCTTAGGGTGATGACAAAGAGGAAGAGATGAAGTTTCAGGGAAAAATATGTGAAGGTGAGCTTTTTGGCCATTTTGCTTTTTCTGTAAACTGTGATTCATGTATATCTTGAGTTGAATAATGGTCTGGTTGGTTGCTTTGAAGAAGGATGAAGTTGTAACAAGATTATACTAGTAGTTTTATAGGAAGATTGGATTTGCATAAAGGGCAGATAAAAGATTGCGTGCAGTGAGCTTAAACAATTGAACTATTGGAGTTGTTGCTTACTGAATCAGCTCTGGGAAGTGGAGTAGCTCGTAGCTCTATCCTACTACAGGTTCATCTTAACCCCAAGTGGTACTCAATCCCAATTAATAGTTGATAAAACCATTTTTTGCAATAAATAACTTGGTTTTGGCTGAGACAGTGTGAAGGTGTGATATTAACATATTAATTAACCTTTTCTTTACAAGCTGAAAAGTATTATTAACACATGCTTTCTATTCTAATTACATGATCTCAGTGTATTTAATAGGACAACAACACTAATATGTAAAACCACGTCCTTTAGACTTAAAAGAAGACCAAGATCTAATGTTAACTCTAACAAATTCAATCGGAGCCTTATTGTAAAGATAATACTATTTGGTCGTAAAAATTGATACTCCATAAAAGTGGATCTCCGAAATTTGCCATATTTAATATATTTTTCATAATTAGTTGAATATTATTAAAAAAATACTAAATCACTGATGATTTTCTTCCCTTCTCAATTTTCATCTTTTTATATCTTGTTTGAATGAAATTAGGATGTGCAAGCACTGCTACCAAAGCATGAAAATTATATATATACAAAGAACACGAAGCAAGGAGCCCACAAATTGTAGAACGGAACACACTCTTAAAAACACAATCATGCGTCAATAATACAATCTGCTTGTCTTCTTCTCTCCAAACTTTCTTAATTCCACAACCACTGCTACTATTCACATCACTCCAAAGATTAACACATTTCTTATACCAAACTTACTCAACCAACGAAAGAAAAAAAAAGGAAAGTAATTAATAGTAGAAGGTAAAATACAAATTTGAAAATCTAGATTAATCTCATAATTCCTTGGTGGGACCAACAGCATCACTTTATTTCCTTTCCTTATTGTCTTTGCCTTTGCTTAGCTTCAGCTATCCATTGCTACCAACTTCTTCTCTCTAGTTTGTATGTTTAGACCTCGCCACTGACAAAGAAATTAACCGCCATACTCATTACTCCCTCGAAAAAAACCGTCAAAATGATGAGACAAAACCGTGAAAAGATATTCTGTTCTTCCTCAGCTTCCACTGCTGTAACTTCTACCATGCACCATCGCTCTACAGTGCGTGGAAGGACCAAAAGCTACGACCACGATGGAAGGAAAAGCCAACTCTGTGTACCTTGTTCATCCCAATTGCCCATAAGTCCTATTCCTTACTTGGAGAAGCACAGAAAGAGCTCAGCTGAAAAGGATAACCGTGACACGCGTAGAAAAAGTTCTGTTGATCTTAGCGACCTGTACACTCATGCTGCTGCTGATGGTTCATCCAGAAGATATCTCCTTGGTGATGCGCCATTGATTGAGTGGGTATCAGACTCTAATAAATTCACACCAATGCTTCATTTTCAACATCATGTCAAGGACAAGCCCATGTCCATCAAAAGAAACCATCCTCCTACTCTTCGCTCCTCTTCTTCAGCTCGCTCCAAGGACCAGGTTTTTCTTCTTTTTTTTTCAACTTTTCTTCTTTCTTTCTTTCTTTTTTCCTCTAAATAATATATAAAAATGATACTTACTAGTTACTATTTTGTCTCAATGAAAATTTGGAGTGTATATATTCATTTTTTTTAACGATGACATTAGGGTGGTCATGATTTGTCTTCTGAAACCTTCAGGTTGTGGTTTTGAGGGTGTCATTGCACTGCAAGGCCTGCGAAGGAAAAGTTAGAAAACATATTTCAAAAATGGAAGGTGAGTCTGGTCAATCCATGCTTAAATAGTTTTGGAGTTACAAAATTAGAGATCCTCAATATCATTAGCCAAAAAAGTGTCATCAGTATTATTACTCCCGTATTTTTGAATTTTGTGTTCTCTCTAAACACCAAAGTTTGATATTTTTGGTAATGCAACTAATCATATATATCAACCAATCTAGCATTAAAGCATCAGTGACTTGTTGGTCTTACAGTTTCTCCATATATTAAATGTTCGTGTTGAGAATAGTGTATGGCTAATCTAATCCTATATGTTTGTAGGAGTGAGATCATTCAGCATAGAAATGGAGACAAAGAAAGTGACCATCATCGGAGACGTGACCCCACTGGGGGTACTGGAGAGTGTATCCAAGGTGAAGAATGCACAGCTATGGCCATGTCTGTAGAGTTGAATTTGATGGAGCTTTGGGGTGTTCGTGTTTGTATGATTAGAAATTGGATGAGTTGTTGTGCAGTGGATGGATCTTAATGTGTGTGGTGTAAATGAACATTTTGCTTTAGTTGTTTATTTATTGTGGTGAGTAAAATGTAGCCCTGCACCAAAGACCAACATTACTCGTGGGGTTTACTAATATATAAAAATACAAAGTAAGGAAATTGAAAATAAGTGTTCGAAGCTGAAGAAGCTCATTCACACCACAACCACAACCCTTGAGGCTAAGCACTTGAAAAGCAATAATGAGTAACGGTTTCTACAAGCATATGAGGACCTTGCAAATGTATCTTGAATGCATTTTCTTGTGGAGACAAGTCAGAAGGTAATGCATGCCAGACAGTGGTAGCAGACAGCACTCAAGGCCAGGCTGGTGTGTTTGGAAGCATTCTCTTCGCAAAACTTATTTTTCTAACATTTTCTTTTTCAGCTAATGACTCTGAAAGGAGGGAGAGTTGGTTAATGTGACATTATGCAGGTCCCATTGTTGGAGGGTTCATTTTGCTTTTGTTGTTTTTGTGAACATTGTACATTCTACATTCCCTACAAGTAACCAAATGATGAGAGAATAGTCCACTTTTATGGTTGCCTAGTCCTTCTCAAATTTGAAGTGGTGGGGTGTTTTATCTTCCTTATGCTTTATCTACTTTATCTAACCAATTCATGAGACAAAAGGTACCGTGTAAAGCCACCAGATTTCTGTTTATCACTAGTTTTACTTTCCTCTTCGAGTTCCTTCTTTGCTTTAGTTTCTTTGACTGAACCTCGGACCGCTGGAAAAAGAAAATACCATAAGAAGTTGAAAAGCCATGTGCAAATTATTGTCATTGTATTGAAGTTTTCAGAAGGGAAAATTTGTATATTGGATGGGCGCAAGCACAAATGTAGTTATTGATTACTTTTTTACAACTTCTTCGCTTACCATATTTTGCAATAACCTCACTTTCTATGAACAAGTGTTGCATCTTCTACGTTAAACCTTAGATCAAAATATCTTTTATATATGCTTCAACGCTACCTCAGCAAAAGATTATATGATGCTACTTTCTTGTTCCTTTTCCCTGCAAGAAGCTTCCGTCTCCAACCTAATTTCCAGCTCATTTTATTGCCTTCCTTTCCACTCACCATATATCACTTATCCTATGCTTTTTTCTTGCTTTGAGACGAATACAATCTTGGGATTTTCTTTCAGGATAATCATACATTGGCAATCCCAATTTCTTTTACAATTCTATACTATTATTTTTAATATTTTTTTATATTATTTAATTATAAATTTAACCTTTATTATATAAATTTATTTCTAAACTCATCATATCAAAAAGAGTTGTATACAATTCTGAAGATTGTAAAACTATCATTTTTCTTTCTTTCATTATTTATCTCCTTAGGCCATCTATCTTTCCAAAAATAAACAATGCGTATTGCTTTTTTTTCTCAAGTCTTTTGTAAATTCTTTTTATTTCATTAAAGAGTATTTTTAAAACCAAAATTTATTTTCAATATTTTATATTTTATTTATAATATACATTTATAAGTTTTCTGTAAAATGACCGAGAGATAGATCGAGATTTAGACTGACACCTTATGCCGAGAGATATTATTGAGTCTTAATGTAATTAACTTTCAAGTGAAGTTATAATCAATATTGTTAACATAATAAATTTAATTAAAAAATCAACACTACAAGAAAATCATTAAATATAAATTAATTTTAGAGACTAAAATAATTAGTTACTATTTAATTAAATTAGAGATCATTTTATAAATTAAAAAATCTATTGGTATTTAAAGTACTTTCTATTAATAAAAATTTATAAAATGATTTCTAAATTGGTATCTAACCATTAGCTACTAAGGTTCTAGCTACTTACTACTTTATATTCTAAATTAGTCTCTACTTTAGAGACTAATTTAGAATATAAAATATTAGTCACTAAAACTTATGTAGCTAATTTAGATACAAATTTAAAAATCATTTTATAATTTTTTTTATTAATAATAGAAGCTACTTTAGATATGAGTAATTTTTTAGTCTCTAAATTAGTATCTAATTTAGTTAATATAGTGACTAATTAATTTTTGTGGTTATTATTTAATGATTTTTGCTACCAAATTTAGAATCTAAATAATTTGTAGTTAAAATCTTGGTAGCTAATTAGATTAGAAACTTTTTATCAATAATAGAAATTAATTTAGAAACCAATAATTTTTTTAGTCTCTAAAATAGTATCTAATTTAGTCAATATAGCAACTAATTATTTTTAGTCTCTAAAATTGGTTTCTATTTATTGATTTTCTAGTAGTGCAAGCTTCAACACAATTTTGACTAACCAAAGACCTCAACTTACAAAGTTAAGAGAATAGTCTAAACATTTTTCTTCAATTATACATAGTTTCCCTTTCCTAATTTAAATTATTGTTGCACACAGTAGTTTATAAAAATAAAGCATCAAATAGTGTCATAATATCTCCCATCTAGTTTACAAGTTTTCCTCTCACCAAAATAAGACCTTTCTGCACTCGGTGACTTTACAATAAGAAAAAAAAAAAACCCATATGGAAGTAGCATAAATATCATCCATCTAATGTGCACCAAAGTCTATATGACAGCACCTACACATAACCAATACATTAATGACATTATATAATCACAGATTTTAAGCAAATCTTTGGACATTATATCCAATCCTAGTAAGAGAATGTAGATTTAGGAATTCCATGGGTCATCCATACTCAGGCATGGAGTTGTCATTCAAAATAATTCTTCAACATCAACCTTAGTGTTCTTAAATATAATATTATTCCTATGGCTCCAAATCATCCAAACTATAGCTACTCACATTTCTTTCCATATTTTATTTTGTTTTGCATTTAGTTCAAATAAATGGAATTTTTTAAAATGTTGCATTAAATTCATGTGGTGTACTGATTTAATTCCAACCCATCTATCACACATCTATTAGATAGAATTTGATTTCTTACACCCTACAATGAGATGTGTTACAATTTCATCTTTAGATTTGTAAAATAAACACAAAGTATTTGGTAATATTATCCCTTTACGTGCCAATTGTACCTTAGTAGACACTCTCTCAACCACTAACCGCCAAACAGTATGTTGACTTACAGGAGACACTTGAGCAGTCCATTTATAAAGCAAAAAAATCAAATCCACTAAGTAGACCACTATCATCCTGCAAACAATTATAAGTTGACTTTACTATATACTTCTCATTTTTCTACACTCCCCCACCTCCTTGAGTCTTCTTCTTCTTCTTTTAAAATTTTACCCCCTCATATTTGCACAAGATATACTTCATATTGTGTTTTCCAAACAAATCTCCTACATCTCCATCCTAAGTTTCACACGTTTGTTCATCCCACCTTCCTAATTCTCCAATTTTTTGTTCTTACCATATGATATAGAATACAATTTAGAAAAACCATTTTTCATAGATTATTTAGCAGTCCACACATCCTCCCAGAACTTAACCTTGTTTTTTTCCCAATTTTTCATTCTACATTATTATTAAACCAGTTCTGTATTGGTTCTCTCCACAAACCTTCCTCAATTTTACATAGGAGGTGTTCGATTGTGAGTTAGTTGACTAGTGTAGTGAATTATTATAATTTTTTTTGTTATGTGTTCAAATGAAAACTTTGGTGATATGATCATTGCCTACATATAATCACAAAACAACTAATATTAGATTTCCATTCCTAGACATGAAAAGAAATCAGTACGTGCTAGATACCAATACAAGCAAATCATGTGACCACAGATTCTTCAGTTACTTCTTTCTCCCTTTCATTACTTTTTCTTTTCTTTTCTTTTCCTTCTTCTATCATATCTAACCCATTAGTTACCCATTCGAATAGAAAAGAGAAAGTTGGAAACAATTTGAAGAAGGAAAACGAGCAATTAATTACGTACGTAGAGTATTCAAGTCTATATATAGTAGTATAAATTATCACAATGTTATCCATATACGCTTGACAATGTTTGATTAAATTTTCAAAAGCAAGTTAATTGAGAAATATGGTACCCATACAATAATTTTTACAACAACATTTGTTTTATGAATTGTTCTGTAAATAATATTTCTCTTTAAATATTATTAAGAAGTAAACTTTAAGCTTAACTCAACCTCATAAAACTGGCTTATAAGGTGAGGTTTGCACCCATTTATATATAATAAAATGTCCTTATCTCTAGTCAATGTGGGATCTCCAATAAATATATATATATATATATATATATATATATATATATATATATATATATATATATATATATATATATATATATATATATATATATGTTTGTGTGTGTATGTATCATATGAGATGAGTTGTGGGGTTTGTTGGTAGACTTTTCAAGATGGTTAAGTAATAGGTTTTTCGTTCATTGATTGTTCTTTTCCGTTTAAGAAGTTCTAGGGTGTTATGTTTGTATTAGTTTGGTCCGTCTTGAACTCTAATTTTGATATGTTTGTGCTTGTAAGAAATTTAGAATGTCTTATTTGTATAAGGATTGAGTTATTTCTAACATATCTTTATTATTTATTCTTTTCTTGTGGATAAAAAAAGAAAAAATGTATCATATGAGATGCATGCTTTGCTTTATCATTTCACGATGAACAATATCATTTCACGATGAACAACTTCTGAGCACCTAGAAATGGTTAGAAAGAGATTTGATTTGGTGGGTTGTTTTGGTGCATGAATGATTGGCAAAATTTTAGGTGTGGCTGGTTGGTGAAAACGTATTGAGCATGTGTTGTAGTATGCATTGTTGTGCATTAGTAGAAAAATGGATACAACCACTATGATGTGATAAGAGAAGAGATATAAAAACACATAAAAGGTATATAACGAGTATCTTTCAAACAAAAAGTTTATGAGCATTTATTTAAAAAAATTATCAAATGAAAATTATTTAATTTTACAAACCATGGTGTGGAAAGAAGAAAATAAGAGCATAAAGAAAAACTGAAACAATGAGATTGTTTCATGATAACTTACTTTTATTATTTAACACTCTTTCATAATTTTTTTGGTTAAAGTATTCATTTAACCTATAAAGTATCTATTTTCTCCTATCTACTATATCAGTTTTTCTTTTTATTGACTAAAAAATAATATATAATTGAAGTATTTCAGGGATATCAAAACCCTTTACAAGAGACATAAATGTTCTCAAATCTGTAACAACCTCTACCCTTGAGCAAGCCTGCTATTCCCAACCTTACCTCTAACTTTTATTGTTTTTGAAGAATCTTATATATACCAATGGCTCTAGACACCAATCAAAGTAAAAAAAAAAAATCTTAAACATACTTTCGATATTACCCATGACCAAACTTTTAACTGTGCCATCAAGAAGATTTCAATATGATTTATATGTCCATTTCTAAAAATCTATTATGAGTTACAATGAGGTTAACGAGGTTAATAGATACCAAGTCATTTATAAATATACAACCCTAAAAATAATATTGGGTTATTCAATGAAAAATCATAGAGATTTGATAGTTAATTGATTGAACTTATAGAAGAGATGGATAACACTTTTAATCATAAAACAATAAGTTTGTAATTTTTTTTCTCCAATAAATTTACTAGGGTGATATTTGATATCAATTTCATTCAACATTTAAAAAATTATTATTTTATTAAAATATAATATTTTTTTGAAATAAAAAAAACATTATAAAATACTTATTTTTTACTAGAGTGTAAGTAAACTTTATTCAGGAAGAGATATGTTTTATTCAACCACCATATATATGTTCCATTCAACCAACCCCGTTATTTAACATTTAATTATTCTAAACAAAATCATAACTTGGGTATATGTATTCATTGATGCAAACGTACCTAGCAAGGCTTTGCCACACTTTACCCTACACAGCAACACTGAGATGGGTATATGTATTCATTGATGCATACCCTATTCTGTGCTAAATTTGGTAACAAGTAAACAAGTTAGAGAATAGAAAGACATGCAAGTAAAACTGATCATAATATTAAGTTGCATATTTTGGATGAATGTGTTGCAAATTCTCTTGTAGGATGGAATAATGCCCGTATTTTGATCAAATTGGCTCACTTCACCGCCAACCAGACAATTTTAGAAGCATTTGCCACCGCCGGGAGAGTCCACGTACGTAATAGATTTCGGAATCAACCAAGGCCTTCTCATTGTCCGATCTCCACCCGGACATGCTCGTGGATCTCCAATAACTGAACATTCTTAAAGCTCTTTTCTATGGTGTTCATCTTCAAGCTCTCCCAAATGGGGGGGTAGAGGAGAGGACGATGGGTTCGGTTCATGCAATTCACTGGTTTTTCTGACCAACAAAATAGAAGTAAAATGGAGAGTGGGAGGGTAGTTGATATGAGACACATGGCTCTTTCTCTGTGATATCAGAGGATTGTGCAAAAACGATAAGGTTAAGCTAGGGAGGCTTATGTGGGGTGTGTTCTTAGAGTGATTTGCTTGGTGATTATGCAGGCTGTGTGAGTGTGATGATAAAGAGAATCACAGTGGGTAGGTGTATTTATGGTGAAGAGGATGTGCGATGTACTGGTGTGTGAGGAGTGCTAGCTAGCTGTATCGATGACATTTTTTTATTTGTTTTTGATGAAAGAAAAGAGTCTTAAAATTGATATATATATATATATATATATATAAGTTTATTAATGTTGTTATTAGGTTATTCAATGAAGTTTATATCAATTAATATGAAAAGGGAAAAACTAAAAAAATGACTGAAGAGTTTATTTGAAAATCATCACAACTTAATTAGTTTCTTTAAGAGTCATTTACAACTTCACTATAAATAGTTTTACTTCATGATATTTTGTTAAGTTTATCCTTACAAAAGTTGTGTGAGATTGATTCTAAATTCATCTTTATAAAAGTTGTATGAAAAGATTTAAAATTTTTATCAGAAAAATTAAATAGTAATATTTTTGTTTTTAGATATTGAAAAGTTAGAGATTCTACATATGAAGACATTAACAATATAACTGAGGTGTAAAACCTCATCTTATAAATTATTTTTATAAAATTGAATTAGTTTTATAATTTATTTCATAATAATATAATATTTTTTCATCAACAATAATAAATTAATATAAAAGACACTTTAAGGTATTCCAATCTATATATATAAGTTCAGAAACAATACAACAAAACAGACATTTTACTATACCTATGCCTCTGTCACACTCCAACAACTGAATTAACAATTAAAAGTTGCAATAGCAACTATGTTCAAATTTGGTGTATGCTTTTATTTAAGCTCTTAATTAATGCGGTTGGTTAGAAGAGAGTCTATCTTATGATGAGAAGATGCTGTTACCATTGTAGGGTAAGTGGTCCAAACATGGAGTCTTTAATTTAATCTTGAAGATGGACAGGGCATTGGATACTCTTGTACAAGGAATACGTGTTGTGTATTACTTTCCCTCACCAAATTAAATCTGATCGTTCACAGAGAAGCACTTTCCAGATCAAGCAGTGTTCTGTTCTTCACCTTGTTCTTCTCAGACATAGTACTTCTGTCTTAATGCAAGTTTAGGGCAAAATGGTGGGGTGCAATGCATGTGGACCAGAATACTATGTTGTTCTACTATTTAATTAATAATCAATGATCCATCATCAAGGCCCTTTCTTGATTTTCATTGAAAAATAGCCAAATATGAAAATTATAACTACCCGAAGTCACATTTGTATTCTGATACTGATACGTCAAAAAAAATATTACTGTTTTTAGAGAACACGCTTTGAATATAATTAGTAGTAATTATTGTCGTACGATAATTAATTATTTACTAAACAAAAATTATTACGGTTTCAGTCAGGAAGAAAAAGATCTCCTCTTAGAGCATTAGGTTTACTAGAATATAAAGATTTCTAACTAAATTATTATCTCTCTGTTCTTATTATTCATTATAAGTTAAAATATTTTTCTTGTTTTATCTTGGTTTTGTTTTTGGCATTTTTTAGTATTAAACATTATCCTATGTTTAAGGCTGATTTTATGCGATTTCTGCTTCTCCACAGAAACATCGTTAATGTCCTTAATTTGTACTGATACGATATTAATATCCTTAATTACATAGATCGGTACCCGATCTGCTCATGATAATATCGGACTTGACCTATGACACTACAATTACAATTGAATAATTAAACATTTTTTCTTTATTTTTGTTTTACTTCCAAATGCATCTTTTGTAGTTGTTTATGATTGTCGTAAACTATTTTCAAACCACATCATTATCTTTCTTAATAACACTAATTTTGTTATTATCAAGAAGGGAGTTAGAGGTGGTGGTTAGATAACTCATCAGTATCATCTGACACTTATTTGAATGAAGGTTTCACTTGCAGAAAATTCTATTACACTCAAATTAGTAAAAACATAAAAATAGTTGAGTAAAAAAATACAAAAATAGTATTCATAATGTAAAAGTTTACATACTCCCTTCAAGTCATTGTCCATTTATAGGCCTTTGTCTATCCAGATTATTTAAGAATGAATTAAATGGTTTTTTAAGTTATAAATAGATTTTACAATAATATTCCATAATCAAATTAATGTTTAAAAATTATATTAATTAAGTTCTTATTGGCATCTGACTTTAATTTGGATATATGCAAGTAAAATTAATATAATTATCTAGAGACAAATTTGTTTAAAATTATTGATGAGGATCCCACGAATATTGATAAGTTCACACCCACAAATCTATCTTGCTGATAATGAATGTGGACCTTTAGGAATGATCATCAACCTAGTCTTACATTTCGTCGTGGATCATGCCTTAATACCAACTTGGACATAAACATTTCTATCAAAGAAAGTAAGGATAAATTTAGATTTTTTTCATTATTTAAAGAATTTAAACAATACAAGATTATTTTGCAACTCACTACTTATCTTGCATATTAGTCTATCCCAGTCTCTCTTATATACTCTAAACTTTACAATTATTACAAAATTATTTGTACATATGTTGTTATTGTAGTTAGCTTAATTATTTAAATATACAAAAAATACTAAGTTAAGTAGGCTTAAAATATCAACAAGTCAAAGAAAAGAAAGATAATGTAACTAACTCAATTGGATGATTGAGATCTACAAAGAGATTACAATTTCTCTTTTACATTATTACAACCTTATTACAAAGAAAGATAATATAACTAACTCAATTATATTTTAAAAAATTAATTATTTACTAACTATATTGAATATCATTAGTTATTTGAGGAATTAAAAAATGAATATCATACCATTATTTCTTCAAGCACATTTTGAAGAGGAAATCTTTTTATGTTATAGATGTATGCAACTTTATTATTGAATAAGACGAATTGGAGATTCTATATCGGATATCCATCAGAAATAAAAATAACTTATAGTTTATAATAAGTATGTATAAATCTTATTCGAAAGTTTATTTTTTAAAATCTAAAATTTATTATAATGAAAATTTGTTGAAATTATTTAGATAATTGAGTTTCCTAAACATTATTTTGATAGTTTATTATGATAGTTGGTAGATTATTGAGTTTCTTAGACATGTTATTCTTTGATAGTGCCTATGGAGAAAACTTTATTAGCCCATAAAATATTCCATTTAGTGACCAAATCTTTTCAGTCTTACTCTTTTCTTCAATCTATCATTTTCAACTTTCGTTCCTTCTCATTTGATTGCATAAAAAACACAATTAAAACCGATTTCATTGGGATCCTGCTGCAACGCCTTTTTGTACTTTCTGCTTGGCGGAAAGCACTTCCATCAACACTGCATTTTTCTAGCAATTTAGTTTTCCTCCCAAAACTAGTACCCATTTCAACCCAGAAGGAAAGTAATTCTTCTATTGGGCCAGAGCAAAAATTAGGCTTTCAAAGAATATATGTTAAACAACAATGTTAATTGGTAACACAGAATTCAGCCAAAGAAAGTAAAGCAAAGAAGGAACTCGAAGACGAAAGAAAAACTAGAGATAAAACATAGACATCTGATGGTTTCTACATGGTACCTTTTGTCTCATGAATTGGTTAGAGAAAGTAGATAAAGCATGAGGGAGATAAAACACCCCACCACCTCCAATTTGAGAAGGACTAGGCAACCATAAAAGTGGACTATGCTCTCATCATTAGGTTACTTGTAGGGAATCTAGAATGTACAATGTTCACAAAAACAACAAAAGCAAAATGAACCCTCCAACAATGGGACCTGCATAATGTCACATTAACCAACTCTCCCTGCTTTCAGAGACATCAGCTGAAAAAGAAAATGTTAGAAGCATAAGTTTTGCGAAGAGAATGCTTCCAAACACACCAGCCTGGCCTTGAGTGCTGTCTGCTACCACTGTCTGGCATGCATTACCTTCTGACTTGTCTCCACAAGAAAGTGCATTCAAGATACATTTGCAAGGTCCTCATATGCCTGGAGAAACCGTTACTCATTATTGCTTTTCAAGTGCTTAGCCTCAAGGGTTGGTTGTGGTGTGAATGAGCTTCTTCAGCTTCAAACACTTATTTTCAATTTCCTTACTTTGTATTTTTATATATTAGTAAACCCCACGAGTAATGTGGGTCTTTGGTGCAGGGCTACATTTTACTCACCACAATAAATAAACTACTAAAGCAAAATGTTCATTTACACCACACACATTAAGATCCATCCACTGCTTCACAACTCATCCAATTTCTAATCATACAAACACGAACACCCCAAAGCTCCATCAAATTCAACTCTACAGACATGGCCATAGCTGTGCATTCTTCACCTTGGATACACTCTCCAATACCCCCAGTGGCGTCACGTCTCCGATGATGGTCACTTTCTTTGTCTCCATTTCTATGCTGAATGATCTCACTCCTACAAACATGTATATAGGATTAGATTAGCCATATATGGAGAAACTGTAAGACCAACAAGTCACTGATGCTTTAATGCTAGATTGGTTGATACAAATGATTAGTTGCATTACCAAAAACATCAAACTTTGGTGTTTAGAGAGAACATAAAATTCAAAAAAATTTAAAATTAATAAATAGAACCATTTCAAGAAGAATGATAAAATTCTTATATAAATTATGAAATAAAACACGCTTACTTATGACATTTTTTTCACTAATTATATTGAGGATCTCTTGTTTTGTAACTCCAAAACTATTTAAGTATGGATTGACCAGACTCACCTTCCATTTTTGAAATATGTTTTCTAACTTTTCCTTCGCAGGCCTTGCAGTGCAATGACACCCTCAAAACCACAACCTGAAGGTTTCAGAAGACAAATCATGACCACCCTAAAGTCATCGTTAAACAAAATGAATATATAGAGTAACACTCCAAATTTTCATTGAGACAAAATAGTAACTAGTAAGTATCATTTTTATATATTATTTAGAGGAAAAAAGAAAGAAAGAAAGAAGAAAAAGTTGAAAAGAAAAGAAAACCTGGTCCTTGGAGCGAGCTGAAGAGGAGGAGCGAAGAGTAGGAGGATGGTTTCTTTTGATGGGCATGGGCTTGTCCTTGACATGATGTTGAGATGGAAGCATTGGTGTGAATTTATTAGAGTCTGATACCCACTCAATCAATGGCGCATCACCAAGGAGATACCTTCTGGATGAACCATCAGCAGCAGCATGAGTATATAGGTCGCTAAGATCAACAGAACTTTTTCTACGCGTGTCACGGTTATCCTTTTCAGCTGAGCTCTTTCTGTGCTTCTCAAAGTAAGGCATAGGACTTATGGGCAATTGGGATGAACAAGGTACACAGAGTTGGCTTTTCCTTCCATCGTGGTCGTAGCTTTTGGTCCTTCCACGCACTGTAGAACGATGGTGCATGGTAGAAGTTACAGCAGTGGAAGCTGAGGAAGAACAGAATAAATCAACTCCTTTCATGGTTTTGGTCGTAGTAGTTAATTTCTTTGGTTTCAGACAGCTATAAGCTTATGGACAAGAGAGAATAGGATGGAAGCAATGAACTTTGAAGTAGGTAGTAGCTGAAGTCAGAGTAGATGCAAAGAGAGTAACATAAAATCTTAACAAGGTAGGGGAAAAGGAAAATAATGCATTTTGGTCCCACTCGAGTAATGATGCCTTAGATACAATATTAATCTAGATTTTCAAAGATGGATTTTATCCTTTATTACATTGACTTGGGATATACGATGAGGCTTGGATAAGTATGCTTCCACCTTTAAATTTTGTAAATTAGAAAAACTATATAAAAATAGTATAATTTATTAAAATCATAAAAAAGAGTTTCATTAAAATCAATTTAAAAAGTTAAAAAATTAATATATATCAATTTTATTTTACAAAGCAGAATATTACATGTCTTCTCTTTTTTTTTTTTTTTTTTTTACTTCTTAATTAATATTGTTCAATTTCAGATCTCGACAAAAATACATGCAATTACATTCAAATTAGTATCAGTTCAAGTTAAGAGTACAAGAATAATCAAAGTTTTATTATCTTTAACTTTAGGATGTCCATTTATTTATAGTGATTGTGTTAGACTTTGGTTCTATGGATGGTTAAGTTAGACCTAATGGATCCAATTGTCTCTCAATCATGATTTGATGATGTTTAGTGTACAATACTTGTTAATGATATTGTTAATCTTTTGTTAATAATATAATTTATCCTTACATATTGTTTTTGAACGATTGTTGTACAATGGGCGTGGTGCTGATTGTCATACAATTCTCGGTATTTGACAACTTGATAGTACACTTATCCCAGACTTAAACGAAACGAAAGAATTTGAACGAAAGAAAAAATTATTTCTTCATTTAACCAATATGAGTTTGATCCGTCGTTATGATGGTTTATAACTGACTTGTCGACATGGTACAAGCTCTAGGCATAAAATTCTTGTCATCTCATTAACTCATGAAATTTCAAATATATTTTTTAAAAAGTTAGAGAGTTGTTTGAAAAAAAAAATACAAAGCACTCTAATGAAACTACAAAATTTTTGTCATAAAAGTCATTCAAGAAAATCTTATACATCATAACATTTCTTTGATAGGAAGTTTGCTCATATGTGATTAGATGTAGATACCACTTTTATTGGAAGTAACCCTTGGGATTATACACAAATTATAATTTTTTTAAAAGAAGTGGAACATACCTAACATATTCCTATTAATTTATTTATTTTTTACTGATAAAAAATATTTTTTCATAGAATTTGTAAAGTGTGTATGTATGAAATTATTATTTTTAAAATCCCAATCCAATCTTCCTCAAACACTATAATAACAATTATGGTAGAAATATGTTTGTTATTTTTTTTAATTGTTGGGACTATAAGAAAGTGGGTTGATCTTTGGTGCGATCGATATGATTACTACCACTAGTTGTGGAACTAAGAAAGTTTAGAGGGTGACGAGGACGTGGTATTATTGACGCATGATTGTTTCACAGTGGGCTCCTTCTTTCGTTTTCTTTTTATTAGCCTTTTTCTCATGCTTTTCAAACACTGCTAGTGGATCAATGGTTGCAAATCATCACTCACATTGGTTGGTGCATTTTCGCCCAACTTAATGCCTATCATTTTATTAGTTCTTGTCATTTACCACTTAATTTCATTCAAATACTTGCGTATACTTTTCTTCAACTTTGGAACTATCATAATTCGACAAGTAATGTCCCCCCTGTGGTTAAGTTGCCATCACTATTAAATTACACCAAAATCATAACCACATAGTTGTGAATAATGCATTTTGTGAACTTAATTTCAACTATGCAATCAATCACAACTTCAAAACAAAAACAAAATTGTTTGGATTGAGTTTGGCATTAAGAAATAAACTTTAATTCTAATTTAATTAATTTATAAAGTGAGGTTTACACTAATTTATTTAGATAGTACGTGAGAAACTATATATTTATGAGTGGTTCGACAGTGGTCTTTTTGCTAAAATAAGTTCTAAATAATTCTACTGTCATATTAAAAAGTAAACTTGAAGTTTAAGTCAATCTTATAAAATTGACTCATAAAA
Source organism: Phaseolus lunatus (assembly GCA_013389735.1). NCBI lineage: Eukaryota > Viridiplantae > Streptophyta > Magnoliopsida > Fabales > Fabaceae > Phaseolus > Phaseolus lunatus. The sequence continues at coordinate 5,807,523 of CM023867.1, forward strand.
TAAGATTTATACTTATTTATATTGGACAATTAATGAAATTGACAGTAATTTAAACGTGTAGGACTAAACATTTAATTGCGCAACTTTGGACATATTGGATCTGATTTAAGCAATATGAATGTACAATTAGGAAACATGGCAGTTTAAGTATTTTGTATAGCTTTGTTTATTATAATAATCTAAAATTATATAATTTGATTTGTTTAGTATGTGGTGTATAGATTGAACTTAGGATTGAGACATCGTTCATAAAATATTTTTTTATTTAATTTATTTATTATTTGAAAAAATACTCACATATATTATTTAATGTTTTTATCTCTATCTCTTTAGTAATAGGATTTCCAACATTTTATTAAATGTTGTTATGTCTAGTAATGTGAATATTTGTTATCCAAATAAATGAATTATAGTTATGGGATCTCCAATATTTGTTCCCCAAGTAAATGAAGTTAACTTCCGTGACATAAGCATAACATTTAATCTAAATTAAACCCTGTGTTAGGTTTTGAAGTTGGCGTGAAATTGTAATAAAAATAATATCCGATTGAACTTTGAGCACTACATAATCTTGTGCCAGATTCTGGGGATTGCTTGAGAAGAGAAAGGACAAATAATAGGTCAAATGCACAACCAAATTTCAAACAAATGGAAAGAAACAAAAAGAAAAAGGTATATGGAAAATTGTGAATTCGACTCAGGATGACTTTAAATAGTAACCGCAAAATTATTACAAATATAAAGCAAGTAATCATTAATTTATCTATTTGCCATGCATGCTCATTGCCTACAAAAGTTTCAACCACTCTGCTACCAACTGTTACAACCATTTAATTCAAATAAATCATAGTTTAAAGGCATCTCATAATAAATTATCCATCTCATAATGCATTGTTTGTGAATAAGATTGTTGATAGCTTTTATAATTATTTTAAAAACCATAATACTCGATATAATGTAAATTTTTTACATCTATCATGTAAGTCCATCATCTAAAAGTTTATTTCACTGCATAAACAATTCTATAAACTCAAATGAGTCTGTAAGATTCTTCCGAACGTAAACACAATAATTCAGAAAAAGTTTTGTGGGTAAGTGCACATGGATTCTTATTAACTATTGAATGCCTTTAATTAACAACTTTATCAACTTTTACTGTGTGAGACTATTTTTTTATATTCTTAACAAAAACAAGATTAGGTTTATATATATAATCACTCGTAGAAAGATGTGGGTCTCTCTTCACTTCAAAGAAGTCATTTAGGCTTTCGTACCTTTTCCAATCCTTCAATTTCTTCCATTTTACCTTTCTTTTTCTCTCTCTCTCTTTCTTTGAACACTTTGTGTTATAATATAACGCAAAAACTTTATCTACCATATCAATTTCAATATACATTCGATTTATCACTAAAATAATGAAAATATTTTTATAAATGGCAAAATTGTCTTTAACTGAATGGAGGGTATAGATAAAAAAATATTTCAATAACTCCTTTTTCATAATAATTTTTGGATTTAGATTTTTAGAAAACATTTTCTTTTCTGAAATGTATTTTTTGTATTTTAGATTTACTTTTCAAGAATAAGATTTTAATTTTTTAATTATATTTTTTGAATTCTGAATTTTCAAATCCAAAATAGAGGATAATTTTTAAAAAATTTAAAAATAATAGAACAGAGGATTCAAATTAATATGGTGCAAAGAGAAAAAATTTGCCAATATTAATTGGTTGAACACCACCCTAAGCAACTAAAGAAGATTCAACTAAATTATGTGAAACCTTGGGCCTAGGCCCATTTCTTTCCCTTTCTCTTTCCTTCATTCCTATCATAACATAAAAAGGCAACTTTTTCCTGCACCTCTACATTCTTCTTCCTGCACCCCTATATTTTCGGAAAAGACATTTTTGCCCTTTTTAGAAAATGATTTCCAGACTTTTTTCCGAAATATTTCCAAAACATCTTTTCTGGAACATGTTTTATGAATTCTTTCCAAAACAAGTGTTCCAGAATGATTTTTTGTTTTCCAAATTTTCTATTCCGGAAACATTATTAGCTTACATAACCACTATTTTGGAAACATCCAAAATTGTAAAGGATCATTTTGGTATTTTTGAAGAATGTAGGAGTGCAGGAGAAGAATATAGAGGTGCAGGAAGAAGTTGCCAAATAAAAAATAGTTTGCATGTGTTCTCTCTAACTCTCTCTTCTCTCTTTAATTCTAATTTCTATTTTTATATTTTTATAGACGGTAGTAAGATAAGGAATACATTTGTCCAATTGGATTCTAAAACAGAATAAGAATAACTTCATTTTTTTTCTTTAAATGTTTGTATATCTATAATCTATCTTAGTTTAACAAGTTGAAAAACTTAATTTTCTTATTAACTAGCTTCTAGATTTTTTTTTAATTGTTGTTGTAGTTGTTCTTAAAGTTATAAGCTTGTAAATCTTTTGATTATAAATATGTTTTGTAAGTCCTTGTGTGAATCTAGTATGTTGAACTTTTATGTTATAGTATATAAAATTAGTAAAAATGGGTATTTTCTATCTAAACAAATTAAAGTTCAGTACAATAATTATTTCATTTAACATTTCAAAGATAAATTCAACAAAATTAAATATAATATTTGAGATGAATTTGAAGAAGTATTTGTAAAAGAAAAATACAAAGGATTGTATTTTAATTCTTTGTTGGAGGTTAAAGGAATTGAAGTGGAGTTCTCAAGAAAGAAAGCAATAGTCTCGTTCTTTCTTCTTGTACATTTAATTTTACATCTAATCATATATAAACTATTTTGTTGTTATTTTTATGAAAATTTGTACATATAGGCAATAATTTAGAGAAAATATAAATACATGAAAAAGCAAAACAACAATTAACACTACAAGAAAATCATTAAATAAAAATCAAATATATAGACCAAAAATACTCAGTCATTATATTTTGACTAAATTAAATATTATTTTGAAGACTAAAAATTATTAGTATCTAAAGTTATTTCTATTTTTTATAAAAATTTATAAAATAGTTTCTAAATTGGTATCTAAATTAGCTACCAAGATTCTAGCTACTAATATTTTAATTTCTAAATTAGTCTATAAAATACTAATGGAGACTAATTTAGAATATGAAGTAGTAAATAGCTAAAACATTGGTAGTTAATGGTTAGATAAGAATTTAGAAACTGTTTTATAAATTTTTATTAATGATAGAAACTATTTTAAATACCAATAATTTTTTTATTTATAAAATGGTCTCTATTTTAGTTAAATAATAACTAATTATTTTGGTTTCTACAAATTTCTACTTTTTCTTGTAGTGTTCCATTTGATTACCGTTCTTTCGAAGAAAAAAAATGAATTTATTAAGATATATCTCAAATATTTTCTACCCATGAAAATCATGTAACTCATATTAAAGCTTCTAAGTTATAGTTTTACCTTTAAAGTGTAACCCTTCGTGAATAAAAATCACGGAACCCAGCAACCCCACCCCCACCACCTTTTTCTTTCTTTCTTTTTTTCTTTTTCTCTCTCCTTCTCCCTTCTCTCTTCAACTTCTCTCCCATACATTATCTATTCCAAAATCTGATCACGCCATGGTGTAGCTGAGGAGTCAGGGTACATTTCTACCCGATTAGATTTTCAAACAGAGTAAGTTCATTTTTACTCTAAAGTTTTCTTATTCTCTGTTTTTCTCTATGATTTAGTTGTCAATATTAGTGGGGCCAGTTGAGAAAAGTGTTTCTCTCAACTTGATTAAGCTCATACTAAAATTTGGTAATATTTGGATAACTTGCATTAGGCCCGTAAATCTTGAAGCTTATCCAGACTGTGGGAAATAAAATTCTAGAAGTTGTTTGGAAAGCAAACAATTAAGGTAAGGGAAGCTAAATTTTATCTTTTATAGCACCCTAGGCTAGAAGATTCTGAATGTGGAAGGGACGTGGTCCCAATATTCAATTTCTCTTGTAGGGATGTTGTGTGTTTATATTTTGTGTTATTTGTTTATATATTATTTAAATTTGTAAAAATATTATATTTTGATGGTTTAGTATTTAAGTGTTGTTTTTTTTTATGTTAAAAAAACTTTTGAATATTGTGGATTACATTTTGAATGATATTGTATGATGAAAATGATATGGAATTGAATTCATACATTTGGGATAATGTATGGAATGATGTTTGTTGTGTATTAAGTATTGATGTCTATGTGGTAACAGAGATCTCCGAGCTTCACTGATGATCTATGTAAGGACCTGTAAAATTAAATTGGAATAAAAAGGGATATAATTTAAATGAATTCTAAGTATGATTTTATTAAAAATAAAAAGGAAGGAAAATGTAGTTTAGAAGACTATGAGATCGCCAGTCGCCTAGGTTGCACGTGATCGCCAGTCGCCTATGGTGCACATGATCGCCAGTCGCCTATGGTGCACATGATCGCCGAAAGTGCACTCAGTATGTGGTCAGGATACTGGATCAACCAGAGTGGGTTCCACAAAACCACACGTATCAAGGTGTGGGTTAAGCCTTAGATACGCTATGCATGCAAAGCTCTATGCTTGAGCATAAGAAATCGTCCTTGGTGTTGCATGCATGGGCGCACGAGGAGTAGTGCTGACCTACTCTTGGAAATGTGAAGCTACCAACGTCACCAAGTCATGTGGAGATGATACCTTGGACATAACATAGTGGGATGAAGAACCTTCAGCAAGGCGTGGCGAAGTGTCGTCGGGCATCGCCAGGCGCGAGGCATGCGGACATCGCCGGGCGCGAGGCATGCGGGCATCGCCAGGGCGCGAGGCATGCGGGCATCGTCAGGGCGCGAGGCATGCGGGCATCGCCAGGGCGCGAGGCATGCGGGCATCGCAAGGGAGCGAGGCATGTGGTCATTGCCAGGGCGAGACATCGGTCGTCTCCCAGGGAGAGACATCGGTGGTTAGTCATCGCGCGAGCGGTCATCGGTGGAAGGTTATCGCGCGATGTCGAGTTTCACACAGATAAAGTGGGACCCGAGCTCTCAGCATCAGACGTACTGCACGCGCGACACGTAGACAAAAAGGGTGGTTCAGAATAGTGACCTTAGAGTGTTAGCCTGCGCAGAGGCACGCGTAGTCGTACTGTTCAGGGAAGCGTACACGCAAACTTCTCTGCAGAGTGGGTGGTGGCAGCGGCTTTTGTGGACAAGTTGGTTTAAGATTCAAAAACCCACTTCTGAGAGGCCAAGGACGTTGCAGTGGTTCAAGAGTGAAAGAGTGAGTTTACCTTCATTCTTCTCCTTTTCTCTCCTTCACGCTGCGATTCAGGCATCCTCAAGCACCAGTGCGACGAGCGACGACTGCCCTTGGAGCACCTGGGAGGTTATCTGCAAGTTCTACAAACCAGACACTAAAACAAAGCTAAGGCATCCTTTAAGCTCGGTGGGTTTTGGAGCTCTTGGTGTTTTGCACAAGTCCAGGTAAGGGAAGCTAGCCTTATTTCCAACGAAAACCTGATATTAGAGGATTGAGATGATGGGACGACGTGGTCGCCGGTTTTTCAACTGTTATTGTATAATCCCCTGTTTTTGGACGAGATCGCCGATTTTGGCGTTGTTTTTCGAACTCCCCTGTTTTTGTGTTGTTTGAAACTGTTTGAGATTTAAATGTGAAATGCATGTGATATTCGAAAATCTGAACCTTGGAAGTAGTTTTGCTGTGATTGGAATCGTTCACTTAAGTGTTATATGATGTGTTGAATGTTGTGAATGTGGGATCAAGGCATAGTATTTTCAGGAAAGAAAATACCGTGTAAGATCGTGTAGGATGTGCATTGATCGGTGATTTCTATAATGAGATATCCTGACTCTCCTGAGATAATGAATTCATATAGATGAAGTTATTCAGGCGTTGAGAGTCGATGGAGGTTCATACGTATGGGTAAGTGTTTGAAAGATAACTACTTGACTTGTTGTGTGGATTCACCCTGTCATACTGTGAGAGTGATGAAATTGAGATCGAGATTGTGTTGATGCGCATAGCTGTGGAAACATTACAGCAGTGGAAACATTACAGCAGTGTAGTATGACAGGTGCAGATCTCTGAGTTTAGTCAATGCACGAGTCTTCCGGAAGTAGTGTCAAGTGTCTTGTGTGATGAGTCAGTGGAAGTCTGACGTGAGAAATGAGAAACATTGAATTGATAGACACTTGATGCGTTATGTGAATAGAACGACTCTTGAGGAAATTGTGAAATGTGTGATTTCTTGATGGTCATGTGAAGGGAATGAGAAAATTGATAGCTTTTACGTGGGTGTCTTCAATTTGTTTTATCTTGATTTTAAAGTTTCATATCTAAACTCTCTTTCAAATATCTAGCTTACCCTGTGATTTTTGGTGTTGTGTTTGGCTTTTTCTTAAACCTGTGATGATCGTGTATAATTTACACGGGAGCAGATGATGTTGCAGGAAGTAGAGCTCCTCAGTGAGTGATCGCCGGAAGGAGATCGCCTGTTCATATTTCTGTTAGGCGATCACCCTTTTTCTGTTTTCTGATAGGAGATCGCCTGTCTTTCTATTTTACTGTAATTTTGTTTACGTTTTTGAAAAATTGACCGAGTAAGTATTAAACTCCCTGTGAGGAGAAACTTCATTACATATATATAATTATGTTCACTTCAATATATTTGTTTACCTTTATTTTTATTATATAAATATGAAAAGGATTTGGCGGGATGTTACAATCTAAGTCACATAGACTAAGATATCAGGTGGTGAGAAGCTGATGGAGGAGTTCATGCACACCGTGACATATGAGATGCATGGCTTGAGTTGTATTGAACTTACCCTGACCCTTTCTGTTGGATTCGCTGGTAATCTTTGGATCAGGTGTTAGTCTCTGGTGGGACTTACTTAATACGAGTGTTCCGGAAGACGTTGTTTGTTGATTATCTTGGATGTGTAGATCCATGTGAGATCTACGTGATTGTTTTATGTTGGGTTTTGAAGAAGGTTGAATAACTGAGAAATTGATCCATTTAATTTTATTTTCCTTTTTGATTTAATTGTGTGTATTATAAAACTTTATTTTCACTAGCTTATCCTTGCTTTTCGTGTTGTGTTTGAACTGCAATGACTGTACTATGTACATGAGCAGATGATCATACAGGTGTAGGAAGTCTTGGAAGACTTTAGGATGTTTTAAATCTTATATTGTAAATATTTGTATTTCTACAAGTCATAATCTTGTAATAGAAATATTTTGAAAAACTCTAAGTTTGTATGGAAACCGATAGAATTTCTATTATAATAATTATTTGTATTTTTTTGGGGTGTTACATAAAGAAATATGTTGAGCTTTAGGAAGAGAAATTAACTGGTGTAAAAGATCTGTTCGTGATTTCATATTAATTAAATAAAGTATCTCCATAGTATATAAGAGAATGCAAATTTCATCTTATAAATAAATTTTTGAAGATTGAATTAAGTTTAAATTACAATTTTTAAAATGAGCAAACTGAGATATGTGTGTATATAATCCTTGATCTCTCATTATTAGAGTTGAACATTATTAAGTTATATTCAATAAGAGATTTTTGAATGGTTGATGTTGGTTTGAAGGTTTAAGTTTTAACCAAGTTAGGCGAAATGAGGAAAAGGAGTAGTAAGAAGTAGCATTCTAGAATGCCAATTATCATCCCTAGGCTGAAAATTCTTTATCATTGCTGGTTCATGTAGTTTTTGTGGATTTAGTAGCTAGAAGATGTGTAACATTTTGTTCTTTTCTGTCTCCGTTTTTGTCCTCGTATTTAACATTCAACACGTTTTAGGTTTCCAATTTCGGAGTGCCTGGTTTTGTTTGTTCCAATGTTCTCTGCCCTATTTAATATCTTTCCTTTCAAGACACTTACTTATGTTCTGGATCCTCAAAAATGAGTTCGAATTATTACAAACAGTTGTGGTTTTGATCTTAGGTAATTCCAAGAATAGACCCATTAGAGTGCAATTATAAATACTTTCAAAAACATCCCAATACTAAGTCAAACTCTATTTTAGTATTCACATAAATGATGATGAACCACGATCATAATGATTCTGGTTTTGAGCTAAGTGGTGTACCTTAATTTCATGCAATCACCTCCTAAACCCAATTCATTTGATTCTATAAATATGAATAAACTGGTTTGTAAAAAAACGTATAAATATTCCCAAAAAAGTTAGACTGAAAAAGTTTTTTTTTCAGAAATTTCGCATAAATCTGCAAAATTTTAATTTATTTTAGATACGATGGCTATTTTATTAATTTTTAGACAAATTCACTCTTTCAACATAGTATTAGGGACTCCGAAGTTGGCTCCTCAGACCACTCCAATAATTTTGATGATGAAATTAGCAGCACAATTTAAAAAAATTATATTATATATGTAAAACATTAAAATAAAAATAATTTTGTGTTATATTGCTTGAGAGATAGAAATCTAAACTATATTTTAATTTAAATGGTAGACACTACCAAAAATAAATTAATAATATTTTAATTTAAATCGTTAACACTTAAAATAATTTTCAATTATAAATTAAAAAATAATAATTTAACAAGTATAAATAATAATTCTCTTAATTTATTTTATTAAAAATATTAATTAATCAGTTAAAACTTGTAAAATAGTCACATAATTACATATATTTAAAAAAATTATTTATAATTTGGTAACTTGCTTTATAGCATATTAGGTTGTTTTGTCGTTTCTAACTTTTTTTTAAATGAATTTCAAATTTAAAAATTAAAAATATAAGTTTATTATCGACAAATTCTCCCACCACCTAATACATTATACCTGCAACTCCATATTAATCCTCAAATGTCAATTTTGATTGTTTAAAATTTTTAAATAACACTAAAAAAATATAATTTTAAATTTTTAAATAACCTTAGTTGTATTCCAACACCCAGATACCTCCATGCATTATTCCATCATCTAAACATGTTTAAAAAAATTAACAAAAAGATAAATTGTATTCTACGTTTTTTAGTATAAATTTTTTTTTTAATTTTATATTCTATTTTTATATTTTATTAGTTTTTTTTTAGTTTTATGTCTTAAAAAAAAACGATCACAATGAATAAAAATACCCAAAACTTACCTTAACTACTATTAACTCCTAAGATTTACTACAGCCCCACAAACAACAACTAACATTTAAAAAAAAGAAAAAGAAGCATCTTAGTCTCTACCATATTAAAAAATTATTATTAGAATTATATATATATATATATATATATATATATATATATATATATATATATATAATATATATATATATATATATATATATATAGAGAGAGAGAGAGAGAGAGAGAGAGGGGGGGGGGGGGGGGGGGGGGGGGGGGGGGGGGGGGAATTTGCCTTATTATTACTTAAACCAACAAGTTATTCCTTTATTTATATTTTTTATTAATCAAAACTTAAAGCTCGTAAAATTATGAATTTAAAACTTAACAAGAAAGAATAATATTTCCCTTCTAGAATTATAAGCTTTCTTTGGGACGAATAAAAAGAAAATAAGATAAAAAGTAAACTTTGAGCCAGTTTTAAACATTAATACTTAGAGTACTCATACAGATTGAACTGCAAAATAATTTAGTTTTTGAAACATTTTGAATTGAACAAGAGCATGAAATCCGGCTAAAAGTTTGGTTGAATTTACCGAACATCTTTTTCGTTACTTTTGTTTGTTTTTGTGTTGGATTTCGTATTCCTCTCATATTAATAAATAATTATTTAATGTTTCCGGTAAAGCATGTTTGCCTATTACTTAATATTCAACGAATATTTCGGTCTTCATCAGTGAAATTTGTATTTATTTAGCGAACCCTCTTTTGGTTGGTGAAGTCACCAATTTGGCCTCGTCTCAGATCCTTTGCATTCTGCACTCTATTCTACACATTTCACTGTCTTCTGCCTTTTTTTTTTCTGTTGCCTCGTTTCATTTACGTCTTTATCATCTTCACTTTTTTAATTTATATTGCATTATCAATCTACTTTGGGTGCACATGACCTGGTTTCTTGCTTCTTTGATAAAGTCATAAGAACCATAATTAGGAGTATTATTTCATTTTGGAAAAAAAATTTGCCAGTTTATTTTTTCAGATTTGAGTGTCATAGTTACTATGAAATTTGAGGAGAAATTCACCTCTACATAATTCCTCCAAATTTTCAGAAGTTAATAAAAAATAAATATAAAAATTGTTTTAATACAATTAATATAGTCTCATATTATTTTAAAAGTATGAATAAGATAATTAAATATCAGAAGAAAAGTGAATAAGATAATTAAAAGCTAAAACAAGAATGAATAAGATAATTAAGTGATTTTTTTTAAAATTGATATATATTTATAAAATTTTGAATTTAAATTAAAATATCTTAAAAATATAATTAATTATTAAATATTTATTATTTAATCAATTATAAAAAAATAATATATATATATATATATATATATATATATATATCCGAGTGATTAAATTTTATATTATTATGCAATTCTTTAAAAATGAAAAAAGTGGTTTAAAAACAAATTTTATCACATAAACCTCAAATAAGTAAAAATTTGTTTAAAGATCCTATATAACTTAGGAATTGATGCGAAAATCAATTTAAATACCATTTTCTCTTCTAATTCTCTAAGATACCTTTCAAATAAATGTGATAGAATTTCAAATTTATAACACTTCAAATACTATGATTAGCTCTAATATATTATTATGTAAACGAGATTGGTTTCGCAATATGTATTATTAATATTGATTTTGATGTATTATTAATATTGATTTTGATTTGTTTCCCTTTCATTTGGTTTTTCCTTCCACACTTTCAGCAAAAAAAGACATGTCAAAAAGCACTAAAGACAACGAGAGATGATGCAATCATTTTATATATGAACAAACATAATTTTGCAGTCAAATTTCATATACATTTTTTAATGAAATTGCCCACGTATGTGTCTTTCTTTCACTTAATTTATTCCTAAATCGTTTCCAATAAAGCTGCAAATATATTTTACCACGAGCTATTTGGCGTGTGCTCAGAAATTCGTTGAAAAAACGTGCGTTTATTCAAATAATGATATAATATGTTTAGAGATTCTTATCAAATTTTCAGAAAAAGAAAAAAAAAAGAAATTACATCAAGAAAGTCAAACACATCACTAATTATCAATCCAGTATATAGTTCTTTTGTTTCAGACAACTTGGTTTAATCTTTCGGAATATTAGCAACATTTTATTCTTTGGGAACTAATTTTATTAAAAAATTATTAAAGGATATTCATCATGAAGTTTAATTAAATAGAGTTAAATACGTAAAGTATTCCACATTTTTTTTTATTGTTTTCTTAAAGAAAAATTGACAATAGTTACATTTTTTCATAAGTAGGTGTAGGAAATACCAACATATATAAGATTGATTAATCCTGAAAAGTTTATATAATTTGAGAATAAAGTTCTGAAAAAGGTGATATTAATTTGATATATGACATATATAAAATATCATATCGTTTTTATTTTGATAGTCATCTAAATATTTATTAATTATTTTAGAGAATATTAAAATTAAAAAATGTAAACACATATTTTCCTTTTCCCAATAACAATGTAATTATATAAATTTTAAAATATAATATTAAATATATTAAAAAATATTTTAATAATTTAAAATTAGGTTAATATAAAATAAGAATAAAATATATATATTTCATTCTCATATTCAATTTAAAAAATTAAATATTATAATGTCTAATTAATTTATATATTTTCAGTTAATAGTAAGCTAAGTTTGAGCAATACTTACCTTTACGTGTGTATTTAAGTAGAATTAGACTTTCATAAATATTTTGCTACACTCATGTTTTAATTATAAATAATGTCTAAAGAACATAAAAATAATTAGGATTTAAGGTGTATTTCAAGCATAATTTTTTTTTACTAAATGTGTGTATAAATTGCCAGTACTATTATTTGGCTAATTTACACATGCAGTGTGACCTTGTAATTAGTTGACTTATCAAGGTTGAGTATTCTTACAGATAAGTCTTCAAATTGATCCCCAAACTTTATCACATTAACACTCTTTTTTGTGGTAAATGATCTAATCGCGTATTGATTAGATTACACGCATTTCTTTTATCATGAGATTCCAACTTATCTTTTGCATTTTTAAGTCAACACTTATCTGTAAATAAGCACATGACACTTCAACGAATCAATAAATAAAACATTTTTATTAATAAAAATAACATTAAAGATACATTGAAAAACCATCAATATGATTAAATATTAATAACTTTTTAAAGAAAATTGTACATGCATATATGTTAATTTACATTGACTTTGAACTATAATATTACTAATGTAACAGACGAAACTTCTTCTCCCCCCCCCCCACCCCCCCCCCCCCCCCCCCCCCCCCCCCCCCTCTTCCTTCTTTTTTTTTTTCATTTTCTTTCTCCCTCTCCCTTCTCTCTTCAACCTCTCTTCCATAACTCATCTATTCCAAAATCTAATCACGCCATGGTGTAGCTGAGGAGTCAGGGTACATTTCTACCTGATCAGATTTTCAAACAGAGTAAGTTCATTTTTACTCTAAAGTTCCCTTATTCTTTGTTTTTCTCTATGATTTAGTCATCAATATTAGTGGGCCCAGTTGAGAAAAGTGTTTCTCTCAACTTGATTAAGCTTATACTAAAATTTGGTAATATTTGGATAACTTGCATTAGGCCCGTAAATCTTGAAGTTTATCCAGACTGTGGGAAATAAAATTCTAGAAGTTGCTTGGAAAGCAAACAATTAAGGTAAGGGAAGCTAAATTTAATCTTTTATAGCACCGTAGGCTAGAAGATTCTGGATGTGAAAGGGACGTGGTCCCAATATTTAATTTCTCCTGTAGGGATGTTGTGTGTTTATATTTTGTGTTATTTGTTTATATATTATTTAAATTTGTAAAAATATTATATTTTGATGGTTTAGTATTTAAGTGTTGTTTTTTTTATGTTAAATAAACTTTTGAATATTGTGGATTACATTTTGAATGATATTGTATGATGAAAATGATATGGAATTGAATTCATACATTTGGGATAATGTATGGACTGATGTTTGTTGTGTATTAAGTATTGATACCTATGTGGTAACAGAGATCTCCGAGCTTCACTGATGATCTAAGTCACATAGACTAAGATATCAGGTGGTGAGAAGCTGATGGAGGAGTTCATGCACACCGTGACATATGAGATGCACGACTTGGGTTGTATTGAACTTACCCTGACCCTTTATGTTGGATTCGCTGGTAATCTTTGGATCAGGTGTTAGTCTCTGGTGGGACTTACTTAATACGAGTCTTCCGGAAGATGTTGTTTGTTGATAATCTTGAATGTGTAGATCCATGTGAGATCTACGTGATTGTTTTATGTTGGGTTTTGAAGAAAGTTAAATAACTGAGAAATTGATCCATATAATTTTATTTTCTTTTTTTTATTTAATTATGTGTATTATAAAACTTTATTTTCACTAGCTTACCCTTGCTTTTCTTGTTGTGTTTGAACTGCAATGACTGTACTACGTACACGAGCAGATGATCATACAGGTGTCAGAGGGTCTGGAGGGTTTTAGGATGTAGTTTTGAACCTTATATCGTTAATATTTGTATTTCTATAAGTCATAATTTTGTAATAGAAATATTTTGAAAAATTCTAAGTTTGTATAGAAATATGTAGAACGTGTATTATAATAGTTAGATGTATTTTCGGGGTGTTACAACTAATATATATTACATGCTGATAAAAAAAAAAAAAAAACTATTACATGTCAATAATTTTGTTGATAACATTAATTATTTCATAATGAATGTGAAATTGATTGAGTCATAATTAAATTGTGGGATTTGAATTGTTATTCGCTTAACTAAAAAGAGTTTCATATTAATTTTTATTTATAATTTTTTATCTAATAATTGGTAGTTTGATTTTTAATTGAACAATTATTTTAGGAGAGATTGTTGGAAATTACACAACTGTTCAGTGGTTTAATCATGTGAATCCTAGACTTGGAAGACAAAAATCTCCAAAATTCCTTCATTTACTATACATTTTTTATTTTTAATATTTTTTAAGCATTTTGTTTAATACATATACTTGTTAGGAAATTTTTTATAAAATATTTAGTGTTTCCTTATACAAAATAGAGATTTACCAAATTTTTACGTCTTAGATATTTTATATTTTCATGTTAAAAAAATTTACATTGTGATTTTATCATTTTGCATATTGCTGTCATTAGTATTTAATGTATGCAAAATAAAATTATTGCAATCGATATTTTTATGTATTCAAGTTTTAGTTTTAAGCCAAAACCAATTAATTTAAAAAAAATTGAAATTTTTATTGGACCTTATTAAATTCAACATAAATTTACATAAAAAAGTATATGATTTAAAATAAATTTACACAATATTAGACTCTTGACAAACACAAACTCACCAAAATATCCAACATAAAATATTTCTCTTTTTCTACTAGTAAAATATAAAAACATTAGTGTAACTAAATTGCATTAAGAGATTAGCATTAAAGTGTAAAATATTATGAATGTTACATAACTAACTTACATTGTAATATGAGCCGTTAAAGTATAAAATACCATATAAATTACAATTGAATGATTGGAAATTGCGATGATAGTTGGAAGATTTAATGACCACGTTATAAATTATTTCCTCTATTTTTTTTTTTATCATATGGATTCTTATTTTATTTTCTATCTAATTATCATTTTAAAATTAAAATATTATTAATTAGTGTTGATTAATTCTTCAAGTGTACCAATTTAACCAAAGTTGACAAATAAGATTAGGATTGTCTAACAAACTTGACTTATAAAATCTATCATTCTTATCACAAGCGTAGCCCTTATAAAAAAATGTATCTTATTTACAAAGGATAATTAATCAAATCCATGTTTTTGATAAATTTAAATTAACAATTATAACAAACATTCAAGTCAAAGATTTAATTTGAAGAAATTGAAATTTTAATAGATAAGGAGTTGAGATTGAATTTCATCATTCACCTCATCCATATATGTAACTGATCAACATAAAATATATAAAAAATAAATAAAATCAATGGCACATGGATACACATTTAAAAAAGTTACTTATTTTAATTTCTAAAATATACAAGTGGTTTAGAATAATTATTAAATCTTAAACTTTAAAACTTAAATTCCTCATATCTTTTAGATATATATATATATATATATATATATATATATATATATATATATATATAAATCTATATATAAGGGATTTCTTTATTTAATTGCGTCATTTTCTATTTTATTTAAAACATTTAGTAAATGAAAGGATGCTTTTGAATTGAAAGAGAGGTAAATGAACGGTTTTTTTAAATATTATAGTTATTTTTTATTTTTAAAATATTTATTAAATAACTGATTATTTTTATAATTAATTAAAAAAAACTAATATACTGTGTAAAAAATTGTTATCAATTTTAAATTTTAAAAATGAAGTAGTTTGTTAATTGTAGAAAGAAAGAGTTTATTAAATGTAAAACAATTTATTAGATATAAAACGTTTTCACGATATAAAATAATTTTTCTTTTTTTTTATATTCTTATTTATCTTAAAAAATTATAATTTTTATCTTTTTTCTTATTTAGTTTAATTGACATTTTTTATTTAATTTTTAATATTAAACATAATTATATATAAATAATAAAAAAATACAGATATAATTATTTTAATTTAATTGATATCTTTTATTTAATTTTTAATACTAATCATAATTATCTATAAATAATAAAAATAAAAAAACAAATGCACAAGTCTTTCCGCTAGTTACAATAAAATGGATTCCTAGATTAAAAATAATGTTTATTTATTTAATCATTCTTATTCTCTTGAACTGTGACTTTTTTTTTTTACACTATTAATACGCATTATTTAACCAATAATTTTAGTCACTGCGCAACTTTCTCTTAATAAAAGTGTAAAAAATTAAAAAGAAAAATCCACGTGTCGTTTTCTTATGAATAGGCAATGTGAAACTGAAACATAAAGTGAGACAGGTGAGGTATGTTCGAATGGACGGGACGTAGAGAAAACAATTCCCTAAAAAAAACTTAACCGTTGTTTCTAAAAAAAAATTACTTTCACACTCCTAAAAAAATATTCCCACTTAACAACCAACCTTAATAATATAATAATATATTATGATTTTACATTAAAAAATAAATAAATATTTTATCTTGTAATAGACTCAAATAAATATATTTTATTTTTTAGTGGTGTAAAAATATATATTCTCCTTTCTAAAAGTGGTATAAATATTGAATAGTGGTATTGTTTTTCTCTGTTTGGCAAAGAAGGTCAAAAGAGAAAAGACAGAGACGACAAAAAAAGGCTAAGAATTAAATTCCTGTGTTGGGGTGAAAAAAGTTGGAAAAAAAAGTAAGAATGTGTTCAGTTGCCGTCCAGAAAAAAGAAGAAAAAGTTTGAGTTGTTGAGTCAGCCATGATGCACTTGCACGCGTTATTACTTCTAGCATTAAATAGCTAGAGTTACGCACTTTTTATTCATTTCACACTTAAATAAATTATTATTTTATTATAATATAATATTTTATAATTGTTTTTAATGTATAGAGTATCAAACAAATTTTATGGAACTAAAAAATGTCACGAGTTAAGATTTTACCTGCACTAACTTTGATTTGCTTCACTAAGTATTAACTAATAATAATAAGAACAGTAACACAACTGTTTACTCATTGACAGCTGTCGCAATAAAAAGCTATTCAATTATTATTACTCCTTTCTTTTATATTTTAGTATCTCATAAACTTTTTAACTAATAATAATTATTATACTTAAAATAATAGATTAAAAAGGAACCACTAATTTAATCACTGCAGAGAAATACTATAAATAGTAGCATGTATTAATTATAGTTGAGTAGAGAAGACGGGGTCATTAAACAGCTTTATTTCTGACCGCTGTGTATTTATTTAGTGCAACTGTTCTCTCTGACCTCTACTCAAAATAGACCATTTTCTTTCTTTTTTTTTTAAATTTATTTGAAAGTTGAATACTTTCTAGCCTACGTTTAAAATAATATTGCTCTCTTTAATTTTAACTGTGAATTCTAAAGCATTGTGAAAAGAGAAAATTTCAAAATAACTGATATTTTTAATTTTGTTATCTTTTAACAGAACATTAATGACTTTATTCTCAATTTATCTTCAAATAAATCGATATTTATATTTACAACGTATAAAAATAATATATATTTATTTTTCTTCTTAATTTACATAAAAATTAAATTGCGACTATTTTTCGAACATACATAGTACCTTTTCGGTTGTTCAGTTGGGCATTAATGCTCGTACCAGCTCTTTTCATTGATGAGGAGAGAAAGTCATAGTCAAACGTTAAAAAAATTGGTGAGAACGGTTAATATTTTTTCATTTATTTTTTAAAATATATTGAAAAAATGTTTTTAATGACATTTTATTCAAATTTAAGTGACAAAAACTTGTCTGGAATGAACATGTAATTTCCGAAAACTACTTACCATAATAGTTGATTGGAGCAAAATGTTAATAATAATGGTTAAAAAGATAAAAAAATTCATATAATTTCTTATTCATATATATATATATATATATATATATATATATTATCTGTAGCTGAATTATATATTTAAAAATATATAAAATTGAGATATTAATAGAACAATAATTATTTTAATTTTGTTTGATTTTCTAGTTTCTGTTTATAAAGTCGTCTATTTTCATATAAAATATGATTATGATATTTTATATTATATATACATTAAGTTAAACTATAACACTACGTTATTATTATTTAAATGTTATACTAAACACTAAACACATTCTTTAAGTTATATAATAGATTTACAAATCGTTTTCATATCTAATATATTCTTCGACTTCTCTGTCATGTGTGAATTTGATATACTTAAATTTTTAAAAAAAATTATATTAAATATATCGTATATCCCAATAAAGATTAACACTTATTAAATTTTATTTTTTTCATTTTCATTTTTTCAAAATAATAATTATTTATTTACTCTTTATTTTTATTAACTGATTAAAATTATTTTTTAAATTACTTTTAATTATCCAGACAAAATTAGGTAATTAATACTTTTAAAAAATTGATAAACCCCAAAAGATTTCAATTACATACCTATTCAAATCCATCAATTAATAATAATTTTTTTAACCATATCCTAAGTTTTCATATTCTTAATTAATATAAGAATTCTAACTTAATGCAAATGAAGTATATACGTTATTTTCTCTCACCTCTATTTCCGCTCTTCACAGAAAAATTTCGAAGTTAAGTTAAGAAGGTCCCAATACTCTCAAGAGACTTTGTTTTGTAAACAAAACGTATCATTGTGAATCTTAATCACTGTATATTAATCTAATAAGTTAGATTTCAATTGAAATTTTAAAGAGTCAAAATTATAATTTATATATATTAAACATAACTTACAATTTTTAACATTCTTTTTTCAAGCCATCTTTATTAAACATCAGAAATGGTTCGTGATTACACTAACCATATACAATATAATATCTATACATTTTTTATAATAATTTTTAAATTATTAAATATTTTTTAAATTAAAAGTTTGTCCACGTTCTAGTAATTTTTACTAAACAACTTTTCACTTGGAAAATTATGCTAGGTAAAGCTAGTTGGAAAGTTAATTAAAAACTAAAAATTAGGTGAAAGGTTGAAAAGTGAACTAACAGTTCTTAATAGTTAAGTTAGTTTGTTAAACTATAAAGATTGAATAAAATTATTTGTTCAAGTAGTTAAAAATAAAAAAAGAGAAATATATATATATATATAATAAATAAATTTATTTTAATTTTATGAGTAAAAATACATTTTGAGGTTTATTTTTTTAAAACAATAATTTTTAACTCTATTTTTTTTATTATAGATGAATTATTTTACATGCAATTCTTTCAGTTTCAATTATTATATTTTTTTTCATATTATATATTCCATGATTAAACTTATATTATATTAAAACATTTTCAATCAAGTTTAAAACTAAGATAATTTTTATATCAAACAGTGTATATAAAAATATTCATAAAAATAATAGAAAATATAGAATAAATCTATCATTATTATTTTTTTAAAGTATCATACTTAATTTATATAATAAATAATATAATAATTCAAATAAATCATATAATATAAAAAAGAAAAGGAAGAACAAAATCAAATAAATAAATTAATTAATTACCTTATTTTAAGTAGTGTGATAAAACGCTAGCAGCTACTGCAAAAATTTATTTCCAAACACTGCTAATTAAACTATTTTTTTCAGCTAATGGAAAAAGTCAAAAGTAGTTGAAATGTATTCTGAAACAAAAGACCTAGTATTCATAAATATTATAAAGTTGTGTATAAAGAGGGAATAGTATAATTATTATATTTTTATTTAATTATAAGTTACTTTATATTAATATTTATTATTTATAATTATTTAAAATATGTCAACGATAATTTACTAGCTTATAGTAAAATAATTAAAAACAAAACTATTAAATGCTTCAAGAGCAATTCGCAAATTTAACTTTTTATTCGTCTTTAATAAAAAAATTATTTTATTTTTCCGAAAATATTTTAAACCTTGAAATAAATTAAATTTAAGAAAACACATTATTATTTTTATTAAATATAAAACAAATTTAATATATTTTTAGAGATTAAAACCCTATTTAAGTCTAACATAATCTTAATTTTAATTTAATTGACATTTTAGTATTAAAAAACTATATTGATTTGCATTTTTCAGTTTTGTGAAATATTTAAATTTCTATCTTAATTTTTTCCTTATGAGTACTATCATCTTAGAATATTTAATTAAATTTAGTAAAATTAAATTTTAATAAATGTCACCTACTCCGTTCTAACCGTTGATGTTTAAAATTGTTACGCTTCATTAAGAAGCATTTAGTAAGAAGTATTTAACATTATATTCTTTATTTTAAAATGATTGTTTTTTAAAGCTTATGAAACACCGATTAACAAAATTCTATTTATATAAATTTAATTAAAATATTCTTAATTTTTTAATTATTTTTACTCTGTATTGATTACTCTTATATTTAAATAGAGGTTTTATTAAAAAAAATTGTTTGTACAAGTTAAAAGAGTTATTATTTAAAAAACAATATTTTGGAATGGATGAACTTATATATTTAGCGTAAATAACCTTATTTAAGGTAAGATATGTAAGATTAAATATAGTTATTTTAACAATGAGAAAATGTGGAAACATTAATTAATGAGACTTAAAATTTTAAAATACTAATACTTTTGAAATTAGAAAATCCTAAAATATCACAGTTTTGAAACGATTAAAGTATTGTTTAGTTTTTTTTTTTTATTTGTTGGAAAAAATATAAAAACATGGCTGGACGAAAAATATTATGATTTCGAATTTCAATTACTTTTCATTAGTTGTTCTTTCTAAGTACTTTATTACATAGAGAATTTAAAATTATTACGTGAGAAAATGGATAACAAAAAAGAGAGAAAACAAAGCAAAATAAGAGATAGACAAAAATATATTTAAAATATAAAAGTACATTTCCTCTAGTAGAAGATGCGTGCATCCATGCTATTATTTCCTAAACTCGTATTTTAAATGTTTATTTCATATAACTAGTATTTATAAATTTTTTTGAATGTGAAATTATAAAAAGTTTATATAAGTAAATATTTATTTAAAAAATTAATTATATTTTTTAAATTTATAAGAAGTAATTTATGTTTTCTACAGTGATAAAAAAGATAAAATATTGAAATATTACCACCTTTTTACAAGAAAAACTCTTTAAACACTATTATTCAATTTCTAAAAGGAACTTCGTTAAAAACATTAATTTTAATATATATATATATATATTCTAATGCAGATTAAGAAAAATAATTACTTCAAAATAATAGAACATTTCCTTAATTAAACATTTTCTATGTAATCAGATTCCAATAAATAAATTACTTATCAACTAGAGTTAATTTTTTTATACATATTAACAATAATATGTTATTCACCGTTAATCTTATAGATATAATCTAATACAATCATATATTTATAAGGAAATATAATTTTAACAAATCTTCTTTATTAATCTTGATTTATTTCTTTTTATTTTTAATACTTATTATATTATTTATGTTTATTATTATTATTATTATTAAGTTCTTGTTATCTTAGAGAGAGTATTCTCTGGGTGAACTTTGATTCAGTAAAGTGACATCGTTTTAGAAACTAGTCCAAAGAGTTGATAGCTGGATATGTTGAGTAATGAAGTTTCGCATGTAATAAAAGGTTTGCTTTTTTTGTAAAACACTTTTACTCGTTTTTTAAAGTTGCATGAATAGTAAACTGAGTATTAAATATTTAAAAACGAAAATGAAACATTTCAGTGGAAAAAGGAAATTTTGTTACGTGTTGAAGAAGACGGAAATAATTTTAGTTTTGGAGATAAGTGAGCTGCAAGAAACGACCATTTGAATGAACTGAGCTAATCGTCCGGTGGCTAATTGATGAATCTTGTTGGCGTCTTCTTAGAACATAGGCTCAGGAGTTACACAACAGGACAGGTAACTTGCATTGCATCTCTTGTTACCGCGTATAAAGTCCAACCAACGCAAGCTATTACGCCCTCTGGACCCATACACAGAAAAAGTCAATGCTGCTAGGTCAAACGCCGTCTATATAAACCCCTCACCCTTCTCACACCTCACAAACTAAACTGCTCCAACACTTTTCTCTCTCTTCTTCTCCTCTTCACAAACTCAACTCAACTTAAAGCCATTAATCGTAATCAATTCATCAGTTTCTTTTCCTCACGCAAAACAAAATGCCGAGAAAAGGAATGAGAAGCATTTTCTTCAAGCCATCATCACCTTCTCCTTCAACATCCTCCTCATCACAACCACCTCCCTCTCCTCTCCACACATTTTCAGACTCCATAATGGAACAAAACATACAGACCGCAGAGTCTCTCATAACCAAATGGGACGATAACAAACTCGCATCGCCGCTTTTCAGCGGCACGCGCCAGGAAGCCAAAAACTACCTTCACGCGGTAAAGGGACTGCAATCCGCTATGCAGTACTTTGTCAAACAGGATTCCTCCTCCACCACTCTTGTACGCGCTCAGTTCCTCATGCAACTCGCCATGAAGACGCTTCAGAGAGAGTTCTACCAGATTCTTTCCTCCAATAGAGACTACCTTGATTCCGAAACCGTCTCCGCCCGCTCCTCCATCGATTTCCGCAGCAGCGTCTCCGATTACGTTTCCGATTACGACGACGAAAT
This sequence comes from Phaseolus lunatus, assembly GCA_013389735.1. NCBI lineage: Eukaryota > Viridiplantae > Streptophyta > Magnoliopsida > Fabales > Fabaceae > Phaseolus > Phaseolus lunatus. Next base: position 5,829,969 of record CM023867.1, read on the forward strand.
CACGGCCTCCGAGGATGACTTCCACATCTCTGAGACCGAGCGTGTTTCCATGCTCGCCATGGAGGATTTGAAAGCCATCGCAGATTGCATGACTTCCTCGGGCTACGGCAAAGAGTGCGTCAAGGTTTACATCATCATGAGAAAATCGATCGTCGACGAAGCGCTGTACCATCTCGGAGTGGAAAAACTCACCCTCGCTCGGGTTCAGAAACTGGACTGGGAGGTTCTCGAATTGAAGATCAAGAAATGGTTGAACGCTGTTAAAGTTGCCGTTGGAACTCTCTTCCCCGGCGAGAGAATCCTCTGCGACCACGTCTTCTCCTCGAATCCCGGAAAGAGGATCGCGGAGTCGTGTTTCGCTGAAATTACCAAAGACGGCGCCCTGTCGCTGTTTGGATTCCCTGAACTTGTGGCGAAGTGGAAGAAAACGCCGGAGAAAATGTTCAGGACGTTGGATTTGTACGAAGCAATCTCTGACCGGTGGACTCAAATCGAATCCATATTCTCTTTCGAATCGACGGCTGTCATTCGCTCACAGGGCATTACGTCCATGGTGAAACTCGGCGAAGCCGTTAGAGCGATGCTAACGGACTTCGAAAGTGCGATTCAGAAGGACTCCTCCAAGACAACGATCCCTGGAGGTGGGGTCCACCCTCTCACGCGGTACGTGATGAACTACCTCACGTTTCTCGCCGATTACAGCGGCGTGTTGATTGATATAATTCCCGATTTGCCGCAATCGCCGTTGCCGGAGTCTTACTACCGTAGCCCGATGCGCGGTGAAAACACGCCGGCGTCAGAGTTATCCGAGAAAATCGCGTGGCTCATTCTCGTGGTGCTGTGCAAGCTCGACGGCAAAGCGGAATTCTACAAGAACGTAGCTCTTTCATACCTGTTTCTGGCTAATAATATGCAATACGTCGTCGATAAGGTGCGCAGATCGAACCTAGGCTTCCTTCTGGGAGAGGAGTGGTTGGCAAAGCACGAGTTGAAGGTCAGTGAGTACGCGTCCAAGTACGAGCGCGTCGGGTGGAGCAAGGTGTTCGCGTCGTTACCGGAAAATCTAGCATCGGCGGTGACGGCAGAGCAGGCGAGGACCTGCTTCGTGAAGTTCGACGCTGCGTTTCATGAAACGTGTAAAAAACAGTCGTCCTGGGTGGTATCCGACCCGAAATTACGAGAGGAAATCAAAGGATCGATAGTTTCCAAGCTGGTGCAAAAGTACAGCGAATTCCACGAGAAGAATCGGGTCGGGTTAAAGTCCATTCGGGTTATTTTGCCGGAAGATATAGGGAAAAACTTGTCCAACATTTTGTGCGGGAACGGGACTGCAGATTCGGGTAGTTTCTCGTCACATTCTTCGTCAACGACGTCGTCGTCTTCCCATCGCTCTAATCGGCGGTGAGCTTGAAATTGTCGCCGATCATTGACGACGTCTCATATTCCCCCATTTTTTATTTTTGTAAATTGTAGATTTAAATTTAACGTTTAGAAAACTGTCCTGAGAGAAACTGAATGAGGACAAGATAGAGAATATTCTTATGTGTAACGTGCTTATGGATGCTACACTTTTTTTCTTTTTTGATGATGACGAGGGTACATTAATACTGCACTTTTTTTGTCTTTCAATTGCTTTGCTGTATATTATATTTAATTTTTTTAATTAAACTTTAGTGTTTCAGGGAAGACCTAAATCCTAATAATAATAATTAAAAACCTCAAAAAAAAAATTTAAGATATATTTCAAGGTGGTTAAATAAATGTTAACAAAGTATCTGACCTTGTTATGATAGAAAATGAGCCCTACGGGGTTAGGGAGCTTTTGGACTTACCAAACATAAAAAAAAGGATAACATCTTCAATGATATGGATTTAGTCGGATAATAAATTCATAACAATTACACAGCTCGCAATAAAATACAAGCCCTTCATCGTTGTATTCTATCACCTAAAGGCCCATATCAAGTTACTATCTCGTTTATTGCTATCGCTTTCTGTACCATACCAATTTGGAACGCCACCCAATTATTGGAAAAGACAAAATTATCATCTAGGTTTTAAATTAAAAATAAGTTTTGGCTTTCTTTTTTCTCCATTCCTGTGTACTGTTTTGGTGGTTGTAGTTTTCTTATTCTTTCATCTTAGCTGTATTTTCTGGACCTACTCTATTTGTTTAGTTATTTGCATTTGTGTGGTAGTTCACATTGTTTTATAGTAGTATTTGACATCCATTTTAGATGCATTTTGTCCCTTACAGAGATTAGTTTCTTTTTAACTTTCAGATTTAGAATTTCATAATACATTCCTAAATTATATTTTCTGAAATAAACATCAATTTATTGTCTAAAGCTCATTCCAAAATTTGTATTCCAGAATAATTTTTTTGAACAAATTAATATTCATTCTGAAAAGTATAATCCAAAAATACATTCCAAATTCCTAAATCCGTAAGTTTAAAAATCATGCACTACCAAATCTCATTTCAAAATTCAAATTTCCAGAATCTTAAATTCAAAAGTTAAAAAAAAAAAAAAAACTCGATCTTGCCTTTTTTTCAACAACGGAATGCGTCCGAAATAGATATCAAAAAACACAAAAAAAAAACACTATGAACCAAACACAGTATCTCCAAAAAAAAACACAGCCAAGATGAAAGAAAAATGAGAACCCCAAACCATTGAAACAATGCACACGAATGTGGAAGAAAGAGAACCGAACTTGTTTTTAATTTTAAAATCATCCTAGACGGTAATTTTGTCTTTTCCTTACCATGACTGGGTGCAGATCCCAATTCTTAAGTTACAGGAAGCAATAGCCCTCGTTTATTTTTTCTTACAAAAGGTTCCGATCTCTTCAAGCCTATCAGATTAAAGAGTGTGCTTTGTGGTTAGATGATGAATACTACATGAATCATTGGGCTGAATTACAATAATTTATAGTCCCAATGGAGCAATTAAAAGCTTGGTGTTTCTTTCTGTACCCCAACAAATTTCTCTCTGTACCCATCATTTTCTGAAAAAATTGTTTTGTCCTTTCTAAAAATGACTTCTAAATTATTCTTTCTAAAGTCCAAAATACATTTTATGAATTCCAGATTTACTATTCTAAAAATAAAAAAAATATGTTTCAGAAAGGATACTCTAAAATGGTTTTTTGTCTTCTGAATTTTCTATTCTGAAAATACTTCTTGTTTACAGAACTTCTATTTCAAAATCACTCAAAACTATTAAGAGTAATTAGTATTACGAAGAATGTAAGGATGCACGAAGGAAAATATTGGGGTGTAGGAAGAAACACTCTTAAAAATTTTCATTAAACTAAATTAGTTCCAAATTTTCTTTTAGTTTTATAAAAAAATCATAAAATAAGTTTGGCTTCTTCTTCCTGTACCCCCACAATTTTAAATATCCCAAAATTAACCTTGACCTATAATTTGGAAAGTTGCACCATGTTGGACTTCCTTTCTCACTGTTCATCTTCATCATTGAATATCAACTGTTGTGGAGGGTCTTTGTAATTGTTCAAAGCAAGGTGGAGGAGTACGCAACGTTGTCAAAGTGTTGTTTAGGTTGTAGAGGTAAAAGTTAAGTTTTTTTTAGGAGCACAGTGGTTATGGAGATTTCAGGGTTACTGGATATCAGGATTCGATAATGCATTATGGATTCATCAATCCAGAATTGATTAAATTGTGTTTTCCGGATGAGGAGATATTCCAGAAACAAATTTTGCATAAATTGTTGATTTCCGGTTGCTGAATCCGGAAGCCTAATTCTGTTATGGATTAGTGAATCTAGAATGTTTCTTTTTTTAATTATGGATTTCTAAATCCAGAATGTATATTTTTGTTACGGATTTGTGGATCTATAATGCTTTTTTTGAATGATGGGTTTCTGAATGAGGAATGTATATTTTGAATTAAGAATTGGTGGATCCGAAATTTTACCGAAAGTGTCAATCCAAAATTTTTTCAGATTCCATAATCCATGTAAAAAAATAAGTTTAGTTTAAGTGCATTTTGGGGTTTTTAAAAAATAATAGAGACAGTATGGTCTTTGCATAATATTGTGGGGGTGCAGGAAGAAAAATGTAGAGGTGCAGGAAGAAAAATGTAGGGGTGCAGGGAGAAACTGCCAATAAGTTTCTCATGACAGAGAAATACTGCAATGAAAGAAAATTGGACTTTGAGCAGAAAAAATCACCAAATGGGCTGGCCTATATTCATGCAGTAAGATGGACTCTGGATGGAGTAGATTTTTTGTGCCCGTTTAAAATGCATATTTGGGCTTTCAAACTGTTTGCTCAACTTATTGGATCATAACTCATTTTCTAGTGCTAGATTTTGAATGTTGAAATGAATTTAACTTTATTTCATCGTTTCTTTCACATTTTCATTATTATTCATTTTATTTTATTATTTACAAATTTTAATTAGTCATAATGATAATATTCTTATTTAACAATGTAGGAACCTACACATTCAATGGTTATGCAAAAACGATTAGAATTACTACATGAAATTTTATTTGTTTTATAAAAAATTACAAGAGGCTAATTAAATATATTAGTCGTGTAATTATGGGGGATTGTGAAAAGAAAAAGAGGTTGAAAATAATCTTGGCGTAGTATATTAAATAGCAAATTTTTAATACACTCTTTTGGATATATTCTCTACTTACAATTGATCGAAAATAATGATTTTGTGTTGTATCTTTTTTAATAAATATACTGAAATCAAAACATTATTTATGAAAAAAATAATAATTTGGGTTGGTCACACTTTTTCAATTTTAATTATTTTCTTTTATTCCCTTAACTAAAATAACCAATTTCTTGAAAATTAATTAAAGCAACTATTCACATAGTATTTTAAAAAATGATCCAAATTAATAATGTTTTTAGTAAAATTGCACCGTTTTTTTTTATTTGGTCCATCTTCCTCTGCTAAAGTAATGAATGCAATTCACGGACACCGCTACTTTAATACTCGTCACGTTCCTTTCTTATTAAAACAAAAAAGCTCCTTCTTTGCTTCTTCTTCATCCCACAGCTGTCACCACTCATGCATCTTATTATTCCATTTCTTATATACACTCAAATATGTCCAAAAATCATTTAATGCACTTTATTCCTTACTCTTTTCAATTGATTTTTTCTTTTAATTTTATTATTACGACGTCTAAGTCATTTCAGATAGTGAATTCTAAGTACTTAGCCTTAATCATTATTTCTGTTTTAAAGAATTATCGAAATTTATTAATAAAATTAAATAAAATTCAATTTAAAGAAAACTCTTTAAACAAGTTAGTAAGAAAATAATAATATTTAAATAATAAACAAAAATCAAATATTGAATAAGCAAGTATTAATTATTAAAGAGAATTACAACGTAATAATTATTTAGAGTTTAAGATTTAGGGTTTATAATTTTTTTAAAATTTTTTTATTGCTTTATTTCAGGAGTTTATGCTCCACGTTTATATATATGGCCTTAACTTGGTTTTTGTTTTTGTTTAATGTGAATATCCCCCATAGTTTTATTTAGATGGAAAGACTAACAATGAAGAAACTTGTTCTTGTCATTATGATATTCATCATCAATTTCAATCACCGAAAGAAACGTGAAACCAATATGAGAATTAGTTGAGAATATCTACAAACTTTCATCCAATAATTCGGCTGTACCATTCAAACCACAATCTAATAAAGAACTTACCAAAAAGTTCTTACAGCATATACACAACTGCCTTGTAGACTACTCAAGTAGCCATGTTTATGTTACACTAATCACTTTTAAGAGGTTATGATATCTTATGTTTTTTTAATATTCACCATCGAATCACTTATTCTGATAAGTTTCAACTAATAATAAGGAGATTTCAGGAATCTCAGTAGCATAATTCTTACAATAATCTTCCTCATAAGGATATACAATATCATACTTTTCAAATCATTATTAGTATGTAGAAGAAATATCAATGTAATATTTTCTAAAAAAGTTTATGTGGAAATAAAACCTGAAAAAAAAAATCATGCACTTTAAAATTAATCAGTGAAACTCTTTAATTTGTAAATTCATGTTTCTTTCTAGTAGTTGGCATTAATGGGAAGGGTGCCGTATCAATCCACATTTTTCTGTGGACACTTATGTAGTTGTTTGGAAACCCTCACCATGAATTCAAACAACTAGGATTTCAAATACACATGTGAAAGAAGAAAAAGAAAGACCTTTCAACAAATTAAAATTTGGAAAAAATTATTGTATTAACTTTTCCAAAATAACTATTCTTAACTTACATCAAATTTAATTTGAAGAAAAAGTATTATTAAAAAAATTACTTTAAACCAAACTTTACCTTATAAAATCGATTTATAAGGTAAAATTTGCACATATGTACTCTGAAATATCTTGATTTCTAGTTGAAGAGAGATTTTGAACACACCTTCTCACGCTGAGACCTGTCAACTTTGTGTGAGACTATATTTTTATGAATGGTTCGATAACCATCAAATAACGAATGATGTGATAAATCCAACAAATCTTTTTTGTATTTTTAGTCAATGTTTGATTTCCAATAATTATTTTTATTTTTTATTTTCTTTTATAAAAGCTTTTGAAAAAGTTATCTAAACATGTACATAACCTACATAAGAATGTGGATTTATGCATGTGCAGTGCCAAACTCCTTCTATTGTGATCGCAAATTTGGTGATGAGATGATTCTTTGGATTTGAAGTTATCACTTTTGAACCATCTACCGAGGTTTGTATACAGTGAGAATTGCACCTTATACAGATAAATCTGATATGAAAAAAATGCAAAGAGTACGTTGTTCTGTAACAAATTTAAATAATGGATGTAGACAAGTACGTTGTTCTTTGGTAATAGCGATGGATCTGCATCAACTGTGCTTGTATCATTAATAACATATCTACAACTTTTGGTATCCTTTGTGACGAACGTAATTCATGTACACTATCTTTTTTATGTTTGACCAATATCAACCATGCAGGTCCATTTCAACTACACTATCATTTCAGAGTGTATAAGAGATGAGATTTGAATAAGAGAAAGACATGAATGAAGATCTTCTCACTTGTATTCAAACCAATACCAGGCATCTACCATTATTTTATGGCGTGACTGTGTCAACTCAATAATTTCAAAGCAAATATATACCAATCCATTAGAAATAAATCACAAATAAATTTGTATCATATTCAATAAAACAGTTAAAAAATAATTCTAAATCTAATTTAACTTTATAAAATCAGTTTATAAGGTGAGATTTGTATTATTTATATACTATGAAATATTTTTATCTCTAGTTAATATAGGATCTACAACATACTTTCTCACGCCGAAATTATCACGCCGAAATTATTAACTTGTGTGTAACACTATATATCTTAAGTGATCCGATGAGAGTTCGATAACAAATGACCTAATAAACTCAACAGACCTTCGTTAAGATAAACTATTGAGTTATATTTAAAATCTATTTTTTAATAAAAATTATTATTCAATTGTGTTAAAAATACTTAGCGCTTATATAGATGTCAAAACCAAACACAAGTTGAGACAAAGCGCACAGATGCAGATTGATGTATACCTCTAACTAAACCACGCTTTCCACCATTGAAGACAGAAAAAGTCAATGAAAATTAAGTTGGGTCATGCATGTTGAAGTGTAAAGGCAAATATTTGCAACTTGTTCCTTATCCACTCGTGACTATTCATGGTAAATCATGCTCAAGTTAAGAGTGATATATATATATATATATATATATATATATATATATATATATATATATATATATATATATATATATATATATATATTCAAATTTTTTTCTATCTTCTTTAATATATTCTACTTTTATTACTTTATCACATTTTTCACCTTTTGCCCCTTTTCATATCTGTCTCTTTTCGTTGTCTACATTTCTAATATTTTTAATCACAAAATAAAAAAATTATCCCATCGAATTTGAAGAAATTCAAAAGAAATTTGAAAGGAGCACTTAGGTGAGGAAGTTTGTGTAAATTAAATAACAATAAATTCAGAAAGAGGATTACAATTTTGTAGGTATCCAATCTAAAGGATCTTTTAATATTTATAAATTTAGAGATATATTTTAAATTTTATTTTGGTATAATATTTTTTTATTAAAATTTAGTAGTAAAAACTATATCAAGTTATAGTCCGTTATAAAAATAATTATTAAAATCTCAAAAGTTATTTTTTTCTCAAAAGATTCAGTATATTTATTTAAAAATAGAGTAATTTAAAAAAAAATTAACTCATATAAGTTAAACCCAAATAATATATCAATTAACTTGCAACTCAAATAACTTATGTCTAACTAATCTAATAAGTTAAATATATCATTAAAAAAAATCATTAAATAGAAATTAATTTTAAAAATAAAAAATAATTAGTTGTTATATTGACTAAATTAGATACCATTTTAAAAACTAAAAAAAAGTTGGTTTCTAAATTAGTTTTTATTATTGTTAAATAGTTTCTAAATTGGTATCTAATTAGCTACAAAGAGTTTTGCTACCAAATTTAGAATTTAAATAATTGATAGTTAAAATCTTAGTAGCTAATTAAATATACTAATTTAGAAATTATTTAACAATAATAAAAATTAATATAAAAATATTTTTTTTTAATTTTTAAAATAATATCTAATTTAGTTAATATAACAATTAATTATTTTTAAACTTTAAGATTAATTTTTATTTAATGATTTTTTTAGTATGTATATATATAATTTAAATATTAAATTTAAATTATACTGAATTAGGTTAAATCAAATATAATCCAACTGATCTTAGTGTATAATCCTATGTTACATCGTGAATGAAATCAATTGAGTAGACATTTTGACATATTCTAGGCATGGACTAGGATATAAGCTTATGAATACAGCTTTATGTGGTCCTAAAAGCCTTTGTAAATAAAAATGCATTAATTTTGAACCTACATATTAATCGGTCACTATTATTGTGTAACAGATATTTATAACCAAGTCTTCTATTATATTAATATATTAATTTTAATATCATTCTTAACTATACATACACTAAAAAAAGTAGAGCTCACTTTATATAGAGAGAAAGGAAGATATATAGTAAGTAATTTTAACAGATTTTTCTTTTTTTTTTATATTTAATCTTCACATACTACAAAATACGAACATTTTGATGATCATGGACGGATGGATGAAAATTTTTAAATAAATTAAATATTTTTATATAGAATATTTTAGTAAATATTTAATTATATTTTAAAAGTGATATTATGTTTAATTTACTCAATATTAACTATCATGACTGTTTATAGAGTTGTATTTTGATCTTTCAGTGTATGTTGTAATTGATTTATTACCTTTTATTTGAATTTAATAAAATTAAAAAGTGATTTGAAAGTGTTTTAAAGTTTCATGAAAGTTTGAACTTTCTTTAAAAAAAATTCATATGTGTTTTAATGTGTTAAAATATTGGATAAATAGCAATAAAATAAATATTGATATATTTTATTTTATTAAAATAAAAAAATAACTTATTACAAAAATATAATTTCGTTAGTTTCATCTGAACCCATTGAAATAATTGAAAGTTTTTTTTTTTTTTATCTTTAGTAGTTTTCACGTATATTTATTAAAAAAATATTAACATTAAAAAGAGAATATTTTTTATTTTTTGTTTTGTAAATTTAAGATCCTTAATGATTTTTTAAGGTTAATCATATATTAACTTAGTTTTCATTTTGTCTTAAATTTTTAGTTACCTTGACCATTAAAGAAGTTCAAACAACCAAAAATAACAAAAATTAAAGTTTTTGTATTTAAACTATTTTTTTATTATACTAAAAATTAAATATTTTTGTCATACTAAAATGATTATTTATCTTAAAACTTTCTAGGTTGGTTAGAGTTTACTAGAAATAATATTTCAATAAATTAAAAACACAAATTGATTAATTAAAATAACTTACAAAGTCTTAAAACTTATTATGTTTTAATATTTATATAATTACTCATCTACCATAGTAAAAATATGTAATTAGTCTGACTCATACTAAAATAAATGTGAGAGGAGTAATTTATTGTAAATTAATAAAACTTATTTTTCACTTGAACTATCTTTAAGTTTGAACTATCTTTAAGTTTCTTGTAAGTTAATTGTTTTGACTATATAAACCTCTACACCTATTCATCATCTTTATCCTTATATACTACTTTTCGATTTAGGTCTTGTATAAACTCAATTACTTGTGATTTTCCCATTCAAACCAGTTTTTTCTCTATTCTAAGTCTCATTAACAGTTATTACTTACCCATCTACCAACCTCCTCTATTCTTAAGTTCTTTAGTTTTGTATTTGTATATACTCTAGTTTGACTACCCATCTACCAATCTCATGAATGATGCATTAGAACCTTTGGGTATATCCATTGCTTTGAAAAAAATTCTCCATGTGCTGACATCCATTCCAAATCCAAGCTTTTCATTCTATAAGTACGTTTTTTCTGATTCAACTTGAACTTTAGCTTTATCCCTAGGATCATGCATGTCTTCTCTTTCATCATTATTCCTCTCTGTGTTTCATCTTATAATAAAAGTCTTACGATGTTTTTCCTACAATATTTAGAAACCCAATTGAATGTTAGTTAGACAAATACTTTCACAAAACTAGAAAGAGACAAAACAGAAAATAGTATATATTTGAAAACCAAGGTGACTCCATTTTTTTAGCAGAGTATATACGATGCATCATTGTCAAGTGAAGGTACAGTGTTTAAATTTTCCCCTGAATTGGCTTTTCCTCCTCTGGCTGGGGCCTTTTTAAAGAGCAACACCATAAAGACTCACATGCAAACTTACCTTGTATTAAAGCTTTTCAGCACCAAGACATTATTTATCTTCTTCACACCATCACCATGTATTTTTCGAATCAACTAAGTGTCTGTCACCTTAACTAGGTCAATATGATCCATCATTTTCAGGTGGCCATACAGTGTTCAAGTTTCTCCCTGGATTTCTTTTCATTCGTCTCTCCTGTCTCACATCTCTGGGGTCTATTTCTCTGTTATGTGTTTTGTATATAAAAGAAGTTATCATGTTAATATATTTACAACCTTCATCATCATGCGTTCACAACTAAATATTGATGAGTGAATGCATGACTTTCTCCTTATATAACTCTTTCGTTAAAATTAAACATTTCCATTAATTGAAAAGTGAGAAACAAATTACATTTAACCGATTTAAAAACATTCGTGTTTATATATATATATATATATATATATATATATATATATATATATATATATATATATATATATATATATATATATATATATATATCATCTAAGTGCGTGAATGTTAGCACGTATCTTGTGAGTGATATGTGCTACTCATATAACTCTTTTTAATCCATCGCTTACATTAATTTATTAATTATAAATTTTTAATCAAATTTATGTGTAACTATCTCTCTATATCTAAATATAGTAAAATTATTAAATAAAAACTAATTTAAAAAACAAAAAATAATTAATTACTATATTAATTAAATTAGATATTATTATTTAAATTAAAAAAATTATTATCTAAAATAATTTTTATTATTAATAAAAATTTATAAATTAATATTTAATTAACAACCAATTTTTGAATTTTAAGTAGTTCATACCTAAAACTATTTAATACCAATTTAGAAATAGTTTCTAAAATTTCATTAATAATAAAAACTATTTTAAATATCAATAATTTTTTAATTTATAAAATATATCTAATTTAATTAATATAGTAATTAATTATTTTTTATTTTTAAATAATTTTTTTTATAGTAATAATTATGTATTGAAGTTTAACAATTAGGCGGGGTTATTTCAGCTAGGATAGTGAAATGGGTTAAATTGTTGATTAGTGCCCCATAAATTGTTATATGAGGTTTTGAAAAAATAAAATTATATATATATTTTGCAAATGAGATGAATAGTTATGAATTTAAAAAAAAAAAAAAAGCTGCCGATAAATTTTTTAAAACTATTGATAATTTATGCAGTAGATTTTTAAGAGGAGACAGACTTTAGAAAATAAAGGGGAGTAACTATAAAAATAGTCAATAATATATGCATTACATTTCATGCCAATATATTTGTATAGTTATATGTTCTAAAACTTAATTACATTAGTTATGTATCAAAATGTTAATATAAAATACGTTTAGACATAGCAAATCAAATATATTTTGTTCCAAAAAAAATTATAAATATCAATCATTAATTTTTTATACCAAAATTTATGATATATATATATATATATATATATATATATATATATATATATATATATATATATATCATGAGATAGAGTCAATAGAAGGTTGATAATAGATAATGACTTTACAAGGTTAATATGTAAAATGTCTGTCTCAAACACCTACCAAATTTATGATATCTGGGATGAATGTTCCTGTCTCTGTCAAACTAACTAAGTTCTGTGCAAAACCGAGGCTTTGATTGGATCATATTTACGTTGAATCTGAATCTCTGATTGTGGTTGTGAAGCTAATCTCAGAATTATGTTTTCGCTTTCATATATGCTTTTGCTTGCATTTCATCCTAACAAATATCTTACATTACTTAAAGACTGAGCTTAAAGTATATTTATTAATCTTGATCTAACATTAAAAAGGTTTATCAAGATCATATAACAACCGAAAGATTACGTGTTTAACGAGTAGAAGAGATTCTCTCCTCGCTTACACCAGAATACTTATTCTGTATCTGAAATAGAAAGTTGAGCAGAACATGGTTAACACATAGCATAGTACATCTTGTTTCTATGAATCAAACTAAGTGGAGTGACCTTGAGTAAAGATGGACCTCTCTGTGGGATCTTTTATAGAGAAAAGTAGTGAAAACTGAGGAGGTAGTTGTGGATAATACTATGTGTTAAAGCTTTTCACTATTACAATGAAAAATACTCATGGCTGAAGTTGCTCAGCCAGTTTTATTATTATACTATTACAACTTTTCATTTTCCTTTATTTGGCAAGAAATGCCCCAAATTGTCAAGTGAGTGTGGTTTGTTTTTGCAGTGGCAAAGTAACTTTTTAGCAAATTAATATAGCTTGATACACATAACATGGAGTAGTGGACACCCGTTCACTATACATATTTGAACATATGTGCTTGGTACGGGATAAAATATTCAACAAGTGATAATAGTGGTGGGAGTATAGTAAGAGACAAAAACACTAAATAAAAGGAGAGAAACCATCATTTTAGTACACTACTTCTATAAAGAAATTAAAAAAATTGTATAGTATACACACGATTTTATTACAAAAAATTATGTAATTAAAACATATTTTTTATTCTAATGTAAAAATAGTGTTTTAAAAGCACGACTTCTTCTTAGAGTTTCTTAACTTTTTTACTTTTATATTTTTTTAAATCTCTACATTTTGATAAATTAAAAAAAGAACTATATTAGTTTCATGAAAAATTTAAAAATGTAAATACTCAATAAAATTAGCATGTGCATGACCATGGACAAGGATGACACATAAATTTAGAAATGATCCACTTTTTTTAGATTTATCTATTAGATGTATATATTTTCTTTTCTTCTTCATTTCCCAGATCTATCGTTCTATCAAAATCAATTTTTAAATTGAAATTTACTATATGTTATAAATTGGTTATATTTTTAGACACTACAAAAATATCAACAATTGACTATCGTAAAATGGTGTAGATCATGTAGGGGACACTATTAGAGTAGAAAAACTTTCCTAATACGACACTAAATCAATTACGAAATATTGAGTCAATTAAGCGGACACTAGACTGATACTAACAATTGTAAAAATAAAACATAATAAATAAGTCATTAGTATCGATTCTAAAGACATAAAATTAGTCATTAAATTATGTTTTGCATCGATCTAGCTGACACAAAACCTAAACTTAATTTAAAAATAATAAACTAAAAAAAATATGAGAAAAACACGAATGAGCTTAGCCCATATAAAAATAGTAATTTTTTAATATGTTAACGTCAATTTCACAAATGCTTAATTTTTTAACATGGTAGCGTGGGCCAAGTCAATGCTTATTAAGTTGATGTAAGAAAATGAAATAATAGAAATTTTCATACTTCGCAGTTTTCTCATTTCTTTCTTATTTTGTTCTTTTTCATCTCTATACTTTTTCTAAATATTCAGCTCCTCATTTCCCCCTTTCTCTTTAATCTCCAGCTCCCTTGTGCTTCTGATGACAAAGAAGGATTACTTGGAAAGAGGTAAGTAATCTTTGAAACCCTTAGTGTGTACATTGGTGAGTAGTGCAATGACAACCCTAATCTTAACATAGTGAACACGTTTGAAATTGACATCTGATTCAAAGCCTCGATCTTGAAGTGGAAGAAGAAACATGTTGGTAAGGAGGTAGAGAAGAAGGTTCCTTTACCATCATTACCCTAAATGTGATTTTTGGTTGCATTTTATAGTTTGATGGGGTTTTGTGTAGAATTAGGTGGTTGAAGTGGTGTCTTAGTGTTATATCTGAAAGTTATTGTGTTTTGTGTTTTATTATTGGAATGTTTGTTTGTTTATGAATACCTCTCTAAGTGACAATCTTGTTAGCTTGGAGAAGCTAATAGGTTTTGTTATTTTTTGGTGAATGATTTTGTCTTTTTCTTGACCCTAATCGGTTCACTTGTTCTGTGTGGATCAAATCATGCCTGAATTGATTTTATTACCACATGAATGTATTTCCAGTTTTTACTTAGATTGATTGAACCAACAAGTTCATTTTATAGGAATCTTTGACAGATTTGAAATAGGATAATAGGATTCAAAATGTTTTTATCTTTTTTATTAGTGTTAGCATAGGCCAAACTGACGCTATGTATTGCTTTTTTCCTTCCACTTAGAGTCGGTCAAACCCACTATAAAACTCAAATTGATTTTTTAAGCGTGGGTTAGACTAACACAAATTACTTACCTTTTTAAATATTTAGCATGGATGTGATCTGCTCTAACATTTTTGTCTTAGTTAGCATTGATTTTGCCGACATTATAACTATATTATTATTAAATATTTTTGCGTCTGTTTGGCCAACACTAATAGTGTCTCCTTTGTGGTTCTATGCAAAATTCAATAGCTTCCAATATATAGAGTTGATTTTTTAGCCGACGCAAGGCATACACTACTCAAGTTTTAGCATCGACTTCATTTGGTTAATGTTCGTTTTTTACTGATGCTAAAAGTTTATATTCTTTTGGTGAGATAATATGTGTTCTTCAATACAAGTCCTCACATAAAGACATAAATATATGGTATATGAGATTAAATATTTATGAGTGATTTGATAGTAATAACAGATGATACAAGAAATTCAACAAACTTTATTAAAATATACTTTAAATTATATATATTATAAAATAAATTTAAATATAACGCGGATGTTAACCTATCGTTTTTCTTTACTATCTCAAACGAGCACACACTCTTAAGTGTTCATGTTTGCTTTTGAAGTGAGTACACAAAATATTCACTATTGCACACCTATTAGACGAACATGACATTGATACAAGAGTGTGATTGTGTTTTGTTTATGACATTTTCTTAAATTGGTCAAATCTATTTTACATTCACGGCTGCTGGAGAAGTTGTAGAAGTGGAGGTTGGCGATGGTGTTAGACTCCACGACAACAATCTCAGGCTAGACACGGTAGATGGAGTCGATAGCGGCGAGGTGGGTGCAAACGATGTCGACATAGGTGAAGGTTGAGTCATAGACGACAGTGTACGTGGACCTAACAGAAGGACTAACATTATTCAAATCGAGTTTGATGAAATTATAGATCTACTATGTAGTGTTCCATGTTTTTGGCCATGAAGAAAAAGAAGATTAAAAGAAAAAATTGTATTATAAATAAAAATATCATTTTTAATATTTTATATTATAATATAGGATTTTTATATATTAAAATTCACTCTTTCTATAATTTTTTAGAAGATAATTTACACTACAAGAAAAATCATTAAATAAAAATTAATTTTAGAGACAAAAATAATTAGTTGTTATATTGACAAAATTAGAGAGCATTTTAGAGACTTTTTTTTTTTTTGGTTTCTAAATTATTTTATAATATTATTAAATAGTTTCTAAATTGATATCTAATTAGCTACCAAAGTTTTAACTACCAATTATTTAGATTCTAAATTTGGTAGCAAAAACATTGGTAGCTAATTAGATACCAATTTAGAAACTATTTAACAATAATAGAAATTAATTTAGAAACTAATTTTTTTTTTATTCTCTAAAATGGTCTCTAATTTAGTTAATAACGTAACTACTTATTTTTTTTTATCTAAATTTAATTTTTATTTAATGATTTTCTTGTAATGTTAGTGAAGTGTATTTTGATAATGCAAAAATTTGTTATATATTATTATGTAATAATATCTTTGCTCAAGTATGCCCTATACTTAATTTTTTATTCATGATCTTTAACTTATCCAATTATTTATTATAATATAATATTATTTATCCATTCTTATCAATATGTTCTTAACTTCAGATTAAAACTTAAACATTTAATTACTTCTTAATCAATTAGTTTATCTTAATATATGGAGATGTGCTTTTATTTCTGAAATTAATGGATATATGAACTAAGTACTATACGCAGCACATCCATTACATGTGTGGTTGCTCATAATTAATGAAATTTCTAGCTCTATATTAATGAATCTAATAATTCATTCCAATCGTTAAAAAAACGTTCTCATTTTTTTCAAAAAGCAAATGTTGTAACTTTCTATTAATGGCTTAAAAAGAAAATTAAGGTAAATTGAATTTGCAAGTATTGTAATGTAAAATTATTTAAATATTATTATATATTGAATATTTAAACAAAACATTTTTTAGTATAAATGTATGTCTAAAAAGATAATCACTTAATCACATCATGGAAAATAATAATAAGGTAAATTGAAATTCTTAAATATATAATTACTTAAATACTAATATATACTAAATAAATCACTCTAATTTATATATTGCTAGTATACCACTATATATTTTTTAGTAAAAATATATGTTTAAAATTCTTATTTTGATAATAAATATCCTTTATATTTAATTTTATATTTTACTTCTTTAAAATTTTATATTTCAATAAATATTAACATATCCTCGATGATACTTATAACATTCGTAACTACCTTATTAATGAGTAACCATAGATGTGGACAAGGAACATGGGAAACTGTTTTAAAACTAATGCTCCTTTTTTTATGATTGGTTTGTTTCTATTATAATAATGTCTTTGAAGTGAAGCCTTATAGGTGAAATCTAAATATTTAAAGAGATGTCCTTTTAAACAGCTTCAAGTTGGCTCATTAATCAATGTCTGATATAACTCTAACATACTATAGGGTTTAGGAAAAAAAAAAAACATATCTCAGAAAATAAAAAAAAGTCTCCTAAATTACTATTAACATAATCTTTATATGAAATATTTGTCTAATATTAAGATTAATTAATTTTTTTCCACCCCTCAATTGCTTTCATCACAATAAAATTGCTCCTAACACCAAATCCCAATTTCTTGACAAAACGTTAAAAAGCACGCGAAATTAATTTTATAATTTTTTTTAACATAAAATAAATAAATTAAAAGAGATATTTTAGAAATATCTTAATCCTTATAAAAAATTATTGAGAGAAACTTACTCTAAACCCTAAACCTCACAAAACCATGTATTCATCTAGTTTGAAAGAGATCATATCAATCTCTATGTTTCATTTCAACTAATATGGAGCATATTAATATTACTTATTTCATCCTTTATACTTTCCACTTTTTGTTCTATATTATTTTAAATCAAATATCTATCCTTCTTCAACATAGAAAATATGAAGAACACACCTAAACCCAAAAAAAATAAGAAGAAAAGAAAGAAAATTCGGAAAAAAAATAATCTAACTATATAAAGGAGATAAAGATAATTAAATTTTATTTATTATTATACAACAATTTTGAATCATCTTTCATGTGTCTATGTATATCGATCAAATCATCACCATTTTAATGACATTGTCAACATTAATGTGACAGAGACCATGTTAAATCATCTTAACAAAAATAAAATTACATTGAAAAAAGGAATTAGAAAAAAATATTAATTAATTACGATAAATATTTAAATTCGGTTAAATCAATAATAGACTATAGTTCAACTTAAATATTTTATTGACTTAATAAATTTTTTTCACTACATACACAATAAAAATGATCAAATATTTAAAACTTTAATAACTGCGAACTTAAAAAAAAAAAAAAAAATTTCAATGCAACAGTGATTCAATTTTTATGACATAACAATTTAAGCGTATCAATTACTCTCTAAATAGAATGAACTAGCAGTCTACCTCATCCCAAAACGGAGGTCCATTTTGAAAGTGCAGATCAACCAATTTTATTCAAATTCCGTAATACTTTGTAAAAAACCAAAACAATTCAGCATTTCTTGTTACGGAAACCACTTATTGGATAACAAGAAGTCAAAAAAACTGTCCCTTTACTTATGGTTATGTATCTCTGATTATATCCAAATCATGAGTATATTTGAAATTAAATTTGCTAATCCAATTGCTACCAAATTAATACCAATTTGGGAGTATGATTATGATTGAACAGAATATTTTATAAATGACAGCAATTTGTTAGTAACAGGACCAATGTCAAGTCAACATCTGAATCAACTTGTAACATGCATGCGGAATTTAAAATATAATAATATATTATTAAAAAATTATTTTTAAGTATAATTTAATTTTATAAAATTAGTTTACAATGTAATGTTTTTCACCTCTTAAATACTACTAAATATCATATAATCTTTAATCGATGGAAGATATTCATATACTTTACATTGTCAATTTATGCATAAACTTTATATTATATATAACGCAATAAATTTAAAAGAATTTCATTATAATAAATTTTAAATAATTTTAATATCATAATAAGGTTAAGAAAGAAACTTTAAACATAATTCAATAATTTTTAATATATGTATATAAATAAAGAAACCTTTGCATGAATCAATCACCAATAAATAAATCACACAATTGATATTATTTATACATGAAACTAATATTAACTCTTTCAAAGACAATAATGTGCAACTATCACCAATGAATAAATATCACAATTGATTTTATTTATACATGAAACTAATATTAGCTCCATCAAAGACAATAATGTGCAGCTGAAAACTGAAAACTGAAAACTAATTATTAAATTTTAGTGCAATATCAATATTAATATATTATTTTATTATTATACTTTATTATCTAAAGTTAAAATGGATAAAGTTTAAGAAGGTACTGTAGTACTCGTTTTTATGCTAACATTGTGAAGAAATTATCATGTCCTATTTTTTTAATCATGCATATAGTAAGTTGAATATTGGTATTTGTATCCATGGAATAGTGTGCTTTTATTGCACTTGCATTTTAATTAAATGCAAAAGAGAACCTGGGACTTTAGGCAAAATTTATTCTAAAATAAATTTGTCAATATTTAACTACAAATTTATTAATTTAAGTTCATATAATGATGTTTTTCTGTAAATACTATTAGTATAAAAGTACAATTTATTTGTATCTATTATTTAACGTAGTTAATACAAAATAAACTTTTAACAAAAAATTTGAAAAAAATCTATGTTCATCCACTAAAATAATTACAGGTATTGTCGTGAGAACTTTAGATAGAGGTGGCAAAAGGGCAAGTTCAGTTCGCTTAGGCAAAAGTAGAAGATTATACAAAATGAAATTGTTAATCTGCTTTATAGGTGGATTGGAAGAATGACCTATCATATTTAATTTTTTTCTTTTTTTTTTCACTTTTTAAATAATAAAGATATGAGGAAGATGAATAAAATTAAATCAAATTTTAATATTTTGATCAAATAAAATTTAATTAATATAAAATAAAATAAAATAAATATCAACAATACTTCAATGAATTAAATTATGTATAAAAAAATTAATGTAAATAAAATTTTATATAAAACATTCACCATCATAAACTCTAATTTCAAAAATATGATATTTCTCTTTAAAATTATTAAAAAAAAAGGTAAACTTATGGGTCAACTCGACTCGTCTTGTCCGTGGTACGCAAAATTGATGGATTAGGTGAGTCAGATAAATACGAATTGATGTGTTCAAAATGTTGAACCTCATATGGTCTATCTGATGATAGATCGGCTCATTGGATCAACCCACTTTGTCATCTCTAACTTTAAAAAATATGCAGTTATTTAAAAAATATTATGCTATAATTTAATATTTTTTTCTAATTATGAATTATTTATATATGTATATATAATAGTGTACAAATTTTATACACACGACTAATAAAATTTGTTACTTTATCATTATACTATTAATTAATATGATATGACAATATGGTGATTTATTATTAAATATATGCAAAAAAATATTTTATTCTAACAATATATGAAATTAAATCCTTCTTTGATTTAAAAGAAGTGAAAATATTTAACATTAATACTGAATAAAATTATCTCTCAACACATTATTATTATTATTATTATTATTATTATATATATATATATATATATATATATATATATATATATATATATCATTTTCAGTCTTATCCTTATTAAATTTTGCAAGTGGATTTCTTATCCATTATAGATTTGTGGGTATGCAAATGATCCCCACGAAATTACTATCCTTATCAAAAGTGTTATTACTTTGATAAAATTATATCTTGAAGAATATGATTGGGTCACCACCTTTGAATACTAAACATATGCCAAAAATTAGGTAGATGAGAAAGATTGACCCAATCCAAGTCTTACTTGGTACTTTGACTATGGTTCTTATCAATGTATTTGACATCTATTTTCAAGTTTAAAATAAAATATCTTCATATAGTAAAATATGAAATTAGATAGTATATCATACCAAATTGCACTTAATTTGTTTTTATATTAAAATGGTGTAATTTCTTTATTTAATTTATTAAAATAGATCAATTTAAAAAAATGTAAAGGAGTAATTTGTGTTTCTAAGTACAATTTCAAAATGAAAATATTTTATATTTGGAAACCTGATTTTAGATAAAATAAGTAAAATTTGTATTTTTAAATACAATTTTTTATTAAGTTAGTTTTTTTTTATCAGAGCTGTGTTTTAAGATATGATTTTAAATTCGTACTGGATGTTGAAGTTGTTCCTTAATTTTATGAAATTGTATTAAATTTATATAATTATTTAAATTTATTAATCAAATTATAAAAAGTAATATTTAAAAATAAAAAAAACGTGGTTATCAAATAAGTTTACAATACATAATAACATATATAAAAAAAATAATAAAAGGTAAGAAAAATCTTATATATATTCAAATACAAATTAAAAAATATACATGCTTTGAAACACGATTTTAACACAAATAGTAAATGGGAAAAAAATCATGTTTTAAAATATGATAATCTCTTAATTTATTAAAATCGTGCTTTAGTACAAAGCACAACTTTTTTTTTTTTTAAGTTGCGAGTACGAGTTACCCAATTTTCTTACAAGTTTTGAAAGTTATATATATTTTGATAAGTTTGGGAAAGAATTTGACAATTATAGTGAAAAAAAACTACTTAACTTTTTAAGCCATAAAAGAAAGGACCATCGAAGGGTATATAAAAATCTTAATGCAACATTCTTTTCATTATAACATTTGGATGGGTTTATAAGACTTGTGATTAAAAATATTTTTATTTTATTTTTATTGATAATTATAAAATACCATATTTTTTATTTTGTCACATTCTAAAATATTGTATACTTATGATTTTCAAACAGTATTCTTATATTTACTTGAAAATAAACCCTCTAAGCACTCACAAAAAAACACATTTTAAAAGCTAAGTCTGATATTTTTCACTTAAAAAACAGATTTTTAAAACATTCTAAACAAAAAACTAGCTTTTTTTACTTATAGAGACTATTTAAAAGTGTCAAATTTACTCTTCATCCTAGAGTAACTCAGATTTATTTTTTTATCCTCGACCTTTATTTTTTTCTTAACATAATAGTTATAAAGAGTTGCTTATTAGAATAATTATATTATTACGTAGAAAAATGAAAGGTGAAAAGTAAAAAGTAATTTTCTTTGGATTATTTTAGAAAACACGTTTTCCATTTATTTTTAAAATTTTACTCTACAAATTAATCTAATGGAGGATAATTAGGGTGCATATATAATTTAATCATTAATATTTTTAAAAATTTAATAATAAGAATAATAATAATATCTGATTTGATACTCTTTCTTATTTAATGGTAGGTTTATAGGTAACTGGATATATTAATGGTATTAATTATGATGACCAGATTTGGTTGGGGATTTGATGGTCTTGACTTACAAATCCTTTAGCATGTGGAAGTTGTATACTTGAAACAATAAACTTTCACAAGATTCAATTCATATTGTGTTATGTTTTGAAGGTTTCATCATAATTGAACTTGGCCCTGTACACAATTCGGATGTTTTTATTCATGCATTTACTATTCTATACGTATTTCTAGTGATTAACATACATGCACGATTTTTTTTTATTGCTCAAAAAGTGAATTTAGAGCATTTTGGAGTCATTTAATTTTATTATATGGAACACATTCAACAAGTGACAAACATCTAGAACGTGATACAAACATTTATAGATGCATTTGAAGTTGATTATTATATGTAAATATTTTTTTTCAATAAAAAATCGAATGAATAAAAAGGAATAATTTGAGAATATCCCTATCCATATACAAATACAATGAAGCCCTCATCACCTAAAGGGCTGAGGTATCTAAAACATACCTTCCATATATACATTAGAACTTACAAAGAGTGCATCAAGGACTTCACAAGCAACAATGATGCAAAACCAAAATAATTCTAAACATAATCAATAATCCCCTAATTATTGCTACAATGCTACAACACTTGTTCCTGCTATAGGTCCAAGATAACAAAACCAGAATCAAAACCAATCGTAATAGGCCCACCCTTAGCATTTCAAGCATTTATAACACTGTTAGGTTGTGTCTGAACATAATTAATGGGCAGAACACATACTATACTGGATCTGGCGCACCACACCTAAGATGACCAATGAACTGATCCAAAGTTGAAGCAGAACAACTGCTGCATTGAATCAGGCACATCCAGAGTTGAAACAGAAAAGTTGTTGCTTTATAATCTCTCTTAGAGATGCATCTCTTGTTTCCTCCGTCCTCGAGCGTTGGTCTGTCTTGGCCTATCATTATCTCAACAGTATCTATCATCACGATGGTAATCAGAACATTGTTTGTCTCTATCTTCTCTTGGGGAAGATTGGACTCTATTGTGGTGTTCGACACCTTTTATGAACCTTTTTTAGGTGTTCGACTTTCTTTGGTTGAGTGGTCGAAATTGTGATGGTATTGACATTGTTTCCTTGTGTCAGTGTTTGGAGGGGTTGCTACTTTCCTCAATGTGGGAATGAACTTGACATTAAGGGTCTCTTTAAGGATACGATCTCGATTTGCATTAAGGGGCATGTATCTTGAAAATTTTGGCGGTTTGGGGTCCCTAATGTTGGGTATTTCGTATTGCTTCCCATACTTCTATGCTCTTTTTATCTATAGTCATCTCAGGCCTTGCTTTGGTTCTAAATTCTCACAACTTTTTGAGATACATGAACTTTATGGGCCTTCGTCATAGTTCATCTAGGTCGACCACTGGTTTCTTGCATTAACTATCAACAAACGATCCTAGGCTCAGTGTCGTGACCATATGTTACAGTGTCACTTTCAGGCTTAAGTTGTAAATGTTTAGAGCCACCTTTCAAAAATCTTTTCTATGAACGCTCAGACTAACTCAACCTTTAGCTGAAGAATGTTGACTAGTGTGATGTATGTTAGATGGTGAGGTCGGTTTGTTGCAAACTAGATTCCTAACTTGGCTGTCAGTGTGTCGAAATAGTTGATTGATTGCCCTGGCAGACAGGTGAACCAGTTGAGTGTCCTACCTTTCAAAGACGTGGCAAAGACTTGGCAAATGATGACATCATCCGTGGTGTATAGACTTATTTGTGTCATATAGACATCAATGTACTCATTGAGATCGATCATTCCATTGTATCTATCTATACTTAGTCCCTTCTAGGTTAGAGGTAATTGAGCTTCCATTATCCCATCGATGAAAGGGTGTCAGCGGGCTCCTCCCACTATTTTGGAGGTGTGGGTCGAAATGTTGGGACTAGACTCGACTTTCTAACTGTTGGCTTCTAGGGGTCTAGTCATGGCAAATGGGAAAGTTAGTGGGGTTGCCTTTGGGGGAAGATATTGGTCAAATTCGTTTTCAAGGGGTGCCTGTGACCCCTCGGCCATATTCCTTCTCATCTCCTCATTCTCTTGCTAGAGAGCTCATATTTCTTTCTCATTTTTTCGCTTCATTTCGGCCATCTCTCTCTGAAGTGCTAAGAGTATGGCTACATGATCATTCTCCATTGTTGTTCTTTGTTTGATAGTTTTGTTTCTCGTAGTTATCATAAAGTCTTTTATGTCCTTCTTGACCCCTCGGTGGACGCTAATTGTTCTTGTATAGGTCGAGAATGTCTTGTCTCACTGGTTGCGAATACTCCTCCATGTCGATTCCTGGTAGGTCTTGGTCTTTGGCTTGGATCAGGAGTGGGGTACCTGCAAGAGATCATTTGATGCTTAAGTCAGTACTCGATATTCGGTGGTTGTGAATATTAAATATTATTAAATTCGTATCTTAGTTTGACGTTGGTCAACTTGTTTATAAAGATAGGTTGGATCCTCATGCTGGTGAGCCTAAATTAACATAGATGTATTATTAATCTTCGTTTTAGTTTGACATGAAGTATAATTTCTATTTTAATGTTATACTTAAGTCACTTTGTTTCTAGGATGCTGATGTATACATGGCCAGATAGTAAGAGTAGCTTTATATTAGCTTGTTTGGGATGTTTATGATCTTACCTAGGAAGTCTATTAAAAATTAAAAAAAAAAATAATTAGATTGCCTAAAATTTAATTGGTTGTTTATGTTAAAAGCATTATACCTTCGCAAACAAAGGATGGTTCATTGTGTTGAGAGTCTACAGCTCACTCATTATAACTAATTGGATTCAGTTTTTTATAGACTTATAAAAAAAATCATTTAAGATTGATAATTTTCTCCAATTTTATTAAAGCATGTGTAAAAAATGAATTCATATTTGATCTCTCAACACATGCATAAACATTAACATTTTTGTAAAAATTATTCACATAATTATGTGACAAAAAATAAATTTACTGACACACGCTTCACTTTTATGGTTGCCAATTAAGAAAAACGCTTCACTTATATGGCAGAAGAATTAGAGAGACTTCTGATATTGTGCGATTCAAAATCATAAATATCCCCAAAATATTAATACAAACTAAGAGTGTTAGTCAATTTATCAAATAAAGGTTTATAATTTTTTTCACAAGAGATTCAACCCTATTAAAAAAGGAAAAATAAAAAATAAAAGATACAATTAATATATATATATATATATATATATATATATATATTGCAAATATCCTTGCTCCCTTTACTTATACTAATTGATGTTTAATTTTCTTTTATATAATATTAAAGGATGCATTTCCATATCAATTTTCATTTATTGAAGTATACATATTTAAAATAATTAAATTTATAATGATGTTTAAAATGAAAGTTTTATATAAAAAAATATACATATTTAAAATAGTTATTACAATAATTATTTTTGAATAATTATTTTTGAAGAGATGAAAGAGAGATATACTTTAGTAAATTTATCAGAAAATAGAAAGAGGGTAATGTAAATAATGTAAAAATGTCACATCATAGTCGTTCATTACCTCTTCCTTAAATGTCCATAACTATATTGGGTAAGGTACTTATTGTAGACTATACTTCTGGCTCTTCACTTTATTTTAAAATTGTTTTTTTTATATAAAAATATTTTGAATCTACTACATTTCAGCTTCTTTTTTCGAATGTAAACCACCTTAATAAACAAGATTTGTTGTTTTGTCTATTTCCAGAGACAATAATTAGTTAACCAACTCTTAAAAATGATTATGATACTTCAATCAATCTTTTCTAGAATTGAGTAAAAGAAAATATTTTCTGGAATCACATTTACAGGAAATAATTATGACACTATATATAAAATTTTACTTTAGCATCATAATTATTTTTTATTAACTTTTTGATAATATACTATATCAACAGTTTTTGAAACATAATTATATAATAATATAAAATTAAATAACAGCATAAAAAAACTGTGCAAATTTGAATTGAAATTTAAATCCTGTAATATTGAATATTTAGACCACATTGTTATCGTAGGAAAGGTATATGAGTGAGTAAGTGTTAAGTGAGACGCTTGCTTTGCAGGTTGGAGGACAAGTTTAATTTAGGTTTGTAATAATTTATATTGAATTGATGGTTGTTTAAATACGCATTATTATTGTACTAATTTATTTTTGAAAAATATTTCTATGAGTCTATCATCTCACAAAATAATTGGCAATTTTTTCTGAGTCTTCTTTCATTCTCCCTACATCTCTATATTTTATTTTTAATTTTCACAATATTCTTCTGAATATATAGTGTCATTTTTTTCTTTATTTTCAAGTGATGAGGATTGTTGTAGTGGTTGCTTTTAGTGATTAGTGATGAATTGATAATTGAGGTAAATTTTGTAATATTTTTATCGATGGTATAATTCAAAAGCAATCAAACAAAAAAAAAAAATCAAAGATGTAAAAATTAAGTATAAAATTAAAAAAAAATTATTTTCACAGAAAATATCAAATATAATGAATATTCTCATCAACTTTCTTGCACACTCAAACGATGTTGCTCTATCAAATGCTACATTTGAAAAAGGAATACAAGTACTATAACGGAAAGGGAGATATGAAGTTGTGAATGATTTTAAAATTATTTAAAAATATAAAATTATGCTTCAATTATAATTATTTAAATTTTAAAAAAATTAAATTCACTTTTCATAATTAATATGAAAAATGTAGGGAAAATATATGGAAGTGAAGAAAGAATTTATCAAATAATTTAATGTTTTTCAAAGTTAAAAATTTATCCACTTTACTTGAAATCGGTCCACATGAAATCAAGTCAAAAGAAACTTAAGAATAGAGTTTTTTTTTACATAGTCAGATCACAAACTATCAATTTTATAACATTTAGTTAAAAATCTATATTAAAAGCTATTTATAAATAATCTATCATATATATAAAGATTTACTGCATACAATTAAGCTCAACTTGACCTATTTTACTTTCATTTTACTAAATTATTTTGACTGGTTACGCGTGACCAGACTCATTTTACTAAGACTTATACATTTGTGTTTAACTTTATATGTATTTAATAACGTAAAATATATAGTAATATAATCATATATTTTTAAATAATTAGATTATACTATTTACACACATAATTAATTTACAACTAAAACTGTACATTCCAATGTTCCTATTTTATAGAGGTGGACTCGGACTCGGGCCATTGGGTAACTCTTAAACAGCTATACATTCCCAATGGGAAAGCACATGCCCTGACCCATTGTGACAAGGGTTGACATTGCAAAATCTGTTTTTGCCATTACTTTTTTGAGGCATCTATAAATTATAAGTATGTCTTATCATCACTTTTATTTATCTTATTAAATAGATATTCTCATGCCTATTTATCTTATAAATAGATGTCTTCTGTGTACAGTAAGATGTGGAGGTGTAAATCTTTGTCTTCTGCACTTTTAACTGTCTGGAGGGTGTTGGAGAATAAGATTCTACCTTGGTCAACTTGGAAAGGCGAGAAATTGTGGTCGACAACCTTTTGTGTTGTTTGTGCTGGAAAGAGGAGGAATCTCACCGCCATTTGTTTTTCGATCGTAGGTTTGCTTAGCTTGTTTGGTGTCATTGTTTTGGGTGGCTTGGCGTGAAGTCTGTGGTTCACATTGAGCCTGTGTCAAATTTTTTTCAATTTGGATTGTGCAATGCTTCAGGTTTGGTTAATGATTTTTAGGGAGCAATTTGGGTTGGAGTGGTGAGTGAAATTTGGAAACACAGGAACAATGTCATTTTTAAAAAAGGAAAGGTAGATGTGTCTGAAGTGTTTGCAATGGTTCAAGTCAAGGTTTGGTCTTGGATTTATTCAAAAACTCGGGGTAGGTCGTTCTCTTACTCTAGTTGGTGTTTGTACCCCTTAGCTTGCATGAGGTTGGTTTGTTGATGCTTTTGTTGTCATTTTGTTTTTCTTTGTATCTTTGATTTTATATGTTTGGTAGGTATTTCTTAGAAGGAAGGAGGAGGTTAAAGTACAATTTGTATAAGGGTTGGATCACCCCTAAAGTGGTTCTTATTTATTAATTTCTTATTGCTAATAAAAAAAAAACTTATAATAATTTTCACAAAGAAAATTGTATATAAAAAATTTCTTCCATAGTATATCCAAAGTTCCACATGATCCATACAAGTTGTAGCATAATAATTTGGATAATTTAGACAATTTCGACCATTACCCAAGTTTAGTTCACAAGATATCCTGAATAGGTCATAGGATATTCTGAATGAATAAATCATTTATAAAGTGAATTTTTGACTAAAATGAATTTTTGACAGAAATTAGACATAAGGAGAATAAAAAGAAATTTATAATTTGGATGTTGGGTAATTCAACTAAGGTTAGAGGTCGTCTATTAGGCAATATGTATTAGTATGATTAGCTACCAACATAATTATATAAATATCTCTAAAGGTCATAAATTTTGGAAGTAACAATTAAGGGAGGCGTAATCTCTTAACCTTCTAGCACTTCACTCATTTTTTTCTACTAAAATCATGATATTGTAGTATATCTACTCTTATAAAAGTCACCACTAAAGAGATACTTGAATTCGCTAGCTTAAAGTTACTACTTTGAACCAAAAAAAAATGGCATCCACCGTGACACATAATTTTTTTCCTACATCCACAAGACAACACAATACAAAACAATGAAAAACCAAAGACAAACAGTTCAACCCAAAGAAGATGGTCATGCTCCAACCTTACATCAAACAGGACAACATAGAGGCTAGAAGAAGAGCAAAAGAGGCTCAAGCAGAACAAACTGATTACGTCAGACCGTATGATGGAAGAGGCCTTGAGAGCACACGAAGAATTGCAAACAACCAACGAGGAATTGTAACAAGTCATGCGCAGACAAATGACCCACCAAGAACATGTTGACTCGTATCCAATCCACACTCGAGCAAACTCATTACACAAACCGACGTCCTTTTGTCTCACACACCTGCACATAGTTCTAATGGAGCAAACTCTTCGATTATTCTTTCCAATTCTCTTGAGAAAATCTAGCTTAGTCACCACAACAATTCTATATCCAAGACACCGTAAACTCATCAATCGGAGAATAAAATGTTGAACATCCCCATCCATAAACAAAAACCTTTAGTATGGTTGTTGTCTAGCTAAAGATAATTGAGGTGATGGTGGCCAACTAATAGCTAGCAGGTTGCACTTTACTATAGTTAGTAAATAATTATATACAAAGTTTTTTATAGTGATTTTTATACTTACAAAAAATGGTTATACTTCCTATTGACCTTCTTACTAATCGAAATAGAGAGAAAAAGTTTCCATCATATATGTCTATAAGGTCAGAGGTTGACTATGATAAGGATCAACCTCAACTCGGTTGAAGATTGACCTTGTTAGGAAGCATCAACCTAAGTTGGACTAGAGATTTTAAAATTAAATTTGTTTAAAATCTAACACTATAAAGTAAGGACAACTTACATTGTAATTTATTATTTCTTAGGCAAATGATGGGTCATACAAGAAAATAACTAATGAAATGCAAAGTAACTAGCATTTTCATAACTTGACAATCATGAAAAGGTAACTTGAATTATAAAACTTGTTTAAATTAGTAAGAGCAATAAGAAACATGTTGAACTCTTTCTAGAAGCTTTTTAGATTTTTTCTGGATAAACCTTTTTTCCTACTCCGCTCAAGACTGATGGTTATATAATGTTATAACTTAGATAATGATCCATGATCAAGCTTGGGTCATAATATATTATGAGAAAGCCGATTGTCTGAACTAAAATTAGATTTAAAAGGATTTGGACACCAGATAACTCATTCAATTTTATTAAGCGATTAATATTAGTACAAGTAATTACCAACATAATTGTGAAAATATTTAAATAACCATAATTCTCGAAAATAAAGGGAGACATAACCTTCCAGCCTTCCATCACTCAAGTCATTCCTTTCCTATTCCTTTCCTTTAAGTTAAAACTGGGATGTTAATTCTGGTATACATGACTAACTCAACTAAAAAAAAAAATTAAATTCATTTTCTTAAAAGTCACTTTCTTTAAACAAGCCATTAAAACCATATAAGAGATGTCAAAAGATACTTTACAAATTCTGTTTTATTCCTCTTAACTCATAAACATTTGCAAATTCACTAAATTTTAAAATAGGCAATTATTCAAATTACTATAATTAAAAAAACATTTAGTTACTTAGCATAGAAATGATGCTTGTAAATATGAGAGTGTGAGTTTGTTGGGCGTTGAGACACTGACATGACATGGTGTCTTAGGTCTCCCTTCACATGCCCATTGCCATTGCCCAACTCATTCACCCACTCCAGCCCTTCTTACTTATAAAACATACACAGCCCTTCTAATTTTTAATCCACAATAATTCTCTAATCCAATCTTCACATCTCTCTCTCTCTCTCCCTCTCCGTAACACACACTACTCAAACACTCCCATGGAGTTCATCTATCTACTCTACCTCGTCCCAATGTTGTACTCGTGTTTTCTCATCTGGAAAATGTTGGAGGAGAGACGCGACAGGGAGTGTTACATCCTCGACTACCAATGCTACAAGCCCCCCAACAACCGAATGCTGGGCACTGAGTTCTGTGGGAAACTCATCAAAAGAACCGAAAATTTGGGTCCCAGCGAGTACCGTTTTCTGCTCAAGGCCATCGTCAGCTCCGGCATCGGCGAACAAACTTATGCGCCAAGAAACATCTTCGAGGGTCGCGAGGGAACGCCCACATTGTTCGACGGCATCGAAGAGATGGAAGAGTTCTTCAACGACGCCATCGCCAAGCTCCTCACCAAATCAAAAGTCTCCCCCTCCGAGATCGACATCCTCGTCGTCAACATCTCCATGCTCGCCGCCGTCCCCTCCCTCTCTTCTCGAATCATCAACCTATACAAGCTCCGCCATGACGTCAAGGTCTACAACCTCACCGGCATGGGTTGCAGCGCCAGCCTGATCTCCATGGACATTGTCAAAAGCATCTTCAAGACGCAGAGGAACAAGCTGGCGTTGTTGATCACCTCCGAGTCCCTCAGCCCCAACTGGTACACCGGCAACGACAGATCCATGATCCTCGCCAACTGCCTGTTCCGCTCCGGCGGCTGCGCGATTCTCTTGACCAACAAACGGTCTTTGAAGGACAGAGCCATGCTGCGGTTGAAGTGCCTGGTGAGGACGCATCACGGTGCCAGAGAAGAGGCTTACGGTTGCTGTGTTCAGCGGGAAGACGACCAGGGAAGGCTAGGGTTTCACCTTGCGAAGACGCTTCCCAAGGCCGCAACCCGAGCCTTCGTTGATAATCTTCGAGTCATAGCACCCAAGATATTACCTGTCCGTGAGTTGCTCAGGTTTTTGTTCATGTCGCTGATTAAAAAAGTGAACAAAAACAACAGTCCTAAGTCTGCGAGCACTGGAGCTACTAAATCTCCGTTGAACTTCAGAACAGGGGTGGATCATTTTTGCTTGCATACCGGAGGAAAAGCTGTGATCGACGGCATTGGAATGAGCTTGGATCTGAGCGAGTACGACCTGGAACCGGCTAGGATGACGCTGCACCGTTTCGGGAACACGTCAGCCAGTAGCCTGTGGTACGTGTTATCGTACATGGAAGCGAAGAAGAGGTTGAAGAAGGGTGACACGGTGTTCATGATAAGCTTTGGTGCAGGCTTTAAATGTAACAGCTGTTTGTGGGAGGTGATGAAGGACTTGGGAGACCCAAATGTGTGGGACGACTGCATTGATGACTACCCACCGGAGTCATTAGAGAACCCTTTCATGAAGACCTACGGTTGGATCAACGAGGTTGAGGACCCCTACACTTACGAAAATATCCCTGATTTTCTCAAGTGATTAACAGGGAAACAAGGGAGCCTCTTCATTCTTTAGATCTCTCCTTACAGGTCAGTGATGTAATTGTGCATTCAATTTTTCTGTAAACTATACACTTATTATTGTTGAACCCAGGCCTCTAGGGTTCATTACCCAATAATGTGTGCTGTTTCCAATACCACTCAAGAACTTAGGGTACTATGCTTTTCTTTCTTTTTGCTTTCGTTTGCATTATTTGTTTCAAATCTGTCATAATAACCACTTTCTTTCTTTTTTACAAGAAATGTAATAGCTTTTCTTAGCTTTTGTTTAATTAGATTATCAGTTTTTATCTACTTTGCATTATTATGTATTGCTCAGTTCTTCAAGTAAATTTTTTGTTCTGCCAAATAATGGTCAACTATGAATTCAATTCCAATTATACCCTTTTGGGGTAAATTCCTAGTGTTTCTTGTTTCTTCCAAGGACTAATTCTTAGAATTGAAACTTCGTAACATATATAAGGGGGAAAAAAACCCTTTTATCCACTATATCGCAAACATTCGTATGGCTTATAGTCTTTTCACAGACGAATTAAATTGCACGAGCAGAAGGTTTAATAGCAGTGGTTGCAAGTAATTGAAGAGCGAAAAATGTAGGGTAGTCCTCGGAGATTTTGCTTCTTTGTCTGTATACAGAACATTTGCTGTAAACGCAGAAAGCATCAGGTAGTGGTTGATTAAGCGTTTGAGACTGTGTTTTTTTTAATCAGCAAAGACTGTGTTTAAGACTGTGTTGATGACGCTATTTGGGCCCGAGGGGGTGTTAAGACTGTGTTTGGTTCTAAGTAAGTACTGTTTACATGAATAAAAGAATAAAAGTGACATTTTGGTTTTGATAAACTAATTTAAAGGGAATTGGGAAAATATTCACTGCTCCTTACAAGGATGTGAAGAAATAAAAAAAAAAACAGCTGACAATGCTTCAGACAATGAAATTACCCTAATCTTCTAATAACATTTGTAATGTGAAATTACCAGTATGAAAAAAAAAACCTGTAATTTCGTAATAATACTTTCATTATGATAATTTAATCGAAATTAATAAAAAATTCAAATACATTTTTATAGTTGAAACACATATGAACTAGAACAAAAAGAATATAAAAAACAATAATGGAGTACGTTATATATATATATAAGATAATCAATAATCAATTATAATATAATATAACAAAATTAAAATAATAATAATAAAAAAATATTAAAAATAATAATTAATAGTATATAAATTAAATATCAATAAAAATATTAAAATTATTATTATTACTATTTTAGTTCAAAGTTTAAATGAATTTAAATTATAACATTTAAGTTATGTTTAGTGAGACATGTATTTTATGTATTTTATAAAAGTGAGAGAAGACAATGATCTCTCAATGTTATAGGACTAAAATTAGTAATCTGATTTGTCTGAAGATGGGTTGGCAGCCTGGTCATCACTTTTCAAATTATTTTTTTCTCTTTTTGTATTTTTTTATTTTAAATATATTTATTTGGTTATAGTAATTAATATCACTTTTTAATAATAAAAATATAAGAAACAACATTAAAATTGAATCTATTTAATATTTTAATGAATCAAATAAAAAATAAAGAAATTCATCTAAATAAAATTTTAATTAACGTTTACCATTAAATCTATTTATTAATAATTAGCGGGTTAAGTAACCCACTTTATATTAATTACATTCTCTCTTAATAGGAAACTAGACTAATTATAATTAAAATATTGTATTATTATTAATATTAATAATAAAAATAAAAATATTTAAAAAATATTAATGAAAAATTTATAAAATACTTATAATACTAATGTTAGGAATACTAATAATTATAAAACTAAACTAAATTATTTATAAAAATAAATAAATAATTATATTAATAATATTTTAAAAATTAAAAAAATAATAATAATAAAATTATAAATTAGTATTTAATTAAAATCAAATCATAATATTAAAGATAATTTAGTCAAAAAAATTATATTATAATTATTTTTATTCAAATTTCACTTCATTGTTTATTTTATTTTATGAAAATCTTTTTCTACATTTTTACATGTATAAACAATGTCAAATAGTTCATATTTTTTTAGTTGAGTTCACATATAATACTTTAATCAAAGGTAATAAGTGTAATAATTTATTATCATTCATTCCGAATTATTTTAAATACAAAGATAATATAGTAATCTTATAAATTTAATAAATAAAAAATATTTTTTATCTATCATATTAATAAAATTATTCACAAACTTTTTTTTATATTTTATTTTAAATTAATTTGACCATAAGGACAAAATTTTAATCTACAAATTTATAATTTTTTTATATATTTTTCAAATCTCTCACGAACTTTTATAAAAATTCATTTGTTTTTTTTCACTCTCTACACTTTTTCACTACAAAAAAACGTGTATGTGGTGACAGTTATTTTCGTATAACCTAGCGTTTATAACCGTCACATTTTACATCTCTATGGCGGTACTGCGTACCACCAGAATTCTTGCCGCCACAAAGTTTAATGTGGCGGTTAATTGAGAACCGTTGTAGCAGACGCCATATAATGCAGTGTATAAAGTGGCAGTTTTAAACATGTAATTTACGTCAGTTATAAATGTCGTAATTTTGAAACTGGGTAAACTAATTTCACTATAAATAGTGACAGTTTTAAACATCACTTAATATGATATAATATAAATTTAATTTAATTTTTAATCATTATAATAATTTATTTAATTCCGTTTTATAATTTGATTTCATAATATTATTAAATTTTATATTATAATTAATTTTTTTTTGGAACAAAACCAAAAAAATAGAAAAATATTATTATTATAATTAAATTTCAGTACATAGTTAAATTTCATAATATAATTAAATTATAAGATAAATTAATTTCATAATAAAATTATATCCCATAATATAATTAAAATTTATAAATATAATAATTAAAAGATGACTTTATTCATTCATTAAGATAACAAAGTTGATAATTTCAAACTAATCCAGAAAACAAGTAAACTAAATTGTCAAAATATAAATTGTTTCATATTTGAATATATTACAACTAATGTCATAGTCCTAATTTTAATTTGTCTTGTTGCCTCCACTTGATCCAATAATATTCTGGTTCAGTATAATATTCTGGTTCAGTGATGAAATACAACTTCCATCATCTGGTGCCTGAAATAAATTAAAATATGTTTAAAGTTAATTTTCAATTTTTAAAAAATAAATGAAAAGAATATTATATATCCAATAAGTGTGCATGAATTACCTGACTCATTTTTTGACGCCTTTTTGCTAAGTGCCTTATGATAAATGCAGCACAAGCCACCATACAAGCCATTTGCTGCTTGTCATAAATCCCCTCTAAATGTGGATCCACAAGCCCTTCAAAACTTCCATCCTCCAGAGCCAAATATGTAAGGACCTGTAAAATTAAATTGGAATGAAAGGAATATATTTTAAATGAATTCTAAGTATGTTTTTATTTAAAATAAAAAGGAAAGAAAGTGTAGCTTAGAAGACTATGAGATCACCTGCTAAGTGCATAATCGCCCATCGCCAGGGCGCGAGAGACATGCGGGCATCGCCGGGGCGCGAGAGGCATGCGGTCATCGCCAGGGCGCGAGAGACATGCGGGCATCGCCAGGGCGCGAAGCATGCGGGCATCGCCAGGGCACGAGAGACATGCGGGCGTCGCCAGGGATAGACATCGGTCGTCTCCCAGAGAGAGACATCGGTCGTCTTCCAGGGAGAGACATCGGTCGTCCGCCAGGAGCAGTCATCGGTGGAAGGTTATCGCACGATGTCGTGTTTCACACAGATAAGGTGGGATCCAGGCTCTCAGCATGAACGTTCTGCATGCGCAACACGTAGACATTAGGAGTGTTTCAGAATAGTAGCATCAGAGATTTGGTATGCGCAGAGACCCACGTGGTCATACTACACAAGGAAGTGTGCACGCAAGCTTTTCTGCAGAGTGGGTAGTGGCAGCGGCATTTCTGGGCAAGTTGGCTTAGATTCAAAACTCACTCCTGAGAGGCAGAAAACGTTGCTGTGGTTCGAGAGTGATTGAGTGAGTTAACTTGGGTTCCCTGTTTCTTCCCTCTCCTTCTCCATACGTTCAGACGTCCTAGCGCACCAGTTGGCTATCGACGACTACCATAGAGCACCTGGGAGGTTCTCTGCAAGTTCTCCAAACCGAACGCTAAA
Organism: Phaseolus lunatus; assembly: GCA_013389735.1. Lineage (NCBI taxonomy): Eukaryota > Viridiplantae > Streptophyta > Magnoliopsida > Fabales > Fabaceae > Phaseolus > Phaseolus lunatus. The sequence continues at coordinate 5,866,599 of CM023867.1, forward strand.
ACAAAGTTAAGGCACCCTTGAATCTCGTTGGGTTGGAGCTCTTAGAGAAGTTTACGCTAGTCCAGGTAAGGGAAGCTAGTACTTTACATTTATAAAAACGTTAGGCGAGTAAGTTCTGAAGTGAGGGCGACGTGGTCGCCGGTTTTCATGTTTCTTTTCACAATGCTCTGTTTTTATGTGTGGGGTGACGTGGTCGCCGGTTTTAACTTTGTTTTCGAAATCCCCTGCTTTTGAATGAGATCGCCGGTTTTGGCGTTGTTTTTCGAACTCCCCTGTTTTAGTGTTGTTTGAAACTGTTTGAGATTTAAATGTGAAATGCATGTGATATTCGAAAATCTGAACCATGGTATGAATGTTGCTGTGACTGAATCGTTCATTCAGTGTTGTATGATGTGTTGAATGTTGTGAATGTGGGATCAAGGCATAGTATTTTCAGGAAAGAAAATACCGTGTAAGATCGTGTGTGATGTGTATTGACTAGGGGCTTGTCTAGAAGGAGATATCCTGACTCTGCTGATATAATGGAATCACATAGATGAAGTTATTCAGTTGTGGAGAGTCGAAGGAGGTTCATATGTATGGGTAAGTTGTTTGAAAGAGAACGAGCTTGACCTGTTATATGAATTAACCCTGTCATACCGGGAGAGTGATGATATTGAGATTATGAATGCGCATGGCTGTGTGGATTTCACAGCGACCCTGTGTGGATTTCACAGTGGTGTGGTATGACAGGTGCAGATCTCTGAGCCTGAGTCAACGCACGAGTCTTCCGGAAGTAGAGTCATGTGTCTATATGTTATGAGTCAGTGGAAAGTCTGACATGTGAACCATGAATATTGAAAGTAGCGAATAGACACTTGACGAGTTTGTGGAATATGGAAATGTTGATGGTTGAAATTGATATGGATTATGAATGGTGTGAAGATTTATGTTTTCTATTGATTTAAAGTTTCATATTTAAAGTGTTTAAAACAGCTAGCTTACCCTTTCATCTGGTATTGTGATTGCTTTCTTAAACCTGTGATGATCGTGTATTTTGCACGGGAGCAGACGAGGTTGCAGGTAGTAGAGCTCCTCAGTGAGTGGTCGCCGGAAGGAGATCGCCCGTTTCTGTTTCTGTTAGGCGATCACCTTTTTTTTCTGTTGTCTGATAGGAGATCGCCCTTCTCTGATGGGAGATCGCCCTTTTTTTGATAGGAGATCGCCTGTTCGTCTTTTTGGCTGTATTTTGTTTAAGTTTTGGAAATTGACCGATTTTGTATTAAACTCCCTGTGAGGAGAAACTTCATTACATATATATAATTATGTTCACTTCAATATATTTGTTTACCTTCATTTTATTATATAAATAATTCCAAAGAATTTGGAGGGATGTTACAAAATACCTAAAATTTTTCCAAAAATTTATTGATTAGAAATTAATTCACTTTCATTGCTTTAAACATGAAATAAACATATATAAACAACATAAGCATATAGGTTGGTTTAGAGTTTAGTTTTTTACCCAAATGTTCCCATTACACGAGTAGAAACGTGAGTGTTAGCATCTTGATTAAACTTTGCCAACCCAAAATCTGCCACCTGAATGAATAGATCAGTGTTTTGCAAGCTGCAAATTTAAGTAATCATGAAAAAAACATTGTTTAAGGCATGGACACCATACACCAAAAATAACCTATGAAACAATTTGCCTTTTTGCACTAGTGATATATGTTTATATCCATGTCTTAAAAAAAAATAGAACAGAGAAATAAATGAAGAATAAATGTAAACTTCCTCACTTTGTTATAAAATAAAAGCAAAACAACAACTTTATAAGGAAAAAAAAAAAAGAATTGTCCTCATATTTTGTAAAGTACATGTAAAAAACTTTAAAAAATATAAAATATAAAATAATAATTAATTATATATAAGACAATTGATCATTAATTACCTTATGTACAGATAGATATCAAAGTATATTCTGACACCCACAAGAGCACCTAAATAAAATTATATTTTCTTACTCCCTTATTAAGACACACAATTCGACTCTAAAAAAAGTAAAGTTTTACAAGTTTGGAGGCTAGTGTATTGTCTGTATATATCACCAGTATCCCATGTACTATAAAATAACATGTTTAAGATAATTACTGTACGGAATATATGTCTAATACTAAGATTAACTCAGTAAACTAAACCAACAATAAAGGTCCACATTGACACTATAAATATATGCTCCAAGACAATACAAAGGTACATATTCTAATAATTTTTATTACTCCAACTACTAATAACTGAGCACTGACTTGAGCATCATAGTACCTTTTGTAGGTACCCCCACCCCAAACTCAAACCAAAGATGAAAATGGAGACCTGGAAGAAATTGAATACCAAAACCTGAAAAAAACCGAAGACCAATACTTGGGAGAGACGGAAGACCAAAGACCAAATTTATATAGGAGATACACATGAAAGGATATTTGCATTCCAATAGATCTTCCCAACCCATATAACAACACTTTATATATATAATATATATATAATTAATTAACATACATATTATATTATATTTTTATATAAGATAATCATGATAATATGATAATATATATATATATATAACGTAATTAGATTATCATGATTATGTAGTATAAAAATCAAATATTAAAAAAAATATTAAAACAACTATATTATTGTTAATATTTAAAATGAAATTATAAAAATAATACTACTTAAAAAATAATAAAGTTTATAAAAAGTAACAATATTAATGTTAAAAGCTAAAAATAATAATGATTAAATTCACAAAAAACAATAATATATATAAATAATAATTATAATAATAAAATGAAAACTAAAAATAAGATTTAAAAAGTATGAATAAAAATATTAAAAAAAGTTATTGTAATTCTAATTATATTATTAATATTTAAATTATAAAAAAATATTAAAAATATAATAAATTTATAATACTAATAAATATTAATGTTAAAAACTAAAAATAATAATAATATTTTAAAGTAAAAATAATAAAATTTATAAAAAGATAATAATTATAGTAAAAATAATAATCAAATAAATTTATAAAATAATAATATTAACAATAATTATTTAATTTTAGTTTATGATTTTTTTTATGTATTTTTATATGTATTGGTAGCGTTAGATAATTTGTAGTTTTTTTAGTCGAGTTCACGGAAGTTATAAGAATGATATTTTTACCAAATGTGGGTAATAGGTATAAATAATTTATCATTTTTTATTCTATGTTTAATATTTATTTTTCATAATTTTGTATGTATCTACAATATCAGATAATTTGTATTTTTTTATATTGAGTTCATGCACTATGGTAGAAATAATATTTTAATCACACACAAGTTCTATATACAAATATGTAATCATATTTATCTTATGAAACAAATTATAATATTACAATTCCATCAATTAAACTTTTTTTTATCAATTATACTATTATATCATTCATAAACTTTGATAAATATTTTCTTCATTTCCTTTCACTTTGCTCTCTCTCCATTTTAGTATTAAATAATATGTATATATGATATCGAATTAAAATATAAGTCGTGTAATATAATATACACACATTCATTTTAGTAGGAAGTCATCTCTTTTAATCAATTTATGAAGGTATATATATATATATATATATATATATATTATTTTTTATTTTTTTTAATTACTAAAACATTTATAGTTACTAACTAACCCAAAAAATTTATTTTCACTGTTTGAGTTTTGTTTTATTTGGAAAAAGTTTTTTTTTCTTTCTTTTGAATTTTCTCTAAACTTTTTTACTTGTCCAATATCATAAAGTTCACTCAAATCTCCAATCTATTTTTCCTCTTCTCACAATATTGATTACACACTTTTTCTTTTTGATTTATTGGGTATTGCATTAAATAATTTTTCTAATGGTATATTGCAATTTAAAAAACATAAACTTTAGTTTAATTGAATTAAAGAATTTTTAAAGCACATATTTGATTATTTGTTTATATTTTTATTTATTAATTATTTTGTCACTTGATGATTTGTGGCTCTCAATTTCAAGTGATAATTAATGTAAACTTGGTTTATTGGCAGACATAAAAGTTGTATCTCCTATGTTACTTCATACCCTTAGTTTCGTTTAATTTTAGAAATATTTATTTTGTTACACAATTTTTCATTCTCTCTCTTAATGGTTAAACGAAGTAGCATCCCTCTCATCACAATGATTACACTTTTTTTCCTTTGAACAATTTCCTTCAAATAATGTATTGCATTTTAGGAAAATACAATATTTTCAATTCCATTTAATTAAATAGTTTTTAAAGCACATATTTAATTATTTTTGTTTTTGTTTTACTATTTTAAATTTTCAATATAATTATTGTTTTTTTTTTATTGTACCTTCTCCTTTGCTTGAATTTTGCAAAGTGTAATCTTCTCATAAATATAATTTTATTATCGTATTATATAAATATAGCGAAGTGGATGTAAGTTAAGTCTTTTCACTGGTTCAAGTGCAGTCGTGAGCTTAGTTAAAAAACAAGGTTTCGAGAGTGACTTTCTCTTTTTCAGACTGGATTCAAAGTCCAATTATTTGTATTAATATGATAACGCATCGTTGATATTAGTGCGGTTAAAGAGGTCAGTAATCTGTTCCAAACACTTATTTAGATTTTTTTAGATTTATAGATAAGCTCCTTGGTATCTTTTTTGTATAAGGGTTGGAACACTCATTTGTGTTCCCTTTATTTATTTTATTGATTGCCGATTAAAAAATGTAAATATATTTCATTTATTATATTATAATAATTTATTTTAATGAATCTTCTTTTATTAGCATCCAATGTAGATTTAAGTTAAAAAGTGAAAGATACACTTTTAAATTCTAATTATTACAAGTTTAAATGAATCTTCACAAATGTTCTCTCTTTCCAAACTCAATAGTGCTACTTTTCTCATTATCTTGTACTCCTAGTGCCTCATCTTCCACTCAACCCTCGTGTTGTTGTTACCACTCCGCCTTCAATTTATCCATCACAAAGTTAGATTCTTCATTCCTCAACTATTTTCACTTCTAAGGTTTCTACTTCAATCAATCGTAGTTCACTCTTAATCTATTATGTGTTCATATTTATTTAATTTCTACTTGAATCTCGTTTGCACACTCTAATTTATAACTCTTTACTATCTTAAATTATCGTTTCTCCTACTTTTTAGGTTTTGAGATCTTAGCCATTATAAGTATGAGGAGTTTACTATTGTGATAATTCTTTTAGATCTAGAGATACTACAAGAAAATCATTGATTAGAAACTAATTTTAGAGACAAAACTAAATATCAAGTTTACCAATATGATTATCTATTTGGCGGGGAATTTAAAAAATAATTTATTTATTTAAAAAACCATAACATTTTATATCCATTAGATAAAGCTAAAATATAAAAGTTACACATTCTACATCGATTACCTTTACAAATAATTATAAACTTACATTTTACATTACATTAGTTATAGGTTAAAAGTCTCCTACTTTTTAAATTAAAAACATCTATTTCAATGTATTAATCGATATAAAATAGTTAAAATAATCGAAATAAAAGTTTTAGTTAATTTACATATATATATATATATATATATATATATACGATTTAACTATAAATTTGTTCTTGTAGTTAATTCTATCGGATTTAGGTACATTCTCTATCTTACGAATGGATGGGGATGGCAGCAACGGACTAGTGGGAGCCAAAAAAATATTTTGTAAGCTTCAGGATGTGCGGTGTCAAGGACAGTGTTAATCAGATATGGGGCAGTGTGTGGATAGCAGTAGTAGGAGAGCTGTGGAGTTATAGGAACAAGAGGATTTTCAGAGGAGGGAGGGTTGATCATATAGAAATCTTCACCTTGGTACAGATGAAGGCTTAGCTATGGGTTTAATCGAATGTACGCGTTGTAAGTTTTTCATATTTAGATTGGTGTCTTGAGTCTTTGATTTGCATGATGTGAGTTTCTTTTCCTAGGAGTTAGTTAGGGTGAATATAAGGTGCTGGCTTGCATGCTTTTTTTTATGTTGTTAGGAGGTTAGAAGACATCAACTGTAGACAGGTATCTTGTATAAAGGTTGAGGTATTCCTGAAATATCTCTCCTTTATTCATTTATTTCTTGTTGATTAAAAAACTCGTTAAAATTTCAATTATTCAAGGTTTTCACAATGAGTAAGATATTTTAATAATTTTTATTTTATATATAACTATTTGAAAATTTTATTATAATAATATAAATATTTGAATAAGTAGAATAATATTTAGATATTGTTATGATGCAATTATTAATTGGTTATAGAGGAGCTATCAAAATATTAGTTTATATCAAAAGAAGAGTTTAAATGAAAAGAGAGAGAAAATAAAAACTCAAAACAATAACTGTTCCATCTAAATTTTCGGCTAGATAGCTTACCTAGAAGGATCTTGCATAAAGCATGGAAACAATGCGGTTGTTAATGTCGCCAAATATCGAAGATATAAATGGTATAATCAAAACTTTAAATTCGTCGCATTAAAAATTTTAAAAACTTATATTATATGAAAGAAAAATTACATTTTGATAATTATACACTGTTTTTGACAACCAATTGAAGACAATTTTTTTATAATAAAAATGTATAACAAATAAGTTTTGAATGAAAAAAAAATACCACACCATCTTGTGGATTCATAGCATATATATATATATATATATATATATATATATATATATATATATATATATATATATATATATACATATATATATATATATATATATATGTATGTATATAAGTTATGTTTCTTGGTTAGATATCACTTAGTTGTGTTTTTTACGAATTATTTGTCTATATACCTTTTATAGATCTTTTGTATGAGTTTTGAAATACTTCTAATACTCTCATTAAATTTTTAAAACTATTTAGAAAAGAAAAAAGAAAAAGAAAATATCAAAACCACACTTGAGAACACATGGTTTATGAATTGTCTTTTATTCAGAAACACAATAAATTGGAATATAAAACATTCATATATGGAAAAACCAGGAGCCAGTGAGTGGGGGCAGTTTCTAAAGCAAAAACTAACCTCAATAATAGACATTCAATAATTTCTAGAAGCATCATCTCATAATTTCATACTTGAAACTCACAACTACAAGTGTTAGGTTTTCAATTTTCCAAACACCATGGCTTCATCAAGTTCCAACCGTTTTAATTAACTTCATCAAACTACTATGTACTCATCACATACTGGAGAGTTAATTTTATATATATATATATACACATTGCCTGTTATATCTGAATGCATGTTATATAATTTGACCTTCTCTAGTTCTTTGTTAAGCTGTGCCAAAAAAATTATCAAATTCATTATCTGTTAACAAAATAGTGTATAAACTTGAACTTTTTTTTGTAATGAGATGAATATAGCCCTGCTGCATACAAGAATGTTTCTGTCGTTAAGGAAGAAATTGAACTGTCAAATTTAGGGTACAAAGAAAAAGTGTTGTCGAAAGTTAGGTTTTTCTGTGGTCCTTCTCAAAAGAAAAAAGAAATCACAATATGCATAGCATAGGACAGCTAGCTATATAGTATAAAATGGTAACTTTCTGTGTGGTCCATTTTTTCTTTGGATGAGTTCATGCTCTCTCGGTCTTCCTGTTGAAGTCTCTTAGGATATGCAGCAATAGTGACAGAACAACCATAAATGCTGATTGAAAGTATAGCGTGATCATATGGTGTGTTTACTTGACAATAATATATTTAAAAACATAACAATCTCACACACGATAAACCAAAGAATAATATAGGAACAGATATTAAAAAAAATGGTTGTTTTTACAATAAAACAACTCATGCAGGCACATTATAAGTTTTTCTGAGTTTGTTGGTGCAACAAGACAAAATACTACATAAAGGGTTGAACAGCAGAAGGTGTCCAATCAATAGGGGTTTGAAGAAGCCACCCAGAGTGACCCAACAACACAATAAATGTTTGTGAGTAAATGTTCGCCTAAAGGAACACAAACGTGAAGCTAATTAAGAATAATGGGATCCAGTGAATTCATGGTAAAAGATTCAGAAGTCTAGACAAAATTACATATATTTTGTTTTGAATCAGTGACTAATGACAATCATAATGCTACAAAGAAAATTAGTTTCTGATAATATCTGTTGGATAATGTTCCTTCCTCTACAACTAATCCATTCCCTCCTCTTCCCTCTCCACTCCTCCACTCCATGTGCCGATGGTATCCCTAAAGGATACTCAAACATTTAAGTAGGATTTTGGTATTTAACATTAGTACTGAAAATGCTTGATTTTTAAAATTTGTGTTTATTTATATAATTATTATGGGTGATTTATTATTAAGTCGGATTAAAAATTTAGATTTTAATTAAAAATATATTATTTAATATTTAATCATTGATTAGTTTCGTTAATCCTTTGAATATAATGGTTTCAGTAAAATCATCGATGTTGAACTAGTGCTGAATCTTTTAATCCATCGGACGGTTCCGGTCATAGATAAAAAAAAACTTCAACCCCCTCTTGTCTTTTTTTCATAGTTTTTGATATATAAGTGAAGGGTCTTTTTCATTGAAGCAAAAAGGGGAAACTCTAGAAATTAATACATCACATGATTTGTGTCAACTAAATGCCACTTGTTGATCTCATGAGGGCCAGAACACTACAGATGGCTGGTTCTTCTCTGTGCTTTCAGATTTTTCACTCGACAAGGGTGGATATGTCTCCAATGCTTCAAGTTAAAATGATGTATACTTAAATTAATGCACTCAGAACTAATGATTTGACCAAAAGCAGGAACGTTCTATATCATAAACTTTATTTAGATATATATATGTACACACAGTGTGAAAGATTTTTTTTTTTTGTTTATCATTAGCGTGTAATACGTTTGTTAGTTTTTATAATAATTTTTAATCATTTAATTTCATTGGTGATGCATTTTTTTGCTATGTATGGAAATTAAATTATTTTTTTTACATGTTTTTTCTTTTTTACTTTGGAGATAAATGAAAGGAAAAGAACATTTTACTCAATAAGAGAGTTAACATAATGAAAATAAATTGAGTTATGAAAAATTATAAGATTTTTTTTTCTTATATAAATTTTTGTATTTTATGATTTCTCGTCATTAAAAAAAACCAATTCTAAAAATAAAAATTAATTTATTATATTAACTAAATTAAAGAAAAAAAATTATTAATATTTAAATTAATTATATTATTAATAAATAATTTCTAAATTGATATCTAATTAACTTTCAAGGTTTTAGATATCAATTATTTATATTCTAAAGTTAAAACATTGATAACTAATTAGATACAAACTTAAAAATTACTTATCAATAATAAAAATTAATTTAAATATCACTAATTTTTTTAGTTTCTAATTTAGTTAATATAATAATTAATTTTTTTTTAAAACTAATTTTTATTTAATAATTTTTTTTTAGTGTGATAGTCACTAAAATTAAACTATATTTATCACATAAAATTATAATTAATTAGATCCACGTGGGTTAGATTCATGACCTAATCCCACTACAAATGTATACTACTTCTACCAGTGATATATACCTCCACTTAATCTATTTCTTCTTTCCAATCTTCTCTAATTTTTTTCATTATGTTTTTTTTTTCCAATATCCAAGTGACCTAACTCACTACAATCCACTTGACCTAGAAATCATAATCTATGTAATAAAGTTAAAATATCTCTAAAATATTCCAAATTTATTTATTTATTAAATTCATTAACCTAAATGTTTTAGTGTACAAAAATGAATATTATTTACAGTTATTCATTTATTTTGAATGGGTAATTTATGTCTGAATTGTACCAATCGTAGACATTTCTCATACTTTAGGTAAGATTTATAGAACCTAATCATTGTTCAACTAATTAAGTTACATCTCTTGATATTGTTTTGAATACGAAATAATTTGCTCTAATTGCCTAAAATGTATTGTTGCCCCACTTATGTTCGTATATTATAGAGGTGACGTGATGAGTGAAGTTAATTATGTTAAGATGAGTTTATTTAATAAATGTGAAGCTTGAACATCAAGCTTTTAAGTTTAAATTATACATTAATTCTTAGTACAAAATAATACAAAACATGTTTACGTTTTAGATTTAAATGCAATAGGATTTTAAACAATTTTTCTTTACTATTTTAGTATAAAAAAATAATTAAATTGTAACTAATTTTAGATATCAAAATAATTAGTTATTGTTGGACTAAATTAGAGACTAAAAAAATTATTGGTATCTAAAATAATTTCTATTATTAATAAAAATTTATAAAGCAGTTTTTAAATTGGTATTTAACCATTAACTACCAAGGTTTTAACTACTAATATTTTAAATTCTAAATTAGTCTCTCAAAAATTGATTAAGACCAATTTAGAATCTAAAATATGAGTTGCTAAAATTCTGTTAGCTAATTTAGATATCAATTTAGAAACCATTTTATAAATTTTTATTAATAATAAAAATCATTCTAGATACAAATAATTTTTTACTCTCTAAAATAGTATCTAATTTAGTTAATATAATGACTAATTATTTTTAGTCTCTAATTTTAGTTGTTATTTAATGAATTTCTTGTAGTATTTAGTGGATTTTGGATACCAATGGTTTCATTTTTTTTTCCTAATATGAATAAAAAATCTCAATTATTTGTTTGAACTCATATTTCAAAACTCAAAATTTACCCTTATCAAACCCATCCACTCCTCCTTTTCTTCTTATTTTGTTGAGTTAATAATTTTAGAAGAAAATGTAAAAATAGAATTGGAAACAAATAAGCCTAAAGACAACTTAACATTCCTTATTTTGTCGAGTTAATAGTTTTAGAAAAAATATAAAAACAGAATTGGAAATAAATAAGCCTAGATAACTTAACACTAAAAAAAATATTAAATATAAATTAATTTTAGATATTAAAATAATTAGTTATTATATTAATTAAATATCATCTTCTAAAGTAAAATAAAAATATTAGTATATAAGATAGTTTCTATTATTAATAAAAAAAATTATAAAATAGTCTATAAATTGATATTTAACAATTAGTTATCAAAATTTTAATTATTAATTATTTTATATCTTAAATTAGTCTTTATTAATCTTTTAGACACTAATTTAGAATATAAAATATTAGTAACTAAAACTCTATAGTTAATTTAGATGTCAATATAAAAAATATTTTATAATTTTTTATTAATAATAAAAATCACTTTAAATATAAAGTAATATATAATTTAGTCAATACAATGACTATTTTTTTTTATCTTTAGATTTTATAGTTATTTAATTATTTTCTTGTAGTGTAGTTTTTTTAAAATCAACCTTGTAGTGTAGCCATAATAATATTAGAAAGATTAAAGGAAATGTGTGTTTATTTTTTATATAACAATTTAATTTAATTTTTTATAACTTTTTATTTGTTTTCATTTGTATAAATTTCGATAAATATTTAACATAGATGAATTTTGATTTTAGTCTTTATAAAATATTTCACTTTAATTTTCATTAACTCGAAAATTTAAGTCCCTAATATTTATTTTATTGATCATAATTTTTTTAGGAAACCACATATAACCATTATATTGCAATACTGGTATGCATAAGTTCGAATGATCATTTAACTTTTTATCCTTAACAATAAAAAAGTGATAATTTTCAAATTTAGAGAAATAGAAAAGAAATAGATTTTTTATAAGAATCAAAACCAAATTTGATTTCTTTTAAAGAGTACAATAATAGCTAAGTATTAAATATTGATGATTGGGTTGTTACAAATTAGAGAAGAGGAAAGAGATTATTTAAATGCATGTGCATGAAATTAAAAGTTCTTTAGCAAGTTGAAGTGTAAGGTATCTATTAAGCAAAAATCCATACCTAAAGTCATTTACATCAATACACATCTTCATAACTCCAGAAAATGAAAGGGGACGTGATATTTCAAACACATGCTTAGCTATTCAATACAAGGATGAAAATGACATTAAAATTATTTATCTTATTGATATTTTTCATCTCATTTTTTCTTTAATGATCTTCCAAAATAAATACCTTTTAAATTAACAGTATTTAGAACATTTATCTTACCAACATAATCTTTGTGCTTCAACATTAGTGTTTTGTTGATATAAATTATTTTCTTTGTGAATGTCACTCATAGCTTTTTAAAGACTTTATTTGTGATTCGAAAATACTTTTATTGTCTTGACTTTGACTTGAGCCAATTACATCCAATGAATCATGTATTAGTCATTGTTTTAGTCATCTTTTAATCACTAAGCTTAACGAAAAATTGTTTTCTTGAGTTACATAAGAAAATGAGGTTTATCAAATGAATTTAACTTCTTTTCTGTGAAGGGATTAGGGTTTTGGATAAATTTGATGATTGATGTTAATGTTGAATATCAAAGTATTTGATTACCACATTGCAAAAAAATTGCAAAAAAGATGTGTTCAATTAATTCTAATCCTTACCATTTTACTTATTTTGCGCTAACTTAACATGTTAGTTTACTTGTTTTTTTTTTTTCATATTTTGACACATTAGTTATTCTTGAAAATCAGGTTTATGGTTACTTATATTTTTCGTGAAGGAAATATGTATGCTGATAAATTAGCTAATTTAAGATTTATTCATAGAGAATCATTTCATTGGTATAATAGGTTTCCATCTAGTCTGTTCTTAGAATTGTTTATAAATAGGTATCGTCTACCCATGTATCATTTTTGTTAACATTTGAATTTTGGTCTAGTCCCCCATATTTTTGTTTTTTTTTTTTTACTAATATTTTTTTCATGTGATAGCATATGATTGTTGTTACTTGAGGTATCAATCTAGCTAAGATGTCAAGTTGTATAATAATATCTAACATGAAAACTTTTATATAAAAAAAATTACATAATCATCTTTATATCAAAAAAATTCATAGTCCATCTAGTATATATAGTAAGAAATTGTAGACTTTATTAATATTACACAAGTCTTTTAGAAAAATAATATTTAAACTTTTCATTTTGTTTGATACGCTTGCCGTGAAGGTAAGCTTAGAAAAGATTTATAATTAAAATAGTTTTAAATGTTTCACTGTATAAAGTATTTCTATTTATAAGTAAATTATCAAATGCTAGTGATATCTACACCTAATGTTTCTGGGTGTTCTATGAAAGAAAAATAAATGAGGAGTGTAAAAAATAAATAAACCATGAAAATAATATAATTAAATAATCGTTATTCAATTTCATATATTTTATGTGTTATATATATATATATATATATATATATATATATATATATATATATATTAAGAATTTTATCTTTATAGGTGAATTCTGTGGTAAAATTATTTATTAAAAAGTGAATTTAAAGTAGTTTTCATTTATATCGATATAAATTAACCATTCTTTATACCTACAAATAAGTTTTGATTATGGTAGCGTTTCTGAAAGAGAAAAAAAAAAAGAAAAAGAGATAGTGTTTCTTAAAAAAAATTTAATTTGTACCTCGTGAAGCGATTTCAAAGGTCTGGTCTTTCTTAACTTTTAAAACAACAGTAACAATTTAATATCTGACGGCAATATTTTTTAGGAAAAAAATTCTTGAGACCACACTATTAAAAAAAAAAAACCATGTTAAATAACTTTTTTATTTAATTTACATAACTAATATAACGTCATTTTTTTTCAAATACACGAGTTTTACAATATAACACTATTATGCACAAAATAATAATAAAACTAGGATCCCTTCTTCTATTTATAACAGTTAACCAACATGTAATAATTTATACCTTCATATAGGATCACAATACAAACTATAGAATAAGGCAGTTAATTCACAATTATATAAATATAAATAATATTACATAATTATGAAAAATAACTTTATTTTATTAGTCTCATTTATTTACAACCAATTGTCATATTTTATTTTTAAAGTCTATTTTTATTGTTATGATAGAATAATTTATTATTGTTTCCAATAAAGAACAAAAGCATTTACAAATTCGGTATAATATATATATATATATATATATATATATATATATATATATATATATATATATATTAAGAAATTGACTTTTTAAGTCTAACTCTATCTTGTAAAATTGGTTTATAAAATAAAGTTTACACTCATCTATATATTATGAAATGTCTTTTATTTTTAGTCGAGGTAATATCTCCAACAATACATAACAAGAATAAATCCATCATATAATAATCTTTTGTTAAGACATACATGATCTTATATACAAATAAATGATTTGTCATAAATTGTATGATCCTATGTAGTTATCAAGACAATCTATAACTTTGATAACAACAAATAATACTAAGTTTTGATGATCTAATCACATCTTCCTTAAATTTGAATTAATAAAACAAGTGTTTGTATAAAGAGTATGATGAACTCTCAAGATATCATAAGACTATCCAAAAAAGTCCAAAGTGACTAAGCACATAGTGACTAAATGATATGCAAAACATTTATAAAACATACAAAGTGTATATAAAGTGACTAGATGATATGCAAAGCATCTACAAAGACATACAAAATCAAATGACATCAACATGATAACAGTAAACACTAAGACCACAATATAACACAATGAGAGCTATGAAATTAACTATGTGATTACGAGTTTCAGACTTATTAATCATAAGAAACAACTAAGTATATCGAGTATGATCATCCACAATGATAAGAAAAATTTGTGACCATACATAAAAGTAATAGGACAAGGATCTCACATATCAATGTACAACAAACCAAAAAGTTTTAAGACATGTGAATTACTCGAGGTAAAAGTAAGTTTTCTCTATTTGGCTTAATGATAGGTATCACAAATGTAGTTTTTATTAGAAAAAATGTAAGGATAATATGTTTTCAAAGTGTTCAATCTCTTGGTACAAAGGTGACCTGTTCGGAAATGTCAAAGATCAATATTTTCAAGGTTATAACTTGGTTTAACAACAACAAAATGAATAATAGAGTGATATGTAGCAAGTCTATCAAGAATTTACAGTCCAACAAGCATGTTAATTAAACCAATCTTCTCATTCGTTTTTGTTTCCTCTGTAAGGCAATAAGTTGAAGAAAAAATCAGTTCAAAATAAAGATAAACATGAGTTTAGATGCAAAAATAAGATTGAAAGAAGATATGGTATGTAAAAAACATTAGTGAGATAAAGTTTATCATTTATCATTGAAACAAACCCAGATGAATCGTTATTTCATGCAAGACGACATTATAGTAGATTTTGTACTAATTTGACATAAACAGAAAAATGCAATAAGAGTTTTCCTCTAAAAAGACTACGCTGTAGAAAGTAGTTTTTATTTAGTACAATATGATATGACAACAAAAGGAAGACAAAAATATCAAACAATAGTGCAAGAAAATTGACCCTTCTATTCTTTTACATACAACTTTAAGTGACAATAGTTAAAGATAATTACACAATGTATAAACGAAAGCGGTTCTCTTGCGGTATGAATGGGGACCGCTGCCAACAAGATATTTTTATTTCTGGGTCTTGCTCACCTGAAAATAAGAAGACGATATTAAACATAATTCATAAGGATCCTATACATTTACTTTGAATATATTTTATTTTATTCCTTTCAAAATTATTGGTCAAGATTTGTTAATTGTAGGTTGAATGCTGCCCTTGTAAATGCAGCAGTATGCAAGGCTGTGGTGTTGGATGGATGTCATTGACAACTCAGAATGAGACTCCATTAGGATCTTCACAATATCTGCAATAGAAAAATTGTTATTCCAAGCACGAAAATAATAATAAAAACTAAGAAAAGATCAATATGACACCAACATTCACAGACAGAAGAGAGATTCAAATTCCTTTTAGATAACGGATACAAAGAGTCTTAATCAAAATGATTCAATGAAATCCCGTTATTTTACCCCAAAGGCCTAAATTGCAGTCCAACAAACTGATTCACATTCCAAAAAGCAGTAAAAATAAAAAAGCGATTCTTCAGATTTTGAATACATCAAGACGTACTGGGTCTTATTAGTTACATCTAAGAATTATTAATTGGTTTGGCTTAAATAGTCCCAGACTGTAGAACAAAAGGGTATCCAAAACCTACACTTATTGAGCATGGATTACAGGGCGGGTTACAATCCAGGGTTACCCGTTTACAAAAAATTCAAGGAATCTCAAAAGAAACACAATTGAAATTCCCTCTAAAGATCACACACCACCACAAAAGAACAAGTATAGAAAGTCATATTGAAGGCATAACTAAATCGCTTTGTTTGGCAGCAGTGTGGAGTGCATTAAAACCATTCCTTGCCTTAATTCCAAAACCAGCAAGACCCCATTATATTGAATCATCTCCCTTACCATATCAACATAACCATATTCAGCAGCAACATAAGCATCTTTTCTCCAGCATGGTTCTGATTTGTGAACAACGCACGCAGTTCACCCCATTCAGTGCCACTAACCGTGTCTTTCAGAACGCTCAATGGAGCCAATTACCTCCCGGTACATAGAATGTGTAATCTTTGCTGTACTGACTTCCACCTTAATAACTGTTCAACTCTCTTATCTTCGCACACGTCTCAAACTAATTCTAAAAGGCATATCCGGATGTTCCTACACCTTCTGTAACAGATTTAAGACCCCAATCTTACTTTCATTTTGCCACAATCAGTTCTAACTATTAGTAAAGAGAGAATCCGGTGTCTCAGTTTGGCTCACCGAACTTTGATGCAATTGGAGTGGTCGCCCAAATATGGACATTTTCTGCGTCAAGCTCTCAAGGGCCTCATGTCTATTCGCTAGTTCCATGAGAACCTTAATTCTTCTAAACGACACATTACTCGGCTTCTGCCCCTTCTCAATCATCTCCAAGAAGCACTTTTCGGCTTCTCCCAACTTCCCCATATCACAAAGCAAGTCAAACAGCACGTCAGAAACCAAGGTATACGACCCAAAACCCTTTTCCACCATGTTCTCCCATAACTGCAGCGCCATCTCCACCTTTTCATGCTTCCTAAACAACCTTATCAAGAACATACAAGACTGCGTATTCGGAAGGCACCCCTCAACCATCATCCTCTTGTACATGATCCAAGAGCTATTCAAATCATTGGACCAGTAAAATACCCGAAAGAACAAATTGTATGTAGTTGCATTCGGACACAAACCCTTGCTCACCATCTCCTCCACCAAACCAAAAGCATCACCAAGCCTCTTTGCAATGCAGAAATTCCTGATGGCAGCATTGTAGGCTGCAGCATCAGGGTAACACCCATACTCCTTCATCTCCTTCAAAACACCCCTAGCTTTATCAGGCTGCCCGATCAACCCCAACCCACCAATGATACATGTATACGTGATCACATCCGGCGACAAATCCCGGTCACGCATTTCATCAAGCACCTTATAAGCCTTCTCAATTTCCCTCCCCTTGCAGTAAACATCCACCAAACTATTGTATGTAACAACATCAGGTGTCACTCCCATTTCCTTCATCTCCTTAAAGAACCCATCAGCATCCTCAGGGGTCTTCCACCCAGAAAGAAGAATGTTAAAAGTCTGTAAATTTGGGCGAAACCGATGCTTCAAACTATGGTAAACGTTTCTAGCATCCGTCATGCTCTTCTCCTGACACAGCGTTCTCAACAGAGCATTGAAACAATTAGTATCAAACTCAGCCACCAGCTTCTTGAACTTTCTAAACGAGTCCACCGTTTGTCGAACGGAACACACTTTGGCAATTCTGCCCAACACGACCATAACGGTGCGAGACGTTATGGCCGTTTGGTCTTTTCGATGGCATTCGATTAAGAGGTCCCAAACGTGACCAAACATGCGGCTTCTACCGAGAATATAGAGCATGGTATCGAGGGAAAACGCAGTGTGGTAAAACCCTTTCCTTCTTCCGGTGTAACGGAAAAACTCAAGAGTTTGAGAGGGGTTCCCGTGGCTGAAGCGAACCCTCTTGAGAACTTGATCGATCAATTCATTGGAGAGGAAAACACCGCTTGCTTTGAGGGATTGTTTCAGCTGCTCCGGCGTGGAGGTGCTGCTCAGTATGCCGAACACTCTCTGTACGTCATCGTTTTCATTGGAGCTTGAGAAGCAGTGCCGGATTACGGTTGAAGGAAGAGCACAATTCAACGGCGATTTAGCTGAGAAACGCCTCACCAACATTTTTAAATTTGTGAAGGGAAATGGTTTTTCTGGAAAACAAGAACTGAAACACTAGGTTCGGGTCGCTTCATGTAATAAGTTTAAGGCTTTGCGATTGGGCTTTACTCTTACACGGATTTCAACCCAATAGTAGCCCAAATTAAAACCCAATATTACCTCTCAGTAGGCCCTTTAGCTCTGGACCAAGCCCTCCGGCGAGGTATCGTCGACGTTGCGATGGAGAAAGATGCAACCACCGCGGACCCTTCTTCCTTCTCGTTGCTTGTGTCCACTCCTTCAGGCCTTTCACCTTCACAGGCTAGTTCCGCTCTCAACCCTCACCATTCCCCTCAAACGCCTCTCACTAAACAACATTTTCTGTTTTTGAAGGTTTCTGTGGCATTCAGCGACGCCTACGACCGCATCCCCCGTTCTGAAGTCAGCTTGGAGGACACGATTTCCGAGGTGGATCGCATTCTTTTATGTTCGTTTTCTTCTGCTATCGTTTCCTCTTGCGCTTATCTTCTATTTCCGTTGCGCAGATATGGGAACAGAGGAGTTTGAAGAATAATTCACTGTTCAATGGAAAGAAGTTCAGGGTAATGAGATACTCTTACCTTCTCTCAAATTAGTTCACCAAAATTGAAGCCATAACACTTGGCATTGGTAATTAATAACCGTACATGCAAGTGATACTAAGAATATTTAAGTTGGATTCCGCTTGCTAAAGTTCTGAAGATATAAACTAAGAATTTTTATTTTTTTTTTGTTAATGTGTGTTTGCCTGGTTGATGCCTTGTGTTCTGAGTATTTGGTATCTTAATACTATTATGGTATGAATCAGATGAACAATACGTGCTTTAATGTTTAAAATCGATAATGCTATATGAAGGCCCTTGGGGTTATGGCATGTTTATTAATCCATGTTTATATTCCACGATAATGCATTGACTTCAATCTCTTTCACTTTAGTCCTTTGTTGTTTTCGTATAATGTTATGTATCTGAGAGGTGATCTTGTAGCTAGAGTGAAGTTTGAGGCCCCGTCGACTGACTTTGTCAAAGACTATCCCTTACAGAGCGTGTCTATCTTTTTTCTGTTGCAATTATTCCAGTATGGAGGCTGTGTTCTGGACGCAGGAGATGGATCCGACCGAGAACCACGTTTATGCCTCCACCTAGGTTTGACGGATTATAGGTGTGATCTCAGCGCTCCTCTTTTAAATGTATGTTTTCTGTTTAGCGTGGGTAGTGATACAGTGATACTGATAGGATGATAATTATTCTATAATCTTGAATTAAAAATTAATTAGTTTCAGTTTTAATTTGGATACTTTAATGATCCTTATCTGTATGTTTCTCATTGTTCATATTCATGACTTCTAATATGCCTTTATCCCTTTATCGTTGGTAGGTTGAGAATAGTTTATCATATTTAGTAAATTAGTCAGCAACTTGTGTATTTTCCAAATTAAATTTCTATGTAGTGGTGGTCTTGGCTGAGAAAACATATTGATGTATTAAACAATTTCATTGTGTATATTGTATCCGTTGACATGTTATATGCTTGCACAGTCAGTTATCTTTAGTGTTTGTCTGAAACCATTGGAGGATATCTCTGCACTGCATCCTTTAAGCACAGTTGAATCTTATTGCTGTTCTCTCCTGTATTTTTGCCTATCAGTTCTAGTTCCCTCTATTAATTATTGGTTAAACTTGCTTCCAGGACTTTTGTGGGGACAAATTTAAGTCCTTTGTGGGAAAGGTTCCTGGTTCAATCAGAAGGTAAAATCATTACAATTTTCCACCTTGTTAACTCCCGTACTATTATTTTTTCTTACCCTATGAGCTTACACTGTTAGCACCTGAACTTAGGGCAATGTGTATGTGACACATGTCTTTCAAAATGAAGCTGCTTTGATGTCCCATAAAATTATCAGGATGGGAGCAAGGGGAAGGGGATCAAAGCTGAGTTAATGAAAATCTAAGGCAGCAGTTGGGCATCTCTCTTCTGTTTTTCAGTGTGGATACAGTGGAGTTTCCCTATATGTCTGAAAATATGATTACCATCACTCTTCTCTGTATTCCCAAGTAGGGGACATATAACTAGATCCTTTAGTCATTACTCTTTGGGAACTTAGAGCGTGTCATCACCATTAAGAGTGGGCAAAAAATTCAAGTTGCTAAATCCAATTCATAATTATCCAAATCAATATTACTTTTAATCCATTTAAATGGATTTATCTCAAATTCAAATCCATGTTTTTGGATTTTAAGTCTAATCCATTTAATTGGATATGGATTAAATATAGATTGGATATATTTTTGGATTATCCAAAATAGATTTTGGGCTAGATTTTGACTTGGCCCGGACCCAGGTTGAGCCAAGTCCATCCGGACCCAGGTTGAGACGAGTCCATCCGGGCCAATATCGAGCTAAGTCCACCTGGGCCCATGTTGAGTCGAGTTGGCCCGGACTCAAGTCGGTCTGGGTCCATGTCGAACCGAGTCGGTCCAAGCCAAAGTCAAGCTGAGTCAACTCAGGCCCAAGTCAAGCTGAGTGAGTCAAAGTCCAAGTCGAGTCGGCCTGGGCCCATGTCAAGCCAAGGCAGCTCGAGACGACCTCGAGCCGAGTCAACCCGGGCTGATGTCGAGTCGAGTCGGCCCGAGCCCATGTCAAGTCGAGTAGGTTGTGGCATGTCGAGTCGAATCGAGCCAGTCTGGGCTCATGTCGAGCTGAGTCATCCCGAGCCATGTTTGAGTCGGCACCCGGGCCATGTAGAGCCAAGTCGACCTAGGTCCAGGTCCGACGAGTCAGTTTAGGCCTTGGTCAAGTCGACTTGGACCGATCTCGAGCTGAGTCGGCTAGTTTCCATATCGAGCTAAGTGGGTCCGGATCCATGTCAAGCTAAGTCGGTCGGGGCCCAGATCGAGATGGATTTAATTTAATTGACAAAGTGAATTTAATTTAATTGAGAAAGTGGATTTAATCTATTTTAAATGGATTTAGTTAAAATGGATATAGATTTTAAATCCTATCCATTTTATTGGATCTAGATTGGATTTTGAAAAATCCAATCCATGACCACCCCTATAGCTATCCCCACAACATTGGACTCCTGTAGGAAGCACAATCTTTATCCAAATCATAACTGTTTTAGGTCCTTCCTTCCTCCTTTGTGCCTTGTTTGCATTTGTTGTGTTCCATTTTTAAATGGAAAAAATTGAAAAGGGTAGAGGATGTATTATTTTTTTCTACCTCGATTGTCATGTCATTTCATAGATTTTGCGAACCATGAGAATAAGAAAGAAGGGGAAATATCACGTATTACTTGTTTCATGAGTTCATTGTGTTCATTAAGAAATAACTTGCTAGTCACAGACGGAAGATAGAGAAGTTCATTTTTGATTAGTTGTAGGAAGAGAATGTACTTATGTCAGAGGTCAGATACTTTGTATATTTGTATTCTATCCATGGCTTTTCAGGGTCAAAGTCACAAAGTATACACAGCTTTTATCAAACACTGTTCAAACATGTTAATTCCATCCTAGGTTTAGATGCATTGATTGTTTGATTTTATCTCTTTGATTAAATATTATTAAACAATAATGGATGGAATTATATAGACCAAAATTGCAAAGCTTTTATGTTTCTTCTGGTTCTGCCTACTCCTCTTCCATCATTTCTTTGCTTTTGAATTGGTTTTGCTTTATTTGTCATAATCTTTTACCAGATGATTCCGTTCTTTGTCAGCACACCTCCAGCCCACTAGGAAATGGTGCAGTGGTGGAAACAAAAGACAACAAAATACTTGTATTACAACGAAGTAATAATGTTGGTGAATTTCCTCGACATTTTGTTTTCCCTGGAGGCCATCCTGAGGTATTAAATGGTGAAACCTTTTTGTTGCAACAATCTAGTGTTGCAATAGTACATTTTTTTTCTACAATAAATCTGGAACGCACAGTTAGTTCTAAAATAAGTCTTTAATTTGTCTTCTATTCAATGATTAATTTATTACTGAATAAAAGCACGTAATTTTTTCCTGTTGATATGTGTAGACTTGGCTATACATTTATTTTTCTTTATTAATGATTGACAGCCTCAAGAAATTGGTATAACATCTCATCAATATGTCAAGGAGTTAGCAGAATCTATTAACATAAAGGTTTCGCAGGAGATGTTTGACAGCATAGTTCGTGAAGTAGTTGAAGAAATTGGAGTGCCAGCTTCATCCCTTGTAAGTTTAATAATTCCTACTTTAAGCTGACTAAGAGAACACAATATACATGGCTTTTACCTTTATAAGTGACTGAACTTGAGAGACACCTAATAGGCTAGCTTTAGTAGACTTGATTTATATGTTTTGGTTTTTTGTAATACACCTTTTCTGTGTGCATTGACTGCAGATAAAATTTCAATATGCTTTGCTAATCTTAATCTCGTGCTTCCTTTTCCTTTTAAAATGGGATTGAATAGGCACAAAGATTCAGTATCTAATTTTGAGCGTTTGTCATGTAGGGCATCCCTACTTTCATTGGTATATCTCGCAGGAATTTGAATGTGAGACCGGCTTCATTTTTCTTTATCAAATGTAGTCTCGATTCAAAGGAAGTTCAGCAGTTTTATTCTAGCGCACAAGATGGCTATGAATCGACTCAGCTATATGCTGTTCCAATGGTGAATCTAAAACCTGTTCTTATTTTGTTGGAATGAAATCCATTCTTAATAATAATTGTGATTATTTGCACTTTATTTTTTGGATGTTTCCATTTAAGGACATTGCATTATTTGTTAGTGGCATTAGTAAGAGACATGAGCATGGTCATTTTTTTTTTTCTTATGCGACAGAAGGCCCATCAAAATGATTGTGGGTTCAGACTTCAGAGGAAGCCCCCTGATAGGTTGCAGCTGTAGCATGATGAAATGATGATAATAACATATCTCTACTTATTTAGAACTAAATGCTTAGTGATATTTCTTCCTCTGGGTTATAATGGAATCTGTTGGAACATAAATACCTGCTATTTTATTCAGAGTAGCTAGTCTACTGTTTCTAAATTTAATGCCTATATTGACATCGACCAACCTTTTAGTCTTTGAAAGCATGACTGATTTTTTTATCTTTCAGGATGAAGTAGAAAACATGACTTCTAGGATGCCTGGCTGTCATCGAGGTGGATTTGCTCTCTATAAACTGATGGTTGACACCAGAAAGATTACTTGATGGAAGTTTGTAGCGCTCACAGTTGTCAAGCATGGTGTTGCGCAGTTGTACTACATGTCTTCAAGGACTTTACACTAGTGATGTAGTTTGATGCTGACATTGCCTTTCCACTTCTCCACCCAATGAAAGAAATATGATTTAACCAAGTTCAAATCTTCCAACGGAATGATACACGGATGATATACGTATAACTACTACTACTCCTATTCAATTCATACCCAAATAAAATAAACTGGCAAATCTGATGCTATTTATATTTCGTAGCATATCAAGCATAATGAATAGCATTACTTCACTACCAATTTGTAATATATTTTTTATGAGTGACCTCTTCCCAATGCCACCCTCAACGAAAAGTCTCAATCTGCTTATTGATCTCCGTTGAACATGGTTACTTGTTCATGTGTAATTTTCTAATTGGACGTATATGTGATACTTCATGATGATTCTTTTTATCTGATACTTGCTTTTATTGAGAAAATGCTGCAATTTAATTGTTGAATAATTTAATATATCTGTAAACTCGAGCTCTTTTTAAGATTGAGATTTTTTTACTTCATCAAATGTTTGCTTTTCTTAAAACCTGTTTCTTTTACTCTTGTGGGGTTTACATAGTGAAGTGTCAACTCTGATTCTTCATGCCTATCCATCAGATGGCACCATGACCTTAGCTGATAGTTAAAAATTGTTGTAGAGCTGACGATTTATCTGTTGCTTCAAAGTATTGCATATTTATGGTTAGGTCAAATTGTTCCAATTCGCACATACAATACAAGAAGCTTTTCAACTGGCTTAAGGTTTCACTAGCTGTGGTAGGTACTAGTATAGGGAGGCGGTGATCTCTCAGCCAAAAGTTTCCTTTGTATACTTAATTTAATTATTGTGGTAGATTTTCATAAAGTTTAAATTTGTCCAGCTTGAATGTGTATGCAATCTCACCTAATACTTTGTAATTATGCCTACCAATTTAGTAAATTTTCTTCGTGACATGGCACGAGCACAGTTTCTGACTCATGCAGCCAGAAGTTGTTATGCTGTCTGTATTAATGGTGCGTGCATGATGGTGATAGGAACAGATTCTAAGCATTATCTTCACTTTAAAACTCAGATAAAACCTAATGATCATCTTATATATCACGAAGAGTTCTATAATCGAACGAATACAGATGCTATACTTTGAAAAATACCCTATGGATTATTCTTGGGCATATTGGCAGAGTAGAATAAAGTGGTATGTCAGGTCATGCTCAATATTTGTTTGAGTCAATGGTCAACGGCCCCAAATATAAAATTCGGTCAACTTTCATTTCAGGTCAAACCAAAACTTTAATGTGATCTTTAGACAATACTACACGAAGAAAATACCAAAGCCCACCATGCCAATAAAGTCTTAAATTTTTACCTCATCAAGAATTGATGATGATGGTTATAGTAACAGGGTCCTACTGCCATTTAATATTGAAGAAAGGAGAGAAACTGAACTCTTCACAC
Organism: Phaseolus lunatus; assembly: GCA_013389735.1. Taxonomy (NCBI): domain Eukaryota; kingdom Viridiplantae; phylum Streptophyta; class Magnoliopsida; order Fabales; family Fabaceae; genus Phaseolus; species Phaseolus lunatus. Next base: position 5,891,558 of record CM023867.1, read on the forward strand.
ACCCATCATACAGAAACCTATTATAAAAATACCTACTTCGTTGAAGAAATTTACTACAATTCTAACAACCTTATTCAACACAGTTTTGAACACTGAATTAATAACAACTAAATTACAATCGTATTTAATAATTTTGCGGTTCTGATTCACATCAAAGAGAAGCATTAAATTAATACAAACACCTTTCTCGGTTTTATTTTCTAACTATATTTTGACGCAATTTCATGATAAAACGCACGTACTTTGAAACTAAACCAACCTCATGGTTAACCCCCTTGGTGGCACGGTGGAATATTTCCAACGACCGTGGACTTGCAATTATAAAGTTCTTCATTCACGCGCCACTTTCACTTACCACGATTTTGTAATAAAGTAAATTTTTAATATATAATTGAGTGAAAATCTTGTTAATAATTTTATCTTCACTTATTAAACGAAATTTTTGAAAGAAAGAAAGACAAATAAATTAAAAAAATAATAGCTCCGGAAAAAAATAACTTCTAAAACTACAAATTCATAATTTTACTTTTATTTTTATGATTCAAAACCTAAAACTTTTCTCTTTCTCGTTTTCCACCAACCCTTCTAAACAGAATATGCTTGTTTTGTCTTGGTGTTGTTGTGTTCCCTCCTGGTCTATTAGTGTTTTATGCATTCATTTCATTCTTACTTAGATTCCACTCCACCAAGAACATTAACACTAACATCGTCATAAAACAGATCCTTGGTTTTCTTTGGATTTTCCTGGGATGCTTTGTTGTGACACTGTGGATGCGAGGTTTCATCTTCTCTCATTTGTTTTTGGTTGTTGTTTTATTTAACTTTTAATTAAATGTATTGTTAGTCTTTAAAAATGTCAACTCTTTTAGTTTTATGAAATTTTATAATCCTTTGTATTTAACAAAACTAACGTAGTTTTGTTTCATGCTAAAGATTGGACCGTGATTCACGTTTTTACGTACTCCGTGTGTGAAACTGAACGCTGTTGGCATAATATAAATGTACTTCCTGTGGAAATTTGCATTTCAAATGTCAACCTTAATAATTTTTATTTTGAAGTTTTCTTAAAATAGGACATCGATGACCAATAAGAGCAAAAGTGCCTAACTTCTTCACTGAAAATGACACACTATTTTATTCATATAATTAATTATGTAATAAGAAAAAATATTTGTAAAAATAGTTTTTCAGAATATTTAGAAACATTTAATCATATAATATACTTTTTTTTCTTCAGTACAGTATTTTTTTATACTTTTATAGTACTTTTTTTCAAAATTTATTATTTTACTTGATAAATTTTATTGAAAAATAAAAATAATCTTATAAAATTACTTAAAAGGAAAAAAAAAATATATTATGGGAAGACCAAAACTAATCTCAATTTTAAGTATTAGTTTATCAATACAAACTACCTACAATCACGCGCACAATAATACAATACTTCAAAAATATGATTAATACTACGGTATCTTATTGGTGTTGTGTACGACCTTTTTTTTAAAATTTGATAGATTATTTTTATTTTCAATAGATATTTTAATTAAATTTTTTATTTGAAATCTTTAAATCCAAAACTTTGGTTGAGAAAATAAATGTATCACTACTCAAATTAACAACGTATTGTTGACAAACATTTATATTTCATAATAAGAAGATTTGAGTTTTTTTTCATTTTAATTTTTTATTAATATAAGTAAAATATATAAAAAAATGTGATATATATATATATATATATCGAAATCAAAAAGTTAGACTGATTAATAAATTAAAATCCACATTAAATAGTTCTAAAGTGTTTTTTAAAATTCCACGACTTTATCCTTAAAAAATTATCAAAAATTTAAATATATATATATAAACTTTTACGTCACCTTTTAAACAATGTAGAATTTTATTGGACATATAAAAATATTTAATTTTATTTAAGCACAAAATTTTAAAATAATTTTGAATCGTGTATTATATATATATATATATATATATATATATATATATATATATAAAATAAATAGTACTATAATTATTGTGATCCACATATATGAAGATAATGCAGCAATCCATGTGCAATAGACATATGGGGCTGATAAAAACAACATAATTTGGATTTTCCTTGCGCATCAAATAGTAATGCTTTCTTTAAAAGTAAAGTGCTTGACATGACTTTAGGTTTATTCGTCTCATAAAGTTTATAAGTAATTAAATAAATTGAAACTCTTTCTTTATTAATCACTGCATGATGTGTACAATACTAGTAACAAAAGGGGGTTTCTACAGATTTTTTAGGGGATTTTGTCCTTCCTCTTATATGAGAATCACCCTTCAAACATAACAATTATAAAAGATATTTTTCTATCATGATAATTATTTAGAAAAGTCCACATCAATAATCCTCCACCATATTACAACTAAAACTAGAAATATCTTTTTATTAAAATAGAACAATTTTAAAATTATATATTTATGGTTATGAAAATAATATTTTTGTATTTTATTTAGAATCCTTACCTATATTACTTTTATCTATACACATTTTACATGTAAAATAAGTAGATTGAAAAGGCAGGGGTAGGTGATTTCCAACAAGTGTGAATAAAATAAATTATGTTGTTTGATTATATTGAGAAACACAAGATAAGACACATGTGAGTTGATAATAAGGGTTGAAAGATAGATTATTGAAGGAATTAATTTTTGGGGGACACAATAATTATGGGGGATTTTGTGTATACATGTGATGCCTCCTTATCTTGTGTGCAAATCCTGGGAATAGATGTTATTTGCAAAAATTAAGGCAATATTCTCTGAGACGGAATCCTTTTTCTTTTTTTGTCTGTTGGGCAGGCAAGGATATATAGTTAGAATCTCACATCACTTCCACTGCATTTTTTCAGTCTTTGCCGGTTCAAATAATCTGTTATGTGCTTTTATTTATATATGATTACATGTAAACAAGCTAATACATAAACCGTCAATGGCAGAAAAACAAAAAAAACCAACCACCAATATAAACCTAATACTTTTTTTTAAGGTTGGGGCATGGATGTTGACAGAATAATATGAATATCAATTATGTTAAAATATGAAATCTTTATTGCATATTGTTATATATTTTTTTTATAATTTTAAAAGGAAGAATCTCTATTATGTATTGTAATAGAGCAATAGATGATGAAAAGGTTTGTTAATGTTATAGTAAAGAGAATAAAATAAATGAAAAATATTTGTTATTACATGTTTTTAATCATGAATCAATAAGTTGTTATTAATGTTAAATAAGTTGCAAGTTACATTTACTTATCAATTTACTTTATTAGGTTCTAAGGAATATTGTATATATTCTTTTCTTAATGAGTAATATTTAAAGGTATAATGTCTTTTTTTTAAGGTATCATTACCACATCTACTTTATTTTACTTTCTTAATGAATCTTATGTTTAATACCCAATTCTCTCTAGTAGACTAATATATTTAGGTATTATCATTACAATGTTTTTAAGAGGAATAAAATACTTACAAGAGGGTCACAACATCAAAAAGGAACAACAGCACTCTTAAAGAATAACACAACACTCATAAAAGGGCAACATAAATAACTTATATCAATTTAATATTAACATTAATGTGTATATAAATTATATATATATCACACAAGAAAATATCATCAAACTTTTTCCTGTACAACATAAAAAGATCACTTAAGTGATAATCATCATCTAGCAGGTGATAACCATCATCGCTTGAGTGACAATATGATAGCTTAAGTGAAAACAACGTCGAAAGTCTCATTTTAATTTTCGATTTACTGAGAACTTTTTATTTGAACAATAATCTTTCAAATGAAATATACTCAGTTAGCTTTGATTTTTACTTGAGCAAAAATTCTTATTAAAAAGAGAGATTCATCTCATTCCCACTTTTGATTTAGCGAAAACCTTTCACTTGAGAAAAATACAAAAAAAAAATTGAAAATTCAACAACTAAAAACATGATTTATAATACAATGAAATAAGTTTACAAAATACTAACCAACTCAACTTCAAACAAATTTCCATATATATTATTTTCCATATCATACTATTAACAATTTTGAATGCTCAAAACTCAATTTCAACACCTAACCAAAATGTTCATACATAAATACCATTTCAATTTCATATACTTAGAGATACTTACTTTCCTCTCCACCAACTATCATTGTACACTCCATTTTCAAACACCAACATTCCAAATTAACTTGAAGTGAAGAATTCAATTAACTTCCCTTATCTTCGATAATGTGTTCGTAATAAAAACAAAAGCCAGACAAATTGAGAGAGCAAAATCCTAACTTGCTTTCAAAAATTCCAATTCACAAACAAAACACATTATTATAAACCTAAACTCTCGTAAATAATTCTAACAAGCTCAAGTAGTAGAAACTCATGCATACAAGAAAACAAATGAAAGAAACTAAATATAAGAGAAAAAGAAAAACTTACTCATATTATTCTAATTTGTGTTATCTTCTAAACTACATTTTCTTATAGGAGAAAAAAAAATGTGAAAATACATTACAATCCTAGAAAATAACTAAAGAGATAATTTAAGAACATTTTTAAAGAGATGTATTGAAGTTTTATTAATAAACTTGAATACTGGAAATTCTAATTAGTCTGTGTATATAATATGTATAATATTTAAAATTTCAATCCATATTATTTTTTAAAGAATCCCTATTAAATATTAAAAGTAAGTTTTACAATTCGATTTATTTAATTTCTGGGATAGTATGCAATGTGCAGCCATATATCATATTTAGATTAAAAATTTTAAAGCAAACTTCAAATTTGTTCTTTAAATAAAAAATATTAAATGAGTTGGATTTTGAAAATTAATCAACTGTGTTAGGGTAATTATAATTTTGCCTGCATTGCACGCTGAACGAGTTCCACCATGTGCTTCAGTACCCGAAAATTTATAAAGGAATATTGCGATGCCCATTATTGACCAAATTTTTAAATGGCTGAATTATTATAAATTATATAAATGGCCCACTTTCCACGTCCCTCCAAAAAACACTTACTCCTGTGGACCCCATCTTAAGTCAACTTAATCTAATCCTTATTAATCACTAATCACGGCTTATACAACAAATTAACAAGCTAATTAAATTTAAGCGAAAATCTCATTTGTTGGACACTTAATTTATGTAAGAGGATTGAAACATTCTTGGAATGATTTATATTTATTAAATTTTTCTAATTAATAAAGAAAATTTTTTAATTAATGTAGAGATTAAATGTACACTCACATTTTATATGTCTATAATAGCTTATTATATATGTATATAATAGTCTATTAATAAGTAAATTTTTAAGTCTAACTCAGTTTTATAAAATAGACTCATAAGATAAGATAAAGTTTGCATCCATTTATATACTATGAAAGATTTCTCTCTAATTAATGTAAGATTTCCAATATTTCAAGTATATACTATGAAAGGTTATTATTTATAACCATTGTCAGATCTCGAACATATGTATTGTAACTTTAATAGACCTATATTCTTTTTCTTTTATTTTTTTCTTATATATTTTATCTCATCTTAATTATAAAATAAAATCTTAAATGTGTAACTATTTTCATAAGGTTTGGTAATTTAAGGTGTTTATAAGAGTACTTTGTAATACCTTAATTCAAAACACCATCTCTTTATCCTAAAACACCTTTTGCCAACAAAATCTTTGACTATATTGAGTGCTAGAAAATTGAAATCGTTAATAAAGGAAATGCATTAATTCATGATGAATTGTCCAACTCTCTCCCTAACTCTTCTTTGTCCTCTTTCAAGCTCTATGACATAAAACCATGTTTTGTACAATAGAAAATATCACCTCCTTTTTAATGCTTACGACTTTATGATTATTTAATTTTTTTTTTCAATTTAACTTATTAATCACTTTAAAAGTATTATTTTCTTCTTAAATATCAACTACTTGTACTTTTCATTATTTTATTTTATTCTCTACATTTTAGTTTTCTTCTTCCTCCAAAATTTAATCTACTTATAATATGAAGTTGGCTATTTGATTTTTTTTTATCTTAAAAATTATTATTTCTAAATTTCATATACTCCACCTCTATATATTAAATTAAAAATAAACCATGAAAATATATTTATCATTTAGTCTATTATTAAATGAAAAATGCATATTTAATTTTTAAAATTTTTTAATCTAAAATTTATCTTTAAAAAAAATTATTAAATAGAAACTAAAAAAAATAATTAATTACTAACTAATTTAGATACTATTTTATAAATTAAAAATTTATTTATATAAAAATTAAATTATATTATTAATAAAAAATTATAAACTAGTTTTTAAATTGATATTTAATATTAATCATCAAAATTTTAGTTATTAACTAAATTAGTTGCTAAGACTACTAACATTATGACTAATTTAAAATGAAAACAATTAAAATCTTGATAATTAATGTTAGATACTAATTTAAAAATTAATTTAAATTTTTTTTATTAATAAGATAATTTATTTAGATATTCATAATTTTATAGTGTATAAAATAATATTTAATTAATTAATATAATAACTAATTATTTAAAAAAATTAATTACTTTTATTTTAAAATTATTTTTTATTTAACAATTTTATTATAGTGTACACTAGTTTGAATTAACCATGCACTAATTATAAAATATGTTTTTAAAATTTCATTTAAATAAATTATAAACATGTATCATGATGTGATTTTCACACAAATTCAATAGATTAACGCAATTTAAGAACATCACAATATAAACACTGCAAAAAACTGATTTATGCAACACTTGGTATAGTTATATGATTAGTTTGAATTATCTGGTGTCGCAATCACTCTGGTATAAGATGAAAGTGCATGCACCTTGGTTACTTGTAATTGGAGTGAGCCAAAATCAAAACTAATGAGGTGACATTAGAAAGCCAAGTTTCTTGTACTATGTTTAAACTTAACATGTCCAAATGCCTAAATTAGTATCTTATTTGTCGTAGTGGGTATTCTTTTTAATAGAAACCACAAGTATTTTTATAATAAACAATTTTTTTTGGAGTGATAATAATGTAATATTCATAATGCTATAATAAGACTAGCTTTTTTTTTTTAAATTTTTTTTCTTATGATCGAATCTTAATCTTACTTGTGTTCCATAATTTCTTCCAAAACTTTTATAAATATATTTTATTTCCAAAATTTTCATATATTTAAAAGTTGAGGTCAAGATAGTTTAATTACATTTTTCTTTTAATTTACTGAAATATTTTTTAAGAATAAAATTGTGATGATATTTAAAATTTATAAAATAGACAAAATTATGATTAATCTTACAGAAAAAAAATCGCCACGATACTTGAATCATCCATTAGTTGTTACATAATCATAGAGGTTGATAGTGTTTCATCTTTCAATTTAAATTTTGAAGATAAAATCAGTCTTTTAGTTCTCCAACTTTTTTCCCTTTTAAGTTTAAGTTAATCTTTTCAACAGTCTTAAACAAACGTAATATTTAAACTTTTTCAGTTCATAAAAAAATATTTTTTAAGTGAAAAAGAACCCTTTTTTAGTTACAATGAAGTAATAGGAAAAGTCATCTTAAAAGAGTAAGAAAAAGATTATCTTAAAAAATTAACATAGTAATATTTTATGATAGAAACTGAAAAGTGTACCTAAATACGCTAAGAAAAGTTTAATGATTAAAATTGAGAATTTTTTCTATTAATAAAGAAGCACTGATTTGTCAAAATTAAAAACTTTAATAATGACTTGTGCTTTACACTCTAGTTAATCATCATGGAACAAATTACACCACAGCTTCTTAAGAATTAAGAATATTATTCTCAATTTTTTTTTCTATTTTATATAATTAACACAGATTCAGGTATGTTAGCACACATCTATATATAAATCTGTGTCAGAAGTATTACTTTAAGATTGTGCAAATTTTGATTAAGCCTAAGATTTTAGACAAACTTTTAAAAAAAATGCTGGGAGCAAAAAATATTTTTAAAAAATTCAAATTAACTTAAAACACTTATTTATATAAGTTATTTCAAAAAAGGATTTTTAAATTATTTTTTAATTAATCTTACCTCCTTTAATAACGTGTTGGATTGATACAAAATTTATTTTCTTAAAATTGAAAAAGAAAAAGAAGAAGAAAAAAGTGGATAATTTTATTGAGGACCATAAATGAGCGATGGAATAGTCAACTGGGCAAAACTATAGCGCGTGAAGGAAAAGCGTGGTGCACTCGCGGCAGTGGGAATCGAAGTGCGCGTGGTTCTGTTAATTCCGTTTTCATTCATTGGACTCTTTCGATTTTGGTCTCGTGCTTCTCTTTCACCCCATTAGCCACCGCCGTTGCTGTTTGCCACTCTTTTTCTTATTTTAATTCTTCTCTTTATCATTTTTTTTTCATCAAACAGTTTCCTTTTTTATTCCCATCATTTCATTCATATCATTCGCAACGCTTTCTCCTCCTTCCATCGTCACTACTATGTTATGTTTAGAAGCTATCTTTGCCTCTGATTTAGATTCGCGTAAAGTTGTTGCTTACATGTGACTTTTGTCACTTATTGCCATCACCTTCTAAATATTCATCGCCTTCAACCCAATCACTTTCTCCTTCTTCCTTTTTTTTCTGTCTCCAAAGTTCGTTTCTTTACATTACAGGGTGTCCAACCAAAGCTACCCTCAAATCTCAATGCTTTCTATGAAGCCCTACACAAGGTGAGACCGAGACTCTTCCTTCAAACTCACCCATCATATTTTTTTAATATATTTTCTTTTATCAAATTTGCACCTTTCTGATTGCTTCTTATTATGAAACTGCACTCCCGACATGAAGAAAATGCAATTAAAAAAAGCATAGCTTGATGCTGTGGCTTTTTTGTTTTTTAACTTTTTTTAAGTTTTAACTCAGTTTTTTTTTTTTTTTTCTGGGTGGCCAGTGCAGTGATTCTGGAGGCTTCCATGAGGATAGGAAGTTTCTGATGTTTTGATTTTATTTTTGGGTATTGATTTGGATGATCCTCTCCTTTGAGTTGCTTCAAGGAAAGAGAATTGTTTGGGATGAAAGATGCTAGTGTTGATCTGGGTTTTTGCTGGAAGGAAGAAAAAAAGGTTCTGAATTCTTATATATAGTAGTTGGAGTCAAAACTGAGAGATTAATTAGGGTGGTGTGTGAATCCAAATCCAATGGAATCACCTACTGCGCAGCCGCAAGCTGCATCAGCAAGCACGCCAAGGAAAAAAATGACAAAACAATTGACAGGTAAAAGGGATGATACCTCTTTGCATTCTGCAGCAAGAGCAGGGAATCTGAGCGTTCTGAAGGACACAGTTAGTGGCACTGAAGGGGGTGAACTGCGTGCGTTGTTGACAAAGCAGAACCATGCTGGAGAAACGGTGCTTTATGTTGCTGCTGAATATGGTTATGTTGATATGGTTAGGGAGATGATTCAATATTATGATCTTGCTGGTGCTGGAATTAAGGCAAGGAATGGTTTTGATGCACTCCACATTGCGGCCAAACAAGGCGATTTAGGTATGTCTTCAACATGACTTTATATGCTTGTTCTTTAGTGGTGTGTGATCTTCGGAGGGAATCTCAATTGTGTTTCTGTTTAGATTCCTTGAATTTTTTGTTAATTTTGTAACCCACCTTGTAATCACTACTCGATAAGTGTAAATTTTGGATACCTTTTGTTCTTCAGTCTAGGACTATTTAAGCCAACCAATAATAATTCTTCGATGTACTAATGGTAGCAATAACTAGTACATCTTTGATGAATTCAAAATCTGAACCGCTTTTTTATTTTAACTTTCTTTTGGTAATATGAATCAGTTTATTGGATTGCAGTTTAGGCCTCTGGGGTAAAATAACGGGTTGTTTCATTGAATCATTGATTGAGACTCTTTGTATCTGTTATCTAATAAGAATTTGAATCTCTCTTCTGCCTGTGAATGTTGGTCACTTGGTCTTTTCTTAGTTTTTTTTATTATTTTTGTACTTGCTTGGTTAACATTTTTCCCTGCTGCAGATATTGTGAAGATCCTAATGGAGGCTCATTCTGAATTGTCAATGACAGTGGATCCATCCAACACCACAGCCCTGCACACTGCTGCATTACAAGGGCACACTGAGATAGTGAAATTTCTATTGGAAGCAGGTAGTAGTCTGGCAACCATTGCTAGAAGTAATGGGAAAACGGCTTTGCATTCTGCAGCAAGAAATGGACATGTAGAGGTTGTGAAAGCACTTCTGGAGAAGGAGCCTGCAGTTGCAACACGCACTGATAAGAAGGGACAGACAGCACTTCACATGGCTGTGAAGGGACAGAATCTTGAGGTGGTGGAGGAGTTGATTAAAGCTGATCCGTCTACGATAAACATGTTTGATAACAAGGGTAACACGCCATTGCATATAACAACCAGGAAGGGCAGGGCTCAGGTAAATTAAACTATCCCCGTCAAAATGAAGCTAATCTTTACATAAAAACTTCATATGCAAGGTTATGATGATAAGAAATGTATTGCGATTTAGATCATTCATGTGGATAAATGTGTTCTTTTCTTTTCCAAGTTGTATCCTGCATTGAGAACAAGAATACCATTTGAGTTGATAGTACTCTATTAGGAATTCATGGAAGTAGCAATCAGCTTGAATGATATGTTCCTAATCACGAAAGTTGTTTCATCGTTGTGTTCTTTTAATTTAAAACGAGTCCATAACTTTTACTACAATATGAAGACGAAGGAAGTGATAGTCCAAAATATTTAGGTAATCATTTTGGTGACAGTCATTCTGAGTTATACTTTTAATACCTATTATGCACTTGTTCCTGGGACAGATGAAAGATGAAGCAATAGATTTGGCTATCATTTGGTTGAAATTTACTTTATGGATGCTGTTGTGATATTCACTAGACTGTTCAAGTTCAGATCTTTAGCTAAGACCTAGGTCTCATGGTAGAATTCTTTTGAAGATTTTGGCCCTTAGCTTCTACTTTCTAAAGGTGTCTGCGTAAGCATATCATTTTTAAATTATATCTGTATTTAACATGTTTGGCCATTGAAAAGAATGAAAGAACTACAAGGGAATTTTGAGAACATGATCTTATTTTCATGCTTAGATTTTCAAGTTGAAGCATCAATTACCAGAAACCATGTTGAAACATTCGTAGGAATCGGTCTTGATACAGAAAAAAGTTAATTTAATAGTTTTTTGTTAGTTATTGGATGAATTATAGTGTCTGAACTCTTGATTTCTGTTTATGCAGATTGTTAAGTTGCTTCTTGGACAGACAGAAACAGATTCCTTGGCAGTTAATAGGTCTGGCGAAACTGCACTAGACACTGCTGAAAAAACTGGGAACTCTGAAGTTAAAGATATTCTGCTGGAATACGGTGTTCGAAGCGCCAAAGCCTTAAAGGCTCAGCCAACAACAGCTACCGCCCGTGAGTTGAAACAAACTGTGAGTGACATAAAACATGAAGTTCACTACCAGTTGGAACACACCCGCCAAACTAGAAGAGGTGTTCAAGGCATAGCCAAACGTATCAACAAAATGCATGCTGAAGGACTCAACAATGCAATAAACTCTACCACTGTGGTTGCAGTCCTTATTGCCACAGTTGCCTTTGCAGCTATTTTCACAGTCCCTGGCCAATTTGCTGATGATCCAAAAGACATTCCTCCAGGTTCAGGGATGACCATTGGTGAAGCAAACATAGCCCCACAAGCTGCATTTCTCATTTTCTTTGTCTTCGATTCCATTGCCCTCTTCATTTCTCTGGCTGTGGTGGTGGTGCAAACCTCGGTTGTGATCATAGAAAGCAAGGCAAAGAAGCAGATGATGGCCATCATTAACAAGCTGATGTGGTTGGCTTGTGTGCTTATTTCTGTGGCCTTCTTGGCATTAACATTTATAGTGGTGGGGAAGGATCAGAAGTGGCTTGCAATTGGAGTCACTATCATAGGGACAACTATAATGGCCACAACTTTGGGCACCATGTGTTACTGGGTTATTAGGCATCGCATTGAGGCCTCAAATTTAAGGAGCATTCGGAAATCCTCAATGGGAAGCAGGTCAAGGTCTTTTTCAGTATCAGTTATGTCAGATTCCGAGCTACTAAACAATGACCGCAAGATACTTTATGCCATATAGAATCACTACTAAAGCTTTGGTTGCACTTTTCATTCACTCTCTTCTTTCCTGGGCCTCATGGATTTATATCCAACTACACTAAGTATCATCACACTTCCCTGATGTTTTCCCCACCTCTTATTGCAACAGAAATCACCAAAAATTTCACTTTTACTTTTACATGATGATTCCAATTTTCATGAACATATACATGATTTGGTTAACCAACTTAATATGTGAACCTGGATTTCTTAAACAAGATTCTCTAAAGTGATTTATCAGCTTTTTAACAAAAGTTAAGTTACAGGCAGTATTTGGTCAAATAATCAATCTCCTTAAGTTTATTACCCAATATAGAAGTCACGTAAAATTTTCGGTGCATAAATAACACGTTTGCTTTTCCATAAAGTACAGCCTCAGTGTCCCACGTTGAAAAAGGATAAAAAGAAAACATAATTTTTCTTTCCATTCATCGAACCAAGCGAGACAGTTTTCTAGTATCTTTGACACAATGAAGTTGCAACAAGAAAATAAAAAAGAAAACGACAAAATGCAGAAACGAGCTGTCCCAATAATTGTCACAGTGGACATTTGTGTTTGATTTTTTCTGCTATCAGACAAAATGCATATAGACATCTAAAAGACTAAAACATGGTCGGTCAGTGAATTCAAGAAAGAGCTTTGTTTTTATTGGCCTAATGTATGCTTTGGAATGTGAAGTTCATAATTCTTGGACTGAATGAGTGACCTGATGAAGACTATGTTTGAATCAGTGTTGTATTCTTGTTTCTCTTCTTCACCAGTTTCTTCTTCTATCCTCTGCATGCAACAAAAATACACCACTTTACTTTTTGCAATTGATTCTCTTATTGTCAGCACAAACATTGAAAAAGGATTTAACTGAAACTGCCATTTTTAAGATTTTGATAAGTGAGTACAAGATATATGCTCCAATAGTAAAAAAAAACAATTCTGTATGGTAATTTAAGTATAAGTTATCCGTGTATAAAGTTTTTTAACTTTTACCATAATTATTTTAAGATTTATATCTTTGATTATTTTTAATTAGTTAAATGTATACTTTTTTATATAGATAATATGCAAAGTTTTTATATAAAATTGTTTAACTTTTACAATAATTATTTTAACTTTTACAATAACTATTATTAAAGCCAATAAACTTACCAACATGATAGTTTTATGTTAATTTATTATGTTAATTTTTATGTGATGAGATATCTAATATGAGTTTTATAAATAAATAAATAAAATGTCAAAAAGATTTATAAAGTTTATTTTTTTTACTAATTGGTAGCTTTTTTGGACCTAACCTATCCATGAACTTAAAGCCCATGGGCCCTTCTACCTCAGCATCACCAATTCTGTAAGGCAACTTCTTCCTTCTTCTTCCTGCACCCCTACATTCTTAAAAAATACCAAAATTATCCTTTACAATTTTGGATGTTTCCTGAATATTGGTTCCATAAGCAAAAAATATTTTTGAAATAAAAAATCTAAAAAACAAAAAATCATTCTGAAATAGTTTTTCCAAAACACATTTTTTTTTATTTCCAGATTAATAAATCCAAAATACATAAAACATGTTCCAGAAATGATGTTCTGAAAATTTTTTGGAAAGAACAATCCAGAAATATTTTTTAAAGAGGATAAAACCGTTTTTTCTGAAAATGTAGAGGTGCAAGAAGAAGAATGTAGAGGTGCAGGAAGAAGTTGCCATTCCGGAATACTGCAACATTTTTGTAAGTGAAAAAAACATCATTAACCAGTTGAAAATATCATTAATAAATTTTTTATAAGTTAGGAAACAAACAGCAATTTTCAATTTATTTGACTGTTATTATTTGTCAATAATATTAAAATGTTTACACATTTATGAGAATTTTTTTATTAAAAATATTTTCTTATATTCATACACATGGACCTTATTTATACACAATTATGACATATAGTGTGTTGTCTTTATTATTTAATGTTGTTTATGTAAAATTAACCAAATTAAATACTTTTTTAAAAAAACATAATAAAATTAATTGTTTTAAAATTATTAAACCAAATTTACTATTAGGAAAAAAAATATAATTTTATATATAATAAACAACTTTGTCTGTTCACCAATAACTATATTAAAAAATAAGAATTGATAGATCATTGTAAAAAAGTTAAATATATTGTTCTTTTTATTTTAGTTTTAATTCCCGTAAACATTTGATTCTATTTCTTTTACAATTTAAAATTTATAAACAGTAGTTTCTAGTATAAACCCTAAATTAAAATGTTAAGAAGGATGAGTTACAATTTTACTTGACCAAATTACAAGTACAAAAAATACAAGATTGTTAAAAAATTATAAATATTAAAAGTATAGAAAATAAAGTCTTACATTTGAGTAAACAATCGATGAATTCATAATATTAAAAGATTTTGTATTTTAATTTAATGTAATAATTTTTTAAACTTATAATAATTATCTCAAAAATCATATTACTATTGTTTTTTATGCAATAACAAATATAAAAACCAAGCTAAAGTCTTTATATATTTATTTCAATATTTTCTCTAGACAGACCACCATTTTAATTGTTAACAATATAAAAATGGAAAAAACTTGTGTACAATAATATAAATATTTATGCTGGTTTTATTTATATTTAAATTTTCACTTTAACAACATATAAACTATATAAAACTTGAAATTTAATTGAAGAACAACATCAATATGTATATAATTTTTTTTTTAAATTATCGTGCATATAAATTAAATTTTATATTTTAAACCTATACAATAACTAATATAGCACTAGGAAACTATTAACTTGTTCCTTAGTAGAAATTCTTTCTTCAACAAAAGCATGTAAATGAATACAATTTGCACTTTCAGTGGTCACTACAAATACAAAGCGAAGAACATTTCAGTGATCTTCCGAAGGGGCGAAAGAGAAACGCATTCGGCATTCGGAGTGTGAGTGAAGATCGAACCATGGACGACGAACTGCTCGAGCTGCAGCGACAATTCGAGTTCGCGCAGCAAGCCAAGTCGAGCATTCGATTATCGGAGCGAAACGTCGTCGAATTGGTCCAAAAACTGCAGCACCTCCAAATTATCGATTTCGAACTTCTCCACACTGTCTCCGGCAAAGAGTACATCACTCTAGTACGCTCTCTCTATGCTTCATCTTGATTCGGTTTCATCGCTCGCAATTTTCATTTTCAATGGATTAAGTAACCGATAATCGATTATATTTCCGCGCTTCGTTCACTAAGTTGTGCTTATGCTTAATCTTAATCAAACGTTTATTAGAGAGATTGTGCATGTTGTTAGGATCAACTGAGGAATGAGATGGTGGAGGAGGTGAAGAGATTAGGGCGGGTTTCTTTGATCGATCTGGCTGACGTTACTGGAGTTGACTTGTACTACGTGGAGAAGCAGGCACAAAGCGTTGTAACGGCACACAGAGAACTCATGTTGACTCAGGGAGAAATCATGTCTGGCTCTTATTGGGACTCAATCGCGGAAGAGATTAACGAGAGGCTTCAGGAGTGCAGTCAGATTGCACTGACGGAAATCGCGGCGCAATTGAACGTCGGCTTGGACTTGGTTGCCTCCGTGTTGGAGCCGCGCCTTGGAACGATTGTGAGTTTGTGTGTGTTGGTTTGAATGTGCTTTGTTGAATTTTCAAGGAGAGTGAGAATTGTGTTTTGATGAGTGCTGAATTTTGAAAATAGGTGAAAGGAAGGCTTGAAGGTGGCCAGCTGTACACTCCTGCCTATGTGGCTCGTGTTGGTGCCATGGTTCGGGGCGCTGTGCGGGGCACCACTGTTCCGACCAATTTGACTGCGGTATGGAGTTTGTTGCAGCAGTTGCTGCAAGAAATTGATGGAACCAGCGGCTTGGCTGTTGAAGGATCTTTCTTCCAGTCATTGTTTAACGGACTAGTGAAGGAAGGGGAGATTCTAGGGTCACTTCGTGCAGGAGTACATTGGACACCAGCTGTAAGTGGCGTGTTCTGAAATCCTCTGTATATTGCTAGAGTGATACCTAGATTGTGGTTCTCATATTTGTTTTGGGCCTGTGGAGTGGATCACCTCTGGATCCATGTCCACCGAATGTTTAATTGACAGTAATTGGGATGATTTTTGTATTCTTTTGATGTAATTATATTTCCAGTTCGTCAATTGATAAAGAATGACATTGAACACTGAAATCACTAACAATGCAGCAATACACTTAGTGCTCCACAGACAAAACTCTGCTACAGAGAGTGCTCTCTGTCCACAAACTGCAAATAACAGCGCCCCCCTCCCTCTCCTCCTAATTACACAATCTACATTCAAATACCTGCTATTGTGTCTATTCAATTTTCTATGTATACCTGCTATTGTTTCTATTTAATTTTGTATGTATACCTGCTATTGTGTAGTTTCTGACACAGACTCAATTGTTCTCTAAGCACATATCGTAATAATTAACTACTTTCAACCCATTAATGGATGCTTCCCTAACTAGGAACTTAGTTTGCACCAATAATTCTCTGATGGTCTGACCATTAATGGCCATGGGTTGAAGTAAACTGCTATAGCTTATGCCTTGGGGAAATAAACTTAGTTCCTAGATCTTTTAGAAAGTATTTGTTATGACTTCCACTACTTTTGTCACACAACAGGTATTTGCCATTGCTCAAAGGGAGTTTGTGGAGTCATTCTTTTCTCAGGTATGGACGGTCACTTCTCTGATCTTTCCCCTTCGTTGAAGCTACCAAAATTTTTGCCTATTTCTAGAATATGATCCGTTGATCAGAGCTATATAAACTTTCTTTACAAGTTCGCTAGATTGGATTTGTATAATGTAATGACTTACTTCTACCCATTTATTCTTTGTATATTGTATTTTTACCTGTATATTCCTTGTAAATTGCATTTGTAACCTTCTCATTCTCTTTTAGTAAAGAAAAATTCTTAACTGCTGCTTTCATTTTATGCCATCTTTTTTGTATGCTATAGAATTCTTTTATCACCTATGAGGCGCTGCACAAACTTGGAATTCCCCAGCCAATTCAATTTTTGCAGGTAGCTAATTTGTTCCTATGTTGATTTTTTTTCCAAATGATAGCTATTAGGATCATAGATATTTGTGAAATAAATACTTTGAACTACTTGTTTCCCTAGCTTAGTTAATGAAGCCTAAGTTTGCGCAATACAATTTAGTCCAGATACCCTGAAGGAAAACCTTTAGTTACAACATTTGTTCACCCATCTGTGATTGAGATGCTAGATGCTGCAACTGAGGACGCCATCGACCGTGGTAGCTGGTAAGTGTTTGATAATTTCTTTCCATTATCCCCACTTTTTGTCTTCATTGGGCAGGACTGGATAATTCCATATGTTTCTAGCAAGTTATATTTACTCTTTGGAACACAATTATTTCAAAGCATTGTATTCTAAAATAGCAATGTTGCAGGAGTGATTCTCTTTCCTTATTACCTTCATCTCTTACACCTCAAGATGCTTCTCGAATGTTGTCCTTCTGTCAATCTGTGCAAAATGCTCTTAAGGTGATACTAAACTATATTGTAGATTTATGCTCAGTGCTATTGATTCATGTGTTGATAAACTTCAATTTCTTTGCAGTCTAACAAAGCACACATTTTTGGGGATTTTTATGTGCTGAGCAGCAGTTTTATAAAGGTGTGTTCTGGCATTTGATATAGTATTGTAGATGTCAACTTAATTATTTAATTTTACAAACCCGATATGCCTATTTAGCTGTGCAAACACGCACTACTACTAGTGTGCAGTTTGAAGATTGGTTTAACAGATTTAATATTGCAATGAGAACAAACGTTTAGATGCTAGTCGTTTGTTATGTAATTTGCTTACAAGAGGCTCAGCACTGCTATGAATAAACAGTTCATCAAATTACAACTCAGGTATCCATACATGGCTATCAATTACCCAAGAAAAAGTGTTTGTATATACTGCCTGCATTGTCATGTACTGTTCAGAACTCAGATGATAGGTTATATGTACTACCCTTTAATGAACTTATGTATGACCCTTTTGGGCTTTATTTTCCTTTCTGTGATTAATTTCCTTTACAATATACAGATTTTGTTTTGTATCGTCTCCTTTCTTGCTTAAGAACTGAGAATCAAGAGTAGAAGTTACTGTTGAATAAAAATATCTATCTGCAACTATTTTTTATTGTTGGTTTCCTGATACCTGTATGTTTCTCTCCATCATCTACTAGGACATCTCTGATCGTGTTGTGAAAGAGTTGGAGATATTAGGTGTTTCAAGGTCTGCTGGCACTACGATGCCTGGTGATGTTAAAGTACCCAATGAAGCTAAAGTAGGGCGTGAGTCGAGCAGGTTGAATGAGTCCAATGAGATGGCAAGTGATGGTGGTGCCAACAGGCAAGCTGATAAAGGATCAAAGAAGAAAAAGGGGAAAGTCACAGGGAATGCAGTAGTAAATATATCTGAAAGTGGTGCAGATAACCAGGAACAGACATTAACAAAATCTAAGAGAGGCCAGAAAAAAGGTAAGGATACATCTGCACAAACGGCTGATTCGAAGACAGGTTCTAGGAAAGAATTGCTTAAAATAAAAGAGGAAGATCTCAGTCCCTCAGAAGAATGGATTATGCAGAAAATTACAGCATTGGTTTCTGATTTTGAAGAACAAGGTCTGTTGACTTAGCTATCAATTTTGTTCTTTCTCATATATATATTTTACCCAATGTTCTTAAATGTAGTGATATAAATTGATAGGTATAGATGATCCTGAGATAATTCTCAGGCCTTTGGCTAACCAATTAAGGCCTACAATAATCAGTTCTTGGATGGAGAAAAAGAAGTCACTGCTTACAAACAATGCAGACAGAATGAAACGTTTGCTTGATAATTTGCAGAAGAAACTTGATGAGGTTTGACTGCTAAAATTGTTTTTTTTTTTTACTGCATCCACTATTGTCTTGTCACTCTTCTAGACATGAAAAATTAAAATTAGTATGTACAGTTCTCAATGTTGATTGTTTTGTTTTTTGCAGTCTTTCTTAAACATGCAGCTGTATGAAAAAGCCTTAGAATTGTTTGAAGATGATCAATCAACTTCTGTAAGTTTGATTCAGTTATTTGGAATTTTGTGTTGTTGTCATTGATGACCAAAATAAGTTAATGCTTATTTGATGGCCAGGTTGTTTTGCATAGGCATTTACTAAGAACAATAGCAGCTCCTATGGTGGATTTGCTTCTTCGTAACCTGGTATTATATCCAACCCTTTGTTAATGTTTCATGAGGTTTAATAAGATCTAAATCTAACTCTGGATTATCATCTGCAGGATGAGCACAACAAATTAAAGAATGGACTCGATGTGCAGGAAGCTCCAAATTCTGAATTTGTTTCACTTAGTCCTGCAGACAGAACTGCAATTGTAAGAACAAGGCTCTAAATAGTATTTGGCACGATTATATGCATCATATGTCTGTTTTTTAGCGAGCAAATTTTGTATCAGTCTCTTATTTTTGCTGAAGATCACTATTTTGAAGGAGCACATAGAATGACATCATATCTTTTATTTATTATTTTCTTTGCAGTCTAAGAGTTTTCCAGGAGCTCTTGCAAACAAGGCTCTTGCTGTTGTTGAATCATTGGAAGGAAAGGTCAGCATTTTTAGTTCAGAAACACTTCTCATTTTAAGGTTTTTTTGTATAGGTTTTACTGACTTTTCAGTTCTCAATAAATACTGCTTGTTGGCTGGAATTGGGTCTATTTGGAAAAATATAAACTTTTCTAATAGAGAAGAATAAGAAGAAAAAGAAGAAATAAACTTGTCCATAACCTAAAATTAGCTTATGCACAAGTTAGAATAAGAAATTTAGAAAAACTGTATGAGAAAGTTTTTACAAGTTAACTCATGCATGAACTAATATCTTAGCATATATAGAAACTAATTTCAATTATTCCTCTTACTTTTCTTCTCTTCTAAAATTAGCTTATAGAGAGAAGCTCGTCCAATCAGGCATATTATTTTGTATTATTTCATGAAAGTATAACTCATATTTGAATATTCCATACAACAGAGTGTGGAGACATTCATGGCTGCGTTTAGAATGATTACCGAAGAGAGGTAATGAGTTTATATTTGTCTGTAGAACTTTATCATTGATTTTACGTCCAGCTCTTCTGTCCTGATGTGAACCCTAATACATAGTTTGATCACTAATTTTTCCAGTGGGCTGCCTTTGAAAAAGCTTGACAAGAAACTAGAAAGAACACTCTTACATTCATATCGTAAGGTATATATGTTTACATTTATGCAAAATTTTACTAGAATTTAGTGAGGCTAGATTCTTATTCAAATATTGTTGATGCTGGTTATGGCATTAACACGGAATGGTTCAAAGAGAATTTGAGAAGAAATATATGATATTATTCATGCACTAAATCAAAGTGTTAAAGAGTTATTTATAGTACAGCTGTCATAGTCACATTGAGTTAACTACCCACTAATTTATCTGAGAGTCAGGCAAAGAACTGCTCTCTTATCAATTCTCCACCCCCTAGCCCACAAACTCAAGGTGGGTGATACTTAGAATAAGGCTAATGTATCTTGAGTTTGTCTTAAGATGCTTCAGCCTTATTCTGTGCTGGGATGTGCTGAACAGACTGTTTCTTGGCAGGAAAATGACAAATAACAGGTCAATCTTTTTGAGCTTAGTGAGTATGGAGAATCGAGTTTTGATAAAGTGAGATAACACTCTTTTGTGACAATAGTTGAAAAGGACACTCAAAGCATAGGTAGTAATGTTTCAATCCACAAAATTTCTGCTGTCACTTGGACAAGGCTGCGGTCTGGCTACCACTTAATGCTTATGGGACCACCGGCCCAAAGTTTTAGTGCAAACATTAAAGGTTTACACCTACTTATATAATATAATTTGATGATATATCTAGTCAACTTGGTTTTCTAACACACCTCCCTCCCATATTGAGAACTAGAGATCTCAAGCATGAATAAATATTTATAGAAGGTTCAATAACAACCTAATAGTGGGTAGGACGATAAGTCTAACAAATCTTATTATGATGAACTCTTGTACCATGCCATCTTATAAAATAGACTTTTAACCTAACTTAATTTCACAAAATCAACTTGTAAGATGAAATTTTTATTCGCTTATATACTTTAACTTAGTCATATCTCTAATCAGTGTGGGTCTAAGAACAGTTACAATGATTAAATCCTAATTATTAAATGAATAAAAATCCTAAGTTAACTCCTAAAATTGCTCCTAATTTTATTTTGCCATATAGACATGTATGTTATCCACCCATATATTATGAATTCAAGTTCTCACTCTAAAAGAGACATTCTCTTCTCTTCCTCATTCACTCATTTAACTTCTTTTATAATTGTTTATTCCTTTCAAATATTATTTCTTAAAGTGGTTTATTTTCAAATATTATTTCTTTTATACTTGATATCAAGTTGGCGATAACTTCTTTAGATCGAACTGAGTTTAATGTTTATTATAATCTTCGTTAATCTTAATTTTAATTTAGTTTTTAAAATATAAATTGACAGGACAGGCCATATCAATTGGGATATGTATTCATTTAAATAATTTATTTTCAAAGTTTCTAGCCAATTTTAAAATCTTATGTATTTAATATATTCCTGTGGAATAAAATAAATTCTTTGTTAATAGTGAAATAATCCATTGGTCATTTTAATTTCTTTTACTCATAAGTAGTTTTTCTTTGATTTAAACATACCTGTGCAATGGATGAGAAGCTTGCTAGCTGCCACTATGAATATCTAAGATATTCCAACAAGAAAACATTGAGTTGCAATTTATAGTTAACTGATCCTTTCTGGTTTAGTTTATCTTTTATAATTAGTTGTTATTTCAAAACATGATTTGCTATTCTTTCAGTTAATTTCCCTTAGATATATTTTTTTATACTTCTTCTTAGATTGAAAGTCTCCCTAATATTAGTTAGTGAAGCAATTCCACATAAAACTCAGTCAATTTTGCAGTGATACCCTAGAATTTGGTTGTTCTTAAACACTGTGCCTTCTATCGTTGTTATTAAACAGGAATTGACATCTCAAGTTTCTGCTGAGACTGACCCTGTATCACTTCTAGCAAAAGTTGTTTCTTTACTTTATATCCAGGTAACTAAAGTTTTTTTTTTTCCGTTCCCACCTTCCTTTGTCTATTAATAAACATGAATACCTCTATGAATAGGTTTACCACAAAGCTCTTCAAGCTCCTGGAAGGGCCATTTCCGTTGCCATTTCTCATTTAAGGGTATGTTCTTTCTGTCAATTGATTTAGTTGTGCATCAAATCACAACTACAAAAACTTAGTAATATAAAATCAGATATATGTCAGGCGGATTGCACAAATCTGACAAAAGATAATAATGATAAATGGGCGCCAACCTAGGAATTAGTTATTTTTTAGACTACTTCCAGTAAATAATAATTTTATATTTCCGAGTTGGTTCCTATGAAAGCACTGGCGACACTTTGATCCTTAAAAAGCGAGACACTTCAATCCTAAGCGTTCCATGAAAGTAATCTTTAGGTATTGTTTGTTGATTTTTTTTCTTCAGGGACTAATTTGGGTTGAATTAACTCTTTCAAGACTCGATTATTGATTGTCTACTCTGTTTTTCTTTTGGGGGTTGGGGGGCTAGCTTTTTTTTTTTTTTTTATAATTGTGACCTGATGGTCTACCAGCTGCTGCAGTGTGACATCCCAGTTTAACTTTCTTCTAGGTTTGGTCGAGGAATAGGAATAGGTTCAAATTTGATAAAATATTAACGTTAAGTAGTAAATGTTACAATATTAATTTGCAACAGCTGTGTTGCTCAACACCACATACAATTAATGTTGTAGGCACATTTAGCTTTGACAAAAATATGAAATGAGAGAACCAAAAAAAGGAAAGGAATCCTCAATATTCTAATAAAAACAATGGTTACTTGTAATTGAAAAACACTCAAATAATATCTTTTTATTTACTCATTATCTAAAGCTGAATAGCCTACTTATTTCCATTCTGCATACAGTTAGTTTGTGAGGTTGTCTGCATCGCAGTCCTTGTAATTGTAACTAACAATTTTTCGGAACTTCTCCGTCTTTTCATTTAATATATATTAATTGTCAGGACAAGGTAGACGAGTCGGCATGCAAGATTTTAACTGATTATCAAACTGCCACAGTCACTCTTTTGACACTGTTGGCAGCTTCACCCGGTGACGTGAGTAACTACTAATCGTGCATTCTTCTCACATTCATTTCATATCAATTTTTATTTATGTCTCTCTTTGAAGTAAAAAATTAAAGTAGTGCTATTTTTGAAATGGTATTTTATTGCTTATGCTTTCAAGTTAATTTTTCTTGTGCTGTTGATTTTTTTAATAGCTAGATTATAAAGCTCTATACATTATTTTTTATAAGATTATAAAGAAAGATGTAGGTGTAGCCGCTGAAAACACTTTATTCAGTTTATTTATTTATTAAAAACTTATCCATAATGAAAATAATCAATGAAAGCAATATTTGAAGGACGACTTTCTCATTTTGAGGATGGGGAAAGTCACATTGGTAAATGTTTTGAACACCCAATTTAGGGTGTTTGGTCTAATTTTTTTAAAAGAAATTATCACTTATTTTTATTTATTAATTTCCCTAGTTTTTGAAAGAATAATTGATTATTTTCTTAAGAATAATTGATCATTTTCTTTAAAAAAATTGTTTCCAAACATGCACACATTATTTAGATTATTTTGAATAATTGGAATAATGCAAATTGTGCATTACTTTTTTTCTTCTCATTTTCTATAGGATGAGGATTGTGCATCTGATAGGATTTTGAGTAAAAGGGAGCTTCTAGAGAGCCAAATGCAGGACCTCAAAAGCTTGGTTTTGAGCACGACCCAATCTTCATAAATAGTTTTTAAGCCATATCCTTATGATGCACTGATTGTAGTGACCATCTGCAAAAAATCTGATACTCTGCAATTTGCTTGGAAATTAGATTAGATTTTATTGTGGATATTCATTTTACTCTAATTCACATTTGCAGGAAAACCTCTTAAACAAATATCTTATACCTTTTTTTATAAACTATTTTGAATTAGTAGAGGAAGTCCAAAATTTGTTTATGAACCAATTTGACCAGTCACAGATTGAAGGTATACTGGTTTTCAGAAGTTGTGTAAACTAAACCAATTTACAAAATGACATTTAATCATTTCATTATTAATAATTACATAAATTTGTCCCAATTATTTGAAATTTAAAGCAATGACAATAGTTTTTTATTTAACTCAACTTGTGTAACAAAACGTGCAACAAAAGTTTCTATACTTTCCCACCTGCAGTCGTTTTTCTTATTTTGAACCGATTAATTTTGCTTTGCGACAGTTTTTGCCACATTTCAATTAATCACATTCGATCATTTCTAATATTGTATTTTCATTTACTCAATTGTCATATAGAAATTTAGAGACAATGCTAAAGAAATTTTAATTACAATCGAAGCGTCTTTAACATGAAAATATCAGTTCATGTTAATAATGCTTAATAATACCTGAACTGCATTTCTGAAATTATAAAACTGCTGGAGATCTGTTTAGTCTTTTTTAAGGTTAGAATTATTTGTTAACGCTGTATCTCGCTTTTCGAAACAAATGTAACTGAGGCTATTGGCATCTCTCCAGTTTCCGAAGTTTACTTTTACTTCACGACACTTACCTCCCGCAAACTTAAACATTATTATCTTCTCAACAGTCTTAAGATGTCATTCAGGTGAGTACATTCCCTATAATAAAAAAGGAATTTCAAATATAATTAGGTAAAATTTTAGGAAGTGCGAGTTATTATCCTCAAATCAATGGCTGGAGTCCAATCATAATAGTTGGATCCACTATTCAGGTCAAACTAAGAGTGCTAATTTACTCTACATTTAGAGCCACAGAAATAGTGGTTGGATCATTTATCTTTGATTTAATGTTACAGAACCGAGATGCGCAATCACAGAACCAACAACCAAATGCTGAGCGGAAGAAATTTCAAATTGCAATCACAAATGCTTGGCCTATTTGTCTCCCAATTACATTCAGCAATTTAAAATTTATATTAAAACCAATTCGACTTAAAACAAAGCATATCCCTAGAAGGTACAATGAAAGGGCAGTGACTACGTCTAATAAATTAAAAGTAATGTCGTCCTCGACCTCTTGTCTATACAGGCATAACTTTTAGGGTATTCAAAGTGGCCAATGTGTTTTACATTAAATCTGGCATACTGGCATGTAATGCATAATACACCAGCTTTACAGAAGGTACAGTCAAAGGATGGCATAATCTGCAGATATTGCTAAAGGTGAAAAATACCCTCTATTCAAATGCTTTATCAGAAGGCTAAAAAATATACAATATTACAATATTTTTTAAATAAACTTATTCAAAATCTGTCACGCATAGTCAACCATTTTAAAATTCAAACTTTAATAATAATAAAGATACATTTTTCATTAATTCAACCATATTTTAGTCAAATAATTATTTCATGCAAGAATATTCATTTATTTCATTTATTTAAAAAAATTGAATAACTAGAACTTCATAAAATATCAGTTCAAAACTTTTTTTCAGCTACTGATTTTTACTCCCCAGCAGTCAAATTTTAAGATATCTGATCCTAACAGATTAAGATAAATTATTTCGGACATATAACTCCCAGACAGTACATCCATTTCGGATTCAGATTTTTTCCTATGTTCACTTCACTTAGCTAATGGGCAGAAAACCATGTTTGTCAGACAGCTAGGTTATCCTATGTATCCTAATTATTGTCCGTTTTAAGCCAAAGAAAATAATAATGATAGTAATAATAATAATAATAATAATAATAATAATAATAATAGCTTGGATCACTAAAGCGACAGGATTGGAAGAGACGCCAAACTGAAGAATACTAATGCTGCAAAATGACTCCAAGGCATTAAATCCACAATTGAAACTTTACAATAAAGTTTTTGTTTCCTCCTCAATGTTGAGGCAGATGAGGTCTGTTTTCCAACATTTCATAATGAAGAACAAAATTATCCTGCAAGGAGGTTGTACATTAGAGCCTAAAAATAGAACAATACTTATTGGGGAATTAAAAAATATATCTTGGGAACAGGAGGAGCAGTTCACGAACACCACCAACAGAGTATAATATTTACAAAAACTAACCTTGCGGACGGTTTCAAATATGCTTGGTTCGAAACAGTGATAAGATCCTCTCTCGTATGTGTTTGTTTTAACCAGCGGCTCCATGTTGGAAACTCTTATAAACCACAAACGATGTTCTTTGTGGTAAAACCAACCTCTGTTGTAACTGCGAGCAACAACCCCTACTTAGTTAAAGTTCGAATTGGGAAGACCATTTCAGAAAATCAAAACCTAGGAATTTGTCAATAATATTTTTAATTTAGGAACACTGGAACTAGATATCTGGTTACTGTACAAATCATGCATTATTTAATTTACCACTCGTCTAATTGTTCCCAAAAAAAACAACAAAATAAACAAAAGGACAGATTGGGGGAGATGTGCGTACAGCTCATTGGAGGCATATAATTGTGCTTCATCTTTGGGCATGCTGCAAAAAAGATTATTTTTATATATTTGATAACAAAATACCAGGCAAGTATATGAAAAAGTGTATTAAGATTTTAGAGGCACCTGTAAAATATGTAAAACAATGTTTCCACCGAAAACTTTGAAAAGTATCCTTGCTGCATCATGCAATAGCAAAAATTAGCCCAAAGAAATGGTTTGAAAGTTAAAACCTAATGTAAAAATCTCACATGTAGATCGGGTGGCTGTTTAGCATAATAACATTGTGGCACATTAAATTCTGGATCGCCCTTAGCAGGTTCATCAGACCATGGAGAACCAAAGGTCTTGTGAAGATTTTCTGATGAATTCAAATTTAACCCCAGTGTAGTAAGATCAATTCCAAGAGCAAGAGATGTAAGGTCAGGATCACTCATCCTGATCACACTTAACAAGCCAAGCAAACCAAATGGATCTGGTTGTGTGGTTTGAATAGACTTCATGCCCTGATCTCTAAAAGATTGATTTACAGCTGACATTTGTAGGCGGAACTGCGACTGGTTTTGATGCTGTTGATATTGCTGGATAAGCTGGTCGTATGAACCCATACCAGAAACTGTATTTGGAGAATTTAAAGGCCTTAATCCAATACCAGGAGGTCCACTGGTCTAAACCAAAATACAAAAGCAATAAGAATGTCAGCACTCGGCAATACTTGCTGCAGTGGGAAACATGTCATCTCAAGAGATAAACAAAATAGAGGAGGGAATAGGGGCTTATTCGTTATGAAACAAGCTCCCCCATTGATGAATAAAACTTGCACCTGTGAATGATAGGTTGAATGTGAAGATGGGAAAATATCTGATCCATGCAAATGGAGAATATCCTGGTTAACAGATGAAAAAGAGACATTGCCACTACTGACTGAAGGAGCATGCTGTTGCTGTTGTGCTCGATGTGATGAATATGTACCCCCTAAGCTGAAACCAGCCGACCTTCCCATCTGCAGATAGAAAGCATGGGAAGTTTAGAGAAATGTATATAGATTTCTAAATCTTTTTAAACAGTTCTTAGATCAATCAATATTGTACAAAAGATAAGATTTCTAAATCTTTTATAACATGTAGCTCACAGAGAAATGTTGAGATTGCATCATTGGTACAGCATTGTCATGAAGTTGTTCTTTCTGGTGAATATCCATAGCATAATCTGCATTACCGCCTGCCCAAATAACATGGTAAGAAACAAATATTGAAATCAATTAAGCAACTTTGACTCAAGTATAACTCAGTAAATCAACATATGTAACCAAAAATAATTAGAAAAACACAGCTCTCATTTCCAGCTAGGCAATAAAAAATTCTTCAGTGCAAACCGAAAAAGTAGTTAATACAGATGCTTGAAAAATTAAGAGAAGAAAGCATACTCACTAAATATATAATAGATAATACAGATGCTTATCTTGAAACAGAAAGCATGGGTGCATATAAATATCAAAACCAAGTAAGGAAACAACACTGAGAATAATAAAAGTACAGAGAGTAATAAAGCCAACACTGAAAGTAAACATGCATCCAGATCCAGAAGACCTTCCTAATAAATAGTATAAATTTCATTGAACAACCTCTCTGCTTAAACAGACACTCTTTAACCTTCAAAATAGAAGACATACTACACCTTTGAATCCTGGTAAAGCTGGGAAATCTTCATTCTGAATGCTGAACTCTTGGTTTTGTTGAACAATGGGACTGACACCAAGACCCTGTTTTCGTAAAGAACCTGAAATATTTTTGCTTATACCATTATTTATTGTTTAAGGTGCACAAATAAACCAAGCATAAAACACCATTTATCTTCTCTTACCCAACTGTCCTTGAGGCCCTCCAGCAGAACTAGGACGAGTTGTCAGTTGAGGGAAGTCGTTGATGTCAAAAGGGGAACTGTCATTGGTATTCACATCATTCAACATTCCCATAGAGTTCAAGTTACTCACTGCTTGAACATGGCTTTGGGAAAGTGGACCTCCAGCGCTGGGATAAGAATTTCCTAGCATTGAAATTACCTGTGGAGACCCTGGATCAAGAAAATTGTTAGGTACCAGTCTTCTCTATTAAAGGGGAAAATTTACATACTCAACATGGAGAAACATACAAACAATTTGATCATGTAATTCATATATATCTCAATAAGCAGTTCTTTCAGTTGTTTCCAATCAGATTTTGCTACCATAGACAAAACATTTGCACATTGACAAAGAAAATGGCGAAGTGACACCTAAGCCAACAAATTTGAAACAGGAAAACAAGAGCAATTTGTTCACCAGAAAGCATGCCCACTATCAAATTTTTAAAAAAGTAAAAAAACTGGGGAGTTGCTGCTACTGTCGAGGACAACAGTCCACCATTCTAGTCCATGATTTTCAGTATAGCCGATTAATGTCGTTAGAGGGATGCCGATCTAACATAAATGGTTAAATAGGTTTGGTTGTGGAATGTCACAGGAACATGGGAGACATCTGATGGCAATCGATATGAAATCTTCAAAATAAATTACAATCTTATAAATAAAAGATACCAACAATTAAAATATCTATAAATATGTTCGCATTCATAATACTTTCATGTCGTAACAGCCACAATCTATAAATCCCAGAAACATTTAATTAGAGTAAAACTAACATACTCTAAGTACTGAAGACTCCTTGTAATGTAAGGAGGCTGTTTCTGGATTTAAACCCAATACATGGCTTGCCCTCTTTTAGAAATATTGTAAATAGGGAAGGTTATATGCTCATAATTATGTTGACTGTAATAACCGTATAGTCTTGTATTTATTACTCTTCCTACAAATATATGCTCCGCTTTGTAATTCAACACACATAATTCACTATATTATCTCGATTTCTCTAATTTTCAAATATAAATTGCAATTGAAAGAAAACCCTAAAATACTCAAAATCTTACCACTAGGAATTTCAACAAGGAAAATAGTTGATGAACCTACTCTCAAAAATTAGGAGTTTCTATTGTTTGAACAGCTGCAATGCCATCCACATCGCAACCTAAGGAGTCAACCCCAGATGGAGTCAAAGTGGCCACCCCCAAAAACGCAGATGGCCTCTACTGCAAACTCTAGAAAACAATAAAGTGAAGAACCACAAAAACATAGAATAAAGGGGAACCTGAAGTCTTCGCGTTCTCACGATCTCGTATAAAAGAGGAACATACTAGCGGGGACATAAAAATGTTATGTTCTAGTAAAAAGGTAGGGAATTAAAGAGGGAATAAATAAGCATAATTAGGGGCAATTTTGTAAAACTGTTACACTAGAAAAAATGTAGCTGAAAATAATTAGCAAGCAGCTTAATTGAAAATACTTAAAATATTAAAGAAATAAGAAAAAGACAAAAATATGATAGGGATTTGTTCCTCAACAAAACCAAGCACCCCAAGGATTGACCAAGCGATGTGGGACTTCCCAACACCCACCACCACCATCAGATATCTTCTTGAACAGGCTAGCCTACCAGAATAGGCGATTTATCATGGAGTCCAAACTTTGATATCATGAAAGGAATTAAGCACAAGAGGAGAGTCTAACCTAAAAGACTAGTTCATTAAATGGGGGAGTGTCATGGCTTAAGTACCACATCATGTAGCTCATCCCACTCAATTAAGACTCCTAAAATTGTCACCCCCTTTTCGGGGCTAATATCCACGACGGATTTCACTCTATCGGCATTGACCAAGTGGTAATTTTGAGACAGTTTCCTCATCTATTAGTGTTGATTTTGCATCTTAATCCAAGAAATAGGTAGCCTTTGTGGTGACCCAACTCCCAATGAAAGCACCAATTGTAAGAACTTAAGCACAAAAAGAAAGTCAAATCTAAGAGACTAATCCCTTAAGTGGGATAGGCTAATAACTTAAGTACCTCATCAAGTAGATCATCCTACTGTATGTGGGATCCTAACACACCATGTTAGATTTCATCTCCAAACCAATTGGCTTTAAGTGAAGTTGCCCGATAATGATATAAGAAAAACCCCAAGAATTAAGACAAGTTATGTGGGACTTTCCAACATCAAAGAGGCTCTACAGAAAACATTAAATAAAAAAAATTAAAACAAAAATAGAAAAAGTAACAGAACAATTAATAGGAGGTCTTATTTATTTGAAAAGGGTTAAAAGACAAAAAAACAAAAATAAAAAATTATATTAGAATGAGCGACAAACGTGATTCTTTTATCCCACGGTAACCAGGTATGATTCAGGGCCCAAATGAGCTTAATGGTCCCACGTTGAAGACACTCCTACTTGCACAAAAGATTGCCATACTCTCACCACAATAAGTGGTCGCACCTGCCACAATCATAAATGACAAAACCCACTCCTGCTATCCAATCTTCGATGCAGTCAACATCCTGGGCGGTGGGTCACTAGTTCAACCAGTGAGTAACTTATTGAACCACACAAACCAGTATATATTAAATATTAAATTAGATACAAAAGATTATATATTTAAGCTATACTTTCTGTATATTATTAAATTAATTAATTTGGCTAAGTGGTTTTCCCTTATCTCAAAGGAGGGATCCCCCTCAAGCCAAAATCTTTAAATCCTTTACTTTTGACATGCTCAGCTGCACAGGTCATCAACCACAATATGAAAGGTTTGGGGACAATGCAGTTCAGCTTTGGCACTTGTAGCTTCACTGAGTTTTGGGAGATAAGGGTTTACCTCATGTTTAAGTTTTATACCAGTAAAGAAATTTATCAAGTGATAGAATAAATTATTCTGAAATGTTGCATAGAATATAAATAAAAAAAGTTACTGCTTATTGTAAGGAATCCCAAGTCAATCATTAAAAAGTCAAAAATAGAATGGCATTAGAAAAACAAATCTGATTCTTCAAAAAAACACGAGTTTTAAATAATATATGGCAACATGTGAGATTTGAGTGTGTTTTCCAATTCTAAACACAATCTTCCCAATGAGGCCCAATTCGAACAGGACCCACACGTCCAAACCACAACCATCTCTGTAATTTTCATTTCAAGAGATGCAAACCCAACCCACACCTGGGACTCCTAAGACACAATATCCATAACACACAAGGTAGCCAAAACAAATGTTTCTTGCGGATTTCACAATGTGAGGCCATTACAATTGCATTACTGTTGCAGCCAATATTTAACAACAGTAACCAGGACCTCAGCTGAGAAAGCAGATTATGTTGAGACATCCCCGATGTAACTTATATGAGACTAACTAACCTACCCTGGTGCATGAAGGCTCCACGTTGCGTAAGGTATGGGGGAGGGTCATTCTGTGCAGCTTTAACCCTTGTGCAAAGAGACTTTACAGATTCAAACAAATTACCCAACATGTCAAAACCAGTAACTTGTAAAACCAATACACTTGTCAATTGATGCTGCAAAGAAGGCATCATAAAACAGCATCCAAGAAGTTGAACTAGAAAGAGAGGAAAAGCTATCCCTAAAAAGAAATGTAGTAGTAAATCTTGCTGCACAAAATTTTATATGTAATCAAAGTAAGAAGGGACATCATTAAGTCAAAATTTGCAACAAATTAATATATAAATCTCTTTATGTGAAATTGACACTAAATATGAAGAATAATCTCACTATTAATCCCTTGGAAAAAAAATATTTTCACACCATGAATGCACTTGTAACAATAAAAATGCATACCTTGTGGGAGCACACCACTCATTAATCGATTCTGTCCTTGCATACCTAAACCACTGGATCCACTGTTTGCACCCAAATTTAGACGAGATGCAAGAGCAGGCACAGACAATCCTCCACCAGTCCTTCCGATATTCCCTCCACCAACCATGTTTCCCACAGAACTAGTGATTCGAGGACCTGCATTTCCCAAAATCGGGGACACTCCCAACCCTGGAACAGCATTTCGGTTACCAATTGCACCAGATGTAGGAAGAATCCCAGGAATAGAACCACCAACTCCATTTGTGCTACTACTAAATCCAGGGTTTCCTACAACACTTATACCTCCTCTATTGGTGACTCCTGAATGTCCATGAGAGCTTCCATGAGATAGCTGCAAATATAATGGGGACAGATGAAAAACCAGTAAATTGCATAATAAAAAACTAGAATGAGAGGTGAGAATACACACAAACATTCAATTGTTACACTGAAACTGTCTAAAACCAAAAACACATGACACGAACATATACCTGAGACAATGCAACTGGTAGATTGTTGGATGTAAATCTTCCACTAGAAAGGTTTCCGGTGGGTTGTTGAACACCGCCTGATGGTAAATTATTTATAGTTGAATTTCTCGACGTTAGTGAACCAGGCATGTTGGGAACATTAAAGCTCCCATGAATATTGTGCAATCCTTGAATAGCTCCTGCAGCAAGAACCTATCAATAATACAACTAGACGGAAAGATAAAATGAAGTAAATCCAGTAAAAGCTCCCCACCAGTGTGATGAAAAATTGGGGAGGCTGCACCAGACTGACCAGAAAACGATGTCGCAAAAGATCGTCCGGCACCATCTGGAAGATTTGAAGCAGATCCATTCAGAGAAGACTGCAAGGAAAACTCTGCTAGGATTAAAAATTAAGATAGGCATGCTAAAAAAAATATATAAGTGGCAAAGGGAATTCAACATCTTATGATATGTATAATATTATAGAAAAGGCTAAAATTTTAAAAATTATTGCAATTTGCTAACCATGCATAGAGAAAAGTGCCAGTAGTAAACAAGCATATAAAAAGATTTCGTAAAATATATTTTAGATAAAGTGATAAAGAGTGTTTGAATAGTAAACATGAATTGAGGACTCATGATGGTCCTATAATGCCCCAATCATATCACAGTCTTCGAATAGATGCCACTGTCCTTTTGTTTGTCAGGCAGTTTAAATCTCCAAAATGTCTTTATTCAAAATTTTGGCAAACACTCTAAAAAAAGTATGTACTAAAATCCTTAAACACCACAAAAGTCTTGTAACAAATGGCTGTTGACAAGTGTAGGCACATTTTAACCGTGTATCCTTTTAAAAAAATCAAAAGCACCATGCTACCATGCCTGTATGCAATGCATCATGCACCAAACAGAGCAATTAGTAGAAATGTGAATGAGTTGAACATGAGTGAAACGAAAATATATCAAGATGAAACATGTGACTCAACTGAGAACAGAAATCGTATAAACCCATATAAGTTGTCTACTTCGATTTATCAAGAGAAAGGTCAAAGTTCATCCTTAAAAAAATCAAAATACGACATTACAACAGTTTAGTAGGCATGACCAAGGAAAAGATTGAAGGGAAATATCAAGTACTGAAAATAATCACCAAGAGACAAAAATGAAACAATAGATGGGAAAGGGAGAAGCTTTTTGGGACATAAGGGAATACATTAAGTAACCCCGACATGGCATGAATTTCAAAAGGTCAAGCCAAAAATCATCCCTTGCTGAAAATGGTCCTCCTTTGTATTCAAAGTCCTCAGAACAATATGAGAAGTGTTTCCTTAACAACCTAAAATAACATGACGTAAAAGACAATATTAGACACAATACAATACAGTAACTTCTAAGTAACCAACAATTAAAAATAACTAAACCAAACTAGTGGAAATTAAAAAGGAAGTCACATTTGACAAGTTCTCCCATTAGAATCCCGTTTCCTTCTCCAAACTAACATGAAAGTCATCCATGTTTTATCATGTTTGTTTATCAGTTGAAACAGCCCCCAAACCTCACCTGAACTCAACTGACCAAGACACAAGCTGAGTTCAACTAGAGTTTGGATTATTCCAAATGAAAAACCAACAGGGCAAATCCCTAGTAACTAAACATGCTACTCTATAAATGCAGGTTATTTCTCCAGACAATTAACAAGAAAACGTCCACAAACTTCAAGAAAAACGAACAAACGAGGTAAAACTTGCAAAACATACTAAGATTATGAGTTTAACAGGCATGCGATATTAGGGTAAAAGTTGAATATTCATTGTCCAATCAAACATCATCATAAGTATGGCTTTTATGGTTATTATTAAAAGCACTAACAAATTTATCACTAATGATGGTTTGTGACTGGGTAACAACATAAAAACCATTTATATTTTCAGTGATTACAATACTTATTCTAAACAATATCTATAATTGCAGCTGTAATTTCGTCTCAATCCTTGATATCTTGTGAAATTGCAGGCAAAATAAAACCTTTATTAGATCTTGATTCTACATTGTATTTACTTTCTGACATCAAGGTATAAACTGCAGTTTCACCTAGAATAGACCGGTATTAGAGTTGCAGCATTGTCCACAGCCACACCAACCCACAATTGTGATGTGATTCCTATTGATACAAAAAAAGCCACAAACAACTGCAATGCAACCACAGCATTCCAAATGTGTCAGATTTTGTTTTAAAAACACAACCACAGATAGAGTCATCACAACTCATGTTTCAATAGTCCCAGCACCCGCACTCACATCAACCACAATTTGCAGTTAACAGAAAAACATCGACTCCAGACTCAGTTGAAAAACACGGAAGAAGAAGAAGAAACAACCAACGCATATTTCAACTCCCCCGGCCACTAATTTCAAAAAGACGGACTACGCTAAGCTTATCTGTAGTAACGATATGCAAACCCTAAATCTAAATTAATCTCCAACTATGTATCTCATTAGTTCATAAAGATACCAAGGCGGGAAAATAACAAATTCGAAGCAGAAACCATTGCGGACAGAGTGATAATCATGAGCCAGAACAAGTTACAGAAAGTTAACCGCGTTAAATAAAATTTCCAATAGCGTATTCCTCAATCCTTTCACATCGTAGACCATACAGCACGTAACATTACACAAAGAAACAGCGCACACTACCAACCAATGGCAACACAGAGAGAGGTTCGAGTTGAGAGAATGAAATTAGGAATAATAACCTACGCCGAAATTGGAAGCTGAAGAAGTTGAATAAAAGCGTGCAGTGTTAGGAGTGAGGAAAAAGTGTTCGGAGGATCTAATGGAAGAGAATGATGAAGTGGAAAGCATAGTAGATCGAAGTTAGGAGGAGTCGGGATCAAGTCGGAGAGGAAGAGAGAGTACCTGAGAAGCAGATCAGAGCTAGTTCTGAGTCAAAGACCAAGTTCGGGTGCCCTAAATCGGAACCAGAGAAAAGAAAGTGAAAGATAGAAAAGAAGAGAGAGAAAAAGGGTTGGGTTTGAAACTACAAGAGAAGGTTTATAAAATTATATGGTGTAAGATGTATCTCCTCTGCATGCTGTTCCAAATATAGGGTTCCCCAATTCAAATCACCTTGGGCCTAATTTCTAATCTACTCTTTCATTTATCACCAACATTTTTCTGCACTAAACACTTCCTATTATTTTCAATACTGTTCCTCAGAAAAATTATATACAAATTTTGAGTCAATTTTACAATTTGTGTGGACTGTGATTAAGCTTTTGGGATACTATTATGGTGTGAAGTTATTAATTCACCAATTTTATTTTAGAGTTATGACTCAGATAATCTTGTTGAAGAAGATTTAATATGCATAAGATTTATGTAGTTAAAGCCAACACAATTATATATTTGTTCATTTTTCATTTCTCAAAAAATAAACTATTTCTATTTTTTTTTCATAGACATTTTATGCACAATATTCCAAATATGACAATTAAAATTTTGTACTTCTAAGATGTGGTTTCCCGTCATTTAATATTGTGAATCAATAGTTATATATCTTTATTTAATCGTTTATATTATTATCACTTAATAATTATAAAAAAAAATGTTGTACATATACACACTATTACAAAATTGCTTTATATATACACATTATTATAAAAAAAATGATATTATAAATACATGTGAGAATCCGTAGTAAAATATTGATATATAAATTAGTCAATTTATTTAAATTAATTTCACATTTTTTAGGAAGACAAATAAAGTTAACATCGTAGTCTATACACCTTATTTTGGCATGTGTTTGTTTTTAGTATTTTAGCATGTGTATGACATAAGGTAATTCTTTTACTAATTAAAATTTATGATATTAGCATGTTTTTAGAAAGAATTGTTTTTA
This sequence comes from Phaseolus lunatus, assembly GCA_013389735.1. Lineage (NCBI taxonomy): Eukaryota > Viridiplantae > Streptophyta > Magnoliopsida > Fabales > Fabaceae > Phaseolus > Phaseolus lunatus. The sequence continues at coordinate 5,928,501 of CM023867.1, forward strand.
ATTAATTATTTGTAACAGATGACAAAAAGTAATGGACAAAAAAAAAAATCTTTCTCAATTCTTTATGTTCCTTGATCATGAACTTTTTAGATTTTTTTAGAAATGTTTCGTTTTAATTATATTATGAGGAAAATGCATTTTTTAACATTATCACTCCTGATGTCTTTTTTCAATCATGATAAGATTTTTAAATAAAAAAATTAAAAGTATTAATAGTCTGATTTTGTTCTATTACGAGATAGTGAAAAAAAAACTTGTAATAAGGGGAGAAAATACTAAAAAAGTTGAATTATTTAGAGTTAGAATTTTATTTCTAATTAAAAATAAATAAATTTTACAAAATATTGTTTTTAATATTGGGATTAGATGGTACGAATGAAGTTGATGATATAGGTCTAATTGATTCACGTGGATATTTTTTTTAAAGTTTATTAAAGACTTTAATATTTATTCTTCAAACTAATAAATTTTCATCCTTTAATTCTCTAATTTTGTGAAATATGATTTTAGATATATGAAATTATATAACTTTAATGTTGACTAATTTATATAATTACTATTTGAATTTTTAATTTACATATGCAAATACTTCATAACATTAATTTTTTTACTTCAGTTTAATGTTCCAAAATTATATTTAAGACGTGATAATTTTGAATCAAACCCTATTATATAGTAAAAGAACGGGAAACATAATCCTACCATCACATCCAGTATGAATTTATGGCTTTTGATGATCAATTACAATTAATGGATCCTATAAAAAGTGTTTAAATTCTCTTTTAATCCTACATATTTTTATTACTCCTATGTCTCTAAAAATATTTAAATCTCCATTCATTTGTAAGTTCTTCATGGTTTATTACTGTACTGACTGAATCGAAAGGTCAATCTGGACCGAAAGGTCAGCTGGACTGAAAAGACCATATGGATTAAAATCTCAACTGAAAGGTGAAGTCATGAGATGAAACAGGAAAGGATAAATTGGAAGATATGAATAAAGAAAAAACAATAAATTAAAATGAAATTATCACTAGGGTAAAGCCCATATAATAAGGCCCAAATGAAGAGGTGTGTGTAGTAAGTAGCAGGTACAAAGAGGAAAAGCCCAAATATCCTCTGAGCCCAATAAAAGAGTAGTATAAATAAATGGTCAATTTGAGAGATAAATAAGAGTGATTTTATCTTATGAATATCTGAGGCCGTTACTGACTTTATTATCATAGCTCCTTACAGGTACATACACCCATCCGGGAGAAGACGCTAAGACCGTGTAACCAAAAGCCTGTTAACCTAATCCAAGGAGGAAAATTACACCAGCTAACCCAAATCTAAGTCAGAAAGTAGGAGATCGAGAGATCACTGAGAGAAAAATCTTAAAGCAAAAATCGAGAAGTCAATAAGAAGAAGGAAGAAGCTTGTTTCTAGGCCCTTGTAAGAACAATCACCAATTCATAAAAATTAGTTTCATCATCCAGTCAAAAAATATTTGAAGAAAATAATGATAAAGGACTAAAGAAATTTGTTTACAATTGATGTTGTTACACATCTTCCTTCCATTGAAGGTTGGATTTCTCATCCAAATATGTAATACCTCTCCAGGAAATAATGGAGATTAGAAGATTAATCTTCACAAATATCTCGATTTATAATTATTTAAGAACATAGAATTCCATTTTCAATAACTATTGAAAGATCAAAGTCTTGAGACATTAGATAAGATAAAAGACACATTTTATCTTAAATTGGTGTTGTGCACCAAGTGCCAAAATAGCACATAGTAACAATGAAAAAGTTATCATGTTGGTAATGGGAATCACACTCATTGATGACAAATTGCAAAAATAACACACAGAATGTGTAAATGAAAGAATCATCTCGTGTATTAAGCATGATAGTTGTTAAGTTACATCCAAAGTGTTCACTTCATTGCATATTCCAATAAACATTTAATTGTCCTTAACAAAATCGTTACAATTTTAAAATTAGAATAAAAAACTAATTAACTAACTCAAAGCAATGCATGTACACAATTATTATTATAGCTTCACTAGACTATATAACTACAAATCACCAAATGACCTTACTAGACAAAGTTTACAACTACATAATATGTATTCTAGAAAAGAGCTTAATACACCAATATCTACACTTGATAAGAGGCTTGTTTGCAAATATAAAGTTGATCATGGAGTCATGGTACAAGTTATAAAGATTATATTTGAAACATGGTGTTTGGAAAAATGTGCCAAATTTAAGTATTGAAAAAACTAATGTCACAATGAGTAGAAACCTTTGATAAAAAAAAAATACGAGAATATAAGTCTATGATAAAAAAAAATGTGTCTATTGAGCTTAATCTTTCCTACAATGTTGATTCTTATGTCTTTGCTACAATGTGGATTCTTAGTCCTAAGAAAAATAATAATGTTCAAATGATTACTAATATGTTGATTATTTATGCTTTCAAAAATAAAATTTGGATGAATCAACCTAAAATTATATTTAGCAACATAATAAAAGTGAGGAGACTAACTCTTTATTTGATTTCACATTGTGTACTCATTTTTTAGGTTCTTATTCACAACAAGTTTGGTGTAACATATGTGGTGTCTCCAATATTTTCAATTCAAACAATATCAACAAAAATTTATTGGGTCACATGGAACTAATTAAGTAAAGAGATCAAATGGAATTTAATATGGTCTATGTGATGTGGAATTTAAAGAAAAGAACATTATAATACACACCTCGATGATGTTGACGAAAAGTTATTAAAAATTTAAATATGCTTACACAGAAATTGGTGGATGATCTAAATCAAAAAATAAAGAGTGATGAAGTTGATCCTCATATGTTTTTCTTTATTTGATGTTGTTGTGGATCTTATGATTATCATTTTGTTTCTCTAGTTTCTTTGTTTAGTTATTATGTTCGTTATTCTTTGATTATTGTATCTATTATTTCATAAATCATTATATGTAAGTTAAACAAATATTAATTGATATACATTTATGTTATATTTATTTTCTATACCTTTCTTGTGTTTTTTTTTTCTACGAGGCTCAAATGGGGATAAAATGTATATGTTATTTATGCAAATCACACGTCATGAAAGCTAAAAAAAGTAAAAGGGAGAAAACTATCAAAATTTTGATAATTGAAGTTATAATTTATATTGATGTGTTCTAATGATGAACGTTTTATGTTTGAATGAGTATGCTTCATGCATTTATAAAATGATTAAGCTAATAATTTGAATCAAATTCATCATTAACTATAATATAAACTCAACAAATTTTCAAAAACTGATTTAAGCATAAAATAATTGATTATAACTTACAATCCTTGTTTAGATATATTTTTTCATAAGAATTTTTAGGAGGAAAAAAATAGAACAAAATACATATACAATTTCTCACAACTTAAGAATTAATTTATATACAAATTAAATAAAAAAATAGTAAATTATACCAGAGAACCTCTACTATTTAACTTAAATATAACTTAATTTTAATTTAGAAAAATTATCTCTTTTTTTCTCTTCTAAAATTCTTTTCAATAGAACATTTCGTTAATTATACATTAAATCAAACTTATTAAAAACATTAAGAACAAAATATATATATATATATATATATATATATATATATATATATATATATGTGTGTGTGTGTTTTTGTTTTGTAATGGGAAGTTAGAGATAAAATTGACCTGGACTAATACCCTAATTGAGAAAAATGGCATTCGGCTTACATTTCACTAAATTATCATAAATGTAGTTTTAATTTTGTATCAATGATAAAAATGAAACAACTATAACTTCAAATTAAAACAAATCTATAAAAGCATTTTATTATTTATCTATTATTAATTCCTTGAACTATCCCGAAATAAAGTTTACGGAATAGCAGTATAATTTTTAATAAAAGTATAATTAAATCCTCAAAAAAAAATCCAAATGATGTGACAATATAGCAAATTAATTTTATTTTTAAAAATCTGAAGCCAGACTTCCTAACTTTCGTAAAGAAAAGTTCTAACCATAGTAGTCAGTTTATTGAAGGGTAGTTCTCAGCCTCCTTGCAGAACATTGAGTCACCTCAGAGGCTGGTAAAGAAAGGTCAAGCTAAATGATACACTGTGCTTAATCCTAACGCAACAATAGGCTTCCCTGCTGGATATCTGATAAGTGATGTTCTAGTTGGACTATCTTCAAGAATGAATGCAAATTGTCTTAATAGGTTTCTATGATGAACTTAACTACAATATGTCACCAAATCACTACAGAATCCACAAGATCTTATTCCAAGCACACAGAAAGATGAGCAGCTCTGTTAAATGAGATAAATGGGACGAACTTCATCTTCACCCATTGCATAGATTGCACTTCCAACCAAAAATTTCAACGCTACATTTTCTACCTTACAAACACTGTTAAATACTCTCAAAATACCATGAGAAAACTGGAACCAAATTTCATTGAAAGAACACAAATTTAAACTTGTCAATTGGATGAGTCTTGAAGAAAGTTGTTTCTTACAAAGGCAAAACTTCTGCAGAAAATAAAAAAGACTTGATACGGAATGTTGAAAGATAATCTGTTCTAGAAGGTTTAAAACATTCCAAAATTTAAAAACTAGTAGGTTACCCATTGACAGTAAATTAAACCCAATTGCATAACGATTGCACAAGCTTCTTTCCCTCATTCAAATTCACAATTATTGATTCAAAAATCAGGTTTAAGAAATGAGAAAGCCAAGCCACGATAATAAAGAAACAGTAACAAAGAAAAAGATGAACGAGATATTGAACATACAAGGATTAAATTACAACTTCGCAGCAATAACGGGTAAGATACTCAGTACAATTCATGATATTGCAGCCACTATTCCTAAAACACCACCGGAACTTTATCAAAGCCAAACTTCCAATTCTTTACTTTGTCACTAAATTTTCTAATGCCAAGGGCCTTGACAAGTCTCATAGTATCTAAACCAAACAAACGAGACCTAACAAGAAAGCAAGAAAAGAAAAAACCTAGCCCCCAAATCCGTACAGGGTTCTTCCCTGTCTCTTGAGTGCATAGACCACATCCATTGCTGTAACGGTCTTTCTCCTGGCGTGCTCAGTGTAAGTAACGGCGTCGCGAATCACGTTCTCAAGAAAGATCTTGAGAACGCCGCGAGTCTCTTCGTAGATGAGACCACTGATACGCTTCACGCCACCCCTACGCGCCAAACGCCGAATGGCAGGCTTCGTTATTCCCTGGATGTTGTCGCGCAACACCTTACGGTGCCGTTTGGCTCCTCCCTTTCCCAAACCCTTGCCTCCCTTTCCACGCCCAGACATCTTGCTCGCAAAATCGCGTTAACAACAACAATCACAATCTGCACCAAACACACCACAACATTTTAACAACAAAATAATCCGAAGTGAACTCAATTTATGCGTAGACAGTGAAATTGATACTTACCGAAGCAGAAGCTTGATGAGAAGATTAGCGTCTGAAGTGATAGTGAAATTCTCTTTGCATTTTATATATGGTGTTGGGGTTGGGGTAATGTGTTTGTAGATCCGTGCGAGGCTTGCATCGAATCGTTTGGGAGCGTCGATGGCTTGTTGGTGGACGGTTCAGATTTGAGATAACGTTGTGCACGGATCGATGACGTAGATGAGAGTGAGTGGCTCTTCCTTTTGGCGCCACTGGAATTATCTGAAATTTTGTCCAAAATTTGTAAATGCAGCTAAATATGAAAACATTAATTTCGAACCACAAATTTGGAACTCAAATTATGATGGCCCAAGATGATAACCAATCATTATAGAAATAATTGTATAATCTGATAAAATATTAATGGAGTGACTACTTTTTTTACAAAAAAAATATCTGACTTTAGTATTTCGATATAAATTAATTAGGAAACAAGCTTTTTTCTCTTTTAATAGTTTATATTTTTTGAGTTAACTTACCAGTGGTTTTTCATACTTCTTATCCTATAAAACAGAATGACACTTTTTTTTCAATTTTTAGTATTATTTTATTTTTTAATTAATAAAATTTATTCGAACAATATGCAATCTTAATATGAAGTTAAATCTTAATCATTTATTATCAACGTCTATGTCTTGCGGTATAATGAAAAAAAAAAGTTAGTCAATCATAATAATTTTATAAACCTCGAGATAATTGTGATTTTTTTTTTTATAAAAGCTTTCATGGTAAGTATCACTATGCAACTTGACATCTCAGCTAGGTTTACACCTCAAGTAACAACAATCATGAAAAAAGTATTATTAGAAAAAACAAAAAGTACAAAAATATGGGAGGACTAGACCAAAACCCATATGTTAACAAAAACGATACATGGGTAGACTATACCTATTCATAAAGAATTATAAGAACAGACTAGAGGGAAGCCTATTATACCAATGAAATGATTCTTTATGAATAAATCTTAAATTAGCCAACTTATCAGCACATGCATTCCCTTCATGAAAAATATGAAAAATCATAAACCTGATTTTCTCACAAAAATTAAGACAAGTATTTCATCAATTACGAATCATCCAAAAAACATTAGTCCTAGCAGTGAACGCACCACAAACCAATGAAGAATCACATTCAAGCCAGACATTAGTAAGCCTCATCTTTTGAGCTTCCTCCAAAGCATGTATAACTTCATAAAACTTAGCAACATTAGCAGTTTGAATATTAAGAAATGCATAGAAAGCACCAATAAATTATTCCATACTCCTACGAAAAATACCTCCACAAGTAACAAGACCTAGGGCTGGCAAAGCGGGGCGGGCCGGCCCGCGGTAAAAAACGCGGGGCGGGCTGACCTTTTCAGCCTGCTGACCCGCATTGGCCCGCCCCGCATAACCCGCGGCCCGCGCTAGCCAGCAGCGAGACAGGGCGGGCCGGCCCGCTGGCCCGCGAAAAAAAATAAATAAATAAAATAATTGACTTGGTACAAAGGTCCAGTGGAGGAGTAACAACTTTGAGTGAAATAAAATTATATTTTTACTTAAAACACAACCCAGTGGAAGAGTGACAACTTTGAGTAAAAGAAAATTAGGTTTTCACTTAAAACACAAGGCAGCTATGATGTTCCAAAAAACGCATACAACACACGACACATTTTCCTCTGTAGTGTCGTCGCTCGCTTCGGCTGTGACGCCACGCAGTTTCACCTGCAACTGTTACGCGCTACTACCACACTGTTGTCGCTCTTGTCGTTCCACTACTCCTACATGTTAAAAAAAAAAAAATGGGCCACCCCGCATGCGGGGCGGGCCATGAAAACCAGCCCGCATTTTTTATGCGGGGCGGGCCAACCCGACCCGCATTTTGCGGGCCTAAGCGGGGCGGGCCTAAACAGGGCGGGTTGGCCCGCTTTGCCACCCCTAACAAGACCAGGATACCCCCTAGCAGCCCCATCAGTATTAATTTTAACCCAGCCTAGTGAAGGAAACTCTCATCTAATAGGAAGAGGGCGAAGAACTTTACCACTATGAATATTAATACCAAAAAATTTAATGACGTTGAAATCCAACATATCATTCTTCATTGAAGCTTTAGATGAATTTCCCACAACAACAAAAAATATTATTACAATTTTTTACTTATCTTTATACTTTCGAAATTTTCATTAGCCATCAACATACTTGCAAGAGATAACTTACAAAGTATTACTTTAAGATAATTAAAAGAGATAACAACTTGTTACTTTGTATATTACTTATTTAATATAATAACTTGCACTTATTCAATTAAAATTGTCAAAATGAGTACACAAAGTTGTTTTAAGATAAAAGTATGGTTATGATTTTATTGTTGTAACTGTGCGGTGTTATGTGTTGAGGGGTGTGGGGAATACTCGTCAAAATATGACATCGTTCGTATTGATTTATTTGAGTCCCTTAGATGTTTATATGCTCGTCAAGGTTAGTGGTGAGACTTTTCCAACTAGCCAACAAAGCAGTCTCCATGATTCCTTAAAAAGGGGGAAGTTTGTGACATTAGTACAAAAGCTTGAAGTTTAAAGATTTGATTATTAAAAGTTTGAAATTTTAATGCTTCCAACCACAGTATGTTACCTGGATGATGATGCAAGTGTTTGAAGATGTTGATCTTGAGTTTGTGTTGTAATTTATGGTCTAATTATCTTGGGAGTGACTTCTTTACAGTTGGTCTTATTTGGTTAAATCCACAATTCCTTTTGAAGTGTTTAAGCCTATTTAAAATGTTAATTTTTCTTTTAATGAATTAAAAAATGTTGTAATCTCTTAAAATTTTCTTAGACTTTGTGAGTTTGCAATGAAGAACACTTTAATCTATTAATAGTACAAATTAATCAATTAAAATTCTTCAAACATTGTTACAAGTAACATCAATTGTCCTATGGCACATATTAGGTGAAACAAGTCGTGATCGAATTAAAATTTTCTTAAATTATTACGTTCTTAATCAAAATGGATTGCACCCTGACTATAAATTATAATTTATGGTCTAATGATAAACATTCGATCCAACAAACATTTCATAACTTAGTAGATTAAGATAACATTTTAATCGATAAAATCACTTAAAATTTATTTTAATATATTATCAACTTGAGCACGACTTAAATCCAATCAAATTTAACTATGTCAAATCAACTTAGCGTAAAAATATTCCAATTCATTATAGATTCATAATTCCAAATTTATGAAAAAACAACATAAATCCAATGTAGGAATATACATTCGTCCACGTCTAATCAAATATACAAATGAGTAGATATAATTAATTAAATCTCATTACTTAAAGGTAGTGTACCTTATAGGTAAGGCAACTCCCTGATCTTATCAACAAGTTGATGAAACTTCCAAAGTCTAAATCCTTAATAACCAACACCTCTCATTGATCAATTTACCATCCACTTCCCAATCTCATGTAAAATGAAGAAAAGGAATCACACCAGCATTAAGGGAATTAAAACTTATTTTGATGATGATTTTGATCGATTTATCTTACTTTATCTACTATTACTTCCTCACTCATATATAAAATTATCCTCGTGTGTGACTGGATCCAACCCAACATGACCCTGAGGTCCAAGTTAAAATAAATTGACAATCTAGCTTGTCTTATATTTTTAATTGGATCGTGATTTTTTATTTATTTTTTGCATAGTTTAACTCTATTTTAGGTCCACGAGCCCATTGACCATTTTTTTGCCTAGTTGAAAATTTAAAAAATTGTAACTTTTCCCTAAAAAAAATACCATGACATGTAATTATCTAAAAATGCAAAGTTTAATATTTAACAACAAGATGCATTGTACAACCATATTACTCATCTTTTTATAACTATTACTTAAAATAATTGTATAATTATACAAATGTCTTTCACATCCATGACATGTGTAGTTGAAACATGTTAAGATCCATAAAAATTAACGAGAGTTCATATCACTGTGAAATTGATAATCGTAAATAAAACACCACCATATACACACATTATATGCATCATTGATTAAAGTATTCACACTAATTAATCTAAATCGAGGATTCAAATTTGTTATTTACTTATCAAAACCTCTCATATTTGACATAGTTAAACAAAATATCATTTTTATAATACACTAAACAAGTGCATCTTGGTATACCTTAAAACAAATGGGCAACAACATGTTGTATAGTTTAGCCTTGGCCCATATGGACATCGGAGCCAACTGGACTAGGCCAAAAAAGTCCATATTTCTTTAGGGTACTATTTTTGAGACCTAGTTTGACCTGAATCATAAGTCATGTGAGTTGACCTGCTTGGCTATACTTATTTTGATAACTCTAGTCGTATAATTTGTTTTTGAAACAAATAACAGACCAACTATAGATTTTAAAGAGTTATGGTAATTTACGTACTTTGAAAAAATTAATGGAATGCAAAAAAAAAAAACAATTAGTATTGGATAAAGCGCTTACCACTAAACCAAAAGTTATAATTGATAGTCAGAACATAACTCTTTTTACTTAAGAATGTAACAGTCAAAGTACCATGATTCGATTGTGACTTGGTCCACTTAGTCTTAGTCACAAGACAATCGATATCATGTACGATAATTTTTCCTTTAGTAATTGTCCCGATGGGAATCAAACTCATGAGTTTGACTCTAATACAAATTATTAAATTAAGTGCTTACTAGAAGGCAAAAAATTATAGATTATAATCAAGACACAATTTTTTCTATTTAAGAGTATAGTATCCTAAAGGCCATGTTTCATTTGTGACTTGCCTTACTTGACTTTCACCGCTGGACAATTGATGTCACCTGTAACAATTAGTTATATATATATTTTTGTTTACTTTAAATCATACATCTAAATATAAACTAAATAGGACTTACAATCTAGAATGTATTTGTATTTTTATATTATTATTAGTGATAAAAAGGCTAAATTCGTTTTTTGTTTCTATATTTGGACTTTTTCTCAATGTAATGCCATGATTTATAAATTATATACTATTTTATATACTAAAAAATTATTGGTATCTAAAGTAATTTCTATCATTAATAAGTATAGTTTTTAAATTGATATATAATTAGCTATCAACATTAGAATGTAAATTATTTGATAGCTAAAATATTGATATCTAATTAGATATCGATTTAGAAGCTATTTTATAAATTTTATTAAATAGTATAAATTATTTTAGATACTAATAATTTTTTTAGTTTATAAAAATATATAATTTAGTCAAAATACTGCCTATTATTATTATTTTTTTTAAATTGATTTTTATTTAATAATTTCCTTGTAGTGTGTGAATTGGTTGAGGGTTGATGTTGGTTAACCTCACCTTCAAGTTGTATCCGGACTAAGAAAGGTTGGAGTGGATTAAGCCACCAATCAATGTGGATGTCACTCAAGATGGATGATTGTGAATTGCAGTATGAGCTACTTCAATGAGATCAAGTAATTTTAAATAAATTGAAGACAAATTAAGAATTTTTAAAATTATGACATTATATTAAAAAAAATCAAATATAAGAACTAAAAACTAATTTAACTTAATAAAAAAATAAATAGGTTAGGAATATTATTTTATTATGATCAAATTATTAATTTCGTAAACTATCTCGAATTAAGATAGAATGATTATTTAACAAATACTGATTTATCGAAATGGATTTTTTTTTTCCATATAAATTAGAAGAAAATTTCAAGTAAAATATTTTTGAATTACTTTTCTACAATACCGTTTTTAATAAATTTTTAATGGGAATATTTTGAGTTTTTTTTTATAAATGTTATGCTCTTTTAATAGATTGTTGATCTTGATTTCAAATTTACATTAATATATTGAAAGAAATTTTTAATATTTAAAAACGCTTAAATTACAATATAATATTTATTATAAGTCTAAAGTATATTTTACATCTCCAAAAAACTATTCCAATGATGTAACATTGAATATAACAACTACTCTTGTTTTTTTAAAATATAAAGACATAATTGTATTAAACTACTAACGATAATTCTCAACACACTATTTAAATAATCAAATGCAATTTTTAATATATATATATATATATATATATATATATATATATATATATATATATATATATATATATATGTGTGTGTGTGTGTGTTTACTTTAAATAAATATATTAGGTTTGAAATTTGATCACAATAAAAAAAAAGGACGCATAACTAAAAATTATACCAAAATTATGAAAAAAAAAGTAGGAAAGGCGAAAATTATGCATTAACAATTAAAGAAACACCAAAATTTTAAATTAGTTTTAACTTTAACTTTTTAGTACAATTCCGTATGGTTTCTTCTAATAAAAAGGTTTCCTTTTAAATTTTTAAACCAAAATTAACTCTAATTACCAAATATTTTAAATAAACAAAACTTATAATACTAATTCTGTTTTTACGGTTTTTTCGGTTGAAAAAAATTAACAAAGACCAGAAGATGAAGAGAGCGAGAGATGTAACAGTAGATACTAAAAATAATGTAAAATATTTATTTTTCTAAGAAAGATAAATAAAAATGAATATACTTTTAAATATTAAATATTAAAAAATATAAACTACAAAATAGTTAATTAATATCATCAGAATCCACTGCGTTCCTTAAAACAGTCTCAATAATTATGGTGATTAAATGCAACAAAAATATTTATATGATATAAAATATTAGTGAATATCATGAGCTTTTTTTATAAAAAAATATTTAAAAATATGAATGCAATGTAGATGTTAAAAACTATTAAAGTGACAAGGTTAGTTTATTTTTATTATTATTATTATTATTATTATTATTATTATTATTATTATTATTATTATATGAATGATAGGGAGAAGTCACTTTCATTTCTTGTTTTGTCAATTCAACAATTTTTTATTTCTTGTTGGGTATTGAATCAATTAATTACTCAATCTTTTTCTTCTTCTTCACTTTTATACATTTTTCTTGAATGAGATTTGATTCCACGTGACCTTGTCCACCTTCCGACACACTTCTCATAAATAATACTTAGTAAGTTATAAGTTTAAAAACTCAATTTTATAGGAACTTTCAATTCAAATATGCTAAAATGTTGTAAAATTTAGAATGTTATTTTCTTAAATAAAGTATGAATTACAAAAATATAAAATTATTTTTCTATTTTAAATATCCCTTTTCAAGTTTATAATAACATTCAAATGCAAAAATTAAATCAATTTTTAAAATTTTAAAACAAATAATAATAATTCAAGATAAACAAAAATAAAATAAATTAAAATATTATGTATTGAAAATGACTATCGCCACGCAAAGGCATATCATAAAATTTTATTTTATTTCTATTTTATTATATGACATAATTTTAAAACTATTTAAGATTTTAAAAAATATTTTCTTATTTTTCTAATTAAATATCTTTAATTTTACATCATTTTGAAATACTTCTTGGTGTAGTTATTAAAACTGGTGTCTTAAAAAGGAAAAGAGGAGAATGACAGAATATAAAAAATAAAGTAAGAGTGAGATAAAAATATTTTTAATTAAATTATCACCAGTAATTTAAAAATAAATGTAAAGCAAAACATTATTAATACATGAATATTAGTTTATTTGACATTAATTGTTCAGTTATTCCCATGAATGCTGTTTTTACTTTGGCCAAAACTGTATCAGAAATCGTGTTCCTTCGTTCTAAGTAATATTTAATTTAATGCACAAAGATTACCAGCAGTAGTACTACTAACACTTTTGATATTTTTTTAAATTATATTTATAATTTTATTATAGTAATATCCATCTTATCTTATTTAATGCAGGCTGCCAAATTAAAACTCTATATACAATTGAAAATAATACCTATGTGCAACACAAAAGTTATCCTTAACATATACTTTTAGAATATAAAAAAATAGAGTAATTTATACTCATTTATGTAAAAAGTATTAGAATTTCTTTTAAATATAAAATAAGTGTTTTTTTTAATTGAAAAAATCAAAACTATAAAGACTAACACGTACTTGTTTCTAGGTATAGGCAATGAAGAGAAGGAGAAAATAATTATTTTTTGTGTTTATTTTAACGATTTTGAGGGTAGGGAATGTAGGGAAGTGAGGATGAGAGTTTTTTTAATTTAACACGGAAGTATTTTCTATTATATTTCTTATTTTTTATTAAAAATACAAATAATTATGGATATTATACATTAAAAAAGTTAATTAATTAAAAAAATTAAAAAATATATCATAAATTATTATTCAAATATTTTTTAATAACAAGAATAAATTATTAAACTTATATTTTATATTTTTAGAATAATTTTTAAAATTATTTTCAAGTATCATATCCTATGTAGCACAGACACGGACACGAACACTGATACAACACGACACGAAAATATGTATAATCTTTAAAATATAAGACACAGGATACAAATTTATATATTATATAATTATAAATTATATAAATTTACAATGAAAATTTAAGTGCACAAATAGGTTTCAAGTTTTTTTTTTTAGCATAAAATGTTTTTGATGACTGGTTCAAAATGATTTGTTCCTTATCTTTTAATCATAATAAAAATCTATATAATAAGTTTAAGTTTTTAAAAAAGTAATATATTTATTTTATTTTAAAATTATGTTAGAACTATCTTAGAATTGTCAAAAATTCAATAAATATTTTTTGAATTAAATACTTCATCAATAAGTTTTTTACGAGTGTCATGTCCGATACGTATATATGATACAGACATGCTATTTAAAAAGATTGTCCGAACTTCATAGATTATATCACTCACAAAATTTCAATAAACCACGAAAATCTTCTCTATTATCTCTCAAACCAGAAAATTTCACAAGTTCTTACAAATTTAATATTTCTATTATTGGATCGAAACACAACTTAAATCTTAATGGATCGTAACAATAAAATCACTCTGCTACCCCCATCACGTATCTATAATATCTGTCGCGTATTTATAGTATCTGAGCATCTGTGACGTACTTAATTCGTCTGCAAAAGTTCTACTCGTCAATGGAAATTGCGCTCGAAGGCCTCTAGCAAAATGGAGCGTACTTTACAATTTATTAATGCAACATTACAAATAAGTGACATTACGTGTTTATCTAATATATTTAAAAATAAAACAAGATCAGATAATGTTTTTTTTATAAGAGTATATTTTAATTTTATAAAAATAATTTATTTTCTTATGACGAAAGCCATTTTGCTAAAAGATTTAAGAAATGTATTTGTTAACGTTGATTACGGAAACTTCAATTTTACGACATTTTCAGTACACTTTATATTATTTCATTGCTCGTTTCTCACTGTTACGCTCGTCCAGTTCACGCTTTTCATTTTCTGGCTTTTATTAAACATTAATTCCTTATGGATTTGTAGTGTCTGAGATTTGCAGTTTTCGATGTGGGACTTAAACACAATTCTTCTTTTTATGTCGCCTTGAGTAAATTTATGAACATATTTTTGACTAAGCCTAATAATGTTACTTTCAAATTACAGATAGACATTTATTGTGGTATGATAATAAGATAACCCATTTTGTGGTTACTTATTTTGTTCGTTGTTAGTAGTTAATGGTAAGTTGAGTGTGAGATTGAAATAGGTGAATATATTAATTGAGAGATAGTATAATATTGTTGATATGGTATGATAAAAGTGGCACTATACTTTACCAACTTTTTTCGGTTCATTGATGGTCACTGCCAGCAAAAGCGAGCCCACAAGCATATGCTAATGGTAATGGCAATCACAATGCCATAAGCATTCATCTAATCTCCTCTGTTACTCCTCTTGCCAATATCATTACATCACACTCTCATTAACTCTTTTTTTTTTATATATATATATGTATGTAAAAGCCATTAACAACACAACAATCTTGATTTATTTATCATTATTACTTTTATTCCATCATAGACATGGGATTTGGCAACCTCAAAAACCAGGTTGTTCAAACCCTTTTGAATTCCAGTCTTTTTTGTTCAAACCCATTTTGAGTTCTCTCTCTCTCTCTCTGTATTTTTTTTTTTTGTTAAAATAAATAAAGTGGTGCTCAAAAGAATCTAGGACTATATATTAATTACAAACGTTGTCGTCAGTTTATACCAGCTTGTCGTGAGCTAGATGCGTGTTGAACATGCGTTTAATCCTTTTCTTCCATCACTTGCATTGAATGTCCTTCGGTACAACAAAAGGGTATTCAGATTTGTGTTCTGCTCTATGGTTCTGGTGGAGCTCCAGAGGTGTTGTGTTTGAAGGTACGATAGTCGGTCTATGTTTTTTGCTGTTCTTTGTTTGTGTTTTTAGCCCCTATTGTTCGGTGATAGACTAGTAGAAATTCACTGCTTTCTTTTCCTTTTCTTGCATGTACCAGTGTTCTTCGTTTCATAAAATCGCAGGGTTGAAAAGAGAAAATTTGAGGGGAAAGGGAAAGATACTGTTGGAGACATGTGGGATTGCAGAGAAATTTGTTTATTTGTCTGTGCTTTAACAATCTTGCCCTTGGTATGTTTTTCTGCCAACTTTGTTCCTCTGGATAATTACCTTATAGACTGTGGAGCATCAACCGATACTTCTATAGATAGCCGCAATTTCACAGCGGATAGTTTCTACAAGAATTTCCTTTCCACCCAACAAGATGTTCTTGCAAGTACCTCCTTAAAATCAATAACTTCCTCCAGTGAGTCGCCTCTTTATGCAACCGCAAGAATTTTCACAGCACCCTCAAAGTACACGTTTCCGATTAAAAAAAGGGGGAGACATTGGATCCGGCTTTATTTCTTTCCATTTGCATATGAGAAGTACGATTTGAGTGCAGCAAATTTCGTTGTTTCCACCCAGGACTATAATCTTCTGAGTGATTTTAGTGTGCAGAAAAACCCTGTTATGAAGGAGTACTCTTTAGATGTAAATTCAGACACCCTTGTGATCACCTTTGCCCCATCTGAAAATTCCATTGCTTTCGTGAATGCCATTGAAGTTGTTTCGGTCCCTGATGACCTCATTATTGATGGTGGTTTCACCCTATATCCAGCAGGATCCTACTCTGGCTTACTTACACAGGCACTGGAGACAGTTTTCAGGGTTAACATGGGTGGTCCAACTGTCTCCTCTGGCAATGACACGCTTCAACGAACTTGGGTTACTGACGAAAAATTCCTTATACAACCTAACTTGGCCACTAATTTTTCAAATATAGGTGCTGTCAAATATGTAAATGGTGGACCAACAGCGAATACTGCTCCACCTTCTGTCTATGGTACTCTAACAGAGATGAATTCAGCAGGTGATCCCCGAAGTAATTTCAATGTGACTTGGCAGTTTGAGGTGGAGCCTCAATTTCAGTACCTTGTTCGACTTCACTTCTGTGACATACTCAGCAAAGGCCTCAATGAACTCTACTTCAATGTTTACATTAACTCCTTGTTGGCTGCTAAGGATCTTGATCTGAGTTCGACAAATAATAATGTTTTGGCTACTCCATTTTTCAAGGACATGGTTACAACCCCTTCTGCCAGCACCAAAATGCTTGTAAGCATTGGCCCTTCTGCTGTGAATAGAGATTATCCTAATGCTATTTTGAATGGGTTGGAGATAATGAAAATGAACAATTCTGTGAGCAGTTTCAGCTCATCCACAGCGCCTCAGACTAGTTCTTCTAGTTCAGGTTCTAAAAAGGTTGGCTTGATAGTAGGTGTGAGTCTTGGGGCATTTTTTGCAGTGGTCATGGTTCTTGTTTTCTTTCTACTATGCCGGAAAAGAAGACGTTTGGAAAAAGAAAAACAAGGGCATTCAAAGACGTGGATTCCTTTATCAATCAATGATGGAACTTCTCACACCATGGGAAGTAAATATTCTAATGCCACAACAGGAAGTGCTGCTTCAAACTTCGGGTACCGCTTCCCTTTTGTGACAGTTCAGGAGGCTACAAATAATTTTGATGAGAGTTGGGTTATTGGCATTGGTGGTTTTGGTAAAGTATACAAGGGTGAGTTAAATGATGGTACTAAAGTTGCAGTTAAGAGGGGGAATCCTCGGTCCCAGCAGGGGCTTGCGGAATTCCGAACTGAAATTGAGATGCTGTCTCAGTTCCGCCACCGCCATCTAGTATCATTGATTGGATATTGTGATGAAAAAAATGAAATGATATTGATATATGAATATATGGAAAAAGGAACTCTCAAAAGTCATCTGTATGGTTCAGGTCTTCCAAGCTTAAGTTGGAAAGAGAGGCTTGAGATTTGCATTGGAGCAGCTAGAGGACTGCATTACCTTCACACTGGATATGCTAAAGCAGTTATTCACCGTGATGTGAAGTCTGCAAATATCCTGCTTGATGACAGCCTTATGGCCAAAGTTGCTGATTTTGGGCTATCGAAGACAGGGCCTGAAATTGATCAGACACATGTGAGCACCGCTGTCAAAGGGAGTTTTGGGTACCTTGATCCTGAATATTTCAGGAGGCAACAACTTACAGAAAAGTCAGATGTGTATTCATTTGGAGTAGTTCTGTTTGAGGTTCTTTGTGCTAGACCTGTTATAGATCCAACTCTTCCTAGAGAAATGGTGAACTTGGCAGAATGGACTATGAAATGGCAGAAAAGAGGGCAACTGGAGCAAATAATAGATCCAACACTTGCTGGAAAAATCAGACCAGATTCTCTTAGGAAATTTGGAGAAACTGCTGAAAAATGTTTGGCTGACTTTGGTGTTGACAGGCCTTCTATGGGGGATGTCTTGTGGAATTTGGAGTATGCTCTCCAACTTCAAGAGGCTGTTGTTCGAGGTGACCCTGAAGATAACAGTACTAATATGATCGGTGAACTGTCACCCCAGGTCAACAATTTCGACCATGAAGTAAGTGTTTCCGCTAGACAATTTGAAGCTTCAAGTCTGGATGATCTGTCTGGAGTTTCAATGAGTAGAGTATTCTCTCAGCTGGTGAAATCTGAAGGGAGGTGATTTACAGTATTATATCTTCTAAATTCTGCATAACATTTCTCTTTTATTGTTTTATTAGTGGTTTATCTTCTGAACGGTGGTTCTCAGCCTCCTTGCAGAGGAATGAGACACTTCATAGACTTGTAAAGAAAAGACAAGCTCCTGAAACAAGCTTGCTTAATCGTAACGCAACAGTAGGTTTCCCTGTTTAATATCTGATTAGAGGTGTTTCAATTGGATTCTCTTGAAAAATGATCGCAAATTGTGTAAATATGTTCGTTAACCATCTTATCTATCATCAGCGATAATTTCAATTTCAGATACACCAACTACTTATATCAAACTGACAGAGGGGTTCCTTTTTCTTAATAAGAAATGGTACGTTATTCTTTGTCAACTGCCTAGTGTGCAGTCCCACGGAAATGGTTGTTCAATGTTCAGCATGCCGCGATTGGGCATCATTTGTGAAGTTTGGCTACCACGCATCCAAAATTCTTAACCTTCAATTTCCCAGTTACAAATATTTTGTGCATGTGCTAATTCACCGTGCCAAAATAAAAACAAATTCCACTTTGTAAAGGTTGTTTCTTGGTAAAGGCTACTTAAGGCTAACATGGCTGCAAACGATTAAAACGCTGAACATCGAATGTAGTGTACATATTCCCAAAATTGAAGTAATGAACAGAAGAACACTTTAATATTCAAGAGAAAAAGATTCAATTACAGAATAGGCAGCAACAACAGGTAAGATACATCAGTACAAGTCATGATATTGTAGCCACCATTCCTAAAACACCACCGGAATCTAAACAAAGCCAACCCTTCAAATTTGTACTTCATCACTAAATTTCCCAATGCCAAGGGCTTCAAGCAGTCCGATAGCCTCTAAACCAAACAAACAAAACCTAACAAGAAAGCCACAAAAAAAAAAAAACCTAGCCCCCAAATCCGTACAGGGTTCTTCCCTGTCTCTTGAGTGCATAGACCACATCCATTGCCGTAACGGTCTTTCTCCTTGCGTGCTCAGTGTAAGTAACGGCGTCGCGAATCACGTTCTCAAGAAAGATCTTGAGAACGCCGCGAGTCTCTTCGTAGATGAGACCACTGATACGCTTCACGCCACCCCTACGCGCCAAACGCCGAATGGCAGGCTTCGTTATTCCCTGGATGTTGTCGCGCAACACCTTACGGTGCCGTTTGGCTCCTCCCTTTCCCAAACCCTTGCCTCCCTTTCCACGCCCAGACATCTTGCTCGCAAAACCGCGTTAACAACAACAATCACAATCTGCACCAAACACACCACAACATTATAACAACAAAATAATCTGAAGTGAACTCAATTTATGCGTAGACAGTGAAATTGATACTTACCGAAGCAGAAGCTTGATGAGAAGATTAGCGTCTGAAGTGATTGCGAAATTCTCTTTGTATTTTATATATGGTGTTGGGGTTGGGGTAATGTGTTTGTAGATCCGTGCGAGGCTTGCATGGAATCGTTTGGGAGCGTCGATGGCTTGTTGGTGGACGGTTCAGATTTGAGATAACGTTGTGCACGGATCGATGACGTAAATGAGAGTGAGTGGCTCTTCCTTTTGGCGCCACTGGAATTATCTGAAATTTTGTCCAAAATTTGTAAATGCAGTTAAGGTTATGCAAATCGTTTTGGGTAATGTCTTTCCCAAAAAAAACAAGAATTTACAATGAGTAGAATAAATTTAAAGAATTAATATAAAATTTAAAGATTAATAAGTTTTTATTTAATGTAAATAAATAAATAAAACATACTGCTACAGACAATTAAGACTTATTTTTCTTATTACTTTAATTTTTAGTGAAGTGCTTTAAACATTGTTGTTATTGTTTATCTTTTAAGTTATTGTTAGTGGTGCAGTTCTAATTCGAGAAATAGAGAGTTTTCTTTTTTATACTTCATTATATTGTAACCTAGTTCTGAAATGATGATTTTTCATACTTGTTTGTTTTATGGAGTTAAGCAAAAGGTTTCTTCCTAATTTTTTGCATTCTTAATTCGTTTAATGTGAGTTGTGTCACAATTGAGAAATTATTATATGTTTGTATAGTGAAAAGATTTTGACCAACACAATCTATTCTTACAATTCCTAACATTTTTTTAAAGATATTATCATTTAGTCTTTACATTTTTGTAGTTTTCATAAAATAATTATCACATTTGTTCAAGACTTTCCCCTACGCTTTATCAAAGAAGTAAGAGTTGAGTAGATATTCTACAATCAAAATAAACTCCTCCTAGTTTACATCAACACCCCAAGCTCAAATCACAAAAACAAAAACACTAAGCACATCATCTTGTAAATGATTAAATATAAAGTATAACAACAAACATACTCATAAATTATGCGTGTAATCAAATTTGTGAAAGGTTAAGAGAAGAGTCATAATCTAATCTTCACGTGGAAGAGATGAAATTTGAATGCTTAACATGTAAATATAACTTCATATCATGAACACATCTATTAACTGTATTAATGAAATAATAAAAAATTGAGGAGGAGAAAAAGTGTTTATCACACATTAAATAAATACGAACTCCCTAATAGAAAAAGGTTGTTGGAGACTAAATCATACACTTTATCACAACATCATGTTGCCATCACATTGACTTCGTTGGGTCTTCTTCTTCTCTATTGCACCTATAGGAGGAATAAAGACAATATGTTTGAACTTTAAAACATTCCTTGAGAAGAAGAGAGAGAGGGATTGGATTTGGTGGAGTTTGTATAGTTTTGTATTTTTTTACTTTTTAGATAGTCTAAAATAGAAAACTCGGTTATTATTCATTGTGTTTTCGGACTATGAAATCTATGAAGGGGAGATGATGTTTATGTACTGTTCTGGGAAGCATCTCATGTGTTCTACAAAGTTTGTTTCAAAACAATATTATTTTGAAAAGTTTAATTTGAAAAATATCTAGTATGCTTTGGAAAGTTTATTTAAAAAAAACTTATACTAAAATACTTGTTTTAAAAAACTTATTTTAGAAAAATTGTTCGTAAAAACTTGTTCTCAAAACATTATTGAGTAGATAATCTTAAAGTCACAATTGAAACATGCTAGCAAAAGTATATTTGATGTATATAGAAAAAGTAAGAAGGTCAAATATTGGTGTGACTAAGTGCATATATTAATATTATTATACATATTTGTCACGTGCTTTCATTTACTTTTGTTTTTTTTTATGGAGAATGACAACTAGGATCTTGTTTAAAAGAAAATGAAGTAGTGCATATTATAGTTATTTTTAAAAAAATGAGTGATAGCTAAATGAAATAATTAAAATACCAAAATTTTGTTTGTTGATTTTGCTAAAACTAATTTATCCTTACTTATTTGACCAATATGGTTTTTCTTTTAAAAAAAAAACAATTTGTTCGTGTCATAGCAAAGTTTTCTATCACACAACCTCTTTATCATACACATATACTGAAAAAGTAGTTAAAAGTATAGTTTTTTGCAATCCACTTAGATAATATATTGAATTGTGTTGAATGATGATAGGTATAATATCCAATGCTATGAGTTGTTGGAGTATTCATCATAAGATTTTGTTGACGATGAAAATAAAGTAAAATGTCTTAATCTCGTGTAATTCAATCCAGATAAAAATAAGCGTAAAAAGAGGAAAAATTGAGAGTAAAACATTTACTTTTGTGAGTAATGTGTCAAATATGGATCAAATCACAACAAAATAATTTGGGTTTATATAAAGTTAATGATTAAACTAAAGCTGAAGCTGAAAACTTAATATCATCAGTCAATTTAAGAAAGTAAAGTTTACACGTTTGCAACAAAAAAAAAAGTCATGCTTGCCTAGCCCTTTTAAGAGCCCCACGCATCAAACAACACAAAACATCAAATAACCATTTGTAAAAACTGAGAAAGTGGTTGAAAATTATATGTTTAGTTAATAAACAACAAAAATAGAGATTACATAACTAAAATAATTCACTTTATTAACGATTCATTGGCTTGCCAAGTCAACTTGTGAGGAAATAACACTTAATAATTAACATTTTACTCGATGAGGAAATTGGATACTAGTCTTGTGAGTACACATAAAATTATTAATCATTGCATCAACAGAGTTGGGTGAAAAATTTAAACTATATTTGTAATATTATTTAATAAAAGGTATTTTGAAATACCTCATCATGTTTATGGAGCCCAGCTTTTCTTTCTACAGGTTTCGAACCTAGGTGCTTTAAATTGATAAGGAGTGATCCAACCATCAAGCTACTTAGGTGACCCGTAATAACACTAGATTATACTAATTATAGTTCCTTTATTAACTTTATTGTGCTTAAATAGATTATTAAAAAGTGTATTTCAAATTTAGGTTTATATATTTGTTTATTCCTAGTACTACTCAAGTTCTCGTTGAAGTGTTGATTGAATGTTTGATACACTCAAATATAGATACCAATACTTTTATTTTGACTATCGATAATTGCACTTCAAACAAAGTTATGATTGAACACATTTCATATAAGATTCCACATAAGTCTATTCTTTTTTGGACGATCACTTGTTTCACTAACATTGTTGTGCACATGTATTGAATTTAATTTTAAGGAATGATTTGTTCGTGATTTTCGATGTTATTGAAAATTTTAAAGGAGGTGTTAATTTTTAACAACATTTAAAAGAAGAAAACATTTACAAGAACATGTGTTGGATTTATTTGAGTATTCCATTTAGTAGGAATTATGTTATATGCTTGATTGAATATTCCATTTAGTAAAAAATATGTTATTGACTACAATAATGAAATTCTACAATTTTATAGTTACACTATATAAAGATGTGTTTGACCAGTTAATTGTACCAACGAGAAACTCAATATGAAAAACTTTACCCAATGCATATAATTGAAAAATGGAAATTGGTAAATAAAATTTGCCAAAAATAATATATTTTATTATGACAAAAAAGGTGATTAAGTCAATACTTTAAAACAAACTATATATGTATACTACGATATGATTAATTTATTTAATGGATAAGATGAAACTTAATACAATATTAAGAAATAATATATGGTGTTATTAATAGTTTTTTTAATAGTTCATTTTAATTTTATCAATAATATTACCATGTTAGTTGTTGATTAGTTGTACTTATATGTTATTTCTTTCAAGAATTAAGTTGTGAAAGTGAGGATAGTAAAGATGAAAGTATCAATGTTAGAGTTTGATTTTATTGAGTTATGTATTTCTATTTAGACTTTTCTATCAAAATTATTTGAGCGATTAATTTTATCGAAACTTTATTTTAAGTATTTTATCTATATTTATGTTTTACAGTGCAATTTTATTTATATTTGTGTTTTTAAAATATAGTTCAATTTTGAATTTATACATCGAAAAACAAACTCTGAATTTTTTTTTTTTTTTTTATGTTCCATGACATCATATTGAGCTATGCTAAATGTTTGTGGATACATTATACATGTTGTGAGTAATTGGAGTGTTTATTGTAATTTTTTGTCAACGAAGAAGATGAAGTAACAAATCTTAAAACATGGATTTCAATAAACAATGATACTCACAAGAAAAAAATTGTAAAAAAGTGAAAGTTTAAATTCTACATTCATCAACAAGATTAGGTAATAATTAATTCTACTATTTTTTATTAAATATTTATATGATTAACTTTATATATTTTGTATGGATATTATATTATTATTTTTCTTTACTTTTATATCATAGACGTTGAACATGATAAAATGATACTTTTAATATTTTAATATGGAAACCGTGGAGTGTGTGAGGAGAAATGATGAAAATTTCAGTTAAAATGAAATTATTTAACCACTTTTTTTTTCTAGTAAATTGTTAAAACCTTTTTAGTGTAGTTGTTGTATTAATACTGTGAGCATGTAAATTAATTTCCTAAATGATCTCGTTATACTTTTGGAGTGTTCTCTGTGTGTGTTATGAAGCTTACAAAATATGCTACAATTTTTTTTGATTTATAGATTAAAGTATTTATACTATTTGTGTTATTTGTGTGCTGTAAAGGATAATTTTGTCATGTAAATATATTATAAAACTCCTTTCGTTTTTTAAAATTGTTGGTTTTTTATTTATTTAAATTTAGTTTCTATTTATCTCTCGTGTGTAAAATTAAAGATTTATTAGTTATACTATTATTTTTTGTTAAGATTTTTTTTTTTATTTTAAATGATTTTTTTTTTGTGTAAAAAGAGTATTAAAATATATGAGTATATTGAAAAATTATAAAATTATTAAAATTTGTACGGTATACTATAGATATATTTAAATACACATAGGTTTAATATGTCACTTTCACATGACCGAACATATATCGATCTCCTCAAAGACACGTATCTAACCATCAAGATTATACACTTAATTAACCAACATATCATACTAATAAAAAATTTAATTTGTGTTAATTATGTCAAAGATCCCTTATTTGTAATTCAATTTTATAAATAAGTTGAGTATATATAAACTAAAGTACGTATTTAATAACATTTATCACATATAACCATTGACTATTAAATATTGACTTGAGTATCATATGACCTTATCATATGTCAATTAACGAGACCTATTTTATGTCAATTAACGAGACCTATTTGAGAGGATGCAAGTACACAAAAAGTTTTGTAAGGAAACATTTTTTATCTATACAATAATTTTTTTTATAAATATTAATATTTTTATTAATTTGTGGAGTCCAACATTAAACGGCACGTGTTGAAAAAATAAATAAAATAATTATTCAATACTTGTGTGTAATAGCATTGAATATTATATTTAATTATTAATTTTGTTTTTTTAGCTAGGACCGTGTTTAGAGAAGCTTTGTCTTTTAGCTAGGACCGTGTGACATATAAGTTTGATGGCTCTATCTGAATGTGCTTTCATTAGTGCTATAAATAATAATAATAGTTGTGGAATTGCTTTTGGAAGGGGCGATATCTTTTCATGCTCTATTTTGAGTTTATCACTTGAATAATTAGATGATTAGAAAAGCTTTTTCCCAATTTAAAGTTCCAAAATTGTAGACATTGCATTTATAGCTTCTAGCTCACTGTTATGGATTTAAAACTTTATTTACTAAGTTTTTAATTGGGGTGGGTTCCCATCATTCATCACCTATCACATAAAGAGAACTCATATTCTCATCAATCTTTCACCTTTATGTATTTTCCACATTTTTCATGTAAGTCTTTTTTAGTTTCAAAATGATGGAATTAAATTAAATGATTTCCATTAGTTTGCATACATTTTTTTTCAATCATTACCAAAAACATGTCGATGATAACTTATTTTCCAACTATGAAAATATCAATGGCTATTGCATCTCATTCTTATGATTGTTTGCATTTTTAATTAAACTATAGCCTTTAGCTTCAATTTAGAGAAACATGGATTCAATTAAACTTGAAGCACTCTGCAATATAACGTGGAGACAAGTTCATAATTAATGTTATGTTAAAGTAGAAATATTGTCAAACTGCACATTTAATTCAGTAGGTAGAGATATTTATGATAATTAAATATTAAATTGACTGAAATATTGGAGAATTTTTACAAGTACATCCACTATCGTTTTGTCTAATCGTGAAATATTGGAGAATTTTTATAAGTACATCCACTATCGTTTTGTCTAATCGTAAAATGATTATCCTGTAATCCCGTCAATTATAATATTGAGAAGTTAAAAAGATTCAATAAAAAGTAAAAGATAAAAAAATTATAAATTGAATGTATTTCTATTCAAGTATTGTAAGAAGAATATTGAAATACATTTTAAATTTTAATAAGCCAAAATACCTAAAATTTATAAGTAGATTTTGCTCCAATGTTTTTACAAATTTAGTTTTAACCTATTTAGATAATTTGTGTGTTGTCTTTCCCAAAATCCGATTTTTAGAGGTGCATCAACATGCAACCACTTTCATATATAGTACAAATGTTTTTGTGAAGACTTGTAGTAAATTCAGTTGTTTTTTTTTCATTGGATAGTTTTTATTTTATTTAAAAATATCAAATTAGGTTTGGTTCAAAGTATAATTCAAAATTTATATTCTCAACGCAACTAGTATAATTTATTTATTAATGTGAAAAGTCTTTTCAAATCACGTTCATAAGTCACTGAGAATGAGTAATGATTGTTTATTGGTTTCCTTACGATTAACTTTGTAGCAGAGTGTCAACATAAAATATACCATGTTCAATGTATCACATTAAATTTGTAGGAGTTCAATGTTGATACGTCCATGCAAGCAAGTAGCCCCCAAAAACCCAATGGTTGTTGATTGAAGTAGAATATTTTAGTTGTTCTGAGATGTTTTTGAGAATCTGCTTTGTGGTCAGTGGTAATCCAAGACATGATTGAACCTTGAAGGTGCTTGATAGGTTAATAATGACCTTGGACTTTTGGTACTTCATTGCAGAAAAGTGAAAGGTAGCAGAGGTATATAGCCTCACTTTGCATAATAATGTTTATCTTCTTGTGATTGCTGCTGCCGTTTTAAGTATAATCCCACTGAAGTTCTTGCATTTGTGATGAGAATCTGCCGTCATTGACCCCAAACAACTCCAACTATTATCACGACAAGACTTGATTTGACTCTACCCTTGATTGCTTCAGTGAAAGTGCATTATCATATTCATAAGCTCAAACTTGCTTACTAGGGGGGCACCTGGTTTCTGCTCCTCTATTTTCATGCTTTTTGACATTTTTTGTCAATTCTGATAGCATCCCACAAAAGAAAAAAATGTTCAATGTGTAGCGAAGAGGTCACTCTTCATTCTTCAATGCCGATATGGCAATGTATGCAAATGTAACAATGGCCGAAAAGTAAATTGCTTACCCTTTTGCTCTGCTTTCACCCTGCTATAACCCAAGGGTGACATGTTTCTGTAAAGTGGAAAAAGGGCTTCTTGATTGAGCTTAAAGACAAATGCAGAGCACTCCATTTCTGTCCAAAATCACACTGTAAAGAAGTGATAGGTACATCACACCAGGGAAAGTGACGGTCACCACTCACCAACAATTTTTTTAATCACCAATACCTCTCTTATCTTTTTAGGTATCCACTTTTTAATTTAATTTACTGCTTCTTTCTTCTTCCTTACTCCCTCCCCACATAAACGTATCAACAAAAAGGACTTCAGTATAAAATATATAATTTATAAAATACATCATATAGGAATCCCAAGTACAATTTGTAAAAGTTGTTAACCAAACAATACAATGCTGCTGCTGCTGCTGAGGCCTAGTTTAGAAAAACATAAAGGGCACTAAAAACAACTGCACATGGTCACATCCATGATTCAAATAAGTACCATATATTTACATTGCCACTACAAAACTCAAAACATTGAAAGCATACAAATTAATCATCTAGCCATGCTGATTTAAGCATGCAATTATTTTAATAGAACGCACCAAAGGAAGAACTACTCCCATGAGGCCCCTGAGCAAGATTTGCAGGAACTAAGGAATCAAAGAAATTTGCCCAATTCTCTTCTTCATCATCCTCTTCCTCTCCAGTACCCATGTGGCTCCACTGAACTGGAGGGTTAATTGCAATTTCGTCATTCTTTGCAAATCGCCCTCTGATTCGTGGCCTGCTATCTGCCAATGTCTTCCTGCAAGCATACTGATTGCCAGAAGAAAACAAATTAATATTTATGTTGTGGTTGCATCATGACTAAACACTAAACAGTGTTGTGGTGGACCAATATAGCTATATACAGTACACTGTGTTGGAGAGAAGCATAACATGTCCTATTTGTTTCTTTCCTCCTAGACGTTACAGTAATGGGGCTACTAGCTAGTTACCCTATAGAATGAGACAAATACGTGAGAAGATTTTTCTTGCTTCACAAATCAGGCATTTCAGGTCCGGCTGCAACACACTAACACTAACATACGCATGAAGTCACTATTGTGTATAGTCTTTAATTTAATATCTCCTGTGCGGCCAACAGGTCTTTATCGTGCAAAGATCATGAGCGAATCCTTGTGTTGAAAGAATCACTTTCTCGATCAGGATTTGTCAAACTTTTTACTATTTCCCTTAACTTTCTACCCTCAATATGATTTTAGCATGATATGATGCAACCTTCTATAGGGCAGCATGGTTTTTCAGCAGCACCTTTCCTCTTCATGTGTCCATGATATTGCAGTTTATTTCAAATTCGTCCACGTCTCACTTTCACTCTTTTTCTTTTTCTAATATGAAAAAAAAATAATATTCACATTTTCATAATTTCTGACTATTTCAAGTATTGTAGTGAGATCACAGCTGCAATACAAAAGTTCAATTGGCTCAACATAAATTTTATTATAAAACTGTATCTGAAAAAAAAATATATATACCTTAATTTTCTTGCCGAAGTTCCTCTGGTTTCTCTTGCTCCTATATCTCTCAATCCTCACCTTCTTCTCCTCTGGGCTATAAGGACTGGTTCTGCTCATTTCTTCTATGATCAAACTACTTTCACTCGACAATGGACTATCTGAATGATGATAATATTGCATTCCATGAAATCTCTGTATGTACAAAAGATTACCCAAGAATCAATTTGCATTACAACAACATCCTTTACACAGGTATTAAGAGTTTAGTTAGAATATATTAGAAGAAATTAACCAAACAGGGAACATATTAAAGGTTGTGAGAGTACACCAAGAAACTCCATGGGGTGCCAAGTACCAATGAACCAAACAGGAAATAACTTCAAGTTCGCTGTCATGGAGTTGATCATTGTTGCTTAAGTGGTGTACTAAATAAAAATATAAGCATTTTAATATTATATATATATATATATATATATATATATATATAAATATATATATCTCAAAAGCTCATAGATCCATGACAATTAAATTCTTAAAATGAAATTGGTCTCTTTTTCATTAGGTTATAAGATTAAAAAAAATCATATATTTATTCATAGACATACATCTTGAGAGTTTAAAATTAAAATTTGAAAATACTAAATTCATATAAATAAAAATGAGATTAAACCTCCACCCACTAGGTTACCCACTAGGTTAAAAGTCATATAATTGATATGCATAATGATTGAGATGTGTTTATCTATAATTACAAGCGTCGTTTATGTTGTTTCTCAATTAGAAATGAAGCTTTGTCTCCATAATCCACATATTACTTTTTTGTCAAATGCTGATGTACGAATTGAAAGTGCAATTTCAAGTATAATTAAAAAGTGCATAATGTATTTAAGTATGTATTAGTGTAGTTAAGAAGATGTGTGTTTAAAATTAGTGAGTCAAAAGTGAGTCAAAAGAGGAAGGAACCTGAAGGTCACCGGTACTGCAAGCTCTCCGTACGGGACCGTTTTGGGAGTCAAGCAACTGAGCGAAGAGAGGAGAAAAGGGGTGATGGGGCCCACCACTGTTCTTCTGCAGCGAGTGGCTGCTGACGCTCCTCTGCACTCGCCGACTCTCGTAACTCGCCAGGGAACTAGGCGACCCCATGTAGCTGGTGCACCCGCTGCCGCAGCTGTTGTACGTGTTATTCGAACTGGCCTCCGAATCGAACTCCCCAAGGGCCACTTGGTGGTGCTGCGGCTGAGGAGCGGCGGCGTACTGCATTGGCGACGCCGTGGATGCGTCCTGCGGAGAGAGAAAATGGGCGAGGGACTCGGCGGCGCGTGAGAAGGAGGCGTTGCGGTGTGTGTACATGGCGCGTGCGTGGTAGGAAAACTATTACAAGACAATTCTACTAGGATTTGTAGAAGAGAAGAGTTGAAGCTGAAGAGTGAGTGAGTTAGTGAGTGCATTAGAAGTGTGGAGTGGTGAGTATTTAATATTTTTCGGTGTGGGATCTGCGAAACAGAACAAAACAGAAAAGCCAATAGGTTTTTTGGAAAATATTAGTGTGTGGCTGAGACTACACGTTGCGATGATGTCACTATTTCAGCCAAGAGTTGACTTCCTTCATTCTACAATTTTTCAACTATTTTTAAATAAACACCCATCTTAATTAGTGCCTCCAAGTTAATTAATTACTATTTTTAATCTAGTCAATTAAGTGTGTGCTAGTTAATTTGGTCTCTCTCTTTACTTACTAAATAATCTTAGGCAAATAGTTGTGATATTTTTCATCCACCACCTTTTTCATAAAAAGGACATGGTAGATATGCCTAATAGGTGCCACGTTTCCTCATCCAAAACTAACCTAGGTTCCTCCTACATACACAACAACTTTTTCTTTTACGTACAATTCAAAGCATTTTTGTTAAAATAAGAATGAAGTTGAAAACCAACATTGGATACACTATTGCAAAATTTAGACATTACAACACTAATTAATGACCATTTTCAAGTCACCATCATAAGAAAATATATGATAGTGATTTTATAAATTAATTTTTTTAAAAGTGACTATAGACGAAGGTTTTTTTTAATAATTATCATTTATGTTGTTATATAAACTACAGTTTTAGTATAAACCGTTGTTTATGTTGAAACTTTTTTAGTTCAGTTTGATTATTTTATTTTTTCCTCTTTATTAATCTGTATTAACTAAATCTTAGAAAGTAACCAAAAACACATATAAATACTCATAAAACTTTAGAAAATTAACCACATCAAAATAAATTATAAATTAATTATCTAAAGTATAAAATTTTGTACAATGTAATTACCACTCTCATATTTCACGAAATTTTGGTAGCATTTTACATTAGTTTTTAGGTAACATGAAATGAAAGTAGTGACACAAAATCTCCACAATCAAACATGCACTTGAAGAGCATCACAAAATGCGTTGAACCAAAATTACGTAAAATAAATGAAATGTATGATATAAGTTATATACTAATAAACTAGCAAAAAGTGATTACTCTTCTCAAACTGTACAATTGGACAATTCAAGATTCAATACATTTACTGTCAGTACAACCTCCTATGTATTTTTGTAAAATTTTTGAAAAAAAAAATACATATAATTAAAGAAGTATTAGACAAATAAATGTATTAAATCTTAAATAGAAAACTAAGAACCTCTCAATGACTACTAAATTTTAGTATAACTTTTAAAAAACTAAATTTCCAAAATCTAACAATATTTATTGAAGTATTAAACAATTCTAATTATACATTTAATTTAAAAATTAATAAATTTAAACTTTACAATTACAACCAATAATCTAAGTAATAATTTAAATAATAGTATAACTAATTAATCAATTATAAATTTACAAATACAACTAATAATATAACTACTAATTTAAATAATAATGTAACTATTAATCTAACTAATAATTTAAATAATAATCTAAGTAATAATTTAACTAAAATATTATTAGTTAATAAATAAAATATTATATAATTATTAAATATTATCTAACATATATTAAATTCATTAAAAATTATAATGACAAAAATTAAAATTACACTAAAAAACTAACTAACATGGTTGAGGTGTAACGTGGTGGAGGTGGCAAGAGGAGTCGTTAAGGTGCAGGGAGCTCTGTCACTCAAAATGCAAAAAGATATAATATTTTTACCCTAATAAAATATTTTAAAGCTTTTATTTATCATTTTCATTTCCAAGTCAAAATAAGTACATATATGTAAGCCAAAGAAGATTGAGTGAAAGATGAATCTATAAATAACAAAAGAACAAAACTATTGTCTTCAACTTTTAAAACAAGAGTTAAATAAAAATTAAAATTGTTCTTGCTGGTTGACTCTACGATAATCTTACGTCTCCTTCTTTCTCCTTAGCTAATGCTTCACTAGATTGAAACAATCTGCACCTACACAGACAGAAGGGGCGCTCTAGAGACCGTTTGCACTTCGATGCTCAAGTCAATACTGGGGCAAGCACACCAAATGTATAGTATATCAGTTTATGTCTAAAAACTGCATACCTTTGTGAAGTGTTTTACTACCCTTTATATAGTATAGGGTTTCTTCTGCGCCGCTACCCACATTTAGGGGTTTCTGGGATATGCCATTACGCACCGCTATCACTCAATCTCAAAGTAATCTGGCACGTTACGTTCCCTTAACTGGAGTACTGGAGTGCAAATTCTAACAGGATGACCACCTGGATACCTCTCGTGCACCTAATCTCAAGGGTCATCTGTCTTGGGAGTGCTCTCACTATTCACGTGTCATGCATGTAGCTTCACTTGGAAATCCTAATCCTGACGGCACTCAAACCCTTAAAGACTCTTCACCTAACTGTGTTTTCCCCGCCACACGCATAAATGCTTTGTGACCCAGGCTCTTCCCTACCTCTGGACATTTTACTGATAATTGGTATTGTTCTTGGGACCCACCTTCCGTGATCTAGTTTAGCTGCTCAAAACACCCAAGATCGATGTCACATCGTCCTACTCTGTTGTCGAGGACTCATCACCCCGTTGCGTGATGAGGACACATCGTTTCACTCTGGTGATCGACATGCTGATAACTAATCAACCCACTGGTCCATGCTACTCGTGAGACCCAACCCACATGGCTCTGACCCTATGAGACCCCTCCCACGTGACTCAGCATTACTAGTTATTCTTAGTGTTCAATAACTGATAGGTAAATAATATTTTAAATATGCCGTAGAATAGTAACTTAATCAAAATAGTCATCTCATATCATAAGATAAAATTGTAAGCAAATGTATAAAAAACAATTACAAGAATTAACTTTTTTAACTGTTATAAAAGTAATGAAAAAATTAAGTCAGAGCTCATTTTTTTTTCTTCTATTAACTCTTTATTAATTCTTTGTTGATAAAAAAAATAAAAAAATAGTTATTATACTTTTCACGGAGCAATTAATGTCCATTTTTTTTTTCAAACACAGAAACATATAATAATAATTCAATAAAAATAGTCATCGCAAATTAAGACAATTAAGAGAAAGACCGAAAAAAATGTGTATGTAAAAAAAGTAGTTACAATAATGGATAATCTAATTGTTATAAATTAAAACACAATAATCAAAACAATAATCAATTAAAGATAAATGAAAATAAGTACATATTGAATGAAACTACATTAATATTTTGCTAATTAGTTATACGACATTATAAGAAAAACTAGTAAGTTAAGAATGTATCCCACTAGGGACATTCTATTTTAATTTTGTTTGGGTATTATTATGTATTGTTTTAAGCTAAGTTTGGATTATCCTTGCTTTGCACCAAGACTAAGTGGTATCAAAATCCACATTTTAATATTATTATGTTATATTTAATATAGTTAAATATAACTTAAGAGTTGAAGTAAAAGACAGTTTTATATGATTTTTGTTTTTACTTTTTATATGTCTTTTAAAAACAAAACCTTAGATAAAAATTTAAATTCCAAAGATACATTGAGGTTGTACATAGAAATATGCTCTGAGTGGTATTACATTTTTTTTAATTAGTCAAACTTGTGTTTATAGATCAAACCTATTTTTATACCTTTACTTATATTTTTTTCTTTTCCTCCTTATAAGAAGTCCATTTCATTTAAAATAATATTAATGTTAATTTAAACAATTAAAACAGATTTTTTAAAACAAGTTTTCGCGTTGTAATTAACAAACTCACATAAAAAAAATGTTTTTGTTTTATTTTTCTTATTAAAGTATTAGAACTTCAATTGGAAAAGTTGTCAAATTATCATTCAGTTTGTTTAAATTACAGGTAAAATTTATTACGAACGGAAATAAGCAGTATAATAAAAGTAGGCTTTTGTATCTGTTTGTCAATGAGAATATTTTTCTAAATAAATCGTAAGATCATTTTTATAAATTAAAATGATACTTTTAATATAGGTTTCACAATTTTTTTTATTGATAATAATTATTTATATAAAAAATAAAATTTAAAGAATACAAATTAAAATATAATTGTTATTACTTAAAAACTTATGTATAAAGTATTAATTAGAATGTGCTCTAACTAGCCTCTTGTTGTGATTCTTAGATAAGAGGAGTTATGCTGGAATTCACATGCATGCATAATATGTTTTTTTTTTTTTTTGTTACAGCGAGTATTCAATGTTTTTTTAGTTTAATTTAATTTTATAAAATTAGTTTGTTATAATTTAATTCAAGATTGAATATTTATGAATGATTTGATATATTTATAGGAAAATCTTGTTACATACTCATAAAATAAATTTAAACTAACAAAATTAATATAAAATATAATTTTCATCTATTTATATATTATAATTTATTTTTACATTTTAATTAATATTAAATATTATAACTATTTTAGTACACCAAAAT
Organism: Phaseolus lunatus; assembly: GCA_013389735.1. Classification (NCBI taxonomy): domain Eukaryota; kingdom Viridiplantae; phylum Streptophyta; class Magnoliopsida; order Fabales; family Fabaceae; genus Phaseolus; species Phaseolus lunatus. Next base: position 5,963,260 of record CM023867.1, read on the forward strand.
AATCTACATTTCTTAAAAATTAGATTACAAAATATTTTTTAAAGACAAAATAATGATGAGATTTCGAACTTCAAAACTTACAATACTTCAAATATATTTATTGGTCTAATAATATTATTTTAACAAACTTAAAATTGAAACATTAACCATAAATAAATTATAAATTATAATAAATTTTCATAAATAGAAAGAGGGATCGGCGTATATGATTTATTTCTTGCAGCATATGTTTTATCTTTTTGTTTTTTTGGACTGGGTGCTACATTGGTATTTGTGCAACAAAGGGGTATGAAGGTTTGAAGTCGCGAGGTAGTTTTTGGTGTTTTGAAGGTCAGCAGACAGGTAAAGTTTATGTGGGATTTGAAGATAGTGGGTTATTTTAGCATGATATTTGGATAAGGGTTTTTTATATTAATTATATCTGATAAAGTTAGTCATTGATTATATTATTTAAGTAATGAGTATAGTTTCTAAACTATTTGTCGTTATCATTTATGGATAAAACATAACATATGCTCCATCCTCGTCCAAAAATAATAATTACAATTAAGTTCAAAGTATCGGTACATTTTTATCTCCAATTTTTTAACCCTTAACGTTTAATTGCATTGCATTTTTGTATTTATTTTAAATATGTTTATTCTTAATATATATACACATGTATATATAAATATATATATATATATATATATATATATATATAATATATTTTCAACATTTTCTGTACAAGAAATATAAAAAATTAATTATGATTTTTGTAATAAAAAAAATAAAAATCAATTAGACGTTCCTGGTTAAGTTATTATTCAACCGAATGGTAAATTTTAAATTATGGCTCACTAAATAATTTAGAAGTTAGTTTGAAAAAAAAGTTTATAGAACTAGAGCCTCAATAATTTTAATTTTTTTTAAAAATATAATTGTTTATCAAATATAATTAAGAGGATTAGAAGGGAAAAAAAAATATAAGTAGTAGGATTACACATTTTTTTAACTAGTAAAATGTATTGCCTTCAAAATGTTACCAAAACAAGCCCAATTTGCATGGCCCCACCACTTACTCCGCAGAAAAAGCAAATTTCTTCATCACTCCATGTGAGATAGAAACGCAGGAGCAGCTCACGTTAATTAATAGCTTAAATAAGTCTAATAAATTTCGATTCTTAACAATTATCATTACTTTGAGACAAAGGCATGTTTGGTATATGTGTAGGATTGTTAAAAAATCTCAATTAAATTGATATTAAACTGAATTTAATGGTATAAAAAACATAATTATTATTTTTTAAATAATTTGAATTACTATAATAAGTTTTTAGAATTCAAGTTATTTTTAAATAGAATTGATTTAATTAATTTGAGATTCTTAAACCATTTTTAAAATTTAATTTAGGTTTGTAATAGTTTAATTTAATTTATAGATTTTGTGTATCCTTAATCATACGCTAATATACATGTTACTTTATGTTACTTTGGGCAACCCACCACACTAAAATTTTAAATATAATTAAGGAAGACTATAATGAGTTATTGTTTAATTTAATTAGTTTTCAAAATATAGTATGGTACAGTTAGGAACCAAATGATCTCAGGACGCATCGGTACTCAATACTGACATAAATATATAAAAATAAGATATTTTAATAAAAAGTGTATTAAACAAGATTAAATCGTATGAAAAATTAGGTAATATGAACGTTAATTACGACACACATCTTAATTTAGGTTTAAGAGTAAAATGGTCCTTAAGACCCTAAAAATAGATATAACAACCAAAACAAATACACATAATTATCATATTTATTGCGTTTACTGATCGAATACTTACTTGAAAGTCGAAGAATCTTTTACAAATGCACTCTTGACCAAGAACTGAAACTCGAACACTCGAGGAATTTAAGAAGAAAAAGGAGATCACGATCAAAAAGATCAATTATTCAGTTAGTAGATGACATTGTCTCATCCTCTCATACAAAAACAATATCTTTTGTTAATTTGTCAAACAAAGTTAAAATTAACCATTTTGAAAGATTAATAAAAAACACCATGAATAAGTAGCTGAAACACATACTTGATTTTGTTCATGTTATACACACAAGACGCATGCTGATAAAAAAACATAAAACGTATAATACGAGTATATTTGGACAGTTTTTTTTCTTCTTAAAATCCTTAAAAAAAAGGAACTTTTCCGTATATGTATAAATTAAGTATCATAAGTGATTTCATATAGCTTTTCTATTTATTTTTTTAAATTTGTGTGTAAATTAATTTTAATTTATAAAAGAAGTTCATTCCAGTTTTTTTTACGGTTAAACAACATAACTTCTTCAAAGTCCTCTTTACGTAAAAGTAATGTCTAAATAATTAAACAAAATTGTCTGTAATGAATGACTTAAACCTATTAAAGGTGAATAGTTCCACTCCTCTTTAATCTTCTAAATTTATTATTAACTATACAAAATTTTCATTTTACATCTATTAAATTTATATACTGTTCATCAAGACACATTTATTTATTTTATTAATAAAAAAATTTATTTAAAAGATACTTCAATCCTTATATATGGTCCACATAATCCAAATAAGCATTAGTCCAAAAAACTAAACAATTATAAAAAAATTACCATAAAAGAGACTAAACACTGGTCAAAACTATAAAAAAAAATTATTAAATGACACACTCATAAATATATACAAATTGATATAAGTTTAAATAAATCAGTACATAAAGTTCTTTTGATTGTGTTTTCTTATGTTCTTCTCAGTTTGATTAAGAAGGTGTATGCAAAGTAGCATCTTGAAGGTAGGTCCAATAGAATCGTCTATGTCAACTCAAAATTTAGCATGCGTATCATTTAAATAAAAAAGCATAAAAAGTGACAAAATTATTTGCCACCAAGACTTGGAAATTGAATGCAAATATATGTAAAGATCTTACTTAAGTAGTTGGTCATGAAATTTCGTGATGGCTAAGTGAGGCAATTGCTAAAACCTAAAACAGTGTAAAATCTCTTTCTTGTAAGAATCTTGTTGATTATTGCATTTTCGTAGGTTCCATGTTACACCAACTTTCATAGTTTTTTGCCACCACCACTTCGTTCGTTGTCCCCACATGCGTAATCATTTCTTTTTTTCTTAGTTACTTTCGCAAAGCACATGCAACACCTGAAACTCACACAGACTTGGTTTTGCATGTGAAGATCACACTCTAACCAATAATTTGGATCTTTTGATTGTAAAGTGATGGATGTTATTAGAAATTGATTGAAAAAAAATTGCTCCATGCAAGATTAATGGCCTTCAAAAATCAATGAACGCCACGATTACGGAATTCTTGTAACTTCCACAAGTTCTTACCATATTAGACTTGTTCCTAACTTAGGTTAGGAAATTAGGGTTAAAATACCTATACTTTTTATTATAAAGAATAATTTAAATATTATAATCTTTTTCTAATTTTTTTGAATCTCATGATAGTCATCTATTAATGATAGTCATCTATTATATAACGTAGTAGTTATATTTAAATTCTGGCATACTATAATTCAATTAAAAGTTAATATTGATATTTTGACAAATAATGAAAAGATGAAGACTGAAAATTACAAATCTTTAAGTTTAATAATGTCAGTTTTTGATAATTTGCAATTGATTGACCTCTCAGTATGTCATATTCACGATATGTCATGATTAATATAAAAAATTTTATTAGTAGACGTTTAAGTATTATATACAATTTTGATCGTGCGGTGGTCATACTTTATTAATACTAATCAAATACCCTAATATTAATTATTATATTTTATTAATATTAATAATAATATTAATTATGAATCTTAAAATTATTTATAAAATAATATTACTCTAATTATAAACCCTAATATTAATAATTAAATTTTAATAATCTTAATTATATAACTAAAATAATATTAATCATAAATTCTAAAATGACTTATTAAATTTTTTTACTCTAACAATATTTAAATTAATGTACTCATAAAAAATAATACGCTACTAGAAAATCATTAAATAGAAACAAATTTTAGACATAAAAAATAATTAGTTGCAATATTGATAAAATTAGATACTATTTTAGAAACTAAAAAAAAATTATTGGTATTTAAATTAATTTTTATTGTTGATAAATAATTTCTAAATTGATATCTAATTAGCTACCTAAGTTTTAGTTACCAATCTAATATATCTTGTTTATATATTAGGAATAAATTAAAAAAACATATAATTCAAAATGAATTTGATATTATTAGCCAAATTAACATTTTTCTTGCTAACTTAGTTAACATTTTTTAATCTTGATAGCTTAATTAACATATTTTTAATCCTTATAACTTGACTAATACTTGTTTTCATCTTAGTAACTTAATAAAAAAAATTTAATCACAATAACTTAATTAAATTATTTTTAACACTACAAGAAAATCATTAAATAGAAACCAAATTTAGAGATAAAAAATAATTAATCACTATTTACTAAATTAGATACTATTTTAGAGACTAAAACAAAGTAAGTATTGATATGTAAAATAGTTTTTATTATTAATAAAATTTATAAATTAGTTTCTAAATTGATATTTAAGTAGCTACTAAAGTTTTAGTTATCAACTTCAGAATATAAATTAATTGGTAGCTAAAACATTGATAGTAAATTAGATACCAATATAGAAATTAGTTTAAATTTTTTATTAATAATAGAAATGGCCTTATATACCGGTAATTTTTTTAGTTTATAAAGTAATATATAATTTAGTCAATATAATAATTAATCATTTTTTATCTCTAAAATTAATTTCTACTTAATGATTTTCTTGTATTTTAATAATACCAAAACAAGCATATTTAGGTAATAATAATGAAAAAAAATTGGGGAGCGGTGTAGATTGTAATTGTATGTGAAATTTGGAAACATCAGAATATGTGTGTCTTTAAAAATGGGAGAGTAGGCCATATAGTGGTGTTTGCGGTGGCACAAAGAAAAGTTTGGGCTTGGATTACTAGTAAAGAAAAAGATGCAGAGTTCTCTTATTTTGACTGGTATTTGGAACCCATGGTATGTATGAAATCTGTTAAATAATTTTGCTTTCTTTCCTTTGGTATGTAATGCTAAACCTTTGTTTTTGGAAGGAAGAAGTTGTGTGTTTTGCAAATTGGGTGTAGGCAGTCTGACTATCTGGATGGAGTAAATGGATTTTTGCAATAGGAGCACATCCTCCTTACATTAGATTAATATGACTCTTTGGAGGAGCATTTGTGTTGTGCAAATACTATTGGAGGCTAACATTTGGTGAGGTGTTTATGTTTGTATGTTTTTTAGAGTTTTTTGTGACGATATACCCTAGCTGCTGCCATGGGCGGACTTCTTTGATTGTTTTTTAGGGTAAGAATTTGTTGGTAGTTGCTTGTGTGGGTTGTGTGGTGATGAAAAAGAAATTGTTTGTCATTTATTTTTTAAGTGTAAAATTGTGTGGAAAATTTTGGGTTTGTGTTTGTTTTGGTTGGGTTGTTTGTCGGTGAACCACTATGATGTAGATGTACACTTCATGATGTTCTTCCCTCTAAATGTTAATGGCCAGATTCTCAGAATTTGGGGAGTGGCGTGGATTGTAATTATAGGTAAAATCTGGGAACATCGGAATATGTGTGTTTTTAATAATAGGAGAGTTGACCATATAGATATGTTTATGGTGGTTGAAAGAAAAACCTGGGGTTGGTTAACCAGTAAACAAAAAGATGCAAAATTCTTTTATTATGATTAGTGTGTAGAACCTCTGGTATGTATGAAAATTGTGAATTAAATTTGTTTCTTTTTCTTTGGTATGCCTCTCTAACTCTTTTGTAAGAAGAAAGAAGTTGTGTGCTTTGTAGAATGGTCTTAAACATCGTTTGGAGGTTCTGTCTTGATTTTTGGATTAAGTGACTCTAAGAAGGAGCTTTTGTGATGTGAAAATGATTATATTTGGTTTTTTGTTGAGGTAGTGGGTTACATGGTTGTTGTGTTAGTTGTAAAGAGGGATCTTTTAAGTTCTTCTATTTGTTGGAGATTTGTGCTTTGTGGTTTGTTAATGTTTTATGTTCTTTTGGATTTTGATGTGATTGTATACTTTGGTTGTTGCCAAGGGTGAGTTCCTGTATAGATGATATTCTTGGATTTTGGGTTAGTCCAAAACTTTTGTAGGGAGATTGGTTTAGGTTGGGGTGTAAGGTTTTATCTTATTTTTCTCTTTATTTTTGTATAAGGTTTGGATCACCCACATCCATATTTATTTATTATTTCTTGTTGATAAAAAAAAGGATTTGTTGGGAGTTTGGAATAGACTATAAAGTGATGTCTTTTTTTTTTTTTTCTATATAAGTATTGAGTCATCCTTTGAGTGATTTATATATTTATTTATTATTTATTGTTGATAAAAAAAGATAATAAAAATATTGAAGGCATATTAAAATCTTAAATATGTGGTCCTATACAGCTTCATGAGTCAACGTGAGAAGACTTGCATGCCATTATATCAACAAGGAATAACTTCAAAGAATATGGAATAACTATAGTTTATGTGAAATTAAGAATTTCTATGCATAATTACATGAACAACATAATTATAGACTGGTCTATTTTGACTTTTATACCTTAACCTTGCCAAAAGTTCTATAATTTGAGACAAGTTGACCTAATTAAACACTTTTAGAATCTAATTAGTCACTGAAAAATCCAGTACTAACATATTTTTTAACGACAAACTGCTAAAAAGATTAAAACAAATGGAAATGCTTTAGATGTATATATTTTAATATTTGTTTTACGATGAACAAAGAAAGCAAGAGACGCCCACAAAAGAAGACAAAAACAAGAAACATGATTTGAAACAGTAAATGACAACCACAATTACTTTAAATAACCTATTACATCTGTTTTTAATAATAAAATACTATATTTAAATATCTTTTGAAGAATTGAAATGAGTATTTATTATATTAAGGTGTTTGCATAATCAAAATGATAAAGTAGAGATTATAATTTTAGTTCTCCTTTCTCATGTCACCTATCTTCCTTTTTCAATTAATTATTCACTCTAAATATGAATAGATATTAAAAAACTAATTAAACAATGAATGAAAGACACTATTTACAATTATGATATGACACACTATAATTCTAAAATTGTTCTATTTTAATAAAATATTAATTTTATCTTTGTAATCCTGATGATACTCATAAGTCTATTTATATTAGAGTTAGAATAATCATAAACTCGTCTCCTAATTGTTCTACTGTGTAGAACGAATGTTAGAGAGTATGAAAGGAATAGAGATGTTACAGTCCACTTTGGTAGCATGCAATCATGTGGTATGTTTCAGTTGAGGAAGTGGAGTGGGGTTATGCTTATATGGAAAGTTGAACTTTTGCAACCATGAAGTGCAGTGGGGTCTCTGCTTAGGTGGAAAGCTTAACTCTTGCCAATATGGAGAAGACAACGAAACTTGCTATGGCCCAACGAGACTCTTTGCAGAGGTTTGTGCCCTCTTTTCAACAAGACACAATTTCTCCACTACTATTATTCATTCTTTGACATTCTTCCCAGTATGCAGTATAATATTATCTCACCACTTTTAGTTCACTAATTAATCACCCTCTCATATAGTTTAACTACGAGTAGTGTGTTTAGATACCTGTTCAACGTAAATTTCTGGTGCTACTAACGATTCCTTTTTATGTGATCAATTTAACCCTAAACCTTCAAACACTAGAAAGAAAGAAAAAAACTAGTCAAAACAAATGCAGTAATTGTTTTAACAGTTTCTTGATTCAACTTAGTAATATATAGTTCGTACAATCTTATACTTTTTATAAGGTGGGATTCTTCTTAGAATGACTTCTTCTCCCTTAGTAAAAGTGTGAGAATTTGAAAGTTTTATATTTCTTGGATATCTCTCATATTTATAGCTTTTGGTCGTATCTTTATTGTCATATGTCCACATGCAGAGTATAAAAGTAGAATTCAATCATGTTTTAATCATATTTGGCAGATAGATCAGTTAAAAGATGAACTTAATCTATATAAGCATGCAGGTTTTGAGTACGGTCAGAAAAGCTTGGTTGTAATTTATAGATATAGTAGGGCTTGGTTGATATATTTTCTTTTTTTCTAGTTTTGATATGATTTTTTAGATGATTTTCTTTTGTTTGTATAAGGATTTGAATATTCCTGAAACGTTCTATATTTATTAATTTTTATTATTAATAAAAAAAATTTATAAATAATCTGACATGATATTTTTAATTCTCGTTGTTTGGATTAATTATGTCGAAAGTTGTAAGAGTTGTATACTTATTGTTGTTAATATTGTAAAACAAATTACTTTTGAATTATATAGTTATTACTCCAAAGTTTGAATATTGTTGTGCGTAGTGCATAATATTACGAGCCACATCAGCTCACACCAGAGTTAATGAAGTAAACAGAATTAGAGTGTTAATATGAGACCAACAACAATTAGATGACAAGAACGGTATAAATGTGGGGTACAATGCGTGCATAAAGCATGCGTCAGTAACATTTTTTTTTCATTTTTTTGCGGAAGACGACTTAGAATTTGAAGTGGCGAGTGTCTGGTTGAACAAAATGGAGAAGGAAAAATAATCTCCACTTTTTCCAAAGAGAAAAAGAAAAAGAGGTAAGGGTCGGCAGTGTTGTTATGATTTTCTAATCATGAAAGGATCGATAATTTTATGGAACTGTCATTAGTGACACTCCTTTTGATGGACACGTATTTGGCATTTTAATGCATACTACATGGAATTACCTCTATGTAACAGTTCTATCAAATCTTCTTTGGTAAACATGGAGAGGAAGTGAAACAAACAACCTTAAAAGGTGCTAGGAAATGGAAGAAATAGCATTGCATATATATAATGGCGTGCACTGTGCACATGCAGGCTGCATCATTGTTAATAAACATCTTCACATTGTTCCCCCTCTCTGGATGCATTTGTACCAAAAGGAATGTGCTTTGAAGGAAAAAGTGAGGGATGAATAAGGTTAGTGATGGATCCAACTCTTGTTTAGCCAGTACATAGGAAGTACTACATATATCTTGAAATAGTTCATGCGGTTCAGAGTTCACACACCAATTATTGAGTAAATAAAATCCTTCTGTTTCAATCTTTCAAACGAGTTCAGAGTTCACACACCAATTATTGAATAAACAAAATCCTCCTGTTTCAATCTTTCAAACGAAAAATTACTGATATATTTTAAATGACTCTAATATCATATTAAAATAAAATTATAAAATTTGTATCCCTTATTTACGAAATATCTTATGTCAGTTGACATGAGTATATCTAACAATGAATGAAAATTTGTAGTTAAAGAAGAGTAACATGAATTAGATAGTGATGAAAGGGTAACATGGTTTGAATAAGGGAAGTCTTTGAGAAATGGGGATGTGTGATTATGACAGTATTTTTTGTTTGGTTTTGGAAGCATTGATTGAAGTGGGAAGCAAGAAGGTATAATATTGGGTGGACGGTTGAGAAATGATTACAACGAGCAAAGTGGTATATGATAGCAATGGAGTGACAAGCATAACGTCGTTTTCATGTGGTAAGTGCAGATTCATGATTCATTCACTCATTCATTCATGGAAACAAGCAAACAAAAAACCTAAAACCTGCCCAAATTAATAGGCTTTTTGGCTAATGAAATGGGGGTTAGTGTGGGTCAACTCAATCTTCTCAACAAGTCAGTTAGGCAGTGGCTAACCACTCATACGATACCGTTGTGGAATGTTGAGTCAAAAAGGACCTTGGCTGACACGGAACCCTAAAATCACCATTCACAAGCACACTTTGCTGCTGCTACTACGGATCGCTGCGTGCACCGTCTACGTGCTTCTTAACTTCCTAGTGCTGTCATTCTCCCAAACAACCACCCTATTCATGTCTCACGATTCACAACTACCATTAATAATAACGACAAACAAAACAAAACTTCACACCATTATAACTTCACTTCTATCTTTTCTTTTATTACAATGTTGTATGGTTCTTAAGTCACTTTAGGACACTTTCTCTATTCTTTACCTTAATCAGAATTCAAATAATAATAATGCAACAAGTTTCTGAGTAAAACTCTCACATAAACCATATTTGAGGTGAAACAATATCCCAACGATTATGATGAGAGATCGTTAGATACTAAAGAAGCAAGATTCCTCACATTTCTGTGCTCTCTCCCAGATGATAGTAGGTATAAAAGATGCTACTTTGTAGGTAGATTCGTTGACTTTTCCATGGTAAATGGTGGCCATATTTTTTTATGCTTAGTAGATAAAAGAATCTCCCCCTTAATTAAGACGGTCAACACTTCAATGGAAGGTGAAAAACGAGATAAAAAAAAGTGTTGGACTGTCGAAACAAAATATTAGATACACCAAACAAGTAAAAAGATATTAAACAATAATTTTTTTAAAGAAAAAATAAGCTTAAAAAATTAAGTATCTTTAACCATTTATTGTTGAAAATAAGTTAAGCTCTGTCATAATTTCATCATGTCACATCAGTTTTTATCACATCATCTCAACCTTTAGAATTAAAACTAATAATAATTAGAATCTAGTTAAATTTGAAAATAAACAATTCAATTCAATGAAACCATCAAATTAAAATAGTAACTAATTTTTAGTAATGGTACCACTAAGAAACTACTTTACAAAATTTTTATTACTAATAAAAACTATTAGATATTAATAATTTTTTAATTTATAAAATATTATCTAACTTCATCAATAAGGATTAAATATTTTTTATTTCTAAATTAGTTATTATTTAACCATTTTTTTTTATAATGTTTTGTACATTATCGACAACCTTAAATTTGTACACCATACTTTTATATAACTTTTATATCATCGTACACATGCTCCGAGTCCAACAATAATAGCATAATGACAATTGTAATACCATGATGACAATTGTATAGTGTATATTAGGGTTTGAATAGCTAGATGTTAAATTATGTTTGTTACAAAAGGGTTTATAATTTGAGTTGTTGCGTTACGCTAATGATGTTTTAGTGATAACATAAGTTAAGTTCAAGATAAAAGTGAAAAAAACCATAAAATATATTTATATATTTCAATCGTCATTACTTAAACTTAATTTGTATGTATATTTGCCTAAGATACGTAATTTCTTAATTTTTATATCTTTTTAAAATTAGTCTCTCAAATTATTATAATAATGTTTTCCTTCTCTCTTAATAGAATTTCAATTCCATATTTTTTTACTCATAATTTGGAGTTTAAGATTTATCTCTAATACAAATCGATTAAAAGGATAAAAGTTTATATGTGACTTAAGGTTTTGAAGAGAGTAAAAAATATGATTTAAAAAATTGAAGTCTGGTTTTTTATTTAGTAGATTTTAGGAAACATTTATTTGGTTTTACAAGTTCAAATTAGGATTTCTTTTAGGAAAATAATTGCTTGAACTTTAAAAATAAATAATTATAAAAATTGAAAATATTACCAGTATGGTGCAATATATATGATTAAAAGTTAATGGTATTTTTAAACATATGATCAGATCGCTAAGTCTATCTGAATCAAAACACATATGCATAGAAAAGACAAAATACTTTGACCACACCTAAAATTTGAACAAATTAGTTATTAGTTATGGTAATTATTAATTATATCAAGGAAGAATATAAATAAGTAAATGGTATTTATTCTTGGAGTCCTACATTTTTCTTCTTTCAACCCTTTTTTTTGAAATACTAAAATTATTCTTGATAACTTTTAGGTGATTCTAGAATAGGGATTTTATAAGCAAAAGATGTCTCTCAAATAGGGGTTCCATAAGCAAAGTATGTTTCTAGAATAAAAAATTCAGAAGATAAAAAATCATTTTGGAATATCTTTCCCGAAACATGTTTTTTTAATTTTCAAAATGGTAAATACAAAATTCATAAAATATGTTCTAGAAATATTCCGTAAAAGATTATTTGAAAGTCATTTTTAAAAGGGATAAAATGGCCTTTTCCAAAAATTATGGGATGTAGGAAGCCATTTGTTGGAGTGCATGCAGAAACACCCATAAGTAAAAAAATGTATTGGGGGAAAAACTGTTGGGCTTAAAGCTTATTATGCTAGAGGATTCATGGGCTTTTGCTTCCTGGACCTAATAATTTTTTGAAACTCCAAAATTTTCTAGGAGTGTCAAAGTAGGGCGGATCATGCGGGTTGGCCGCGGCCCGCTAGTCAAAAATGCAGGCCGGACTCAGTTTTTCAATCGCTGACCCACTTTAGCTCGTTTCGCATAACCCGCAGCCTACGCGGGCCAACAGCGAGGCAGGGCAGACTGACCCGCTAGCCCACAAAAAAAAAATTGTATGTTGACTTGGGTTGGGCTTAATAGTGACAACTTTGACTAAAAAAAAATATTAATGTTTTTGAATTAACTATGTTAATTGTAGTGTTGTTTATGTTTAATATTTTTAAATTAGTTATTTTTAATGTTTTTGAAATGGAAGAATATTAATATTTGATTTTTTTCTTAATTGAATTAATGATGTTTGACTATGTTTGAAATGGAAGAAAAAAATATTGATATTTGATAGTAACAAATATATAGGTTCAATTTGGCAATTTTTCAAGAGTTAAAAGTAAAAAATATTTTCTTTGAATTTCTTTTTTTTTTATAAAAATACTGAATGCGAGTTGGTCTACAAACCCACAGGCTAACCTTATGCGGGACGAGACAGAGAATTCAGCCCACATTCATTACGCGGAGTGGGTCAAACCAAACCACATTTTGCGGGTCAAATACAGGACAGGCCTATGCGGAGCAGACCAACCCGCTTTGCCACCCCCTAGAATTTTCTTTCATTCTTGGATGGTAATCCGAAATTGAAAAACATGTTACGAAAAAGGAAATTTGGTTTAGATTTTATGAGTTCTGGAATTGAAATTCCAGAATAGGATTCTATAAAGGCAAATTCATAATACAAATAATAGATTTAAAAAAGAAATTCTAAAAACATATTTTAGAAAAAGGATTTTGAAAAATAAAAATAAAATACATATTTTAAAAAGGCAATTCTGTAAAATGTTGTCATGGAAAGCTTACCCTAGAAAAGTAAAAATCTATTCCATAATACTAAATCCGTAATAGGTTTTGACATGCACCCCACTCGAATGTAAAAATTATAGAGGGTATTGTTGTCATAAATCACTAATAAAATGAAGGTTCAAATTTATTAGGCCCTAAACCAAAACTTTGATTCATCTCAATCTCGAATTTGGGTTTTTTTATTGGAGATTTTTATAATTCTCGTGCACTTTTACTTATTGATTATTAAAATAGGTTACATTTTAAAATTATTAAATTAAAAATTATCTCAACATGATATAATTTTATTAGAAAAAAATTGTGTATACGTAACACAACTTATCTATTTTAATATATTTTTTAAAATTTTATCCATTTTAATAACTATATTATGAAATTGTACCAAAATAATTAAAATTCCTTCCTTAACGACCAAAAGACAAAACATTGTTCGATCACATGTCATTTTTCTATGTTATATGTCTATTACAAAAGTTGAAATATATATTTAAAAATTAACTATTTTATGTACCATTGACGTCGAGCTGCTTAATTTCTTCTTGGGAAAAACTTTCTTTATCCTCTAAAATCCCTATCCGAACAAAACTAATTAGTATGAGTATTTTTACAATCACTTTTCAGCAACCATGGTGGAATATAAAAAAACTAATTCTTATCATAAAGATAATTAATATTACTTATCTGGTAAGCCATTTTTTGCATTGAACAATCCATACCAATTTTATGGGGGAAAAATTATATATTATTAAAAATATTTTAAATTTCGCTTTCCAAATACAGGCTTACGAGTAAACAAATCCATAAGTATACGTATAATATAAAAAAGGATAAAAAATCATTAAGAAGTAGTTATATATACAATATAACATCAAAGGTTTAAGATATTTATATCCACACAGATAGTATACAGAATACCCATACATACCAAATCTGTTCTTGAGTATTATACCATTTGAACCTAATATAATTGACTAGGGTAAAGCTAAAAGGGCTTGTGATTGTTTCTCATAACGAAAACCATTTCCCATGGAGTCATCAGCAGACCAGACAAAGATACCATGAAGGTTTTGGTGAGTCTTTAGAGTGTGACATGCTGTGAAGAAGCCATCATTTGGGGCCAAGCCACCACTACCATCACTGATGAAACTCACCAACACCTTTCCACCCTTGTAATTGGAACTCTGGGTGTTGAAGTAGTCGATGAACTGTGTCACAGTAGTGCCCTTGTCATACGCATAGAACTGAAAGTTAACGTAGTCTATGAAGCTACCATAACTCTTCCACAGGGCCAAGTAGTGGCTCTGAACTTGGTCATCGTCAAAAGGAGCAATGGAGGCAAATTGTATGACCCCGTTGGATTTCAGCGTCTTGATTAGCCTCCCCACACACTCCGAGAAGGTTTCAGGGTCCGTTTTGAAGTGCTCGTAGTCGATGTCGATTCCGTCTAAGTTGTAGTCTTTGATTATGGTTGTGAGTGAAGAAACGGCGTTGGAAACCCAGGAATCGATCGAAGAGGGGTTGAAGTAAGCGTAGCCTCCTCCAACGCTGTCTCCTCCCAGACTGAGGGCTACTTTGACGTTTGAGTTTTTGGCCTTGATGGCGGAGACTTGGGTAGGGCTAAGGTTGTCGGTGTCCCAAAAGATGTTGAATTTTCCATTGGTGGGAGAGGAGGAGGAGGAGGTGTCGTAGTCGATGGCGAAGGAGAGAATGAAGTGGAATTGGACAGTTGGGTTAATGGGGACATCGGAGAATTTAACGTTGTTGAACTCGGCTCCTATGTATTCTCGGAATAGGTTTGAAGTTGGGGTGGAGATGGTTCCTGCATGGGTTGATGTGAGTAAAATGAAGACGAAGAAGAAAGGTTTAAGAGTGAATGTGGTGATGGGAATTTTCATTTTCGTAATCAAAGATTGAGTTCAAGAGCTGTTTTTGGTGATGTTGCATTGCTTCATTTGATAGAATCTTATAAATAGAAGATGGAAATAAAGCACGGCAAAATTAAAATGATTGGATGCATGGCGTGCCCATAAGGGTGTTCTTCATTTGGAAGAAAAAGTGTAATTCAATTATTTTAATTATCTTTGTTTTGGTTGAACCTTGTTTTGTTGCTTACAACTACTAATATATCAAGAAGGGAATGTTTGTTTTACTGCTTAACAAATATATTTTACTGTTTTTTAGTAAACTTATATATATATATATATATATATATATATATATATATATATATATATATATATATATAGACACACACACACAAAATATTTTTATAATTATCTACTAAACATAAAAGTAATATTTTTGAATTTGTTTATTTTAATAAACACTAAAATTGAATGACTTATCTTTATCTTTTATTTATTTCAAACATAAAAATAAAATGTTGAAAGTGATGTTACTTCACCAAAAGACAAGAGAATAAAGTCGGGGAACCAAGACTGATTAAAATGTCTTATAACAATGATAAAATTTTGTTTTTTTTTAAATGTTAACTATTTAGTGTTGTACATTGAATATGTGAACTTATGTAAACTTTTTTATACTTTTTCCTAACGACATTTAATGAAAGTGTTGGTTAATATAATTTTGTGAATTGTTATATTATTTTATTAAT
Organism: Phaseolus lunatus; assembly: GCA_013389735.1. Taxonomy (NCBI): domain Eukaryota; kingdom Viridiplantae; phylum Streptophyta; class Magnoliopsida; order Fabales; family Fabaceae; genus Phaseolus; species Phaseolus lunatus. The sequence goes on from CM023867.1 coordinate 5,979,027, forward strand.
AATTATGAAAAAAAGTTTTATTAAATTATGAAATTATTAAATAATGGATAAATTGTTAATAATTTAATATTTAAATTATGACACTTACAAGTGATGTATTAATTTCAAAATTTATTATAGTAATAACTATTAAAAACACCATATTATAACGTTAATAATAACCCATTTACCTGTATCACTTTTATATTGAAATTGTTTTTTATTAAAAACGATATAACAATTTTAATTAACATTATTTACAACCTCAAAATGACACTTTATATACTGTATAAAAGTGTATTAAATAATGGATGTTGTGACACTTTTTCAATTGAGTCATCATCTTATATTTTGTGGTGTCAAAATTTATGATGATATGTAGAATTGTCACATATGTGTATAGTGATATTTATTAAGTGATTATATATATATATATATATATATATATATATATATTTATATTGTCTCCATAAACATGATTTTTTTAGTGTTTTTAATAAAACAAATTTAAAAAGGGGAGTGAAAACAAGTAATAATTCGAAGTTTAAAATTTTAAATAAAGTATTAAATAATGGTTGTAAAATCATTTTTTATACAATAGTACACGATTGAGTAAGTTTACAGTGAACCATGATCTGTACATATTTTTCGATATGCAAAATAGCTCATATATATTAACTTGTTTACATTTTTTATAAAAAAACAAAACAAAATAAAATAATCTGAATTTGAGTGAATTAAGTAAGAAATTAAAAGAAAATAGATTAGTTAAGAGAAGTAGGTAGGTGGTTGACAAATAAAGAAAAGTCTAGCAAAAGAAAAGATGTAGGATAAAATCAAAAGAAGGGCCAAAGTTACAAAAATGGAAGATGTGTTGTTTTTGGTTTGTTTGGGAGTACACGGCAATCCTTAACCTAAATTATCTTGGAAGGCAAAGTGTCTCAATCCTCAATTCATCCCAATTTCAACATCAAATCTTTTTTCTGGGCAATGAAGTTACTTGAGAATGTAACAAAATAAAAGTTTTTCAATCCCAATGTGAAGCAAATGGAGAAAACTGGGCCCACCCTTGTGGCCTAAAAGTTATGACACAGCCCAATCCAATCCCTTTGCTCTCCTTTCCCAGCCCAACAGTCTCCATACCTTGTTATCTTCATAGATAAGTTTTGTATACCCAAAACAAAGTTAAGAATGATGCTACTCATCAGCTGAAAAGTGAAAGAATGCTGCTAACCAATTTGGTTTCTTTCTCTTTCCAAAGACTCAAATACATTTTATTCATTCACAATTCTACGCTAGATTAATTAAAATAGAATAATTTTAAATTGTATTAGACAAATCACATTTTTCATTTCAATGTTACTAGGCTTGCACAGTTCTTTAAAATAACATGTTTGTGTAGACAATGTAGAACACATATAGGTGAAATGTCAAATTCAAAATTTATTTATTAAATTTCTGACAATTCTAATATAAGTCTAACACCATTTTAAAAAGAAAAAATACATTAATTTTATAAAAACTTAAATTTATTACGTAAATTTTTATTATAATTATAGAAATAAAGAACAAATCCTTTTAAATTAATCATCAAAAATATCTTAATGGGTCATATGAGTTTCTCTCCAGCATAGTTTCAATGTTTTAAAGTAACATTTAAGCTCGTATTCATCACAATCAGTTGTTTATTAAGAACATTGGACTCATACAGTAACAGTAACAGTGAGACAGAGAGAGCAGGTGAGTGTTACTGTGCTGAGATGAGTGTTAATGTTTTTATTTTTTTCAAAAAACATGTTTTGATTATTGTGTGCTTGTTTTTGTTTTGTTTGTAACGGTCGCGTGATGCGATAAACGTCCCAGGTTTAACGCCGTTATACTCGGCCTTTACTTTTGGATTGCGGCCACAGTTTTGAAACGTCTCTCCACTCATAACAAGATAACGGTAACGGCTCCTTCAGTTTCCATTTTCTCTGTGTTTCCATTTTCACTTTCTCCCTTTGTCTTACCTTTTCTTCCAGCTTCCATAACAGAGACACCACTCCCTCTTTCTCTATCTCTCTCTTTCGCCCGCTCACATATTATATTATTATTAGGATAAAGTTTCTGACACTGCAAAATTCCATCTGAATAAAACAACCTAACTAACTGCACATTCTAAGATAACGATTATTCTTCTTGCGAATTTCAATTTCACACTCCTTCAAACCGCACATTTTGCTACCATTGCTTCCGATTTCAATTCTTCAACCAGGTTTCAGCTTCGAATTTGTTAGGAGCAATGGACGCTCAGCAGAGAAGAGGAGGATTGGTGCCGTTATCGCCGTCGCAGACGGTGCGCTCAGGCGACAAGCAGGTGCGAGATCTGCGATCTGCGGATTCTAATTCCAGTGGTCACAGCAAGTTCGATAAGGATAAAGGCGTCAATGTGCAAGTGCTCGTTCGTTGCAGGTCACTGAGTCGAACTCCGACTTTCACTTCATTGAGTTCGGTTTGTTTGTGACTCTGCAAAAGTCGCTGATGGAGTTTATTTTGCTCTTGCTTTTGTTTAGGCCGTTGAGTGAAGATGAAGCGAGGTTGAACACGCCGATCGTGATTTCGTGTAACGAAGGTAGAAGAGAGGTTTCGGCTGTGCAGAATATAGCCAACAAACAGATCGATAGAACCTTCGCATTTGACAAGGTTTTTCGCGTTTTTGGTTTTCTATGTGATGACTTTTTTGGTAATGTGAAATTCGAAGAGTTATTGTTTTCTATTATTTGAAGTGTGGATTACTCTGTGGATTTTATGAATTCTTCATTCAGGTGAAAATATTTATATTCTTGAACTGAATATGGAATGATCGAGTACCTCATTAGTCACTTGTCTCGTTCTCTATCCATCAGAAATAATAATCACGACAACAAACTATTACTCTTTTTCTATCTTCTTTTTTGTGGATTATTCACTTTGCAATCGTGCATTAATCGGGATTGTGTTTCTTATGGAATAGGTTTTTGGTCCGAACTCCAAGCAGAAAGAACTGTATGAGCAGGCCGTGTCTCCTATTGTGAATGAAGTGCTTGAAGGCTATAACTGCACCATTTTTGCGTATGGTCAAACAGGGACAGGGAAGACGTACACAATGGAAGGAGGTGCAAGAAAAAAGGTAATTTTTTTAGCTTGCATAGCTTTCTATAGTATTTCTTGTTGCTTTGAGATGAATCTGTTCATTTCTCTGTTTTTTGGTTATGTAGAATGGAGAGTTTCCGAGTGATGCTGGTGTCATCCCAAGAGCTGTGAAGCAGATTTTTGATATATTAGAAGCTCAGAATGCCGAGTATAGCATGAAAGTAACGTTTCTAGAGCTTTACAACGAGGAGATAACTGACCTTTTGGCCCCTGAGGAGACTTTAAAATTTGTGGATGACAAATCTAAGAAACCTATAGCTCTCATGGAGGATGGAAAGGGGGGTGTTTTTGTTAGAGGTTTAGAGGAAGAGGTTGTTTGCACTGCAAATGAAATTTATAAGATATTGGAAAAGGGCTCTGCGAAAAGGCGAACAGCTGAGACTCTTCTTAACAAGCAAAGCAGTCGCTCCCACTCCATATTTTCTATCACTATTCACATTAAGGAGTGTACTCCAGAGGGTGAAGAAATGATTAAATGTGGGAAGCTAAACCTTGTGGACCTTGCGGGCTCTGAGAATATTTCACGTTCGGGTGCAAGAGAGGTATCAAATGATTATGGTATTTATTTTGGGCAGCATCCATTCAAAAGATATAATTTGGAACAGTGGGACAGCTTTACTGTTTTATGAGAATATTGATATTGAAAAAAAAATACCCCTTGTCTATTTAGTCATCTTCAATTCTGGAATTATCATTAGCTCCCTTTTATTTATTCTTGATCATTTGTCTGAAAAGAGTAAAATGTTATTGCCTTTTTGAGCTTCACTTGTGAGACAATGCTCGCAGGGAAGAGCAAGGGAAGCTGGGGAGATAAATAAAAGCTTGCTTACTCTAGGTCGAGTGATTAACGCTTTAGTGGAGCATTCAGGTCATGTTCCTTATAGGTAAGAGTGACTACCGTTCTGGTTATTTATCGTTTGCGTCTTTTGATTCTATTTTCAAACCCAGAGAAAAATGCTTTTGTATTATCAAGTTGTCCCGTTATATCAGGGATAGCAAATTAACAAGACTGTTAAGGGATTCCTTGGGCGGTAAAACCAAGACGTGCATCGTTGCTACAATATCACCTTCTATTCACTGTCTGGACGAAACTCTTAGTACCTTGGATTATGCACACCGTGCCAAAAATATCAAGAACAAACCAGAGGTGATTTTCATTGTTCCTACTTTTTTTGTCAACCTTACCATGCTTTTTTTTCTTATCACAGATCCCCAGTGCAACATATCTAATAGTTTGGAGTTCAATACTTTGTTAGATCAATCAGAAGATGGTGAAATCTGCACTCATTAAGGATCTTTATTCTGAAATTGATAGGCTGAAGCAAGGTTGTCCAGTGTTTACATAATAAAATAGTTTGTTAGTCACTTAGCATTCTCCCTCCTTTAGTTTTCTCTAAACAGAGAAATTTGCACCATGTTGATAAACTACTTTTTATTTCATCGTTCTGTGCTGAAATGTTGATTTTTTATTTATTTCTGTGGTTTGCAGAGGTGTATGCTGCAAGAGAGAAGAATGGAATTTATATACCGCGTGATCGTTATCTTCATGAAGAAGCGGAGAAGAAGGTTTCTCTAACCGTGTCTTAATAAGAATTGGGAATAAAGTTATGCTTTTGAGACATTGCTATTGCTAAAACTGTATATTTTATAGGCCATAGTTGAAAAGATAGAACGCATGGAACAAGAAGCAGAGTCCAAGGATAAGGTATTCTCCGTCGTAAATTATTCCAATATAGGTACACTTGAATATTGAAAAGCATCTCATTACTTGTGAGCAGCAATTGGTGGAACTTAAAGAACTCTACAATCGTCAGCAACTTTTGACAGTCGAGCTAAGTGTTAAACTAGAAAAAACTGAGGTAAAAAAAGTTCATAAGAGATGGCTATACCTAACTGATTTTTCTTTGTTTCGAACCTCTGCTCTGGTTCAAGAATTAAATTTACTTATGGCATATGCTATCTCAGAAAAGTCTTGAAGAAACTGAGCAGTCATTACTTGAACTTGAGGAAAAGCACACACAAGCAAATGCAACAATTAAGGAAAAGGAATTTCTAATATTCAATCTACTGAAATCTGGTTAGTGAAATTAATTGTACCTCCTATTCTCTATCAACAAGCTGTTTGAATATACCCTCTACCATACTTGTTTTGGGTTGGTTGTTCAAAATCATTTTCTCCTCATTCCAATGTGTGATTTTTCTCCGTTCTCTGCATCTTCCAGAAAAAACACTCGTGGAGCATGCAATTGAGCTACGAGCTGATCTTGAGAATGCTGCATCCGATGTGTCAAACCTGTTTTCTACAATTGGTTAGAATCATTTTTCAACTGGTTATTCTATTGGGCGTCGATTAGAGGGAATAACTTGACATCACATTAGTTTTTTTTTAACCTTAGAGCGGAAGGATAAAATTGAAGAAGGGAACAGATTACTTATCCAGAAATTCCAGACTCAGTTAGCTCAACAGCTAGAAGATTTGCACAAGACTGTTGCGGCATCTGTAATTCAACAAGAGCAGCAACTGAAGGCAATGGAACAAGATATGCACTCTTTTGTATCAACAAAGGCAGAGGTGTGTTTCCCGTATGTAATGATGCTGGTTATTTATCTTATCAGATTAACAAATTTGTTTTGGTTTGCCTCTTTCAGGCTATTGAAAATCTTAGAGTACAGGTAGGGAAATTAAAAAACATGTATGGTTCCGGCATTAGAGTTTTGGACAATTTAGCTGAGGAGCTGAAAGGAAATAACCAGTTAAATTTTGAAGAGTTGAATTCTGAAGTAGCCAGGCATTCATCTGCGTTGGAAGATGTAAGTGTCTCTTACACTTTATAAGTTGATTGATTCCTCGTGAGTTTTCTTGGTGCTTTTAATGTAATTTTTGTACTTCAGCTTTTTGGAGGAATTGCATTAGAAGCCGATTCATTACTAAAGGATCTTCAAAGTAGTCTCCAAAAGCAAGAGGCCGAGTTAACTGCTTATGCTCGACAACAGGAAGAGGTGCGTGATTTCTGGTTTGTTGGGTGAACTTCAGAGTTAGAGATGCTAAATTCTATTTTTATGCATGCAGGCACATGCCAGAGCAGTTGAGAATACACGTGCAGTATCTAAAATTACTGTGAACTTCTTTGAGACATTACACATGCACGCATCCAATTTGATCCAAATTGTGGAAGAATCACAATGTACCAATGACCAGAAACTGTACGAACTTCAAAAGAAGTTTGAGGTGACTGAAGTGCCTTCTTTTGTGACAAATCACGATTGGAAATTTCTTAATACTCCTTTGCCTTTTAACTTTTACGCATCTTATTATTTATTGGGTGTAGGAATGTACTGCTTATGAAGAAAAACAACTTTTGGAGAAAGTGGCAGAAATGCTTGCTAGCTCTAGTTCTAGAAAGAAAAAACTGGTAGCTGTTTCTTTTAGACAGTCTAATCTCCCTTAAACTAGCTTCCGTTACTACCTGACTATAATTTCTTACCAATCTTTATTTGCTTGCTAGGTTCAATTGGCAGTTAATGATCTTCGGGAGAGTGCAAACATTAAAATCAGTAAGCTGAGGCAAGAAACATTAACCATGCAAGATTCCACTTCTTCTGTTAAAGCAGAATGGAAAATTCACATGGAAAAAACGGAGTCCAACTATCATGAGGATACTTCAGCGGTAGAATCTGGAAAGAATGACCTTGTGGAGATTCTTCAGTACTGGTATGGAATATGGATGTTTTGTCCTTATTTTTCTCTTCTGTTCACTGAGCCCTACCCTAACCAAATAATTGTACAGCCGCAAGAAGGCCGAAGTAGGTGCACAACAATGGAGAAATGCTCAGGAGTCCATACTTAGTCAAGAAAAGAGAAATGCTGCTTCTGTGGACACTATTATTCGGTAGGTTTTTCATTCCTTGCTAAAATCAAAACTGTCAATATATTTTGTTATCTGTTCATTTTTTTTTTCCAATTGGTTTCGAACAGGGGAGGAATGGAAGCTAATAATCTCGTACGAGCCCGATTCTCAGGTGCTGCGTCAACTACTCTCGAAGATGCAGAAATAGCAAACAAGGCTATTAACTCTTCCATTGAACGTAAGTACTTGCTCTCATATCTATGTACTATAAATGCCTTGGTAAATCATGCCACAAATGTCACTTGACAAATTATTTATGCTTACCAGATTCTTTGCAACTTGATCACGACGCTTGTGGGAATATAAACTCTATGATTATCCCATGCTGTGGTGACTTGAGAGAATTGAAGGGTGGTCATTACCATAGAATCGTAGAGATAACTGAAAATGCAGGGAAATGTCTTCTCAGTGAATACATGGTAAGGGACTTCAAGTGCCAATTCCTTAGTATGGACATATGTATAGATTCTGGTAACGAACAATCCTTGTGTATAGCATGCCAGAAGTTTACATAAACTACCTTTCTCTCTCTCTCTCTCTCTCTCTGTCTCGGAAATAGGTGTTTGTGTCTTGTCTTGTGGATTCTAATATTGTGTTTAAACTGCTATGTGAAATACAGGTAGATGAACCATCTTGTTCAACACCAAGAAAGAGACCCTTCAATCTGCCCAGTGTTTCGTCCATAGAAGAACTAAGAACCCCACCATTTGAGGAACTATTGAAATCATTCTGGGATTCTAAATCTCCAAAACATTCAAATGGTGATGTTAGATACATTGGGGCATATGAAGCTGCACAATCCGTAAGAGATTCCAGAGTTCCCCTTATAGCAATCAACTAGACCAGTCAAAACTCTGTAAATACCATACTGTTCTAATGTATTTCCATACAAATTACAAATTCATTTATTTTTTATTTTGGAAAGAGAAAGAAGGAAAAAAGAACAAAGTATCTCTCTGGAGGCAGAAATATGTAGAAGGTTACCCTTTTTTAATACAGTTTGCTTCCACTTGGTACATCCATTGTTGATGTCAACTGACATTTGACAGTTCATTGAGTGAAAGAGAAAGACAAAACTTGAGGGTTAATTTGATGGCAGTGTGTCTAGAGAATATCAAACATTTTAATTTATTTAATTCGAGAGGTCTTAAAATTTCATTATATTCTTTACTTGGGTTAATAATACAATCATCCAATGCATTAACATCTTGCTCTTAATGGATTTGAAACATGTTTACATGTAAAATAAGAATATTGTTAGATGCAACACAACGTCAAGTTAGCTCCTACCTCCTTAATACGTACACCAGTTTCTATACGTAACTTATGATCGTTAGATTAAATAACTTGATAAAAAGAAGCTATTTATGTGATGTAAGAAAATCCACCTAATCTTAACCAAATTCCACACCTTCAATATTATGACATCCTATTCTACCTTCTCAAACAAATCAGTGTACAATAATTCTGCATCTCTAGCAGTAGTTCAAGTGGCCACCAAAAAAAAAGAAGACAAAGTATTATAGGCCTGATTCTCCATGAAATATCTTAATGCAAATTGCATTTTAGTGCATTGTAATATACAAAAGCAATCAAACATCGAAGTGAAATTACAATCAGAATAATGCTAGTATACCTGAGAATTCATCAAATAAACTTGCCCATATAATTTCACAATCAAAATCTTCGTTTGTAGAACTTTCTGGGTATAATCTATTTTTTCCTGAGCAACATATATATATATATATATATATATATATATATATATATATATATATATATATATATATGCTTTTATAAATTAGTTCTAATTAGTTTCATTTCGTTTATTTTTGATAAATTAATCTAAATTTGAGTTAGAATGGTAAAATGTTGAGTAGGTTATTTATTTGGTAGGTTATTTATGTGTTGGGAAATAACAAGTAAACAATTGAAGTTTAGTTGGTAGGTTATTTATGTATTGTGAAATACAATCGATAAATGGAGTTAGAATTATAAGTGTGGATAATTAAGTTTGGGATCATTCAACTTGGTAGGTTAGCACAAGTAAATAATTTGGGATTTGGTTTCAATGTTAATAATGACTTATAAAATTGGGCCTGGTAGGTTAATATGTGTGTATAAAGTAAATAGATATTCATCATAATGATAAATATCACCTTCGTTGAGTATTAAAAAAAGTATCACAGTGATACAAAAAATTCACACTTAGATAGTATCTAGAATGATAAAGATCCAATATCCAAAATAATCACACCATAAAAAAAAGCACTCTGACAATATCATTAACAATGTCCTGTTATACAATTAAACACACCAATTTAATATACATTTAAAAGTTGTTAGTTAAACATAATTTGTAAATATAATATGCCTTGGAACATAAATTTAAGTGTTGTGGAAATGTAAATTAAAGGTAGATGTTGTGTTAATAATATTCATTGAAAGAAGCAAAGTAACAAATCGTTATACTTAGTGACTGATTTTTATTTTCTATAGAATGGAGGAAAAAAAATAATTTAACCTTCTTTACCTTATTTTGATATTTTTGGATTCCTATATCTTATTGTGACTAATAAATTAACCACTCAATGTTGTTGTTGTTGGGGCTAATTCATATTTTTCTTAGACCTCGATAATTAGAGAAAAAGAAACATGGACATTTTTTAATATTATTTTCTTGTTGTCAAATAAATTTTCAACAACTCATGATTTTGATAAGTGTTGATAATAATAAAGTATAAAACATGATTATGTTTCGTTTGTAAGATGAAAGTTTTTGTTTAAACAATAAATCATTTAAAACATAAGTGTTCATTCTTTCATACAATATTGTGCAATCTCTCTTTTCGTCTAATAAGCAATGTGTTTGCTTAAACAATAAACACATAATCTTAAGTTAATATAGTACTTCATGAACATCTTTATGTTTATTCTATGTTTTAGAGAATGTTCGTTTCCTTCGTCTGCCAATAAAAATTGCAAAAATTTATGTCACATCAACACTCTTTTAATACATGAATTAAAGTTGTTATGCTTTAACAACTTCCTAGCACATGCTTTGTCAATCTTAGAATGTCTATTTGCTTCGTACAACTTTCTTTACACAAATTCAAGTAAAGACACTTTGTCTAAGGAAAGATAAGTACATTTAACTATATAGGATGTTGCTTAAAGAAGTGAGTAACATTTAATGCATGCATGAAACATATTTAATGCATCTTCTTCATCCAAGTTGTTCATACACAAGGAAGATGTTCAAGTGAGTTTTAAGGTACTCAACAATCAAAAAAGGATTTGCAACGAATCTTTTCATCAATGCTTATATAAAGTTATCTTTAAAGAAGAAGACAGAGAATGAGTTCGTATTGCAAAGTGTTAAAATGTTGTAAGAATATTTCTCTATCCTAAAAGTGTTCTAAGAACATTATTGTGTGTGTGTGTTCATCTTTAGCAAACTATAAGACAAAACTTAAACCTTTCAAATGACAAAAGATATCACTCCTCTTTAGTGAGCGAAGCCCGTGACCTTTTGATCATATCCTAGACAATCTTGTCTTAGTCAGGATTGACTATTTGTTAAATAATACTTGTAATTTTAATCATAAGTGACTAAATGTTAAATAATACTTCGTGGGTTAACTATGAGTGACTATGTTTTAAAACAATACTTATATAAGTTAGTCATAAATGGTTACGAGTAATATTCTTTATAACTTGTCACGTTAATCTGCAACATGGTACTTAATCAATTATTAAGAACTAGATGTAATTTACTCTATGAGACGAACCATTATAAAAATTACTATGCATTCTTCTTCTTTCTTGTATTGCTTAAATCACGTTATTTTATTTACATTAACCTAAGATTTTTTTTTTTCAAACTTAGTTTTTGAAAATTTGTTTTAGCTCGTTTGAGCTATCATTTGACTACATATCATTAAATGATGTTTGCAAAAAATTAAAAAAAAATTAAAACACAATTCAATTATTCTTTATTGTATTTTACCTGTTTTTCACACTTGTCCATGACTTCTGCACTAGTAGAAGTTGTATTCTTTCTCAATCGTGATTTCAGTATCGTAAAAATTATCCACTTACCTTAGGTTTTTAGGCATATCTAGTCCATAATTAAATTAAATAAAAACTACTGGTTCATAATTAAGTGGTTTTGCCCATACAAATTAATCACTGATAGGTAACACTTCATATGAGTAACACAAATCATACCTTTCTCTAATGTAATAAGAATGCACATATTATTTTGTTTCAAACCAACATAATGAATGACAATCACTACACGTCTATATGCCTCCAAGTCCAAACAAAATTACATGAACATTGTTTTTCATACAAGTTGACCATATGTTGCATGAGCTACTTTTAGTATATACAAAAGAGACCATTGTGATATTCAATTCCTCCTCTGTTCAATTTCTCTATTTTATTATTTCATAATTTAAGCATTATTGTTTTTTTTTCCAACTTTTCTTGTTAGATAGTACCCATTATATAAACCATAATCCACTTAATTATTATTACAATAAACTTATCCATGACCAGTAAGATGGTGCTATTGAAATCTTTACTTAAATTATTTACAAATAAAGGATATTTAGGTTATAAACAATAAACATCATTTATTTTATTTGTTTTAAGTATAATTACCTTATTAATTCATATATTTAGAAGTAAATATTCAATCTAATATTATAATTTGAAAAAAAAATTTAATCTTTATATATTTTTTTAAAAATTATATAAATTGATTATTTTTTTAAATTTTACTTATTATTTATTATCAATTTGAATACTTTTTAAAAATATAGGATTAAATTGATTTTTTTAAAAATCACACAGTATTAGATTAAATATTGATTCTAAATATATAAATGAATAAAATAATTATATACTTTTTTTTCTTTATGGCTTTTGCAACCATTACCATTATCAAAATTCTTATATTTTTTCTCCAAATTCTTATACAAGTGTTGCAAACATTTTCCATACATACCTAGTTTATTAATGACTTGAATAATTTTGTGTCAAATGTTCCTTAAACAAAAACGTCAAACGACAAAAACATATATAAATAGCATAATTATATTTGAAAATATTTTTATTATTTTTTCCATTTTAGAGAGACCCAAGCATAATTTACCCTAAATTATTTTATCTTATATTAAAATACAATTCATAGGTTCATGTATTGTCATGTTCTGCAGCTTATGTGAAGGTGCCCAAATCCCACTCATGGCAGTTATGATCTTCCACGAGTGTTGAGAATACTGTAACTTAGGTCTTCTACATTCAAAACCCTAAGACACCCCCTTCACGGCACACTGCTCCGCTCTTCTCCGGTGAACTCTCCGGTGAACTCTCCTGGACCTCATTCTTTTGATAAACATAACAGTTTTCGTTTTTGAAGGTCATTGAAAGGAGGTTCGTAATAACAAAAAAAAGTGTTTTTTTTTTTAATTTTAAAAATTTCAAATTCTAGACCTTTCATTGACTCTTCTCAGCGAAGAAAAGAAGACATGAATAGGGGGAGAACAGAAGGCATAACCTTTACGAAGGAACCTTTCATGGAGGATGCAGGGCCTCGTAAGATGTGAGCATTTATTTGTGCTGGCTTACCATTACACAGTACATTTGATTCATCTACAGTTGAGAAGAGATTGTTATTATTTTGTTGTTTCTTTATTGCAGAAAGAACATGAAGTTCTCCACGTTATCAGATTCGGAAATAAGCAAACTTGGTGAAGTTCAAGTGTGGAAAGGTTCCTATTATGATTCCTTTAAGAAACCTATCCATGGTGGCTTGTTGGATCCTCGCATGGTACTCTTTAATCCCCTTTTTTCACATTTTATTTTGAATTCTGTTTAATGTTGATGCTTGTGCTTGTTTTTTTTTTTGTATTTTTTAGATTTTGATATGATCATTATACTACATTAGTTGTAGCATAGGATGGACAATTAGCCCGTGTTCTGGGTCTAATTTGGAGTTGTTTAGAATTTTCAACTAGAGTGAAGTTACTTTTTTTTCCTGTTCGTTGTTATTGTGAGATGGCAGATGCAACATTGGAAAATGAGGAAATTGCCAATTTAACTTGGTCGCGGGATTTTATGGATTATGAATAATTGGACATGGGCTTATCTATGATTTATATAGTTAACATGTTTTATGAAGCAATTCTTATTATTGAGTGAAATTTCAGGTTTGGTCTTTGGACCTCGAAGCAACTTTACATGACAAATATTTCTTTCGTCTCTTAACATTTTTGATTGTTTTCAGACATTTTTCATTTATAATGCATATGCTTTATTTATCTTGCTTATTTTGATGATGCTGTTCTTATTTACCCTCAAATTTTCTTTGATAGTTTTATGTTTCCCCTGCATTCTACCTTGTTTAACAGGGGAGAGACGCACATAATGTGAATATTATGAACTTCTCCTTAAACTGAACCAAATGATTTTCCACTGGTAGTTTACTTTCTGCTTACACGTTTTAGTGTTTTACCCCTGAAATTTATGAAAATTGCTAGAATCCTATGTGTATTAGGTCTTAAATGTTTATATGTAGTTTGGATTTGGAAAAATGTTTTTGCATAGATTTAGTTTTTGCTTTAATATACATATGTATTTTTATTGATCCTTCTCTTTTCTGATGTTATTTCCTACATTTTCTTAAATTCTGATATTGATTAGTGATTGACAAAAAACCTATTTAATTGATTTTGATTGTTAAGAAGCCTTGCCTTTAAGCGTCTATAAGAAGAGGTGTCAACAGACCTTTTTTTTAGAATATGTTGAAGAATTCAGGTTGCATTAGTAGTTAGATGGACTTGGATGATATTACTTGTTAGGCCTTTCAATCTGTTTGATCATCTATGTGTATATATGTATATTCCCCCCTACTGCTCATGTTTCTTCTATTTTCATGCGCAAAATGCTAAAAAAAACTATTTTTGTGTGTAATTCAGGGTCCTGCTAACAAGAGTCTTGGCTGTGCTACATGCCATGGGAATTTTCATGACTGTCCAGGGCACTATGGATACTTAAACCTTGCCCTTCCTGTTTTCAATGTTGGATATTTAGCTAGCATTGTGGAAATACTGAAGTGCATTTGTAAGGTATACAAATGTTTCATATGTGCTCTCTGGATTTTTTGTTTTCCCTTAATATTCAGCACATCTCTTGTTTTATCTCATTTAAATGGACTTATAATTACTACTTATATAACATGCATATATGGATGGAATAATTTCTGAACGATTAGCTTTAGGAGATGGTTTTTTCCATGTAATGTTAAGTTTCTGTTAGTAACAAACCTCCTATTAGGTGAGTTTATATAAGAGGTCCAAAGTTCAGTAATGAGTAAAGTCAGTTGTATATAAGAATAAGGAGGAGAAATAGGGTGGGGACAGATGTAGCTATTATTGGGTTGTAAGGGAGAGATCATGATCTCAAATTCCTGTAATTCTTGTATCTTTTACTGCAGTAGGGATATTTTGTTCCTAAGCTAGTGGATATAATAAACCTGCATTTGTTCTTCTATGCCTTCTTTTGTATTCATTCCATTCCTTACACTGGTATTCATAGCAAATGAATATGGGCGAGTGTTCATGGTTCACTCGAGAAGGGAAGGTAGATTTGAAAATTTAGAGATAGGTTTCAAGGAAGCAATGTACACAGGGGAGGGGATTGTCGGAACAGGAACATAATTGAGGTTGGGTTGAATAAAAATCAATGGAGGAAATTAGAAATTCTGCTATTTTCAATAGATGATGCATATGGCTGTGTTAATTTAATTAAAGGAGATTTTAGAGCAAGAGAAGTTACTGGCTGCGCCGCTAGCAATGGAAGGTAGAGCTCTGACATGGTTCTAATGGTGGGAACACTGTACCAAGAATCATGTTTTCTATTGTATCTGTCTATAAATCTCTGATAACAAGGTACACTATCTTTGTATCTTTGATCTTATGGAAGAATTTTTATATGTAAGCATGTATTGAAACTAAAAAGAAATGAAATTCATTACTAAGAGAAAGTTACAGAAGAAAAAAGTGAACATCTTTGAAAGGCCATATATATATATATTCATGGATAGAGGAGCACAACAAAGGAAAAAAAGCTTATCAACTATAAAACAGAAAATCTACAAACAGAAAACAGTGGAAATAGCCTCTTTAACACCCCCCATCTCAAGGTGGATGTGAAACAGTAGGCAACTCAGCCACCTTGAACTTGGATCTAAGAAAACTAAATCTTGTTGGTGAAAGTGGCTTGGTTAGAATATCTACCCACTTATCTGGAGCAGGAATATGTAGCACCACTAGCTGCTTGGCTATAACCTTTTCTCTTAAAAAAAAGAGATCTAGTTTCGTATGTTTATTTTTTGCCTGTAAAATAAGTTTGATATATAAAGGGAAGTAATCTTTGCCAAGGGGATCTTCACGAATTTCATTAATACAGTCTGAATTTCAAATTTAGCAGTTGGGCGCCAATCAGAATTTTTCAGAAATGTATAAGAGAATTTCTGCAGTTGTTTATTGAGAAGGTTGGAGGAGGGATATGCAGCAGTGTGTTGCAGCTTGTGAAGTTTACCAACAGAATAAATATCAAAATTTATCCCCACATGTTTGGTTAGATGTATTTATGGATTTTGTGGAAGGTCTTCTAGAGGCACATTAGAAGATAGCATAAAGATCGTGGTTGACCGACTTACTAAGTACACCAATTTACTATCTATGTAGCACAAACACTAATACAGACACTGATATGATACGGACATGGACACGAAGATATGTATAATCTCTAAAATGCAGGACACGGGGATACAAATCTATATATTATATAATTATGAATTATATAAATTGATAATAAAGATTTATGTGTACAAGTATATTTCAATTTTTTTGTAGTAGAAAGATGTTTCTTATGGCTGATTTAAAATGATTTGTTTCTTATTTTTATAATCATAATAAAAATTTGTACAATAAATTTGAGTTTTTAAAAAATTAATATATTTTTCCTTTTTAAAATTGTGTTAGAATTATGTTAGAATTTTCAGAAATTTAACAAATATTTTTTGAATTGGACACTTCACGGATACGTGTCCTACGAGTGTCTTACAAGGGTGGGTGTTTGATATGTGTGTCCAATACAGACACGCCATTTAAGAGCCGTGTCCGAACCTCGTAGTTTACTACCCTTAAGTCATCCTTTTACAGCTCATGATATAGCAGAAATTTTTCTTAAAGAAGTTGTGAGTTTTATGGATTTCCACCAACTACTGTTTCGGATAGGGACAAGATTTTTCTAAGCCATTTTTGGAATGACTTGTTTCACTTAGCTGGCACAAAACTCAAATTCAGCTCTGCTTATCATCTTCAGTTTGATGGCCAAACTGAAGTTGTAAATAAAAGCTTGGAAACTTATCTATGGTGTTTGGCAGGCAGCAAACCAAAACTGTGGCCTAATGGCTCTGTGGGTGCAATTTTGGTTCAATACCAATTGTTGCAGTTCCACTAAATTGACATCATTCAAGGCCTTATATTGATGTGACCCACCTCATCTCCTAAGGGTACCATAGTACCTTCAGGAGTAGAAGTAAACAGATTAACACATGAAAGAGATGATATTCTCCACAACTTGTAGATGAACCTTTTAAAAGCACAAGATCAGATGACAACTTTGCTCATAACATTGGCGAGAAGTACACTTTAAAATTGGAGATTTGGTATATTTTAAATTATAGCTCTACCGGCTGAAATCCTTGTCAAAGAAAAGGAATGAGAGGTTGAGTCTGCGATGTTGTGGCACTTATCAGATTATCTAGAAGGTGGGAGAGGTTGCTTATCAACTAAAATTACCTAAAAAATGCAGAATCCAACCAGTGTTTTACGAATTGCTCGAAAGAAGCAACAACCCTACTACTATCACACCCCAATCAAATGCAATCAGATGATCTGGAGCTGCAAGTTGAACATATAGAATTCATAGCAGTTCATGACAAGTCTGCAAAAGGAGTTGAAGTTCTAATCAAATGGAAAAGTCTACCTGACGTTGAAGCTACTTTGGGATCCTTTAGTACTATAATAAATCAATTTCCACAGTTTCACCTTGAGGACAAGGTGAAACTTTTGAAGGGGGAAGTACTGTTAGTAACATACCTTCCATTAGGTGAATTTATGTAAAAAGAGGTATGACGGAAAGGGATCTGGGCCCAAAAAGCCCAAAGTCCAGTGATGAGTAAGTCCATTGTATTTAAGAATAGAGAGGAGAAGGAGAAATTGGGAAGGGGGATGGACAAAAATATTATTGGGGTGTAACGGATAGATCAGTCTTACGAACTCCCATAATACAAGTGTGTGAATGTGATAAAGATTCATTCTTTCTTCTATACTTTCTTTTATATTCAATCCATTCCTCCTATCTTACTGTAAGCACCGTCAGGCCTTTTGTTTGATGGTCATTCACTTGGCATTAAGTGAATTTTGTTCTCCCCGACGCTTGAGATTTGAGCCTCATTTTGCTGCAAGAAAACTACTCGAACTTAATATATCTATTCCCTTTGTAAATGAAAATTCTTCTCTTTTAAGTCCAATTGAAGTTTTGTTTAGTTTAAGAGGCATTTTTGATTTTCCCTTTCATGAACTTATAATAAAAAAAGTGACTAGTTGAAACTGTGTTTTCTGTCTAAAAAAGTATTGTTTCTGCATAAATACAAGACTTTGGCAAAAAGCAAAAGAATAAAGTGGTTATATAATACATTCAAAATTTATATTGTTGCAAAAAAGTCTATTTACAAGTTTGTATGTCATATACTAACTGACATTCTATTTTACCAGGGCTGTGCTAGAATTCTCCTTGATGAAGATACCCGTAAAAAACATTTGAAGAAAATGAGAAGTTCCAAAAAGAGTGAGCTGGATAAGATTGATTTTGTGAAAGTTCGTATAATTAAAGATTGTAGCAAAGTTGTGAATTGCCCTAGATGCGGATATATCAACGGTTTGTTTCCTTATGCTTAATTCAATCAGCAACTTTATTATTTGAATTTGTTTAAAGACTGTACTTGGTGGCTTGATTTCTGTATGGTATAAACATAATCGCTTCCACATTTTTTGGTTTTGATTCAATTTCCAAGGATATGGTAGATTGAATCTTACTAAATTTTTATTTTATTTTTTCTGTTACTGATTTTTTCTCAGCTATGAATAAGCTCATACATTTTTTTATTGCTTATCATGTATCCTTTGCATACTTTGTTGGCACTCTAAAATAAAGCATAAGGTGCAACAAAACCTGTGATGAACTATATTTTTAATCACTGTTGTTGAGAAGAGAGAAACCGAGAAAACATATGATAAATTGCGTTTAGACCACAATAAAGCTACTCAATTTATTGGAGAAAGAACATAGTTATAGAATATTCAGTTTTCCTATTTTAGGCTAATAACAAAAAATAGAAAATCAATCTAATTGATCGTAATATCTTCAGTTACTATATTTATAGGATTCTAACATATTTACAAGATTCTAATACTCCTCTCAAGTTGGAACATATAGGTCATATGCACTGAGCTTGTGACATATGTAGTTAATCCGAGGACTCCTTAGTGACTTGATGAATATATTTGCTAGTGGTTTATAGGAATGGATAGAGGTAGTAGATATTTTTCTGGACATGACTTTCCCTTTGACAAAGTGACAATCAACTTCAATATGCTTCATTATTCCATAGAATACTGTATTTAAGCCAATATACTTGGTGGCCTGATTGTAACGTATTATTTATAACAGTGTAATCTTCCCAAACTTTAGTTCCTTGGGCAACTGGTTGAGCTATGTAGGCTCCTGACTTGCTACAATCATACTTGATACTCTGGCTCTGCATGAGACCTGACTACAACATTTTGCTTCTTGCTTTTCCAAGAAACAAGATTATCTCAGTTATACAAAACCAGAGGTGAGCCTTCTATGTCTGGGGGAGCCTGCTCTCTCTACATCAGAATACCCTACAACTAGAGTGTGTCCTTTTTTTCATAAAAAAACCTTTCCTGGAGCTCCTTTGATGTATTGTAAACAATGCAAGTCATTGCGATGAAAGTTGAGGAACTGACTTGCTACATTTACTGCAAACGATATATCTAGACGAGTAACAATAAGGTAATTCCTAGCATGGCAAGGCAATGCTAGTGATGATGGTAGCTGGAAAAAGTTTGCCAGAAAGTTGCCATCGGTGAATAGTGATGTTGCCAACATTTAATAGTGCACAATATGGAAAAAAAGCAACCGTAGAATGCACATGGTTTCTAAAAAATTAATTATATTTATAGTTTTTTAACGTATTTACAAGATTCTAACAACTATCTTTTTTGGCAATTTCTTTTTGGTGCTTTATTTGTCTTTTATTATATGGAAAATATGGATTCTCAATGGTTCAGTCTTAACTTTGTATGAACTATGTGCTAACACAGTCTCAACATTTCGTAAACTTCTTCTATAGCAGTTTCAAGACCCCCATTTTGTTAAACTGATTATCAATTCAGTTGGCATAAATAAAATCATTTTTTACTGTCCCAATTTAAAGAAGAATAATAATTTGTTATAAGAGGAAATATTTACATGATTGCTTAACCATTTTAAGAGGACTACATATGTTTGCCTTGCATAATGCATGTTAATATATGCATTTTTATGTATCTGAGATGGTTTTTGTGATGACTATTGTTATACAGGTTCAGTAAAGAAGCTTCCGGCTTCACTGATTATCATGCATGATTGTTCAAAATGTAAAAATAATATTGTTGAAGAGCTTGAATCCACACTTTCTCGTATAAAAGACTCTAAGACGACCACCAATGTGTCTAATCGAATTCTTAATCCTTTCCAAGTTCTTTCGTTGTTTAGAAAGATGCTTGACGAGGTGAGGATTTATATTCATATGTACTTTTTTTGGGTTTGATTTTTCTAACTCCTTTTCCTTTTCAGTTTAAGAAATCTGCAATTTGTGGACATTATGAATGCTATGAAGAGGTATATTTTTCTCAAGTTGAACATGTTTGTTACATTTGGTTGTAGGACTGTGAATTACTCTATGTAGCTGAAAGACCAGAGAAACTCATAATAACAAACATTGTTGTGCCACCTATAGCTATTCGACCTTCAGTTGTAATGGATGAATCACTGAGGTAATGTCAGTTTGGCTATATTTTGTATTTTCTCCCCTTAATTAATACAAGGCTTTGCTTTGGTACATATTTTGAGGGACTGGAAAGCTCTAATGAGATGAAACTTGTATTTCTACAGTTTATTTCCCTTTCTCCTTTGTTTTAGGACGATTCCGGATATTTCTCCAACTCAAATAATTCTTTTGTAGAAAATGACGATAACAAAATCTTATGGTTTCTGTCTTCATTTATTGTAGCAATGAAAATGACATAACTGAGAGGCTAAAGAACATAATCCAAGCAAATGCTGTTCTGCGCCAGGAATTACAAGAATCAAGTGTTTCATCCAAATTTCTGGTTAGTAGCGCATCTTGAGTGATCACATTTTCTTTGTCAGGCCATAGTTAATGTTAAATATTCTTTAAGTTGCTTATATAGACAGACGGTTTTTCCCATTGATTATATATCTATATATAGATATATAGATATAGAGAGAGATATATAGATAGAGAGATAAATATGCTCGAAAGAGGTCCTTATGTATGTATTTTAGTCTTTTGTAGTTGTCCTTATTTGTGTACTATCTACGAAGTGTCTATATGCCCTGTGTGTAGTGGATGAATTGCTTTTTGGATACAGGCATTTGCCTTGGTAATGAGATGCTCCCAGTGGAATTTGAATCCTTGCACCTCCGGTAAATTAATCTGAAATGGAGCTCAGTTTAGTAACTGAACTGCATGTCATGGTTGATTCGTTGTTCTTTCTATTTTTATAAAATCTGTTTGAACTCATATAATGTCCATGCTTTCTCTTGTGGAATATTATGCTATGGAATTTATTCCTGGTATAATGTTTTTCCAATGGTTTACATTCTAGACTCTGACGGTTGTTTGCCTGGTATTATTACATTTATTTGCTCTCTTCTATAATTTTCTTATATCATGAGGTTATTATTTGTTTTGGTTCCATGATGTAATGGTGGTGTGATTCTGTTGGTGATTTTGGTTTAGGATGGTTGGGAAATTCTTCAAAATGAAGTTGCTCAATTCATAAATAGTGATGTTCGTGGTATACCATTCTATATGCAATCAACCAAGCAATTGGCTGGTTTTGTTCAGCGCTTGAAAGGTAAGCATGGACGTTTCCGTGGCAATTTATCTGGAAAACGTGTTGAATATACAGGAAGAACAGTTATTTCTCCGGATCCTAATCTGAAGATTTCTGAGGTTAGGCATTAAACCCTGCCAGTAATCATGTATAAGTACTTTCTATCCTTGAGATCATTAGACATGAAGTAGAATATAAACATTTCTAACACACAAATATGTTTTGGAAGATATCAGTTGCTGTCACTATATTTCCCATGGAAACAATTACACAAGGAACTTACCTCTTTTTTTCTAGTTTCATGTTTATGCCTCTTAACTTTCTCACTTGCTCTAGGTTGCAATACCCATCCTTATGGCTCGTATACTGACTTATCCTGAGCGTGTTACGCACCACAACATAGAGAAGTTGAGACAGTGTGTGAGAAATGGTCCTGATAAGTATCCTGGGGCGAGAATGCTTAGACGTGATGGAGGCCACTCATGGTTTGTAGTTTGTACTATTTCATTTTTGCTTTGTGGAGTTCTCAAGCCAATTTTATTTATTTGACAATAATATAGAGCATATTGTTATGTTGCAGGTCCTTAAAAGTTCTTTGTAGGAAACGTGCTGCAGATGAATTGAGGATTGGTGATATTGTTGATCGCCATTTAGAAGATGGAGACATTGTTCTTTTCAATAGACAACCAAGCTTACATCGGATGTCTATAATGAGTCACAGGGTAATTTGTTAATATTGAAATGTAGAATACTGCCGATTTGGATCCAATTGCATTAATCTTTAATTTTCATGCAGGCAAGGATTATGCCTTGGAGAACTTTAAGATTCAATGAATCTGTCTGTAACCCTTATAATGCTGACTTTGATGGTGATGAGATGAACTTACATGTCCCACAAACTGAGGAGGCTCGGACAGAGGCTATTTTGTTGATGGGGGTAAAAATCATTGAATCTCAATGTCTAGATTTTTACTATCTATAATGCTTTTTGGTTGAATTTATTTTTATTCTAAAATATTCTGTTGTGAATCCTCTGCCATGATGTAATGGCTCTGCACTGAGCAATTTGTTTTGTGGTCTTTCAATTTCTCTGTATCTTTTGTGTTTTTAGAAGTTTTTTATTTCATTGTTTCTGCTGTATTTTCGGTGTACTGCTTTCCCACAATACATTTTTTAATGGAATGGAATACATTGGCAGTTAAGAAAAATCTAGAGACGTGTTGAATTTCATGTGTGGAAATGAATTACATATCAGAGGCTCTTATTATACGAGTCATAAATACAAAGAGTAACAGTTACCCTAATTACTGTATCTGTACAACATACATACATAATTTTCTTATTTATTAACGTTTTCAAAATAGTATTGTTCAAGAGAATGGTTTAAGGTTTAATGGTTCAATTGTGATTAAACTGTAATTGAATCTCTATTAATAAAATAATAATTAAAATATTATTAAATAAATATATATCATAACTTTATAATACTAAAAACTAAAATAGAAGCAAAATTTCATATGCTCTTTAACAACATTCAAAATAAACATAGAAATCTAAATAAGATATATCATGCTAATGTTTAAATTTTAATGAAATATGTTGATAGTTGATTGGCGGTAACAACTCTTGAATAAAAAACAAAATGACAAATTAATGTAATATAAATAAATTGTAAGAATTTAAGATATAAAAATTTAAATTAATATAAATGACTAAATTGTGTGCAGTATAATAAAGAATTGATTGTAAGAGATAATGTTGGAGATTCCTTATAGTTTAGAGATATGACCAAAATAAAGTATAGAAGTGAATGTAAACCTTACAAGCTATTATTCTGAAATTAAGTTAGTGTTAAAGTCTACTTTCTAACTGTTGGATGTACAACACCTATCATCAGGCTGCTATAACCACCTGTCCTTGCTGTGAGACCTGAATTGGAGATCTCACACCTCATTATGATCAAAATAGAGTATATTTTAATCGTTATCATGCCACCCTTTAGCCTGTTGTTGTTGGATCACCCACAACTTTCTAATCCATGTCTAGTCTTGGTGTGAAGAGATGTTTTGGAGATCTTACATGAACTAAAGATATGATATGACCGAATTATAGTATATGAGTGGGTGTAAATTTCACCTTACAAGTATAAAATAATTTATAGCAATTTGTAAACCTTACTAAACTTGTCTTTTTTTACTTATCTTAAAATTGTTTCAGGTTGCATTAAAAAATAGTTTTTTCTTGTAATTACCAACGCTTCTGTTCCTGTTATTAACTGGCTTAGTGGTTTCTGTCCAGTACTGAAAATGAGATCTATTTTCAAAACTATGGTATTTACAATATTTTGGTTAAAAAAGGGTTTAACTGTTACTATCTTACTAAAACTTTGTTTGTTTTCAGGTGCAAAACAATTTATGCACACCAAAAAATGGCGAGATTCTGGTTGCTTCTACGCAAGACTTTTTAACCTCTTCTTTTCTCGTAACCAGAAAAGATACTTTTTATGACCGTTCTGCTTTTACAAATATTTGCACTTTCATAGGTGATGGCTTGGATCTTATTGATTTGCCAACTCCTGCAATTGTTAAGGTGAGACTGCACCTTATAGATGTGACAGGCACTAGATTCACTCATGTTTAGCCATTTTATTAATTTAAGAGTGTATATCTATCTATGTGCGTGTCTGAAAGGAAATTAAGGTATCTACTTGCTCACACCTTTGACTAACTTTCTGTAATATGAAAATTTAACCAGTAGAACTGTTGAATAATTTGATATCTTCTTGATTATGTAGTATACAACTTTTAAACAAATCACATGAATCAGAATTCAGAACTTTTGTTAAAATAAAAAGGTGAAATGAAATATTTGATTATTATAAGTTGTATGAAATTCAATAGACTTGATTACCTCAATCAACGTTTCATTCTAATGGTTGATTGATGTAATGATTGTCAAAAGTGTGTTTAAATGAATATATGTGCCTAGAACACCCTATCCCGAAGCTACTTTAATGGGAAGGAGTTATACTTGTAATAATATTGACTTTTTTCTAAAACTTTTCCTGCAAGAGATGTGTTATGTGGAAAAATATCCAGTTATAGCTGGATGAATAAAAGTTGTCACAATGAGACATTCAATTAACTAATTTGTACTATCACTGTTTATCTCATCTTACTGTCATTATTCTTTGCAGCCTGTTGAGCTTTGGAGTGGTAAGCAGTTATTTAGCCTTCTACTGCGCCCACATGCAAATTTTAAAGTCTATGTGAATCTTACTGTTAAGGAGAAAACATACACAAAGCTTGATGACAAGAAAAGAGAATTGAAAACATTGTGCCCAAATGATGGGTTTGTTTATTTTCGTAATACTGAGTTGATCTCCGGCCAAATTGGAAAGGTTACTCTAGGTTAGTTACTATAAATTTGCCTTGTTTCTTTTATTTTACATATTTGTATGCTCAAGAAGATTATATTTTTTAAATCAAAGGAAAGAATTCCATAGCATCAATATACACAAGTTGCAAACCTACCTAGGTTAGCTCTACAACTTGTATCAACCATATGCAATATTCTCATTTTGTTTGCATCTATTAGGGGTGGCATACTGCCATAATATGTGGACTCAAAACCATCAACAGTCTCCTTGTTATTAGGTCGATGATTATTCATAGTAACATGATTTCCTTCATGAAAATTTGGATTTCCTACAAGTATCTTCTTCATGCAAGATCGTAAACTGATTATTCGGATCTTGTTGAGTCTCTAAAATTGCAGAATAGCTTCTCTCAAGAGGAGTCATTTGTCAGTCATGCACTTTTGTGCAAAGATTTTGCAGCTTGAAATGCAAGTCATCCTGTTTTAATGGCTTTTGCCTTTTGCAAGAATGGTTGTTGCATGCAAATTCAGTTTGCACCTAGCCAAGCCAACCCTTCTCATACACTTCCTCTAATATGGTGATTGCTAATGCATCTCTCCTTTTTCTGCATGGTTTTGGTTTGCTGTGAGAGTGAAGGAGTAGTGTGCCCCCCACACAAGACTTATAGAAAAGATTTTGTTGCGTTTGTTGGGATGGAAAGTTGATCCGAGGAAGGGATCTACTGTTCCAGTATAGAAACTTCGCATTGCCAAGGACAAACATGATTGTCTTTCATGCCTAATCATGAGAGATGAGAGAATGAAGATGAATGTTGAAATCTTGGACAGTTTTGATCTTTGTCTTGGACTTGCGTTGGAACTTTTTCAACTGTAGATAAACTTAAATTATCATTACTGTTGTGTATGTTTGGATAAAATTATTGAGGTTGAAAAAACTCTGTTTTGTCAATTTCTTTAGAGTGGCTTTGAAAGAAAATAATTATTTCCCAAAAGGGAATCTGTTGATGAACATGCAGTAATATATATATATATATATATATATATAGGTCAACAAATAGCTCTACTGTGCTTAACCTTTTCTCAAGTTGTTTGAAGTTGGGTACATGCACTTGAGTGGTGTGATGGAAGTTTCAACAATTTTGGAAAGTAGTACTAAATGTTGGGTTTTTTTTTTTTTTTTCAATTTATTTAACTATATAGTGGCCATTTAGACGGAATTGAAACAAAAGGCAACTTGTCTCTCATTTGTCATGTCATTACTGTGCAGATTGACAAGAAAATAATTTTATATAGATGAGAGAAATGGGATAGAAGTTGCAGCTGCAAACTATTCCTTTCTATGCTTCCCATTATCTCTTTTCCCTAGATCTGATAATTTAAGTTGACTCACCTTTAATAATACAGCAGTGGTTCCTTAAAAAAAATCTGGATTTGCAATCTAGTTTACTTTGAACACCTTCACATGCCTAGTTTGTTATAAAACTGTAGTTTTACAAATGTTTGCATGTTTTTGCAATTTTTTTGATGTCCTTCTTTCTTTTGCATGAGTTCAGGAAATGGCAATAAGGATGGACTGTTCTCTGTGCTACTACGAGACTATAAAGCACATGCAGCTGCGTCTTGCATGAATCGTTTAGCTAAATTGAGGTAAATTTGTTTGCTTTATGAGTGGTAATAGTGATGTCTGTCTTACATCAATTATGTGAAAATGTTTTGAATTAGAATAAATGAAAACTGGAATTTAAATGTGTTTTTTTAAAGTTCCTGTTTGGAACTTAAAAGATACGTTTTTAAAGTTACCTTGGAAGAGTGTATGTGGATCAAAGAAAGCTTGAGCTCTGCTGTCTTATTTATTAGCCTTTGCAAAAGTAAAATGAGTCTGCAAGGGAAAGCACTTGTGGGGAGGGTAGCATCAGTTGCCAAAGTGTGCATTACTCTCACCCTAAGGGTAGAGGAACCTTGTAAGAGAAAAACATGCTGAAGTAACTCGGAGCTTAACAGTTGTCAATTTATGCATTTGAATATTGTATTTTACATTTGGATGGGTGGATTTAGGAGCTTCACAAAACATGATAAGAGAAAAACATGCTAAAGTAGAACTTCTGTTACAAGTGTCATTCTATGCATTTCAATATTGTATTTTGCATTTGGATGGGTGGATTTAGGAGCTTAACAGAACATGATCATTTTACTTGGATGCAGTGCGCGGTGGATTGGTAATCATGGGTTCTCCATAGGCATTGATGATGTCCAACCAAAAGAGATACTGATTAAGAAGAAAGATGAAACACTTTCAGAAGGTTATAAGAAATGTGATAATCACATACAAGCTTTCAATAAAGGAAAACTAGAACTCTTAGCTGGTTGTGATGCTGCTCAAACATTAGAGACTCAGATTACTGGGGTATTAAATGGACTGCGTGATATGGCAGGGAAGGTATGCATTTGTTTTCTTAAAATAATTTGTTTGTGTTTCAGAAAAATGTCTGCATGTTACTGAATCTGTAATTTTCACAGGTTTGCATGCAGACCCTGCACTGGAGAAATAGTCCATTGATCATGTCGCAGTGTGGATCCAAAGGATCTCCTATTAATATCAGTCAAATGGTTGCTTGTGTGGGTCAACAGTCTGTTGGTGGTCGTCGTGCACCTAATGGGTTCCTAGATCGGAGCCTTCCTCATTTCCCTCTAAATGCAAAGACCCCTGCTGTATGTTCTGCTCGCATTATTTGTTACTCATCATCCATTGTAAATATAGAACTCAGTCCTTACTCATTCTTAATTTCTTATTTTCTTTTGATTAATGCACAAACTAACTCAGAGGTTACAAATCTTGTTATGTTAAATTTTTCTTGTTGATTTAGATTATCCAAGGTTATTAGACTCAATAGTTTACGGAAGTTCGTGGGAGCTCTGTAAACTTAATTCATAAACTTGTAAGAGGTTACTTCATTTGTACAAAAAAATAGTTATACAAATAACATACTGATTTATACAGAAGCACAAGATTCACAAATCCTCCCTAGTTCCAGCAACATGATGGTTAAATCTAAATATTCCTATACTCAATCTTTGAGCAATAATTACATTTAACTTTTCTACCATTCCAATTAATATCTATCCCATGCTTCTAACCAATATTCAACCTACTTCTTGGAGCATTTATTTCTACTTTTAATAGATGGGGATGCACTTGGATTGCCCTTAGTTGAATTTGTTCCACTCCTAGACATATCTTAATTTGCTCTCTAATTTCAATTTTCAATTACAAAATTGAAAAAAAATTTATATAATTATTAAATAGTTAAACTAATGCTATTTCCTTATTCTAACTTTTAATTATAAATTGCCAAATATATTGTATAAATAAAACTTCTAATGTTTAATTCTACCTTAAACATATTATATAATAATATTATCTAACCTAAGAGTAGAGCATAACGAAGGGCATAGCATTGGCGAAAAGAAGAGAACCACGGTGGTGAGATCGACAACAATGTCGTGACTTGAGAAGAGAACCACCATGCCAATGACCGGAATGACAATGATATCATGAACTGCGACAACAATGACAATGAACTCAGATAGAGCCTTTCACGACTCACGAATAGTGAAAGGCTTTTGTGACTTACGTATAGAGAGAGCCTTCCGTGAGGAGAGGAAGAGTTATTAGTCTTGGTTTGCCTATGTGGATGGATTTACGGTTCCTTGGTCAAGGATATCATGACCATTTAGGAAGTCAACTATATTCTTGATGCAAAGAAATCTTAGTGGGTAAAGATTGACTTCCATTTATTGTGTTGTTTTATGGTAGTTAGTTGAGCTGATGTTTTAGAGATGCTCAGATCCTCCAAATCATGTTTAGCTTTTTGGAAGAATGCACAAGACAATTTTGCTAATGATATTCAAAGTCTCTTTGATGTAATTCAAAGAGTATCTTCTTTCAGACAGATCAACCATGATATGGTCTTACACATGGAAAATGCTAGGGCTGGAGTAGAAGTTAAAAGATTTCTAGTGGCAGACTCATTAGAGGAACTCAACAAGAAATTTGATAGGGTCTTGATTCTGAAAAGCCTGAATTCAGATTTTGATTATGTACGTGATCATATTCTAGTCGGTGATCAAATCTCTTCTATGCATGGTTCAGTTTCTAGACTCATCTGTGTTCCTAACTTGATGAAAGATGACAATCAAGTTGAAGTTATTGAAACTTTTGCAATGGCAATCCCTAGTTGAAGAGGAGGAGGTTGGAACATACGAGGAGGACGTGGTGGAAGGATTAGACATCTCAATGCTAATATTGCAAGAGAATTGGTCATACCCAAGAAAATTGTTATTCCTTGCATGGCTTTCTAGACAAAGCTTCCCATTTGTCTAAATTTGAAAAATTAGAAACTAATGTTTCTGAAGAAGTGTACCAAGAATTCAATAATCTTGTTACAATTGCCAATGGATTTGTTGGAGATCCCATGTCGACTAGAGATAAGGCCAAATGACAGTATATAAGTTGGTGAAAACCTTTTAAGTAGGTTTTTTGAGGTTGAGTTAGACAAAAATCTACTTCTTATTATATATATATATATATATATATAACTATTGATGGAAAATTACCTTGGCAAATTTAAATTCGGAACCACTAGGTACAATTTTCATCTAATGGTTAGGTGAACAAAACAAAACCATCACTAATTGCTTTGTATAAATCGTTAGTCCACAAATTAGCACCCAAGAACATCTCCACATCCCATATCATATACATTTACTAGCTTCAACATCTTCTTTCATCTTACATCACTCTTTGCAGTATTTAAAGTGATTCCAAGGTCATGGGATTTGACATCATTCCTATATATTAGAGATGTCACATTGACTAGAGGTAAGGTCAAATGATAATATATAAGTGGATGCAAATCTCATCTTACAAGTCGGTTTTGCGAGGTTGAATTAGGCATAAACCCACTTCTTAATAGGATCCAAAGTGTCATCTCTCATTAACCTTTGTAACAGAAGGTTACTTCCTTCTTACACCTGAAATGCAAGTGACATAGACTCATAATACAGAAACAGTCAATTTAAGCAACTAACACCTAAATTTTTTATCCATGATGATGTTGGATGCTTATTGCATGTTGTGTTCAACATCAACTACTTCCACTTTTATTGTTAGCACGTTATGGTAAAGTTCCACTGTTGGTTATTGTCTTCATTTCACACTCCACATTTATTTGTGTAACTGACAGCAAAATAGAAATGTTTTTATGTAGTCACCATATATTTGATCATTATTGCATATCAAATCAATTTCTGTCAATTCTATCACCTGTCTCTGCACAATTTTAAATTTCGATTGGTGAGTATTGCTCTGGTTATATGATGCAACTCGTAATTGTTTGTTAACATTGAATAATGTTGTGGTGCTCTTGGTGCAGGCTAAAGGTTTTGTTGCTAATTCATTTTACAGTGGATTGTCAGCCACTGAGTTTTTCTTCCATACAATGGGAGGGCGAGAAGGGCTTGTTGATACAGCGGTAGGGTTCTTATTCTGAATTTGAATAAATTGTGCATAATATATTTTTAATTACAACTTCATTTCATTATATCATCAACTAGTAAAAGCAAGTAATATATCTAGACTAATTAATGGCATATGAATCAAGGCATGTTTTTCAATTGGATACAATACTTTGAAAATGAAATAAAAGTCATCTGAGAAAATGTTCTCTTTCTTCATTTTGGAATAATGTGTTCTTGTTACACGACCACTTCACACAATTATAGTTAGTCCCTGGAGGTTGATTATATAAAGTTGACTATTGTGTATGTAAAAGCTACTGGTAGTGGTAATGGAAAATTTGGATGTTGGTCTATAATTAACTTTGGATGTTGGAAATATTGGACTTCGTTTTATGATTTTTCTTTCTGCTTGTGTCTTTGCAGGTTAAAACTGCAGACACTGGATATATGTCTCGTCAATTAATGAAATCCATGGAGGATTTGTTTTTACATTATGATTACACTGTGAGAAACGCAGGTGGTTCTA
Source organism: Phaseolus lunatus (assembly GCA_013389735.1). Taxonomy (NCBI): domain Eukaryota; kingdom Viridiplantae; phylum Streptophyta; class Magnoliopsida; order Fabales; family Fabaceae; genus Phaseolus; species Phaseolus lunatus. The sequence goes on from CM023867.1 coordinate 6,009,794, forward strand.
TTGTTCAATTTTGCTATGGAGATGATGGCATGGATCCAGGAGGCATGGAAGGAAAAAATGGAAAACCATTAAATTTTGAGCGGTTGTTTCTTAAAAGCAAGGTTTAAAAGCGGCCTTTGTTGTTTTATTTAGTTTCATCATTATTGTTTGGAATTTTGTAACATTCTGAAAAAAATGTTTCTTCTGGTTTTGTATTGGGTTATGTTTCTTTGTAGGCCATATGTCCCAATAAGGACGATGATGAAGTTTTATCTTCCTCAGATGTGTGCAAAGTAGTTCAAGAGAAGCTGTCAGAATTTGGTGTGTCTAGGGAAGTTGAAAAGGGGGTTTTAGAGGTGGGCTTCTCTGCAGATTTTGTACAGTCTCTACAGTCCTTTATTAAGGATAATACAACATTAACAGAAGAAACTTTCACTGATGACAATTCCCAAATCCTCAAAAAATTTGGGCAGAGGATATCTGGGATCACTCGTGCACAACTAGAGGTATTAATGGTTTTGTTAATTGGTTCTAATTTTCCTGATTCTCTCTTCTGATCTTTCTGGACATTTAGTTCTAAGAATATACATTTCTTTCCTATTGGTTTGATTATACTTCCTTTAGTCTATGTACTATTCTTTATAACTTGTGCTTGTATTTATTTACATAGTCCCCTAATTTTCAGGTTTTTTTGAATATTTGTCTATCTCGTTATCATTCAAAAAAAATGGAGGCTGGAGCTCCTGTTGGTGCAACTGGAGCTCATAGTATTGGAGAGCCTGGGACCCAGATGACTTTGAAAACTTTCCACTTTGCTGGAGTTGCAAGCATGAGTATCCTTTATTCGACCATGTTGTGTGTACTTTGATGATCACCACTAGCAATATTCTTTTTAAGCACTTTATTTAATATTGCTGTATGTTGATTGGTCTGGAGTGTTGTCCCTTAATCTGTAATTAGACGTCACTCTCGGAGTTCCACGTGTCAAAGAAATTATGAATGGAAACAAAAAGATCAGTACACCAATTATCACGGCAATACTTGAGAGAACTGACTGTGCAAATACTGCAAGAATAGTTAAAGGTCGAATAGAAAAAACAAATTTAGGCCAGGTATGCAGTTGTGGGAAAAAATTGTCAATATGCTTATATCCTGATCATCAGTTATATAGTTATTTCCATTCTTAAATTAATTATCTAATTATTGATTTATTTTTTGGATGTCATTCTTCCATCTTTATCTTTATTGATTTAGTATATATTTGGGTGCCTGCCAAACAGATTGTTGTTATCATTATGTTCATCAGTTTAATACCAATTATTGTTATCTCATGTGCATAGGTGCAACAGTATCAGTAAATTCTCTATAGCAAATTACTGTTGTGTGTATGCAGTGTAGTTGATCATATTTTTTGAATTTTGTTGGTCATGCTTTTCTTAAGAGGTTCTTCTACTATTTTGTCTTGTAATATTTGTTATAATATACGAAAAATAAAGAATTCACCAAACAATGATGATGGTGAGGTGACGACCTATGATGATAGACTCCACTTGTTGACACCACCATAGAAGGTAGTTTTTGGTGTTCAGTTTCTCAGAAATGTTGTGCGAGAACATTAGTAGAGCCGAAGAGGAATGTGCCATAGTTGACAAAAGAGATATAGCAGAGGGTAAAATCTCAATGGTTGAGTGTGAGTTGGTGTAGGAGTGCTATCCCAATGCATTAGGTTTGAACCCTGCTTTGGATACCATGACTGGATTCAGAGAGGGGGAGAAAATGTGACTGAATCTGATTATCGTTGATTGGATAGCTACAAGAGGGAAGGATAAGCTATTTATTGCTGCCGTACGAAGATAAGATATAACTTAAAGCAAGTTGTAGCTAATACAATATTATACAATTACGGTAATGCAGACATTATGTCCTCCAACCCAACTGTTAATTATGCTACAGATGAGATAATTATAAAATATGGAAAATAACCGTAAGTGTTAATCTAAGAGATTCTAAAATATTCTTAAGATATATTTAAAATCATTTTTAAATATACTCATTTATAACCATTTATTATTTAAAGTACTGGGACCATTTTTCAATTTTATAAGTATCAGTCATGTTTTTGTATCAATATCTTCATTAAGCTACTATTTTCATGTTTTCATTCTTTTGTTAAGCCCTGTCTTGGGACAGCTTTTTTCTGTCTATTCTTAAATTTAATTGTGCCAATTGATACAGGTTGCAAAGAGTATAAAAGTTGTTGTGACTTCAAGATTAGCGTCAGTTGTTATCACCCTTGACATGGAAAGAATCCAGGATGCACATCTAAATATAGATGCTAATATTGTTAAAGAATCAATTTTACAAACTAAAAAGACGAAACTGAAGCCAGAGGTGAAGAGTTAATCTTCTTATTATGGATCTCTTTTCCTTTTATGCATACAATATTCAAAGTTTTTGTTGATATGCAGCACATCAAGATTTTAGATGTGAAAAAGCTTCGAGTTGTTCCCCAAGATGCTGATAGAAGTAAATTGCATTTTCAACTTAATTATCTCAAAAATTTGCTTCCGACGGTTGTAGTAAAGGTATTTTCTTTTGACTTCGTGAATGATACATAATGTAGGGAATATTATGCTTGCTTTGTGTGATTTTACAGTTTTGTATTTATTTCCAGATAATGATTTGGGAAAACATGTCTGTCTTTTTATTTTCTTAATTGCAGGGAATTAAAACTGCTGATCGAGTTGTTATCAGTAAAGAAGAAGATAAAATCACCAAGGCTGAAAAGTTCAAATTACTGGTTGAAGGGTTAGTTCATCCTGTTCTTCTTTATGACTCATGCTCCTTCAATCTACTTTATATGCATGTTTGCATTCATATTATATGGCGGCTTTTTGAGGTTGGGAATTTAGACCAAAGAGTTGCTCAAGTGAACTTCAGTCACAGATTAGTGTTGACCAGAAATATTGTTGCTTAGTCACAGCTCTGAGCTTTTACTAAATGTGCATGAACAAGCTGATTGATTTTTACAAAATGGAATAGTTCTTTTCATCCAAATTTTCTTTAACTAGGGGAAAATTGAATCTGGAGGGTTTGAAATGGCCATATGCTGGTGCTGTGCCTGGGCTCTGGCCGTAGAGATGTAGCTTAAAACTTTGCTCATCATGCCCAGGTATAGCAGATCTGGTGGTGGAAGAGTAGAGTCAGAAGCCACGAAAGGTGTTGGAATAGCTCTTAACAAACTCATTGTAGAAAGAATCTGCAAACAAAGCAGGTCAACGGTAAACAATACCACAAGAAAGAATCACACATGGAAATAACATGGTTCAATATTAACAAACTTTAATTTACGTCCACAACAGAAGTCACTATAAACAAATATTATAACTCAATGTGTCTCTCTCTATGGACTCTCTTTCAACTCACAGTTTTCTGTTATTATAGTCAAACAACTATTAGTTAACAATAACAGTCAATACACGTTCTTATTATTCAACATAACTATGGTAACTTAATTCTGCAAAACACGTCTAAACTAGTGAAGACATGTGAACAATGCTTCCTACTACTGAGTTGAAGTCACATAGACGGCTTATTTAGACGATACTAATCTCCTGAGACGCTAAGAGCTAGATGTTCTACTAAGACTATCCATTCTGATACTAGAAGATATACATTTTCTACTCGATAGTTTGGAGCAATTAGACAGTCTAAGATCTTTAAATTGATTTTATTGAACCAATCTTCTCAGAAGGCTTTCTCAAACTCTCATACCATTTTTAACTATCTGTCAGAATATGACGGAGAAAAGGGAGAAACAAAAGTGAACATTACAATTTTTTTTTTTTAATTTCTAGAGATACAATATTTATCTTACACTATGAGCTTGTGCTACAAGTTAGGAATCTAGCTAACTCTCCACAACAGTTATGGGTAACTGACACAGATCTACCTGACAGATACCTGCCTAATTGTATTTGAAGTCTCTAGCGCACTGGACAGTTAGCTAGTAGTACAGTTGGCTGCCTTTGCAGTCAGGCTCTAGAAGCATGGGCTGACATACTATCACATATGAAGTGATAGATCTGTAGAAGAAAAAACATTATATGTTTTAGAGGTTATGTACTAAATGTGATTATAGGGTGGATTATGGGCTAAAATAACTTTGACAGAGGACTGTTCTATTGTATAAGTTGAACTTGAGCTAGTTTAAATCAGGAACACTCTTGTTTTCATATTTACCTGTACATTTAAGGATTAGGGATTAAATGATAAAGAAAACTATCATCACTCAGAAACTACAATTTTTCTGTTTCTTAATTGTAAGTTCCTGATCTTCCTGTATACTTATTTGCCCCCTCAGCAATTCATAGCATTCCATTATATTGCTGTTCATTATTTGTTAAGTTTACTTCCTAATGTGCATGCATTGTTATTTGCTCCCTCAGCACGGGCTATCGAGAGGTCATGGGAGTTGAAGGGGTTGATGGATGCAAAACTGTTAGTAATCATATTCATGAAGTGCGGGACACGCTGGGAATTGAAGCTGCCAGAGAGTGTATTGTTAAGGAGATAAAGTACGTAATGGTGGACACACATGGAATGAATATAGACACGCGCCATATGATGCTTCTAGCAGATGTTATGACTGCCACTGTGAGTTCTTTGGAAATTATTCAGTGAAAAAATCTAACAAAATTTACTATATCTGCATCAATACTAAATATGCTGGTTTTCACTAATGTAATTAATTTTCCAAACTAGGGTCATATCCTCGGAATAAATAGATTTGGAATTTCAAAGATGGGCAAAAGTGTATTAATGCTTGCATCATTTGAGAGGACGGCAGATATTCTTTTCCAGGCATCTGTACGTGGAAGGGATGACTCGATTGGTGGAGTAAGTGAATCCATAATCATGGGTATACCAATTACAATAGGTACTGGAATGATCAAGGTCAAACAAAGGTGAGACATGAATGTAATGTTTGTTAATGTGGCTGCATAGTATGCATTTAATGGTAGTCCTATTTGTGGTACATGCATGCATTAACTCTGTCGGCTTATATAGGAATTTTAGCCAACATTTATTAAATGTTAAGTATCAAAACACTGAATTTTTTTGAAGAAAACAATTTCACTACTAGTCAATTTTGGAGGTATAAAATACTTTTTTAATTTTTAACAAGCCCTTTGAGAAATTCTCAAAGGCCTGGGCCAAACAATTAAAATAGTATACATCAAATTTATTGTTGTTGGAGATGTCACTCACTAGCCCCTACCTGAAAGATTAAGCCTTAACATGGTATTAGATCCTGGTGGTGGTTAAGGTTCATGACTTTTGACCTTTGCTATCCGCATTTTTCTGGGGTTAAATTTTATTATAGCCATATTTATAACCAATGTTTAGTTTTCTGAAATGTTTAGTTTATCATCCGAACACACCTCCCTTCACCAGCAAGACTAGAAAGATTATATAACATACTCTTAACATACAAGTAAATGTTGACTATAAGATTATATTTCTGTTTTATTATCTATCTAAAATTTATTATGCATTTTCATGAAAATGTTAATTTTATCAAATTTTTATTTTATAAAAACTGAAATAGATTAAGTATCCGACATATAACTATAATATGTAATTCATCCAGTAATACTTTCATGTTTCTTAGTTTTCTGAACAACTTTTGTATGTCATTACGCTTTCTACTTGATTTAGTATTTTGGTCCTTACAACAGACTTTGGCTAATCCCTCTTGGTTCTTTCTTAGGTTGGAACTTCCGGATTTGCCTCATGGAGCCAGTCCTATTCTGTCTTGAATTTGAAATTGTATATTAGCAGCACAGATGTTGGTCATCATCCTGGTTGGAGTGCATATATTTGGCTAGAAACAATTCACAACATTACTTTGCTTAGAGATGCATGGATGAAATGAGATTCCTGGTTTCCAAATGGTCTTGAGTTTATCAACATAGAGCTAAAGCACAACTGAAGGGGAAGGAAGCATTGGTTTCAACCAAGCATGATTGTATCTTCAAGCCAAAATAATTTTATTAATATTTATTGTGAATTTTAGTGTTTTGTAAATCCCTGTCTAGGTAAATCGAGAGTTGTATTATATCATTTAATTAGTTTAGTTTTTTTTTTGGTCAAAATATCAATAGGAGCATCATTAGTGTCCTCTAAAGTTTTTGACTATATTTTCTTGTCAACATCAAATAAATGGCACAAAAATGAAGATAGAATTGCTTATTAGTTTTATATTTTCAAGTTAAACCTCTGAACAAACTTCATCACAAGTTTGGAAAACCTTCATGATAGATGCTACATAAAGCTGAACCTATCATCCCTGATCATCTGTAGTTGAAAATTTCGAATTGGATCCTCTGTAGTTGAAATTTGAGCTGCTCAAATCTTCATCATTCAAATATATTTTATACTTCAAGACTTACTGATATTCACCTAGTCTTACTTCAATTCAGTATCCAAGTTAAACAGATATGATCTTCCTGTTTTCCCTGTTTAACTTTTAATTTATCTAAAAGAATATATCCTAATTAAACTTGTAATAATAAAATTCAATGTACTTGTTTGCAATATTTTTCTTGATTCCTTTAAAATTACAAATTGCAGGATTTTTTAATTTGCACGTTGAGTCGTCGGGGCTGTTAGTTTTAAGACAATTAACAAACGACAAAAAGAAAATGACAGCATTGAAGTTTTTATCTGATGTGGCTATAGCACTCTTTAGTTTTTTATACTGAAGTGAAAATATAAGAGATATACAAGAGTTAATGATAAAAAAATAAAATTAATCCACTCCTATTTTACTTGGTACATACTCTTCTCATTGGGATTTCTCATGTTGAATAGCACATTCTCAAATCATTTTATTTATTCCACCGATACAATGACAGTTTACAACATTCCAATTCAATCTTTAACTCAGAACAACAAATGCTTCTACAAGTTTTATTATCCCCCCTCCCCCCAAAATTCTCCTACCCTTCAATGTTTATCTTCAGTACAAAGCTTTCCCAGAGTCCAGGTAACATGACTTTCATCTATTTTTGGGTCAAAGTACGGAAATGGGCAAAAATGAAGTCAAAATAGCAGGCCAAAGCAGAAGTGCAAATGCAAAATTGCACTTCTTATTTACAATTGTGAATTAATCTCTTTATTTTAAGGTCCTCTGCATACCTTTCAGCTGGGGTAATCAGAAAGAGTTATTTGCAACTGGGAATTATCAGGCTCAGCTGAATACTGTCTGATGAATGCCCTTCTCCACCAAATCTCAAATGCCTTCTGTATATTGGGACAATCATCTCCTTTATTAAGAAATCTATCAAACCAATTCAGTAACACGGTCTGTTGCTGGAGTAAAGGAAGTGTCAATATAGTTTGGCTTAGTCCATCCTCAACCAATTTCCTATCAACGGCTCTAGAAGCTCTCCTCATCCATCCAAAATCTTCATACAGAGCTTCTAGCCATGTTGACAACAAGGAAAATCTTATTTCTTTTGGCACCAGTATGTGTCCCCTTCCAATGCCAATGCACAATTGTGCTGTGATTCTACTGATCTCATGGCGGTAAACTGTTGGAACCTTGGAGTGAAGGGTAGCAAGTTCTTTCTGCTCAGCCCATATCTCCACAAATTCCTCACCCATCTTTTTGCCAATCAAAATGTCAACAATCCACTGAATATTGTCAGCTTCACGAGTTATGTCACTCATTACAACCGCCCGATCCGGCCTCTCATCCCCGTTGGTTGCTTCAGATAGGCAAAGGAGAAGAGAACTGATGCACTTGTGGCAAAGATGATAAAGTGTGTCTTTGGAAACATCAAGTCTGCTGCTGTCATTAGGTGCATTCTCTTTAAGCAATCTAGATAACAGAGCTTTCATTTCCCTACGAGCTTTGTCGTCTTTTGCTTGTAGAACACCACTTATTAGGTTCAAGAAGATGTCATCAGCTCTGTCAGCAGTAGATGGATCCGATGATACTCTATAAAGAACTTCAGTTGCAGAGTCATGAATCTGCAGATGTTCTAGCTGAGATATCACTTCCTCCTGTTCATCCTCGGTCCATGGAATAGATTCCAAATATTCTAGGCATGACAAAACCCCAAGATCAAACATGATAGCTGCTGATACCTACAAAATAAGGTAAGTAAAAATACGAACATAAGAAACCAACTTCAGTCAAGAAAAAAAAAAAAAAAGGAATGTACACAGCAATGAACTTTAAGGAAACGCTAAAGTGGTTTATATTCAATAGTGTATAGATTTCCCTCCATAAGCACGATGCACAAGTCATTAGTTTCTCCAAAAACTTATTTTCAACTCATGTATGAATTTATAAAAGAAATTAAATATCTATTCCTTCTTATTTCTCTCAGCTTATTATAAGTGTTCAAGGAGAGGTTTCCTTCAAAAGTATCCTTATTTCATTAAGCTTCCAAAAGTGATAAATTCACATCAATAAACCCAGGTTGAATCAATATGTCGGAAAATACTCATTAAAGAAAAAAAAAAAAGCAATATTAATTAAACTGTGGGATGTCAAAATGAAAACAATTGGGAGTGTCATGGCTTAAACATTCTTTCTTTTAACTTCTCCAAAAGCTGATTTTAATTATATAAGATAATTATGTAAACTAGGTTATTATTTTATTTTTATTTTTATTTTTATTTTTATTTCTTTATCTAAATGTGTGTCCAAACTGAACTTAATTAAATTATATACTCTAACAAGCGTAATTAAAGTGAGAGACTTTGACATCATACCTTGAGCAAGCTCAAAACTTTAGGAACCCCATCGCCCATGGAACGCAACCTGGCCTTGAGATCCTCGCAGTGCATCAAAACCACAGCTTCCACATACACTTCCACGTCGTCGCAGTCGCTGATCTCCACCGAGTGCGACACCGCGCCGTCGCAGCGAAGCTTCTCCGCGAAGAACCGGCTCTTGTCGGCCAGAACGCTCTTCCGGACCTCCATCGACACCCTCAGGCCGTCCCTCCCCACCACCGTGAGCCGGACGTCGCCCCCCTCACGCAAGGCGGGCTCGCGGAGGAGCTTGGAGAGCCGATCTTGCGCCTTGCGGCGCTTGTCGTCGGAGAATTTGTGCTCCTCCGACATCATGTCGAAGAGGGTTTGCGTGTGCGAGTGAGTCTGAGAGAGAGTTTGACTCGGGCGAGTTGAGGAGGGTGGAGGTGAGAAGGTTCTAGAAGGGGAGAAGGAGAGGGTTGGGTCAGGTATGAAACCCTGCTTTATCATCGTTGACACTTCTCTCGATTTCAAACCACTTTCTCCACCCATTCTTCAATTCTCTGCTCCAAGCTACCTACTTTCAACAACAAAAAATCACAATTTGAAACTGCAAATCGAGGTTTTTGCTCAAATTCTCACTCACAAACTCACACTTGCAAGTGTTGCAGAGAAAAAGGAGAGAGAAAGAGAATCCAAGACTGTGAGCAACTCCAGAGTTTTTCAGAACATTTCTTTATCAATTAAACATTATTTTGATACCACTTTTATAAAGATGAGTTCTTTGAAATTGAAAAAATAAAAAAAAATTATTCAAGTTAGTCTTTTTAATTTAAAAAAATCCATATTTTTATGATTAGAAAAGACATTATTAGTGGCATGTGCACATACCTGCCCTACCTTTCTACAACTTAAAATACATTCATGCTCTCACTTACCAACAAAACGCTGTTTTGCTTTTATTCAATTCTCTTTTTTTTATTATTATTCACAAAAGTAGTTGAATAAGCACACACTACCTATCAATGCAACATTCAACACTCAAATTGAAAACAATCTTTGGTAGTTATAATCATAATTTAATCAGTATAGTATCAGGAGATAATGACATTTATGTAATTTTACATTTAATTATAATTTGTCTTATCCTCCATTATCTTATTTATTAATATGAGGTAATTGTAAAATGAATTTCCTTTATTTGAATGTATACATTCTAATGATGAATACAAGTTAAATAATGATGATATTTCATATTATAATTGAAAAAAGAAATATTTTTTTACTGAAATAGAAATTCTTTAAAATTACATGAATTAAATCATGGTTATAAATTGGTTCCTTCCAATGTATAATTTTTAACACACACACACACACACATATATATATATATATATATATATATATATATATATATATTATGTATGTATATCACTTGTTATATACAGCTGGTAGAAGCTATGCCCTACACTTTGTTGGGTAAGAACATTCAATAATCTACATATTACTACCTATATAGATATAATCATTTCAACAAAATATTATTATCTGATCTAATAAAATAGATTAATTTTGGATTACGTTTTTGCATTTTTTTACTAGATATAATTTAGTCAAACTTATTTTTATTGAGTTGAATTGAGTCAATAAATTGAAAAACAATTCAAAGCCTTTGAATTTAGTTCCTCTTAAGGGTTCATATATATTATAATGAATAAGTTGTTGAAGTTTTGTATTTTCTATTCAATCTTCATCTCTGGTATTTTACTTTATTCAAAAACTAAAAAAGATGAAAAAAGCAAGCACAGATCCATTAACAATAAAGTGAAACAGAAAAGAAAGAGTTATGTTTTTTTTTATATTTGATGAGTATGTAGGAATAATGGAAGACATAATTGCATCCTTGTTATTACGTTATAAATAAGAAATAAAGGGTTGTATTATTGAGAATTGGAATTACGTTATAAATAAGAAATAAAGGGTTGTATTATTGAGAATTGGAATACATAACACTCAAAAGTTTTGTACGCAATTCCTACTTTGGAGGTAGTTGCCAACTTTTATTTATTCCTAGGCTTTAGATTTCACTTAACATTCAAATCAATTTTTAAATTCAAATTAACTTTTTGTTTCTGTTAAATAGTGTACTAACATATTTAATATATATTTTTAAAAATAATTAAAAATAAAATTCACTTCAAACTGTGTTAAAAACTACAATAGATTATTTGTTCCAATTTCTTAGAATCCAAAGATATTAAAGATGTATTTTGAATTTTAGTTCAAACTATTAAACCATGATTCAGTTCCAATTGAATATTGTGTTAATATATTTGTTATTTTATTTTTCAGATCTAGTTAGAAGCAAAATTCATTTCACTTAAAGGCTATAATAATTTTTATTCAACTTAATTTCTTACTTAAACTTTCCAAACATTAAGTATTTGCCTTTATACCATCTCTCCAAGCCTATAGGGGAACAAAGGCCAACACAATTTGAAAAGTTGAAAGCACATAATTTAATGCTTTGGTTGGATGAGTAGATGAACAAGTGAGAAAATGGAGAACAAGTAGATAAAAAGAAAGAGTGAAAAATGAAAGAAAAGAAGGGAAAATAAAAATTACTTGTATTTATATTTGATAAAAGAGAATGAAAAAATGATTCAAGATGAATAAAAGTTTTGTAAGTTAATGCGATTGATTTAAATGGATAGAAATGAGTTAATGTTTTTGTCTATTTTCCAAAATGCTCTTGTGTTTTATGACAGAATAGAAAGTAATTGTCCATGTGTATGATGCCTAAAATTGTGAAATTGGAGCTAATAATCTATATCAATGTTTATAATCGATTATGCAATAAGAAGAACACAGTAATCTTGAAAAAAAGAGAAACTTTTCCATCAATCGGAATTTAAAACGCTGCAATAATTCTCAATTATAATTGTTTAGACTCCTCAAAGATATCATTTAGCTTGTTATCACTTTTTTGTTGTTGATAATGTGCAATACTTTTAGGCACCGTCATAGTTCTTCACTAGTTTATCATTAATAAGATTTAATTACATATTTCATCAATAATCATATTTTTTAAGAAACAACGTTTGTAGAATGGTGAATATGAGTTAACATAAGTGGTGAATGAGTTGATTGTGCAGAAATTAGAAGTTGTTAAAGCAGTTTAAAGGATTTGTTTTTGTTGGTGTATGGTTTGTGATGCGGTGTCGCCACTATCCATCAGTATCGCAATGAAGGAGGCAGAGAGAATGAAAGGGACAAGGAAATTAAATGCCCAAGACAAAAAAAAGTTACAACTTGGTGACATAGAAACATCACACTATTCATAACTTACAATGAACATGTTACATAATCAAACATGGATTCCTTAACTTGGCAACCACCGACTCAGGCACACAAATGTTGAGAACTTCGATTGCATAACTTGGCTACCACACAATAGCTCAAAGATCATTCCTGGAGCATATACAATTTTCCTCCTTTAATCTGCAAACTGCACTACAGTAAACAACTATTCAAGAACTCACTCAAGTTGAGTGTAGTGAAACCAGAGACTGTATAACTACACATTTATAAGAATTGATTTGGCCTAAAACTATTCAAATTTCATATGAACTTTTTTTTTTCTGGTTTACTCAAACTTAATTCAGTTCTATACAGTTAAAATTGAATCTCCAACTAATTTGGAGTAAAACAGAAAAATGCATGTGCTCCTGAATGTATATATAGAGACCTTCAGAAGACGTTCATCTCCTCTTGCACTTGATCTTCAAAATTGACTTCCTTTTCTCCTTGAGTTGTGTCGAAGAGAGGAGCATCAAGCTCAGGAGGCTTCTGCCAAGACATGAATGTTGTACTAATCAAACATGTAATAACAACAAGGAATAGAAGATGGAGTTAAACATGATGTGGGAATAGTTAGCTCATGTTACCGTGCAACGAACTAGAGCCCAATTGACACCCCGAAAGAATGGATGGTTCTTAATTTCATTTGCTCCTTCTCTTGAACCCAATCTGCTTTTGGGGTCTCTGTTCAGCAACCGGTACATTAACTGCTTTGCACTGAAACTTACCTGCATCATCATTTTATCTTATTTAATTTATTCACATATAGATTAGTTTAAACCATGGAGGTTTAATCTTTCCCCAGGTGAGATTTTCACAAGTATTTCATATGAAAGTCCAATTTTGAGCTCTTGATTTTAAGCAAATTGTTAAATTGTTTTGCAATATTAAAAGCATGGTTGTCAATGTGCAGCAGAACAACCTCACCTGTTTACTTTTGGGAAATTTAAGGTCCTTGTGAAGAATATTTGTAAATGTTCTTTGCCTGGTCTTTCCCCTGAATGGTGTGTATCCATAAAACATTTCATATAGAAGAATTCCTGAAAAAAGTAATGCATGCAGTCAAAAAAATATGATCTTTAACTATATCCTCGTGTCTTTTAAGAGAAAGAGACCAATAGGATTGGTTTCAGCCAGTGAATTCAGCTAATGACAATCCCTTTGATGAGAAAGATTACTTTAAGGTAAAAAATTTCACTGATAAACCCCAAACTTTTCCAATTTGTTATCTACTAAAACACAAATTTATCCACCACATAGTAAATATAGCATTCAATTTTCTTTTCAAAAATTCTAGTTTTTTAAATTGATTTAGTTGCCTAATAGACTTTCTTTATTGTAAGAATTAAAAATTTACCAAGAGCCCACCAATCCACAGCACTAGAATGGCCTGAACCCGTTATAATTTCCTGCACAAGCATTGAACTGTCTAATGTAATTTACAACAAATTGTGAGAAACAAAAAGTTCAAGCAAGTTTCAATAACATGAATGCAATAATCTGTATATCCACCAGGATCCCATAACCAGCCTTTAAAAAAAGGGTCTTTATCCTCCATGTCAGAATAAGAATCTTTCGTGTCTAATTGGCAAGTTTATCAATAATGATTGTACAGACAAACTACAAGTCCTCTCCTTTTCGTTAAGGATATGAAGAATAAATGTTCAACTTGATCTATCAAATTATAAGGTGAAACACGTTAACTATATCATTCATGCTTCCCTAAGAATTTGGTGTCTATAAATAATTTGCTGCTAAAAACTAGTTTGTCCAGAAACAACCAACCGGAGCTATGTACTCTTCTGTGCCCACAAAAGAGTTTGATGCTCTCATAGGTTCTGCCATGAATATTGGAGGTTGGTGGCCTTTCTGTGCTTTCTTCTTTTCATTTATAGTTGGAACTAGAAGCTGTAAAAAATGCAACCAGCATAACATAAATTTGTATGAGTTCTAAATCAAAGCTTCATTATCCTAAGTTTTTTTGTCTCTAAGATACCTGTGGTTTGCAAGATGTCAAACATGACAAATCAAAATCTGTTAGGGAGACGTGTCCACTGCTTTGTAGTAACACATTTTCTGGCTTCAAATCCCGATATATTATCCCTGTGGATTTTCACCAAACAAACAATGTTATAATCTTAGATGTTGTTTGAGTGTCTTAATATACGTAAATAAAGAATTTAAAGTACAATTTCTAAACATGTTTGAGAAAAATACTTTTAAACATCTGTACTAGATTTGAGAAAAATAATTTAGGACATCTATGGATGATTGCCGCTGGATTTACGGAGTCAGATATTAAGCAGTTCGCGCAGGTTGAAAAGAAGTATGTTGGGTGATGCATAAGAACCTACCTTGACAATGAAGATACTCCAATGCAACAACTACTTCAGCCGCATAAAATCTATTATTATCAAGCACATTATTTCAGTAAAAGGAAAATAGAGAAACATAAGTAACTGTTGAAGAAGGATCGTCTGCTTTTATAGTGGGTATATACAAGTATTTGATAAAGTTGTAGTAAAATATATATACGTATGTATAGAACAAAAAGGAAAAAATTGGATCAATAAACATGCAGAGATTCTTTGCATGGTAGTATAATATACCTCACTGCATCTTCCCTGAGAACCTTAGCTGGCTGTCGGTCAAGAAGAAGGAATAGTTCTCCACCAGAACAATAATCGGTTATCAAACAAACATGTGTTTTGGTCTGCAAATTAATCAAGTTTCAGAGAAAGTAAAATTCATTTGATATAGTAAGTTAAGTAGTAATGCACGCATAATTTTGTTTTCTAGTATGTAGGAACTTTTGAGTTAGATGAAATAGAAAATAAAGGCTTTGTATGATGTGTGAAACCACCCTTCATGAAAAACAAGGGTGCATGCTAAAGAGCTTGCAAGTTATGACATATTTGCACTTTCTAATCATAGGCTTGAAGGAGTGGCGGCAGGGTGAGGGACCATTGATCAATTCATAAAGATCCTGATTTTCCTGCACTGTCTAATAATTAACAACTATGATGGAAGATGTAAAATCTTACTAGTTTTTTATTTATTTTAAGAAATGAACTTTAATTCTAACTCAACCTATAAAATCAGCTTATAAGATAAGGTTTGTATTGTATCAACTTATATATTATGAAATATCTTTATCTTTAGTTAGGGTGAGATGTCCAACTATAGTTGATATTTCGGTTTTTAGAGCTTGAGTTCAAGAACTGATATTGTACTTGTAGTCCACTGGAGTTTGAGTCCCATTTTCACTATTCTCTAAGAAATATCTAATTTTGCAGTACAGCGGAGTTACAGACCTGGAAGGAAGCATATAATGCAGGAAGAAAAGGGTGGTCCAACATGTCAAGGATCTCTCTCTCCGTGCAAGCTCTATGCACCTGTAGTTACAGCTGCTGTTAAAAGTGACCTACTTGGAATTTTTTTTAATTAACTGATAAAATTAAATGTATTACCAAGAAAACAAAGCCAACTCAGTACTGAACAATTTCCAAATAAACATTTCTAAAACTGTTGATGGTAGGAGGTGATAAAACAAAAATAAATGTCAAATAATTTAATTCTCTACCTTGTTACGATTGAGCATAATGCCCTTCTCCATAGCCTTCATGGCAAAATATTGGCCAGTTTCACCTAGCTCCACCAGATAGACACTGAAATCCAATAACAAGTGATATAAAAGCATAGTCCATGGAGCATGATTGGAAAAAATAATGAACATAGAAAAACTTCTCATGACTCAAATAAATGAAGAAGTTCTAATCGTGGTTTCAGAATTTCAAGATGTTTCAGCCAAACTAGGGACTAGTTCATCAATAAGTCTCTAAATAAGCCCAAATTTCATTGATGAAATAGTGTACTTACTAGCGTAAAATCACTCATCATTACGCCAGTAAATATAGATGGTTGGACTTATCTGGTAAGTGGGTAATACTTGGAGCAATGGAATCATTTAAAAAAACTTAAGTTCATAAGTGGAAGAGAGTGACCATATTATACAAGTTCAGTTTAAGGTTTTTGATTCTTAGGTCCCATGTAATACGTTTCCAGATCATCACAGTCATTTGGTTACTATGTTTCAGTAAGCAACTAACGTAAGCCTCATGCACGTTTCAAATGTTGGGAAGTCGAAAAGAGAATCAAGAAAAAAACCTGCCGGTATCTCCTGATCCCAAAGGTTTAACTGGCCTAAAATGATTCAAGCCTATCTGCTCTCCACCTTCTAGGATCTGCACAACCATGATCACATAATGAATTTGCAAAATGTAACTTAACATGAGATAATAAAAGTGACTAGGAATAATTTTAAATAGAACAACCATATAGGGCAGAGAAGGACCTTTGAGGCCATGTTTACCAATTCAAACAATCTTTAATAGATTACATAAATAAAAATTAAAAATAAAAATAAAAATAAAAATAAAAATAAATAAATATATATATATATATATATATATATATATATATATATATATATATATATATCATTCCCAAAAAAAAGTATAAAAGAAAAAGGAGGACAAGAATGGAAGCCAACACCAACGTCAAATGGGACAAGTCGAAATTTCCGTCACCTATGTCGATGTTACTTGTTTATAGTCATACTTTATAGGAAGATGTTATTTTGACTGCACTCAGTTTACAATTGTGATGGGACATAATGTAATTTTAAAATTGTTCCATTTTTTCATTAGATTCATATCTCAAAAAAAAAAAATTATTTATACTTCTAATTAACATATCAACACTCTTATTTTTTGGTTATTTTTTGGTAGTTAATAGCAATAGCAAGAAATACTAGAAAATATGACATGATTTCAAATACATAAGTAATACCTTCTGAATAGCTTTCCAAGCAGCTTCATCCCTCCTATGTGGTTTGGGGTGAACCACTTTTGAATGATTCATCCATAAATCTTCTGGTTTCTGAAGGTAGCCAAGAAAATATTATGAGAAAAATTGCATGCAAGAGTTTTTCAAAGAATACTGATTATCAGGATACCTTACCAAATTAGCATCAGGAAGTTCTCTCAGTGCATCATCGACATTTTCAGCAGTGTCTTTTACCTGAGGATGGATGTCAAATAAATTTGTTATAACTTTGAAAGTACAAAGCACAACAAAGTGAACAAAGTTTCTTACTATAACATATAATACCGACAAATTATATACAAAACTTTCTCTAAAAGCCTCTATTCAGATATATAAGGATGTTGAAAACCCAACAGAAAATTGGAGATTTCAATATATGTTAAACTAATAAAGCACTTGGATAGAAACCAGACCAATTGTTCTCCCTCTTTTGCCGTATTTTCTGCAATGCGGTTGTGAAGAGGCTCCACGTGTTGACTACCATCAAGTTGAACTCCAATAAAGTACTGCACCTCTCCCTGTTCAACAAAGAAACAAGTAAACCTTGGTTTCTGTTCGAAGATTTGGTAAAAATGGGACATCATTAACTACCAAAAACAAAAAGTTATATGGCAGGACATTAATATACAACACCTTCAGATGGCTATCATAAACTGTACCTTCTGATCACGCATAGGTTGCAAATGAAACAAGTTCCAGAACTTTTTACCTGAATCGAGTAGAATAATTAGCAACCATATTTAGCTTCAAGTTATTAAATAGTTATTTTCCTTAGAAGACTCTGAGAAGGATTCATGATATGAAAGAAATATGGTTTTTTTTATGAAGAAAATATATTGTGACGTTGAATACCCTGAGAACTTTCCATCATATGATTCCATACGAATTTTCTGGCAATACAAACAAAAAACCAATCTAAAATAAATTAGCTTATTGAACAAAGTTAATAAGCTTACCACTCTTTGTATAATTAATGAGTTGCACAGTGACGTCAGTTTGACTGTCAATGGCCTCTCTAATTTTTCTCACTGTTGCTGGATCAGTTTCAGGCCCTTGCAGAAACCTATATAACCATGTAACATATAAATAAATGCATTTTGTCAAAAAGTAATAACTTTAGAGTTCAGTTTGCTGAAATTTTTGGTATCTTGCTTTATATGTATTCTGTATGCAACAACTATACTCTTTTTTTCATAGAATTTTTCACATAAGCGTTATAAGCGTTATATTTACAATCATATATCATATTATAAATTAAAGAAATAATATTTTATTGAAATAGAATAATTCTAAAATTATATTTGTCAAATCACAAATCTTTCAATTTATTTGCAATTATCAAACTAACATTTTCCTTGCCATATATCATTCATATATACTCAAGTAAATGAAGCCTAAGGTAAAGCTTGAAGCACCAATATGCAATACTCTGTAATATCAATTTCAGTGTTGTGATATTCATTTTCATGGTAAGTGTGTATTAATTTCAACCATACCTGCAGTTTCTTCCCAATATTTCTTCACGACTATACTCCGTAAGCTCCAAGAAGCTATCAGATGCAAAGATCTGGAAAACCAAATTGTTAAGTTATTATGAGATTTTGTCTCCTTTGAAATGTGATTATGAAACAAATTTCAGATAATGTTTTAGTCATTATTGCAGATTTTAATTTAAATTTCAAATAGTTTCAGTTACGTTTTGATATTGTTCGAAAGATTAGACCTTTTAATAATTTCAAATTGTCTGGAAGTCTACAAAAACGCATTCTCATCATCGTGTTTTTTTCTAATTTTAATCTCTTAATTTTTCTATATTTTATTTTACATATTCCAACACGAATCCCCTACAGAAATCCAGCATTATTTGTTCCAGCATAAATGATTTTGAAAAAAGAAAAGAAAAGAAAAGCTGATCTTACAATGGGGTTATCAGGTAGCCTGGGATCAGTAATGACAAAGTTCTTCTCGATACGTTCAAGTGTGGTAGCAAGATCAAGACCCTTTCTCTTTTCCTTTCTCTGTACTTTTCCATCGAAATTACCAGACCTCTCACCATCCTCATCACTACTCTCAGAGCTATCCTCAATAACAGCTTCGTCATCGAAGCTTCCGAACTTGGATTGATTTTTCCTGATGAACCTGAAGCATAGACAAATTAGAAAGATGAAGTCTTTTATAACTAAAAGAAACATAGAGTTGCTCCATAGGATCAAATACAAATAACATATTCATTTAAAAAACTTGTATTTTGGCCAGATGATGATGCCCCATGAAGGAAAAGTAGTATTTTAAAAGAATCTAATTGAATTATACTGTTATCCAATTCTGAATTGTCTCATCTCATAAGATTATTGAATTTTGTAATAGTTGGAAATATTTCATATAATATATAACGATGCAAACCCCACTTCACAATTTTATAAGGTTAATTTGTCTACTTTTTAATATTGTATGAAACTCTTATATGAAGTCTACGAGAATGAGCTTGTTGGACTATAAGTTCATTCGGTATATCGGACCACTCATTATAAATAAAGTGGATTTGTTTACCATGTAAAAATTTATAATGCATCAATTAAACACTTTTTAGAAGTAGTTCAAAAACTATATTTGTTTATAAATAAGCATGCATATGTACCCCATGAAGGAACGGCGACGAGATGTTTTGTGTTTCTTTTCAGGTAGCTCAGTGATTCTCTCCATTGAAGTTCTGTCTCCTGCATGTGATTTACGTCTAAAAGAAGCCACACTCTCAGATTTTCTCCTGGATGACTTCTCTGGTTTATCTTGATCATCATCACCGGATGCTGACTTTCTGATCAAGGGACGGCCTCCCGATTCACTCAGTGCCCGTGGCCTCCTCACAGCCAGCAACAACTCAGATACTGAACTATTTGCCTTCTCTTTCTGACGAGCTGCATCACCATTACACACCAACCTGTTACTTTTCTTGTCCAAACATTGTGTTTCTACTATACATTAATTTCTTAATTATACTGCTAACTTAATCATTTAATAATGTAGTGATTATTCTTTTTTAGAAACAATGCTTACATAATTTGAGGTTGCACATTCCTTTATAACATAAAAACATGACAGGATATGCATCCAACACGAATGACACTTGTACGAAAAATATTGATAAAATGTCTAATTAAAAAGAAAATTATTTTTTAATAATAATAATTTTTTATTATATAATTTGTTTATGTTTTATATTTTAAAAATTACACGTATCAAAATATTTGTGTTTGTATGCATTCATTAGTGGTATATAGATACATACCATCGTATCGAATTAAGGATTCGGGTAATCCATTGGGACGTAGCACGTTCTCCTTGGTTCCCTCTGTATGCTTGCTAACTTCCACTTGCATTCTGCAACCATCATACACAAACACTACATAGATACATAAACATCTACAAGACATTATTAAATTATATAAATTTCAATAACTAATTTTTTTAATTAGTAGTTACAGCTCTGAAATTCATTTCTTTTCCTTCTAAAAGTGAAACACCAGCAGACTTAAGCAATCTGGTATCTGTATGAGACAATGATGCATGGCAACGTTCCATTATATGAACACCCACGTGCAACAGAAAACTAAATAAAAAAAGAGCCACGTGCATATCAATGCCTCCCTTTGTCTCCTATTTCTCAGGCCATACAATTAATGCCAAGTAATGAATTGTTTAGTATGAAGAACAGTAACAAAGATGTGGATTGAACCAGATCCATTATTTGCCTAAAATAGCAAAATATTTTAGAAGAAAAATTGCATGCATCATCTCTCCATATCATCTTTCGTTTTCTAGTCACATATAAGGTTTTTGCCTGATCCACTCTTTCCCTCTTTTTAAGTACTAAAATATCTCTATTATATAAATAGATAGATAAATAAATAAAAGATATAATGAAATATAAAATTTGTAGTTATTAATGTATATGAAGAAGACGAAGTGATAATAGACATAACAGAGCAGTGTTTGGCATTTTGTAATTCGAAGGAAAAGGATATTACAGAAGGGTCATTATCAGTGTTGAGTGTTTCTTATCTTAAAATTGGCAAAAGGACAAGTTGTGAACAAGACCAAAGCAAGGAAGTGTCAATTATGAGAGTGTCCCAACCCAACCATGCCCATCAGCCACAAGAATGAATCACAGCAATAATAGAGAAGAAAGTATGAGTAAAAGAAGTGCTTAAGAGGGGTACCCTATAAATTTAAGGACTCTGCCATCGTGGTCCTTGATAGGGGCAATAGTGAGAAGGTTCCAAAAGGGTGTTCCGTCCTTCTTGTAATTGAGTAACCTTCCACAGTAGGTGTGCCCACTTTGTAAGGCCTCCCTTATCTTTGCCACATCATCCGGATCCGTGTCTGCTCCCTGCAAAAACCGGCTGCCACCCCACCCGACCCGTTTATACTTTCCTTATTGTCCTTTTCGTTACAGTTATTACAGTTACAGACACCCTTCCATCATACTTCTTTTTCATTCAATAATTGCAATTTTTATTCTATTCACTTTACTCTCTATTAATTAATATCCCTCATTAAATATCAGGATCAAACCACATTTTTGTATATATTTTTACTGTGAATTAAAAAATTAAGACTTTAAAAATATTGACTTCAAACGTACCAGTTTCTCCCTATCACCTCCTTCGACGTATAACCCGTCATCTTGAAAAACCCGGCACTGGCGTAGAGTATCGGGTAATCGGGTTTGGTAGCATCCGAAACCACGAAAGTTTGTTGAAACGCGGACAAAGCGTCCCTCAGGTCCTCCGAAACCCTCGGGATTCCTCCCCGGTACTCCCTCCCGTCGTCGGAGGACTCGCCGGAGCTTCGGACGGAGTTGCCGGAGTCCCTCCTCGACCCACCGGTCACCTTCACGCCCGGCTCCTCCCCGCCGGAGGTCCGAACCGCCACTCCCTGCGGCTTCCCGGTTTCCGTGTCCGTCTTCAGCACCAGGCCCCATTCCGCCGCGCGCTTCGCGGCATGTCCGACCTCCGCCGGAGGCTCGCCGAGCACCGCGGCGAGTGTCTGTGATGGCGGCGGCGGAGTGGAATCCTTCAGCGCCATCCACGACGTGGCCGTGACCTCATCGGGACCGCCGCCACGTTGCTGCTGCTCCGGTGGCTCTTCGACGCGTGAGTCAACCCACGTCTTCCACGTGGATTGAGTGCGTAATGGCGAGTTTACCGGCTTCTCGTTGGAGTATGAAGACGACGAAGGGTTGAACACTTCGAGCGAGCCACGTTGGTCCCTGGGAAATGCCTCCATTCTTCTCACTCTCTGCTCCATTCGTGTACATGCGACAATTTAATATCTCAGAAAACAAGAATTAACGATGCAAATCACTTGTCAATACTCATTTACCATAACTACAGACAATAAAGCCCTGCACTTTGTTGTTGAATGAGAATAAAGAGTTCATGAGTTTCATGTTATAGAATCTGTGTATTGTTATTGTTAGTTGGTTATAAAAGATCTGAAAATAAGACTTGGGTCACATCTAGTATGAAGAAAAGACGTGAGTAGATGTGTTATGTGGTAAATTTGTGATTAGTAAGTGTACATGAATAATAAATTTCTGCATGTTGATGTGGGATGAGGATAGAGATTGAGTTCATAGTGTTTGATGCGTACTTTGGAACTAACATATGATGTTGTCCGAGTATCATATGATGGTGGTGCAGTGTTAGTAATGGGGATGGCAAGGGCATGTGATGGGAGTGGGACTCCTACAGCGAATGATGAGTTGTGTGGGGCTTTTTGCTCATTTTGATTTCGTTGGTTCATCACATTTATTCAGGCTAATTTTGTTTGCTTGAGGGTGGAATATTGAAATGAGTGGTGGAGGTTGATTACTTAGGAGGGGACACTAATTAATGCATCGAAACTGGACTAAGACACTGTCGGGGTTCTTAGCTAATGATGTCAGAACACAAGTGTCCCCAATGGATAGAGGAAAATCCCCAGAGAAGGACACGTGATGATGGCAGAGAAATTTGGATGAAAGCTTTGATGGAAAGCTGTGGTGAGCCAAAAGTGCTTCTTCTGCTTGCATGGAACAGAAATGAATGTTGGGGAATTTTTCATGTCATCCATCTAACAGACTCATCAGAATGACTTCCTAAACCACCATGATTTCATTCATAGGCTGTCAGAGGACATAAATTGACGTAGTGCAAGGACAGTACCAGAATCGTGCGAAAAGTTCAAAAGTTAATTAATTCCAGCATGAAAAAAAAAAACCAGGTTAGATATATCATATACCTCTAGTTGTGGTTTGCAAGGGTCAGGAATCTTCTGAATTTGGCAGTGGTGTGGACTTTTGATTCTGGTTATTCTTGAAGAAATTAGCACACAATATATAAACAGAGAGAAAACTGATTTCTAGAAATGGGTTATAGGACAGGTGGAATAAAAAGATGAAGTGGACATTGTTGGAAAGGTTTGGGTTCCCATCCCTGTGTATGGATATTTCACATGGGACATTCCTCTTTGCACGAATTCCTAAAAGTCTAGTATATTATAGTGCAACCTTGTTCACCGTGGAGTCCTAAAACATTTGAGAGAAACAAAATTTTACAGGGTGGAGGAGCCAAACAGTGACATATCTTCTGATGCTGCTTCTTAACCTAGGTCTTACCTTCAATGATTTCTGGTGTCAGAACGTAATTGCCAGTCTGGAAGTGTGCTGTCAAAAAAGAAAAGCTTCAAGAGCAGAGAACGTGAACATCATCTGAGTCTCCACAAGCATGTTGATCGCTGCAGGCTAGCTGTACCCTCCTTTTGTTCCAAGGACAACAATGTTTGGTTTTCTATGTCTGAGGTTGTGGACTTATAGCGCAGGACAAATGCAAAATCAGACAACCAAAAATGGCAAATATCCTCCCTTTTGGTTCTTGAAAAACTTGTAGAATATTAATATACCCACTATCTTGCACAAGGGTAATTCTTGCATTGCGTTGCATATCTAAGAAAAGAGGAGCTTGTTGAAAGGGCATGGTCACAAGGATAAGCTTGAGAAATGGACACATGAGACCTTGTTGCTAGACGCTGGATGATTCATGACCACAAAAAATCCTCAAGATTTTGAGTTTAAGTCTATACTTTCCCCTTTAAGTGGGCAACAAATGGTGATTGATGTTTACCTTTTTTATGTAGTTGCCTTCTCAGTGGTGAAATGATTGAAAGTGAAAGTGTTCTTTGATCAACTTCTTGATGTGAAGGATCAGGCATACCTAGGATAAATCATCTGCTATCGCTTAAATATCAACCATTCACAAATTACTCCCAATATTGCAAGAACAAATTCTTTAAACAAGTCAAAAACAGGAATATATATTATTGAGTTTAATTAACTCAACTGTCCCTTGCTTCAGCTTTTATCTATGATGGTTGGACGAAAACAGATTTGAATCAAGTCTTAAATCTCACAGATAGTAACTACTCTGCTATATTCAAACATTCACTCCTAATAAAAATCTTATTTCGGCTGCAACATATTAAAACAATTTATCTTCTGCAATTTATCATGTCAAATATACCAGTCAATACAGTTTTTTCTTACACAGTAAACTACTTAGAAAATATCATAAGTGCTTTTTATCGCTCCAAAAATTTATGATCTTATGTCTTTTATAATTTATATATTTACATGTAAGTTTCTAATTATGGGATTGTGGGTGTTGTGTACAAAGTGAGTTATTCGTATTTAAACGGGGTTTTACTTTACACTCTGATGTTTCTTCTTGCCTATCAATTACAATCACAGGCCAGAAAAGTTTAAATTATTTACATTTTCATATAAAACTTAGTATTTTTTATTTAATGAAATCCAACTGTTTTTTTATGAGGATTGAGGCATTTTCTTCTATCGGTTAAATAAATTATCTTTCCGATCGTGATCTTCTTTCCTCCTTCAAATTCCTCTCCTAGTATTTGGGTCTTAATTTTCAATTAAAAATATATCTATAAAAGATTATTTTCGATGTAAGTGTTCAATATGTTGATACAATAAATACGATAATAATAATAATGTATATTTATTTTGATTATTGTGCTTATTTATATGGTATTGATAAATATTTTTATTATTAGACTGATATTAACATATATACCATAATTAAGGATGTATTATTTAATTTTTCATACAATTTAACCTATGTTCTTTTTATGGGTCGTGTAAAAAAAATCAAATTACCTATATTCTCATATAAAATTTAGTATTTTTTATTTGATGAATTCCACTCATAATTTATAATTTATAATATTTTAATTAAGAGAGATTGGAGAGGTATGTTGAAAGAGTGTTACTAGTTCACCTTTAAATAAATTAAACTCTGAAAACAAAAAGAGGAGTAAAAATGGCTGCACATATTTAATACCAAGTTTTTATTTCTTAGTTATCTTTGGAAAATGAGAAGAGTTTAAATTCTTCATGTCTTTATATATAATCTTTCATCCTATTTTTCCTCCCTCAACATACACCGTGAATACTCATGTTATAGTTAACATTGTTGGTTGTCTGTGTACCATCATTTGTTATTTAGGTAAGCTTTTTTCATGTTTTTGTTTTTCTTCTTTTTGTCCATTTTGGTTTAGTCGGACACATTTTATAGATTGGTCGGTCCTTAATTCCATATCAATCCCAAAGTATAAAAATTGGGATTATATTTTAGATTATGCGATTTTTTCAATCATATAATTAAAAAAAATATTTTAAATTGCATAATTTAAAATGTCTTCATATATACATATATATATATTATTTTTATTTATTTATTTTTTAAATTATATAATTCATAATATATTTTTGCATTTTTATGTTATTTTTAAAATAAGATTATTATACTCCTGTAATTTATAGTCGTCCTTTCACTTAATATTTAATTTGGTTTAAACATGTATTTATAATAAGGTGGAATTAAAAATCATAAATAAAAGTATTTTAATTATTTTATTTACAATCAAGAAAAGCTAAGAAATTTATTTTATTTAAAAAATTATTTATGCTAGTAAAATTGAAATAATTTTTATTATTATCTATTTAGAAATTATTAAGATAAATAATTTGATAGATAGTGTTATTTGCATACATTTTATTGACTTCTTAAACATTTTGCATCAATACATATGATCATCATTTCTTAATCAACTTCAAATATTATAATAACTCGATTAATAGAACGAGGATTTCTATACAACAATGTCATACTCACATGACCATTAAATAGTTTTAGTATAATTGTTAATTTGACTCTTGATCCTATGGGTCAACCCTAATTCCACCCCTAAAATAAGTCCCTTTTTTATTGTCCACCAAATGAGTGGATTGAAAAGTCCAAACTCCTAAAATCCCACATAAAGTGGGCTAAGGTAAACGGAAAAGTGGGTTTGGCCCACTACAAGACTTCAATGTACTACTCATAGATACTTTTCTTAATTGAACATGTCCTTAAAATGTTCTAAACTCCAAATTGATCTCTAAAAATTTGATTAATTAAAAAATAGTACTTAATTAATTATTAATTGTAACTTAATTTGAAGGTTAGAACGCAACCCAACTTTGTTTGGTCAGGTCAACCAAACTCAACCCGACTCGATCCGAAGTAGACCTGCTCGACTCGGCCCAACCAAGACCCCTACTCTACTCAACCTGATGTGAGCTCGACTCAACTTAGCCAAGGCCCAACTTGACTCGATCTGAGTGGACCCAACTCAACTCATTATGAGGTGGGTCCAACTTGACTCAATCCAAGGTGGGTTGAACTTTACTTAGCCTGAGGTGTGCTTGAAATGACTCGATCAAAGGTGGGATTGACTCGACTCGGTCTAATCGTGACTAACTCAACTCGGTGCAATGTAGGCCTGACATGATCCGATGTAAGTTTGACTCGACTCAGTTTGACATAGACCTAATTGTACTCATCATAATGCGAGTTTGACTCTACTCAACTTAATGTGGGCCAGACAAGACTTGACCCGATGTGCACCCGATTTGACTCAGCTTGATGTGGGTCTGACTCGTCTTGGCCTAACATGGGCTTAAATTAACTCAAAACAACATGGACCTTATCAATCTTAGCTTGACCTAGACCTAACCTGACTTAGGTATAACCTAACCCGACCTACTTGACTTAGGCTCAATCCAACCCTCTCCATACTGAACAAAGATCGACTTGGACAAACATGGTCTCTGCCTGACTCAACTTGATCTAGGCGCAACCCAACTTGGCCAATTTAGGTCCAACCTGACTTAGCCTGACATGAGTTGGGTCAGTCTCAACCTAGCCTAACTTGTCCAAAACTGGACTTGATCCAACTCGAACTCAATCCGACCTAACTTGTCCTAACTCATGCTTGACTTTATTAGAGACAACTTGCGTCAGGCCTAACTCGATTTGACTTGGACTTTACGTGACCTGGGTCTATCTTGACCACCTTGAGATGATGCCAACTTGACCTAACTTGATCTAAGTGTAACCAAACTTTGTTCATACTAGTTTTAGATTTGGATTTGGATTGAGTAAATGTTTTTCATGTGTATAAAAAATTTTGTAAGTAACTTTTTTTCATTTTCATTTTTAAATAAGTTTTTTACTTTTTAAAATGGCCCATGGTTGGCCTTGGCACATGGAGATTTTGTTGGCATTTTGGCTTTGTGGGCTTTTTCTTATATGGACTTTTTAGTCTTGTGAGCTTTTTTTGCCCCAGCTCATCTGGGTCAAGGTCAAGCCCTATGACCTGGGTCAAATTGACAAATCTACATTTCGAGGCAACTTCTTCCTGCACCTTTACATTCTTCTTCCTGCACCCCTACATTCTTCAAAGATACCGAAATGATCATTTACAATTTTGGGTGTTTTTGGAATAGTGATTCCGTAAGTTAATAATGTTTTCAGAATAGAAAATTCGGAAAACAAAAAATTATTCTGGAATTCCTATTCTGGAATGCATTTTTTTATTTATTTCTAGATTGATAAATCCGGAATTTATAAAACATGTTCCAGAAAAGATGTTCCAAAAATATTTCGGAAAAAACAATCCGGAAGTCATTTTCTAAAAGGGGCAAAAACGTCTTTTCCCAAAATGTAGGTGCAGGAAGAAGTTGCCACATTTCGATAACACATTTAAGTTATTCGTGGGCCACTCTTATATGACATTCACCATTTTTATAGTACTTTGTCCTTTTTATATGGTCATAACACTATTGTGTTAGTACCAACTTAAAAAAAAATCCATCATCATACAAGATGCTTTCCTTTTTGTTTAGCCAAGACGTAATTTCTATAAGAGCTTATTGCATACTTTTACAAAATTTAAAAATTATCCATTATGATCAAACGAATGATTGGATTTTGATTAAAAAAAAAGTAGATAAATCATTAATCATAAAAATAAATGGATAACTTTAATAAATAAAAAAATAATGTATGGATTGATTGATTATTTTACTTACCATTCTCAATTTATACAGAACAGAGAGCTGCTTATTATACTCCTTAAACACAAGGCCTTTGACTAAAACCATACCGAAAAGTTTCTTTTCGAGCTGTATGAACAAAACTCAATATAATCCAAACAGGAAATAAATGTTTAGTTAGTATTCTTGTTACAAATCTAAACCACCTTATTGCTTCCACCTCTTTTATTTCTTTTCTTCCTTTCTATATGATTTAAAAAATTATATATTTTATTTCCGTTGTAAAGACACTGGACATATATATATATATATATATATATATATATATATATATATATATATATATATATTCAAATTTTCAAATAAATTAGGAATAATGATAAACATTTTTGTTATTTTTCAATAAAAAATATTATTTTAATTATTGTAAATACAATCATTACTGCAATAAACTAAAAATAAAATAATTAAAACTAAAACTACCATCATTTTGGACTAAAGACAGCAATTAACTCATTTATTAACATTGAAATGTATCCTACTGGATCAGAAACTTTTTTTAGTCACATACCTTTATTGAAAATCACACAAGAGCTCAACTATAAACATATGAGCAGACAATGTTGAGAGAGGGAGATAAGTGAATTGAGTCTTTAAGTAGAAATTGAGCTTCCAAATTCCAACTTAATTTTGGCTGTTGTTCCAGCAGAAAGTTCACAAAACACGAATTGAACTACTGTTGTTCATCATAACATCACAAGCTAGAGTTGTAATCTTCTACTACCCTCACCCCTTCCTATTATATATGTAAAGTCATCTAAGCATATAAGAAGTTCTTATCCGTCCAGAATGCATTTGTATATATGTATGAAGTTACCAATGGAATATTGACAACACAATATTAACATAGAATTAAAAGAGTCATTCGAAACCTGCTGAATCACACATTTAATGGATTCCACGTGAATTTGTATGCTAGAAAAAGTATAATCGAAGTGCATGTCACTATAACGTTTCAAAGTTCATTATTCTTACGGATATATCGAAGGAGACTACATTTCTACGCTATCAAATTCAGATTACATTTCTATCCTATGTTATCAACCAAAAACTCTTCAATCACTCAGGATCTTCCACTTTACGAAAAAGAAAATGTTTCTTCAACTAGGAGAACTCGCAGGATGCAAGTAAGCTTCGTCCTCACCTGACAGATTTTGAGAATTATTTTCAGGAATCGGTGATGACGCAGCAACTGCTAGCACGGTAAGATCAATCCGAGTGCTGTTAGGCTGTGGTTCATGAATCTGCCGAATCGCTGTAATCCTACCATCTTTAATCTCCACATTCACTGTTAATTTTCAAAAGATTTCATATCGACAAATTGAAAGCAATACAATTCGTCAATTCTTAGTTACCGATCTCTTCTTAACTAGGAACGTTGCGTTGTAAACCTCGCGGAAGATCACAATTCTGAATCTATATGGCTTAGCATAAGATAAGCTTAAGTGATTAACAGAAAACTAAAGTTACTTCGGTTAAAACGGTACCTGGAAAAGAGAACCACCAGAGAGTGAAGAGGCAGAGCAGCACGATCACGGGGATTAAGTGAATGCATTTTTCTGCAGGCGGTGAGCGTGACCGGGAAGTGTCCCTCCTTCCGGTGACGCTCCGGTGGTAAATTGGTAGCTCTTCGGGCGAGTCTTCGTCGAAGATTCTTCTCCGCTTTGTGTGTTGCTGCTGATCTGCACCCACGTTGATGGCTCTGTGTTCGTCACCGGAGCAGCGGAAGCTTGAGCTTGAAGATCTCTGCTGCATTTGGATTCAGAGAGAAGACGAAGAATGAGAAATGGAGTTAGGATGTGATTTTCAGAGGAAAATCTGCAAAGTAGCTCGAAGATGGAAACTCGCTGGTTTGGTTGGTTAGGCTCGTAACCAAATTTGGGCGGGAAAATGTTTACACGGGTCACGCACGTGTTTTTTGCTCAGAGTTCGCATTTCACTCTTCCAGAATTACATATTATCATTACAGTGTAGTTGGTTTCTTTTTTCAATTTGTAGCAATGCGGCTGGTTATTAAAATAGTTAAAACACTACTACTATTAGTAATAATAATAATAATTGAATTTAGTAACAATTAGATTACATTTTTTATTATATAAAAATAATAATTGATAAAAATTAAAACTTTTATACCTATTTTTTTATATACATATTTTATTATAATTTTACTTGAAGTTACAAATACTTCTATTATATAATTATAATAACTTAATTAAGTTTTAAATCATTCTTATATTTAAATACTTTTAATTGAGCTTTTATTAAAATATTTTATTTATTATCTAAAATTTTATATTTTTCAGAATTTTAACTATTAATTAAATAATGTACAATTTTAAATATAATATCATGAATTTGAACAATAAAAAATAATATTTGAAATCTTAATTAATAAAAAAACTATTTTTATAATTTTAGAACTATTTTTAACGAATTTTATTATAATAAAAAAACTATAATTTTATTATCATAGGCTACTTTTTATTCGTATATAATAAAATTTATAATGCAACATGCTAACTAAAATATTAAATTATTAATGGGCAGTGTTTTACATCTTCAAAAGAAAAAGCATTAAAAAAATTAATATGCATTGTTTTTCACAAGTTAAGATCTAAAAATAGTTACTAAAAAAATTTAAAGAAAAGTACATAACAAGATCAATTTGTTAAATGGAAACAATATTTAATACATAATTATTAAAATTGAAGGTATTTAGTTTAGTCGAATGGATACATAGTTAGTGAAGATTTGGATTATCGTTCATATATATATATATATATATATATATATATATATATATATATATATATATATATATATATATATCATTAAAAAAATTAAAGACTAAATTAGAATAAGTACTGTTTAAGCCGAGAGATTGGTCAAAAGATTTATCGAAAGGTTGATCGACAGAATATATCAAAAGATTGATTGAAAAGTATAAAGCAAATAAAAAATAAAAAACAATTAAATAAATAGTTATTGGGCAAAACCCACTTAAAGGGCCCAAAACATAAAAGGTGTATTTAAAGAAGATCAGGTGCAAAGAGTAAAAGCCTAATTGGGTTTTAAGCCCAATAAGAAAGTGCTATAAATAGGTAATCAACCTCAAGAGGCAAGTAGAGTGAATTTATCTGATAATAAACTAAAATCAATTTTGACTTTATCATCGAAGTTCCTTATCGATACACACACCCACCCGGGAGAGCATATCGAGACCAAGTACCGAGAGACCCAATTGACTCAGTCCAGAGAGCAAGAGTCCACAAACCAAGCCCAAACTCAAACCCAAGTCAAAGGAGTAGGAAGCTGAAAGCCAAAATCGAGAGAGAAGACTAAGAAGTCAACCAACCCAGGAGGAAGAAGTTTGTTTTTAGCCCTTGCAAGAACATTTTGGCACCCATCATGGGACCGAGAAGCAAGTTAATTGAAGAGGGTAAGAAGATGAGTGGAAGAGGAGAGTAATCGGAGGAGCAGGGAGATCATCAAAATGCCATGTTTGTGGCTATGTTGATGAAATTACAAAAAGAATTTGAAACTTTGAAGAAGAGTAATGAAAAGGAGCTGAGTATGTTGATAGCAGAGAATGCGTACATGAGGTGAAAGTTGAATGAAGAAACAATTTTAAACACATCATTTGAAACTGTTCAACCAATAATACAAATTTATTCGAGGGTGCATAACGAAGAAAGTTTAGAAACTACAAGAAAAAGAGGCACGTTTGCTGGAACGTCTGTTAAAAGACATCCATTTTTTGAAGCTATTATAGAAATCCCGTTGCCAGAAAATTGGAAGAATTTAACCATCAATAAATATGACGGAAGCACGGATCCTGATGAACACATTGCAATATATACAACACAGATAAGTTTGTACACATGGAATGATGCTATTATGTGCCGAGTATTTCCAACAACTTTGAAGGGAGCAACTCTAAGTTGGTTTACCCGGTTGCCACCATTATCTATTGATTGTTTCTATACTTTAGTGGAGAAGTTTGGAGTCCAATTCGCCATGAGTCGGCCACATCATCTGATGTCAATTGCCTTGGTGAATGTAAGACAGGAGGAAGAAGTTTATTTCTAGGCCCTTGCAAGAACATTTTAGCACCCATTACTCGCGCTCGAAAATCCCAAAAACTCATCAGAAATGGAAACAAAGCTTCAAGAAGACATAATACCTTTCAAAGAATATTCATCTAGATCTCTCGACCAAATATTCGTCTTGATCTTTCGAACGCAAGAGTATAAAAGCAATAAAAGTGATAGCGTATAACATTTTGAACCAAATATTTTATAGTGCTCGTCAAACCTTTACAAACGAAACGTCACAACATCATGATCGTCGAATAGAAATGCATTCAACGATCAAGGGTTGATCAACTTTCACATCAAATGGTGCAGTAAAAGTACTACACGAGAAACGATGTAACTCTTTATACGAAAACACATTTAATACAAAGAATCTCATCAATGCCAAAATCAACATCATTTTCAAAAAAAAAAAATATCCTATGATAAACATTTAATGCGATTTTTCTTCTTCCTAATAGGCATTTTGTCTTCTCAAATTCCTTATGCCTAAGGAGGCTAATGTATTGTCTAGGCTGAGAGATTAGCGGAAAGATTGACCAACAGAATATATCGAAAGGTTGACCGAAAAGTATAAATCAAATAAAAAATAAGAAACAAACAAATAAATAGTTATTGTGGCAGCCCAAAACATAAAGGGTGTATTTAAAGAAGATCAGGTGCAAAGAGTAAAAGTCTAATCGGGTTTTAAGCCTAATAAGAAAGTTCTATAAATAGGTGATCAACCTCAAGAGATAAGTAGAGTGAATTTATCTGATAATCAACTAAAACTAATTCTGACTTTATCATCGGAGTTCCTTACAGGTACACACACCCACTCGGGAGAGGATACCAAGACCAAGTACTGAGAGACCTAGTTGACCCAGTCCAGAGAGCAAGAGTCTACAAAACAAGCCCAAGCCTAAGTCAAAAGAGTAGGAAGCCGAAAGCCAAAACTGAGAACCCAAACCGAGAGAAGACCGAGAAGTCAACCAGCCCAGGAGGAAGAAGTTTGTTTTTAGGCCCTCGCAGAAACATTTTGGCACCCACCGTGGGACTTAGAAGCAAGTTAATTGAAGAGGGTAAGAAGATGAGTGGAAGAGGAGAGCAGTCGGAGGAGTAGGAAGATCATCAAAATGTCATGTCTATGGCTATGTTGATGCAATTACAAAAAGAATTTGAAACTTTGAAGAAGAGTAATGAAAAGGAGCTAAGTATGTTGAGAGTAGAGAATGTGTACATGAGGCAGAAGTTGAATGAAGAAACCGTTTTAAACACATCGTTTGAAACTGTTCAACCAAGAACACAAATTTATTCAAGTGTGCATAACGAAGAAAGTTTAGAAACTACAAGGAAAAGATTGCCAAAGGCTTCTGGCAAGTTTGCTGGAACGTTTGTTAAAAGACATCCATTTTCTGAAGCTATTATAAAAACCTCGTTGCCAAAAAATTGGAAGAATTTAGCCATGGATAAATATGACGGAAGCACAGATCCTGATGAACACATTGCAATATATACAACACAGATAAGTTTGTATACATAGAATGACGCTATTATGTGTCGAGTATTTCCAACAACTTTGAAGGGAGCAGCTCTGAGTTGGTTTACCCGGTTACCACCATTATCTATTGATTGTTTCTATATTTTAGTGGAGAAGTTTGGAGCTCAATTCGCTATGAGTCAACCACATTATTTGACGTCAATTGCCTTGATGAATGTAAGATAGAAGGAATGACAGACTAACGAACTAGCTTGTTCCACCTTCACCTGTGGCCCACCAAGTTGGCAAGTTAGGGAAACGAACCAATACTAACTAACAGGTTTGAAAAATTAACATATCTCACCTAAATGATGACGGTTCAGAGGTTGACCAACCCAACCCACTTTATTATCTCTACTTAAAATATAATTACAATTAATTTTTATATAATAAAAAACTATTTGAATAAATGGTATAAAGTAAGTTACATATTCTAAATTAGGTACATATTCTAAAGCCATATTTATTTTCTTTAGAAAGGCCATGAAAATAACAGTTTGATTATAATATTAAGAAAATTAAACATTGATTATTTAATATTCTAGATTAAAGTTCGAATAATTAAAATTTATGACTATGATAATTGCATAGGTTTTAGATTTATAAAATCATTTCCCCATTCACACGTACCATTGTTTTAGAAATATAATAAATTTTCTTAATTCTTTTATAAAATATTTGTACAGTTTCGTCTTTTACACATTTCTATATCCATCTAACCTACCAAATACATGTATAAACTACTTATTGTCAAAATTAGAATATAATATGAAAATAATATAAATGTGTTAAGTATAACCTTATTCTCTATGTTCTTTTTTAATTGCCAAATTTTTAATAAAAACATTTTTTTCTATATATCATTTTTTAATTTCAAAATTGTTTCTAGTTATACCCTTAATTAAATTAATATAAAAATAAAAATTAGTTAAATAAAAAAAATAACATTGAAATAAGAAAACTAAAATAAGTGTATTAAGTAACTCACTTAAAATTACATTAAGAAAAATTCTTTGGTTGAAAGAACTATTATAAAGGAATAGAGAGAGTACCAAATTCCTTACTCTGAACAGGGAAATGAGAATTTCTTTCTCCACCTCGTAACCCTTTCAAACTCTAAAACTCAAAATACAAAATTATATTAAACAATAAAATTCTAAAATTACATTCCAAATTTTAGAATTTAGTTTTGTTACTCAAATTCTAGTTTTCAAAAGGTATTTTTGAATTTAAAAAATACATTTCAAATTTTATTTGAAATTTCAAAATCAAAAAATCGGAGAAAAAAGGTGTCAATGAAAAAGATGAAGAAAAGAACAAAACTGTCATTTCACCTCGACTGTTTCTTCCTGCACCTCCATACTTTCTTCTCCCACCTCCATAGATTTTTGTATTTTCAAAAATGACTATCAGTATTATTCCGGATTGCGTAATCCGGAAGTCATTTTTTAAATTAGTAATTAGCTACCGGATTACATAATCCAGAAGCCTTTTTTCAGATACATAATTACTTTCCGGATTACATAATCCGGAAGTCTTTTTCAGCTTTCGGATTATGTAATCCGGAAGTCTTTTTTCAAATGCATTTTCGGATTACATAATCCGGAAGCCTTTTTTCGATACATGATTACTTTCCAGATTACATAATCCGGAAGTCTTTTTCAGCTTCCGGATTATGTAATCCGGAAGTCTTTTTTCAAATGCATTTTCGGATTACATAATCCGAAAGCTACTCTATGGGGGTGGCACAAGAAGGATAAAAATGTATTTTCATGTTGTGTATGGAGGTGCCAGAAGAAGATATGGAGGTGCAAGAAGAAACAGTCTTTCACCTCTTATATTGAGGTGCAGGCTTGGAGGTCCAGGTCCAGGAAGAAATCGCCCAGGGAAATTGAACAATTGCTCCTTGAAAGCCGCACTCACTCTCACTAACAAGCTCAATTGTGAAAGCTTCAAGCCTAACTTTCAAATAAATCATAATCCATGAGAATAACAATGGTTGTTTATTTTTTATGTTATTTTACGTCAGAAGTTAAAATTAGTTATGTAAAAGAACCACACTCTTGGGCTCTCTGCTCTATCTTTACCATAACTTCCAAATCCAAGTTTCATGCCCCTTCCAATCATGGCCCCGTAACATGAGACCAACAACAAAAGGAACTGATATGGTCCACTCATGAAAATCATTGTGTTGAAACATTTAGGATGAAGTCCCAGATGTTGGAGAAGGAACTTGACATCATAAGATGAAGTTATGAAGAAGAAACAAGTCATTTTGTTATATAATCGGAGGCTAAGTTCTATCAAAGGGCAAGACGCAAAACAATGAAATATTTTTTTTCCTACAGATAGGCATCGTAAGTACATTAAAAGCAGCTGCTGGCATGTACATTGAGAGGGGGTACTAGAAGTGAGAAAATTCCTTTCTGAGAGACTTACATTTTGATGAGGCACCTGCTATCTTCCCATGAAACAAAATTTGGCAACTACAACGGACCACTGCATATGAACAGACAAAAAAATCTACTTTCCTAGTTTAAGATCTGTCTGTCACATGCTCCGTGCTTAAAATAAGTCTACGTTCTTCATCATCATCCCTTTGCATTACCTGAGAAGGTGGACTTCTTCTAGAGCTTTGTGCTGGGTGAAGTTGAGGATCATACTTCTGAGAAGCTAGGTAATTTAGAGCTGTGACAACATCAACTATAACAGGCCGCATATTAGGTTGCTCTTGTACACACATTGCAGCAATGGCAAGAGCTTGGTATAAGCCTCTCACGGGATATCGACCTTGAAGTAAAGGGTCAACCATCTGGGGAAATTTTTTCCTATCTCTGAACAAGGGTCTTGCCTGAAAAATAAATTCCCATGCATACCACGTTAGTATTATGAATTTTGCCAATTCAGGTAATGTACCAGGTAGATAATAGATTGACAACCTTTATCCATACTCAGACACTTATTCTTAATTTTAATATACTCAATGAAAAATGTGATCTGTTCTCTTTAAAGGAAAGATTCGGAGATTTATGATTATGTTTCAGAGATTGAGGAGATTAACAGAGATTTCTTGTTACAAGGCAATAACTATTCAAATGAAGAACAAAAATGGTGAAGGTACTGGTAACTATGCACTACAATACAACCATTTTAAGTAGGATCAAAATTGAGTTTTCCAGCTTTACTAACAGTTCCAGTCAATTTAAGAGCACAAAAATAAGCGACAGTAATTCACTATGTACGAAATAAAAGTACCCCACTTAAAGTAAATGAGGGCAGAAAATCAGTATGAGAATGTATTATTTCCAGTAGCCAGCAAAGGAAAGGCATTGCACTCAATGTGGTAGAATAATATCAAAATTCACCACTCTTCCAAAGATAATAAGCAAATAATGAGTCCAAACTTGTGAGAGTTTGCTAGATATAAAAAGAATACTAAAAAAACTATAGAAAATGCATGAAATGAAACAGTACTTTTAATACAAAAATAATTCAACATATCATCTCCCTAATAAAAAATAGCATATTACAGAAATAAAGTTACAAAATTTGACAGTACATTATGGTTGAAAATATAAAAAACCATGCTGGAGATTGAAAATCAACAAATACAGTGGTTTAAAATAAGAAAACCATAACTGCTAGGATATGAAAACCAACAAATATGTTGAAAGTGAAATATATTCCTTGTATCACACGTGACTAACATGTTGCCATTACAATTAGTATAATAAAACCATTAGATTACGCATCTCAGACTTTCAACTCGTTAAATGAAATTTTAACAAGACTCGATAAAACCAAGAAGGCAAAAGAATGGAGGGATTGTTACCAAAATAAAGTTATAACTTAAAAGAGCACGAATGTACAGAAACAAAAGAATAAAGGGAGGGCTTATGGGACCTTGCTCATTGCTTGTTGTCGGATCAACTTGCAGCTCATACTAGCTGCCCAGATATTGTTGAACAAAGACGCAAGACAGAGAAAGAGATGATTGCACACAGATGTTGAAGCCACAGAACAGAGAGACAAAACAAAAAAGAATAGAGAGATTCTTCATAGCAGACAATGGTATCGCGATAGAGAGAGACTGAACAAGATGGAAATTACAAGATGAATATAGTCAACAAAGAACAAACTCAGAAGTAGGTTGTCATGAAAAGAGATGGGTGTTGTGAATTTTGCCTCTCCTACTGCCCTAATGTGTTAATTTCAGTTGTGCCTCGGAACAACCCAAATGATTATCGTTTGGGTTAGTTTTTCTGGCAACAAATAGAATCACCAACTCACCCATGCAATTGGAGTCCAGAGGAGCTTGCTCTAGTATACCCAAGCCCACGAAGAAATGAGTTGAACATATTGATGGCCGCAAACTCATGAACTTGTCCATGTCTACAAGTGAACTCATGGATTTAACAACCACGAAAGTGCCACAGAAATATTAAAGTAATACAAACTCGTCAAGGCTTAAAAGTAGCACTACCTGTTTATAACTAATTACACTGGTCTATACAGAAGTAAATCAACAAACAATCATGGATTCCACGATAAAGAATAAAACAGGTCAAAAGTAGTGACATACCCATGCAACTAGATTTTGTTCTTTGGCAGGTTTCATATGGTCAATAGCCTTCCGGCCTGTAATAAGCTCCAAAAGAACAACCCCAAAGCTGTAAATATCTGACTTAAATGTCAACTGACCCGTCATTGCATAATCTGGAGCACAATACCCATATGTGCCCATGACCCTTGTTGAAACATGGGTCTTATCACCACTTGGGCCTACTTTTGCCAGGCCAAAATCTGACAACTTAGGATGAAATCCCTCTCCTAACAAAATGTTAGAGCATTTCAAGTCACGATATATGACAGGAGGCTTCATTTTATCATGCAGATACTCCAAACCCCTTGCTGCCCCAGCTGCTATTTTCATTCTTGTGTTCCAATCCAGTGGTTTGCTACCAGGCCGAAGATCTATGATAAAGAGAAGAAGAAATGAGATGAGCCAGCTACAAAGAATGATGCTGAAATTATATGAAAAAAATGAGATGATAGAATGATAGCACATACCAAGCAAGTGATTCTCCAAAGACCCCAATGGCATGAATTCATAAACTAATAGCCTCTGCTCTCCCTCAGCACAAAATCCAATCAACTTGACAAGATTAGGGTGGTCTGCCAAACTCAATGTCAACACCTCAACTGCAAATTCTCGTATCCCTTGAAGTCCATTAGGGTCAAGTTGCTTTATAGCTACAACCTACACAACCACTATCAAATCTTAATTTCACCACAAATCAAAAGTAAGTATTAGCATGCAAACTAAAATGACGCTCATCAGTGCATAAATGCACAACACATTGACCAGAGCGGGATCAGGTTCAGTGCATCAATAATTTCAATTTTTGTTTTTTAACAAATCTTGTCAGACTCCATACAATCCATTAACACAATACATCGACCATTGCAGGATCAGATCCAATGCACCCACAGGGTTTTCTTCTTTTTGTAACAAACCTGGTTTATTCTCTCCAAGTGTCCCTTGTAAACCTTGCCAAAGCCTCCTTCACCCAAAAAGCAATCTGCCGTAAAATTTCCCGTCGCAGCTTCAAGTTCATTAAAACTGAATGACTGCGCCCGATTGCCATTATCTTTTCCATCATGAGAACCCTCCTCTTTCAAATTTAAATCCTTCACGTCCAGAGCAAGCTGATCACCTTTAGAACCATCTTCTTTTTTCCCATTCACTTTGAAATCAACTTTGACGCTTTCTACAACATACAAAAAATGCACATAAGGCAAAGGGGAGCGATAACAAACAAAATCACACAAAAGAAAAAATATTTTAATCCCGGGATATTACATACAGAACCGAAACAACTCTGCAAAATGACAAACACAACTTTGATTGTGGATCTAGTAATTCCAATCTCGCAGCCAAACAAAACAAAACAAAAAATGATCACAGTTAATTTTGGTTTTAAGCCCCCAAAAATAAAGCGTCAATATTCAAAGGCTTACAGCATCAAAAATTGCCAGAAGAGACGTCACAAGCGAAATACCAAAATTAACTACAATATTGAAACCAAACAAACAAATCAAAATTCTTTTTTTTTTCCTTTTGCATATGCCCAAATGATAATTCTTGAAAAGAAATGAAAAGAAAAACTGTTCCAAAACGGAAACAGAAGCATTCTATGACCCCACCCCCAAAAAAATACGAACTTTGATCAGCTTAAGACACACCCACCACAGAATCTTCACATTAAAACGAAAACCACTGAAAAAAAAACACAAGAATCGGCACGATCAGACAAAATGGGTCACAAAAAAGTAGGAGTGTGTTCGTCTGTAATAGTGAAATGCATTATTAAAGTAAAAAGAATAAAATTTACCTGCGGCTGTGAAATTGGAGGGTTTGTGGTCGAAGTTGTGGCCATAGTCTTCGGTATCCGAATTGGTGCATGATTTCCCTGCGCAACAAAAGCAACCCATGTTCTTTCTCTGCCCAAGCTCCACCAAGAAAACAGAGCCCAGAACAGAGACCCCCCCTCAAGAAGAAGAAACACAAGAAAATTAAAAAACAAAAATCTGAAAAATAAAAAGAGTGACACAAACTGTGTGTGTTAGAGAGAGAGAGAAGCCTTTCTGATGTTTTGGGTATTGCGAGTGCTTTAATATATTCTTGGTCAATATGAGGTGGAAATTAATTGTGAACAAATGTTCCATAGTCACCAACAAGCCACGATGGGGACAAAGGATCCAAGGGGTGTTTCTGTCATTTTCTACGCACGGGAAACGAATGTTATCACCTGCATTGCATTCACCTGAGGTCGATTCCTCCACGATGAGGGGCTCTTTCGGTATTTCATCCTCCTCCATTTGTTTTGGATTACGATTAGATTTATTTCAGAACATTGATTTGAAGCACTAAGCGTGATATTTGAAGACTTAACTGAAAATATTATTTTAATTAAATAATAAATTAATATAACATTTAATATTCAAATATTTATACCTTGCTGGTTTAACACATTGAACTCCGAATTTTAACTACTTGCATTCTTCAACCAAAGAGTCACTTACCTATCTTCAAAAGGAAAGAAACAAAATTGAAAGTTACTTAGAGACTTATTAATGTTAATTCTTACCTTTAAAGTTAATTTAATAAGTTTTTTTGAAAAAATTACTATCTATTTTTTGTTTTAATATAATAAATATTTTTTTTTTCTTCTCCATTTTTTTCTCAATTAAACAACCAAGTGTACGAAATTATATCAAAATAATATGTTTATTCATAAATAACTCTGTTAAGCAATTCTCATTCAAGATGTTCTTAACAAAATTTATATGGTAAAGATCTTTAAAGTAAATGTTAGCATAATTATTATTATAAATTTTAAATTTGGTCATTACAAATACTCGCTAAATATATTGAATAGATTAAAATTAATTCATTTTAAATAAAAAATATTTCTTGTAGTAATGTAATTACTTATGGGTAAAAATA
Organism: Phaseolus lunatus; assembly: GCA_013389735.1. Taxonomy (NCBI): domain Eukaryota; kingdom Viridiplantae; phylum Streptophyta; class Magnoliopsida; order Fabales; family Fabaceae; genus Phaseolus; species Phaseolus lunatus. The sequence continues at coordinate 6,051,412 of CM023867.1, forward strand.
ATAAATATCATTTATGGTTGTATAATTCATTATATAAACGTAATTTATGGTACATCACTTTACACGTCTTTATTATTACTATTCCTTTATATTAAAAAAAAGACAGATAAATGGTTTTACCAAATACATCAAATAAAATTGTTTTAATTTGCTGAAAAAATAAAGTTTCAAATTATTAACAAATACGTTACATTTAATACATCAGTTTATTTAAGTAAACAATTATATAGAAACTTATAATGACAATAGAACTGTTATGTATTAAATTATGTAATATTTTAGTATTACATATTCATTAGTTTAATTCAAAGACTTAAATAGCGTTTGGCTGTTTCTAAATTTAAGTTTTTATCATAACTCATCATATTAAAAAGAGTGCTTTTAACTTATTTAAAACGCTTTATTATTAAGTACGTTTTTTTATGAAGTTTGAAAATTAGGTGGCAACGGATTCACTGTGTGGTGCGAGCTGGTTCGCAACATTAACAACAATGTGTGTGTCGTTTGAAGAGCCCGACGGTGGCCACATAAATCACACTGTTTTGTTTTTTTCAACGTTTGCGAAACGCTTTGACCAAAACCCTGTCTTGTTTCTCTCTTAAAATATATATATTTAATTGCAAAAATAAATTAACAAAAAAGTCAACCTCTCGAACATCGCAATGGGGCCCACACGTGACGTAATCAAGTGGGACCCACTTGCCTACGCGTACCGCACTACGGATATGGCTTCGAACTTTCCTTCCAAAGTGTCGCAAAAAATAGAAAAGAAAGCAAAGTTTCTGTTTTGACGGTGATCCACGCGTTCTGTATCCAGACGTAAGAGGACCGTAACGCGTGTTTGTGACGGCGGCTCAACCAATCAGGGAAGGGTTGTATGTGGGATTTGCTGCACCAGATGGTTGCTCTTTTGCCTGACTTTTATATTATTTTTGTGTAGTTTAAACGCAGTGAATAAAGTGTTTATACTATATATGTAGTAGGTGAAATATAGCTGATATATATATATATATATATATATCAATCAGCAATTTTAATTTTATTTTTTTTAATAAAAATTTTTATGTTAAATATTATGTAATTTAATATGTCAGATAAACATATAAAAAGGATTAAATCAAATTTGTATATTAATAAAAATAATGCAAAGGTAAATTATACTTATTCATAAATAATTTAAAATATATGTTAAATAAAAATATATTATACTAATGAAATTATTTTCTATGAAAGAATCTAAATCTAGCTTAATTTTTATTTTTTTTAATCAGCTTGCTTTAATTTGTTATTTTAACCAAAATACGTTTTTAAGAGAAAACGATTTAAAACTAATTAATCAGCACCAAACTAGGAAGGAACCAAGTTTATATTTATATTTGTTCTCTTAAACGATATATTTATATATATATATATATATATATATATATATATATATATTTCTCCTCTTGTTTACTATTGTCGTTAATGATATTTTAACATGTTTCTGAATTTGAGTTGACCATCTAAGCTTGTAGAATGTATAGGATTATTGGGCTTTTGAATTTTATACTGTAAATCCTTAAATTATTTTCAAAAACATATAATTATATATACTCTTTTATAAACTAATACTTACGTATATATTACTACAAAAAAGTTATTTATTTATTTATTCTCCCTAATATCTAATTTTTTGCCATTATTTATTCTTAATTGTTCATTTTAATCCTTTGAAGAGAGGTCCCCGCTCCACAACTAAATTAAAATATACTTTTGAAAACTATAGTAATTTAATTTTAAAAATAATTTTAAAGATGAAAAATGTAAAATTCATTTCCTTCATGTATATTATAAGTCCTTCTCTTTTAAAGTTTTTTTTAATTAAAGCAAGTGTTTTGTTTGTGTTTAAAATCCTTTATTTTATTTTTTATATATGTTTGATATCTGTTTTTATGGGGTAGTTGAACAAATTGTTTATCTTATGTTTTTCTAATGTTGTAATTAATTTGAAATTTGTTTGACTATAAGTGATTAGAAGTAAGAGAAGTTATCCTTAATGATTAATGATTTTTGAAGATGAATTTGGAATATAGTTTGATTTAGTTGCGAGGGTTTTAGTTGTTTGAATTCAAACTTTAAAATAATTTTTAATATTAGATTGTTGCATAAGTTAAATTTGAAAGTAAAGTAGATTCACTAATGGTATCTTGTAAGAAGTAATGTTATATGTTAAAAGTAAAAATGTTGTGTTGAGTTAAAATGATTGAATTATGAGCTTTTAAGTTATAGATAGATGAATTGAAGTAGCTTTTAACTTATTAATGATGTTATGATTTCAATTATGAGTTTTTGTTAAGTTATAGATAGTTGAATTAAAGTAGTTTGATCTTATTAATGTTGTTGAAGTGTTAGTGCCATAAAAATTATATATTAAGTTGAAGTAAGCCTTTAATTGAGTTATGAACATGAATTAAACAAGTAAAGTGAGTAAAGTTATTTTTCTTAAAAATAAAATATGTATTAATTTAAAAGTTGATTAAATATGAATGAATGTTGCATTCAACTTGAATTATATTAAACGAAATATAATAATTAAACAATTTATAATTGTATTTGACTAGTTTTAAGGTTGTATAAAATTCTATATGTTATAATAAAACCAACAACTTAGGATACTATTTTAGTTTTACTTACCAGCAAACCTCAATAAAAATTTTGCTCAAACAATTTTTTTTCACTCAATTGAAATTTTATGATAATATAAAGTCCATTTTTGTTAAAATGACATACTCTGCTCAAGCACATATATTTTTTTCAGGCGATTTTTTTATTAAAGTAAAAGTAAATCATAAAACAACTTATAGTTTTAGGTTGATTTTTGCTCATACCAAAGTTTAAAAGAATAACTTTTATAGTTTTAAGAGCGAAATATTGAATTGATTTCTTGTTTTTATTCTTGTAAATTATGTTGTATAAAAAAATGAAGTTAAAATTTTATATGCAACTGAAAGGTATCAAATTTACCTACGTGCACTTTTAATTTATTTTTTTAATTAACAAACAATAAATTAATAAAAAAATGAATATAAAGGATATTTCAATCCTTATATATTTTAAAAATTTTAAATATCTTTTTCAAACATTCTATAACAAATGTAAACCTGTTAAAATAAAGAGAAAAAAATTATTATCTTAAAATAGTTATGTTAAACAAAAAATACTAAACAGCTACATAACATAAAAATATTATATCTCTCATACAAGAAAAATCAAATAACCAAAACAGTAAAAAAATAGAAAACATACACAAATCGAACCAAATGTCTGAAAAAAATAACTAACTTCTCTAACCACATAAGATCAACTACCGTATTTTCACTTAATTGTAATATCTTTTGTTATATTTAAATTTTATTGACCTGTCGGTTAAAAGTATTTTTTTATTGTGTGAACAAATTAAAATATAATATAAAATAACCAAAATTTGGTATTATAAATTTAATAAATTAGATACTAAAATAAAGCAAGAGGTACATCAGATAGTGAAACCACGTAATACCTTGAGCCAATCGAGATATACATATATATATATATATATATATATATATATATATATATATATATATATATATATATATATATATATATATATATATATATATATATATATATATATATATATATATATATAGATAGATGTGGTTGAGGTGTTTGAATAACATTGATCTTTGACAATGGAAGTGAGGAAGTGTCAAAATTTGAAACGTTAACAGGTGCATGGTCGGTGCACCATAACAACACAAATTAAGTCATCTACAAAGTTCCACCATTCAAATATTAGCTACAAAGGTAGTGACATTAATAAATTGTATCAATTTAACTCAAATATTATAAATATGGTCTAAATTTTTAAAATAGTTTAACTAATATAATATTTTTAATTAATTCGACTAAATTGTGTTATGCTTTTAGTAAATTTAATTAAATTACAAGTTACTTAAAATATATGACATTAGTAATATTTCTTATAAGTTATAATTGCTTGAAATAATTAAATTAATGTAACAATTCCGTTCCGATTTATTTAATCACATGGTATGGTTTTTCTACTTCAAAATTGTTTTATATAACTTGTGATAGTTTTAACTTTTAATGAACCCTTGTTTATTTTGAATTAATATTTAACTTAATTATTATATATTTTCTTGAAAGAAATAATACATTTGATAAAAAAATGTTGTTTTAATGAAAACATTTAAGGAAACATATTAATTATCATTTTTAATATATAAAAAAATCTTAAAATTATAATTATAAAACAAGAATGAACTTAGAATCGTCTCATCAAATAATTGTTGGTGATTTTGATTTTTAGTTCCGATCATCGATCTTTGATTACGGTATTCGGTTTTGATCGAAGATGGGATATTTGTAAAAACATTCAAATATTCAAGTCAATATTCGGTATTGGTAGTTGTAGTATTGATTGTTATAATAAATATGTATTTTTTATGTTATTCTTGGATATGTATTTATAAGAATATCAGGTGAGTTAATATTTGATATAATTTATCGAATTAATCTTGTGATACATATTGTATTAACACGAGATTTATTTTTGAATGAACTATCCATATTTGATCTTTAAATAATGTGCAGTGAGATTTCCTTAACCACTTACATAACATCATTGCACAATTTACCAAGTGAAACTTTAAATTTTTTTGAAAAAGACTCCACATATATAAATAAATATATCAAACATATTAGGGAAATATAACTTCAAATATGATTAAAATATGTTAGTAACATTTATTTATTTGAAAAACATACAAATGTTTTCTATTCGATACCATCCAATTCGAATAAAATCATTATTGATGAAAACAATTAATCTAAATAGTTAAGATTATTATGCATCCAAAGCTTAAAACATTATGTATTAAATTATAACAATTTCACATTAGTTTATGACCACTCAATGATATTGATAGCAACTTTCTGTTAATTAACATAACAAATTGTTTAAAAAATGTTGATTTGATAAGAAGATGAAGAGAAAAGTAGGGCTTTTTGAAAACGACAACGAGAATAGATAGTTGATTAATTAGGTACGTATTGAAGTGTTTCATCCAAGATTGCAATATTATTTTGTTGTGTGTGATCAATGCTAAAAGACAAAACATGACAAAGATTCAAAACACGTGTAGCAAATTTGAAGGTAAAGTTATGGAGATTTGGTTGATGACAAGGGATACATGAGTCACAAAATGAGAAGATAATGTTCCCCTCACTTTCAAAAAAGAATAACAATTTTTCTTTTTGATTTTCTTTTCATCATCTCTTGAACCTTAACATGTTTTTTATATATAGGTTATGTGAAAACATCACACACATCCACAAACACATGGTTTCTTCTAGAAAACTTCAATAAAAAAGACTTCCACTCACCATAATCTAACTATTTTCTAAATTAGTTTCCAACTCATAAATACTAATTGGATTCATATGTGTTTTTAGTAAATTTTGTACCAAAAAAAAAAAAATAATGCCATAAGTGTTTGAGAAAAAAAAACATAAAAACTATGAATACATTTCATCTTTCATAAATGATTCATCATGAATTTATGGATTAGATTTTATGAATTAAATATTAATGTTTATAAATAAATATATCAATCAGATAAGATTTATTCGAGATTGATAAAAAGAAATAAGTAAAATACAAATTACATATTGTAAGAAAGTAAAGGAAAACGTGAAAAATGTCTAAAGTAAATAATTTAAGCATATAAATTGCAGAAAAGTAGAAGAAAAAAAATAAAATATTTGAATGTAAATTATTGAAATGCATACAATTGCAAATTTCATTATTTAAAATGTCCCATTCGATAAAATAGTATATAGATAAACGGAATCATTAAATTTTTTTATAGGAAACTAAAACTTCAATTTAAAAATTTGAAACGTATTTTACAAAGGATTTTAAGTACCAAACATACGAGTGGTTTGTTTCAATAGAAAATAGTTGTATCATTTGTTTATTTGTTTGTAACAATGCTTTTAGAAATAAAGCCAATAATGTTCATATAAAAATTATATTTGATGAGATTTTGACAAGTATCAGTGTAATAAATAATATTTTTTTTCAACAGTGAGATCTGAGAATCATTCTCGAATATCAGTAGTCAAATTGCAGTTTTCAAGGATGATTTCAATATCAATTACAGAGAATTGTTGGAAAATGATAATCTTTGGATTTATTGTCCAAAGAATAATTGGCTTTATAATGACAACCATAAATGATTCTATGTTTACAAAATGCTTATCCTTAAGGATTGAATAATCAAAACTCATTCTCTTTTAATTTAAGATGTGATCAAATTATCCAAACTCAATGTTCATTAATAAAATAATAAAATGAAAATACAAAGCATGCCAAAACCAAAATCTAAATTTTAAGTGAAACAATGAAAACATGATCAAAATAAAAACTCGTGAGAGAGATGACATCATTTACAATCTCTTCCTCTTTTTATGATAACTTTTTTTCTTAAATTTCAGGAACAACACTTCATGAGTGTATTCATGTGTTTTTATAAGATTTTGCAGAAAGTTGAGATTAGATTAAAAAAAAGGAGAAGATAAATTTAAACTAAGTCATTATATTCTTACATAAGACATACCTTGTAAGAATATATATCCTTAAACTAATAATGGGGATTCTTTTTATCCTTCATTATACTTATTAAAAGTTCTGACCTGTTTCTTTTAATGCAACGGTAAAATAATATATTATACATTAAATAGTTTTTAATGCCATTTGTAATTCCCTATAAGAAGAAACAAAACACAAATTACCTCCTTCATTCTCTCTCTATTTCTCCAACTCTTTCTCTTTTTTCTAATTTTTTCTTTTCATATCTTTTTTATTTCAGAATTATCTTACAATTTTAAAAAAATACATACTTCTTTCCTTTATCAATTTATTTTATATAAATTTTTAAATATTATATATTGTTAAATAATATTCTGAATAAATTAAGTAAAGTCTTCAATTAGAAAAAAAATATAAGAACGTCTTTATCAGATGTTCAAATGAAAACACAATTTATAAAATCTTAAACATGACATGACAATATAGGACTTTATAAGAAAGGCAGATTACGATCCATACATGAGTTTTTAATTAAAAATGTTTTGCGTAATGTTTCGATAAGAAAGTTAGGACAAGAAAAATAAAAAAATAATAACATTTAATGCATGTAGTTTTGTTATTTATAATTTTTTTTAATTACATGAGTAAAATATATAATGAAAGACATTTTAAAATCTGAATAGAAGAAGAAACTATAAGAGAGCGGAAAGTAAAAGTAAAAAATATTAATAAACATCATTAGATTACTTAATAAACCCTATTTGGAAGAAACATTTCTTTTTCACCTTCATAATTTTTAATTTTTTTTTAAATTTAAATTTTCAGTTTAAAATAAATAACTATCAAATTTAAAGAATAAAATTGGAAAATGAAACGTGTAAAAAGAAAAAAAAATTCTTTTTATATATTGTTAGAGATTATGATCTCTAATAGACGTGTACCAAGGTAGAAAATATTTTTTTTAAGTGAAAAGATTTTAATAAGATATTAATGTTATTCAGGAAGGTACAAGAAGATTAAAAAGTTGTCCAAAGTCGGTCGTACACCAAGGTAAATGCAACTTCCTTTAATTTTAATCGAAAAACAAGGAAAAAAAACCCCTACATGTTTGCCTCCGTACCAACAAAGTCCAACAACTCACATTTTAGGTACACAGACACCATGTTTATCTATAAAATCTTATAGGGCACTTATTAAGCAAAAAAATTAACAAAATTTTAATATATTAGAAACTCTAAAGATATTTTTCTAAAATTATAATATTTAATTATTAAAAGCTCAACAACAAAAAAAAAATGATTGAGTATTGTGTATTTTATATATCTTTATCAAGTATTTTGAAGACAGTTGTTGGGTCTGTGCTGGTTTATTATTTTGCTAAAAGGAGAGGGGCAATGTGAAGAAGACAGCTGAAACAATTATTGCTAACAGAACTATGATCACAATAATTGATTTATGATTGACGTCACAGCACAAGTTAAGGATAGGTGGATGAACAAGATTCAACTCCTAGGGGTAGGGAGGGAGAAAAGAATGGGTGAGAAAATAATGACATGACAAGGAATTAGTTGACACAATCTTAGTGTATAGAACAGTGACATGAACATACGAGGCAGAGAAACTCCATTCTCCCTTCATTTTCACCCACGACAATCAATTGAGGAAATCTATTCCAGAGGAAAGGAACAGAAGTAACTTTGTACACAGATGAACCCAAAGTAAAAGCTAACATGATAAATTTTATTCATCAGAGGTTAACCTATCCAAAGGAAACCACTTCATTTGGAGTTTTCAAGTTCACACAACCACGATTAGATTCTAGAATGTTGTCCTGAAGGTTCAAATTAAATGTTTGGTCTTCAAAACAACAGAGGTAAAAGTAAACTACCCAGTCACAGGTTCCACTACACTAACTTCCAAGCTCCTTCTTAGGTGAATGTGTGAAGGACTAGTCTGATAGCAAGAAGCTGGACGCCGCTACTGGAACAGAATCAGTCAAATAATGGCCAGCATTTGGCTGGTGTTATTGAAGGATGTCGCTATTATCCCCAGGTACCAGGTTGTCACTTTGGTGATCTTTTTCTTCTTTGGCATCAGACCTGAAAAAAATTTGGACAGAAGCTAACCCAGTACCTAAATAATGCAACACAAATATATATAAAGTGAATCTGAGTATGCAGCAACTTACACTATTCGTCTAACAAATTGTCCCCTAATACGAGGCCGCTGTTCTGCTAGTTTTTTCCTGCTATGATATCGAACCTGGAAAAGGAATGCAAATTCCAGAATATTGAAACAGGTCAAATTCATGACGACAATATATAACATCTCGTGCTTATTAATTATGAGGATCAATTCATTGACGCAAGTAACTCGGGAAGTACAATAAAGCCTTAACCTACTAGTAGGTTAACATGAGAAGTAAATACTTAATTTTAAATGAAGAGAAAATAATTTGATAAAATTGCAGATATATAAAATACATCTAGAAATTATGGGAATACAATGACCAGGGCATAACCACATTACAATGCTCAAATTGGCAAAATCCACATCCAATAAAGATCTTCAACGAATATATTATAACCATATAACTTAAAATAGATTACCCTTTTCTCAAAGCATCTTTCTTTTCTCTTTTGACGAAATTTGGTCAAAGCAGCTTCTCTCAATGCAAGTCGTCCTTCATCTGCCACATTTCCAATGTTTTTCCTATCAATGCCACCAACTCCAATGCTCCCAACAGCCACATTGCCATTTTCCACATTTACTGTCCTCAGTGTCAAGGTTCCGTCCTGTCCATTGCTCCCATGATCACTCTCCACAGCATTTCCATCTACTGTGTAGTTTGCAGCATTACTTTCTGCTGGCCCTCCAAATGCATTTGATGATACACATTGCTGAACAGTGTTGGGCGAGCTTTTGAGTAAGAGATCATGATCTGATTGGAGATCTACAGTAGCTTTATGGGAAATGTGATTATAATGGTGAAGCTCATAATGAGTGTGCTCGACTTGGAATTCATGTTCAGAGCCTCCCATTTGTCCTCTAACAATTTCCATATATTCTTCCCGGGCAAAAGTTTTCTTCTGAGATGAAGAGATACCATTGTTCGGTAAAGTTTGGAGTTCAGAGGAATTAAATGAGCCCATCCCTCTTACAGAATCTGGCATCTTGTCAAAAGTACAAGGTTTGGTCCCAAGATATGTATTAGTGGAGGCCATGTCATTGATGTTGTTGCTCCCATTAGATTGTTGGTTTGGAGGAGTGACATTTGAGTGAGATGGAAAGTTGTGTATTACCTCTGCATTCGCTGCAGCTGAGCCATTGGCTAGTGGAGAACAGCTTCCTACATTTCCGGTTTGAGCCTGTAAGAGGTAAAGAAAAACATAAAGGCTTGCCCAAAGATTTAGCCTTTGTTAGTCGAGGGAAGAGAAATATGTGGAGAGAAATTAATGGAAAATAAAAAAATGGAAAGAGAATGGAACCAGAAATTTTATAGATAAACACGTTTGCTTTGAAAGAAAAATGCAGAAAAGAAAAGATGTTTTTTAAGAATTAAACTATTTACCACAGATATTTTTTATTTATTTCTTTTCCATTTCAAATGATTTAATCTATTTTATTTTCCACTTCAATTTATTTAATCCATTATTTTTTATAAGACCAAGCTCCACCTGAACTGCTTGGGGTGGGTGCAAGCTGAAGCAGCTCTTAAAAAAAAAAAAATAGGCAGTTGCTCCTAACAAAACTCACCGGTGGTAGGAAGGAAAGAGACAAAAGTGCATTTCACCAGTTCACACAAGTCATTTCCTCTCCTTTCTTCCCCTTCTCACGCGTTAAACCGTGTATGGGGCCCACATGTTTTTTTTTTTCCATCTTTCCTCACCTTTCTACTAAACCAAATCAACACATTTTTCTCCTTTCTTTCTTTTTCCTTCTTCTCTATTATATCAAGCAAGACCTAAGATTTGGTGATAAACACTATTCTCCAGCTAATGGTACTCAGAATCAGCATGCCAATTCCACAGAAATAACTAAGACATACATCATGTTGATATCATTTCTTCGTATTGTGTATTGTAATTTTTTGTGATGATTCACTCAATCCCTTTATCCCCTACTTGTTGGTTGGGAAGGAATTGAATATTCATTCAGATATGATTAATGGCGAGGAGGAGACAGTCAGACAAGTTGATGAGGTGAGTGGGATTGGGGACGTAAACGAAAATCATGCAACTCAAAAATCTTAATTTTAACACAATATATAAAGTTGTCGAAGGACCGAACCTGGTTAGCAGAAGAAGCAGTATTATATCTGCACAATGAAGACAAATGTTATGTAATGCAAACAATATTTGCTTCCACTAGAATAGAACTTAGTTATGCTGGCAAATTTCCTCTTACTTTGAGAATGCTGACTGGTCTGAATGCCTCAACACATTGCATTCTTCACCCGTGACATTTTTAGCATCTCTTACTTCTCCAAGCCTTTTCAAAGTTAGTTCCAGGGATGGATGCTCTTTGGGGCAACAGTTTTCTTTTGTTAGTGAGAAACCAGAAAACCCATTTGGAGTGTTCAAGTCTCTGCTTTCAGCCTGTGGACTATTGCTATCAGTAAAATCGATAACATTCACAGTTTGATTTTCCTGTGTCCTGGTTTTACCACCATTGTATTCCAGTTGCCCATTTTCACAGGCATTACTCTGTCCTTTAACTATCTGCATATCATCAACATCAGACATTTTATTTGCCCCTTTACCCATTGGATGGCTAGAAAGTTCCTCAAGTCGATGATCTAGTTGCATATTCAAAGATATTCCCACGGCCAAGTCCTTGCCCATTGCAACATCATCTGGAAAGAAAATAACTAGGTGGTTTATTTGGGGATATATCCAAATTCATACAGACAAGTCTAAACAATAGATACTATCAAGGCATACCAAGATAATCAATAAGTTCAAGGCACTCTTTTTCTGTTGCATGTACCCATCTACCACTAACTTTTTCAGTCTTTGTTTGCATCACTTGGGCACAAGTGCTATCTGGGGCATCAACCAATTGTTTATGAGTTGAAACTGGACGTGGACTGCCAACTTGAGCCAGACATTTAGTCCATGAACTCTACATAAAACGGGAGCTTTATGTAAGGAACAATCACAGAGAAGTGCACAATTAAGTGAACACGTGGTTAACAATTTTTCACAAAAACAATTCAATGAGAATCAAGAAAAAGCACAAAAATGAAGTGATAAGACATGAACCAGAACAACAAAGCTACCTATTCTTTGTCCCAAGCTATAGTTAGGCATAACAGCAAAAGAAAGCAATAAACATTATCACATTATACATCAAATGTAACAGCAATAAAAGTGATGCATGTGTTCCAGTCCAACCTTGAGAACCAAAGACTTTTCATAAACTGCACATGCCATAAAATTTGGGCCTCCTTGTTTTAAGCAACACCTTTATTAGTGTTAGATATTATGAGATATTATAGATATTGTTAGATATTTCATATTTATGTAATGGTCTTAGCCCATATGTTTATTTTCCTATATAAACATAACCCTATGTGTCAATTCCAAAATCTCCAAGCCTTAGCTCATCCTGGTTGGCGTCAGGCCATGCTTGATGAAATTTTCAGAATAATGGAACTTGTGAACTTGTTCCTTTACCATCTAGAAAATCTGTTATTGGTTGCAAGTGGATTTTTGCTATCAAAGTTGGTCCTATGGTACTATTGATCGTTTCAAAGCTCGTCTTGTTGCTAAGGGTTATACCCAAATTTGGTTTAGACTATGGCGATACTTTTTCTCCAGTGGCAAAGATGACTTCTGTTCGCTTATTCATAGCCATGACTGCTCTTTAACAATTGCTTTTTTATCAACTGGATGTCAAAAAAATGTATTTCTTAATGGGAATTTGCAGGAAGAAATTTATATGGAGCAACCTCCTGATTTTGTTGCTCAGGGGGATTCTTCTGGATTGGTATGTCTTCTTTGTAAATCCTTATATGGCCTCAAGTAGTCTCCTAGGGCTTGGTTTGGAAAATTTAGCAATGTTGTTCAACAGTTTGGTATGACTCGCAGTGAAGCAGGTCATTCAGTTTTTTATTGTCACTCGAGTGCTGAATGTATTTATCTTGTAGTATATGTTGATGACATTGTTCTTAAAGGTAGTGATCACCATGGCATCTCACAAGTAAACAAAACCTTTATTAGCACTTTCAGACCAAAGATCTTGGCAAACTCAGATATTTCTTGGGGATTGAGGTAGTACAATCCAATACTGGTATTGTTATCTCTCAAAGGAAATATACATTGGATATTTTGGAGGAAATTGGATTGATGAATTCGAAATCTATTAATACTCCCATGGATCCCAATGTCAAGCTTCTACCCAATCAGGGGGAGCCTATTTCAAATCTTGAGAAGTATAGGAGATTAGTTGGAAAATTGAACTATCTCACTGTTACTCGTCCTGATATTTCCTTTACAGTCAATATGATGAGTCAATTTCTTAATTCTCCATGTGAAGATCATTGGAATGCAATCATTCGTATACTGAAGCACATTAAAGGCTCTCCTGGAAAAGGTTTGTTATATGGTCATAATAACCATACTAAAGTCATTTGCTATTCAGATGCTGATTGGGCAGGATCTCCATCTGATAGAAGATCAACTTCTAGTTATTGTGTCTCCGTTGGTGATAACTTGATCTCTTGGAAGAGCAAGAAACAAAGTGTTGTGGCGAGATCTAGTGCAGAAGCAGAATATAGAGTTATGGCTTTAGCTACTTATGAGCTTATTTGGCTTAAACAATTACTTAAAGAATTGCAATTTGGAGAGGTCACTCAAATGACACTTATATGTAATAATCAGACTGCTGTTCATATTAGCTCAAATCCAGTTTTTCATGAAAGGACTAAACATATTGAGATTGATTGTCATTCCATTCGAGAAAAGATTATATCGAGAGATATCAATTAACAAATATTTTTACTAAATCCTTATGAGGGTCTAGGATTGATTATATTTGTAACAAGCTGGGTATATATATGATCTATATGCACCAGCTTGAGGGAGAGTGTTAGATATTATTAAATATTATGAGATACTATAGATATTGTTAGATATTTCATATTTATGCAATGGGCTTAGCCCATATGTTTATTTTCCTATATAAACATAACCCTATGTGTTCAAGGAGAAAGGGGGGAACTTCATAGGGTTTTCTTAGTTTTTTTTCTTCTTTGTAATTATTTTGTTTTGCCTCCGCATGGAAAGTTAAACTTTTTTGGTTGATTCCTTTGTAATTCCCTATTGAGTTCTAAGGTTTTGATCAATAAAAGTTTCATTTTTCAATTCTTTATTGCAGTTGTTTTTATTGTCTAATATCTTGAAAAAATAGTTTTTGTGAGAGGTTGTACTTGAACGCATGATTGACAGTCTTTCTTATCTTAAACTTTGGTTTCTTAGTTAGTTTGTATTGTTCTAATTAATTTCTTAGGCACATGATTCAAGAGTGAGACAAACATTCTCATATATATACGTATGAAACAAAGTGGATATTGATTAAACTAGTAGAAGCATGCTTTATTGGTAAACTTCAGTTGAATTAGATGGACACATGTTCAGTCTGGTTTAGCTTTATTGGTAAACTTTAGTTGAATTAGATGGATATATGTTCAATCTGGTTTAGCTTTGTTGGAGGATTGATAAAGGATTAATCTTTAGAGAACCTATGAAGAATTCAATGATGGAAGAACTTGGGGATCTACCGCTTTTTATTTATTGTTCTAATCTCTTTTATATTTTCTGCACAACTATATCAACCCTTTTTTATTATTATAGTTATTGCTAACTTTTATTGCTTGCCGATAGATTCTTAATACTGATTTTCTGATTTTACTATTGGATTCATTAGGAGACGACTTGGGGTCATCTGACCACTTTTATATTATCATCTCTCTAGCGTTAGATAGGTCACGCTAGAATATCTTAATTTGACAGCAAAACAAAAACTATCAACTTAATTTGACAGTTATTAGCAAGCTCTTAGGTGGATTCTTTGTTACTTGAAGGGATTGCTTGGAAGAGTTCTAGTTTATGGTGGAGCTAGATGATCCGCTAGAGATGCTCCTACAGAAGGATTTGTTGACTTGGACTTTGTTTGGTGTTTGGGCACCAGAAAGTCTCTCACGAGCTATGTCGATCCCTCCTAATGGTACTACTATCAATCATAAGGTCAATTTACAGAAAGTAGTGGCTTTGTCAACCACTAAACTAGAGTACATTGCCATGACAAAAGCTGTGAAGTAAGCCTTATTGCTGAAGGGTCTAGTAAAAAAGTTGAAGGTGCAAGATCAAATTGTCACCATTTATTGTGACAATAGCAGTGCAATACAACTGTCAAGAACCAATTCTACCATGAAAGAACTAAGCACATTGATGTTATGTTGCATTTCGTAGGAGAAGAGATTGCATGAGGATTTATAAAGGTGATGAAGGTCTCAAAAATCATAATACCTCTAGTATGATTATGAAGGTTCTACCAGGCAACAAGTTCTTTTATTGTTTGAATTAGAGGTAAAAAACAACTCATGCTTAGAAGATTTGTGTTGAACAAAGGAGGAGATTTGTGAAGATTGGCTTAGTAAAATCAAGTCTAAAGGTTCCTAGACTGTCTAATTGTCCTAAACTGTCCAGTGTTTAATCTGCAACTTCTATCATGTGGTAGATGGTTTCAGTAGACTGTCTAGTCTCTTAGCGTCTATTGAGATGTGGACCGCCTGGTGAAACCGTCCAAGGGACTTTCCTGCTCAATAATGAAAAAGGGGGAATGAGATGATCTTAGAAGTCTACACAACTACTATGCAAGTTCTGTAGATGACAAAAGATTTACCTCAGGATATTGCAATTTTCTTTGAGGAAATTGAGACGTAGAGGAGTAAGAAACAAAATGCTACGTCAAGGGCAAGTATAAGGCCAGAGTTCAAAGCAATGACCTTAGGAATTTGTGAAATACAATGGTTAAAGATAGTTTTAGAAGACAAAAAGATTGATTAGAAGAAGCCTATGAGACTGTATCACGATAACAAGTCCACAATACATATTGTGCATAATGGAATGCAACATGACAAAACTAAGCATGTTAAAGGAGATAAACACTTCATAAAGGATAAGTTGGGACAATTTGTACACCATTGGTATCCTCTGGAATTCAACTTGTGGTGCTACATTTAGGAATGGATGACATCCACACACCAACTTGAGGGCAAGTATTCAAAATTCCCTAAAATATGTTGGAGATAATATTTCCTTCTACAAATTAAATTACATTCCATAATTAAAAGATTTAATAACATTCCATACATAGGAGGATAGTTGATCGTATAATTTCTATTTATTGTATAGGATCATTGATCTTAAATTATAGGGATTGATTGTGTCTATTGTAAATTAAAGGTTTCCTTAATTAAGTTTTTTGTATTCTATTTAAAAGCAATTGCTCTTTTGTGAATATTATAAGAAACAATTATTATTACACCTTTTAATCAAAAGATACCAACATACAACAAAACACTTGATTTTACAAAGAGATTTGAGCTTTCATAAGAATTTTTAAAGTCGGAATTCAAGATTTATTTTTGGTCAGCAAGCACAAATTCTAGAAAAGGGGTGTTAGAGAAAAGTTCATGAGACCCTAAGTTATTTTGATTAAGTACTTTCACAACAAAGTATTAAAACATGAATTTGTCTTTGCTTGAAATCATGACAAACGCAAATACATCGTCTGAGAACGATAGACGCAATAATTCGTCTGATGAAGACAAACACAATGCTTTACCTAATGACAATAGACACTTTCATCTGACGGCAATAGACGCAAAGCATCTTGTGTAATTTTATCTTTGTTAGATAAGCCTATGCTTTGACAGACAATAAAGAGACTTGATCTTAAGTATTTCATGGTACACAAGCTTATAAATGCTTATTCTACATCACAAAGAATGTTTGTCTAATCAGTCTAACAAGGAGATAACGATTTTTCCTTTCTGCAACCCCATTTTGTTGAGGGGTGTTCACACAGGTTAATTCATGAACAACTCCATTTTCCTTAAGGAACTTGGAAAGATTTTGGTTCACATATTCTCTTCCATTATCAAAATGTAATCTCTTAGTTAGGCTACCAAATTGTGTTTGAACCCTTCGGTAAAAATTGACAAACAAGTGAAAAACTTTGAACTTATCTATCATGAGGAATATCCAGGTAACCCGAGTACAATCATCAATAAATGAAACAAACCATTTTGCACCCGACATATTAGGAATAGGTGAAGGTCCCCATACATCTGAATGAATAAAACCAAAAGGTTTAGAACATCTATTACTATTGGGAAGAAAAGTTGTCCAATGGTGTTTAGCAAACTGACAAACATCACAATGAAAAGACTCAACAGACACTTTTGTAAATAAAACAGGAAATAAGGACTCTAGGGTACTAAATGGAGGATGACCAAGATTTAGGGCCTTGCTAAAGATTAAAAGTGTGTGCCTACAGTCTAACACGCTTTATTTTCTTCTTGCTGTATGTAATATAACTCACCATGCTCTTTAGCAATTCCAATAGTCCTCCCTGTGGCAAGATCCTAAAAAACACAATGGGAATGAAAAAATACCACTACACAATTTAAATCTTGGTAACCTTTTGAATATACAAGAGGTTATTAGATAGTTTGGGAACATGAAGCATATTTTTAAAGGAATGGAAGGGTGAAGGTAGATGTTACCACAACCAATCATGGGGGTATTGGAACCATTAGCAACAGTAATATGTTGGTTACCAAATAAAGCAACGTATGATGAAAAATAAGTGGAATAAGGTGTCATATGGTGAGTAGCACCAGAGTCTATAACCCATATATTTTCAACACTAGCTAGAAGCATTAAAGGATAAGAAACTAGAACTCTTACCACTCATAGTTAAGGAACAAAAGTTAGATGTCTTACTAAGAGAGTCCATGAGAGCTCAAAACCAACTAAGCTTTGCATATTGGCAAAATCTGGTCTTGTTCACAAAAAAAATTTGTCGGAAATTTTTTTTGATGACAGTGGTCAACGGTCAATGGCGGTGGTTGACGGTCAACGGTGGTGGTCAGCAGTCAACGGTGACAATGGCGGTCAGCGATGCAAGGTGGTGGTCAATGGAGAGAAAAAAAAAACAGTTGCAACAATGAAGGCTGCCCAGAAAAAATAATTGCAGCAACGAAGGCTGCCAAAATGAAAAATAATAATAATGGCAGAAGTAGAGTCTTCCAACGCTCTAATACCATATTGAGAAGTGGACTTTAAGCTTAACTTAACTTTATAAAACCGGCTCAAAGGTGAGATTTGCACCCACTAATATACTATGAAATGCCCTAATCTCTAGTTGATGTGGGATCTTCAACACCCCCTCTCATGTCGAGAGTGACAGCTCGTGCAAGAGGCTATATATTTATGGGTGGTCCGATAATGGCCCAATAGTGGGTGACCTAATAAACCCAACAAACTCTTGTTATGGTAGACTTTTAAATGGCTCTAATACCAAGTTCAAAGAAGAAGATTGAATATATTTCTGAATGTATTACAAATGTGATTACAATCTAAATTTATAGACTATTTACAACCTAATTAAGGAATACTTGGTCTTTGCCAAAAATGTGTATCTTCCAAAGAATACTTAGTCTCAGCTAATAGTGGTTGCAATTCAGATAATTCTTAGTCTTAGCCAAGAGTGACTACAATCCAAAAAATACTCGCCTTATATTTTTCAACTATAATTTGCCTAGTGGAACTTGATCAAGTCATCAAGAACTAGACGTAGTGCATATTATAGAGCAACAACTAACTGAAGAGAGTCCTTTCTAAACAAGATTTACGAAAACTCTTGACAGTGTGTCTGTAAAGTAAAACTACGTCTGGCCATATTTCATCTTACATTGATATTAAGAAAATTTTGAATACACAGTTCAACTCTCCCTTCTAGTGTATTCTACTTGTTTTGAAAGGGTGACATAGAAATTGTAGTGTATAATTCCTAGAAATCTTATCGGGCGAGAATGAAAAACTTATTGAATCTCCATATCAATCGTTAGACAAAAAGGTACAATAGATAAATTCACTAGATTCTTTAGTGCTAAAGTTTTTTAAAGTGAGACTCCCAATTTAAGTGACAACCTTGTAAATATATTTTTAATGGGGGGAAGGGGGGAACTAATACATTAGCCAACCACCTAACAATTCTGCACTAAATTGTTCCTGAACAGAAAATAACTGCTAAGAATTCCTAAACTTTGACTCTCCATAAATTAGTATGCTAATTTATACAATGTGATTCAAAAGTTAGGGACACTATTACAAAACAAATAATAGCATGCTTCATACTATCCTCAACTCCAAGAATAACAAGAACACCAACAGAATGACGAAAAAACCATGGATGACAAGATAGTTCATTGAGACCTGATGGCTTGTTGCACTAGGTAGTTGTTATGGGAAGTAATTGCCACATGCTAAGTGAACCCTATGTAGGTTAAATTGATCAATGAAAGACATCCATTACCTGCTTTTCTTTATTGATCACTCAAGTTAACTAATAACTACCCTAATGCTCGGATTAAAGAGGAGAAAAAATAGGTCAGATAGAAATAAGTACAGAGAGTGAAAATAAATGGCAAGTAAAATAGAAATTAAAGATGTTTGGTTGAAGAGAAAGAGAGAACAGATGAGGAGAAATACTAAGAACACAATGGGTCCCACCATTTTTAAAAATTATTTCTCCTATTTTTCTCCCAAAAACACACTACATTATTTCCATCCTGTTCCACCTTTCTCCATCTTCCAACCAAACACGGCATAAATGACAATTCAGACTCAACAATTCTTAACGTTGTTTATTGGTCTGTTGCAGCACTAGCCCTGCTTTGAAGACCCATATGGCTTCCATAGAATTTCAAAACCCTTAT
The DNA here is from genome assembly GCA_013389735.1 of Phaseolus lunatus. Taxonomy (NCBI): domain Eukaryota; kingdom Viridiplantae; phylum Streptophyta; class Magnoliopsida; order Fabales; family Fabaceae; genus Phaseolus; species Phaseolus lunatus. Next base: position 6,071,061 of record CM023867.1, read on the forward strand.
TTTCCAGCTGCTTAAAATTACAATATCAAATTGCACAAGTGAAGCAAGTCAGCATGGAAGATTACACGTTATTCCTGAGCAATTACAAAATCATAGATCTATCCATAAAAAATGATGACTGCGTTCTTCAAAGCCGAACTGCATCTGTTGAGCTTTAAATAATTTAATATAAGGAAATTTTAAAACAGCAAAAAGTAACAACACAAGGATTTAGAAACTAATTTTCATGAGCAGAAAATGATATAAACACAGCAAATTATGATAATATTGCCCCCATTCAAGGAAACATTACATAAGTGTTATTCAGTTAAGAGAATCCTGTCTATGCTATAAGATGAGTGCAATACCTGAGTGCCACTTCCATTATCACTTCCATCTCGAATGCTCAAGCCTTTGCTTCCATAGTCATTCTCGTCATTGCTGTCACCATTGTTTTCAGAAGCATCATTACTTCTTGACTTTGCAGATTTTCTGGTGTAGGTCGCACTTTCACTCCCACTCCCACTAGACTGAGGAAGTGTGTTAGTCCAAGTGGAGGAATGACATTGGTTACTAAGGAATGAATTTAAGTTTTAAGTTGATCAATGATAAGGTTCATAAGACAGAATATCATGCCACAGAAACTATAAGAACTGCATAAATTCATTATTGATTCTTTAAGGCATAGATTTCTACATAAAACAAAGGAAACTTCAAATTTGATTGAAAGGAGGTAATGCAGTAATTATCTTTTGAAAATTCCTAGGTCGATCCTTATATCAGTTAAGGAGAGATATTGAACATTGAAGAGGGATATTTAAGTTAATAAAAAATAAGATCCACAAGATAAACGATGTTGTACAAATTAGATGAGTTGCTGTTAAGTATTTCAATGAACAGTACTGGCATAGTATAAGTTGCTTTTGTTGTTTTTTTTTCAGTACAAACTTGTTTAATGTCATATAGCTATATTCTAGGCCAGTAATTATTAATACAGGCTAATATATAGTGTTGAAGCAGTCCCTCACTAGTGTGTTGTAAGATATTTACCATATTTCCAGTCTTATTTTAGAAAGTAATTACGCTGTTTAGCCTATATACTGTAATTGCCTTGTATGGTTTCAAATCATCAAAGTAACATGTTCAACATGTTGTATTCCAAAGTCATTCTGCTGTAACATGTTCAGCATGTGCTTAGTGTGTTTATTTATTCTTTCCATTTTTTAACAAATTTAATTTGATTTATTCCTTAAAAGGATTGTTTGTCTTAAACCTATAATTATAAAGTAAGATTTGCATCCACTTTTATATATATATATATATATATATATATATATATATATATATATATATTACAATTTGACCATACCTCCAATTGATTTGCAATTTCCAACATTTTGATTGAACTTTATTTTTGCCAAAAATTCTAGCATAGGATTATATGAATAGGGCTGTACAAATAGTTCTTTGTCTCACCTAAAATCAAGAAATAATATCATTGATTTCCACATATTTGAAGTTATTTCATTATGTAAATTACTGTAGTACAACTGCAATTCATGAAAAATTATTCAGAAATTGTTCTTTCAATTAAAATTAGCTCCTGTGTGAGTTTCTTTTCCACTGACATAAGCGGTCATCACTAACCAATCTCATACCCAATATTCATTATAAGCCATAGCCCCTTGTGTGCCCAGCCTCATAACTGGACACTTTTTCTGTTCAACAATTCTAAATCATCAGAGACCTCTAACCAAACAACTGCGAGAGTCCTGCAACAAAAGCATCACATGCACACATCTCCTAGCCGGCTTGGTTCATCATGTTGATTGTCTCATTCTACTTGCTAGTTATTAGATATGTACTTGGGCCTAAAAGCAATGTGTCAAGAGGTGTCAGGTTGGCTCTTTGTTTATGTTACAACTAATCATAAAGCAATTCAGATTCATTTCTCCTAAACTCTCCCTAATTCTGAAATCTGGTTATTTCACATGATAACAAAAGTTTCTTGATCCAACCACAATGGCATTTGTAGTCTCTTAGAAAGTAGATTTAAAATCTAACTCAAACCTCACAAAATTGGCTTATAAGATAAAATTTGCACCTATTTATATATTGTAATTTGACCATATTTCTAGTCGATGTGAGATCTCCAACGCCCACTTCACGCCAGAGACTAGACATTTGGAGCATGAGACAATATTTATAGATGGTCTAATAGCGGCCCAATAGTGAGTAAAACAACATACCTAACAAGTAGACCTCAGGTAGATTATGTTACCATCATAGGAAGTAGACTTTTAAGTCTAACTCAACCTCACAAAACTTGTTTATAAGATAAGGTTTGCACTAACTTATATATATTATAATTAGACTATATCTCTAGTGGGTTCTTCACCATAATCCCTTCACCAAATCTGACACAAGGAGGACTCTCCAACTCAAATCATAAGTTCTCATCCAATCATTTTGAAACAAGATGAAAAGAAATTTTGGTAGTAAAAACAACAAATTCTGGTCATACAATACTTTTAACACATTTAACCAAATTGCACCATGTTACTAGTAATGATCAAGTTCCAAAAAAGTGAATGTGGCAACAAGATGACCAAATTTGTATGTGCCTCCTCTCTTCTATTTCGGATCCTCTTCGCTTTGAGTTGATTGGTACCCAATCTTGGTAGGTTTGGAATGAGATTCACAAACACCTTAGAAACCTAACAAGCGTTAAAGCCCACATATTATGATTTGAATTACACTCATCACTACTCAAGAATCCATACTTCTTATTCATGCAATTTCAAATTCTTGTATCTCAATTAGGGACATGATTCCTCATTACTAGAAGACATGGTTGAAGCACTTCTCAAAAGAACTCAAGTCATTCTCTTCATATAACATGAAATGAAAATAACTTGGCTAAAACCATCTTGCCTTGCGATATGATAAAATGTGTATAGGCAAAAGCTAAGGTTTGTATGTGATTCTCCTTTGTATCCACCCTCACACAAAACTTTCTCTTAACAATTTACTACTAGTTCCTTGAATCACTTAAGAATTTCATTAGTGTAAGATAGTTTGCAAAGGTTCGTGACATTTACTTGAAAATTTATCTAAATTTTGCCTTGAGAAACCTCAAGCTTCCTCTGTCATATTGCTATGGTTTTTAAAAATTTAACAACATTCCATGTGTGATCACAACTTCTCAAGTATGCTTTCTAATATTTATTGTATATGATGGTTTTATACATACATTCAATAGTCACATTGTAATTCATCCACAATTACAATAAATATTGATGATATAAGTTCTACCTTTAACGATATGCTCTTTATATCTATGTGACCTACTACTTATAGCTTATGGTACTATCATTTCCATCACATCCACATTATGGGGTACTAAGATTTGCAATGTTTTAGTTCCACATAAGCTCATTTGAATTTTGCCTAGCATTCTATAAAGGCACAAACAGTTGTCTCCAACACCGTCCTCATCTACTAATCAACTCCCCATCAAGCTTAGCTTATGGTCCATGGACTTTGGGGAACAACCCCAATTCCATCATCTTCATCATCTTAGGGATATAACTATTTCACTTGTACATGCACCCACTTGGTATTCCCATTTAAAAACAGATATGACAAACTAATTTGGACAACTAATTAGGACATTATACATATCTTTATTTAAATCTTGAATTGTATTCGGTTTATTTGGTTTCAATATAGTTCCCTATCTAAATAAGATTTATACACCAAAATCCTTAGTTTCAGGTCATGGTTCTTATTGTTATTATTATTATTACTTCTTAGGATAATTGATAATTATTAATTAAGAATCCTTTATTTTTAATTGGCTTAATTATGTTTTTAGTCCTTGAAATTTGAGGTGAATTCGGCAAATTTACAAAAGGTTCATTTTAGTAACTCAAATTTATTAGGGACCAAAACCATATTTTGTTTTCAAATTTGTGGAATTAAAATGGTTTTCCTAAACTCTGGGGACAAATTAGGAACTAAAACCATAATTATTTTGGAAAAGTGTTTTGGTCTCTTAAGTTTAGTGCCTAGGACTAAAAATGTTTTGTTTTTTTTCCATGTTTGAGAAACTAAAATGATTCTTTTGAAATTCAGAGAACCTAAATTGGATTCACTACAAATTTCAAGAACTAAAAACATAATTAAGTATTTTCTATTTTGATTAGTAGGACAATAAATAAATATGAACCAACTAATTAAGGATTTCTTTATTTTTATTTTATCAATTAAGATCATTCTTAATTAATCTTATTAATTAAGGATATCTTTGTATGCATTTTTAAAGGATGGACTTGGCTTTTAATAAAACATTGTGTTGGTTCAGGAGATTTGAAAAATGGACTTTAAGTCTAACTTAATCTTACAAAACTGACTTTTGCTTATATCCATTCCAAAATCTGTAGGTCATACTTTAGCCCATCCTGGTTGGCGTCAAGTCATGCTTGATAAAATAACTTTACTTCTTAATATGTTATCAGAGTTATTTAAAGTCTATTCTAACAAGAGTTTGTTAAACATATCAGGTCACCCATTATCGAGCCGTTTTTGGACCACTCATGAATATGTAGTCCCACCCACAAGTTGACAGCTCTTGGCGTGACGTGAGTATGTTGGAAGATGAGGACATTTCATAGAACCGGTTTTGTAAGGTTGAATTAGCTTTATAGTCCACTTCTTAATAGTCTTCAATATTATCCAATGGGGCATATCCCTCCTCCTTTTCTCCTTCAGAGAAACTCTTGTTAAAATTAAGAAGTTTTTCAAACTCAGAATCAGAGCTATCGTGCAATTAATTCCCAACCCAAATCTTCTCTTTCCCTTCCTTGTTGGGGTTGAAGTTGCACCTAGACCTTTCTCATAAGCATGGAAAGATCACATGACAATACCACTACTTGATGGTTGCTTTCTTATACTGGTTGCTTGTCTCCTTGTATAAATTATTGGTTCTCCAACACCTGAAGTTTCATAAATAGTTGCCCAATTAAGAGCGGGATCATCATAAAAAATCAACTCATTTTCCCCCTCTTCATTATCATCATCATCATCATCTACTTGTCTCACTAACCACTCATTGCACTAATCAATATCATTTAGTACAATAGGGTCTATTTCATCCCTAATATTGTATTTATTGAGCAAGCTATTGGTTATACTTTATGTAAACCAAATCATGAAACCTTTTGTGCTCCAGTCTATTTTTTTTTTTAAATGAATCTACATTATGATAAGTAAAATGTGAATTAATTTCTTTGCACATTCTAAAAAAGGTTAATAATGAAATGAGTCATGTCATGAACAATAGTTATTACTAGCTCAAATACACTCCAATTGAGCTTACATCCCAATGAACTACATGTCAAACTTGAAATCTTGATTGCCAGTTTTTGTAAGTTACGAGTTAGGTGTTTATAATTCTTCCACCATTGAGCTATAAAAACAAACAAAGTAACTTAGAATGTAACTATTATATGATATAGTTTCTATCTTAACGCAACTTAAAATGCATTTAAGTGTCTCACCTGGGGTTGTGGTCTTCCTTGATTCTTTGGAAACATATCACCAAAGAGTCCATTTCTAGTCTTATAAAGAGGCAAACTCAGTTAAAATATTTTGTTACACATACATTGCATTTGTAACTTCCAAATCATATTCCATTTCTAGGTTGGAATAATAGAACTTTGGTTCAAAATGTGACCAGCCACATGCAAGGGGCGACAAAGTTGGCATGTCCATCTATTATCAATAATTGTAAATATATCTTGTATTTACTTTCATTGTTATTGAATGACTTAATTTTTGTTTCCTTTAGATTTTTCCATTGCTTCATATATATAGCCCATAGTTGCTTTTCTTTCCCTACCCACCAGACATAGTACATGAACAAGAAGAGACATAACTTTTAGAATAAATACAACATGATTCCAAAATGAAGGTATAAGAACAATTTGTGTGGCTTCCCTCCCCTTAGCTTCCTTAGACAACTTGTTCTTACTCCATTCATCTAAAATGAACAACTTTCCCAAATTTCCCTTCTCTTAATGCAACATTTGTAATTATAAATAAGAGGTAACAAGCCATAAAACCATTAATGGACTTGACAAACATTGTCCTTGGGGAGCTCACCAAAAAGTTAATCAAACATAGTTGGTTCCAATCAGTCCATGCATCTAACATAATAGAACAACCATGTTTGCTCCACTACAATTTAAGTAGGAGTTGGAAAATTAGGTCCACAAGCACCTATAGCATCAATCACATCTTGAACTCTTCAATCTTACAAGGTTGAATGACAAGCCTACTTGGTACCAAAATCAAGATATGTATTAATGAACTTAAGCCTTTAAATTTTTGTCACATGCTTCTTTGATATTAGTTTACCTTCGCTTTTTTTTTTTTTCTCTACTCTATTGCAGCACTTGGATTTCTACAAAATATATTCATTGGTCTTTTTTTTTCCACCACTATTTCTCCCCTTATCATTATTAGTTGTGCAAATTTCAACTTCTCACTCTCATTACTATTAGAAGCCGCACTATATACATGATTGATTGAAGAGGTGAATGCTTTTTCTCTCACACTTCTTGGATTCTTGGTGCAAGCAACAACATTGTCCTTCTTTGCCATCAAATGTTCTTTAGCTTTACTAATTTCTCCTTTCATAACTTTTCCACAATAATTTCATTCAGTTATATTTAAATTTGTTTCATCCTCTAAATGACAAGTTTCCAGCCCGATTCATTTCGATTGTTCTTGGAGTGTCCTGGTCATTAGTCATTATAGTTGCTGGAAAATAGGAATATTTTTCAAAAAATAATTATAGTGGAAGAGAAGAAAAAAAAAATAGAAACAAGACTAAGTGAACAAAAATGTTTTGAAAAAAGAAACTCACAAGGAAACAGCAGGACGGCAACTAGCGGCAGTGAGCAAGTGGCAGTTGGAAGGAAAAAGGAAGGATAGGTTGTTTAGTAGTATTAGGTTAACTTATAATAGTGGAAATTGGCCAAGTACGACCCAACTCATTTTAGGGTTTTTTTTGCAGCGTCTTATCTTAAATTACGGTTTCCCTTTTGCAACAGCTAATCTTAAGTTAGGTTTTTCACTTTGTAGCAGCTTATTTTAAATTAGGGCCCAACTCAGCCATCGCACGTTTCATCTCATCACTCAGGGTTTCCACCACCACACCCTCATCAGACCACATGCCACCGCCACTGTGAGCCTTCTCTCCGTTATTTTCACCATCTTTGTTCACTGCTAGCAACCCGTTATGCAAAAAGCGGCCACCATGACAAACCCACATCGCCACCACCATGTTGTGGTAGCAATTAGAAAATCCACCATCAGTGTCTGCCATGGCACCACCATAACCGGTTTTGGATAACACTAGTAATCATTACTTTAGGGTTAGAGTTCTCTATAGGTAAAGGTTGATGTATTGTTTCAAAGAATTAATTCAATAAATTTTTCTCTCGTTCAATTTAATCTTTTCCATGTAAGATTATCTTTCATGAAATGTTTGTCAATTTCAATATGTTTAATCGCATCATGTTGTATTGGATTATGGGCAATGTTCGTAATTGACTTGTTATCAGAAGACAATTGCATAGGGATGTCAACATTTATTTTAAGATTGTTAAATATTATTAGATATTATAAGATATTATAGATATTGTTTAATATTTCATATTTATGTAATAGGCTTAACCCATATGTTTATTTTCCTATATAAACATAACCTTATGTGTTCAATAAACACAAGGGATTTACCCTATTCTTTCTTTTCCTTTAATATGGTATCTAAAGCATAAAGTTAGGGTTCAATTTTTATTGGTGAACCCATTCTTCACTGGAATTTTCCAGCCACCGCCCCATCGCCTCGCCAGAGCTGCCACTGCTGCAGCCTCACTGGAGTCCTTGTCGGACCCTCGCCGAAGCTGCCGCCGGAGACGCTGCCGGAGCCTTCATTTTTGTTGCTGTCGTCAATTGACTGGTGACTAGATTTATTTTGTCCTCTATGGCTTCTTCCACTTCCACTGCCACTATGGCTTCTTCCACTACCGCTACGACTCTGACTCCTTCCGCTGTCATAATGCCAGATCTGTCCATTTATATTAATTATGTCAATGTTCATCTCTCCATTGACAAATTGGATAGAACCAACTATGATACATGGGTCTCAGATATTAAATTATGGCTTAAGAGTCAAGGTTATATTGATCATCTTACCCGTCCTAATGTTGTTGAAAATGAGGTTTCCCGTTGGTTGAAAATTGATGCTCAATTATGCATTGTTATCAAATCTACCATTCAATCATCTTTGAAACAAATTTTTCGTACCTATGAGACATGTTCAGAAGTTTGGGAACAAGCAAAATTATTATACACCAATGATACTCAACGTCTTTATGGTGTGTGTCAAAATCTCCTCACAATTGTTGCTCCCAAACGTCTTGATGGTACAATGGTGGAATATCTGGGTAAACTTCATGCTCTTCTTCATGATTTTAATGAGTTATTACCTCCTACCCCTACTCCTTCTCAAGAACTAGAACAAAGATCCAAATTCTTCATGTTATTGGGTTTACATGGTCTTCCTGATGATTATTCTCATGTTCAAGATCAAATTTTAGGATTCCTATAGTGTCCAATTTTACTTCCACTTGTTCTACCCTTCTGCATGTGTCAGGTAAACACACCATGAATTAGCGTCTCATGTAGATGACTCTTCTGCTTTAGTCTCTCAACATAATGATCGTACTCGTCCTCACAAGTCGGACAAAGGACGTCACAAGTGTGACCATTGTGGCAAACTTGGCCACAATATTGACAAATGTTATGTATTAAACCTGGCTCTAATACCATATTAAGAAGTGAACTTTAAGCCTAATTCAACCTCATAAAATCGGCTTATAGAGTGAAGTTTGCACCCACTTATATACAATCAAATGTCCTTATCTCTAGTCGATGTGGGATCTCCAACACACCCCTCTTACGCTAAGAGTGGCCGAGAGTGGCAACTCGTGCGTGGGACAACATATAATGGGTGATCCGATAACGGTCCGATAGCGAGTGACCTAATAAGCCCAACAAACAATCGCTAGGATAGGCTAGAAATGGCTCTAATACCATATTAAAGGAAAAGAGAGAATAGGGTAAATCCCTTGTATATATTGAACACATAGGATTATGTTTATATAAGAAAATAAACATATAAGCTAAGCCCATTATATAAATATGAAGTATTAAACAATATCTATAACATCTTATACTATATAATAATATCTAACATTATACCTTACATGGTCGTCCTCCTAAATCTGTTGCGATTGCTCAAAGTGCTCCTGTACAATCTTCTACAGTGGACTATACTTCAATTAATACCCCAGGTCAGCCTGCTATTTTCAATGAACTTCTTAAATGGTATGAGGATCGTCAGAACCCTAGTTCCACAGCTTCTTTTGCACATTCAGGTACATCTTTTGTTGGCCGCACTCACTCTACTTCCATTGGCCCTTGGGTTCTAGATTCAAGTGCCACAGATCACATTATTAATAATAAATCTTTTTTCTCTTCCCTATCTACTATGAGTTATTTACCTTCGATTACCATGGCCAATGGATATAAGGTACCATCACATGGTGTTGGTACTATTAACCTTTTTCCTTCTTTATCTATTGATAATGTTCTTTATGTCCCTAGGTCTCCATTTAACTTATTATCCATTAGTCATCTCACTCGTTCCCTTGATTGTGTTATTTCTTTTACCAAAGATTCTGTTCCTGTGCAGGACCGGAGTTCGGGATGGATGATTGACACCGGATGTGAGTCTCATGGTCTTTATCACCTACAGATCTCTGCACATGTTGACGCGATTATGGATTTTTCATCTCTCATTCATGCTCGATTGGGTTATCCTAGTCTTACCAAGATGCAGCAACTTGCTCCAAGTTTGTCTAATGTGTCTAGTTTATCATGTGAGTCGTGTCAGTTAGGGAAGCGCATTCATAGTTCTCTTCTTAGTAGTGTCTCACAACGTGTTGCATCTCCTTTTGTCTTAGTTCACTCTGACATTTAGGGACCAAGTCGTATTAAGTCTAATTTAGGATTTCAGTATTTTATTATTCTTATTGATGATTATTCAAGATATACTTAGATGTTTTTAATGAAAAACCGTTATGAGTTGTTTCCTATATTTCAAATATTTTACAATGAAATTAAAAATCAATTTGGAATTTCCATTCGAGTTTTGCGCAGTGATAATGGATGTGAGTATCTTTCTCATTCTTTTAAAAATTTTATGGCTTCTCATGGTATTCTTCATCAAACTTCATGTGCTTATACACCTCAACAAAATGGGATAGCTGAGCGCAAGAATAGACATCTTGTTGAAACAACCCATACTATTTTAATCAATGGTGATGTTCCTTAGCGTTTTTGGGGTGATGTTGTTCTTAGTGCATGTTATCTCATTAATCGCATGCCATCTTCAGTTTTAGATAAGAAAATTTCTCATTTTATTTTATTTCCACATGACCCTCTCCACTTTTTACCATGGTTGTCAAACTCGCGAGTCAACTCGTTGACTCGTCCAAGTTTACGAACCCGCTTTGCCTTACCGAGTTAACTCGGTAGCAGACTCGGTTTTGAGGTAGACTCGGTGGACTCGGTGTGGAATCGGTAGACTCGGTGTGGACTCGCGACTCTGGTCCGAGTTGGCGAGTCCAGCTGGGTTTTTATTAAAAAAACAAAACTGTGTCGTTTTGAATGGGGGACCTGAATGAAATAAAAAAACTTAGGTTTTTGCGTTTCGTTTTGTGTTTTCGTTCTGTTCTGTGGAGTGTGACAGCGATAGATTGAGCGGTGGTCGCGGGTTGTAGTGGATCTAGTGGTTGTCGCGTCGCAGGTTGCTATAGGTGGTGGTTGCGTCGCGGGTTGCTCTAGGTTGTGGTGGCGTCGCGGGTTGCTGCAGGTGGTGGCGTCGCGGGTAGCTGCAGGTGGTGGAGTCGCGGGTTGCTGCAGGTGGTGGCGTCGCGGGTTGCTGCAGGTGGTGGCGTCGCGGGTTGCTGCAGGTGGTGGCGTCGCGGGGTTGCTGCAGGTGGTGGCGTCGCGGGTTGCTGCAGGTGGTGGCGTTGCGGTGGTGCGTTGCGGTGGTCGCGTCGGAGCGTTTGTCGGACTCGTGGGTTGTTGCTGCTCATCATATAAGGTTAGAGTTAGGTGGTGTGAAATTAGGGTAGGGAAGGGAAGGGATTAGGGTTCTTTTTTTTTTTTATTGGCTGCAGAATGTACTGTTTTTTAATTGAGAATGGTTGCTGGTTGCCCTGCACTTTTTTTTTTTTGGACAGAAATTGAATTTGGAGGAGCAGTATTTTTGTTAAGAAATGTCTGGGAGTGGATCAAATTCAAGTGAGCTCAATAGAACTGCATCTGCATCTTCTAATAGAAGTAAAAATGCTCCAAGAAATAGAACTGATGTTGGATGGAAGCATGGGATAGATGTTAATGGAAATGGTAAAAAAGTGAAGTGTAGTTATTGTTCAAAGACTATGAGTGGAGGAATATTTAGGTTCAAGCATCATCTTGCTGGAACTAGGAAGGACTCTGAACCTTGTTCTTCTGTTCCAGAAGAAATAAGAGATTTGATGATAAAAATTGTTGCAGAAGCTAAGCAAGCCTCTTTGAAAAAAAGAAAGTTAAATATAATTGATGAAGACCAAGGATGTGAGGGGCTTGAAGAAAGACAACATATATTTGGTTCTAAAGGAAAAGAAAAAGTTGGTAGCAGGGGGGCAGTTCAAGCTACCATAAATCAAATGATGAAGAAAGGTTATAAAGAAGAAGTGGATGCTCAAGTTGCTGAATTTTTTTACACAAGTGCCATTCCGTTTAATGTAATTAAAAATCCAACTTTTGCAAAGATGTGTGAAATGATTGGAAAATATGGAGCTGGCTATAAACCCCCAACTTATCATGATATTAGAGAAAAACTATTGAAGCAAGAAATTGACAAAACTGATTTAGTGCTTCAAGAATACAAGGAAGAGTGGAAGAAAACAGGTTGCACAATCATGTCTGATGGGTGGACAAATAAAAAGAGGCGTTCTATTTGCAACTTCTTGGTGAATAGTCCTAAAGGGACTGTTTTTATGTATTCATTGGACACATCAGACATATCAAAAACAGCAGATAAAGTTTTTAAAATGTTGGATGACGTTGTTGAATTAGTTGGAGAAAAAAATGTTGTGCAGGTGGTGACTGATAATTGTGCAAATTTCAAGGCAGCTGGAGAGTTGTTGATGCAAAAAAGGGAGCATTTGTATTGGACCCCATGTGCTGCACACTGCATTGATTTGATTTTTGAAGATTTTGAAAAGAAGTTGAAGGTCCATGAACTTACTATCAAGAAAGGAAGAAAGATCACCACATATATTTATGGCAGATCAATGCTAATTAGCATGTTGAAGAAGTTCACGAAAGAAAGAGACTTGATAAGACCGGGTGTGACCAGATTTGCCACTGCTTATTTAACTCTCGGTTGTCTTCATGAATTGAAAGCCTCATTATTGACCATGTTCAGTTCTGAAGAATGGAAAACAAGCAAATTTGGAACTTCACAAGAGGGGAAAAAGGTTGAAAATATGATATTAGACAGCCGATTTTGGAAAAATATCTCCACGTGCCTCAAAGTTGCTGCCCCTCTTATGGTGGTCCTAAGATTGGTGGATTCAGATGCAAAACCTGCAATGGGTTTCATATATGAAGAGATGGATCGGGCAAAGGAGAAGATTAAGACCAATTTTAATCATGTTAAGAAAAGGTAAAAATTTTATAGCTTTCTCTTTAAAAATTTAATTACTCCTTTTTCTTCTATTACTTATATGATAGTTGGTTGGTTGGTATTGATTACTATTGAATGAATGTATGTAGCTATGAAGAGGTTTGGAAAATAATTGATGCAAGATGGGATAATCAACTTCATAGGCCTCTGCATGCAGCTGCATATTATCTCAATCCCCAATTCCATTATGAACCTGAGTTTAGATCTGATGATCCTGAGGTGAAAGAAGGGTTGTATACATCCATGAGAAGATTGGTTAAGGATGCTGCAGAAAGAAGGATAATTAATGTGCAACTTGTTGAGTATCATTTTGGTAGAGGAGCCTTTGCAATAGATGACGCAAAGGAAAGTAGAAAAACAATACTTCCTGGAGAATGGTGGGAGATGTTTGGGTATAGAACTCCAGAGTTGAAGAGGTTTGCTATCCGAATTCTAAGCTTGACTTGTAGCTCTTCTGGATGTGAGCGAAATTGGAGCTCATTTGAAATGGTAATTGAAGTTATTTATAATTTCTTTATTTAGTTTTATATGGTTAGTTACTAAATTTCCTATTTAATATAGGTTCATACAAAGAGAAGAAACCGTTTACATCAAAAAAAGATGAATGATTTGGTGTATGTCATGTACAACTTGAAGTTGAGTAACAAGCAAATTAGAAAAACAGTTGCTCTTTCCTTTGATGATATTCAATCAGATGATGAATGGATAACTGAAGAGGGAGATAATATTGATGAGATTGATCAAGTTCAAGATGCAAATGTTCACGTAAATCCGGCAATAACAGTTCCAACTCTAGATGCATTTGATCTTGAAAATTTGACTTTTGATGTCAATGTGGATGAAGATGAAGATGAAGATGGAGATGATGATGAAGATGATGATGGAGATGATGATGGAGATGATGGAGGAGAGGATATCATTAGAGGATTGGACATAGAAACTTGAATTTCTAATTATTTAATTTCTATGACTTGAATTGAACAATTTAACTTTTGTAGTATTTGTATGGCCTTCTTTATTTGAGACTTTGAAGTTAGATGATTTGGTATATTATTAATTCTCATTCAGGACTAAATGTAGTTAGTTACACTATTTTTTTTTTTTAATATGAAAGTAGACTCTTACGAGTCTACGAGTCGAGTCTACGGAGCTCCCACGAGTCTACGTAGACTCGCGAGTTTGACAACCATGCTCTTTACCTCTCAAAGTTTTGGGTCCACATGCTTTGTTCATAATTTTAGTCCTAGTCTTGATAAATTATCTCCTAAGACACACAAATATGTCTTTTTAGGGTTCACTAGATCACAAAAAGGATATAAATGTTTCTCATCTTCTCTAAATCGTTATTTTATTTCAACAGATGTCACCTTTAGTGAATCTTCCCTTTACTTGAAGTCTTGTCCTTCTCCTTCTATGTCTTCATCTAATCAAGTTAATATCCCTCTTGTTGTGTCAGTGCACCTAAAGATTCACCATAGCCACCAACTCTTCAGGTGTATAGTAGTGTCAAACGTCTCATCGTCCATCAGATAACTCTCTTCTAGTGCCAACACCTCATCTCCCTCCAGCTCTGACAATTGAACCTCCGATAGTTGAACCTCCGACAGTTGAACTTGATTCTTCCTATTGCCATCCGAAAAGGTATACGTTCTACCTGTAATCCCTCTCCACATTATAATGCTTTGAGTTACCATAGACTATCTCAACCCTTTTATACTTGCCTTTCGTCTATTTCTTCTGTGTCTATTCCAAAATCTGTAGGTAATGCCTTAGCTCATCCTGATTGACGCCAGGCCATGTTTGATGAAATGAATGCGCTTCAGAATAATGGAACTTGAGAACTTGTTCCTTTACCATTTAGGAAATTTGTTGTTGGTTGCAGGTGGATTTTTGCTATCAAAGTTAGTCTTGATGGTACTATTGATCGTTTCAAAACTCGTCTTGTGGCTAAGGGTTATACCCAAATTTTTGGTTTAGACTATGGTGATACTTTTTCTCCGGTGGAAGATGACTTCTGTTCGCTTATTCATAGCTATGGCTGCTCTTCAACAATGATCTCTTTATCAACTGGATGTCAAAAATGCCTTTCTTAATGGGGATTTGCAAGAAGAAATTTATATGGAGCAACCTCCCGATTTTGTTGCTCAGGGGGAGTCTTCTGGATTGGTATATCGCCTTCACAAATCCTTATATGGCCTCAAGCAGTCTCCTAGGGCTTGGTTTGGAAAATTTAGCAATGTTGTTCAACAATTTGGTATGACTAGCAGTGAAGTAGATCATTCAGTTTTTTATCGTCACTCGAGTGTTGGGTGTATTTATCTTGTAGTATATGTTGATGACATTGTTCTTACAGACAGTGATCACCATAACATCTCACAAGTAAAACAACACCTTTGTCAGCACTTTCAGACCAAAGATCTTGGCAAACTCAGATATTTCTTGGGGATTAAAGTAGCACAATCCGATAATGGTATTGTTATCTTTCAAAGGAAATATGCACTAGATATTTTAGAGAAAATTGGGTTGATAAATTCGAAATTTGTTGATACTCCCATGGATCCTAATGTCAAACTTCTACCCAATCAGGACGAGCCTATTTCAAATCCTGAGAAGTACAGGAGATTAGTTGGAAAATTGAACTATCTCATTGTTACTCGTCCCGATATTTCTTTTGCAGTCAGTGTGGTAAGTCAATTTCTTAATTCTCCATGTAAAGATCATTGGAATGCAGTCATTCGTATATTAAAGTACATTAAAGACTCTCTTGGAAAAGGTTTGTTATATGGTCATAATAACTATACTAAAGTCGTTTGTTATTCAGATACTGATTGGGCAAGATCTCCATCTGATAGAAGATCAACTTTTGGTTATTGTGTCTCCATTGGTGATAACTTAATCTCTTGGAAGAGCAAGAAACAAAGTGTTGTGGCAAGATCTAGTGTAGAAACAGAATATAGAGCTATGGCCTCAACTACTTGTGAGCTTATTTGGCTTAAACAGTTACTCAAAGAATTGCAATCTAGAGATGGCACTCAAATGACATTTATATGTGATAATCAGACTGCTCTTCATATTAGCTCAAATCCAGTTTTTCATGAAAGGACCAAACATATTGAGATTGATTGTCATTTGAATGTTATAAAAGGGTTGAATGGTATTTTGTGAGTCCTAGTGAGCCAACAAGTTATTTAAGTCATCCCATATCTCTTCAACAAAGAAATAGAACATATGGTTTCGACTTATCTCATGATCCATAGAATGCTACATCTAGGTCATAATCTGTGAATCTTCATTGTCCCAAATCACAAAGTTAGAGTTATTTTACTACAGTCCTCCACCATCAATGTGGTCTAATCTTGATTGTCTCTTTAAAATCCTCTTACTGTATTGGTTCCACTACAAAATATTCAGGTCATGAAACCAATAGGAACCCACCATATTTGGAAGATCATTAGGACCCAAAAGGGATGAATTTCACCTCAAACATGGGACAATTCTTATCCTTGTTGGAACTAGTTAAGTGGCTAAATGTGTTGATATTGGTGGTGGCACATGATGGCACTAGGCGACATCATTGGCGACACGATTGTCAGCGTAGTGATCACCGGTGTGGGGTGAACCTTTCGAGCCCACCACTACCTCAAAGGGCAATGGACAGCAGCGATTGCTTCCATGGCAACGGAAACCAAGCTCCCAAGATTTGGAGCTCTAATACCAACTTGAACTATGCAAGGAAATAAAGAATTATTTTATTGATAACAATCACACAAATTACATTCTCACCACCTTTATTTCTAACCATCAAACTTTCTAAAATAAGGAAATAAAAATATGCTAAAATGAATAGAAAGATTTTAAAGATATTTTTCTCCTAATTATTGTGGAGATATTGAAGATATTTTTATCCTAATAATCCTCTATTTTCAACCATTTATATTCAAAACATTAGAAATATAAAAGATCATTTAATATTCAAGTACAAGAATGAAGTAATTCTCTTCGATAAAAACAATGCTGTAATTTGTTATAGTGATGTATGAGAAAGAAATGTAAATCAACTCACACTGTGGCATCTTCTCCAGACATGCTGCCAAAGATTCTTAAGTTCATTCCTCCGAATAGGTTTCACTAAAAAATCAACAGCGCCTTTTGACAAACACTTAAAGACAATACCCATAGAATCGTGAGACGACATCACTGCATATATTTGAACATGTGCAATTAAAGAAACACCACATGAGCAATACTCATTGAAAATATATTCTTAAATTTGGGACAAAGTATAACTTTGGTACGCCACTTACTAATCACAGGGATATTCTTCAGAGTTTTGTGGTTCATGATCTTGCACAAAAGACCTATTCCAGACAAAATAGGCATAGCTACCTCTGTTAAGACAAGACCAATGCAATTTTCTGGATCTTCTAGGACTTTCCATGCTTGAAGACCATTGGAAACAGCAGTAACTGTAATACATGAAGAAAATGGATTTTATGAATTATGGTGTTTGTTGTTTGAGCACCTATTTCTGGAGAGAGAATTTGGTTCATATCAAAATAAAATAAACATAAAGACACAATTAAAGTCATCAAGACCAAAATCTGACTATTAATAGTTTTATTTTATATGCAAAAAGATTGTAATTAACATCAATATTGGAAACTAGGAATCATTATCCTCACCTTTCAGCTTAACATTTACCATTAACACAGGATTATTCCCTTCATGTATAAGATATCTATCATGTTTCAATATAAAGTACACAAGAATATATCTCTCAAATAACCGTTGAACAGATTAAAATACATCAACTGAAAGGTTGTATACCAATACTGGGACTTCCCTAGTAGATAAATAGCCAAGAATCATTCAACAGTAGAATAAAGCAAGACAGTATAACAAATGCATAAAACATAGAACCCGTAAAAAGTCGAAACTTACTGACTTTAGATATATCAAAAACTATACTTAATAGAGTTTTACACCCATAAGCTATTTTTTTCATCTCGGAAGATATCTCAATCTAAAATCAGTGCAAAACTAATCAATACTTAGTGGTTGAAAGTCCAACCTTAAATTTGTTAAAGAAAGCTACAAAGTATAGCAACATTTTTTTCTAGTAACAAAAATATACCAAATTGGTATGAAAAATAAATCTTGTGTATAGACTTTTTTTTCCATGGGAAACTCATAGGAATCCTTAAAATGAAGGAAAAAGGAGTTAACGGATAATAGGGGCTCAGGTATTATAGGGTGCCACAGTACTACATCAAGTAGTATGGATACACATTGGAGGAGTATTTAAGTCCTTGATTATTCTCCCTTAACAGCTAGTTTATAAGGGAGGGTGGGTCCCCCTAATGCTTTTGGAGGCTTATCAATTAGATTCAGAGCTAGATGCCAGGGTCTCGAAAATGGCTACTTATAAAGGGGCTGACCTGAAAGGTTGTAGAGAGTTAGCTTTCAAGACATTGACTCTCAAAGACAATGCTATGATAGGAGCTTGGGAAAGGATTTTGTATCTCAATCAAATTAGCAATATACATACATACATACATATATATATATATATATATATATATATATATATATATATATATAGGTTGATACAAATGCATTCAAGCAAGCTACGATACATGAATAAATTGATTCAATTTCATATCATTGATCCGAATCACATGATTCAACAATTCGTTACTTTTTCTTTTTTCTACTTCTTTTTCACCAGAAGAAATAAATAGGCAACTCATATGCGCTAAAATTGTTAAACAAAAAGGAATTGAAGAAGCAAACTTGAACTTATTTTATTTGATTATTAAATTACTTTATTTTTCACTCACTCATTTAATGTGAGGACTCTGTTTGGATTTCATTGCTTCGTTTCCATTCTTCCAAAATAGAGGCTTCACAAACACAGTTAACTACAATTTCATTCTATAAAACTTATGGTTAAGTTGTTTTATCTATTTTTGGTTTTAAATTATTACATTGAACACTATATATCATCTATTATATATGATACTTAGAAAGTTAGTTTTTGTTGCTTTTGAATCTTACAATTCAATGCAAATTATGACTCAAAGAATATTGGCTTAGCATAAAATATTTGAATCTTAAATTATAATCTCGGTACTAACACATAATTGAGCATAAATACCTTCGTAATTACAATTGCGTAACAGAGCACGCACAACATGGCGTGTTGAATCATCATCTTCCACCAACAAAACTTTTATCGATCTCACAGGAAGAAATCTCTCCCAGCATATGACTGGCCCTTGAGGTGGTTGCTGTGAAACCTGCAAGCTCCCATTCATTTGAATCAGACCCATCAACCCATTGTTTCCATCTTCAGTCAGCTTATTAAATCTTGTGTCACCTTCTGTTGATGATCCAGAACTTACCCCTCCATTGGCTACTCCACAATTGAGACTCTTTTTGTCAAAAATCATATGATTGTGTTCTGCCAAACCTCTTTTCCCTTTCCCAACATTATTGTTCATTGGACCAGCCTATATCAACCACACTGAAAAAACATTGTGAGGAATTAACACACAAATGCAACACCCTCGTCAAGTGAGTCATGGATTCCCCACATCTCAAGCACGTCAACTATCAATTTCTGCAAATAACAACCCTATCCATCAGTCAAGTCAGTACTTTAATAATAATTCTGAAAAGGAAAATACCCTAGACCTGAGAATACTCTACAGGCCAAAACAAATTTATACCCACACAACTATGAAGGGAGTAAATCAGAAATTGCATACGGTAATTGTTAAGAGACTTTACATAATAAAAACCTACACTTCGTAGTAAATGCAAAGTTGTGATTCAAAAAGTTAAGATAAAAAATATAGATCCATACCTCCAAACTCCAGCCCCCCGACAGAAATCAAAAGCTCAAAAACAAAAAATTCAGAGCACATTTAATGAAATGGAACGACAACCTGTTCCTGCATCAAAGAACTCTTAAAGCTGTTGTCTCAGCACAAGGTAAACTTCCCATTCATACCGATATCCTGTTAAATTAATATGATAAATAAACTTACTAAACAGCCTTTTTCCTTACATAAATAGAGACAGTTCACAGATCATTTTACATGGAGATTTCAGCAGACTTCAGAAATTCGAATATTTAGTGGCTTATTTAAAACGACAACATAAAACAAACAAAGTCCAAAACTACAATTTAAATATCCTCTGTGTACTTTCTTTTTTTAAAAGTGATTTCCATCCAATTTGCATAACACCAGTAGATGCACTGCTTTTATTTACTATAAATTTGATGCAAAAATTACAATTACACTGAGACGCGTCGTAGATTATTTTACACGAATTTAGCTCAGACCTCATAAATTAGGGAAGGAAGCCAAATTCAAACGTAAAAAGGTTACTGTCTCTTACCAATATAGCAATGAAGCTTCTACTTATCCACACCAAACAAAACACTCAAAAATCCATAAAGCACAATCTAAAACCGCGTTTCAACCTCTTAATTTACTTTCAGTTAAACCAAAAGCAAGAGAGGCTCAAAAAATAAAAACACCAAAATTCACAGGGCCGCGGAACCAACCTTCAGAGCTTCACTGAAAAGAACCAGACCTTCATTTGCAAGCTCGATGCAGCAACTTGGAAAAAACAATCCAACAAAACAAAAATCAAAAACCGTAATAGTCAGAGCTCCAATCTCGTTTCAAAAATAGAGCAAATCAAAAATCACAACAGCAAAAAAAATCACAATCAAAGAAACAAACTCAGCAACTTAGGATACAAGGTTCTAACATTTCTCTAAACGCTTTTCTTTTCTTTTCTTTTTCTTTTCTTTTCGTTTGGAATTCAGCGAAAAACGATTTTCTATGGAAAACACTTGACTGGCAGAGAAATAGCGAAGCCAAAAGGTTAAGAGAGAGTGGGGGAGAAGATATTATTCTAGGCACGCTGACGTGTACAAAATGAAGGCGTGAATGGCTCGGAACTCCACGTAGGACGCTGGGCCCGCGTGACGTGTCGCATTTGAGACGCGTTGATTGCGTGACGTGGACAAAATCAAAAGCCGCGAGGTTATGTGCACCCTTCCGAATCTAATACGATCTTCTAGATCTGGACGCCACCACGTGGCTCACTCGCCTCGCGTATAAAGGTTCTACCCTCAAACCCACAAGCCCCGAAACGCCGTCGTTTAGTTCATGCATTCATCAAACCACACCACCCTAGTAAGTGCCTTCCTTCATATGCCTCTCTACTTTTCTCCAAATCTCATCTTTTTTATATTTCCAATCATCCATTCAGTACATGATTAGGTCACTCTTGTTTATATTATAAAATTCATAATAATAATAATAATTATTATTATTGTTCCAGTTCTTCTAAAAAACTAATAATAATAATATTATTATTAAATTTATCTACCATGCTTATTTTGGAGGATTTTTGTCCTTAATGTGTTAGTTAATAGGATATGAAACTATAGTGCTGCTTGTAAAGTAGGATTTTTTATTTGTTTAAGAGAACTGTGCTATTCATAAGATGTTATAAAAACCATTAAAATGAGATTAAGTGGTGGAAAACTATTTCAGTTTAACTAGTGATTTTGAATTGTGTTGAGTATTTGAGTTTTTGGATTGAAACATGATTATATTTGGTGTAAAAGAAAAAACCAATGATTGTAAGAGATGAGAAAAAAATGTAAATTGTTCTATTAATTTTGGTGATGCAAAATTAGGTTTAAAATTTTTACAAGGAATATGGAAAACTACTTTGGAAATAGTCTGTGCCAGACATGTCTACAAATTGGTTAGACATAATGGGATAACTCTTCATTTGCCTTTCTCAATCATATTATGTAATCTGCATCAAGAGACTACTACTCTTTGAACCAATCATAAATCATGCTATTACATATTTGTGATTAAAATTACATGGTTGATACAGATATGTACTTTTTACTTGATATTCATTTATACCTTGAGCTTCTAAATATCATAATTTTTCTGATATACCAGGAGCTTATCAGATGAAATGCACCAGCTGTTTATCTTGCATCTCTGAAAAATCCTCATATGTCTTTGTGGAGGAAAGAGGAAGAGAATAATGATAAAAGATAAATCAGTTATTATGTGTATGTGTGTGTGTGGAGTCAGACAAATCCATCCGATATTTCTAGTATAACAATGTCAGTGGCTGAGAAAGTGGAATCTTTTTCCCAAACAAAAATGAATTGGAACTAGTTGAAAAATGGTTGAAATTAAGGAAGAAAAATGCATTGCAGAACTTAGGTTTCACCAGTGAGCTAGGCCAAACCATTAACTGTCATGATGGTAGCTTCTACATGCAATCGAAGTTCTGAAAATGATGAATTAGCATGATGGTGTAGATGAGATTTGATTTACAGAAATGACTAAATTTTGGAATTTAGACAGGTGAGAAAGGGTAATGGAATTCAGAAACCCTAATCTTGTTTTGTCACAAATTTTGGAATCTAGGAAAGTTAATGTTGAAAAAGAAAAAAGAGTGGAAAAAATTAACACTAAAGAAAAAATCATGTTGGACCATTGGGATTCTTTTCTGTGTTAACTTCTTGCTGCAGTCTTTTCAATATCATGTGTCTACTTTACCAGAATAGAATATACTCTTGTTCATAAGATGTAACAAAACCAGAACCACATTTGCAGCAACTTTCGGGGAATCTAATTGTACTGGTGCGAGACCACATCATGGATAAAGTTAGATGCAACAAATAGTAAACAACCTTTAGATCTGACGCACGAGGAGTGGGTCCCATGGAATTTTCGATTGTATTATATCATGGTATAAACTATCTGATTCAGTTTCATAGAACAGTGATTTTCAACATAACTTTGGATAAGGTCTAACGTGCGAACTTCTCTAAGAAAGTGATCAAATTATTAACACTTATGTGGATTAACTCTTGGAATGTGTGGAAGGGTGCTCTTTAGAACGACTCTTTCGTATAAGAGGAGTAACAAGTGATCTTCAAATAAAATTGCTTCCCATGCCATTTATTGGCCTACACATGAAAAGGGTTAATAAGACAATTTTTAACACATTTTTCATGAATACACTCTGCTATATATCTAATTAAAATTTAATGATAATTAAAAAGATTCAAAAGTATGGCTCCTTAAATAAGAAGTAGGATAAAATAATATAATTTTAAAAAAAATAACCAGGCAAAAACGTATTTGATAAAATGTTATCATTTAATGTAATAAGCTTTTATGTTAAGGTACCTAACCAGACTAGAAATAGTTGTGGTTTTAATATTCCAATGTTGTGTGTAAAAATTAAATAAACTAGCAAATAAAGGTTGAATTTAAGTGGAAACTAAAGTTGGTTAGGAAGGAATTTTTTACTGAATAACAACGGTGAATTAGATTTTTGCTAAAAAAATAATATTAACAAAACGGGTAACACTTTGTAATGGGAAAAAACGCACGCGGAAGCAACACATATAATCAAGAATCAATGCAAGAAAATAAATGACACAGGATTTAACGTGGTTCAGTCGCCAACTGCAATCTACATTCACACGGACAACTATTAGATTTTATTTCATTCCTGTTGCACCCCAATTACAAGTACAATGATCTCTTTAAATAGAGATAAATAGAGATAATAAAGGGGACACAATGATTAAGCTCACTCACTAAAACATAGTGTCTACTCAGTCCAGCCCAATTGATCCTAGCTTCATACCCAACAATCTCCCACTTGAAGTCACAGAACAATGTTCACATGCGCTTCAATTGTGTACATGTACTTCTATAATCTATCACCGGAACTCAATGTTCCACCACTACTTGTCACCAGCCTTCTTAATCATTTTGAAGTCTTCGTTGAAACTCCCCTGAATTACAACACGTCAGTCATGACTGAAACTACCACTGCTACTGACTCATTCTCTGTTCCTACCGGCTCCCACTTGCAAGAACTGCCGGATCCTGGAACAAACTAAGAACAAAACACTCTCCATACTCAACAAGAAATTTTCTGAAGATGTTTCAACAACTGGAATACTAGTTCTCCTAACCCACTGTCGTATAGGGACCTCAGCTGAAACACGATCCGTGCTCCCACTACCATAAGTACCTCTGACTGGTCTACCTGAACCTTTCCATGCTCGTTCATCCTGAATCTGACCTGTGGCTCTGGGTTTCTCTCTTGTAAAGACAACCCTTTCCTGCCCACGAGATTCTGTGAACCGAACTTTGTTTATCATTTGAACTGGGACGATCACTCCCTTAGACGGTAATTCGACCTTATACAACGAACATCTCTTTCTTCCGCGAGCCATGACAAGATTTTCCTTGACGACCTTCCACTGTTGATTTCCAAACTTCACATCATGTCCCTGTTCGTCCAACTGTCTAACAGAGATCAAACTTTTCGTCAAGCTTGGAACAACTCTGACATCCTTCAAAGTCCAAAAACCGACTGGCATCTTCAACACTATGTCACTCATGCCCGTAACATCAAGAGTTATGTTGTTTGCTAGTCTTACCTTTCCAAAGTCCCCAATAACTAGATTCTGCAATGCTTCACTGTCATCACACTGTACCTTCGTGCCGTCTTGCTCACCGCAAGCACCTGCACCTATTCACCGTGAAAACGCGATCCGTCGTTGCCCCCGTGAAACCCTAGCTTTGGGACATCGCTGCCGCCCCTGCGAAACCCTAGCTTTGGGACACCACTGCAGCCCCTGCAAAACCCTAGCTTTGGGATGCCGCTGCCGCCTCTGCGAAATCCTAGCTTTGGAACGCTACTACTGCCCCTGCGAAACCCTAGCTTTGGAACGCTACTGCCGCCTCTGCGAAACCCTAGCTTTGGGATGCCGCTGCAGCCCCTGCGAAACCCTAGCTTTTGAACGCTACTGCCGCCTCTGCGAAACCCTAGCTTTGGGATGTCGTTGCAGCCCCTGCAAAACCCTAGCTTTGGGATGTTGCTGCCGCCTCTGCAAAACCCTAGCTTTGGAATGCCGTTGCAGCCCCTGCGAAACCTTAGCTTTGGGACACCGCTGCAGCCGCAATTTTCATGTCTCGTCGATTAATTTCTGCTGATCGGATTTCTAATGTGTAAACAAACCAAGCTCTGATGCCACTTGATGGGGAAAAACGCACGTGGAAGCAACACACATAATCACGAATCAATGCAAGAAAATAAACGACACGGGATTTAACGTGGTTCGATCGCCAACTGCAAACTACATCCACACGGGCAACTATTAGATTTTATTTCATTCCTGTTGCACCCAATTACAAGTACAATTATCTCTTTAAATAGAGATAAATAGAGATAATAAAGGGGACACAATGATTAAGCTCACTCACTAAAATATAGTGTCTACTCAGCCCAGCCCAGCCCAGCCCAATTGATCCTGGCTTCATACCCAACACTTTGCAGTAATATAATGATGATAAAAAAAAAAATTAAAGAAAATATTAAGTCGAGTTTACTCATATATCTCTTTATTTTGATTAGATTCTTTTGTCTTCATTAAGATTGAATGAGAATGATATCAAAAATCAAAGTGTAAAGTGTTCAAAATATAACATGGTGTAATAAGATGAGTTGTTTTATTTATTTCATCCTAAATTCATTATTTTTGTGATGATTAACTCCAAGTCATGTAGAAAAGGTGAAATTAGAAGAAAGAGGAAACTTTTTGACGAAAGAAAGAATGAAAAGATTGTAGAAGAGTTGTTGCGGGGAGGATGAGCTATATGAAGGCTTCCACTTCAATCTTTCCATTCTCTTAACCATTTTTTGTGCTATCTGCGTGTAGGAGTAGATAACTCCCCCTTTCATTGGGGTTGGATGTGATGAATCTCATATTTAAGTAGTATTTTATTTGCAATAGAAATCTATAAATAACTCTTATGTTCTTTTTTGGCGCTTCATGTTGCATGGTTGATCATTATACCTTTTTGTTGTTTCTAAATATTGGAAATGCTTTTAGAACTTGGTTTCTAGATTGAACAACTTAGAGACATGATTCTAGACATAATTTTATATCTCTATATCATTCTAAACATTTATCCTTCACGCAAATCTTGTGTAAAAAGAATTAAGGGATTAGTATTTTCACATTAAGATTGAGAACTTGTCTCTAAGAAATTAGGACTAGTGAGCTTGTGGTGTGAATGTTGGAGTTATGTTAGAGATAATGGTAAGTAGAATTGCATTGAGTTGAGTTCATGAAATCCAACCCTGATGGATCTTTGCCTTGATCAGTAATTTAAGTTTAAGTTTGTAGCTTTTAATGTTTTAAATTTAGAAATTATCAGTCATTTACATTTGTATGAACCAATGCTTTAAGTTTTTAGTCCAAACTAGTAAGGATTCACATTGACTAAACGCCTGCAAATTCCTTGAAAAATGATACTTGAACTTTTCATTTTACTACTTATACGATTTGGTACACTTTTCAAGAGATTAACACATGTGTCTATTACTAGTTAGACGATGCAAGATAAGACGAAGTTGTGGCATCTAAGGTTGAGACATATTAGTGAAAGGGGTTTGTTGGAGCTAGGGAAGCAGAACCTGCTAGGAAGAGATAAGTTCGAGGAGTTGGAGTTTTGTGATCATTGCATATTGGGAAAGTCTCAAAGATTGAAGTTTGAGACAAGTAAGCATTTTTTTAGAAAACCCTTTGAGTATGCTTGTGCAGACATGTGAGGTCTAACGAGAGCTTAAACTCTTGTGGAAGGTCTTATTTTCTTGCTATCATAAACGACTAATCAGGGAGTGTGTGGATTTATATCTTGAGAAGTAAGATTGAAACTTTTTAGAGGTTTAAGGAGTGACACACCATGGTGAATAATCAATAGGAGACCAAACTAAAAGTGTTAGGGATAGACAATGAATTGGATTATGTTTCAGGGGAGTTCAAAAAGTTTTGCAGGGTGGAAGGTATAAAGAAGCATAAAATGGTTGTGGGTTCACCACAACAAGAGGGGTTGAATGAGAGGATGACCAAAAGAATTTTGGAGAGGATGAGATGTATGCTACTAGGATTTGAATTGCCTAAGTCCTTATAGGGAGAAACTGTAAACATTATCATCAACTTGATAAACAAAATTTCATTGTTTGCTCTAAATTACAAGACTCTTATGGAAGTATGAAGTACAAAGCCTGCAGATTATGAGTCTAAGAGTATTTGGTGCCTTGGAATTGGACGTATAAAAAAAGACAAACTTGAAGCATGGGTTAATAGGTGTATCTTCTTTGAACACACAAAAGGTGTGAAGGGGTACATGTTGTAGAGGTTAGAGCATGGAGAGGCTAGATTCTTTGTGAGCAAGGACGTAACATTCAGTGAGACTCAAATGGCTATGATGTACAAAGATCCATATAATGGTAAGGAGAAAATTCATGTTGAGGTGGAGCCTTCTAGTGATGGATCAAATTGTCTGAAGTGTCAGATGATGAGGCATGAGATGGTGAAAACCAACCTTCTACCTCCTACTTAAAAAGGCCTAGGCATGCAAAAGTTGATTATGGCTATCAACTTACATGTGATAGGGAAAGGAGAACGATCAAACCTATACAGAGGTTTGGATATGTTGACCTTATTAATTAGGTATGCTTTGATAGTAGCTGAAGAGATAGGCAATTCAAAGCATAGAAGCTTCCAAGAGGCTATAAAAAGTGTGGAAGGTCAACAGTGATAGGTTGTCATGGAAGACAATATTGAATCTTTGTAGAAGAACCACACATGGATGCTTTCTGATCTATTAAGAACCCAGAAGATGGTAAGATGCAAGTGGGTGTTCAAGGGAATATCCAGTGTGAAGGGATAGGTTCAATAATACACTGATGGCGAAAGGATTTACACAAATGGAGGGGGTAGACTATAATGAAATCTTCTCACCTAGGGTAAAACATTGTTCAATAAGGATTTTAATGTCTATTGTTAACCAATATAATATAGTGTTGGAATAGTTAGACATGAAGACAAATTTTGTGCATGGAATCTTGGAAGAGATTGTCTACATGTAGCAGGCTGAGAGGTTTGTTGAAGACCAAGAAAAGATGTGTCTTTTGAAAAAAAAATCATGTATGGCTCAAAACAGAGTCCAAGGTAGTGGTACAAGAGATTTGGTGACTTTCTAAGGCAAACAAGGTTCAAAAGGACCAATTATGGTAGTTGTGTCTACGTCCTCAAAAAATAATTGAAGGAGCTTTAGGAAAATTAAGCTAAGAGTTTGAAATGAAGGATCTCAGTCCCGTAAGGTGAATACTGGAATTGACATACAAAGGAATCATGACTAGATCTAGCGCATGTTGTTAGTGTGGTTAGCAAATTCATGGTAGATCTTAACATGCTCATTGGAAGACTTTGAAGTAGGTGTTGAAATATTTGAATGGTAGAGTATTGTTTGGTTTAATGTATAAACGGTCTACCCATATCAAAGTTGACTAATGTTGATGTCATAGTCATAAAGTCATTTTCTAGGTACGTTTTTACATTGTTTATAACTAAAGTTTGTTAAAAATTAAGTTTTCAATTATTGATTGGGTGAAGGAAGCACTATGATTGAAAGGGATGATTAAGGAGTCGAGTATTGTGTAGGATTGCATAACTGTTCATTCCGATAGTCAAAGTAACATGCATTTAGTTTATCATCAAATCTACTATGAGAGGATAAAATGTGGAAACATTAGATTGTCCTTTGTGAGAGACGTTATTGAGTATGAGGAGGTTAATATCGAAAAGATACCCTCAAAGGATAATGCCACATATGTGTTTATAAAGTCATTACCACCAATATCAAGGTTCTTACTGTGTTTGGAGTTAATTAATTACTGATAATTTTATTTTACATCACTTTGTTAATTTTAATTTCATTTGAATTTATATTATTTCGTTTACTACTGTGTATAAAAGATAGGTGAGATGCCAAAAGACAACGATAAAGTTTAAAAAAAATAATAACACAGATTGTTTTATAAAACAATAAACAAATTAAAAAACTATAATCTCTACAGAAAATATAGTCTAATTAGAATGTGTTGATGCAGAAGATAAATAATCAGAGTTGTTGAGTGCAAAATTATAACAAACAAAAATCATTTAATGAGGAAATATAATTAAGCACCTATCAACTGATAGTAGTGACTTATTTTTTTAATCAAATGGTCAACAGAAAGTCTTTTATATGTTGAGTAGAGTATTTACTAATGCACGATAAATAATGTGTATTAATACAGGGATTATGAAAAGAATATTATTAGAAGATTTGAACAATGAAGTTATTTTCTAACATCACCATGACTTCCATTTTTTACTTTGCTTATTTTAAAATTTGAAAAGCATTTAATAAAATACAACAAAATTAACTAGACATATTTTAAGCATGTCTAAGAACCACACTCCAATAACAATATTCTCAGGAATATACATGACTAGAAATAATATCCAATTATAATATTCAAAAAATACTATTGCTGAGATAATAATATTCAAAGAAGCATGAGGCCACTAAAGACCACAAGAACTAATCCTTCACATATTCTCCGTCTCAACTCTCAATAACTTCCAGAAAAGAAGTGAAGTGAATGTAATTCTTCAAAGTTTAGGGAGTTTCTATTTTTTATTTTAATTTTTTCTACTAATAAAATTTTATAATATTTTTAATTTACTGTTTGCTTTAAATATTTCTGCAAAAAATAAAAATGGCTGTTTCGAATATGTTTATAATTAAAAATGGGACAATAGTAAATGTCTTTTATTTTTTTTTATGTTAGATTTTGATAATTGTAATGTCCTAAAAAATGGGAGAATATAGAGTTTGGACAAACATTTGCTGTAAATATAAGCATTCCTTACAATGGATATTTTCCGTGGGCATGGTGGCTTGATGCATCAACATCATTCATATCCTTTGTTATTTTCTTTCTTTTTAAGTCTCTTTCCTTCTAGTTATAACCTCTCAACGATGATTCATGATAACAAAAATGTCTATAATAATGATTATTATTTTTTCAATTTTAATATATCTAATTATATTATTTTAATTTAATAAAGTTTAATATATTTTGTTATTTTAAATAAAATACATATTATAATTTATTATTTAAATATTTTCTAATAATAAAAATAAATTTGTACACTTCTATTTTATATCTTTAAAATAATTTCTAAATTCACTGAACCATCAAATTATTTACAAACTTCAATAAATCATTATTTCATCTCTCAAATTTCCTCTAACATTTCTCAATTCAAACAAATTCCTCACACAATTCTCTCAAATTCCTCTCTTTCAAATCTCCATAAATAACCTTCCTAATCAAAAACACCCTAAAAAAATATAACAAATCTGAAGACTTCTCATTTTTAGTTTTAATTTATCATTGTTTTTGTGTAAAAAAATATAACCCCGCACATCTCTAACCATTGTTATTTAAATATTATCAAAAATATTAAATATTAAATAATTATTAAAATATTCTTAGTTTATCAAGTAAAAATATATTCATTATTCTTTTTAGTTCTTTCGTCATTTTATAACATGTTTGTTTGTTGTATAACTTTCATTTTGTCTCTTTAATTCTTTCATTTGATTTCATTTTCAATCTCTAGTATATTTTTCTTCTCATCACCATTTTCATTATACACTTTTCTCTTTTAGTGGCGGTGTAAGGAAATATAAACTTTTTGAACCAAATTATTTTGAGTACGTATTTCTTTATTTCAACTCTTATATAATTCTCAAATTTAAGCGTTCTAATTATATAAATTTTTATTTTATTAAGCAACTTAGAAATTTTATTCCATTTGATAATAAAATATAGGGTATTCTTCAACAAAAACCCGGAAAACAAAACTATAGAAGTACTCCATTATCTGAACATATTAATTATCCTATAGAAAATTGATATCAAACAAAGTTAGTTTACGGTTAAAAAAACAATGCTTAAAAACCCCTAAAGGTTCCCTTAGAAAGTGCCACCACTTTAGTCTTCCTCGGTAGCAGTTTCCCCACTCTTCTGTTGTGTTTCCTAGCCTACCCTCAGAAACTTGGGTCCATCTACACCAATTGCCAACAATAGAAACGCATAAAAAAAAATCTAAAAAAGCACAATTTAATAAACTCAAAAAAGCATATATATTCGCATAATAGAAGAGAACCTAAACATTTTAAAAAGTGAACAAATTTCAGTGTGGCTATGCCTCTTGGGCTTCTTGATGCCATTTTTGTGGGCCTTATACGTCTGGTTATGAGCTGTGTGATTCTTAAACTTCTCCATCTCCACAATCAGAAAACCCAGAATAAGATATGAAAAGGGGCAGATCAAATTGCGAAACACAAAATTAGAAGAACGTTGTTATGAAAAATTGAAGATACGAAGTAGAGAAAAGGAGCGCGCGGAGAGAAAACGAGGGATGAGTGAGGCAACAAGGTGAAACCAAAGTCCAGTGGCACACAAAAAGGGGAATTATTATGAATATCATTGAGTTTCAGTCATTTTCTCTAAATTCACTTAGTAGTTGTTATAAAATTTTAATTACATGTAATTTTTTTTATGATTACTTGATATTTATTTAATGTTATTCAGTATTATATTTTCATATTTGTGAAATTATAATTTTTTGTTTAAAAAATCTATTTTTTTATTAATATTTAAAACAGTACAGAAATATGTTTGGATATGCTTCTTATCCAATGATAATGAAAATAAAATACAAATTTCATCTTCATTAAATATATATATATATATAATTGTTTTTTGGAAAAATAAAATATACTATAATACTACACAACTATCCCAGCTCATAATCATTCCTAATTTTGAAAGATCAAGTTATGAATCATGAAGATAAAAAAAATTAAAGATTTTTATTTTATAAATATTATACATATATAACATAACAAGTGTCAGAATTTGTAAACACTACAAGTTTAGTGATTATGCATTGTCTGTATAAAAAAATTGCATTATCCATTAAAACTACCATTTATATAATTTTTAAAGTAAATGTGATAAAAACCAACAAACATATTATACAATACAAAAACTATTTTACTATAACAATAATAAGTAAACTATTTAATTTGAATATTTATATACCATGCACTTTTATGTTTAGTGAATAGATAAATATAAAATGAACCAAGTATATTTATATGTATCATGTCAAATAAGAAAATGGTAAGTAAGCTTCCTGTCATTCAATTGTACAACAATTATTAACATTAATTCTTCTAAGAGAAGAATCAACATAAAATCGAGTTTCAATGTAAATTGCAGCACATTATGAATTCATCTCTTCCACAGTTGAGCTTTTACAAAATAAAGGGTAAAGCAATAATCATCAATTAAAAAATAAGTCATTTTATAATAAAATTCTGTGTTGCAAAATAACTTAATTGAAATTATCAAAGTTTTCCAAACAACAATTACCCCTCTCAAGTTTATCTTCCAAAATGAATTTCACAACTTAATGGAGCCAAATTCCGCAAGTGGAACTAGAAAGCCGGGACATCCATAACTCTCAGAATCCAAAGTTCAGATAAAGCAAGAGAAGTGTCTCTAAATTTCAAAAGTGAAAGACAAATAACGAAACAAAACCACTATTATAACTACCCAAAAATAAAAACCACTACATTGTGGCTTATCTTCAATAACTTGTGTGTAACTATTATATTTGGATATTTATACAATGCAACGCCAATAAGACAACGGCTTAGGCCTTGGAAGCATATGCCCCTCTTATGCGTAACAAGCACCAACGCTTTGTGGGTACCATAATCCTCTCCAAGAAATAAAAAGGAAAAATAAAGTTGACCTATCAAGACAACTGGAATGGGAGAACCTATCTCCCTCACCACTTCGATTACAGAATCACATGCTGCACTTGCAATCCAAACCTAATAAAGCAATTTATAACATGTTTGATAGAACTATAACCTTTACCACCCAATTCCGAACCTGAATACTGAAATTCCATAGAAAAAACGATTTTCCCAAGGTCCGAGGCTATTCCAACATCTGTTCCTGGCTGAAGTTTAGGGACTCTCTCCATATGAGCTCTTTTATATCTTCTTCGTTGAGAGTTGCCTGTTCGAAATCAAAGATGAAAGGAGTTGGGCAAACGGGCTCCTCGTTTATCTCATGAAGACTTGCCATATATGGGTGATTCAGTGCTTCTTCGACTATGCAAACCATAGAAAAGAAGTAAAACTTAAAACGAAATGAAAGAGCAAGATAAAGAATAGAGGGTAAAACGTGCTTTAGTCTGTTAGGTTTTCTAAGATCTGGTCTAAATTGATTTTAGTTCCCACCATTTTAAAACAGTAGTTTTGGTTCTTGTACATCTGAAATGAGGTGGATTGTCTACAGTGAAGTCAAGATGAAGTATAGAATTGAGAACAAAATCTACCACATTTGGAAATACAAGGTCTAAAATTATGGTTTTGAAGACATGTATACTAAAACCAATTTTGACTAAATATTGAGGGATCTAAACACATTTTACCCAAAACTTAATGGATTATTAAAACAAAAAGAGACATACCAGTTATTCGCTTGGAGGGATCAAAGACCAACATTTTCTCAGCAAGATCAATTGCTAACGGGGACGTATCAGGAAACCGCTCAGCAAAAGATTGCTTCTCTATATGTTGAAGCTGCTTAACATATTTCTTTGCATTATCACTTCTGAGGAACCCAAGATCCGAGTCATTTGGTGAACCTAGTAACTGTTTTGTGAGATAATTATGAGGACTTTGTTCATCATTAGGAAGCTTGCATTAACTATCAATACTAATTAAAAGACATTTCAGAGGACGAGGATCCTACCATGCTATGCAAAACTTTTCTGCCAATTCAACATGCAACTATTTATTGAAGAGAGAAGACAAATACCTCAGTTATAAGGGCCAACTGCTGGACATAATCTTTACCAGGAAATAAAGGCTCCCTTCTAATTATCTCCATTAAAATACAACCAACCGACCAAATATCAATAGCAGCAGTATATTCTGAACAATTCAATAACAATTCAGGGGCCCTGTACCAACGAGTGACAACATATTCTGTCATAAAGTCCGTCTCTGAGGTTGTTCTGGCAAGCCCAAAGTCACATATTTTGAGATCACAGTTTGCATTGAGAAGTAAATTGCTTGGTTTTAGATCTCGGTGCAAAACATTTGCAGAGTGTATGTACTTCAATCCTCGCAAGAGTTGATATAAAAAGTACTGCAGTCACATTGAAAACACTGTTTAAGTTTTATAAACTATAAATTTCATTGATACTAATCAAATCTATACGTTCAAAATATAACACTAAACTTAAATTTGTAAGGTTCACAAGCGGTGGCAGCTGGGAAAAAAATTCCTAATCAATATAATATACTTTAGAAGCACATTGACTGGTCTCAACTTTTTCACTGAACGTTTTCAACATTTATGTCTTTGCTATGATAAATGTCCTTAGCGTTACCAATCTGCTGAAGGCAGACCTAAATGGCAAACTATGACCATGCAATGCCAAACTTTATAGATCTGTAAATTCTTTACACGTAAAAGTGGACTCCACCCACAGAATATTAACATTTTAACTCTACAGAAAGTGTAATGCTTTATGGACCCATAGACTTGTATCACATCCATCATGCCGGAAGGAAGCAAACTTTACATACTAGTAAATTTTCCGGTTGACTTGAAAAAACTAATCATAGGGTCATAAAGATCTTGTTTTGCTTGCAAGCTTAAAATGAAGTCAACATGACCGTAGTTTTCTAGATAAATCACCTCCGGTGTAATTCCTAGAGTGTGTGCTGGAAATCAGTTATATCTGCTCAAGAATCGTTTCCACCGTAATGAGTTTCAAAAAGAAAAAACATCAGAACATCTGATACTGGTTACCGAATTATTAAAGGTTCTCGGACAACAGCATCGTAATCAGAAGCAGCACTAAATGAAGAATTTAACAGTTCCATTTCCTCGCTAGCATTCTTGATAATTTTTGCATTAAAACAACTTTGTAATAGCAGTCAACTAGTTAGGTTTCTTTTTTTCTTGTCTTAAATCCTTCATATCAGGAAGTCAATTTAGTCCCAACTAATCCAACTTGAGCCAATGGACTCACTTACAAGTTATCCTAGCACTTACTCTCTTCACAACACTCAGTCACACCCGAAACTTTATTTAAGAAAAACAAACTTCATATCTTACTACTTGATTAAATTCTTGGTGGTAGTTAGCTTACATTAACAAATGAGAACAAACATTCTATTAAATTTTATTCTCCTCCCATACCATACTGAACGAAACAGTCATCACTATTTGGGAGAGGAACAGGGACAGGGGATGAATTAAACTTATCTTCATTGCTATAAAATGCTTGATCGCTTAAGGAACTTTATATAAAAACTTTCCGTGTATCCTTCACGTGATACCTTTTTCCCACGTCAAACACTAGTACGCACCACAGATGCGCATTGAGTGGCAGTCATAACAACACAAACAGAACAACAAATATCTCCACATATTTTTGCATTGATTATAGATATCCTCCCCAAGAGACAGTATTACTCGAATTGGATAAGACAACCGTAAATAACAAACTCTAGCTAGCTCCTAGTATTTACTGCATTTATATACTCAAACGCGAAATTACTGGTTAAACTGAAACAATCTCATGTCAATTGATTCATATGGTCAGAGGCACCAAGGAAGAGATCAAATATACTATAAAAAATATGAACTCTCACTATCTTATATTGTTACTATAAAAATCTCATCACTATCCCTGAAGCTAAGTCTTAGACACCCTCTTAAAAATCACAACACTCTCATGTCGCCGTACTCTCTTCTCATACCAAACCAATGCAAACCTTTACCCCCACTAACTCTCACGCAGTTCCACACACTCAATCACTCCTCTGAGGAACATTCCAAACAATAAGTTAGCACCACCACCACTCAGCAATAACCAAAACCACGCAACTCCTCACCTGACAGTGCTCATCAGTGAGAGCCTGATTAGACTGTATAATCTGATGCAAATCGGTGTCCATCAACTCATACACAATATACACATCGTTGAAATTCTCCCTCTCCGCTGGCCGAATTATGTCCTTAATTTTAATTATCTGCACGATAACAAAGCAAAACGAACCAAATAAAGCATCGTTAAAAAAAATGCACAAATCATCATTATTTCTATTTCGAAAAATCACCGCAACAACAACAAAAAACGCACGTTATCATGTTCCATGTGGCAGAGAAGCTTGATTTCCCTGAGCGTCCTCTTTGCGTCGATCCTGTTGTCAAACGCATTCCCAATCTTCTTAATCGCAACTCCTTCTTCGGTCTCCGAATTCGTCGCGCAGCTGGTAAATCATTCAAAAACCAGTTTAATTAACTAACTAAGTAACTAAATTAATTGAACAAAATAGCGAAAGAGAGAAGAACGAACCAAACGATGCCGTATGCGCCTCTACCAACGGGTTGGAGAGGGGGTGCGTACTTAGCATAGACTTCGAAAAAGTTGCCTAAGATGTTGTAGCGCACGTACTTGCCTCCGTGAATTGGAATCCCTTTCCCTTTCGATTTCTCAGATTCCGCGTTGTTCTCCATTTCCTTTCGTTTCTCTGCACACACACTGAAGCAAGCAAGGAAAGTGAGTGAGAATTGGGGATTCAGGATTCAGAATGTGATTATTATTATTAGGTCCACTGTGCACAGTGACTTCAATGGCTTTTGCCTTTTGGCGTTGGGACTTTTCAAATTGAATTTCAAATTTCCCAATCTGCTTTGTTGTTCTTCTTCTTGCCCTTCCCGTTTGTGAATAGTGTGGACAACCCAACAAAACACTATCCATCAAAATTCTCTTTCGAAATTGAATCGTATAAGTCAAATCCCGCTCCTTTTCTTGCAGTTTTTTTTTTCTTTCTAGTAAACCAAACAGCCGTTTTCTTTTTGCACCCCATAACCTTCTTTTACTCTTACAAATATAAAAATTCTCAATTCACCCTTTTAATTTATTAAAAGATGACTTTTAATTTGGATAATCTAAAAGCTATATTTTATTTTAGATTATGTAATCTATATTTTTTAATTTTTTAATCTAAAAGTTTTTTTATTTTATGTTGTTCAATCTAAAAGTTCACCACTTTCCGAATTATAGAGTTTATAAGTTATTTTTTACATAAAAAAATTATAAATTGTATAATTTAAAAATTATTTTTAATATTTAGATGGTGTAATTTAAAATTTTTTTAACTTTTAAATTGTATAATCTATAAATTTTTTTTTTTATAAAAAGACATTTAAATTATATAATTTGAAAAAATATATATATCGTGTAATCTACTAATCTTTTGAATTATATAATCTAAGATAGTTAACTCCTTAAATTTGTCTATGATACAACACATAGACAAAAAGGATGGTACAAAAGGGAGCAATTTTGTCTTTGAAGTAC
Organism: Phaseolus lunatus; assembly: GCA_013389735.1. NCBI lineage: Eukaryota > Viridiplantae > Streptophyta > Magnoliopsida > Fabales > Fabaceae > Phaseolus > Phaseolus lunatus. Next base: position 6,108,377 of record CM023867.1, read on the forward strand.
CCCTTGATGCATACATAAAAATTATAGGAGTACAGACAGAAATGGGCAAAACAATGTATGTAAAGAGGTTGAGTTTCCTTGCACCCAATCAATTTGAATTGGCACTTAATCATGTTTGCAAAAATACCAAAATGTTCTTAATGGAATTGAAATTAGGTTAAGGGAGAGATCTACATCCAATCACAACACCCCTTCGTTTTTGCATAGCAGTTGTCACTGCAACCGCCACCTTCGTTTTCGCACTGAACATAGCAACCAACGTCATCTTGCCATTCTTCCATTCACATTTCTCCTCTGAGGCAACGGAAGTTTCACTTGAACGAGCCCTTCAATGAAGAAGAACTAAGGAGCGAAGGACGTCGTATGTGAGGTAGTTTGTCAACGACAGAGAACGAAGCCACCGGAGAAGTCAAGGTCAAAACATATACTTCTGTATACCCACATCCAAAACATGGTTAACTATTCTGGATATGTACATCCAGATCAAAATCCAATTTCAGATATGTACATCCAGAATATAAACCCCATTCTGGATAATGATATCCGTAACGCATTTATCTACTACGGACATAGGCGTCAAGGAGCTTTAACTGCAAATGTTAATTACTTATAGATGTTTATATCCGGAGTGTTTAACAATCACTTCCGAATGCTTGCATCCATAAGGTTAAAACCAAGTTTCTGGATATCAGTATCCGTGACCACATCTGCTTGAACAAAATGCAAAAAATCAACTTAAATGTCTTCTTACCTCACAACAATGTCAACCAGTGAACCATACAGTGCAAACGATCCATCCACCACCACACTAAAACCACCTCCTCTACAGCTCAAACCACCACCGAAGAGGAAAAACAAGTTACTCCGCACCCCACACCGTTTTTCAAAATAAAGAAGACAAGGGCATAATGGAATTTAAAAAAGTTCGTCGGGTGCAGGAAGCAATTTATTGGGTGCAGCAAGTAATTGACATGTAAAGAACCATGAGGCCCATAGAAAAAAGTCCAAATATAGCAATGCGTTAACGTTAAGAAAGGCCCAAAGCATTTAAACAATTATATTCTAAAAACATTTTCTAAAACATATTAACATTTAGAAAAAATTGAATCTCTGAAATATGTTACCGATGTTTTAAAAAATAGTTTTTGAATATAAATAATAATAGAAACACCTAGTCAATACAAATGTTTGAATAAAACATTCATATAAATATATAGTATAATACAATAATAGTAAAAAAAAATAGTTACCATTTTTTATTTTCTTATAATCGTTCCAAATTTATTTTCTCCTACTCACTATTTAAATTATAATTTGTATCCATCGTTTAACTTGAAACAAAAAATGTGTGTCATACTTCCTCAACTTAAAACGAACAGTTCTGTATCGTTTTAATGACAAGAAAATTACTATAATCCGACCAAATAAAAAAAAGTACTATGTCATCATATATGTTGCATATTAAATTATGTTTTCACCAAGTAGATAGATAACTATGTTATCTAAAATATTAAGGATATCCTTTTATACTTAAATTGATTTTGTACATTTCTTTATATCATTTTTAATATTATTCCAAACTATTTTTTCTCTGCTCCTATTTGTTCATACTAAAATTAATGTTTTTTTTTATAAGATTAAATTCAGTATATCCTTTTATTAATTATTTTAAAACTAAAATGTGTTTTGTATACAAGCACTTAAAATAGAGAATTATCATTGCTAAAAATAATTTTAGAGAAAAATATAAACTTATATGAATTATGTATTGTTATCAATTAAGTTAACGATTTTAATTTATTTTGTAAAGTAGTTATAGAAATTTACAAATAGTAATTAAGGAAATATACTTTTTTATTTTAACCTACAAAATTACTTTATACATGCACAGTATATTTAATAACTCCCATTTAAAACCAATGTGTTTGGCAAAAAGGTCCAGAGGAAATTTCTATGTAAATCATAGCTGGATTTGAAACCAATTTACATTAGTATGTCATTGCTATATGCACAATTTAGTTACAAGAAAACAAAGTCAAAGTCAATTTGAAATTAAGAGGAAATAACACTAAATCATGTAGATTATTTTCTTTGTTTTTTAGTTTTCACTTTAATCTTCTCTGTTTTTCTATTTATTTCTGATAGGAGATTAACAAATCTTTAGTTAAATTTTCCTTTATTTTATGTAAATAAGTTATTACATTGATCCCACCAAACTTAGAAATTATACGGGATATAGGAAAAACTTCATCGAGTAATATGTTTTAGGATATTTCCTTTATTTTTATCAACTAATAATTAATATATTATATAAATAAATAAAAAAGTAATAATTTCAATTGCAAATAAGCCTACTATACTTAATAATACTTCTTGCACTGTTGGTATGGTTTCTTTTATTAATTTTTGGAAGAATAAATGGTGTTTAGCTACTTATTTAGCAAATATTGCAAGTATATCTGATGGTTTTAGCATTCCGGATACCGTTTCTAGGTTTTGGACAGGTTGTGATTGGAATATTCCATTGTCTTTACATTAGATGCCTCATCTTTTTAGTCATATCATGGTTAGTACGAAACATGATATTCCTAATTGGATTCTAGATGAGTCTGGTCATTTCACTCTTAAATCGGCTAAGACTTTCTTCTTAGAACTAGGAGTTCCCTGTGGTTGGGGTAAATTTATTTGGTCTTCATTTATTTTGCCTTCCAAATCTCTTGTACTTTGGAAAGTTTTTCATGGGCGGCTTCCTACAGATCAACATATTCAGAATAAAGGTTTGCATATTTATTCTATGTGTACGCTTTGTGAAAAACACGAAGAATCTATTCCGCATTTATTTTTTGAATGCTCTAATGCTTTGGGTATTTGGAGTTGGGTTCGGGAGATTTTTCCTACTTCTCATTTCTCTAATAAGGATGACATTCTTTCTTTTATTATGAGTGATGGTAGTCCTTTGGTTAAATTGATCAAGCTTGTTGTGATAACTTTTTCTATTTGGATGATATGGCGTATAAGGAATTTTGCTCATTTTCAGGGTAAGATTGAGGTTACTCGGGCTATTTCGGTTATTAAAGATTTAACTTGTCTGATGGGTAATTCATCAAAAGCTTATGTGAATAATGATATGTTCGATTTCAATGTGATCAAGTTTTTTGGTATTAATACTCGTACTGGTAATGTTCTTCTCTTCCTGTGAGATGGGAGTTTCCTTCACCAAGCTGGGTTAAAATTAATATTGATGGGGCTGCTAGGGGATACCCTGGTCTTGCTACTTGTGCAGGTATTTTCCGTGGGAGTATGGGGAAGTTTATTGGAGCTTTTTTTGCGTTTCTTGGAGTTCAGACTGCTCTGGTTGCTGAGTTTTTATGGAGTTATACATGTTATGGAGGAAGCTCAAAAGTTGGGGCTTACTAATGTCTGGTTGGAATGTGATTTTGCTTTGGTTTGTGTTGTGTTTACTGCTAGGACAAATGTTCCTTAGATGCTTCGGAATCGATGAAATATTTGTCTTAATTACTGTGGAAAAATCAGGTTTAGGGTTACTCATATTTTCTGTGAAGGGAATGCGTGTGCTGATAAGTTAGCTAATTTATGATTTATTCATAGAGACTCTTTTCATTGGTATAATAGGCTTCCGTCTAGTTTATTCTTATAATTTTTTATAAATAAATATAATTTTCCGATGTATCGTTTTTGTTAGCATATGGATTTTGGTTTAGTATCCCCATATTTTTATATTTTTTTAATAATATTTTTTTCATGTGATGACAGATGATTGTTTTGCTTGAGGTGTCAGCCTAATTGAGATATCATATTGTATAGTGATGTCTAACATAAAAGCTTTTATTTTAAAAAAAAATTATATAGATTTCTTGAGCAAAAGTGAATATCTAATTTTATATTTAAAATATTCAATTATTAGCAAGAAAAAATATATTTAAAATTTCATATTGAGTAGAGTTAATATTCAAATTCAAATTACATTGCATAAGAAAATAAACTAACTTCAAAAATTGGGTTTTCTAAAGTTGAATTTTTTTCTCCTTGTGATATATTCGAACCAGATAACTTTGGTCATGTTCAAAATTTTGAAGCTACCCATTGTCAAAAAAGTACTGTAATCATTTGATCAGAGAATCCACTTTCAGAGTGCTCGTCTTTTTCCATTTCCATTTATAAATTTCCTAATCAAAGCAATCACAGTGATTTAGTTTCAGTGCTAATTAGAGCTTCTTATTCGTTCTTTGTCATGCACATTTCTTATATTCATGAATGTAAAAATTTTTATCATTTTGAAGAAAGATATTTTTGCCACTTTTTAACCGATATAAAGCATATCTGCAGCAGATATCACGTGGTACGATAATACAAATTTGGGGAAGAAAATCATACACATTATTTTGGTCATATTAAAAAAAATTTAAATACATTAAATTTTATTAATCTTTTAACATTTTTTCTAAACGATTTTTTTCAGAAAATAAAAATATGTATTATGATGATGCAAAAAACAATAAACCAACTATTAAAGTTAAAATATTTTAAAAGATCTCACTATTGTAGGTACTATTCAACACGAATATAGAACTCAACAAATCTGAATTCTTCCTGAAGAAGAAAAAAACGAATATTTGGCCAAATTTTCGCTTTATGCTTGAAACAACATATATTATTATTAACTATTATTAGTATTATTTAATTTCAGGGAATAAATACCTTAAACAAAAATTGACAAGTGATTAGTGATTGATTACCCTGTGGCAGCCATTCATTCCCATGTGGTTAATCTCCCTATTCATGGGTCATTAATGTTATGTTTCAACAATAAAGAGTGAAAAAAATTGAAAACTAAAATTTTCTGTACTAAAATAAAAGAAAAATAAATTGATAGTTCACTTAACTGATTTTGATATAATCAAAAAATTAAAATGAATTAAATAATATAAGAAATAAAAAACAATTAAAGTTGGAGGATAAATTAAAAATGATTTAATGTAAAAAAAAGTAATTTTAAAACATAAATTTCAACTAAAATAAAAAATTATGTAAAATATGAATATAAATTATATTTTAAAATAATAACATTAAACAATTACTATAAAATCTTGATAAATAAAATATTATATTTAAAATAATAACATTAAAATAAAATATTTTACAAATTTTTAAAATAATTTAAACATTTTTTATTTATTATGATAAAAATACAAATATCAGTAAAATACAAGTATTAATAATACTCGATTATATAATAATAATAATTATAATAATAATAAATAAATCAATTATATCTATTATATAAATAATACAATATAATCAATTATATTTTACACAAGTTCTACCTCGTTTGCGGAAGAGAAGCTCGAAATCTCTGTGTTCTCAACGTCGCAATCGAGGCCAATTACCCACCAAAAATCAAACACCAATCAAAATCCAAGGCTAATTAATTAAATAATAAAAAAAAAGCCAGTGCTAATAAATATGAAAATTTAATGCAGCACCAATATTACACACGTTAGAACATTACAATACTAAATCAAATAAGAAATTTCTACATGCTTTCCTGCTTTTTTTTTGTTACTCATAAAGTTTTAGTATTTTTAATTGAAATTATATTAATTATTTAAAAAAATTATAATTTTAAATTAAACTATTGTTATTTAATTTTTCATCATCCTCGCTTTCATGTCTTAATAAATATGAGGTTTTGTGAGAAATAAATTTTGTAACTTTAAAAACATGTTCCAAGAAATAACTTGTATTATATATATATATATATATATATATATATATATATATATATATATATATATATATATATGAATGAGATTTCTCACTTTATTTTATTTTTCTCTTTACTTTAACTGTTATAGGTTGGTCTTTTATTTTATCTTTGCTTAATATTTTATTTTATTGATTTATTTTGATTATTTAGATATTTTATAATTTTAGAAGTTAAATAAACAGTTTTTTAATTTTAAAAATTTATTTTATTTGTTCTAACTTAACTAACATGAAAGTGAAGAGATTATTACGTTAATTTTTATTTATTTTATTTGTTGTCATTTAACTGAAAAGTTAAGAGATTAGTACAATTTTACCTTTTTATTTGTCTAAATCTATATATAAAGGGATTCTCTACTCTTAATTTTTTTCCTATTTTTTCTAAAATATTTGATATAGGCGGTTTTGAATTGAAATAATAGTTTTTAATGTTAAATTTTAAAAATTTATTATTTCTCTTTATTACATGTAAATATTTTTTTTAACTTCAGTTTCCTATTTCTTTATTAATCTCACGCGTATTTTCTTTTAACTTTTCATGTTAACCTTTTTGAGATAAATTTTTTTTAAAAATATAAAATATAAAATATAAAAAAATTATTTAAAAAAAAATTTAAATACACAATCACGTAAGTCTCTATGTTTTCACTAATTAATGATAATAAAAGTTTCTTTGTTAATATAAATAATAATGTGTAAGCTATACAGGAACATAAAAGAAATCATTTTTCATTTAAACTAAAGAGTAATATTTATTATAATTATAAAATTTTACAATAAAACAACATAAATAAGATGACGAGATTGGATCAAGATAACAATTACGTTCTTCAATTAACAACAAAATTAAAAATCAAGAGCTTGATTAAAAATACAAAATTATAAACATTTAATAAAATAAAAAATTTAACAGAAACTCAATTAAATACACACATTAAAACTTATTCTAATTATGAAGTAAAAGAATTTTGACATTAATAAAAAGAGTTAACACACCAGCAGAGACTAAACTATCACATAATTGAATGCGTTGGGATCCGAAGGTGCAACCCGACCCGACCCGGTTAGGGTGAGGAGGTGTTGGAGTTGTAGGCACTCGGAAGGGGTGGTGTGGTGGAAGGAGAGGTGTGAGGCGTGTGAGAAGCTCCGTCTGATTCTCCGTTAGCGATTGGGCGTGGAACCAAAGAGGAGGCAAACGCCGTGATGGAGCTCACAACAGTTTTGACGGCTCTGATTTTGATTAGCCCCCTGGGCGGAGGCAGCCTTCGCGCAGGCGGCTGTCTGCTGTTAGATCTGGTTACGGTGCGGTCCAGTTGAGGCATGTTGGGTACGAGGAACCGCAGAGAAGCTGAGGAGGTAAAAGAGAAGAAGAGAAACCCTCCACTATTTGCTTGAGAGAAAGTGAGGTTTGTTTGTGGAGTGAGTGAAGCAGAGGGAAGGGTGTGAGTTTAAAAAGAGAAGCAAGGAGTTTCAATAACTTACTCAGGAAGATTCATTATGCATATCATGCTTACTAAACTATTTTTTAAAAATTTAAATTAATTATAACTATTTTCAAATTTTTATTTTTTTCAGTGGTTCTAATGCAGTAACTGCATTAATATAAAAAAAACATATTTTATAAGTATGACATATTTTATAACAATTTTTTTAAAAAAAAACAACACATTCATAATTGCAATTAATAAGGTCTATTTCATAATACAAAATTCACATTTAATGATATAATTTAAAATAAAAGAATCATAAATATTAACTTTCAAATTCTATAATTTTAAAAAGTTTTCGGATTCCAATTCTATAATTAGAAGAAAAAAAAAGATAATTTTAATACTTTCTAAAGTGGGGCTGCAAGAAGAAAACATGAGACTCATAATGAATAGTGATTTCTTCCTACAACTCATAATTATTGTAATTCTAAAAATATTTTTTAAATTTAATTTCAAATTTTATAATTTAAAAGTTACTTTTTTAATCTATAAAATAGTTATGAATTACAGAGTTGAAATTCATCTTTATATTTTAAATTTTTTAATTCAAAATGCAAATTATATTTCAAATTATAGAATTCAAAAGTTATTAAAATATATTTTGAATTCTATAATTCAAAATATAAATTCATTCTAAATTATGAAATGAGAAATCATATTACCCATTTTCTGCACATTTTTGACTTTTTTTTTTCAAAATTCTTCTCAATTATGTTCTTTATCCTTGTACTTTACTATCCTTCCTAATTCATATTTTAAACATTTTACCTCCTAGTTCATGCAATGAAAGATTCTTCTTTCCACAAATTTTCCTACAAAGGGGTTAAAAACTTATGAAACTGCAGAGACTCACAATTTTTTGTGTAACAGTGTTTTTTTAAAAATCCACATAACTCTCTCGCTTCTCGGTTTTTCTCCCAATTTCTTTCCCTTTCTTTATATATTCTCTTATCTCCTTTCTTTTTTAATTTTCTCTCTCAATCTTCATCTATTTTAGAATATGATCGAACCATGTTGTAGTTAAGGAACAATTCCATCCGATCAGATTTTCAAACAGAGTAAGTTCATTTTTGCTCTAAAGATCCTTTGTTCTCTGTTTTTCCTTAGGATTTAGTTATCAATCTTGGTAGGGTCAGTTGAGAAGATTAATCCTCTCAACTTATTCTACTATATACTGAATTTTTCTTCTGTTTGGATAACTTGACTTAGGCCCATAAATCTTGAAGCTTATCCAGACTGTGGGAAATCAAATTCTAGAAGTTGCTTGAAAAGCAAGCAATTAAGGTAAGGGAAGCTAAATTTAATTTTTAATAGCACCCTAGGCTAGAAGATTGTGGATATGAAAGGAACGTGATCCTAATATTCAATTTCTCTTGCAGGGATGTTGTGTGTTTATATTTTGTGTTGTTTGTTTATATATTATTTAAACTTGTAAAAATATTAAATTTTGATGGTTTAGTATTTAAGTGTTATTTTTTTTTATATTAAATAAGATTTTAAATATTGTGGATTGCGTTTTGAAAAGATACTGTATGATGAAAATGGTATGGAATTGAATTCATACATTTGGGATAATGTATGGACGGATGTTTGTATGTGTATTAAGTATTGATGCCTATGTGGTAACAGAGATCTCCGAGCTTCATTGATGATCTAAGTCACATAGACTAAGATATCAGATGGTGAGAAGCTGATGGAGGGGTTCATGCACACTGTGACATATGAGATGCACGACTTGGGTTGTATTGAACTTACCCTGACTCTTTTTGTTGGATTTGCTGGTAATCTTTGGATTAGGTGTTAGTCTCTGGTAGGACTTACTTAATACAAGTCTTTCGGAAGACGTCGTTTGTTAAATATCTTGGATGTGTAGATCCATGTGAAATCTACGTGATTGTTTTATGTTGGATTTTGAAGAAGATTGAATAATTGAGAAATTGATCCATGTAATTTTATTTTCTCTTTTGATTTAATTGTGTGTATTATAAAACTTTATTTTCACTAGCTTACCTTTGCTTTTCGTGTTGTGTTTGAACTGCGATGACTGTACTATGTATACGAGCAGACAACCATACAGGTGCAGGAGAACGTTAAAAGTTTAAGAGTTTTATTTTGAGCTATGGATATGTAAATATTTGTACTCCTATACGTCATAATCTTGTAATAAAAATATTTTGAAAACTCTAAGTTTGTATAGAAATATGTAGAACGTGTATTAAAATAGTTATATGTATTTTCGGGATGTTACATTTAATGGTATCAAAGCGGTTCATCCTTAGGATAACCTGAGGGTAGTGGGTTTATTGTGTTTCTCGTGTGTGTAGATTTTTGTTCAAGTCTAGCTTCAAGACTTAGATAAAAGTGTCTAATAAAATATTTAATAAAGTTGTTTTCTTGAAATCTTGTTTGTGCTTGAGTCAAAGTAGTTGTTATGAATAAAGCTGAAAGTATTGAGAATGAAAAGAATCTTGATAGAGTGATGAAGGGGCACACTCATGACTGGATCAAGATTATTTTCTATCTTAATTCTAAATCGTTAGAGTACATTTTAGAGATAAGTCTTGATTGGTTTTGTATCTATTTTGTGTGATTATTTTTTTTAAGTTAATTTGTCTTAACGAAGTAGTTGGAAATTTTTAGTAATTTCTAACCTAATTCTTTATGTGCTTAGAAGATGGCACATAGACCACCTACTCCTCCTCCACCAGTAGATATGCCCAACTTAGCTCGGGGCAATAGAGATGATGGCAATAGCCTTGCAACAACAGAGTGCTACTATGGCACAACAGCATCAGGCTGCCCTTCATCAATTAGAAACAACTAGATTAGCAGCAGAAGCGTCTCAACTTCATCAACAACCCCATACCTTTAGTCTAAAGGATTTTCTGAGACATAATCCACCCAAATTTAATGGGAAGGTAAATCCAAATGAAGCAGACCAATGGGTGAGAGACATAGAAAGAATCTTTGAAGCTACTCAATGCCCAGAAGAGAGTAAGTTATCTTATGCCATCTATATGCTTATTGAAGAAGCTGAGTTTTGGTGGATAGGTATGAAGCAGATGATGGAGGATAGAGAAGAAATTGTCACTTGGGAGAGTTTGAAAGTAAGATTCATGGAGGAGTATTTTCCTGATAGTGTCAGATATGCAAAAGAAATTGAATTCATGCAGCTGGAACAAGGAAATCTTTCAGTCACTAAATATGCTAGTAGGTTCAAACACCTAGCTAGATTCTACACCTAGACCATGACTGAGGCTTGGAGATGTAGAAAATTTGAGTTTGGGTTGAAGCAAGAACTTAAAGAAGTGGTGATTCCTATGTCCATTAGAGATTTCCCTGCTCTAGTGGAGAAAACAAAAGTGGTGGAGAGTTTGAAAAGTAGTAGCAAACTTGCTAAGCCTCAAGTGGGAGGACCTTCTAAAAACATGCCTAAATATGAAGATAGAAAGAAACCTTATTTCAGACCTCAATCTTATAGCAGTGGAAGACCCAGTTCTCATTCACCACCTAGTTTCAGATGTTTTAGATGCGGTGGGCCACATGTTGTTAGATTTTGCCCTCATCCAGTGACAAATGTGACATGTGATAGATGTCACAGGTATGGTCATGCAACAAAAGACTGTCATGTCCAATTGGGAGCTCCAAATTCTGGCGGAGTGCAGCAAGTACAGCAAAATAATAATAAAAAACCCACAACAGCTGGCAGAGTTTTTCCCATTAGTGGAGCTAAAGCTTCACAGTCTGATAGCCTTGTTAGAGGTATTTGTTCTATCCTTGGAACACAGTTATCTGTATTGTTTGATTATGGGACAACCCATTCTTATATATCTTTTGATTGTGCTAAGAAACTTAAGTTGTCAGTCCGAGAATTAGAAATTTAGTTGGTGGTATCTACACCAACAGAAGGTATTATAGTAACTTCTTCCATGTGTGCTGAGTGTCCAGTAATTATAGATGGACAGAGATTCAAGATCATCATGATTTGTATACCTCTAAAGGATTTGGAGGTTATATTGGGAATGGATTGGTTGTCTGCTAATCATATCCTTATAGATTGTGGTCAGAAAAAGTTAATTTTTCCTAAGCTAGGAGAAATGCAGGTTATCTCAGCTCAGCAGTTTGAGAGAGAGATACAAGAAGGTGAAGAATGTTTTATGCTCTTGGCTTGTTCTATAGCTATTGATAAAGTACAGAAAGATATGTTTGTAGTTCAAGAGTTTATGAATGTATTTCCTGATGAGATTCCTGGACTTCCATTTAAAATAGAGATAGAGTTTGCAATAGACTTGATTCCTGGAGCAGGCCCAGTGTCAATTTCTCCATACCGAATGACACCAACAGAGTTAGCTGAATTGAAGAAACAACTAGAAGACTTATTGGAGAAACAATTCATTCGACCTAGTGTTTATCCATGGGGAGCTCCAGTGCTATTAGTGAAGAAGAAGGATGGTTCATCACGTCTATACATAGATTATAGACAATTAAACAAGTTAACAATCAAGAATAAATATCCTCTTCCTAGAATTGACGATCTAATGGACCAGTTGCATGGAGCAGTTGTCTTTTCTAAGATAGATTTGCGCTCAGGTTATCACCAAATTTTAGTGAAAGCGAAAGAAGTTCAGAAGACTGCTTTTAGATCAAGGTATGGTCACTATGAATTTCTGGTTATGCGATTTGGTGTGACGAATGCTCCAGCTATCTTCATGGATTATATGAATCAAATCTTGAGACCTTTTCTTGATAAGTTTGTGGTAGTGTTCATAGATGATATCTTGATCTATTCTTAAACCAGGGAAGAACATGCAGAACATCTTAGAACTGTCCTGAACATTTTGAAAGAAAAACAGTTATATGCTAAACTTTCAAAATGTGACTTCTGGATGTCAGAAATACAATTCTTAGGACATGTTATCTCTACACAGGAAATAGCAGTAGATCCTTCTAAAGTGGAGGTTGTACTTCAGTGGGAACGTCCTAAAATTGTTACAGAAATTAGAAGCTTTGTGGGGTTAGCAGGATATTACAGAAGATTTATAGAAGGTTTTTCTAAAATAGTTGCTCCTTTGACCCAATTGACTAGAAAGGATCATCCTTTTGCATGGACTAAACAATGTGAGAGAAGCTTTGAAGAGTTGAAAAGAAGGTTGACTAATGCTCTTGTATTGACAATCCCTGATACCAATCAGCCTTTTGAAGTCTTTTTTTGTGCTTCCTATCAAGGATTGGGTTGTGTTCTAATGCAGAATAAGAAAGTTGTTGCCTACACTTCTCGTCAGTTAAAGGTGCATGAAAGAAACTATCCAACTCATGATCTAGAATTGGCAGCAGTAGTCTTTGCATTAAAAATATGGAGACATTTTCTTTATGGAGTTAATTTTAATGTGTTTAGTGATCATAAAAGCTTGAAGTATTTATTTGATCAGAAGGAGCTTAATATGAGGCAAAGGAGGTGGATTGAATTTTTAAAGGACTATGATTTTCAGCTAATATACCATCTTGGAAAGGCAAATGTTGTTGCAGATGCGTTGAGTCGTAAAAAGATACAAATGTTGTCACTTATGATTAGAGAGCTTTCATTGATTAAGGATTTCAGGAGTATGAATTTGGAGGTTTCCATGTCTTCAAATTGCATTAGTTGTAATACACTAGTTATAACTAATGAATTTTTGGAAAAGGTGAAGGAGAAGCAGTTGGAAGATTCAAAATTGAAGAACTTCATGGACTTATTAAATACTGACAAGGCTAAAGACTTCTCTTTAGGAGTGGATGGTATTTTGAGATTCAAAAATAAAATATGCATAACAGAGGATAATGAACTAAAACAAGCAGTGTTATCTGAAGGTCATAAAAGCAAACTCAGTTTACATCCAGGGATGACCAAGATGTATCAAGATCTGAAGAAGTCTTATTGGTGGTATGACATGAAGAACGATGTAGCCAAGTTTGTAGCTGCTTACTTGACTTGTCAGAAATTAAAGATTGAACATCAACGGCCTGGAGGCATGTTAACTCAGTTGGACATTCCAGTGTGAAAGTGGGACAGTATCTCAATGGATTTTGTTACCCACTTACCACATACTTTGCGGAAGCATGACTCTGTTTAGGTCATAGTGGACAGGTTGACAAAGACGACACACTTCCTACCTATAGATTTGAGAATCTCTATGCGAAAGTTGGCCCAAATTTACATAGATGAAATAGTCAGATTGCATGGTGTACCCTCCAGCATAATATCAGATAGAGATCCCATATTCACCTCCAGATTCTGGCAAACACTTCAAGAAGCCTTCGGGACTAAACTCAGACTTAGTTCAGCATACCATCCTCAGACTGATGGACAATCAGAGAGAACTATCCAGTCCTTAGAAGATTTGCTTAAGACTTGTGTATTAGATCATTTGGGTAGTTGGGATGAAATTCTACCACTGGTAGAGTTCACTTACAATAATAGTTACCAAGCTAGTATAGGAATGACTCCTTTCGAGGCATTGTATGGAAGAAAGTGTAGGACACCTTTGTGCCGGTTTCGGGATGGTGAGAGTGTGTCAATTGGACCAGAATTAATACAACAAACAAATGAGAAAGTCAAAATGATTCAAGAAAGATTGAAAACATCTCTCAGCAGGCAAATTTCTTATGCAGATCAAAGAAGAAGACCTTTAGAATTCTCTGCGGGTGATCATGTCTTTTTGAGAGTTACATCGTTCACCGGGGTAGGAAGAGCACTCAAAGCCAAAAAGTTGACTCCTAAGTTCATAGGACCTTATCAAATTCTCAGGAGAATAGGCCCTGTGGCTTACGAAATTGCTTTGCCTCCTCCTTTAGCTAACATTCACAATATTTTTCATGTATCCCAGCTAAGAAAGTACGTACCTGATCCCAACAACATTCTAAAGTTTGATTCAATCCAAGTGAAAGAAAATATGTCATTTGAAGTGAAGCCAATTAGAATTTTAGATTCACAAGTGAAACAACTTCGTGGAAAAAATATTCCCATGGTGAAAGTATTATGGAATCTCATCTCTGGAGACTCCACTTGGGAAATTGAAGAGGAGATACGAGCATCATACCCTAATATCTTTTTTTGGTAAGTTCATTTTCAAGGACGAAAAATTTTGTAGTTGGAGATAATGTAACAACATTTTTTAAAAACCCACAGAACCCCCCCCCCCCCCCCTCACGGTTCTTCTCCCAATTTCTTTTTCTCTCTCTATATATATATTCTTTTCTCTCCCTTCTTTCTTAATTTTCTCTCCCAATCTTCATCTATTTTAAAATCTAATCGCACCACGTTGTAGCTGAGGAGTTAAGGAACAATTCCACCTGATTAGATTTTCAAAAAAAGTAAGTTTATTTTTGCTCTAAAGGTCCTTTGTTCTCTATTTTTCCTTATGATTTAGTTATCAAACTTGGTGGGGTCAGTTGAGAAGATTAATCCTCTCAACTTATTCTACTATATACTAAATTTTTGTTCTGTTTGGATAACTTACATTAGGCCCATAAATCTTGAAGTTTATCCAGACTGCGGGGAATCAAATTCTAGAAGTTGCTTGGAAAGCAAGCAATTAAGGTAAGGGAAACTAAATTTAATTTTTAATAGCACCCTAGGCTAGAAGATTCTAGATGTCAAAGGAACGTGGTCCCAATATTCAATTTCTCTTGCAGGGATGTTGTGTGTTTATATTTTGTGTTGTTTGTTTATATATTATTTAAACTTGTAAAAATATTATATTTTGATGGTTTAGTATTTAAATGTTATTTTTTTTATATTAAATAAGATTTTAAATATTGGGAATTGTGTTTTGGAATGATACTGTATGATGAAAATGGTATGGAATTGAATTCATACATTTGGGATAATGTATGGACGGATGTTTGTATGTGTATTAAGTATTAATGCCTATGTGGTAACAAAGATCTTCGAGCTTCAGTGATGATCTAAGTCACATAGACTAAGATATCAGGTGGTGAGAAGTTGATGGAGGAGTTCATGCCAATCGTGACATATGAGATGCACCACTTGAGTTGTATTGAACTTACCTTGACCCTTTCTGTTGGATTCGCTGGTAATGTTTTGATTAGGTGTTAGTCTCTGGTAGGACTTACTTAATACGAGTCTTCTGGAAGACGTTGTTTGTTGAATATCTTGGATGTGTAGATCCATGTGAGATCTACGTGATTGTTTTATGTTGGATTTTGAAGAAGATTGAATAATTGAGAAATTGATCCATGTAATTTTATTTTCTCTTTTGATTTAATTGTGTGTATTATAAAACTTTATTTTCACTAGCTTACCCTTGCTTTTCATGTTGTGTTTGAACTACGATAATTGTACTGTGTACACGAGCAAATGACCATACAGGTGTAGGAGAACCTTAAAAGTTTAAGAGTTTTATTTTGAGCTATGGATATGTAAATATTTGTACTCCTATAAGTCATAATCTTATAATAGATATATTTTTGAAAAACTCTAAGTTTGTATAAAAATATATAGATCATGTATTTAAATAGTTATATGTATTTTCTGGGTGTTACATTTTGAAACTGTTGCAACAACACAACGTCTTTTGCACCTTGATGACTTTTTAATTCAAAAGCCATCATTCGGAGAAAAAAAATCTCATTTTGTTTCTTTCCTTTCCTAATTATATAATTTAGAGACTTTTTAAATTCTACAATTTAAAATATAATTTTATATTTAAATTCAAAAAATATTTTCTAAATTTTATAATTTAAAATACAATTTTTATATTTCAGAATATAAAATTTAAAAGGTATTTTAAATTTAAAAAAATATTTTCTGACTTTATAATTTGAAATAAAATTTTTTATTCTAAAATATAGAATTTAAAAGATATTTTTATATTAAAAAATGCTTTTCAAATTCTATAATTCTATATTTTGAATTGTAAAGTTTAGAAAATAGTTTTAATCCAAACAATACATTTCGGATTCTGAAATTTATAATACAATTTTGTATTTTAAAATTTTAAATTTATTATAAATTTTGTATTCTAAATTATAAAACTTTTGAAAGATATTTTTAAATCCAAAAATCATAATTAAAATAAAAAAAGACTTTTCAGAAAAATGTAAAAGTGGAGAAAGAACGGCGAAGGTGTCCTCGTGAGCGGCCTATTCACTACCGTTTTCCTCTCCTTTCTATTATTATTTCCTGCAAAGGTTACCAGTTTAAAAGGCGTTGTTCTTTTAGCTAATGCATTTAATTTAATTACAGAAAAAACACATTAGTGTTTAATTTATTATTTTAAATTCAATAGTTTTTTTTTACCTTCCATAAAAGAATTGTAAAAATAAAATGTTACTCTCTCATTTATTTCACAAAATAAGGAATTTTTTTTATTTTTTAATTACTGATAAATATATTTTAACAAAGTTAAAGAACTAATTGAATCGCATTGTTTGAATTCATGTTTCTGAGCACCACCTTTCACTTTCAATCCTCATCTTGGGACGCGTTTTCAATCGTCCATGCACTTATTTTCACGTAACCAGAAGATATGTTTGATAACCTTACATAAAGGTTTATCATCAAGCTTTAAATTTTCTTATATATAAAAACATGTAATATATATATATATATATATATATATATATCTTATGATGCATTTTTTAATTACATTATCGTATATATATATAACCTATTTTGCAAGCTTTTTGGTAAAGTTAACAAAATAATATATATTGAACAAATCTGTTTATATGAACAATTTGTGACGCGGTTTAGAATAAGTAAAATTTGACATCACAGACATGTCAATGTTCTAGAATCTAATATGCATGTTGATTGGTAGAAGATGAATTCTTATCCCTTAAATCACACCATGATATCTCGTCCAAACTTTAATTAAATTAGAGCGTAACTTCTTCACTCTGATTACATTATGGTGAAAGGAATTAAAAGACATGAGTGGATGTGGCAGGTAGAAATGAATGGAACATATTTTTGTTATGGTAAAAACTTAATTAAGTCAAAGATATAAAAAAATAATCAAGAATATTTAATCAAAGTAAAGTATGTGTGAATAATGATTATTTCACACACAATTGTTTTTACACAATTAGTATCTAAATTTATTGCACACCTTAATTAAAATTTAACTCTCATAACATAATTGTAGATTTAATTCTCGAATTTGATATTATTGGTTAATCTGGTATAACCTTGTGTAACCTTGTGTTTTTAATCGATTCCTATTATATCTTATGATATTAGATATAATAAAGACTACACATTGTGAATTAATGATAGAACATTTCAAATTTACATTTAAATGTAATAAGAAATATATGTATTGATAGGTGGTTAATTTAAAATTTATACATAGAAAATTATTTCATTGGTATAATAGGTTTTCATTTAGTATGTTCTTATAATTATTTATGAATAGGTATAGTCTACCTATGTATCATTTTTTGTTAACATATGAATTTTGATTTAATTTTCTCATATTTTTGTATTTTTTTAATAATATTTTTTTTTATATGATGACAGATGATTGTTATTGCTTGAAGTGTCAGTCTAATTGAAATGTTAAGTTGCATAATACTTCTAAACATAAAAAATTTTATATAAAAAAATATATAAAAAAATAAGGAAAAACAACGTTAAAAAGAACAACTTTTTTAAGGCTGTTCAATCATAAATTATCTATAAAAGCACTCTTGTTCTTATGTTGATATTCTTACCCGTAACAATTTTTACATATTTTTTTATCAGGAAAAAAATTTTAAAAAAAATCAGAAATATTCCAACTTTTTCTTTTATCAACAATATTCCAACTCTTATATAATATATCATAACAATTACTATCTCCTTCTACTTAACCATTTTCATAACAATTTTGACATCATATACAATGGTGAGAGGAAATTACACATAAAGTAAGAGTGGAGATTCTTATAGTATATACTGTGTGAGAGATATGAAATGCAAGAATATATCCAAAAGAAAATAATTTGACTTTTATGAATACGATAAAACCACTTTATAAAAGAAAAATTGTATCTCATATATATATATATATATATATATATATATATATATATATATATATATATATATATATATATATATATATATATATAATTCTTCGAGGTGAATCTCTTATATACCATCCATTTTTTTTTAATTCTGGTTAGTTAGCTATATTTATTACTGTAACAGCGTTGGAAAATAAAAGGAAAGTGCAAACCCCTCACAGTTTCATTCATTGTTTTCTTTCTCTCTCTTTCTCTTTCTAAATCTCTTTTTTCTCTTTCATTTTCTCTTCCAATTTTCATATATTTTAAAATCTGATCGCACCACATTGTAATTGAGAAGTTAAGGAACATTTCTACTCGATCAGAATTTCAAACAAGAGTAAGTTCATTTTTACTCTAAAGATCATTTATTCTTTGTTTTTCTCAAAGTTTTAGTTATCAATCTTAGTGGGATCACTTGAAAAGAGTAATTCTCTCTACTTATTCTACTATACACTGATTTCTGTTATAGTTGGATAACTTACATTAGGCCTTTAAATCTTTAAGCTTATCTAGACTGGGAGGATAAAATTTTAGAGGTTGCTTGGAAAACAAGCAATTAAGGTAAGGGAAGCTAGATTTAATTTTTTAATAGCACCCTAGGCTAGAAGATCTGAATGTGGAAGGGACGTAGTTCCAATATTCAATTTCTCTTGCAGGGATATTGTTTGTTTATATTTTGTGTTGTTTGTTTATATATTATTTAAACTTGTAATATTTAGATGGTTTAGTATTTACGTGTTATTTTTCTTTTATGTTAAATAAGATTTTAAATATTGTGAATTGTGTTTTGGAATGATACTATAGGATGAAAATGATATGGAATTGAATTCATACATTTGGGATAATGTATGGACGGATGTTTGTATGTGTATTAAGTATTGATTGCCTATGTGATAACAGAGATTTCCTAACTTCACTAATGACCTAAGTCACATAGACTAAGATATCAGGTGGTGAGAAGCTGATGGAGGAGTTCATGCACACCGTGACATATGAGATGCACGGCTTGGGTTGTATTGAACTTGCCTTGACCCTTTCTGTTGGATTCGTTGGTAATCTTTGGATCAGATGTTAGTCTTTGGTAGAACTTACTTAATATGGGTCTTTTGGAAGAAGTTGTTTGTTGAATATCTTGGATGTGTAGATCCATGTGAGATCTATGTGATTGTTTTATTACTGGGATTTGAAGAAGATTGAATAATTGAGGAATTAGTCATGTAATGTGGTTTTCTCTTTTGATTTAATTGTGTATATTGTAAAACTTTATTTTCACTAGCTTACCCTTATTTTTCTTGTTGTGTTTGAACTGTGATGACTGTATTATGTACTTGAACAGATGACCATACAAGTGCAGGAAAACCTTAAAGATTTTAGAGTTCTATTTTGAGCTATGAATATGTAAATATTTATATTTTTATAAATCATAATCTTATAATAGAAATATTTTGAAAAACTCTAAATTTGTATAAAAATATATAGAATGTGTATTTAAATAGTTATATGTATTTTTGGAATGTTACAATTACAAATTCAAAAAATAAAATAAAAAAATAAGGTTTTCAAAGTCATCACCGTCCATTGAAGCACTTTTAGGTAGCTCTTCGTGACGTTGACTCTTCCTAGTGGGAAACAGCCATTGTTGCCAGATAAACCTTTTGAATACAATAACCAATTAAGAGTGCTATTGCATTCTATAGTTTTTGTCTTCTGTTTAAGAAAGAAACCAACCCTAATGAATATTATAATCTATTAGGAATAAGATGTGAGAAAAAAGTTGTACGGAAAAGAAACAAACCACGGAAAAGTGATCACTAGATTCTAGAATACTGAACTGTGTTCATAATCAAAATCCCCCACACACTCTTTATATCCATTTAATGCATTGGTCTACGCTCCAAATGGTATTGTTAGGCGAATTACAATAACCGACAACTTTTTTCTACACTAAAATAATACGAGTTTTATTTTATGTATTCATGTATTAAAAAAATTGTGGATGTGTGTTTCTTGTTTTTTTTATTTATTTTATTTTCTTGATTGAGAGGTTTTTTTTTTTTTTAAATCATTTAATGTTTTTTTTTCGGTGCTATCTTTAAGGAAGGGTTTTTTTTTTCTAACAATTTTGTTTTTATCATAAGATGATTAGAAAGATTGTTCATTTTCTTGATGTATAAGGGTTGAAACATTCTTTTATATTCTCTTTATATTATATTTATTTATTATTTATAAAAAAATTATAAAAAAATCATACATTGACATAAAATGTTCACTTATGTTATGTCATTGAGTTCAATATATTATGTAAAGAGTCAAATTAATTAATGATGTGAGAATAAATTATGAAAAACAAAAAGTCGGCATCAAATTAATTAAATACATCAAAAGAAAATGTTGCTTCATTCATAATGTCCTACAAGTACTATTTTTTTATGTACTACAATTGCTATTTTAGTATGGGCTT